>OZ017762.1:553912-1999398 GCA_963969365.1 Asterochloris sp. CNOR1
AGTGGGGACACGCCTCAGCCTCAGGTGAGCATCTGCCCAGCATGCAGCGTGGTCAGCAGCCTCAGGACAGTGGGTGGGCCTGCACCTGTCCAACACACCCTCACGGGTCAGCCACTCAGGGGTGCTGCCCTGGTTCAAGCTCTGTGCTGATTCGCAGTGATGCCAACCCCAGATCTGGCCCTGTGCTCTGCAGCTGAACCTGGAGGCAAGGTCTAATGGTCTGAGCAAGGACTACATCTCCCTGCACAGCAAGCCCGCCAACGAGGTGGGTCTGCTGATGGCATGCTGCCGCCCTGCCTTGGCCGCTGTCCACTGCTGCTGGCCCCTCTGCAGGTTGTCCTGCTCCAGTGCTGAGTGCTGGCGTTGGTGTCTGTTGCTGCCCCGGGCATCTCAGCAGCTGCAATGCTGCCTCTCACCGCTGGCAGTGCCCTGCAGGTGACCGCCAAGTGCCCCCCGGGCGCCCACTACCAGGGGGCCCCCCGGCTCTACCGCTCTGCACAAGAGGTAGGATTGGCATGCAATGACGATCGCTTGTCACGAGGCACTCGCTGCCCTGTTGAGTTGCTGGGCACTTGGGCTGCTGAGCTGGCCTGCAGTGCAGTCAGTGATCTCTGTGGGATGCTGCATGTGCATGTAGCTCGTCTGAAGAGCTCGTGAGGTGCATGTGAGGTCAGGCATGAGCATCAACATGGCCATGCCCAATTGCAAGCTGTCTGAGAGACTGACAGCCAGTTGGTGCTGTGCCATGGCAGGCTGCCCAGGAGACGGCCCTGCTGGAGGCCTTCTTTGAAGAGCTAGGCGCTGTGCCCACAGCCTTCTCCAGGACCACCATGGGCGGTGCCTGCTTTTAGGGGCGTTGAGAGGGGCCAGAATGTGCAGGTGAGCGCACGGTTGGGATGATCTGGCAACGTTGTGCTGCATGGCCTTTGCTTTTCATGTGAGGCAGGCCGACTGTCGCTGCCCCGCCCCTTCTGCAGCCAAGCTGTCGATGCTGCTCAAGGCGTCATCCATGCACTGCTGCCACCGGATGGCATGTGGGCCGTCCTGCCTGACGCCCCTGAAGCTCACAAAGCCCCCTGCCTGCAGGACCCGGTCATGCGCCAGGCTGCCCGGGTGCATGCTGCGCCCAAGGGGCCCTCACCCGTGGCTCCTCCTGCCAGGAGGCCTCAGGGGCGCCGTCAGCTGGCAGCCCGCGCCACCGGCTTCGACAGCCCACAGGAGGGCACGGCTCGCAGCCCCCCGCCTCTGACTGCAGTGCCACTGCCGTCCCCCCCTCCCTGTGGGAGCGACGGTGGGGACACGCCCACAGCGCAGGTGAGCATGCAGCCTGGTCGGCAGCCTCAGGGCAGTGGGTGTGCATGCAGCACCCAATACACCTTCAAGTCAGTCACGCCGCTTCTGTCGACCTGGAGCACAATCTGGGGCGTGTGGTGACTGCACAGGGTCTTCCCATGCTTGTGTATTGCACTGAGCACCCGTCTGCCTCGAGCTCTGTGGAAGGTCTCCCTGGACGTCCAGCTGGTCTGCTGCATTCTCTCAAGTGCACCATTGTGCATACCACATGCTGAGCCATTCGCCCACCCATCTTACAGGCACACCGGCCTCAGCAACCCTCACCCGCTGTGGTGTCTGCTGGGAGGCAGCGGAAGCCCCTGGTGGCTTTTGGTAGGAGGGTGGAGGGCCACGCAGGGGCGCCCAGGAACAGAGCCGGCAGCCCAGAGGCTGGCAGGGGAGGGCTCAGCCCTCAGGTGGGTCATCTGTTCAGGTTTCACCATCATTCAGCTGCTGCGTGCTGTGCTGGCCAGGGAGCTTCCAAGGTGCCATGGGCAGACAGGTCTGAGATGTGCAGCCTGCAAGCCAGCATCACAGGCTGCCCTGCATGCTGAGATTGAGTTGATGCCAGCAAGCATGTGCAGCTGCTCCTGAACTGCCACAGCCAGTGGTGTGCCTGCAACGCACGCTCCTGTTGCATGCAAGATTGCTGCCCATCTTTAGTGGTCCCATCCTTGGCCCCTGTGCTGTACCTGTAGGGGCCTATTCAGCTGGAGCTTGGCACATCCGGGGTACTCACACCTTCACGCTTTGCCAACCAATGCACCCCCCCCACAGCGACCCCTAAGACTGGGTTTAGCACCCCAGTTGCCAGCATGGTGAGCGTCCTGGGACGCCGTGCTCCCTGCGCATTTGCAGTTCTGCGCTTGGCCCATGACTCCTTCCCAGTACTCAACAGGGACAAGCCTCTGACTGGCTCACTTCTGCGTGCGCAGGCCTCCAGCCGCCGTGCACCCACACACACCTGGTCACCGGCCAGCTTTGGCAGCATATCGGCCTCAGATGCTGGCATGATCAGGGACGCCCTTGCCAGGCAGCGCGCAGAGATGGTGAGCAACCCAGCATGGGCATCGTCTGACAGTCTGCACAAAGGCTGTCGTCACCTGTGGGGCTGCCTGTCATTACGCTGGCAACCCAGCTCATGCTCTGGCTGCACCTGCAGCTGGCCATGCTGCGCCCATGCGTTGCTGTACTTGATGTGAGCTTAAGCATGTCCAGGCTGTCTGCAGCGCACTCCCGACATGCGTGCCTCCCCTGCAGGGCAAGGAGGGTGCCGCCGTGCTGGCAAGCATCGAGGGCAGGGTAGCTCAGCTGGCGGCCACCTATCAGCAGCTGTTTGCAGAGCAGGCTGCCCAGAGTGCAGCCAAGATTGCAGAGCTGCAGCAGGAACTGGCTCAGGCAAAGGCTGCGCAGATGGCTGCTGAGGTTACAGCCATGCAGCAGGCTACCATGCTGGCAGTCTGCCAACACCTGCATGGCTGTCACCACTAGGCCTGCAGAGTGGGCACAGAGCAGAGGCATGCTAGACTGAAATCGCGTCCGCCTCAAGCAGCGGTCTGACCTGCACAACAGGCGGTCTTTTCCCTTTCAGATTCTTAGCGTGTGTCTGGTTTGGTTTTCTCAAGCTCAACGTCCAGAGTTCTGACGTTGATGCCTTGGATTCCTGCATGTTTGTAATGCTGACACGATTTCATGGTGTTTCCTGCTGCCAAGGGTCAGCTACGGAAGCCTGACCACACTCTGCCTAAGGCCAGCCTCATTACGCCTGCTGCCGTCAAGCCACACTTGGCTCCTCACAACTGGTGGAATAGCAAGGCTGAGCCCTAGCTGACGACGAGCGGCTGCATGGCTGCTGCCGAGGGGTGAGAGGCCTGCTGGAGGGAGGGGCTTGCAGCAACTCTGCAAGCCCCTGTTCCTAGCACCTCAGGTTGTCCCGCCACCTGGCTGAATGGCTGCTTCAGATTGCTGGCTGGCTGCTCTTGAAGTTTGAAGATTGCCCAGAGCCCCCACAGGTGGCTGTGCTGTTCCTGGTCCTGTCTTGAAAGCCGAGCCCCCGGCACTGTAGTGCTAATGTCCCCTGAAGCTCAAGGTTTTCCTACGTGCAGCCAAGCCCTGGCCAAGTACTGCAGGCGCCAAGACTGAAGTCTTGGATGAGCCTGCCATCAGAGCCTGGCAGAGACCATCAACAGTTTGTGCATCTGTTTGGTGAACGAGGTGCAGCGGTACTGCCTGTCCTCACAACCTGACCCAAAACTATGCTTTTGAGAGGAGGGCAGGCTGCAGCAGCTGTGGATGGCCCTTCAACAAGGGCATGAGCAGTGCATAAGGAGCCACGGCGCCCTGCAGGGGCTCTGGAGGCCAGACCTGCCTGGAACTCTGATGCTGCTGCCACCTGGGGCACCTACTGTGTTGCCCTGAAAGTTTCAGAGGCAGCGAGCAGTGAGGCAGGTTGCCAGCTGCTGGCTCCATCTCATCTGCAGGACTTCTGGTGCGAAGTCTGTCAATGCATAGCAAGAAGGGCGTCATACATGGCACCTCATACCTCCAGGCTGGTGTCACGCCTGCTGCCACGAAACCTGGGTTCATCAAGCTATTGCAGCAAGCCTTGCAGAAGTTGATTTAGGCACACAACTAAGACATACCATGCATCTAGAAGTTTACTGTCTGTACCCGCCGGTCAGGCGCAGCCATCAGCTTCTGTGAATGCCAGTTAGTGTGCAGGACCTAAATGGCTCGAATCTTGTCACTGCTCTGAGCTTGAAGTGGTGCAATCAGACTCAGCAGCAGGCCTGAACTGAGTGCCAGCTCAGTCCAGATCTCTTCGCAAGCCTGGCATCCGCAGCTGAGTCGCGTGTGAGCACACAGAGGTATTGACTGGTGCCAGCTACCTTTTGGCACACAAGCATGTTGCTGCTGCGCAGGTCAGGCTTGCAGAACATGAGAGGATCGAAGGAGAGGCAGCCTTGACAGGAATGGTGCACGCTCACAACAGCAGCATGTCTCTCTACCTCTATGTATCCTGCTCTGGCTCTGTGAACGTGCCAGCAGACGAGCTCAGGGCCTGCACTGTGTCTGTACAGGCCACCCCTGTTGCATGATGCACTGCAGGCACTGCTGATGCGATCCCACAAGCTTTGGGTGATCTGCGGCCGCAGTTCAGGTTCCCATGGTTGAGCTCTGCTTGCAGGGCAGAGGTCACCTATGAAAAAGAAAGGCAAGGGGAATGCATGCGCTCAACTTTGAAGCGCCTCTGTCGTATTCCAAGCCGGTCCACACTGAATCTCGTGTAGCCTGCTGGGGAAGTGTATCAGGCCTGTAGTCTTGTTGCAGTTCTGGCAGCCCTCTGAAGGCATCGAGCGGCAGCAAACGGGTACCCCATATGGTGGCCAGCCAGCCCTCTCTCAGAGCGAGGCGTGAGATTGATCTCTTGGTGAGGTTGGTCAGCACAAGGCCTGATGCTGAGGTCTGCAGCCCTGCAAGCCTCGCTCACATGATTCCTGACGGACTTGCAGACTCTGGTGTACCCACAAGGTTATCCCCCAGAGCAGTTTCCGCCGGTGCAACCTGGCACCAGCTTGGGCGAAGTATGTGAGCTGATCACAACACAGGGAGCCCGCGTGTTTGTGAGGTGTGCACTGCTCCTTGGGCACCCAGTGCAGGCCTTTGTTTGGCAGGAAGCTCATCCCATACACAATGGTACGCTGTGGCTTTGAGTGACCCATCAGCTGGACCTGGATGACTGCAGGGGCTACTGGGGTAGGAGTCTGGTGTTGTGTTTTGAGTGCTTCTACTTCAGAGATCACTGGGTAGTCCGCCAGCTTCAGGTCAGTCCCTCACAATCACCTTGGACTCCCAGGGCCACCCAGCAGGGACAATTAAAGATGGTGTCAGCGCCAGCACCTCTGGCATCCACACCTCTCGCCATGTTCTGGTCTGCTGCAGTGTCATGCTGAGACCCTGCACTATTGCATTGACCCATCAATGCAGCACCTGCACTGTGTTGGTCACTGCATGTGCTTCAGCTGACATGACATGCTCCCAGCTGGCCCTGCTGTGCTGCAAGTTTGCAAGGCGGGCTGGTGCATCCTCCAGGCTCCACTGGGCCCTGTAAATGCAAAGATTACCAGGATCATGTGCAGCCTGTGCTGCTGTAGCTCATGGCTGCCAGCCTGCTTTGCACCCTGCTGCTGCCAGCGTGCTGACAGAGAAGCGTATTCGCGCTTTGCAGACTAGATGTCATCCTGGTCTGCTGCAGGCGCGCAAGCTGACAAAGACCAGGCTCACTGCCGAGCTTGGCAACCCCTTGCTGCTGCTGCCCCGCCAGATCCACCTGTACACCAACATCAAGGAGCTCATAGAGAGCATTGAGGGCAGCTTTGAGGCAGCACCTGCGGCCCTGCAGTGGTCTGTATGCAGCTTGGGGCCCAACCACATCCAACTGCCACGGCAGGTTCCCCATCTGCTGGCTGCAAGAGCCACAGCAGCCTCCCTGGGAATCCAATGCCCGGAGCAGCTGAATCCCGCCAGCCAGCCTGAGGGCCCCGGCTTTGAGCTGGTACTGGTGCACGAGGATGGAGGGGGCAGCGGCCACGATCAGTGGGTGCTTGAGGGGCGGAAACTGATGGTCAAGTCCCTGATCGGGCTGCAGCAGCTGTGCAAGACGCCCATGTTCCGCTGCTGGGTGTGCAGCAAGCCGGCACTCCAGATCTGCGGCAAGTGCCACCGCGTGGCCTTCTGCAGCCAGGAATGCGGGCAGCGGGGGCTGCAGGCACACCTGCAGGAGTGCAAACCCCCTGCTGCCCAGGCAGCCCTTTCAGCTGGGGCCTCCAACAGCTAGCAGACTGGCATGTAGACACACCTGTGCTTAGATGAAGACGCTGCTGCATGGTTGTGTGCACTGCAAGCAGTGGCTATGAACTTTGGCTGCTTGCCCCCCCTTCCCTCACTTCCTCTGCCCTCTCTGATCACCTCTTGAGACCTCACATGTCCAGCACTGCGCATGAAGGTCCCTGCATGACATATCTGGGCGGAGCATGACTGCCTGGAGTGGTCCCCAAGGGGCCTCATCATGCTCTGGTTGAGCGTTGCCCTGCTTCTAATCGAACGAGCTGTCTTGTTGACACGCTACAGCATTCAAATCACTCATCAGCTGAAAACCGACTCAAGTGTAATACTTCATGTTGGCGACATCCTGCTCCCCAGAGGTCCGCCCAAGGTACCAAGGCAAGCATGACTGATGCCTGGACTTGTCTGATCTGAGTTCGGGCGGAGCACGAGCATGCCGCGAGCAAGGAGCAGCAAGCTGGGAGCTTCAACCCTCAGGGACATTGGCAAGCTTATAGGCAGGCCAGAGGGCCTCAACACCTTGGCCTCTGCTCTGAACACAACACCATCAGCATTGGACGGCTCTCTGCCTGCCGATGGAGGTTCAGGCACAGCTACCAGCAGCAGCAGTCGTGCGGCAGTGGACCCGGGCTTTGGCGCTGCAGAGGGCATCTGCTCCTGTGCACGCTGCCTGCGCAAGAACGGGCCTGTCACCACTGACATGACGTGAGTGCTTAGATGCATCATGCAACGTCCCTGGTGCCAGCCTTGGCATCCAAGTTGGCAGCAGCCGCTGACAGTGCTGCAGCAGCACAGGAGCAGCAGGTCGACAAGAAGCGAAATGGCACAGCTGCTTGAGAGTGGCAAGGCGCTGCGGTTGCACTGCTGCCCTGGCTTGCTTCATGTGCTGCTGCACTCTTGATCACCAGGGCTCTTGCTCTGGCAGTGCAGCTGCTGGTTCAGGCGGGCTCCTCTGTGGTCAAGCACTGGCGCCTCTGTTTGCACTGCCCTTTCACATTTGCAGATAGGCTGCGTCTCTGCTGTGGCACGCAAGCTGCAGCGGCACAGGTGCAACAAGGTGCTCCATGCCCTATGGCCTGGTGCCCTCCAGATTGCATCACCTCCAATGGTCCAGAGCCTGGCCTGCAGGGAGACCATCGAGGAAATCGCAGAATACCTGGAGGACTGTGCCAGCGAGCTGGACTATGAGCTTCAGCAGCAGCAGCAGGCAGTGCAGGTGAGGAGCCTGTTTTATGACATGCAATCTTCCGTCCAATGACTGGCAGCTGGCTTGTGAGTGACTGGCATGTAGCCTCACAGGCGGAGGCATGGGTGCAGGCAGGCGCCTGGTGTGTCCGAAGAGCTGCGGCAAGCAGACATTGGTCCAGTGCAAGCAGACACCAGAACTACGTGGCCTGCTGCGTGGCCTCCTGCAGGAGTGCAGGCAGACCCCTTTTCATGAGGAGCTGCAGGCCCGAGGCGACCTCCCAGTGTGATCACTGTGTGGATCGTTGCAGGCCCTGGAGGCACGTGTGGACCTCGCAGCCACTGCAGCGCGAGCAGCAGACTGCAAGGCGAAGGGGCCTCAGCGGCCTGCAGTGGACGAAGCTGCGGTCAGTGAGGGAGGCAAGGCAGAGAGTCCTCAGCGGGAAACAGCTCAAATGCTGTGCAAGGCTCTGGAGCAGGGAGACCAGGCCAAGCTGCGGCGGGAGCTGTGCGCACTGCAGGCCATGCCTGACTGCGATCAAGGTGAACTCAAGGGCAGTGGCGTCAATGTGCGTTGTTGGCACGGGGTCATGCTTCGCCAACATGCAGCATTGCCGCTGAGGCTGTGTGGAGCAGCCTGCAGAGCGATAACAGCTCCAAACCAGCCCAATGTGTTGGCTCCGAGATGGCCAGGATGGGCTCAGTAGCAGCAACATGCTCCTTGCAT
Organism: Asterochloris sp. CNOR1; assembly: GCA_963969365.1. NCBI lineage: Eukaryota > Viridiplantae > Chlorophyta > Trebouxiophyceae > Trebouxiales > Trebouxiaceae > Asterochloris > Asterochloris sp. CNOR1. The sequence goes on from OZ017762.1 coordinate 562,002, forward strand.
AAGGGTTGGCCACTCGGTCCCAGCACACTTTGCGCTTCTGCAGTCGTCAACTTGCACGTCAGGCTTTGCCTTAGCAAAGCCCATATAACTAGTCTGTTTTCTCCTCTTGCAATGTGCTGCACATACTGCACCCTGCTGTTCTACGATCCTCGCCCTGCATCCTCAGCTCCATCAAGCCTAGCTTGATGGAGCAGCCCAGCTCGCTGGAGTCTGCCACCTGCACCGCCAGCTGGCTCACAGCACTCTCAACAACACTGCCCCTCAGTGGCATGCTCATGGAGCAGGCCCACTGCAAAGGAGGATCGCATTGCAGCTGGGTCCAGCCCCATGGTGCACCAAAACCCTGCCTGATCATACCACCTGACAGCTCATGCTGCACCCTGCCCACTGCCGCCAAGACAGCCGCCTCAGCCCCTTGCTCATGGTGCAGCCTACGATGCAGAGGAAGGGGGCGCTGCAGCTGGCATTGCCACTCTGCTGGCGCTTCCAGCTGCCCAGCGCGGCCTGGCCTCTGTCATCTACCTGCTGCATGAGTTTGGGGGTACAATGGAGAAGGTCGACTTGGACAGAGGGGGCCCGCCGCTGATGCATGCAGCCAACAATGGCCACGCGTCCACGGTCACTGCCCTGCTCAAGGTGCGCTTCACAGCTTGGTTCCGGCAAAATTGCAGCATTTGTGCTCTCTGTGCAGTAGCCTGTTCTGGCGGCCAGCAGAGGCTGTCTCGTTTGCTGACGTCAAGTTGTGCTTGGCAGAGTCCATTGTCGGTAATGCTGTGCCTGATGTGATGCAGTGCGACGCCGACCCTGACGCTGTGGACTACAACAAACAAACTGCTTTGATGGTGGCAGTCTTCTCAGGTGAGCTGCTTGACCTGAATCATTTGGCTGAAGCCTACAGCACCTGCAGTTATGGTATCCCTGAGTGGCCTCCACTTCCAGAAGCAAGGCTGTGAGACTGCAGCCCACCAGCTGAGGCAGGGCAATGCATGCTGCATCAGGGGCCTCTGGCTCTGAGCCCACGCCATGCTCTGTCCTGGCACCTGGAGCCTGCTGCAGCAGTGCACCAGGTGATGCAGCATGCAGCTTCTAGATGTTCAAGCCCTCCTGATGCAAGCCGCTCAATGCTGCAGACCGTGCGAAAGCAGCAGAAGCGCTGATTGCAAATGGTGCCACAGTCGACAAGGTGGATGACAAAGGGCGCACCGCCCTGTGCCACGCAGCCAAGTATGGCAGCATTGACTGCATACACATCCTGGGGCACCACAACGCCAACGCCTTCCATGAGGACAATGAGGGCAACAACCCTCTGCAGATTGCTGAGGATGCCAGCCGATTTGAGGCCACCAACCACATCCGGAAGCTGCAGCAGGTGGGGTCTCACTTGTCAGTGCATGCAGGGCAGCACGGCATGCAGGCCTGCCGCCATCTGGCATGCACCAGTGCAACCTGGCCACAGCTGGCAGCACTGTCCTGCACAGCCTGCCCCCACAGGGCTTTCTGATGCACCTGCAACATGGCAATGTGATGATGTTGCCCACCCTTCGTCCTGCTCACACTGTCTGCAGCGGCAGCGCTTGCGGGAGATGCGGCAGCAGCGCAAGGCTGAGGCCAGGGCTGTCGCTGCTGTGGTCGACGCTGATGCGCTGGCTGAGCAGGAAGCAAAGGCACTGGAGCTGCAGGTGAGAGACACGACTGCCTGGGGGTGCACAGGGTCCCCCTACCAGAGCGCCTCAGCATAAGCTTTTGCTGTGATGCTACCAGCACTCCACTGCCCTTGTGTGGACTGTTGTGAGGGCCAGCCTGAGCTTGCGAAGTCTATGCTGGCCCTCACAGCAGTCCCTGTATGGGGCAAACCCCATGCATGCGAACCTGCCCCGGATCCAAAGATCATGGCTGCTATCTGCAGGGGCCGTCGTCTGGCTGCAGCCTGTGAGCAGGCCTTGACACCCACTGCACCGTGTGCCGTTGGGCTGCTTGGCTCAGGCGGTTGCTGCAGAGGTTGCCTAAGCACGGTCACGTCAGCACTGATGAAGCCGTACTGGACGCGCCGTAAGAGTGATGGCAGGGGGCTTGGCATTACTTTCCACCTTGTGCCCTGCTGGGTGGGCAGATGTCAGGCTTGAGAGTTTGGGCTGCTCCTGTTGAGGCGGGCTGCCTGAGCAGGGCTCAAGTGCAGCCTGCAGAAACGCCGCATCATCTTCTGCAACATGTGCGCTCTGTGGAATGTGTGCAGGCAGAATTGTTAGCTGAGGAGGCTGCAGAGCGGAACAAGGCTGAGGCCAAGGCAGCAGAAAAGGCTGCCAAGAAACAGGCCAAAGCTGCAAAAGGTGACTGACAGGAGTGGCTTGTGCATCTGGATGTCAGCTGGTGCTTATTGGCTGCTGAAGGGGGTGGCCGCACGCTTGCTTTAGTGCCAGCACCCGCAGGACTGCTGTGAGTGGCATGGTGCCTGCTGAGACAGGTCTGCCGAGCACCAAAATCACTGGCCACTGGGCTGCTGCATGGAGGGCTTAATACCCAATGGTGCCTGACCTGCAGCCAAAAAGGGGAAAAGCAACCCCACAGAGGTGATCCTGGCAGGTGCTGCAGCTGAAAGCAAGGATGCAGCAGCAGCGGTTGACTCAGAGACAGCACAGCCCGCCCAGCTGGAGGACCCTGCCTTGCCTCAGGATTTGCACGAGGCTCAAGTGCAGGAACCAGACCTGGCAGAGACCCCGGTGCAGGTGATCATCTGCTTGACCCATACACATGTCGCTTTCTGCAGCTGCCCTGGTACTGACTGCATGGGATGGCGGTGCATGCAGTCAGTGAAGACTCCTGGTGGATGGCCCTGCCTCACATCTGTGTTGGCCCCCACCATGGTCTGCTGCAACTCGCTCATATTGCTGCATAGCCTTATGTATAGCCATATATATATGGCTACCCCTGCAGTTGGAGGCAAAGCCCCGCAAGGGGCGGCGGCGACCTGGCCGGCAGCCCCAGCCTGTAGAGATGCCAGCAGGCAGAGCATCCCAGCACAGCAGCCAGTCAGATCAGCAGCAGGAGCAGCAGCATCGCCCAGCACTGGTGCGGGAGCACCAACCTGCTGCTGATCTGAACATGAATGGCAGTGGGCCTGGAAGGCACCACACAAGGCAGGAAGAGGATGACAGGGTAAGGCAGATGTTTTTATATACTACTGCCAGGCGAGGAAGGGTGCGAAACTTCCGGCAGGACATGGTATTATCAGCAAAGATGTGCACAGCCCACGGAGGGATAGCAGGCTGCCGGGCTGTCTGCATGGACTCCCTTGATCCTCCAAGCTGTAACGAGGCTTGGGGCTGCTTTGCAGGGGTTCTTCAGCTTTGTGGGCATCCACCAGGCAACAAGCTGGAGGGCCGCCGCTTTGTTGCTGCACACTTGTCACAGAGAAGCATCTTGAAACACTGCGCCGCCTGTTAACCAGCTGCATTGCTTGCACTTGCCAGCTTGTCTGTGACAGCTCACCGATTCATGATAGCTGCTACCACTGCAGGAGGTGGAGGAGCTGCGCAAGCTCTACTCCCTGGAAGAGCAGCGCCAGCTCGAGGAGCACTTCGCTGCGCAGCAGGCTGAGCGGCGGCGGCAGGCGCAGCAGCCGCGGCAGCCTGCACCAGCACCGGTGCAGGGCGCGCCCCCAGGGGCTCGCCCAGATGCTGTCCTCCCAGCGCGGCGGGGGACTGCTGCGGCGGTCCCCGTCGTACGGCCTGTGGGGCACAGGCCGGCTGGTGGTGAGGCCTTGAATGGCGTGCAGGGGCCTCCTGCGGTGCAGCCAGCTCCCGTGCGCAACACTCCGGCTTCGCCTGCGCAGCAGCAGCATGCTGCAAGGGCGCCTCAGGCCGTGCAGTACCACCCCCAGCAGCAGCAGCAGCTGCTGCTGCGAGAGGGTGGGGCCCAGCAGCCGCTGGCGCCCGGTCAGGGGCTGCAGGGGCAGCAGCGGCCAACCCAGACGGCGCAGCAGCCTGTACCTGCACCACAGGTGTGCATGGTTTGCAGCATCCAGCTTTGCCTGTCTGCAAGTAGGCACAAGGGAGCAGAGCAGACCAGCCGCCTGCCTGCACTGCCTGTGCAGCTGGTCACTAAGTCACGGCTGTGGGTATGGTGCAGCAGCACGTTGCGTCATTGGCTCAACAGCAAGCTCTAATGCACATCTTCCTCCCGGCACATGCCCTGCAACAGGAATTTGCTGCCACATTTCAGCTGCCTTGGGTGGTGACAGGCACCTGGTGGCCTGTGCAGGCGCCCGTGCAGCAGGCATCTCCCCAGCAGTTCCCAGGACTGGCGGCCCAGGGCGCAGACGGCCTGCGGCGGCAGTGGGAGGCCCTGCTGAATGAGGCTGCCCTGTGCAAGGAGGAGCTGCGGCAGCTCAAGCTGGCCCACGCCATCAAGCAGCTGCTTCCCCAGGTCAGGGCCTGCTGGTGGCTGCTGAGTAGTGGTGATGCATGTCTGGGATGTCCTCTGCCAGTGCTGCCTGCTGCCTGGGTCCTTTTGTGGAGAGTTGACCAAGCTGGAGAATTTGCAGAAGCATGGCCCAGAAAGCTTTGCAGGCCAGAGCAGCTGTGGACAGCACTACCTGGTCGAGCACTGCAGGCATTCTGGAGGGTGCTGTCTGTGTTCCCTTACCTTTCCTCAAGACGATCGGTCCAGAACAACCCCATGCCGCCCATGTGGGTCTCAGCTGCAAAGCTGCCCTCTGCCACACCACTCTGCAGGCGCATCAGGCGGGCATCTACAAAGCAAAGAGGGGCACTGCCTGATGGCCTCGCTGCTCAGGAGGGCTGGTGTCAGCAAAGTCACTATGCACATGGGTGGGAGCATGCTCTGACTTACACTTCTTCTTTGAAGGACTTCTGGCCCCTGCCTGCAGGTGCACCAGGTGGGCATCTCCACCAAGTATGGGCGCAAGGTGTTAACGCGCCTGGAGAAGGTGCAGGCCGTGAGGGACGAGCTGTATGCAGCCAAGTTTGAGCAACCTGCCAACATGGGGCGCTTGCGAAAGGCTCTTGATGACGCTGCTGCCTATTCGACACTCATCGACGCCAGCTTGCTGGCCAGCATCCAGGTAGGAGTCAATGTGGATTTGGTACGGTTTGATGAAGGTCTGAGTACATAGCAAGCAACAAAAAGCCCCCAACCCCACTGAAATTTGACCTTGACTTGGCTGAGCTGCTGCGATCTCATTTCTGTTTATGTCAAAATTCCTGCAGGACAGTACATCGCACTGCCTCTCAGCATGAGCCAGCATGCCTTTATTTCAACTCTCAGTGTGGCCACCATCTTGCTTGACCTCTCATACCAGCCTGTCCATGTGGTATGGTCCAAGCCGCTATGTTGTCTGCTGCCCGCCAGACAGCATGTCAGGCGCCCCCCAAGGCCTCCTGCTTTGCGCTCTGCACTTAGTTGTGTTGTCCAGCACTGCGCTTCCATCGTCTTGGCGACAGACTTGACTGTACGTGCTGGGTCAGTCACATCGTGCACGACCTACAGGCCAGTGAGGCAGTGGCTAGACGGGGGTGCCACAGGGTTGGACGCTTGCCAGTATGCTTGAAGCCACTCAAACAGTTTGTACCCTGCAAGACCTACTGGCCAGCTAGGAAGTTGCTGCTGTGCCAGAGTTGAGGCTGCTGCCATGACTTGTCAGCAACTGATGACCTGGCAGCAACTGACTGCCCCCCGAGGCAGATGCTTGACAGGAGACCTGGGGTCCCATCTCTGCTTGACAGGCCACCTGAGCAGGGGCAGGACACTGCAGGACCTGGTGGCCAGCGAGACAGCAGCGAGAGGAGGGGACCTGGGCGCCACCATGTCAGGCGAACCCTGGGGAGCGCCATTGTCGTCAGGGAACGGCTTCAGGCTGCAGGCCAATGGGACCAGCTCGACAGTGTTCAGGGATCACGGGCTGGGAAATGGCGCTCTGCCGGTCGAAGGACAGCAGCAGCAGGGCGCCTTTGGCGGCCACCAGCTGCTGTCGCTGGGCAACAATGGTGGCTATGACTGGCACTCCCAGCTGGGCCTCTTGCGCACCTCCTCTGCGCTGGGTGTCAGGTACACTACACCATTTGGCTGGGCTACTCCACTGGACTGTCCAGGCTTGAGTGTTTGCTGCCGAGGGCAGCCTGCGAAGACTTGCTGAGTGCAGCCTGTGAAGCCTCGCTGAGTGCAGCAACTGCATGTGGGCACCCACGGCTGCATTGTTGAGGCTGGGCCAGCTGCGCACCTCCGCGCAGAGCATCAGGCTGGGTAGCTAGACTTGGCTGGACATTCATGCAGCAGGCTGCTTTGGTTGTGGCTGGCCAGTGCCCTGCACAGACTACGGCCTTCTCATCACGAGGAGACATGCATGGCCAGCTGCAATCAGACGCAGGCGGATGCATCTTGCTGACATGTTTTCTGATGCCTGGCTGCAGTGCCAGTCCCAATGGCTTTGCGGACCGCCTGGGGCAGGGTGCTGTGCAGCCCAGCTCGAGTGCTGCCTTCAAGGCTGGGTTTACGCAGGACCCGGCCGTGCTTGCAGCCTCATATGAGCAGGTGGGTGCTGCGCAGGTGGTGCTTTGCTGGCAGCGTGGCTGTTTGACATGCGCTTATGCGTGGCGCACAAGCCTGGCTGTGCTTGCAGTCTGGTATGAGTAGGAGGAGGTGTGCATCTGACCACCCTTTGGCACACAGGCTGTGACAAGCGCTGTGACTGGCGCAGTCAGACCTGCACAGGCGCCTGCCACGTCTGCCAGCGTGCTTCAGCACAGCGCTGCCAGGACCTCACCCACTTACCGGCTGACATGCTGCATGTTGCTGCAGGCGCAAGTTGGCCCCACTGGCAGCAGCACGCAGGCGTTCTACAGCCCCCAGCCCCACTGGGAGCGCAGCCAAGCCGAGGTGGGGGCTGCACTGTGGCTTACTGCTGTTCTGCGCAGGGCTGCGTGGCAATGATCCTGCCGGAACAGCTGGGTCCTCGGGACCTGCTCTTCAGCATGTTGCGCTTGGGCGTTGATGCCTGCCGCCTGGCACATCACTCCTTGGCATGTCTGACATGTATCTGACAGTGTGCAAGTCCCGAGCTGTGGCAATGGTGCCTGGGCGTGGCCCACATCTGCCCTGACAGGAAACTCTCAGGGAAAGAGTCTGGCCACAGTGTTTGAGGAGGCAGCTGCATCTGCTGGGAGACGCCAATGCGTGCTACAGTCTGACCAAGTGCCAAGGACTCGGCCTGACCTAGCTAAAGCAGCCTCCCTCTGTACCTCCAGGGTGCAGCAAAGTTTGCAGGGTGGGGATTGGCACACATGCATGCTGCAGTCTGCCGCAGCCATGGCAGCTAGGGCTGGCTTGGCAAGGGCTGAAGCCTCCCGCTGCGCTTGCAGGCCGCAGCTGAGCTTGCAGAGTGGGAGGATGGCGACCATGACCAGGAGTGCGTGGTGTGTTGGGCGCAGCGCAAGACCGCACTGTGCATGCCCTGCGGCCACATTGCCATGTGCAATGCCTGCAGCCAGACTGTCAAGGGGCAGTCAGGGCTGTGTCCCATCTGCCGAGACCCGATCGACTCGGTGAGACGTCTGCAACAAAAACGAACAGTTCAGAACTGCATTCTTGGCTGCCACAAAGTACTGCCTAGCTTGAAGTGCCTTGGCTTTGTCTGAATGCCATCATGCTTGTTGTGGAAGTGCAGCGCTCTCTGATGTGGCTTGTCCCTGTTGCAGATCTTTGACCTTGCCGGTCATCAGCAGTAGGCGTCCCCCCGACCATTTTTTTGTGTAACTTTGCTGAGAGCCAACATCTCCACTTTGGGGGACCTGACCCCTCGCCTCCTGCCTGAAACCATTTCTCACTGCCCCCCACCCTGATGGTGCTGCAGCAGAAGGCGTGTAAGATGTGCCTGTCCCTGGCAATAATGTCCAGTCTCACAATGCAAAGGTGCAAACGTCTGGCATCTCTTGCTTGGATTGCGGACAGCTCAATCAGACAACTCCTCACCATTGCCAGTCTTTAGAGTGGCGGGTCCCCAAAAAAAACCAACCATGGTTAGTAATGAGAGCGTTGGGATTGCCATCCACCGATTGTTCGCTCATCGCCTGATCCACCATGCACTCAGGCGCATGGAGGATCGCTGTGACAACTCTGGTGCTGGCTGGAGCAGGTGGGGCCCACAACCGCACCAGCACTTCGCCAGTGGAGAAGCCTCTGTCCCACCTGGAACCATTCTGTCTCCTGCAGGCCTCACGGCAGTGGCTGGAGCTGTCTGCCCAGCAACAGATTTCCTCATAGGCTGCTGGGAGGACAAAGCGCCTGGCACCTTTGTGTGGCGTCCCACCAGTGCCCCCTGCCAGCGCAGTGCCCTGCCATGCTTCAAGGAGCAGAAGCAGCCCGTCGGCATTCTGATGGTAGGGGACTCTGTGGATCTGAAGATGTTGGAGGCGCTCTGCACCCAGGCCAAGGGCAACTTCAAGGCAGACATCGGCGGTCCCCAGCACTACGACACCTTCCACGTCTGCGAACTGCCCAACCTCTACATCATGCACGTTTTTGTGCCGGGGGTAAGAAGCTTTTCCAGGCAGGCACCAGGTTTTGCCCCTGAGGAGTAAGACTGAAACATTGCTGCCTGTCATGGCTGGAGCAGCACAGTGACTAGGCGCCTGCAGCTGCAAGGCTGCAAAGCTATGCAGACAGCAGTGTTGCACATCTGCCCTTGCTCCCCGCCTGTACTGGGCTACAGGTGCTCTTATGAGGGCGGCGCCTAGCCCACTGCCCGGTGCCTGCCTGGCTCTCACCTGAAGGCTTTAGGCTGCACAAAGGAGCTTTCCACGCTAAACACCCAACCACCTTGTCATGCCTGCTCAATTTGCCACAGGTTGTGTTGTAGGTGCACAGAAAGGGTGGCACTCAGCACAGTGCGGATTGCCTGCACCCAAAATGCTCTGACCGTAACCTTGTGTACTCACCTGGGAACTGCCGCAGGTTCACGTGGGCCCCTGCTGCCTGCCCTGTGCGCCACAACAATGAGAGCTGCATGACTGGCTGACAGGTGCCTCTGCATGGGCTGTGCAGGTGCACACAGTTGACCCCTGCTGGCTCTCCTTGCACCTCACGAAAGTGCTTGCAGAGTGTTCCTCAGACGCCAAGTCTTGGCCCGTGTCAATGCCTGCTGAATCGCCAGCTGCTGGGAGTGGCTGACAGACACCCTCTGCACTGTGCTGCAGGTGCACCCAGTGGGCCCCTATTGGCTCCCTGAGCGCCACAACAACAAGAACTGCATCACCAAGTTTGGGGAGGCAGCCACCGAGTTCAAGAAGAAGATGCAGCCCAGCGTGGTGATGGTGGCTTCAAACCTGTGGGACATTGTCAGGCTTCAGTATAAGGTCAAGAGCCCAGATGATCCTAAGCTGACCTTCCTGCCTTCAGCTGAGATCGTAGAGTGGCAGGGGCAGCTGGAGGACCTCCTGGTAGCAGTGGAGGGCACCTTCCCCAATGCCAAGTGGATATTCAAGACCACCCCCCTCCCCAACCCCGAGTGGACTGCCTGCTCGCGACATCCTGTGCAGGCCCTGAATGTGGCTGGCGCTGCAGTGGCCTCTGGCAGGGGATGGCGGCTTTCTGATGCAGCTGCTCTCACTGCATCCTTTGGCAATGCCTCTGACTACCTGCAGGATATGCAGCATCCTCAGGCATACATTTCTCTGACAGTGATCAAGATGATTTTGCATGACGCCTGCTCAACGTTGTCATGAAGTGCCCTTCCCTTGCTTGCAGTGCTAGTTGCAGCTCATATGTCAGCTTCCCATTGAAGTCCGCTCAGTACTGCTATGATACTCTAGCCTTTCATTCAAATCCATGATGTGGTGCTCAAGTCATCAGAAAGTGCATCAGACTAGGAACTAAATGACATGCTTCAAAGATGGCGTTTCACGGCGGAGCCATTCACGAGCATGAAACTAGATGGACTGCAGAGGTGTGGGCAGCGACAGTTCCCGCAGCGGCATCGTAGCAAATTGGGCACACAGTGAAACAATGGCTGGGCAGGCGCGCTGACTGCTCAGAGGGGCACAGCGCGGCGCAGGCTGAGCTAAACGAATTAGTCGACCTCCTCAATCTTGGGCCCGGGACCGCTGGAGGCACCTCCTGCGTCGCCGCCCATGTCGGGCATGCCACCGCCGGGCATTCCGCCGGGCATCCCGTCTGCAGGCAGTGTGGGTTGCTCAGCAAAGGGTGCTTGTGCGGTCAGCTACGAGATGCTGATGCAGACAACAGTGGATTGCGAGCCTGCATTTGGCAGCCAGTAAGCGTGCCCTCATTGCCGATGAATGAGGGCCAGCTTGATATGTGGAATCCTCCATGAGCAAGCCGGCACAGCAAGTGCGCCAGAGGGACAAGCCTGTAGCTTGAGGGCACAAGGACTCAAGTAAGGCTGCGAGGTGTTGATAAAGCATGCTCCGGCTACAAACATGTTTAACAGGCCTATTGTCAATCCCCACCACAGCTTGGCACCCAGACCCTGGTGCAAACCCCCACCTGGTGCCCCACCAGCGCCCTGGTACATCTTGGAGATGATAGGGCTGCAGATGCCCTCGAGCTCCTTGAGTTTGTGGTCCAGCTCATCCACCTCAGCCAGCTGGTTGCTGTCCAGCCAGGCGATGGCGGCCTCCACCTCCTTCTCAATCTTCTCCTTGTCAGCTGCGTCCAGCTTGGAGGCCACCTGCAGCACCAGGGCGGAGAGTCTTGGGGAATGCCAGCCAAAGGGCAAGGCATGATGCAGACAGTCCAGGCTGGGCCTGCCAGCAGCAGCAGTTGCATGCATGACAAGACACGGCACACTAGTCTGGAGATAAGACCACTCCACCATGGGTCAGCACTAGATGGCTGACGCTGTGCACACCACATTGCAGCCCAGCAGCCTGCCCCAGACATGTATGTACTCAGGGAGACCAGCATTGTTTGGTTACGGCACTTGATATGGGTGCCCCTGTGCGGGGCACCTCAAATGCCCGCTATCAGTAGAACATGCCCACCATCAGTAGAACACGACCAGTCTGCGGATAGCAGTGCCGCAGCATGCTGCCCCACATGAAGCAGCAGCGGTGCACATTGCTGCTGCAGCGCTCATGCTGGTCTTCTCAAGCCGGACGCTGTTGCACGCATTGCAGGCACAGAGGAGGCCACAGAATCCCCTGGAGTTCTGCTGCCTCTGCCATGCCACACACCCACGAGACCACAACCACGAATGGGAGCGCCGTTTCTCATTGCTGGCAGTGGCCGGCAGCTCAGTCAGCAAAAGCCCTGCAGTGAGCACCCACCTTCTCGTCCCGGATGGTGTTGCGCATATTGAAGGCGTAGTTTTCAAGACTGTTCTTGGACTCAATCTTCTTCTTGTGCGCCTCATCCTCCGACTTGTACTTCTCTGCCTCCTGGACCATGCGCTCGATCTCGTCCTTGCTCAGGCGCCCCTTGTCATTGGTGATGGTGATCTTGTTCTTAATGCCTGCAGGGAGGGTGGACGGTGAAGGGTGATCTAACACAAATGGACAACCTGGGCATGCTGATAGTGTCAGAAGGAGCAGGCAAGGTGGCTGACAAGAAGAAGAGGCCCTAGCAGCCGTGACAAGCCCCGGGAGCTGTGTGAGGTGCTGCAGCACCTTGAAGCATTGAGGGATCACCTTACCCTTCCTTTGTGCTGAGAGGAGGGGGTCATGGTGGAGCTGAGCTGGCTACCACAGCAGGCAGCATGGTGCCTGCACCTGGGCTGGGACTGGAGGTGAGCTCCGCCAGCCAGCTGAGATAGACACCAGACATGACAGGCATGGGCACCTACTCCACCTGATCTCGCAACTGGTGATCATTTCCGCTGCACTTCAGCAAAGTGCCCAGCGCTGCACCTGGAACCAGCAGGACACACACCTGAACCATGTGCCTTGACAGCAACAGCTCACCAGTGGTCTTGTCCTCAGCAGACACGTTGAGGATGCCGTTGGCGTCGATGTCGAAGATGACGTTGATCTGGGGCACGCCGCGGGGGGCGGGGGGAATGCCCGACAGCTCGAACTTACCCAGCAGGTTGTTGTCACGGGTCCGTGACCGCTCACCCTCAAATACCTGCAGGCAGGGAGCAGTATCCATGTGAAGTGGTTGTGCTTTGCGATAGGTGGGTAGACCCCCCTTGCATGCTGAGCCAGGCGGGGGTTTCAGGTACAGGGCCAGTGATTGGTGCGCACTCATGGGCAGATTAAGGTGTCATACGTGGCCGCAAGCCGAGGCTGCCTGGACAAGCAAACTTTGCAACATATGGCAGGCGGGGATATGCATGGGGCTGCCTGCTTGACCCCAAGAGAAGCACAGCTGGACCGGGCAAGCCAGTGCTGACTGTGGCAGATTCGGTGCAACGGTGGAACATCAAGCAACAATGCAGGTAGGCTGACCTGGATGAGCACGCCTGGCTGGTTGTCAGAGTAGGTAGAGAACACCTGCTCCTTCTTTGTGGGGATGGTGGTATTCCTGGTGATCAGCGTGGTCTGCAAGGCAGCAGGTGACGGTACATCAGTCAGTGGTTGTGCAGGCTGCTCAAGCAGACAAGCATGTGCAGGCCAGAAAGCCGCCGCCACATGGCAGCCAGAAAAGCCGACGACCCCGCTGCTGCAGCAGAGCAGGAGCAAGCAGGCAACCTGCTCTACAGTGCAGAACCCGAACCTGCATCACCCTCCTGTACACCAGAGAAGCATGGGTGCATGGGCTCAGCTCACCAATTCGATGGTAGAACAAGCCAGGACCAGAGTCTTTCTGCATTGCTGCTATCAGTCACCCAGCAGCAAGCCAGCAGGCAGCATGGTAGGGCACTGTGGTAGGGTGAGACCCTGGCAGGGCCAGGCAACATAAGCAGCAGTAGGGCTCACCATGACGCCGCCAGCTGTCTCCAGACCCAGGGAAAGGGGTGTCACATCCAGCAGCAGCAGGTCCTGCACCTTCTCACTGCCCTCGCCTGACAGGATGGCCGCCTGCAGGCACAGAGGACGGGTCAGCAGAGGCAGCCGTCGGCACCTTTGGGCTTGCCTGACACATTGTCTACTGGCAGTGGAGGGGATCGACGCAGACCATGGAGCTAGTCCAAATGTAATGCATGCCGCATGTGAAACAACAACAAGCCAACAGCAAGGCAGCCTGGGCAGAAAGATGCGGCTGCTGCGCGTCCTGGCCTTTCAGCCTGAGGTGGTGCTGGCTGCAGGTGGGGCTCAGGCGGGACCCTGGTCTTCACAGCAGCGCTAGGCACAGCACTGAGCAGACACACATCAGCTACACACTGACCTGCACAGCAGCGCCGTAGGCCACAGCCTCGTCAGGGTTGATGGACTTGCACAGCTCCTTGCCGTTGAAGAAGTCCTGGAGCATCTGCTGCACCTTCGGGATACGGGTGGAACCGCCCACCAGCACCACCTGCAGCAGGGATGTAAAGCGGACATTGATGTGTGCCATCAAGCCTTGGGCTGTGTGCACGTTGCCTTCACCAGTGGCTGAGGCAGAGGAGGCTCAGCAGTGCTGCTGCCAGAGAAACGATCACATGGGCTTCGCAACGCGCAGGGTGAGCAGCCGTCGAGGCATGCAACAAGCCAAGCACCCTCTGAACCCTACACCGCGCTGCAGTTCAGACTGCGCAGAGCCTTTTAAGGCAGCCAGCCAAGGTTTTGGTGGTTGCTCGTGTAAAGTGTGACATGGCGCACAGCCATTGCCCACGCCAATCACAAGCAGTAGTCCCAAACAGGGCTCCTGCCATCCACACACACCGCACATCGGCAAGGATGGCCAAGCCCACCTCATGGACATTGCTCTTGTCCATCTTTGCATCGCGCAGGGTCTTCTCCACTGGCTCCATGCACTTGCGGAAGAGGTCCATGTTCAGCTCCTCAAAGCGAGCACGGGTGATGGAGGAGTAGAAGTCCACACCCTCATACCTGCAGGACCAGGTGTTGTGAGGCTCGGCTTGTGAGCCTGGCAACCTCTGAGGAACCTGCTCAGCATCCAGCCTGCAGCCCTGGATATTCCTGCTAAAGACAGCTCAGCAAGGTAGAAACAGCACGTCGTCCTGCTGCACGGCAGCTTGGAGGCTGGCTGGGCTCTGCAGCGAAGTTTCATGACATATGCAGCTGACGCGCAACTCATGCAGGTCCAACGCCACTAGGATGGTCGCGTCACTGGAGTGCCAAGCCATCAGCGAGCAGCTGTGCAGCCAAGGCCCTCACAGACACGTGGTCTCAGTGGACGTGGGGTGCGCTGCACAAGGCTGCTGCAATGCAGCTCTCCTTTCACACAGAACAGGGACTACACATTATGTCTACTGCAATGCCATATGCAAAACGAGGGGGACTCACAAGGAGTCGATTTCGATGGAGGTCTGGGCGCTGCTGGACAGGGTGCGCTTTGCGCGCTCGCAGGAGGTGCGCAGACGGCGCAGGGCACGGGGGTTGCCGGTGATGTCCTTCTTGTACTTGCGTTTGAACTCCTGCAGGGAGGGGGGATTCAGCAGGCAAAAGTTGGCTTGATGCCCCGGTGGTTCCCATTGCACCATTGACCAAAGTGTCAAGCCGGGGGGTCGAAAAGTACAATCTCAGGTTGCGCCCTTGCTGCAGGTCAAACACAGGCAGTGCCCAGAGAGCAGCAAGCTGCCCAGGCTGTGCCCTTCCCAATGCACCGTCAACATGCTGCTGCAAGGGCCCACAGTGCCCAATGCACTGCTCTGTGTGAGCAGATCACAGGCTGTATGTATTTAAGCCCACAGGGGGCCCAAGACCAGACAGTGAGCCTTCAAAAGGCCCACCTGGGTGAAGTGGTTGACCAGACGGTTGTCAAAGTCCTCCCCGCCCAGGTGGGTGTCACCAGCGGTGGCCTTGACCTCAAAGATGCCCTCCTCAATGGTCAGCAGGCTGACATCAAAGGTGCCGCCACCCAGGTCAAAAATCAGCACCTGCAGGCAATGGGTTGATTTACGTCGGGAGGGTGCTGCTGGTGGGCTTCGGTGCAGCTCATGGTGGGCAGTAGCAGGCTGGGCAGCTTTGCCAGGGTTGGGACCCTAGTGCAAAGCATTTGCCCTTGTGAGCAAAGTCAAGGGCCTGTGCTGTGCATCATCGGGCGTGGTAGCCTCTTGAACAGGAGTCATTGCAGACAGCAGGGTACAAGCACAAGCAGTGCAGCAAACAGCCTGCCAAGTACTGGCACCAGGGCAAGCCTGAGTACAGGCAGATGCTGCATGGGAGGCCTGCAGGCCCTGCTGGGCAGGTGGGTGCAGCCTGCATGTACACATGCTGCAGGCGCAGCACTGCTCACGTTCTTCTCGCCGACAGAGGTCTCCTTCTTGTCCAGCCCATAGGCGATGGCTGCTGCCGTAGGCTCGTTGATAATGCGCATCACGTCAAGCCCAGCAATCACGCCAGCGTCCTTGGTGGCCTGCAGAGCATTGGCGGACAGTTATGGATCGAAAGGGATTGGAGAGCTCAAGAGCAGACCCTGCTTAGGCTGCAGGGCGGCAACAGCAAATGGGCATGAGAGCAGCCCTATGTCCAGTGCATGGGCCGACGTTCTGAGACGACAAGCATGAGCATGGCACAGCAGATGGTAGGCAGCAGCAATAAATAGGCATACTTACCTCACTGACCCCTTTTTGCAGCCCACGTCAAACAAAAGCGCGCCTGCACCCCCACCCCAGCACCCACCTGGCACTGAAGTCAAAGGTGTGATCGCAGGCCACAGCTCGTCCATGATGCAGGTGCATTCAGCAACCTCTGTTGACACAATGCTGGAGAGCAGCAGCCACACATGCCATTCAAGCTTACACGGCGCCTGTAAGTTTTGACATAGATGCAGAACATAACATGACCCCAAGGTCACCCCCAAGCACACTCCTGAAGCTGGCAGGCTAAGCTCCGATAGGCGCCACCGCACCGCCCCAGGGCTAGCCGCAGGAACCCTCACCTCATGCTGGCAGACTGGGCACACCTTGCTGCTTTCAAGCGCAGACAACCCACGCCCCAGCCCCCTCCCATCTTGCTTTCCAGCGCACCTGGCGCTGGGAGTCATTGAAATAGGCGGGCACAGTGACCACAGCCCGAGAAACCTCCCTGTCCGCGCCCAGGTACTGCTGTGCAGTCTCCTTCATCTTCACAAGCACCATGGAGCTGATTTCCTCAGCAGAGAAGGACTTGGTCTCGTTCATGTACTGGACTGCAGCACAGGTGCTGGTACAGGTGGGTTGGGCGACATGCAAGGGTGGCATGCTGGCCTTATGAATAAGGAGCAAGTTTGTTTGCGCTCTCTGGTGCATTTGCCCTGCAGGGCCGCAGGCAGGCGCAGGCAGGCAGCGGCAGCAGCAGCAGGGCTGAATATGAGGGCAGCAAACAGGATCGGCTGAGCGCAGCCCCTAGAAGATGCAACCTCAAAACTCACCCTCGATCACGGGCTTGTCTGCTGGGCCAGGCTTGACCTTGAAGGGCCAGTGCTTGATGTCTGCCTGGATGCTGGCGTCAGCAAACTTGCGGCCAATGAGCCTCTTGGCGTCAAAGACTGTGTTGATGGGGTTCATAGCAACCTGCAGGGAGCATGGAGGGAGGGCTCACATGGGAAGCCGCCACACAGGCAGGTTGCAAGAAAGTTGGTCCAGGCACACTGTACCTGGTTCTTTGCAGCATCACCAATGAGGCGCTCTGTGTCTGTAAAGGCCACATATGAGGGGGTGGTCCTGCAAAGAAGGGCAGGGACAGTAAGTCGGCCTGCTGGCAGCAGCACAGCTGCTGTGCAGGGACTGATTTTGGTAGATCTGGCTGATTATGGCAGCCCAAGGGCTGTACAGGTACTGGCAGTGAAAGATCAGCAGAAGTTCGTGTCCGCTCAAAACTTCTTCTGGAGCCTTCCTCAAGCATCGACTCACCGGTTGCCCATGTCATTAGCAATGATCTCCACCCTGTCATTCTGCCAGACACCAACACACCTACACGCAAAGAGGAGGGTGAGCGCCCTGAAAATATTTGCTAAGGAGCCGTCAGCGGAGCCTCACGAGTAGGTGGTTCCGAGGTCGATCCCAATAGCTGGAGCTTGCTTGCTCATCTTGGCTCGCTCTGGATGTTTTTGCGTGATTTGGCGAAAAAGTGGTGGCTGTCTGTTCTTTTCTATTTCCTGTTCCCTTCTATTCAGCCTGATGCTCTTCGATGCTCCAGTTGGATCCAATGCAGCACATGGAGGTATGAGCTTGACCAGCACGCTGCTGCTGCGTCTGATTTTGCTCAGAACTCAGCAGGCTAGCAGTACCAGTCAGGGCTCTGACTGACGGAAACGGTTCAATCCTTGACATTGTACTCACAGCAGTATGTCAGATGCATAACCTGTTTTCAGTGGGCACTACGAGAGTGCCATTTGCTGCAAAGTTGCACAACAAAGGTGCAGCAGACACTGCCAGCCCTCACTGCTCGAGGTCCCACATTGTGCTACATCAGGCAATGTTACATGTATCAAGCCGTTCAATATCATCCTCACCATCATTGTCAAGCATGTCACACCAGACAGTCTGCTGTTCATTGCGGCTGCATTAGTCATACCAGGCAGCAGGTACGCCAAGCGGGATAGAGTTTCAACGAGTTGCAGTCGATGTACACGAGCCAGGACCAGGATGAGCCTAGCAGCCAAAGGGAAAGCGGTCTGAGGGGTCTGCGTCGGGATCGCTGGTGTCCCACTGCATGACAATGCCATCTGCCTCAGCATCCTCGCCCTCTGTCAGGGGGACTCGTGCCTGCAGCAGGGAGCCTGAGATGTGGGCAGCAGCTGTGTTCACTAGGACGCGGCAGCCTGTGCATGTCAGCAGGAGGATGGCAGCCGGCCGGCAAGACGTTGGCAGAGACCCAGCAGGCAGCGCACCTGGGGCTTAACACGCCGCACAGGGACGTTGACGGTGTAGATGGTGCCCACATCTTGGTCAGCGCTGATGTTCACGTCCACCAGCTCCTCCCCTTCGATCTCAACAAATTCGGAGACAACCTGCAGTTTGATGAAACGTGTGACATGCTGGCGAACACAAGGGGTTGTGATGTTGCTGCTGTCCAGCCTGCTGCTGAGGGCACGGACAGCAAATGTGGAAACACCTGAAAATGACCTTCATTTCAGATGGGTATGATTGTGTCTGGCAGGCCTGATTGCTATGGTGCTTCATGCAGCCAGGAGTCAGGGCCGGCTGTAGTTGAGAGAGTGCTGCTGTGCAGCCAAGAGCCTGACATGGTCTCAGCTGCTGATGTTGTTGTTCTGCGGCATTGTACCTCCGGTTGTGTGAAGCGCTGCAGCAACCTGTCAACGTAGTCCATCACAGTGCCACTGTGACCTTCATGGAACACTGAGCTGCATGTAGGCAACCAGGAGCAGCAAACTTGTAAGCCAATCTGCACTTTATGGCAGGACACCAGGCAGGCCTAAGTGCGCATGACAAGCTGGCCGCAGGGGCAATACAACCTGCACAATGGAGTGCCTCAACCCAGGCTGGCAGGCAGGGAGGTAGACACACAGGCGACATTCACCTGCACGATAGAGTGTTTCATCTCAAAGAGGGAGGCCTGGTTCATGCCGCAGCGGTCGGCCACCAGGATCATGCGCAGACGCTTCTTGCCAGCGTCCTTGGGCGTCATATCAGCCACCCTGCAGCCAGGGGTGGGCACGGTCCAACATGCTGCACTTGCTGACACGGCGTGTGGAGGGAAAGCGGTGCTCTCTGCAAGCGCGGTCCGCACTCTGCAGGCAATGCAGCAGGCACTGTTTTGACCGCTGAGAGCAGCGTCACGTCAGCAGCAAAGCCTGCAGGGCACATGATGTGCAGAGGAGAGCATACCAAACTGACGCCTTGGGCTGAGCAGTCTCAGCCACCCTCGGGTGATGAGTGGTATGCAACAGCCATTCAGGGCGGCAGATGGAGGCACCTGGTGCACTCCCGCACAGGGCAAAGCTGAACCAGAAGCACACCTTGGTGGGAAGAAGATCCGCCAGGCTGCCTTGACCTTCATCATGAAGTCGCTGACGGTGCCTGAAGCTGGCTGCAGGCGGGCAGGATGCCTGAGTCAGACGTGATGGTCTGTGACTGCGAGTCGCATGTCAGCCAGACAGTTCAGGCTGGCATACGGCAGTTGCATTTGCCCAAGGGGAGCAGTGCAGCTGGTTGCAGGCAGGAGAAGTATGCCTGAGCAAGACATCAAGGTCTGTGAATGCATGGCACAGAGTGCACAGGACGCCACCGGTCCTGGGGGTCTACAGTCATTCAGGACCTCACCGCCTTAGTGGTGGCAGGCAGTCCTGCAGACTTGGAGTGCTGCCTGGCCAGCGAGACGACGTCTGGCGCTGCCTGCTGCTCCTCATCTTCCTGCACTGGTGCGCTGGTCTCTGCCGCCTTGAATGCTGTGGATGCCAGGACACAGGCTGGGCCCCGCGACTGCCTCAGCTGCAATCGCACAATCAAAGTCCCGTGCCATTTGTTTCACACCTAGGACAAGGTTCCAATGCAGGCCCAGCTGGCCACATGCTCACCCTTGCTGCAGGCTTCCACTGCTGTGCCTGGCCCGGGGGTGTGCACTGAAGACTCAACATGCGCCCAGTCATTGCCATGGCAGCCGGACTAGTCTCTTGATCCGGAGTGCCCCAGTGATCAGAAGTATCGGCAAAGGCCGCACCACCTTGGTTGAAGGCGCAACAATCCCTTTGACTATGAGAGAAAGAAAACGCGAAATTGACTGCTGCTGCAGTGCTGCCGGCTGCAGGGAGCTCTGCTCCTGGTGAGATGGTTCTGCTGCAAAAACTGAGCATGGGACCATATTTTGGGAGCTGCCAACAAAGGGCCAGCGTCTGGGTAGACGCAGGCTTGCCGAACATGTAGGAACAAGACTGCGAGTCCCCTCAAGCTCTGCTGTTGGTGTTGGCTGTGGTTTGCTGGACGGCAATGGCATGCGCTGCACATGCGCCCCTCAAAAGTCAGCTTAGACAGAGAATTAGCTCTGGACCCTGCCTGAGGGACCCCTCTCCTGTTGCAAGCTCCACTGCTCCAGTTTTTCTCATGACATGCTCAGATGGGCTCCATGATCGACCTAAGCTCCAACAGACTTGTTGGTCCCCCTCAATTCCGGCGTCCGTGATAATATGGCACAGGCGGGCAGGAGCATGCTGCTGGCCCCTACCTCAGCCGTTGCCTATGGTTAGTTATGCTACAATAACTGACTCTTAAGACGGGGTTGTGACAATCAGATGCATACTGTCGACGCGTGGCCATGCCAGCCTGAGATCAAAGCTGATCGTGGCTGCTTTCAATGGACATCTGGCATGAATATCAGCAGTGAAATTGCACCCACCCCTGCTGGCTATGCCATGCAGGTTTTGCAGCCGTTTCAATGAATGTGGCCAACAAGGCTGCTTTGCAGAGGTGAAGCCCATTTCCCTTCATCTGCCCTGCCATGATGGCGGCCCATCAAGGCCAGCAAGCTGGGTTTGAGCTGCTGCAGGTACCCTTGCGCCAACATTATTCTCTTCATACAGATGGCAGCCACCATGGTCATCCTACTGCCGCTGCAGGCAAGCCATCTGATGTCTGGGCGTGTGAACAAGATTGATGAAGCTATCTGTCAATGGGAACAGCAGCCCGTGAAGGACCTTGCATTCAAAAGCTCTGGTCCTAATATGCGTCTCCTGGTCCCAGACTTGACGACATGGGCGTTTGCTGGCACAGTGCTTGAATGCAGCACTGCATTGTCCTCACTACACCCCCTCTCAATGCAGGCTGCCAGCTCTGCCACCATCCCTCCCCTAACCCTCCAAAAAGCACGCCAGCTCATACCTGTGGCGGGTGAGAGGTTCTCCAGACTTGTGCTTGCTGCTGTCTACTTACTGGAGCGTACAGCCTTGCGGCGGCTGGCTGTGTGTGTCCACGGCTGTTGCTCCTTGGTGCAGGTCTCTACTGTTCCAATGTAGCCTTTGCTCTGCTGGGCCTGCAGTCCCTCAACATCCCCATGTAAGCAAGTTCAGATGGCAGTTCAGACCTGCTGTCTCTGTTCATATACTTACCTGCCGCCTGGGTCATGGCCTGCAGGTACAACACACTGAAAAGGTTGACTCCCATGCTGGTCCTGGGGGCCAAGGTCTGTATTGCACACGCTCTGCTGCACTTGCCTGCTGATGATGCTCTTGCTTCTGTGACAGCTGTCTGCTTCACCCCAGTCGTAAAATGCCTGCTGACTGCTGTGATGTGGCCTGGCAGGCAATCTTCATCACAAAGAAGGTGCCTGCCGTAAACATCATGAGCTCTGTGGCACTGGTTGTGGGCGGCTGTGTCATCGCTGGCATTGGCGACTTCTCCTTTGATCCCAGGGGGTGAGTTGAGTCTTGTGGGCTGGGTGCTGGAAGGCCCCCAAGGGCGCATACCTCTGCAAACTATGACTTGCAGCCAGTAGTTTTTAGGACCGCCACCTTGCATGTTGTCACGTTTGCCCCAAACAACTGGTGATATGCAGCTGTGAGCAGCGCTGCTGCACCCTGATGCCCACTCATGCTGCGGCGCTGCATTGTGTGGCAGCCAGGGCCGGCCTTGCTGTGGAGAGTTCGGTTGCAGTCTGCAGTGCTGCATGACTGGTTGCTTCAGCCTGCAGCGCTCCCTATCCTGTGGCTGAGCCAGCCACCTGCATGCAGGTATGCATTTGCCCTGACCAGCTGTGTACTCCAAGCCTCCTACCTGCTGCTGGTGGAGCGCAGCGGGGCAGACAAAGGCCTCGGGCCTCTCGAGCTCATGCTGTATGTCAGCCTTCTATCGTTGCCATTCCTCATCATAGTGAGTCTTGCATCATGAAGGGCTTGGTCCCTGCTGGACCTGCACCGTGCTTCATTTGCAGTTTGTGTCCAGGCAGTTTCTGACTTGAAAGTGGCCCCGTATGATGCCCAAGCCCTCTCGTGGGCTGCACAGAGCAGCTCATGCCCTCTCAGGCAATCACGGCGCCGCTTGAGAGGCACTCAAGGGGCACAAAACATGCATGATCTGCCCCTGCTGGTCCCTTAAGCTGCTCCCCTGGGAAAGGCTCAGCCGGTGCCCTCTCTGGTGTCTGACATGTCGCCAGAGGCCAACAGGCTGCTGCCAGCTCTTGCTAGTCTATCCTCCTACACCTCCAGAGAGCCTGCAAGCTTCTTGCACATGATTTTTTCTCAGGATTGGACCCATGCTGTGGCTGCAGGTTGTCTTTGTCACAGGAGAGGCTGCTCAGGCACCTGAAATCTTCTCGAGCGCCTTCACCCAGTATGGCATGAGCAGCTCCGTTTTGGTGCTGGCTTCGTGTGCCGGCATGGGCATCCTGCTCAACTACTCCATTTTCCTAGCTACACTGGTTTGTGCAGGCTTCGTTTCCAATCTGATAGTGCTGCATCGTGGTGCCCCTCCAAAACTCAAAACTCCTTGTTCCTGCAGCACAACAGCGCGCTCACCACCACCATTGTGGGCGTTCTCAAGGTGAGCATGGTCGTCTGCTGAAGTGACAACCTGCAGCAGGAAAGGAGGGCAACCATCACTGATTGATGCGCATCTGTCCTGCCGATAGCCATGGGTGCTTGCAATCGCTCTTATATCAGCCCAACACACCTTGTCCCTGCCCCTCTGCTGCCACTTGTCAGATTGCTGCCATCCCAGGCTGCATGTGGTGGGCTCACCTGGCAAATGACATGCACTGACAGTCCTGTGTAGGCAGGCTGAAGACTTGTATGGAGTGCTTCTGGTGCCCTTGCCTGACAACCACCTTGTCCCCTTCTTGCTGTGCCAAAAGGCCTGTTGGGTTGCTGGAATTTCCAAAAAGCCGACAGCCAATCTGTCGTCATCAAACACCTGGCTTCTTGCCAGTTTGTGCCATAAATAGCATTTGGGTCCTGCCATCAGTGTTTTTTTGTTCGACCAGCTAGCGTTCACAACAGCTCACAGCCGCTTCTAGGCTGCCTATCCTTCCCTGCTGTGCAGGGCGTGGTGGCAACCCTGCTAGGTTTCTTTGTTCTGGGTGGCGTGGAGCCACATATTGTCAATGTGCTCGGCATTCTGCTCAACACAGCAGGTGGTGTCTGGTACACAGTCATCAAGTACAGGCGGAAAGCCATCAACCAGACACAGCACGACAGAGAGGGAGCAGAGCAGGAGTTGTTGCAGAAACCACCGGGTAGCAGGGTAGAACACCAGCCCCTGCTAAGCGGCGGGTCCGTCGCAGCCTTACATAGTCTGATTGAGAGACGGCCAAGTGGCGTGGTGTAACAGCTTGCGGACGTGGCTCAATTGAACTCACATGTACTTCACACAGTGGACGCACATGAAAATGTGTTTTACTGCAGGCAGGCATCACTCCTCTAAAAAATGTGTATGTTCGCTGCATCAACTGAACTGATATGAATTGGTTGAGATGTTGGGGTTCATGTGCTGCCTCAGCTGTCATACGGATGAAATTCTTGCTGCCTCAGACCTGAAGAATTCGGGGAGGAATTTGCGTTGGAATGCAAGGAGCTTATCCTCCTTCTCCCAGTCAAATGCTATGTAGTTGGCATCCTCATCATAGAGGTGCAACTCAGTGAATATGGTCTTCATCATGCGCCAGTTGAAGCGCCCCTCGGTCATGTACTGCAGGCGCACAGATGACGTGCTGTCAGCCATGGGAGAGGGGAGCTGTGGCAGAACTGGTGCTGCAGGTGGAGACAGCTGCAGTGCAACAGCTGTCATGCCATGCCTGCACAGGTGAGCATGCAGATGAGATGCATTCAGCAAGGGCAGGAGGAGATGTGGCAGCAGTAGTGCCGCAGGTCCAAGACGGCTGCAGTGCAGCAGCACTGCCATGCAATGCCAGCAGGGCAAGCGACTTCCAGCCAGAAGCAGAAGGCTTCTGACAACAGCTGTCAAGAGGTGCTTGCCAGGTGCAAGGGGGAGCCTGTAGGCAACGACTTAAACCTGCCGCAAAGAGTGCAGCAGCCTGGTCATGAGGTGCTGGCACAGGCATACTGCAACCAGCCGCTGGGACGGATGACAGCTGACTCGGCGAGGCGACGAATATCACCAGTGCCAAGCCTTGGCCTGAGCACGGCTGCATCATGTCATCTCACTCTGTGGCTCAGGCAGCTCACAGTTGGAGTGCAGCAGCAGAACCTGGCTCAGCCAGAGGGCACATGTGGCAGCAGCTCACCTGGCCCCAGTTTTTGCGCAGGGACTCATTTGCCATTCTCAGGTTGTACCAGGGGATTTTGGAGCTGACATGGTGGGGGACGTGGACACTGATGTCGTGGCACAGCACCTCCACCCTGCAGGCAGCAAGTGAAAAGAGCCTAGAGGAAACACACATGTGCTTGATGCACAGCCAGGCTTCCATGCACAAGGCTGCACGCAGCCTGCAGATGGGAGAAAAAACAGCACTGCACGTGAGTTGGATGGAGGGTGCAGTGGCACGCCTGCGCATCGCTTGAAGAGCGTTTGAAGCCAGAGGAATGGTGCAGACAGCGCATCCACCCAAGGGAGCACCCCCGGCCTACACGGCCCGCTCAAGCGACACCGAGTCAGCAAGAGGTCTGCATACCTGCACATGCATGCCATCATGGTTGCGCAGCATCACCGGGGGCTCACCATCTGGGGAAGTCGCAGTGCACTGTGCCAGAAAGCTGAGCCTTGGCTGCATTCCACTGGTCAGCCGGCTTGAAGGGGATGTGGGGGGCAGTGTGGTGGATGACCGTGAAGGTGCTCATCCAGAAGTGGTACCTGCGGCAGCACAGGTTGCAGAGCTCAGTGGAAGTTGTTCTCCGAAGGTTAGCCACAAGTGCAGTATGTCTATGTCAGGAGCTTTGCTGAACAATCAACAGCTTGCCAGAGTCCGATATGGCCCTCCGAAGACAACCAATCCGTGGCCCTGTGCTACTGAAGCAATGCATTGCCAGGGCAGTGCAGCTTAGCCAGCAGCGAGAGCACCGCTAGTACGAGCCCAGCAGCGAGCACCACTTGTACGAGCCCAGCAGCGAGCACCGCTTGAACGAGCCCAGCGAGCGCCGCTTGGACAAGTCCAGCAGGGGGAATGATCGACCATGACAAGATGCTGCTGGGCTGCTCATGTCCCTGGGTTTTCCACCCGCCCTGGGGCCATAGAACAGCAGGCCAGGGCCACACAGCCAAGGCTCAGGAGCCCGCGAACGCAGCAAACTGCAAACCTCAGCAGTGTGTGCAGTGCTCACCCCAACCAGGGCATCAGCCAGAACTTGACGAAGCCCAGGGGGCCTGTGAAGTAGAGCAGGGCGGGGAAGACCAACGCCATGAAACCGTAGACAGCAGCCAGACTGACCTTGACCTGCAGAGGGGGAAGTAACATGTCAGTGGGAGCACAAATGATCAGCTGACCAGCCGACAGGCACCAGAATACCCATGCTACGCTTGTGCATGGCAAAGTTGTTGTGGGGCATCAGGCCAGCCGCTAGCATTCAATCTGAGCCAGGATTAAACTCATTGGGGGGAGCAACATGTCAGTGGGAGCACCAATAATCGACTGACAGGCGACAGAAGACCCAACACCCGGCATGATGTTGTGTGGCGCTTGGTGCGCAGGCTGCCTGACATGTGGTGACCACATCAGCATTGGACTGACACGTCAAGCCATGCCAATGCTGGTTGCGGGACCAGGCGCACAGCACGAAGTGCACAGCTGGCGCTGCAGCCGTGAGAGCAGCACAAATTCACACGCCAGCAGACCAACCCCCAGCAGCAGGTGCCAGATCAAACCCTGCTGCAGCTGTGCACTTGTCCCTGGCCTCAGAAGCTTTGTTTGCCCAGGGCACAGGTCAGGGCACAAGGCCAGGTGTACCTTACACGTGCGCCATGCCCCAGCCTGGGCGCCAGGTGCCAGGATCATCTGCTAAAATGCCAGATGCCCCAAGCTGGTAACACGCCCACAGCCAAGAAGGCACTGCAGCTCTCTCACCTTGGGCTTCTGGATCTAGCCTCAGATGCCTGGGATCCTGTGCCAGTGACGCTCACAAATGCACAGCCACTGCAGCTCACCGGTTGAGGCTTCTGATCTGCGCAGCTTACGGTGCCAAAGGCCGTCACACTACATGCCTGACAAACCGACAACGAGGCAGCCACTACAGCCCACCCAGGAACATAACACCCCCTACTTGCAGCTGGGGTCAAGCCGAGCAGCTCAACGGAGTAGCAGGAGCCCCGCAGCTCTCACCCGGGGCTTCTGGTTTTCTGAGAACTTGCCCAGGTCAAAGTGCCAGATGAGCCAGTGGCCCACACTGGCCCACAGCTTCAGAGGGGACCCCAGGAAGGTCTTGAACAGGAAGGCCTTAGCCCCTGTCCACTCATCCACCTCTGTCTTCATCACGGGGTGCCAGGCAGTGTCCTCCACCAGCCTGCACCATGTTGGGAGCACAGTGGGGGATTGCTTCCTCACATTGGTGTACAGGGGGACGGCTGCACCAAGACTGGCGAACAACACGCTTGCTGTTGTGCTGCGAGCCCCTCACTGGTGGCAGGCAATGCCCTGCACTCCGCCGCAACACACAGGGGAGTACACTTGTCAGGCTGCAGACATGTCTGGCTGCCTCCACCCTGCAGCACATGAATATGTGCAGACATGTCTGGGTGCTGCATCTTCCTTGAGCAAGAAGGTGAATTGACTGAGCAACCTTTGACAAACAGTGCCAGCACAGCTTGACACTGGCAGACTGCACACAAGAGCTGCCAGTGTAGCTTTACAAGCTGCACTGAGAAGCAGATGCACTGGAGTTGCTTGCATAAATATCAGGCTCCAAGGCAAGGCAGTGCCAAGCCAAAAGGCTTCACGGCAGCGTGGTGCGCCATCAGTTTGTAGCCATGTCAATCCCAGGCCCATAAGAGGAAAAGCAGGTGGACCATTGGGCCATGCGCATGAAGCAGCGATCATGGCAACGCGATTCAGGCCGCCGCCACACCAAACCACACCCTGAGCAGAGCTGCTCAAGCGCCAATGTAGCTCGTGCTCACAAGCGTGACATCAGGCATGTTGATGGAGCAGATCTGCAGCCAGTGCAGGATCATGCAGCTCGATGCAGCAGCCCTACGCACTTGTTGGTGTGGGCGTGGTGGTGGTTGTGCTTGATCCTCCAGGGCTCAAAGGGGTAGATGAGGGGCGCAAAGGCAAGGGTGCCCACAATGTCCTCCAAGAGCTTATTTTTGGAGAAGCTGCGGTGCCCACAGTCGTGCCCGACCACAAAGAACTGCAGGAGGAGGGGAATCGCGGTGTTAGTGAGGCTGCTTGCTGCCTTGACTGGCAGGTGGTGTGAACACTCATTGGGTTGATACAGGTGGCGCCAGATGCAATGCCTGCTTGCAGTGTGTAGACAGCAGCCATCCCAGGGCCTGCCACACCAGACCATGCTGCTGACATAAGGACATTCTGCAGCCATGACCTGCTCCTGGAGCTCTGTGAAGCCTGTAATGCGTGATCAGGCCACACACAGGAATTTCTGGAGGCCCAGCCATGTCCTGGAGCAAGGCACCCGCTCAGCTGTAAAGGCTGTAACAAGAAACGCTACACCATAGCGCAGCCTTGCTTCCCAGCTTGGAGGCAGCTTGCTGCCCAGCCAGCTCTGAGGCCAGCCTGGTGTGAGCCAGAGCAGCATAATCCTGGAGGGTCACCCACATCTTTTACCAAATGCATGCCGGCATGAAGCCGGCTTGCTGCCAGGCCGCCTGCGAGGCACCATCTGTGGGGCATCTGCCACCGCAAGCCTGCAGGATGCACTCCTCACCCCACGTGAAGGCGCTGCCATCAGGGGCAGGCAAGGATCATGCCAGGCAAGGGGCAGCATGGACCCAAAGCACAAGTGTCCCAGCAGGCAGGCAGCTTGGGCCTGTCCCCTGGGCTGCAGCCAATCGTCTGGCAGCTCACCCCCGTGAAGGCGGGTACCGGCAAAGGCCCAGGCCAGGGGCAGCATGTACCAGGGGCTGATGCTGATGAGGTACAGGCTGACAGCCACCGAGGCCAGCGTAATGCCCACTGCGCTCCAGGCCTTCAGGGGCTTGACTTCGAACACCTGCAGGGCAGGGTGGAACATGGCATAAGCCTGGGTGAGCTTGGCGTGAGGTGTAGACAGCACTGCGCCATGCTCAGGTGGCTGGGGCTGACAAGTCGTGACAGCTGTGCACTGACTGCTGCACTGCAAGACGAGCTGGAGACCTTTGAAGGGGCGGGGCACAGCTTGGCCCCAGCACCTTATGAAAAGCCAGTGGCTCTGCAGCAGTGTGCCTGGCCAAGCAGCAGCCTTTGCCAAGCAGCAACCTATCGAAGAAACTGAAACGTGGCCCGTGCATGACTGCGCCCTGTCCAGATGCTTGGCTGTTCTCATAAACGCCATCCTGACCTCCTGTGGCATGGATTTGATAATCTGCCCCAAGGTGACATCGTCTGGCAGCTCCTTGCCAATCTGGCGGTAGCCCAGCCTATGCGCTAGCTCTGTGCGGTCCTCGTCATTCAATTTCTGAATGTCTGTGGTCTGAGGCAGCGATAGCGCTGCATGTACGATGTGCCGGGCTGTCAACCGGTGGCGCCGGAGGCCCTGATGTCTGAGAGTGGCCTGCACCAAGTGATGGGCGTAAGAGGCGCTGCAGAGAGCAGCACGGCGATTTGCCGCCGCACAACACTAGTGGAAAACTCCAGGCTTACCGACCGGCTTAGCTGTGGCAAGCAGGTGGGCAGCTGTCCACCTGCAAGTGAAGAGACACAATGAGGCCAGCAGGACCCATATGGACAGCAGGCTGTTTGCAAAAAGCACTCACCAAGGTGCGCTTTGCAGATCGACCTTCGGTGCATGCATCCTGCCGCCTGCAGCAATAGGCAGAGGCTTTTTAGGTCTCTATCCCTCTCATGCCAGCCACTCGCAGGCCACGCCACACCAATATGGCTCTTACCTGCTGCTGCAGCGCCATGGCCATACTTACTCAGTGCTGCAGAGGGGCTGCAATCTAGCAACACAAGTCGCAGGAATCAGTCCGAGTAAAACGTGGGGCTGGCAGACTCCTGGCCACAGCTGCCACCGCTGAGGCAGGATCTGCATTTCAGTCAAAGCCCTACAATCGGGTAGTGGCCCACCAGTCCTGGTTGTTCCAGAACTGAATTCTGAATGGTAGGCACTGGCTCAGATGCCCCTGCAGGCCAGGGCCCAAGCACCTCTGCACTGGTGCTGCCCTGGATGCGCATGCCACAAGCAGTCCATGCCGAGGCCCATGCAGCTTTGCACTCTGTCAAAGGACTGGATCACCGCCTGGCAGGGGCCCTGCAGCAAGGTGGGAACCACGCCCGAGATGGCTGCTTTGCAGGGATGGCTGCTGTGCGGAGGCCGCGATGTCTGTGATCCCATCATACAGCTCTAGATAACTGTAGCTTCTGTGCCCAGGCCTGGTTGTGCGTCACACATCTGCCCTTGGCTTACATGGTGTACAAGGCAGCTGCGGCTGCTGCTGCTGAGGTGTCACCATGATGCAGGCGGCTACAGCGAGCTCCTGCCTGTTGCTGCTGAGGCGTCACCATGATGCAGGCGGCTACAGCGAACTCCTGCCCGTTCAGACTGCAGCCTGGTCCATGCTGGCTGGGGGTCACAGCCAGGCGCACGACCTCTGCCTGTGCGCCCCCACGGGCAGCGGCAAGACGCTGGCGTATGCCCTGCCCATCGCGCAGGCGCTGGCCAGGTATGCTGCACGCTGTTATGTTGCTACGCTGCCAAGCTGTTTTGTTAGGTGGGCCTAGAAGCCGAAGGTGACGTGGCCACTGCCCCTCACTGGGTGCCCCTCTTTGGTGCCCCTGCTGCTCTGATTAACGCCAAGCCTCCGGCTTTTGATGCCCAGTTTAGCTCACCCATGACTGCTGCCAGTGCAGGCATCAGGAACGTGGCCCCAGGGCTCTGCTGGTGCTCCCAACCCAGGACCTGGCCCAACAGGTGAGCCTGCATCGTGTTGTGCAAGAGTAAGCCTCCCATATGTTGGTGGAGCAGCCAGCTCCCAACTTCAGGGATGAAGTGTCAAGCTCAAGCCCCGTAAGGGTCCTGTCTGCAAGACACTGCTTGCTCTGCCGTTCCTGTTGTCCTCTTTCGCTGCCGCTGCACAGGCATGCTGCTCACCAATACGGCAGACACCACGATGTATGGTCAGCCAGAGCTCGCATGGCAGCGCAGGTGTTCCACGTCTTTGCCGCACTGTGCCCAGCAATGGACCTGACTGTGGGCCTGGCGTCTGGGCGACACTCCCTGGCTGCAGAGGCAAGCGCCCTGGCGGGCCTGCAGACCCGAGATGCAGGGCCTGGCAGCCAGCTGGATGCGCCGGCCTGGCTGCAGCCACCCGCAGTCGACATCCTGGTGGCCACACCTGGCAGGCTCATGCACCACCTGCAGGCCCTGGGCAGCCCTCTCTTGGGCGCACTGCGCTTTCTGGTGAGCCGCGTCCACTTACAATGTGTGTGCTTCTGATCCCACATCCCACTCCACACCTGCGGGCTTGCCTATGAACTTATCCTGCACATCCCGGCTCCAGTGCTTGTCCCTCTGCATACACTGCCCTCTCCTTGCATTGCATCAGCCAAGCTCAGATATTCAATGATGTTGGGGGGCCTTATGTGGAGAAGCTCATATGGTGCAGGTCGTGGACGAGGCGGACCGCCTCCTGCGCCAGAGCTACCATAACTGGCTGCCCCATGTCATGGCAGCCATCGCCACCCCGCCAGACAGCCCAAAGCCCAGGGTCCTCAAGATTCTGGTGTCAGCCACGCTCACGCGCAACCCCCTCAGCATCGAACGCCTGGGCCTGCACTGCCCGCGCTATGTGGTCTTCAGCAGGGGCAACCAGCGGTGAGCAAGGCGCTGTGTGTGTGTGTGTCACACCTGACGGCAGAGCCCGTATGGGTGGCCTGCCTGCACACTGCTGACGACCAGCTGACAACTGGTTGCCAGCAGCATGCTGCACTGACGCCCACCCCCTAGGTGGCACAATGAGTGTGGTCGTGCCTGCAGCGGATGTGCGTGCCCAGCTGCTGTCGATGCACTATGGACAGGTAGGGGATCTCCATCAGACTATTCATCTTGCACGCAAACATGGCCCACTTGCCTGCAGGCACCGCGTGCCCAAAGAGCTGAAGGAGTTCAAGCTTATCTGCGACCCTGCCAAGAAGCCTGCGACCCTGCTGGCGCTGCTGCAAACCCTGCAGGGCCAGAAGACAATCATCTTCCTGGCCTCCCTGCAAGCTGCCCACCGGTAGGAGCTTGTTTGCAGTCATTGCCAGTTGCAGCAGTGTGTGGTCAGCACTGTTGAGGCAATGATTCAGGTGCCAGCTTGTTGACTACTTGGGCAAGCCGCTGATAGCTTGGCAGGTGCTTTGGCCATGCCTTGATGGTCCTTGCAGCATCTGCGCCATTGAGAGGGCATTGTGGCTGCACCATGGGTGCGATCTGGCTCTCCCCATGCTGAAACAGCTGGCCCTCTTCTGTTTGTCATGTCAAGTGGCACTGCTTGCGGCACCATCAGTTGGGGCACCAGTCCTTGTGCTAATTGTGCAGGCTGGCCCTGTTACTTGTGGCCACGTTCGCGGCGACAAGATTTGTCAATGCCTGCACCTGCAGGCTGGCGCTGTTCCTGATGGCATGCAAGCACACCCTCCCAGACACAGTGGTGGAGTACAGCAGCCTGGTGCCCCCCAAGGAGCGCAGAAAGCACCTGCAAGCCTTTCAGGAAGGCGCTGCCAGAGTCCTGGTGGCATCGGATGCCATGACTCGAGGCATGGACGTGCCTGGCGTTGAGAATGTCGTCAACTATGATGTGCCAGCCCATGCTACAACCTATCTGCACCGCATTGGCCGCACAGCCCGGGCTGGCAAAGCTGGACGTGCCATCACGCTGCTGAAGCCAGAGGATCTGCACCACTTCAAGGCTTTGCTTCACAAGCTTGACAATGCCTTTGTCAGGCAGTGGCATGTGAACAGGGGGAGCATCCACAGCTTGGAAACGACCTGTGAACAGGCGCTGGCTGCTATGCAGAAGCAGCTGTCTGTAATGTGAGTTCAGATTTGTTGTACACTGATGAATCCTTTGAATGACATGAATCAGATGGATTCCTGTGGTTGAGATGCCTGATTCTCGGACTGGCAGCACTGAAAGGTGTATGTCAGATTCAGAGAGCTGCCTCATGACCCTGACCACTTTCCCCCTGCCCACCCCCACCGGCCCCTTATTGGCTTTGAATTTCTGTGACTACGCGTTCAGCAGCTGACGTTGATCTGGACCTTTTTCATTGACCTTCAGAGTGATTGCTGGTTGGCAGCTATGGGGCAAGTGCCTGGCCTCTGTGCTCTGAGCTCCCCCAGCCTTGTCTTGAACTCAGCTGGTGAAGTGGTGCTGCCGGACACCTCATTGCCCACGGTGACCCAGTAGTTCCGCAGGTTGTTCTGCCTGCCAAACACCTCCAGGTAGCACCCTGCAGGAGGCAGAGGCTACTCTGTGGCATTGCTGCTGGTTTGACTACCTGCAGACTGTGCCCACAGATTGCTGCAGTGGGGCAGCATCCTTGCTTGCACACATGGTGTCAGTACCACCTGCACATGATCTCGTGTAAAGGGCCGCAAGCCGCTTACCATTTGGCACGAGGTCCTCGATGAGCTCATATATCTCCTCTGGCTTCTGGCTTTGACCACGCCTCTGGCTGCATATCAGATCATTGCGCAGCCCACAGCGAGTGCCGGGGGCAGTCGGTCCATCCTTCCTGGCCACCAAGCACACTTCCTGCATGCAAGAGCAATGGCAAGGTGCTGTGGGCAGCGTGGAATGCAACAGCACTGTGCAGCACCATGTCAAAGCGCCAAGCAGCTGTACTGCTGCACCTTGGCATGCTGCAGGTAGTAGCCATGCGACTTGGCCATGCGGCGATTCACAGTCAGCTTGACCCAGGCAATCTCGTCCACCAGCCTGCATGCCACAGCAGTGTTGCTTCACAGCAAGCACCACAAGGCATGCCGTTGCCAGGGGCAGCCAGCACAAGGGCGTATATCAGGCAGTCTGAGGCATCTCAGCACAGGCAAAGGTACTGCAATGGCTGCTGCAACACATGCATGGTGTTTGGCACACTCTCATGCTTGTGTGATCCTATCACATTCAGCTCCAGGGCTGCAAAGCATGCACCTTGCCCAGTGCACTCACATGGCACACCTGTGCAGCTGCTGAGGCATGCAAGCTTGCTTGGCCTGGCGCACTCACGTGTAGCCCCACTGAGCAAACAGCTGGAGAGCAAATCGGAAGCTGGCATTGATGACCCACACAAAGAGGTAGCCATGGTGCTGCAGCTGTGGCACTGGCAAATTCAAGATGTCCTGATTCGTCAGCTGATTGTACCCCAAAGCCACCCCTGCAGCAGGCGCGCAGAGTCTTGAACAGCGCTTCCTGGAATTTGGCAGACATAACAGCGCCTGCAGCATGTTGGCCGGGCCTGCGAACCCTGCCTGGGCAATGCCCTGCCTGCAGAGACATGTGTCGGCTTGGCCAGGCGCCTCCTGCTTGATTGTCTGTGCTAAGCTGCACAATGCCTGCCTCTCTGGGCTATGTGAGTCCGGATTCTTATGCAGCAGCAGCCAGCCCACAAGGGTTTACAGCATGCGCCAAATTCACCTCGTGTGGGGTTGGATGTTGCCAGCTGCCAGGGAGGGTCCATCATGATGACATCAAAGCAGGAGGCCTGTATGAGTGGCTGCCAGTTGTAGCTGCGCACATCTGCCTGGACGGGTATGCTGAGTGGGGGCACCTGGCAAAAGCACAACCAGGAGATGAGAGGGCATTGATGGTCATGGAGCGATGGACAACCACAAAGTAACTCTGGAGGCTGTGGGGCACGCGCAGGGGGACAGCTGGTAGGCATGCTGGTAGGCACACTGTGCGCTTTTGCACAGAACTGAGCACGTCTGCCCGGAAGAGGAGGCTGCCTGGGGCCACCTGGCACAGGCAGCCAGACAGACAACAGACATGCTGTCCTGAGGCCCAAGCACACACATGGGAGAGTCCAGTGCTCACTTGTGGCTGGTATGCAGGGTCCAGCTGTGTTGCTGCAGCAGCTGGGGGTGCTCGATCCATGTGGTCATGCCCATCTTGCAGGCAGCCTGCCTGCTTAGCCTCATTTGCAAGGTTTTTCAGCTGCACACGCAGCCGTGCAATTTCTTGATCCAGTTCAAGTGAGCTTGGCATTGCCAGCCTCCCTTGAAGCTGCCCAGCACATGGCTTGATGAGGCACTTGTCTCAGGGATAGTCAGAACATATTGAGCACAAGGATGGGCGCATGTGGAATCTTGCGGCAGGTCCTTTCCAGTTGATCTCACGAAAATATAATTGTCGTCGCCTGCCAGGCCACAGCTGGGGGTCCTGCGACTCTTTCTCCTGCATGTTTGACAGGGTGATGCACTGATGCACATTGACAGGCCCACAACATAAAGCGCAGGGGTGAACGGCGAGGTTGACCAACTTCGGTTTTGGAGTCGGTGCCCCCGTAGCCATCGGTACTGCTGTCAGTGGTGCACAAGACGATGACCAGGTGTGTTGCAGCTGTAAACATGTCATTCATGAGAATCCTGACACTTAGCCCACCAACTCCCACCCTGCAGATAAGCGATGCAGAACAAGGGGGTGCCCCTGCTGCTGGGCAACCAGTTGACATCCTTAACAGCACAGCAGCAGCAGGGCTGAAGGCCTCAGACCATACCTCAGCCCAAGCAGGGCTGAATGTGCAGGTGAAGGGCTGGAGGAATAGGCCGTCTAGGGCAGAGAGGAAGCGCCGGGTAAGAGAAGCATTGGGAAAGGATGTAGAGTAGAGCACTCGCCAGTTTGTGTGTCTATGTAGAGGAAAGCCAGGGAGATGCTTTGCCTCAACAACATGGTCAAACAAGAAGAAGGAGCCCCAGCAGAGACCAGGGAGGAAGTGTTGTACACGCAGCCAGGCCTTACCTATGCCAATCCAGTATGCCTACACGTCATGACCATGGAGTTGTTGACACACCTGCTTACCTGATTGTCGCAAAGCGACACGTTCTCCTGTGCATTTGCAGAACCAGCATAGGCTAGACCATGTCCAGCAGCGAGCCCCTACATATACTAAGCCGGTTCGCATGCAAACATGTACATTTCAGTTGTGATACACTTGCTCACCAATACTTTTAATGGTCAAGTTCTCCTCCGCCTGCAGCAACCGTACAGCCTGCATCATGTCGAGCAGCACCTGGCCACTCACCAGCAATGCCACCAGTCCACAGGCCTTGTGCCGCCTGTAAGCAGCCTGACATACGAGCCCCCATACCAAGCGATGATGCCGGGCCCCACCATGACCTACTACCACAGTTGCACAGTCCACATCTATCTTTGAGACCAGAGTCGCTTGACTAGCCTACACTAGGCTAGTTTTGTCAAAGGACACCACAGGATGACAGCACATACACAACAGGGATAGGAAAAGACACTGCAGCACCTGCCACGCTTGTGCCACAAACCTCATATCTTGGCGGTCATTTGCCCGGGTATTGCTCAGGTTTTTTTGGTGACCTAGATCGAGCCTCTGTCCCCCAGTGCGCCATGACAGGAGCTGTGCTGGATGGGAGCGAGGAGGGTCAGAAGTTGACTGCACAGACAAGGGAGGCTCTGAAGCGGAAGAGGCAGGCGCTCGAGGATGGCAAAGTTGAAGATGGCGAGGGCAAGGCAGGCTACTGGGGATGCCTTGCTCAGTGGTCACCCAATGGCATCAGGCACAGAGCATGCTCTTGCTCTCTACGCTCGCCAACACCATGAGACTGGCTTTGCTTGCATCCAGTGCACGGCTGTCAAATGATGAGCAACGGTCTTTGCCACTGAGCATCTGCCAGGCTTGTTGCTGGTGCCAGACCTGGGAACGCATTGTGCAGGCTGATGCCAAGAAGGCCAAGACGCCACAGCCCGCGCCTCAAGTCATCTCGCATGAGGTGCAGACTCCCCCAGGCTGGCAAAGCTCAGACAAGCTGGATCCCAGCTTGTATGGTGAGCATGCCCTGAAGGCTGCGAATCTTGCAGGCCATTAATTTGAGCCTCAGTTGATTCACGCTGAGAAGCTGAAGCCTGCTGGGACAACAGGGAAGCTCGCTGCAGGCTGTGTGGGTGCCCCAGGCAACAAGCCTGCACACTGGCAACTCCTCGGCTGCATAAGTAGCTGCCAGAGACTCCAGAATGCAGTGGGTTCACTTGTTTTGAGAGGTGCAGGCCAGGATGTGTGCACGCTGTAGTGCAAGTGTCCAAGCGCTGCAGAGATTGCTAGGCAACAGCATCCCCCGGTCGGCCTCTGAGAGCTGGTGGCATGCCTACTTGCAGGCACCATGGAGGACCCGGCGTGGCATGGCGACATGGCGAAGCAGTACCCGTTCACCCTTGACCCCTTCCAGAGCACTGCTGTGGCCTGCCTGGTGTGCTTTCAAGCTCTGAGTTTGCAGCTTCGCGAGCCGTGGGGTGACCTGCCCACACAGCACACATGCTGGATGTTTGCCATGCACTGATGGTGTAGCTGTAGCTCGATTCTTTGTGGCTCTGCAATCAGTCTGACCTGCAGTGTGCTTCTACCCAGCTGGGGCTAGGAGCTCAGCAGATTCCTGCTCTGCCGCTCTGCTGCAGCATCTTCGATGAGAAGCCTGGCTCAGCCATGCTGTGCCCTGCTGCAGGAGCGGAGAGAGTCTGTCCTGGTGTCTGCCCACACGTCTGCCGGGAAAACAGCTGTTGCAGAGTGGGTGCCATCAGCAATTGCGCTGCCGTCACACATTGTCTGACAGCTCCCTGGCCAACACCTTCCCTGCATGCCGTTAACGTGCTGCAGGTATGCCATCGCCATGGCATTTCGGGATAAGCAAAAGGTCATTTACACATCACCTTTGAAGGTGAGCTGCATAAGGAAGCTGCCTGGTGCAATGTGTCCAGGCTGCCCACTGCAGCAGCCAGCAGCCTGGTGGCTCTCTTCTAGTGTCTGCTGACCCTGGCTTACTGGCAACAGGGCTGCTGATTAGGGCAGCTTCACCTGCCATCGCACAGCTCTTCCAACCAAGCAAACCCATTGCCAGCAGCCAGACTGCTCCTCAGGTCCTCATAGCATGGGGATACTGTAGCGCTGCCTGTGTGAAGTGGAGACTGATACCGAACCAGCACAGCCCCTCCCAGCCAGCATTCTGACTACAGGCGCTCAGCAACCAGAAGTTCAGGGAGCTCAGTGAGGAGTTCAATGAAGATGTTGGCCTGATGACTGGAGACGTGTCCATCAAGCCCAACTCCACTTGCATGGTCATGACCACAGAAATCCTGCGCAGCATGCTCTACAGGTCGGTCGCCCTCTGCCCACAGTGGGCTGTCTTCTGGTCGTAACCACGAGCATTATGCACCGCTCCACAAGACGGCTGTCCTCTGCACTCAATGGGCTGCCTTCCTGTGCGGCATGCTTCAAAGGTTGGATGTCCTCTGCTCACAACAAGCTGCATGCCTGCTGGCCTGCCTGTGATAGTGCAAACATTGGCAAGGCGGGGTGGCTTCTCTCCCTGAGGACAACCAACTAGTATGGGCAAGCAGCGTCTGGCTCTGCCAGACTGTCAACAACTGCCAAGGCTTTGCTGGGAGTTGGCCTGGCAAGGTATGGCAAGATGTCCAAGCTGCTGCCTTCTGCACAAAGACGTCAAGCAAAGCATTTAGATGCGCTCAGTGCTGCACTGAGCAGGCGGGTTGGCTCCGCAAAAAGCATTTGGAATGCAGCATGATCTGTCTGACGCGCATGTGCCTGCCGGTGCATGCAGGGGGTCGGAGCTTCTGCGAGAGGTGGCCTGGGTCATTTTCGACGAGGTCCACTATATGCAGGTGGACAGCAGAGGTGCCTGTGACAGGCATGGGCAGAGAGGGTAGCCAGCTATTGTCGTGCTCTCACAACCTGTGGTGTCTGTCAGCATCACGTGTGCTGCTGATGGCCACCAGGTCCTGTTGCAACATCAGGCAGCCGCTGAAGGCCCACGCTGTACTGTTGTCTGTGTGGGAGCCTGCCAAGGGCTGCCACCTCAAGTTGAGCACTGTCACAGCCTCACAATCACCAACACGTGCTCATCCTGCGCAGCCAAGCTGCAACACAAGAGCCTGCTGACCCTCTCTGAGCATCTGCCTGCAGGACCGCGAGCGGGGCGTGGTCTGGGAGGAGACCATCATCTTCTTGCCCAAGGAGGTGCGTCTTCAGCACTGTCACCTGTGGTTCTTGTTGAGCAATTTGGTGTCCTCGGCCCAGCAGCCGGCATAGACTGCATACATGAGCACCTTGTGTGACGGCTGCCGACTCCAGGGGGCAGGGGTGGTTGCTGGCTGCACAACTTCCCCAGCCAGCAGCGTCCCTGCCTGCATGCCCTGCTGACAGCACCCTTGCTGGCACTGAGCACCCTGGCAGCACCTCTGCTGGTAATTATGCTTTCATATTGAAGTGCTGTCCCTGCGGCTGCCTCTGCTGTGGCCTCTGCTGCTGCCCTTGCTGTAGGCGGCCTGCACACACCTTCGCTGCTGCTATGGCCAGCAATCCCTTGAATGCCAGCACCTGGGTGCAGCTCATAATCTTCCTGTCCGCCACCTCGTCTGACTGTGTGTCTTGCATGCTCAGGTGCGCATGGTGTTCCTGTCGGCCACGCTGTCCAATGCGAGTCAGTTCGCGGGGTGGGTGGCCTCCCTGCACTTCCAGCCCTGCCACGTCGTCTACACTGACTACCGGCCCACGCCGCTGCAGCACTATGCCTTCCCCGTGGGAGGCAGCGGCATGTTCCTGGTGAGCGCCTGCTGCAGCAGAACTGACTGTCTGAGGGCAGTGATGGAACAGTGGTGTCACGCCTCAAGGCTCTGCAGCACTGCCAGGTTCCTGAAAGCCCTGCTGCAAGATGGCATGTCCATGTCCCGGCTGTCTGCGGCGCTGCGGCTTCCTTCCTTATGGGTGTGGCAATGGCATACTACTGGTGATCCATAGTCATTAGCAGTGCCAAATGCAGCCCCCATGGGGCAGGACACCCTTCAGCAATGAGCTACATTCTTACCTCCTAGCTGCGTTTCCGGTGAACGCAGCAAGTCTCATCTTGGATGCTGCAGTGCGGCCTACTGCCATCTGAGGTGGATGACAGCAGTGCTGGCAGTGCTCCTCTCCCCCACTACTTCATGCTGCATTATCAACTTGAAGCAGCCCCATGGGTTGCGTCTGTGGAGCTTGGCTGCTGCTGTTGCATGGTGGCCGTGCTGCACCCTGTCCGTGCGTGCTCTTTCTGCTCGTTGCTGGGGTGCTGGCAGACATCAGCATAAATCTGCTGCAGCGCAGCACTCCATGCTGGCCCTTGCTCTCATGTGGGCGGCCTGCCAGATGGGCTGCCCCAACAGACTTGCAGCAGAGCCTGTCCTGGTTCATCTCGTGCTGCTATGCTGCAGGTGAAGGACCAGTTTGGGAACTTCAAGACTGAGAACTTTGCCGAGCTGCGGATGAAAGCCTTTGGTGCAACAGACAGTGCAGAGTCCAAGGCTGCCAATGGCATCGAGCAGGCTCCAGCCAGGTGTGTGCATGTCCCTCTGAAGTGCTTGCAGCTGTCTCCTCAGGCAACAGTCATGCTGTGCCAGCTGGCTCTCACAGCCATGCTGCGTGGGACGTGAGAGCCCTGGCCTGCATGCTGTGCCTTTCTGATGCAGCAGGCCATGTTCCACACCTGGCTGACAGTGCTGCAAAGGGGCACTCCGCAGAGTCACTCATCAGGTCCTCCTGGTCATGGCAGCCGCAGGCTCAGGAAGCCACAGGCAGAGAGGAGAGGGCCTCCCCGTGCTACCACCTGAACCAAGTGCTCACCTTTTGTAGGGGTACAGAGGGTGCAGGGGCCAGGGCAGCAGAGGAACAGGGCAAGGGGACTTTGAGTGCTTCAAGCAGCCTTGCTCAAGGTCCTTCTGCAAATATAGCAGCAGGAACAATGCAGTCGCTGGCAGGCGTAGTTCACCTGATTACTTTCTGCAGGGATGATAGCAGAGGGGTCAAGGGTTGCGGAGCGGGCCCACAGGGTGCAGCTGTGCTGTGTATGGGCCTCACCATCACCCTTGCCTGCAGAAGCAGCAACAGAAGCAGCGCCTTTGCTTTCAGCAAATTTACACACCCACCACTCGCTCCCTGCAGGGATGGTGGCGGTGGCAGAGGGGCCAGGGGCCGCGGTGGCAGAGGGGACAGGGGCCACGGTGGAAGGGGTGGTGGTGGCCGCGGCAGTGGTGGCGACAACACCATGGCAGCTGACATCTACAAGGTCCTGCGCGGCATCAAGGGCATGAAGGGGGAGCCTGTCATCATCTTCAGCTTCGCCCGCAGGTGGCTCAGATGGTTGCTTGTGACAAGACTCAAAGGTGTTGATACCCCATATCACACGTTATGCAGGTTAGGGTGCTGCTTAGAAGCAGTTGGT
Organism: Asterochloris sp. CNOR1; assembly: GCA_963969365.1. Taxonomy (NCBI): domain Eukaryota; kingdom Viridiplantae; phylum Chlorophyta; class Trebouxiophyceae; order Trebouxiales; family Trebouxiaceae; genus Asterochloris; species Asterochloris sp. CNOR1. The sequence goes on from OZ017762.1 coordinate 602,484, forward strand.
AGCTCCTGCAGGCTGCGAGTCAGGTGTGCACCAAGGTGAGTGTGGCATCTGGCCGCCACTCAAGGCATTTTTGGGGCATCGCTGGCATATCAGGGAAGCTTATTGTTGTGCAGAGCTTTGGGGAGAGGTCAAGGTGGGCACATGTTCGATGACTTTGCAGTGTGTCATGGTGCCAGACAGCATCCGGGGCTTGAATGAGGGCCAGTAAGTGTGCCCACATCTGCACACCGGTGACTGCCACAGCTGCACACTGCAGCTGAACATGTGCGCTGGCCCCATGCCAGGTGGACTTGTGCCGCGTCTGCAGGGAGGCTGGTCTGGTACATCGCCTGTCCTAGCGGGCCGCCTGCTGCTGCTCAGAGTGTGCGGGATACATGTCGGCATCTCGCTGTGCTATTGGCTCGCCCAGCCCTGCATGCTGCCTGCTGTCTGCAGATCGGCCATACACCTGCCCCCAGGCACTCAGGACATGATGGCTGCCACTGCCAGTACTGTGAGCCTGGACGCTTTCAGTTGCATGCTGAGGGCCTCACAGCAGTGTGCTCCCCCTTGCAGGGAGTGCGAGCAGTATGCTCTCTTCATGAAGGGCAAGCAGGACCTGGACTTCACCACTGATGAGGAGAAGGAGGCTGTCAGGGAGATATTTGAGGGCGCCCTTTCAGGTGACTTCTGCCTTGACGTGCCTGAACCCTGATGGAACTGCAGCCTGCCCGTGGTAGGCCGCAGCAGCATGCATTGCGAGGTCATGTTCATGCTCACCTGCGTGTGATGCCCTCTGAGGTGCTCATGGTTGCATTGTGCCTGGGCACACAGCTTGCCCCTTTTCGACTGCTGCAACGGCGCAGCTGGCATCAGAAAGCAGTTGCACCGCTTGCCCTTGAGCTGCTGTGGCCTGCATCATAGGGTGCCCTTCTGGTCAGCACAACTACAATGAACCTGCAGCACAGGAAGCCGTTTCAGCAGCTCAGGCCTTGGTTGGACCATGCTTTAGCTGCATGACCTGCTCGGGCAGGCAGGCTGCAGTGAGCAGAGGTTGAGGCTCAAGCTATTGTCAGCATCCAGGATGCTGCTGTAGAGCCCTGTGACACTCTCAAAAAGGTAGCAGCCCCTCATGCCTGCAATTGCAATGACAGAGGACCAATTTGGAGGTCAGCCTTCAAAAGCCAGAAGCAGGCTTTGCTGCCTTGCACTGCAGAACGTTTTCTTGCCGGATGGCACAGCATTTGCCTGGCATCTTGGACCCACTCCTTAAGCTCCAACATCAGAAGACTCCCCTGCCCCAGACTTGCCTCACTCTTGCTCTGAATGCTCCACAGCCTCAACTGTCTGCACCGCGGAGCTTGTGCGTGCCCTGCAGTGCTGAAGGATGAAGACCGCGAGCTGCCCTTCCTGGGCAACATGCTGCCCCTCCTGGTGCGCGGCATCGGCGTGCACCACTCCGGGCTGCTGCCCATCCTGAAGGAGGTGGTTGAGCTGCTCTTTCAGGAGCAGCTGATCAAGGTGGGCCCCCTTGTTCAGGGAAGGGGTTCAAGGGCTCTGCTGGTATATTGGGGGTGTGCCAGTTGTACAGTTTCACTGTGATGGTTATTGAGCCGCCGCGTCAGGCAGCACGTCAAACGGGAGCACTGCTGTTTAAGAGTGCCCTGCGCAGAAGCCAAGGCACTGCTGCTGCTGTCCATCAGGACAGGGGTGGTCAAAACTGCTTTGAGGAGCAGCCACTCCAGGTGGGTGCCTGACATAAGGGGGCTTGGTGCTCATGCTGAGGGTGTGCATGGGGCACAAGCGTGCTCAGTGCAAGTAATTGCGGTGCTGCCTTAGGGGTAGCAAACCAAGTGGCGGCACTGCCATACTATTGCCCTGTGCAGCAGTCATGTCGACTGCTACTACGTCTGAAGGTGGTCAAGCTCTTGTTACAACAACAGCTGGTCAAGGTGAGGGCACAGCAACAAGGGTCGCACACAAATGTTGCAGACGGCATTTGCTGAAGGTGCTGCCAAAGCGTTGGAAGGCACATATGAGGTGTTTGGGCGCAGGACTTCTGCCTGGGGCGCAAGCGACTGTCATCGCTTGTCCCAGGTTGCCTTACAGCTACCTACTGAATAATCCATGTGTTGCTCTGTCAAGCCTGCACCACAGCCCACATCTTTGGTTCCATGACTCTCTGGGCCCCTCCTCCCTGCAGTGCCTCTTTGCAACCGAAACCTTCGCCATGGGTCTCAACATGCCAGCCAAGACCTGCATCTTCACCAGCCTGCGCAAGTTTGATGGTGTGGCCACCCGCTGGATCGAGAGTGGGGAGTACATTCAGATGAGCGGGCGGGCGGGGCGCCGAGGGAAGGACCCCTTTGGCATGTGCATCATGATGGTTGATGAAGCAATGGACGAGGCCACCTGCAGGTGAGCATCTTTCAGCGTCTGGCGGCGGAGTCTGTGGTTACAAGGCGTTGTCAGGCAAGTACACCATGCCACTTTGATGAAGCAATGAAAATGGCCAGATGCAAGTGATTCTTTGGGCAGCTGGGTCGCTGGCAAGTGGCTTGCGCTGAGTTGTCCATGGTAGGGTCTTGGGTCCTGGCAGCAGCAATGACGCCGCCGCTTCCAATGGGCTTAGCATGTCTCCCAACGCACCGCTCCAGCTGCCTTGAGTCCGTCACCATGTGCTCTGCAGCTGCTTTCTCCACTCACCACGCAGGATTGGTCTGCAGGGCTGTCCCTCTCGCCCCCCCCCCTACAAGCTGACCTGTGTCTGCACCAATGCGTACCACTTAGCCTGACGCCTCCACTGATCATGCGCCTGCAGGCAGATTCTACAAGGCCTCTGTACTGCTTGAGCAGCTTGATTGATATGTTTGGCGCCTCCTTTTCACAAACCACCATGAGCCAACCCCTTCCCCATGCACTTGCAGGGAGATGACCACCGGAAAGCCTTCCCCTCTAATCAGCTCCTTCAAGCTGACCTACTACACTCTGCTCAATGTGATGCGGCGCCTGGAGGGCAGCGGGCACGACATGGAGTATGTCATCAAACGCTCCTTCTCCCAGTTCCAGCATGAGCAGCAGGCAGGCGAATCTAAGGCTTATTGGGGTGTGCCACTGCCAAGGAGGGGTTAGGGTTGTCATAGCATTGTATGATGGCTGCCATCTTGCTTGCTGATGATCTGGGGTACGCCGTCAAACACTGCTTTGACTAGCAGTGTTGTCATTGTGAAGCACAGTGCCAGCTGGCCCACCCAAGATAGCCTAGGGCACAAAGCATAGCTGACACTGGAGGGTCGATTGGGCACTCTGATCAGGTCTGCTGCGAGCCTGATCTGGGGTGGCATCACAGCTCAGCACCAAGCACTCAGAGTGTGCGGGACCAACAAGCAACAAATGCACTTGCCAGCCTCACGTCAGGTGGCACCCTCCTGCTCAGCAACAGGCAACGGAAGGCATGGGTGAATTGACCCTTGGGCGACTTCCCAGTAACTGTTGCTGCAGGTGCCCAAGCTCCAAGAGGAGCTGGAGGGCCTGCAGAAGCAGGCGGACAACCTGGGCGCCGCCAGTGAGGCCGCCCTTCAGGAGTACCAGTCGCTCAAGCAGGTAACACGATATAGTCATGGCACAAGTGCTGCAGCCTCAGGATGCCCTTGGCCAGCTCCTCTGTCTTACAGCAACGCAGCCAGCACCAGCAAACGTGTCAGTAGAAAGCTACACGCCATGAGACAGAGGGTCAGCTTTGCATGATTGTATCTGCCGCTTTGACAGTCAGTCTGCCAGCTGCGCATTGGGACATGCCACCTGCATGCACAGCAAGTCAGTCCCACTGCTCTTAGACAACAGCATCTCCTTAGCAGCAGCTGACACTGGCCCACTCCTGCATGCAGCCACCAGCAACAGATGCCCTCACACATGGCTCAGCCTGACATTGCTCAGTGCCAACAACCAGCCAGCCCACCATGCTGTACCCATCTTCATCAGCTCTCCATCTGCTGCAGGAGATTGCGCAGCACAGGCGAACCCTGTGTCGTGCAATCCAGCAGCCGGACAAGTGCCTGCACTTCCTGCGGCCGGGGCGCCTAGTGCAGATAGAGGAGGGGCAGCTATCCTGGGGGTGGGTGTGAAGGCACAGAAGCTGATCAATTTTTGGGGAGTGGTGGCTGTGATAATGAGATTGACCACCTGGCAAGGGACATCGAAGCTGCTGCGGGCCGCTGCTGCGGTGCAACGCTGCTCAGCTTAGATTAGCTGCAAGGGGGTGTGGTGCACAGCAACAGAAGGCTGCTATCAATCGATTGCTGTGTGGCTGGGTGGATCTACTGAGCGGCACAGTATGTCGCCTCTGCACAGGCCGCGTGCCGTGCCTATGCATGACTACAAAACAAGGGGTCTTGCTGGTGAGACCTTGACCAGGCCAGCTTGTGAAAGGTCGGCTGGCGTCTTGACCCAGCTGCGGAGAGAGCTGCCTCCTGCTGAGGACTACTTAGGGGCTAGGCTCATATGATGCCATGACCTGCTCCCCTTTCACAGCAGGAAACTGGCAAAGCGCCTCACCACAACCCCCAGAGTCAAGACTGACAGCCAAGCCCGCTTTGTGCAGGTGGGGGGTGGTGGTGTCTGTGATGCGGCGGGCGCTGGGGGCCAATGCAGGCGCACCCGCTGCTGAGGGTGGCGCGTCTCAGGGGGTGGCAGCCGAGTACCAGCTGGACCTGCTCCTGGGGTGCACCCCTGACAGCATCAAGGGTGAGCCTGCCCGGCAGGTGCATGCAGCCCATCCAGCTCAGGGCATATGCTACTGGCATAAAAGACCACTAAGAGAGCTGCAGCTTGTCTGTCATGTGCATCCTGAGACAGGTCACCCCACGGTCAGCCCTGCCTGCAGCCGCCCATACGGTCCTGCCTTGTTGCCCGCTGCCTGGCCTGGCTGGTCCAGCAGAGGAGCATTTGCCTCGTTGTGCTGCGACAGGCTGCCACAGGTGCTGGCTGCTCCCTGCCTGATGGCTCGCTGTGCGTCTGCCTGCTGCAGCTCAGAGACCCTCTGCCTGCACAAGGCTTTGTCTGCCTGCTCGACCCAAAGCTGACGCCCCTGCTGCTGAACCCTTCTATTTGCCTATTTGCTGCAGTGCAGAAGCCCTTCCCCAATGGCAAACACAGGGGCAGCCATGTTGAGTGTGCTCCCAGCCCAGCTCACCCCTCTCCCTGCCTGCCTGCCTGCAGCCCAGAAGCCGCTGCCCGCAGCAAAGACGGGTGCCGCTGAGATGCATGTGCTTCCTGCCAGGCTGACAGCGGTGACAGCCCTCTCCTCCCTGCGCATCTCCATCCCCACAGATTTGCGCACGGCGGAGGCCCGAAGGGCCACCTGGCTGACCATCAAGGCAAGTCGCTGGCCTGAGCTTGAAGGGGGACCTGTTGCTGGTCCTGTCCAACTTAGCAGCTGAACATGGGACCTGAGCACTGCGGAAGCTTGGAGACGCACGTGGCTGACCATCAAGTGGCACTGCTGGCAGAAGGCTGGTGTTCCATGCCGTCCTGGTCAAGTTGTTCGCTCTGCATATTGCTTCCTGCCATTTGGCAGAAGAGTTGCTGGCCTGACTGCATTCAAGTCAGTGCCTGGCCTGAGCTCAGGCTCCTGTTTTGCTGTGCATTGCAGCCAACAGATGCCCAGCTGTACGCTGGCTTGCAGTCATCTGACTGCCAGATGATTTGAAGGAAGGCTGCTGGCAACAGTTCCTGCACAGCAGGATTTAGCTCGCAATGTTCTGTGCTCTGGGAGAGTCAACCTGGCTGACCTGGAAGATGGGCGGCAGGTCATGCTATGCTGCCTGCTTCGTACAGGTGACCTCTGAAGGTTGGCTGCTGTGCAGGACCTTGATCGGCAGTTCCCTGAGGGCATCCCTCGTCTGGACCCAGTCGAGGACATGCAGATCGAGGACGCAGGGATGGAGGCCGCAGTGCGGGCCATCGAGAAGCTGGAGGGCAGGCTGGCTGCCAACGAGGTGTTCAAGGTGGGCTGGTTGGGCAGCTGCCTTCAAGAGGCTGTTCTACCATGTCAATGAGCCCCACTCCAGGGTTCTTCACGCGCATCTGCTGAACAGCTTTTGCTCAGATGAATTCCCTATACAAGTTCTGTTGGGGGTTCAGCGCTCCCAAATCAGGGCCACTCCGCATAGTCCTCCCCCCAACTGTGCTACCTATCAAAGTCTGCTTGTACGGCCGTCAGTGTGGTCTTTCAAGGTGCGATCTATGCTCATGCATGGGAGCAGCACAGATGCTTGCCAGGACTCGTGCTGCAGGTCCCACAGACACTCCTGGAGGGTGCAACGGGGCTCCCTGCAGATGCCCGCCATGCCGGGCTCATCTTGACGACGCTTTGGCTTGACGCTTTAGTTCAGGGCCACCTCACATTGTGCGCGACCGCAGGAATGCACCAGCCTCAACAGGCTCCTTCTGGTGCATGGCCCAGCAAGGTCTTGGTGGCTGTGACCACTCAATGGGTCTGTCTTCTCAAAGCAACTTCAAGCAGAGGTGACAGTCCTCCCCTGCAGGCGCAGCGGGATTCTGCTCGCTACATCTCCTTTGAGCGCAAGGCCGCTCTGGCGGAGCAGGCGGAGGCCCTCAAGCGCCAGATCAAGGAGAGCCAGCTCTCCAGCTTCCGCACAGAAGCCAAGGCCAGGTGAGCCGCTGGCTGGCAGCTGTGGTAGGGCCAGCAGGCGCGTTCCATGCAATCCTTCCTTCTTACAGTCCAAGGCCAGCTTGGTTGCCCGCTGGCAGCTTCTGCTGCATTGGACACATGCATTCTTTCATGTTGATGGACTGACTCAGCTTCCATACAGTCGGCAAGGGCCACACTGGGCGCTAGCTGCCTAGCTTGGGCCTTTCTCGTTGCTGTGGAATGGCCCTTCTGCTTCGGCACAGGCCAAGCCAGGTCGATTGCTGGCATGCATCTGCTGCTGGCTGCAGCTAGGTCAGACAATAGCCATTGTTGATGTATGTGTGGTTGCGTGCGCATGCGCAAGGCAGCATCTGAGCTGCACAAGTCAGACCAGGTGAGTCACCTGATGTCAGTCTGTCCCTCGTAGGAGGATTCATGTCTAGGTGGACCTGCTGTTTCTGGCACAGGCCGTCATCATGTGGGCTGCCGGCTCATAGCTCTGACGGCACCAGGAAGTGTATGCCCATGCCGTGCGTGCATGCAAGACACACCTCTCTTTGTTTTGTCCACCCCCATTCTTTCCTGCCCCCGGAAAGGCAGCACTCATTGGAAGTCTGTTCTCATCTGTCGACTCAGCAACCCAGCCTAGCTTGGCTGCCAGCAGGTCCAGTCTATGCTGCTGGCAAAGCCAGTGTAATTTCAATAGACTGGTTTGGTGCAAGGATAGACAGTGGGTGATCAGCTGCTGCGCTGAGTGTGTCTTCTGCACACTCGATTGCCGCATCTGTCAGCCCGCTTGTCAGACACCAAGTCCTGTGCTGCTGCAGGGCAATCGTGCTGTGCAGGTGGGGTGTGGTTGATGAGAAGGGCATTGTGCAGATTTTAGGGCCACACAGCCTGTGAGACAGCTCTGAAGCCCAGCACTCAAGCCACCTGCCGTTGCTGCTGCAGGACAGCGGTGCTGCGCAAGCTTGGCATGATCGACGGCGAGGGCGTGGTGCAGATCAAGGGGAAGGCTGCCTGCGAGATCGACACTGCGGACGAGCTTCTGGCCACAGAGCTCATGCTGGACGGCACCTTCAGTGGGCTGGACAAGCACCAGCTGGTCGCCCTGGTGTCGTGTCTCGTTCCCGGCGAAAAGTCACAGGTGGGGCCTCAAGTGACCCCGAGATGTGATGACCACACCAGCTGCTTGCCCTCAGCTTTCATTGTCCTGTCAGACACTCATGAGGAGGAACTCTGAACATCTGCAGTGGCTGCTTCGGCAAGCTGGACAAGCACCAATGGGTGCCCTGCCTTGGTGTAAAATTCTGGATGACTCCCTGTTGTGCAGGAACTAATCCGCCTGACCACGACGCTGTCTGAGCTGCTGGCGAAGCTGCTGACAAAGCTGCAGGAACCCCAGTCTGCCGTTGTGTTGTCTGGTGCCCTGCAGCAGCAGGGCACCATCATCTGACCTGGACTGACCCACGCCGACCTCTTATTAATCTGCTGCCCTGCAGGAGCAAATTCATCTGACCACAACGCTGTCCAAGCCGCTGGCCAAGCTGCAGGAGACAGCGAGGATGATTGCAGAGGTCAGCACAGACTGCAGGCTGGACGTGGATGCGGACGAATATGTGGACACATTCAAGCCCTTCTCCATGGACATTGTATATCAGTGGTCCCAAGTGAGCTCATCTTATCGGCTTGAAATGCTGCGCATGCAATGACAGCAGCACTGGCCTTGGCAAGACCACTGAGGTCCACTAGGCCAGCTGTTCAGCAGGTACAGCATCTCCTGCGCAGCGTAGGTAAGTCATGCCTCTGGTGTCATTGTTACTGGTCCTGTGCCGTCTCACACACCATCCCAAACCCAGTCTTGCATGCTTGATTTGTCTGCTGCCCCGGTGGCGCTTGGCATCCCTTTGGAGGATTTCAACAGCTGTGCATTGCAGGGGGCCAAGTTTGGCGACATCTGCGCCAACACGGACAAGTTTGAGGGCAGCGTTGTGAGGGAGATGAGGAGGCTAGATGAGCTGATGCGCAACCTAGAGCTGGCAGCCAAGGTGAAGCATCTGCACAGCATGTTGCAGAGCGCCCTGACACAGCAAATCAGTTTGCCTATGGCATAGCCAGAATATGCTCCTTGTGTGATGTCACTCACAGAAGAAAGCTGGACAGCCTGCTTGACAATTGTTCTGATGCTGCAGGTCATTGGGGAGGAGGACCTTGCCTCAAAAATCGCAGAGAGCGCCGACACCATTCGACGGGACATCATTTTTGCAGCCAGCCTGTACATCTGACCAAATGCACTTGAGCATGCTGAATGATACGAATGAATCAATTGTCTGCTATTCAATGAAATTCCCCAAGCTGGATGAAATAGCAGCTGAAATCTCAAGCGGGCCAGACATGTGCAACGACAACTACTTCATTCAAATTCCAGCGTGGGTGCAGTGTGTCTTCTGCCAGTGCCTGCAAGAACCTGTGGTTCCATGTGCTGCATAAACAAGTGCCGGGTTGGAATCTGCTGAGCAAGCGACATGCCAGCATCAGCCCCACTGGCTGACTGAGCCTCTAAGGATTGGGCAGCCTGAGAACCAGAGCCAGGCCCAGAATCTCCACATGTCCACACAGTGCTGTTCTGCGGGAAGGTGGGCCCCTGAAAAATGCTGATGTTGGCAGGGAGCCCACGCATGAGCTCCAGCATGGGCGCTGCCGCATCCTCTTTGAACTTCCTTGCAAAGATGGAGCAGAAGCTTGGCATGAAGGTGTAATTTCCTCCCTGCAGCTGACAGCCGCTGCTGCTGCCCCCCAACAGCAGCTGAGGCGTGGTGAACAGCTGTGCGGACATGCTGATCGCGTCGGGGAACATCCAGCACATGTTGTCATCGTGTGCCCTGATCTTTTGCAAGAGCGCATCATTGACCTCTGCTGCCGGGTACGTCTTGGGGTGGGCAGGCGGCGCTGGCAGCCACCACTCCCACTCATCCCACGTCAGGGATCCTGTGCAGTCCGTCTCGTTGGCCAGGCCCTTGAACGCCAGGAAGGTGGACAGCTGCAGGCAGGGGGTGCAGGGCAACGATGTTGGGTGTGCGCTGTGGCAGAACATGACATCGAGAGGCCAGGCAGGAGCAGGGCAGCAGGTGCCAGAAGCGAGCTGCAATGATGTGACCCAGGCATCCCAAGGCTGAGAAAGTGAGCACAACCGACCAGCAAGGTAGACAGCTGCAGCGCAAGGGGTGTCAGGTAGGGGATGACTAAGCTGATGCAAGGTGGTGACCAACTGCAGGAAGGGGGAGAAGGCAATGTGAAAGGCTTTGCGCAGTCTCAACATGAGAAGTGAGCAGGCCAGGAGGGTGGGCAGCTGCAGGCAGAGGCAGATACAGGGCGTCAGGCAACACCGCCAGTTGTGGAGATATGCGATGGCTGCAGAGGAAAATGGTGGCGGGTCAGGATCCTGCACTGAGTGCAGAATGCTGGTCAGCTGCAGGCAGGCAGCAAGACTGTCAGACAACTAGCTGCACCAGAAGGAAAGCTACGGTGTCAGACATAGGAATGTGCGCAGGCATGGGGGGGTAAATGATGGGTTGCTGCCGTATCGCAGTGCGAAGTGCAGGGCATGCACAAAGTGTCATGGCTGTGAAGACATGCAGCAGCAGAGCCCTCACATAGTGCTCGTCGCTGAGGCACCCCAGCCAGTGCCCGTCAGTCTCCAGGGTGCAGTGCTCCTCAAAGATGCTGCTGATGTAGTCATCAGCCGCCACCAGCTCGGCATGCTTCCGCTTGAGCCCAAACCTGTAGATCATATACTCAGGAGCTGCAACCACAGCTCTGCAAAGCACATTGGGCACAGCTGCACCTGCGGCCCACAAGGCCTCCTCAGGACAGCCTGCCCTGTTCTTGCACATGGTGCCCGTCGTCCTGTGTAAGCAGATGAGGCAGAGGGAAGACGACGACTTGGTAAGTCCAGGTCAGCAAGCTATAGATGCGCAGTGGTCACGCACAAACGAGCTGCTGGCACAAGCTGTGCACAGCCTCAACAGCAGGCGCAGCAGGCGTGGGGATGCAGATCAAGGACAAGCCAGAGCAGGCCAACCAAGCCAGCGCGCTTAGCATCATCTTCTGTGCTAGTCCAAGTTTGTCTAAGCAGTGAATGAGCTGGACAGCCAGCCACGCACCATTGTGAGTTCTTTCGCCACACGGACTGGTCGAAGTCCTCGCGCCACATCCTCCAATTCCACCTGCAAAGGACACCAAAGGAAGCATCAAGTTCATGCTGCTGCTTTCAAATAAGACAGGGCAGCTGTTGGCACGGCCCGACGTTGACAGCCTCATAAACACATCAAACGCCTGCAAGCTGCCTCATTTACAGTCCTGCTCAGCCCAAATAAAGGTGGCACACCTGCGCTTTGTGCTGTTCAGCCTTTTCTGTGAGTGAGGCATTGCCATGTGAAGGTTTGACCAGGCAGCCCTGCTTGAGTACCCCATTGCGGCGCTCGTGGCACCATCTGCTGCCTCAGCCCTTGTGCAGCAACAGACCAGCATAGACAGAGGCCAGAAATGGCCTTCAGCACACATCAAGCCTGTGTCCACCCACCGTTGCCAGCAATCAGTCAGTCAAGTGTGCAGTCAGGTTGGCCACCTCCCATGCCTTACGCTGCTGACCCAATGGTCCAGCTGCAGCCTGTTGCTGAGCTGGGCAGATTGATGTCCAACTCGATGTGCAGTACAAGCCCACACCACACCTTGCCAGTTCCACAAACTGCTAGGCAGTGTGTGGTGCACGCTGCAGCTCCCGCAAATGGCGGCCACATGCTGGGTCCTACCTGTAAGGGTTGGTGTCCAGACCGGTGTCGGGGCAGGCATTGATCCTGCTTCTGGTGTCCTGCAGCAGCTGCTGGTGCACCATGGCGGGCGGGTAGATGGGCACGCAGGACTCTGCAGGGGTGGGCATCAACTTGTGAGAGGGGACACCTACTGACCTGGTCTTGTGCTAGGCTGGGGCTCCAATGGGGTCATGCAACGTCACTGTCAAGCAGCTGGCTGGCACGGGGAGTGGCGAGGCAACAGGCCATGCAGGCAGCGTTCGGACAGGTTTACGGTTGCGGAGCGGTTGGCAGACACTGTAAGGGCAGCCCAGCTGCCTGACTGCCCTGCCCAGCAACGTGCAGACCGCAAGCAGCGCTGCAGGCCGAGCCCCATGCCTGGCTTGCGATGCTTCATCCCACCTGAAAGCTGGATGAAGAACTGATTTAAGGGGTCCTGAAGCGCTGCCATGATCATCCTGCAGGCCACAAGGAGGACCTTGACTGGCGAAACACCTGCTGTGCGGAGTTGCAGGGTAGTCTGCAGTGTGCATTGTCACTGTCACTAAGGTGGTGTCCTACAGGAGTGGTAAGCCAGGGGCCATCTGCAGGCCTGTGGGCCTCTTTCAACACTGGAAGCATCAGGCCTTGGAGCATAGGTTTCCAGACCTGACAGCTACCAGCAAACACCACAAGCCATGCAATCGCCTGCAGATGGACACTCTTACCAGAGATGCATAGCTGGGCATGCCTAACATGGGAGCATATGCCTAAGGGTTGGACTGGCTCAAGCTGCCTGCACTGGGGCTGACCTGCGAGAGACTTCTGTGGTGGAGTGGTGGCCCCAGGAGGTCTCCATCCTGTCTGCAATCTCCCTGCACCAGTTCCCATCATCACACACACAGACACAAACAAAGCCTTTGCAGGGCACCTGCTGTGCAGCAGCTGCCTGGCTGTCAGGACACAGGGTCGTTCAAAAGTGAATGTGAGTGTGCACAACACCCTGCAACGCAGCAGCCTGCTGGCTGCCTTCCAAGTACAGTGGCACAAGCAGGAGGCTGGGAAGAGCAGGCCCTTACATCAGAGCATCATGTTGTCTTTCACCAAGGCCAGCAACCAGACACCAGTCCTTGCATGCTGATAGGGCTCAAAGAGCCCTACCTGGCTGGCAGCTCACTCCACTGTTCAATGCCACAGGGTGCTTCCAAGCCGGAGCTCATCCAGATGCTGCCATGCCGTGCATGTCTCCTCACCTGCCATGGAAGATGCTGCCATCCCGATAGCCCTCAAAGTCAGGGGCTGAGTGGACATAGATGCTGAACATGTGCTGCCCCGCATATGTTGAGGCAGCTGCATCTGGAGCGCATGCCCTCTGAATGGCCACAGCTGCAGCGTCTGCACAGCATAACGGGCAGGAACGATTGTCAGAGGCCGAGGTAGCCATGCTTTCTTCGTGCTGTCCCAGCATATAGCGGGCCATGTTGAACCACAAGCACCCATGCATCCTAAAAGGTTTTGTGCAGTGAGCAAGGAAACCATGCATGCAGCCCGGCAACTACGCTGCAAGAGCAGCTGCCCTGGGTTGCAGCTGGAAATGGGCAATGCATGGCCGTTTTGTATATGTACTTGCAAGTACAAAGAACTGGAGCAGGACCTTTAGCTCACCTGGATCCTGTGCATTGCACACGGCAGCAGCTGCGCACTCTGCCTGGATGTGTCCACGAGCGCCAGCAAGCCAGGCAGTCCAAAGAGCCTCGTGGGGCATGGGGCCCCTCGTGAGAAACAGCATGGCCACCCTCGGCATGCGCAGGGCTGCCCCGCAGCGGTCCGCAGCGCTCGCCAGCTGCCCCTCTAGAGCTGTGGCCCCGCCAGGGTTTTCTGCCTGCACGCAGTGTGGGAGGCTATCTGGGCTCTACCCATCCGCGCTGCCAGGACAAGACCCTGCCGGGCTACATTGTCTGCAACACTGTGCATTGTCTGTGCACAGTGCAGGGGGCTTGTGCAGCACGTGCAGGGCTGCACTACAATGGCCAGGTGCATGAGCCAGCCGTGGATCTGCCAAGCTGCCATGTCTCGACACAGTGCGGCACATTGTTGTGAAGTTCATTGCATGATGGGAGCGCCTTGACATCCAGAAGCAGGTGCTTGCCAGCTGTGCCGCCATAGCGTCAGCCCTGCCAGCCTGCTGGTGTTGCACGCAAAACAGGCTTTGGAAAACCTTCCTGAGGGATTTGGAGTGGTGAGGTCTGATTGCCAGCTGCACTGCCAGAAGCAACGACAGCCCCATGTGGCACGCCATGCAGCAGGACTTAGTGTGACACGTGAGTGGTGATGGCAAGTCCCAGAAAGAGGCAAGACCTGGTCCCTCACAGGCAGCATGCACATCACGAAGCTCTCAGATGCTGTGGCTGATCTGCACAAGCTGTCTGCGCTCTTTACTGCACACTGCTTCCTGAAACGACCACAGAGTACCAGACAGTAAGTACACCACCACAACAAGCATGGAGGCAACAGCAAACAGGTCTGAGAAGCCCACCTGATACAGAGGGGTGCACATGCTGGCCCCTGGAGTGCGGGAGCTGCACAGGGTGTTGACTGCAGACAGATGCCCACCAATCGGCACCTGCTTGGTGCGCTGCAGAGGTGTGACTTGCTGTGTGAAGGGGGCTAGCGTCCCTGCAGGCGCAATGCAGAGAAGTGGGCAGCTGTGGGTGGCTACACAGGGTGGCCAGGCAATCCTTTGCTGCATAGTTCCTTAAAGCAGTTTCTAAGCGGGCTTCTTGCAACTCTGCTCCACTGTGTGGTCGTCTTGCTCCCGTGCAGCCAGGCCTGTGATCAGGTAGGATGGTTGTGTTGCAGTGCATGCCAAGGTATTGCAGCTGACTGCTGCTGGTCAGTGGGCATCCAAGAGGGCCAACGCATTGCACTGCGTATTCTGAGAGCAGGTCAAGGGCATGTTGCCTCAAGCTATTACTGGGTCAAGCTCCCCTGAGCTCCCAGCATTGTTGAATGACTCAGCACAGGAGAAACAAATTCACACCTGCAGAGGGCGCCTCCCTTGCTTTGTCAACAGCGGCAGGTCTCTGCAACCTGGGAGGGTCGTTGCTCAGGCTTGCAGGGGTGGTGCGCGGCTGTGCACCGAACAGAGCCCCAAGCTGATCTGCCACAGACATGGTAGCCTGCCAGTCCCGTTCTCCAATGAGGCCCTGAGTGAGCAGACAGAGAGCTATCAAGCTTTCAGCAGCATCATAAGCAACTGTCGCTTGCTTTGTGCATTCCAAAGACCGCTACCTTGCAGTTCCCCACCTGGCTGATGATGAGTCCCAAAACCGCAATGATCACGAGGGCTAGGAAGCCATAGACTAGCAGGGCCCTCTTGACAGGGCTTCTGCCACCCTGCAAATGGCCTGGCAATCGAAATTTGGCATGCATGTCGGCCAGCTTCTGGCCTCCTCATCCTTGATCTGCCTGCATCTGACAGAGCCAAACCTTGGAAGGAGGCGATGTTCAGAAGGGGACACTGGAGTACCAAGATGCCTTCTTTCTTCACAGCCTGCAGGGATTTGAGCTGAACACGACAATTCTAAAGCCAGGAGGGTCTGTCAGGAAGGAACTGTGTCTCAATGTCAGGACATGGGCAGGCATAAGGGCTGGTGGTGGGCCTGTGCATGTCATGGAGGTCCCTCTTGGCCAGTCTGCATCAACAGACAGCAATGCCCCAGAGCATATCTGTATGCAGTCAACCAGGTGGTTATCTGGACGATGATGGACATGCCCCAGCCAGTGCATGTGCTGCCAGGCAGATGTTGACGCGCTGAGGTGCCTGAGGCTTCTGTTGGGCACCTGGCCAGTACAATGAGCTGCATGTGCGGCTGAGGCAGCGCTTAGGGAATGTCTTCTGCCTCAGCTCATGCTCCTTAAGTGCCGGCCAGGTCCCGGCGCGGTGAAGTGCATGAGGATGTTCTACAGCATAGCCTGGGAGTGCCTCAGCTGATGTCTGGGAGTGTCCAGATGGGAGGCTTACAGATGCCAGTGCAGGAAATGCTGCATGATGCCGCCTGAAATGCTGTGGCCCTTCTCACCAGCTCTCAGCTGTAGTTGAAGAGGTATCCAAACTCAGGATGTCCACAGTCAGAGGCAAGCTGCCAAGCCAGGGGCCTTTCCTGATGTCACTTTGCACTTCATAACCCCCAGGTGCCTGAAGGGCCTCTGTCTGCCTAGCTATCACGCTGCATGCAATTTTGATGGGCTGGCTCCAAGCCACCCACTTACACTTACAGTGCTGTGCAGGAGCCTGTTCTGCTGCTGAATGGTTTGCACAGGTCAAGCTGCAAGAGTCAGGGTAGGCATAATCTCTGATGCAGCAGCCACCTGACAGCTCAGGCTAGCCCGTGATAGTGCCTGACGTCCCTCTAATGTCACCCTCAGTACAACATGAATGTGCCTTGCCAATCTGACCTTCCTGCCGCCTCCTTGAGAGCACACATCAGCTTGACATGAAGCAATCTGTTGTGTACAGACTTGCACTGCAGCAACCAGCACATTCCCACTCAGCGTGTGTGTCACTCTGGCCCCCAGCAGGCAACAATGCACTGCTGTCTGACATGTGATGAATTTGACTTGAGATTGCTTTCACTCCAGACACAGTGTCAGTATGTACAGCAGAATGTCAGCAGGCAGCAAGGCTCTCAAGGCAATATACGCATGCGTCAGCCAGTCAGCAGAGCTGCAGGCGATGGCATGGGCGTCATCTGGCAGAGACGCGCCCTGTTGCGCGAGCCACAGCAGGGTGCTGGGCTTGGCATCACTCAGATCGTCTTCACCTTCACAGTGAAGCTCATCAAGGCTCCACTATGGACAGGGGGGTTGCTGCTGCCGTGCACACTTCAGGATGTCAAGGTGGTCGTTGCAGCAAAGGTTGTTGAACCTGACCAGGGGCAATTATTCTCATGGGCCCACTGTAGCACTGCCAGGTGGCCTCCTTCAGCGGCGTTGGCGCAGGTGTTCTCATCCCAGCTGCAGCCATTGTGCCGCGCCCACTGCAGGATTGCCAGGTGGCCCGTGCTGGCTGCGCTTGCACAGGTGTCTTCATTCCATCGGCAGCCGCTCTGGCGAGCCCACTCTAGCACTGCCAGGTGGCCTCCTCCAGCGGCACAGGCGCAGGTATCCTCTCTCCAGCTGCAGCCATTCTATCGCGCCCACTGCAGGACTACCAGGTGGCCCCCACCGGCTGCGCATGAGCACGTGTTGGAATGACATCTGCAGCCGCTCTGGCGAGCCCACTGCAGGACTGCCAGGTTGCCCCCTCTGGCTGCAAACGAGCACGTGCGGCAATCCCAAGAGCAACCATTCTGGTGGAGCCATTGCAGCAATGCTAGTAGGAAGCCTCTGGCAGCTGCTGCAGCACACAATTTTCTTGTCCATCTCTGGGTCAGGGAGTCGAGATTTGTACTTCCCCACGCGTGGGCATGCCAGGCGTGACCAGCTTGCTCCCAGGCCGCTTGCAGCGTCTGCAGGTCTCCCTGTGCAGCGGCTTGGAGGTGCCTGCAGGAGACGTACCTGCACTTTCAGGTTCTGTGACCAATCACCCTGCTACATCAAGCAACTCACTCATCCCGGGCTCCCATGGCTCTTTGCGTGTGATCCATGGAGCCATGTATAGGGGCTTGCCAGCCAGGTCTTGTCGTCCCCTCACTTTCTGCTTCAAATGTCATACATCGTCTTGAGACTTCAGCTCGTTGAGAAATAAGGAGGTTGGCTGCCAACAATATTTTTGACCTGGGCACGTCAGGTAGGACGAGGTCAAAAGGCCGGATTGCTAAGCTTCTGAGAGAGCATCAGGTCCCCTGGCTCCAATGCAGCTCACCAGCAGGCTCACTTGCAATGTGGTTTTGCATGCGAATTGCCTTCCCCGCCCAACAATTGCAAAATGTGCGATCAGCCCCACACCCGTGTTCAGGAGCAGAAGGCGTCTCCAGCCGAGTTTCACATCCTGGCGGATTGGATCACAGGCTCAAAGCGGCCAGGAAGCTGCACAGGCAGTAGCCGAGCAAGGTCAGGGCCCTTCCATTTTTCAGGGAATGGTGGTGCTACCCTGCGCCTGAGCCCTATAGCAGATCCGTGACAGCACATGGCTGCTGACATACTGTGCCGGTGGTGCTGCCATGCATACCACAGCAGATCAGCGCCAGCTCCCTGACTGCTGTTACAGAGGATGTCATGGAGCTGGAGATCAAGGTGCAGGGCATGACCTGCAATGGCTGCACCAGCAGAGTGCAGGACACCCTCCAGGTGAAGAAGCACATAAGCCTGTCTGCCAGCAGGCCACCATGCAGGGCTCTTGGGCAGGCCAACATGTGAGACATCAGCAAGCCCTGGTCAGCAAGCAGGGATCGCACTGACATTGGCAATCCACAGAATTTTTGGCAAAGCTGCTCTTAAGCGGGCCCATCAGAACTTCTGGGGGCCCACCATGGGCACGTCAGAATTCCTGATGAGCTGTTACAGGGTCCAGCTCAAGCACAGCCCAGCTGTGTATCTGACCTGCTGCAGGGGGTTGAGCGAGAGCTGAGCTTTTCAATGCGCTTTATGCAGAACAAGGCTTCCATGCTGGTTTGTCTCTGTACTGCAGGCCATGGTGTTGCCATGTCAGAGCAGCTCAGAGGCCATTTGACATGCCACAACAATTCAGCACTGCACCATGCTTGTCTGAGGACTGGATGGCAGCTCTGAAGCAACAAGGCATCATCTCAGCACCTGGTGGTGATGTGGCATGACGACCCAGCGAGATGCCCAGTATCTTATGGCAGGGCATGGGAGGTGTTGGCAAGGCAGTGCCGTAGCAGCAGACAACCGATTCTACATGAAGCCACACCCTGCTTGTGATGCTGCTGCAGGACAGGGTGGAAGCATTGGACTGAGCAGGCCCAAGCGTTCCCATGCCCTTTCAGCCAGGCAGCTCAATCAGATTTGACCAAATGGGTTCCTGGGCTGCTTCAGGGCATGGATGGTGTTGGCAAGGTGGAGGTCAGCCTCGCCACAGGCGTCGTTAGCCTGGAGGTCATTGCGGAGGACCCCATGGACGCTGCATTTGTGCAGGTGAGCCAGCGTGCAGCAGTGCTGTTGCTGGTCTCAGGCTCAGAGCTTTTGTATGAGCCTCAGGTGTGCTGTCAATGTGTGCAATGGCATGAGCGACAGGTCAGTGAGGGAGAGGGCTCTGCGCCTCGGCACACGCCTGTGTATCATTAGGGAAGCTGTCGGGCAGGGTCTTGTGCTGCATTTGTGCAGATCGGTTTGCAGCAGTGCTGGGGCTCCAATGGTTGAGGCTGCATCAGCCTGGATCACAAGGTGGTCGAAGGGGGGGGGCTTTAGGGAAATGCAGGGCACAGTAGGATGCTGCCTTGGCGCAGGGGAGCTTGCAGCACTGCTGCCGCTCGGATGCTCAGTGCATGTACTGATGTGAGGCCCCGGGTGGTGCTCAGTATTTACAATGGCTCGAGGTACAGGGTGCTGCAGGTAGGTCATTGCGCCTCTGCAGCTGTCTGTGTTACTAAGGTCCTGGAGGGCTGCAAGACATGCGACCCATACACTTCATGCCTGCAAGGGAGCTCATGCGGCTCACAGTGACCAGAGGAACTGCAGGTTGGTGTGGCCCTGAAACTCCTTGGTCCTGGATCTGTATCAGCCAAGTAGACAAAGCTGATGCTGCTGGTGCCATGTGCTGCCTTTCCCCTGGCAAGGAACGCTTCAGTGGAAAGGTAGCTTGAGAAGGAGATCACTTGGGCTGCTGAGTATGTGGGGCAGGGCAAGCTTCCTGTATATCGTGCTGCCGGTGCCCTCAAACAGCTGCATGGCCAGTCAGGGAAGCCCCTAAGCTGCTGGCATGCCACTGATGTTGCAGCAGACACTGGTTGAGCCCTGCAGGCACTCAACATTCCACTGTGCCGCTGTCCTCGATTCTTCTGCATTCACTGGCTGCAGATGCCTCGCCTGGTGGAAGCCATCAGGGGCCTGGGGTTTGATGCCAAGGCACACTTTGAGGATATGGGTTGGGAGGCAGCCAGCTTGTAGTTTGAGCAGGACATCTGTAAGCTTCTTTCTGCCACACCTTGTACGGCTGCTGTATTTCATCATCATTTTGGTTTCATTCATCTTCTGAGGCTGCCAAGCTAAGCAGCATGAATGTAAGCAGACGCTAGCATTGGTTCCCCTTGCCAAGTGCTGTGAGCCACAGACCTCAATAGAGAAGCCCTCTCCCACGGGACCCACTGCAGCCACTTCAACTTAGGGGCATGTGGCTGGTAGATCAGATGCTTTTGTCCTTCAGTAGGATTAAGTTCGAAGGGGCATTCATGACCTGAACTTTAAAAGTTGTCTGACACTTGCTGAAAGCAATGGATCACCTGGAACGGGCGAAGATTCTGTATGATCAGCATGCGAACAAATACAAAAGCTCACAGGAGGTCAGCCATGGCCATGCCAGAACCAGGGCTGCGCACTGATGCAGTATGGGCCCTTCACCTTCGAACTCCTCATCTGCCATAAGTGCAGGCACAGCTTGCACGGAAGGGGGGCAGTGCTTACCCTCTCAAGGCATTCCACAACAATATCAAGCGCAGGCTCATTGAGCAGTGAGCTGAAGCAGCCTTCTGAAGCATGTGCTGCTGTCTCCACACCTCCAGCAGCAGCTGTCTGTACCCCTCATGGGAGAGGGTCTTCGCAAGACTGCATGCAGGAGCAGCATGGTGCTGTCACTCCAAGCCACTGCACTCTCATGCATGGCATGTGCTGCAGGTTTGCCCGTAATGCTGGGAGGCTGCTGGACCTTGCCTGTGGTCGTGGCGGTGACATTCTGAAATGGCTGGACTGCCAGGTAAGCTGAGGTGAGGCTATCCATGCTGCTGCCCTCAGCAAGGAGGGGGGCTCAGCAGGTCAAAAGTGAAGGCCTGGCTTGCAGCGGTGGTAGGACAACAGCAGCAGGTGCTGATATGCTGGACTACCTGGTGCGCCTGTACCGCCAAAGTTGCCTTGCATCTTGCCTTCCGAAACGCAGTCATCTGAAATGACCGATACAACATCGCATAATGCAAAGTGAACGCAAAGCTGCAGTCCCTGACACCAGGCCAAACACCCGCCCAAATTGCAGTGCTGGGATGCGCCTTGTTTTGAAGCAGAAGCCATGTCGGTCAGGATGGGCCTGTTCATCGATGCTTGGCCCTCAAGTTCATGGCTTTGCGGTGGCTGCATGAGCTCACGGGCAGCGCCCTCTGCACAGGCGCATCAGCACCAAGGTGCCAGTGCGTTGCATCTCCTGCTCATGGCAAGGGAAGGGGATGGGCCCTCTCCTCTGGCTTCAGGGACATCTCTGTGAGTCATCAGGCGTCGCGTCGTCCCACAAGCCAGACTCCACCCTGGCCGGCTGCACACAGGCGATGTGAAGCCTGTTGAGTTGTCCAGTGGAGATATCTGGGAGGCTTGCAGCCGCCCCCAGAGGGAGCTGCAAGAGGGGAGGGCAGCCAGATTCCCTGCAGCCCAGGCTGCACCCTGCCTGGCTGCAGGTGGGCTATGTGAAGGGCATTGACCTGTCTCCAGGGGAGATAGTGGAGGCTCGCAAGCGCTTTCAGGAGCAGGCAGCCAAGCGCAGAGGTCAGTGCAAGGGGCCTGAGCAGCAGAGATTGTGGCTGCGGGTACTGACACCTCCTGATCATGCTTGCTGACTGCGCGCAAGTCACGGCTGGCACTGCCTAGGATGCCCTGCACACGCACTTGGAGCTCTCAGCCTGCTGGGGCCGGGGACATTGCTGGGCGCAAGCAGGAGCAGTCCGGGGTGGGTGTGCATGCAGGCTGCAGAGGGTTTCTCAAGGGTTGGCTGCCTGCACCTTTGGGAGCATGGCTGCAGGTGTGCTGTGTGCAGACTGCAGGGGCCGGCCTGCGGGGCTGGGCCTTGGTGGGATGCCTGCTTGCTCTTCTCTGTCACACACAACCAACTGTCAGGCCTGCGGCCTGCATGGCTGCCTCATGCACCAACCCCCCTGCCAAGCTGCTGCACTTCCTTTGAAGGTGCTGCCATCCTGGTTGTATTGTATTGTCTGAAGGCTGCATTCTGGCTTTCAGCCCTGCAGGGCAGTCTCTTGCTGCCAACCACGCATCATGTGCACGGTGCCCAGACAGGAGCCCTACAGCAGAGCGCTACTGGTTAGTACTCAGCGTTTTCCTGTCTGTGCTGCAGTGCGCCAGTGCTATGAGTTTGAGCAGTCGTCCACTCTGGGCACAGCAGAGCACCCCAACAAGACCGGCCTGTTTGACGTGGTGACCTGCATGTTTGCACTCCACTACTTCTTCGCCGACGAGCAGACCCTGAAGACCTTCCTGCACAACGTCTCCGTCAACCTCAAGCCTGGTGCGCACCTGAGCTTGCCCAAAGCTCTCTATGCATTGCTTGAGGAGAGGGCCTCCCCCGTCGCTGCTCAGCACACCTTGCACTGCCAAGTGAGCAGCAGAGGCTGCAAACAGTCCTTGGCATTCTTTTGTTGTTGTACAGTATGTCACTGCTGGCTCAGCACCTGCTTGCCCAATAGGTCCTTAGCTGAGATTGCCATACCTCTTTGCACTTTCTGCCTGAGCGGCCCTACAGCTTGGTAGTCCCTTCCTCGCCCTCAGTTCTTTGTCCTGCTGGGTCTGCCTCTTGCCCACTTCCCCTTCTGCTTCACTGTGTGCAGCTGGCTGCATGGTGCCCTGGGGCTCTCCGACCTTGGCGGCAGTGGCATACGTGAATTGCGTGACTCCTCTCTGCTGCACTGCCTGCCGCTGGCTGCGCAGCCCTGACTTTCCCTGACTTTGCTGACGTCATTGCACGCATTTTGTCGGAGGGGGAGCCCTGCAGGGCTGGTGTGGACTGGTGTTGCAAGCATGGTGATGGCCATTAATATGGCTATGCGGCGCCCTTCATGGGTTTACAGCTCTGCCATGTGCAGGCGGCTTCTTCTTTGGGACTGTGCCGGATGGGAAGAGGGTGAACTTAGTCATGCAGACGGCAGGGACCTTCCCAAGGTGAGCCCAGTGGGCAACGCTGGTGATGAAAGTAGCCGCTTCCCGTTCTTCTTCATAAGTAGCAGATCCAGTGTGCACACTGACGGTTTGGGCACCAGCAGCAGGGCTGCTGCCCACTTCAGAAGCCAGACTCGCAACAGAGCATTGATATCAACAGGCCATGCCAAGCACTTGAGACCAACTTTACACATGTACAGTACACAATTTAGGGTCGACAGAGGCCCGGGTACCAGCCACCGACACAGGAAGCTTCCTGCGCTGCGCAGGTTTCAAGGCGAGCTTCTGTCAATCCAGGCACGCTGGCAGGGAGCTGCCAAGCCCTTTGGCTCTGCCTACAGTATGGGCATTGGGGATACTGTGACTGAAGGTGACTGCATGTCCACCTGTGAGCTGGACTCGTCACGGCCAACGCCATGTTGCACGTGTCGGCTTGATGTGCCTGTCTCAGGAGGAGGCTGTATGCGTTGGGGACGTCCACCGCGCAGGTGACTGCTTGACTCTCTGCGCTCTGTATTGAGCCCTCATGCAGGCTTTGTGCAAACATCAGGGCAGTCTGAGCAGGGCTGCGCTGGGCTGCCACCCATCTCTGCCAGGGCTGCAGCATTGTCTGCTGTCCTCAGCCCCGCTGGTCTCAAGGCTCTGCCAACTGTGCTTCCAACTGCAGCTGCCCCTTGAGAGGCCGCCCTGCCACTGCAGTCTGCCTGGCTGGATGCTTGGTCCAGGCTGCCGCGTGCTCCACGGCTGAGCTCCTCTCCATGTGGAATACGCTATAGCCTGCACTAGCCTCTGTTGCTTGTGCAGGCTATAGCGCATTCCACACTCTGTCCATGCCTACAGTTGTCTGCTGCTGGTGCTGGTTGAAGTGCCATACACAACAGATGCCCCCTCTGCAGTCATGTACCCCTGATGCAGGGCTGCAGCTGATGCAGACTTAACACTGTCCCTTGCAGTTTCTCTGCAGCTGGCACTGGACGCAGCGCAGCGAAAAACCTTTCTTGTTGAAAAGACTTCCGCACCCAGTTCCACACCCTGCAGGTCACAACGAAGACGAGGCAGCTGGCTCTTATGAGTTTTTGGTGTACTGGACCATCCTGCAGGCAGTGGCAGCTGAAGTGGGCTTGGTGCCTGTCACAGACTGGGGCCGAGGCCCAGAGCTGATGTCTTCATTTGAGACGGTGAGCACCTCTCAAAGGCACTTGAATGTGCACACACAAGGCTGGTCATGTTTGTGCGGCAGGTAGGGCATGCGATCTGCGCCAGTGTGTTGATTTGTCTGCTCAGCCTTACAAGTCTTGACATTTACCTGCACCACCTTCAGCTGCTGTGTGCTATGCACACCTGTGGTGCAGCACCGTTCCAGACTTTGAAGAGCCCATACTTGCAGTAATCTGCTGGCGGTGCAAATTGCCATGCAGCGCTGATTGCGTCACTCCGCCCAGTGTTTCCTCGAGCGCAGCTTGGTGATGGACCTTCTGTGCTCAGCATAAGCTCCAAACAGGGCCAAATTCTGATCAGACCTTTGCTGCATGAAAGGCGCATCATCCAGTGTTGCTTCAGCTGCCCTGCTTTGTGACTCTCAATGTGCCTGTCGATTTTTCCCTGCTTGCTCTACGTCTACAGGCAGACAACAACAAGGGATTCAGGCACTTCAACCCCTCCTTCAAGGGTAGCGACCCAAGCCTTGAGACCGCCAGCCGCATCAATGCTGCCTTTGTCTTTCAGAAGCAGGGAGCCGCCTCTGAGCACCTGCCAGTCAAGGCCGCAGGTACAGTCGGCGAGGCTTGGTACAGGGTTGGGGTTTTGTCTTCCAGGAAACGTCAGCCTGTCCTGGTGCTACTGGGCCTTTGCCAATTTCTATGAGGGCTGCAGCTGTGGCCTCCCTTTGTGTGCTCTCGCAGGGGGAGCTGGCAGATGTCAAAAGCATGCCCTGAGGCCACACCTGCATTTCTGTGGCTTCAAAGACCCACCAGCTTCTTGGCATGGCTGTGTTTGCGGTAACTGTTGTATGACGTGGCTTACTGCTCCTGTATGCTGCTTCAAGCTTGCACCTGTCTTGACAGGCGCTTGTCACCTGTAAGTTGCAGCTGTCAGCCCGTGTGCCCGTGGCAGCCACCTGCCAGTGCCCCACTCCATATCTCATATGGTACTGCAGGATCTGTGTCAACAGCGTTCAGGCAGCAGAAGCGAGCACGGGACCCCTCAGCTGAGCAGGCAGGCCAGCCGCCGGCAAAGACGGCAGCACCCAGCAAGTATGGACTGCAGGCTGCCCAGTCAGCCTACTCCTGGCTGGATGAGGAGGATGCAGACGACAACTACTTCAGTTGACATGCAGACGACAACTAGTTCAGTTGGCAAGCCCCTGTGACTAGGTGTGTCGCTGGAGGGGCTGTTCAGTGCACAGTTCCGTCTTCGTTCTTGTGAGACTCAGGAGGTCCCCAGACTGCCCCCAGTCTGCCAGTCAGGTGCATGTGGCTGGCTAGATTGGCACCCAGAGGAATTGATCAACCACACTGTCAGGACAGCAAGCTGGCAGGAGAGTGGCATGACCTGCGCGATCATGAAGACCAGCTCCTCCTTACATATCAAATGGCGTGTACTGACTCAGGCGGCACTGCACAACAAATTTTGAAACGAATCTTACTTGAACGGACTCTTGATGTGCAGCTTGAAAACACTATCTTCACAGCTATTCAGTGCTGACTGCCAGCATTTCGTCAAATTTGACATGGGCCAATTGGGCCTCGTCTGTGCTCCAAGACTTGCAATTTAATCATGAGGAAAAGTCACGAGATGTGTGGCCTTGATGACTTCACCAGTTCTCAAAAGGTGCACCAACAAACCCACTGATCTTGTCAGTCTCACGCTCCAGTGCGAGAACCTCATCACTACTCATGCGCCATCCAAATCCACCTGTGACAATATCAAACAAAAGCTCACATAAGCTGAGATTGCTCAAGTCAGGCTGTGACTGACCTGGAACACGGCTGGACACTCACCTGCTGACTCCTGAGCCTGCCGTGCGCTCTTGGCCCCTGGAATGGGGACGGCCCCCTTGCAGATGCACCAGTTGATGGCAACCTGCAGACAACAGGGGCTCAAGACATTGGCGGGAGTGGTGAGACATGACAGGGTAGACCCCAAGGCTTTGCAGCAAGCCTGAGGCAAGTGCAGCCCCTGCAGCCGCTGCGTGAGGCACCTGTGCATGTCCCTTGATGTCATATGCTCAGCCAGCGTCACATTCACTGACCCCAGTTGGACAGCAACCACATGTCAAAACATCAGCGGCCCGGGCAGGAGGTCGCTGGTGTGGGCTAACCCACCGTCTTAAATGCAGCCAGCTCACGGCAAGAGCCAGTGTCTCATGGGGCCAGCACCCTCACCTGTGCAGGAGTCTTGCCCCCGTGTGCAGAGCCGATGTCGCGCATCAGCCCCAGCAGGGGTTGCACCTCATCCACTCTCTGGGCATTAATGGCAATGCCCCTGGCGCCAGAGGGGAGGTTGTCCTTGTTGTACTTGCCTGCATGCACAGCATGCAACCTACTGTCACCGCCTTGCTCTGCCAGCGTGCCACCAGGTTATCAGGGGCTTGGCGCAAGACATCTCCAAAGGTTGAGCATGTCCAGCACCAGAGAGCTACCGCCAAGGGCGTGAGCAGTGGCAAGCTGATCTGCCTGAAGCGGTGTGTCGACCAGTTGCTGGGCTGCCAGGCAGCCGGTGGCTGAGGCAGAAGCTGTGCGAACAGGGCCTGTGCCAGCAAGACATCATCAATCACCATCGCCCTCCTGCCACTTCATACAGGACTCAGCGAGTGAGAGGAGGCGTCAAGCAGGGCCTGTGACACCAAGGATTAAGCATAAGGGAGCTGTCTTGCGACGCACACAGGATGTAGCAGTCACCCGTCAGCAACCCCTGGGTCGGTATTGGACCAGCGTCAGGAGTAAGCCAGCAACCCAGATTGCCTTCACGCTTCAAAGATGGACTCCAGGCAGTGACTTTGAGGCTGTCACGTGTCAGCATTCCCTGGCCCGGCACATAGCGAGTTGCCAGGGTCAGTCCAGCACCTCAGATGCAGACCCCAGCAGGCAAGATCAGTGCAGTCACCTGTCAGCAGGCCCTGGGCCAGTGGGGAGTACGCGATCAGGGTGGTCCCGCCCTCCTCGCAGGCCTTCTTTACCCCATTGCGCTCCGGGTTCCTGTACAGCAGGCTGTACTGCACCTGGTTGGAGGCCAGGGGGATGCCGCGGTCCTGCACAGAGTTGCAAGCAACACCTCAGCAGGGGGCACCAGAGTCCTGTGCTGCATGGCAGCTTGCCAGTGAGCTGGGGTGTGGCCGAGCTCACAACATGCATGCAGCTTGCCCTGGCATGGAGCGACGTTCAGGATGTCAAGTGTGCGATGATCAGCTTTCAAGATAGCAGAAGGACGCCCACACACATGCACTGCAACTGCTGTCCACTCAGAGATGCATCCTCTCCTCCTTGAGCCAGCAGAGAGTGACTGCACATCTGCAGCATGAACAGGCTGCATGCCACCCACCG
The DNA here is from genome assembly GCA_963969365.1 of Asterochloris sp. CNOR1. Taxonomy (NCBI): domain Eukaryota; kingdom Viridiplantae; phylum Chlorophyta; class Trebouxiophyceae; order Trebouxiales; family Trebouxiaceae; genus Asterochloris; species Asterochloris sp. CNOR1. The sequence continues at coordinate 629,492 of OZ017762.1, forward strand.
AAAGGATCTTCTGTGCATCCCGGACCCTGTCAAGCTTGAAGTTGGAGACCCCAATGGCCTGAGTCAGCCCCTGGTCATGGCAGTCCCCCAGGCCCTCCACAAACTGGCGATTAGAGAAGCCATTTGTGATGAACCCTGGCCAGTGCTGCTGGTAGAGGCCCAACTTCTCAATGCGCAGGCGCTCCAAGCTCTTCCTGCAAGCAGTGCACAGGACTGGAGCTTGTCTCACGTCTTGATGCAGACGAGCTTTGCATGTGGGGTGGTTTTGGCTTTCATGAAACTGTGCGCGATGGCCAAAGCTCTCTGCAGGCAGACAGAAGGCAAGCAGGGCAGTGCTGCTGATTGCGACCCTGCTTTGCAGTGCAAAGGCGCCACAAGCTCTTCCTGCAGGCAACGGTGAAAGCAATCTCCTGTTGCAGGCAAGTTTGGTGAGTGGCTAAGAAGCCCAGCTGGTGGTGAAGCTGGGCCATTGCTGCTGCCGGAGGCCCTGCTCTTCAATGCGGAGGCGCTCTGATCTCTCCTGCAAGCAACTTGGTCAGACAACCAGGAACGTGCTCCTGGCAGTGAGAGGACCCTTTTTGCAGCTGGCCGCTGCACAAGGGGCCCAAGGCCCTGCTGCAGGGGAGGACAGCTCAACAGAATGTGAGCTGAGCGTATATACCACAGGTATGCTGGTGACTACAAGGGTGCCGACAGGGTGCCAGCTACAGCCTTTCTTGTACTTTGGGAGGCGGTTTGCCCCGGCCCTTCCTGCAGCTCGCTTCAGCAGTGGTGGGAAGCCTTGGTGTTGGCTCCTTGAAAGTGCTCATATTGCAGGCTCAAATCTAGAAGGGCAGTTGCCGTTGAGCCTTTCTGCTGGCAACGAGCAGGGTAGAAGAGAGTCAGAGCTGAGCTAGTCCGCATTGTGATCTGACACTTCCCAGGAGGGAGTGCAGAAGGTGATCTACTGCAGCACATTTGTGCATCCAGGCTCTTCTGGCAGGCTGGGGACACAATCAGCCCTACAATGCCTTGTGACACCTCATAATCAGGCAATTCTGCAACACTAGAGAACTGCTTAGCCGTGCGGTATCACAAGCCGCTGCTTGGGGGCTGGGCTTGGAGTTGTGCTCCAAGCCAAGCCCAATGAGTTGAATGTCAAGCCACAGACAGGACACCGGACGCTGCGTGCTTACTTGCAGGCATCCACGACCGTGGAGCGCGTGAAGCGCCAGGGCAGAGGCGCAAACTTGGTGGCCACGACCACCTGGGTGCTGGTGTCCCTCATGAACTGAGACAGGTACTCTTCGCTGGCACCAAAGCCATATACCTTCAGGCAGGTGTACCATCAATTTGCAAATTGTGATTGATAGCAACAGGAAGCTGGGCAAGGTCCACTGGCACCAAATCCATGCACCTGCACACACAGCCACTGTGTTGTATACCAACTGACGGAGTTGACAAGCCTGCCATTGAGGGCTGTTGCATCCCACCTCACCTGTGCACTGCCTCCCAGGCCTGCATGCACTGCTGGCTCGAGGTCATGGCAAACGCAGCTTGATCAGGCAGAAGCTGATGCAACCGTGTCCTGCTTGAAAACGCTTGCGAACGAGACAGGTCCCCATCTCTGGACCAAAGTCTTGGACCTCATGTCATGACCCGCGCATCTGAAGGCTGCTGCAACATTGCCCACATGCCCAAGTGCCGCAGCAACACAGGCAGTCGGGTGCTGGAGCACCCAGCAGGCAGTCACCCCACCGTCAGGGCGGCACCACAGGCCCTCCAGTTCACGTTGACACTTGCTTGCCTCTGCAGTGTCGATCAGGCTGATACCGCTGTCCACCAGAGCTTTGTAGGCAGCAAAATTGTCACTGCGCTGGTTGCCAGGCTGCCCAGCTCCCCAGTACCCTGCAGTGACAGACGGGGCTGTGTTCAAGGCCTGCGCCTGCATCCTGCAGCATATGTTGAAGGGGGGCGGGGGGGTGGAGGGGGCACATGCCTGCACCAGATGGGACCTCTACACACCATCGCTGACATGCATGGGTGCAGATTTCATATGGGATTTGTGCAGCAAGACATTGTCGCAGGACCTCCAAACACTTGTTGCCCCACCTGAGTTGTCTCCCCAGGACCAGGCACCTGCAGGCACAGCAGCAAGCTTGAGACTGACGTGCAAGTGCGCAGCACTGCACACACTGCTGTGACCAATAACAGGATGCCAGCTTGATGGCTGCTAGCTGTCGCACAGCCAGTACTGGCATCTTGGGCTGTGACAGCAATTGGCTTTGGCACAAGGTACAGCGCCAGGTGCTCCACCACAGCTCGGAGTTGATCTGTCGCACCTATGCCAATGGGCGTCACCATCAGGCCAGACTTTCCCAGCTCCACTGTCTCCTTGGGGCTGATGCCCACAGGCTTCACCTCACTAGCAGTGCCTGGGCTGCCGGCAGTGATCTGACTGGCTGCTGCCGGCCGGCTGGTCCTCGCCTCTGCTGCAGCTAAAGCACCTCCAGCTGTGAGGCCGAGGGCCTGCCGTCGGCTGAGAGAGCTATAGCATTCCAAGGTTGCACGCCTCTGGGAACAGCGCTGTAATTTTGCAGGTGGCAGGCCTATGCATCCCCAGCGTGCCTGCATGGGACAGTGCTGACTCACTGACTGCAGATTGTGATCACATGGCTACCAGATTGACATGCATTGCATTCTGCGATCACAAGAGCATTTGGCCTAGTGAGCAGGCCACGCCTGCGCAGGCAATAAAACTCACTCAGATGCAGCTCTGCGAGCGCACTGGATCCTTACCTGGGCTTGCAGGGCTGAGCTGTGCATGCTGGCAAAGCAAAAATAGCGGGATACTAGTAGAAAGCAAGGTGAATGTGGGCCCATGAGGTGCGTCTGGCATTCGACTGCCTGATTGCAGCATGGATGCCTCCTTCCTCACAGATCTGCTATCTGGCCTTGCCCTCTCAGAGAAAACTAGAGACAGATATGCAGATCAGCCTCAGGCCCCTCTGCCAAAGGATGCTGCTGTGGGCTTGATATATGACCCAGAGATGGAGCTGCACCTCGCACCACAGGGTGTGACGCAGTCCTGATGCTCAAAGTTGACAGCCTGTTTGAGAGAAGTGCAGCTGCATGCAGATCACTTTGAGAAGCCTGAGAGGACAGCACGCCTGTATGAGGTGCTGCAGGAGGAAGGGCTGGCAGGTCGCTGCTGGCAACTGAAGAGCAGAGAGGTAACCAGCCTCACAGACATCCAAGTGCAACCCTTGTGCTGTCTGTATGCAAAAGAGCATGGCTCTATACTGCAGAAGTACAGTAGTCTCAAGCCGCTTGCCTGCCCTGATGCCAGACCATATAGTGCAGCAATCTGCATGTGCAGAGCCAGTGGCCACTGGGGCCGTGCCAGTAATCGCTTGCAGAAATGATGTGGACTTCCGCTGCATGGATGTGTACCGGCATCCTCCCTGCGGTCGCAGCATGCTGCTGAATTCCCCAAGTCCTGCATGCACAGCATCTTCCTGTCAGCACAGGGCCTGCAGAGTTTGAGGTTGCACAATCACAAACATTTGCTCACTGACATTTTCAGCTTCGTACTGTTGCCACTGCCCATGCTGCTGCAGGCAACTGCTGCAATATCTCTGCTGCTGGCCTGCAGTGCGGACCTCATCAACCATATATAGGCATTAGAACCTCCTGCAGCCAATCTCAGTGCCGCTACCAGCGGTGATCTTATGACTCAGCCATGCTGCTGCAGGCGACATGTGAATTTGGAACGCCCAAGCGTGCAGGGCAGTTACATTGAGGTACAACACCCATGCTGCAGGCAACTGATGAGGTGCTGATGCTGGCCCACAGCATAAGCTGTAGCTGAGCTCATTGCCATCGAGTCCCATGTGCTTGTGCATCATGGTGGGCATGAACCAGCGCACTGCTGCTGTAGGCCACCGATGAGGAGCTGCTGCTAGCCCACAGCGCAGACCACATCCAGCAAGTGAAACGCCACTACGCTGCCAAGCAGCAGCAGAGGGAGCTGCTGCTGCGAAGTCTGAAGGATGCTGCCGACAGTGCACAGCGGGCACAGCACAAGACACGGCAGCCTCCCCAGGCAGACGGGGTTGCCTCGACTTCGGGCGGGACATCCCAGCCTGGGGGCGCCTCAGCTTCGGCCCAACAGCATGCAGGCAGTGTCAGCGCAGTTGCAGCAGTGGGAGAGGCGCAGGGCAGCAGTGAGTGTGGCACTGTGCAGTGCTTGCTGAAGTTGTCCGGCCGCCATGCATCTGATGAGTGGTAACACCGCTACATGTTTCAGCACTGTGGCTGCTGTGACATGTCTGTTCCCTATTTGGTTAAAAACATGCCTTTGCTTAGCTTGTCCAGGCTAGTGAGACAAGAAAGGCACGCGGTTGATGATACACTATAGTGCTAGACATTCAAGCATGGCAAGGCCACTTGCTTGCACAAACCTGCTGTCAGAGACATCGGCCACACCTGATGGTTGTTCCCAGATTTACTGATGATAGTGTTATTCCTGAAGCATGGCTGCCCTCTGGTCAGTCCGTGCATGGAGGGTAGAGTTTCTCCTGGCCAGCAAACTGTGCCAGACATGCTTGGAGGAAACCCGGAGCACCCATGTGTACCTGTCTGAGAGTCGCCTGCCGCTGCCATAGGGGGAGCTGTCATGAATTGTGATGGTCAGGTTGGCGCATTACTGCACAGGCCATGAGGGCAGCAAGCAGCCGAAGCTGCAGCAATTGCTGTCTCGGGACCTGCAGTGCAGCTCATGGGCTTTGTCACCCCTCACCAACATGCACCTGCATGATGCACACATATAATATCTGTTGCCATGCCGGCTGCAGGTGCCAGCAGCGCCATTGCTCATGCCCTGGGGGTCCAGCCACCAGCAGAGGAGGCAGACACTGCCAGCAGCACAGCCAGCACGTCTGGTCAGCATGCAGGCATAGGCCCGGTTGGGTCACGGGGACAGCAGGCAGGATTTGCCTCCAGAGCCAGCACCTCTGGGCAGCAGCAGCCCAGCGCTGCCAGCCTGGCCAGCACGCTCTGCAACTTGGAGGAGCCCCTGGGAATCATAGAGGATGGGGACATGTTCTACAGCCAGGGCACGGCCAGGGCTGCTCTGCTGGCTGCGGGGTGCTGCATACAGGTGAATGCACACCGGCTGCAGGGTGTTGCATGCAGCTGCTCAAGGCCTGGGCGGCGCTGCTGGCAGGCAGGTGCCGACTGGCCAAATGTTTTGCCTCTGCCAAGACCATGCTGTGTTGGCAGGCAGTAAATCTGGTAATGCAAGTATGCATGTGTGAGCTCCCCCAATGTACATCTCGCCACATGGCCTGTTGCCAGTCATTCCAACCTTTTGTAATAACCAGGTGCTCCCCATGTGCCTTCAGGCTGTGGAGTCAGTGCTGTCAGGCCAAGTGCAGCGTGCCTTTGCGGTGGTGCGCCCCCCAGGGCACCACGCAGAGTGCACACGCGCGATGGGGTTCTGCTTCTTCAACTCGGTGGCTGCATCTGCGCTGGTCGCTCACCGACGGCTGGGGGCGCGGCGGGTGCTAGTGCTGGACTGGGACGTGCATCATGGTGAGCTCACTCCTGCAGAGCCTCCCCAATTGGGGACTGTGTGCTGCGGCCTGGCAACCGCAAGCATGCTTCTGCTGGGCAGGCACACCTCCAGTGGTCTACCTGTGCCACCCTTGGAGATCTGCCGGGCATTGGGGCCATGCCGGGTGCTGGATTGGGATGTGCAACAGGGTGAGCCCTGATGGCTTTGCATCGAGCAAGGCTTTCAGCGACGAGCAAGGCTGGTGTTGAAGAATGTGAAGTGCAATGGTTGTGGGCTGCATGCCACAAAACTGCTGGCGGCTGCGGGAATGGCAGGTGCCGGTACTCAGCAGGGTCATGCACCATGGTGAGTACCTATCCCTGCCAAAAGCTGGGTAGCAACTCTGCACAAGCCTTGACTATGTCTTTGAGCTGGTGGCCAATTGCCAGCTGAGGGCTGGGCAGCTGCAGATGCTGGACCAAGGCGTGCAACATGGTGTTTTGCTTGGTGTGATTCTATGAATAGCCTTTGAGTGTATGAAGCACACCTTTGCTGCGAGACCAGCCTGTGCCTGTGCTGGTGCTGGACTTTATTGTGCGCCATTGCAGAAAAGGCCTCTACTAGGGGCAAGGTTCAGGCATCGTCTAGGGTCATGTATGTAACGGCACACAGCCAAGCAATTGGGCGCCTGATTCTCTGCTGCAAGTTCCTCTGCTGCCCTCTCTACTCACTGCTGTGCCTGGCTGCCGGCTGCGTTCAATGGCATACAGCCATCGGCTGGCAGCCTAACCCCCGTTGCTGGGAATTGTCACGCATCGCTGTCTGCCAAGAGCCGTGACTGCCTGCCTTCTGCAGGCAATGGCATTCAGAATATTCTGTATAAGACAGGCGATGTCATGTACGTCAGCCTGCATAGGTAGGACATCTTGACTGCTTCAGGGCCCTGAGTACTGCGAACTGGAGCTGCTTTGCATATCATCTGTGTCCCACCCTGCTCAGCTATGACTTTTGCTGGCTGAACGGAAGCGTGGCACAGGTGCAAAGTGTGGAAGGGCAGCATGCAGGGGCGCAGTCCGCTGTGATATGGGAGTCATTTAAACATGCAAGACTGACTCTGCTCTTTGCAGGGGGAATGGCTTCTACCCTGGCACAGGCTTCCCAGATGATGTTGGGCAAGGCGAGGGTGCTGGGTACACAGGTCAGCAAGCCCTCAGGCTGCAGGGTATGACAGGGTGGCAGTGAGAGCTTTCAGGTGCCCCAACATCAACCACGTAGCCTCCTTTGTTCTGACCCAAAGCAGCTGTGATGATGGCACACAGCTTTGAAGGCATATCTGCCTGGGGAAGTCCCACCCCTGCCCAGTCCCTGGCAATCTCTGCCTGTCATGCAAGAAAGTTGGCGCAAGGGCAGCTGCCAGGGTGTTGACTGCATGGCAGCCTTTGTCATTGCTGCTGCTGCAGTTCTGTCTATCATATGATCAAGTCATCTGGCCTGAAGTGAATTTGCCAGGGGGGCCGCCGTGATCAAGTCATCTGCCCTGTGCATGACTGGAGCCTTGTGCATGACAAGAACAAGCTCTGCCGTGCAGTGAACGTGGTCTGGCCCATGGGTGGCTTCCAGGATGCAGACTACATGGCAGCCTTTGACCTACTGCTGGAACCCATCATTGCAGAGTTTGACCCAGATCTGATCATTGTCAGTGCAGGCTACGATGCAGCAGAAGGGGTGAGGCGCTGCTGGCATGCTTTGCTGGCTGTTCTTGGGTCTTGGAAGCTTCCAATGGCTGCAAATCCATGTGCTGTGTGCTTGGCTGCATTGCAGCACTTGACTGAAATGCAGCTGTGGGTGCCACTCTGTCTCCTTTGCTCTGCCATTCTGCGTGGACTGGTGTTGCTTGGCTTCATGCAGCTCTTGAGATGCTCCATGTTCAATGCATTGTGCCACAGCTGCAGGTTCAAAGCAGCTTCAACTATCACCAGCCACTGTCACCCTGGCCGCTGTGCATTAACACTTCCCGAGCTGCCTGATCGCACTTGCCTGATCATGTCTCCTCACCCTGCCCACCTGCCTGGACTTCCTGGGCTCTGCAGCATTATAAACTTCAAGCCTCCACCTACAGGACCCACTTGGGCGGATGAAGATCAGCCCAGCAGGCTATGCACACATGACAGCCCGCCTGGCGCGCTTCGCAGGTGTGTAAACATTGCTGACTGGACACAGGTCAACGCATTCCATTCCAGTGGCTGTCTGCAGCGTCGCTGCATGGCTCCAGGGATGCAATGCTTGACCAATACTCAGGCACGGGCTGAAGGCTGCACGCCTGCTCGTCTCCTCAGGTGGTCGCCTGGTGCTTGCGCTGGAAGGTGGCTATGCCATCAACCGGACTGCAGAATGCGCAGCAGCCTGTGCACGCGTGCTGCTGGGGGAGGAACCTCCATCTTTGCCGCCAAACAGAGTGACCCCAAACAAGGCCTGCGCTGATGTCATCCATGCTACGCTCATTGCTCAGGCAGCTTTCTGGCCGAGCCTGAAGCCCCTGGTTGACAGGGGGGCCTGGCAGGACAGGTGGGGCCTGGAGTTCTGCCTGCTGCTGTGTTACCAAAGTTGGCTGGTACTGCATTGTGACAAAGCCTGAGATGCCTGCTTGACAAGGGCGCCTGGCAGGACAGGTGAGGCCCATCATTGCAAGGCATGTTGTTCTGTAGCGCTGCTGCATGTCATCATCAAAGCCTCACCACTTTCTTGGCTGCCACAGATGGACAGAGTATTTCAAGCAGCATGCCCCTCAGACCCGCTCTGGCAGACTCTCTCGGCAGCGCAGTGCAGATGATTATGTTTACACTTGATGGATGCGGTCAACCCTTTCAGGACATTCAGGACATGACAGGCTGAGGCCACGATCGCAGAGGCTCAGAGTGTTGGGCCCAGACATGAAACATTCAATTGACGTCTGCAACAACGCATGAAGTGCAGGAGCATGAAGTGCAGGATCTGCGCCTGGCTGATTGGGGACCTTCTTGTGCTGCTACTGTGTTTGGTCCTCCAGCAGTCAGTACTGTACAGAGTTGCAAAATAATATGCTCAAGTAAGTCCCAGCAAAGCATGCACTGCCACCATGGTTTCGTCATTTGCTTCTGTGCTGTGCCCGCTTGGCAGGTGCCCCTGCTCTCTGGCGCCATGAGCAACTGGCTCTGTTGCAGAGTCAGATGGCCCAACCTGTAACACATATGGAACACATGTCAGGAGTCCACTCCAAACATACAGAAAGTTGGCATTGTATGCTGGCTGCAAGCATAGAGCCGCCGTCAAGAAGAAACTATGTGATGAATCTTGCTGGCCACAATAATTGCTGTAGCATGGTTGCTGTAGCATATGGCTGCCAAAGCATGCACCTTGCTAGCAGCAGGATCTTGAGCAGAGTTGGGCATGAGCACAGGTGGAGGGTACATGCCTCTGGGTGGTATACATTGGATGGGGCGGCGCCCTCAGCTCCAGAAGTATTGGCTCCGCCAACAGGGTCTTGCGCAGTCGTCTGGCGAGCCAATCTGGACTGCTGGCGAGCCGCCTGCCCGGCCTTGCCTCGTGCAGTGCTATTGCCTGCATACACAATACTGCCTGCAAGGCTCTTGGCATGGTAAGCAGTCTGTGCAGCAAAGAGCAGTAGGAAGGATGAGCTTCTAGCACCTTCAGCTGGAGAACAGGCCGTATGGTGGCTTGCCTTGAGGGGAGCCAGGAACAGTGGGGAAGCTGACGTGGGCGTGCCCCGTCGTGTCTGCCAGCTTGTTTACCCTGTCCAGCGCGTCTGTTGTCAGCACAAGGCTCCCACTCTGTAGAACAGCAGGGAACAGTTGGACTCTGAAATGGGAATGCAGCTCATGTGTCTGCAACATTGTTCACCCTGTCCAGAACACCCAGCGTCAGCACAAGGCTGCCACTCTGCACAAAGTTCTCAGCGTCGAGCTTTGCAAAGATGAATCAGCTCCTTGGTAGGTCACAGCATTGCAGGCACTTGTCTGCTCAAAGTCTGTTCACCGCAGGGTCCATCTGGCAGACACCCCTTCTGGCAATGCAGTAGATTGTAGCAAAGCTGGTGCTGTCCCCAGGAGGCTGGGGAAGCCTCAGTGAGCCGTGCAATCCAACACAGCATGGCCTGCAGCCCTCCGAGCAGCCAAGCTGCCTACCATCCTTTTTTGCTGAGAGACAGCCTGCCTGGCATCATGGCCCTTGCTGCCCTTTGCTCACATTGTTGGGGCCACTTGAGTTAGAGACGGCACAGCTGGCACATCTGCCACATTGCTGTTGTCACAGCTGCCCAAAGCCTCCCCTGTCTTGGGAACCATGAGCTGGTGGGAGGTCAGGCACAGCTGTCATGCTTCCTGCTGCTGTGCTCATAGGGCTGTCCATCTTAGTCACAGACCCTACGCAGTGGCAGCTGTCCCCGCCTCACCTTGTCCGGGAAGTTGAGCTGATGGTTCCCCATAAACATCATGGCAGCGGCATCATAGGTGGCCGCAGCATCGTCCTCCTCCTTGAAGTAGCCCAGGAAGTGCTGCTTGCCCTGCAGGGTAACATGAGATAGACGCCAGGGCGACATGGGATGCTATGACCCCAGAAAGGCCAGTCCAACCAGGTGATGATGGGATCCCATCTGCCTTGGACAGGTGGTTGTGTGGTGAGCTTGCCAGCTGACAAAGACGCAACAAAAGGCTTCTCCTGAACCCAAGCTGTGCTTGTTACCCTCGATAGTTGCGTGTCATGCTGTTTTGAAGCGCTGATGTTGATTGCTGGCCAGCAATCACAGAGGCATTGTCCACTGGGAGCTCTTAGCAGCAGCTGATGTTCTGCAACAGCTGCAGGGAAACACGCACCTTGCTGCCAATGCCTGCCCGCCACAGCTGCTTGTTGTTGTCCCAATACACCCCCCTGTGGCGGCTGCTCTTCGTGACAGGGCTGTCCGCTGCTGCAGCGTTGATGCTGCCGCTGCCGTCCTTGGCAAAGTTGGTGATGGCCTGCAGCGGAGGGGAGGTGCCGGGGTGAGCGTCTGAAAGTACGGCATCAGCAGTGTGAGCTGGATGGTGCAGCTGCTAATTCTAAAACAGGTTGGGATGGCCTACAGCAGAGGCCTCCAACAGCATTTCCACCAGCAGATCTGCTGGGCGCTGCACTGTACTAGTGGTCCTCTGAAGTAAGGAGAGACAGGCTGGTGACTTGTGGGGAGGCATGACAGCATCTGCAGCAGCGTCGAGCACATGGGCTGCTGCCACAGGCAGGGTTGGCAACAGGCCGCAGCAGAGAGAGACAGCGTGTGATGAGGTTGTGAATGTCCTCATCAGGTTTCAAACCCTGTTGAGAGCTCGCTTATCCAGGCAGCTAGTCGTATCCCACAAGCCAAAGTAGCCATCCTTGTGAAAAATCACTGCTCATGCAAGCCAGAGCAGTCTTTCAGATACTGCTGTAGCACTCACATCTTCATCCCCCCACAAGTTGATGGCTGCGCAGTCATATGCCTGAGCCGCAGCACGCTCATCATCGAAGTAGCCCAGAAAGTGCTTGCCGCCATCATAGGAGATGCGCGCCCGCCATTTCCAGCAGTGTCCCTCCTTGTCCTTCACCCTGCACCACAACAATGTAACAATGTGTCAGCAGCCCACAGCACAACACTTATATGACACAAATCCTGTGCAGCAGTGAACTACCCCTGTCTCACAACTTCTCCCCTGCAGCAGTGCATGATGGAAACACGTGTGCAGTCTCAAGCTTCTGCCGCCCGCTACGACCAGTAGTGCTCCTTGTTGCTCTCCCCTGCAGCTGTACATCCCCTGCAAGCGTTTGCTGCTCGATATATTGCTGATGCATGCTATCAGGTGCTGTGCTGGCTCCTCATTCTGCTTTCAACCAACGCCAGCATGTACTACTGCTGCGGCAACATATGGAGACAGCATATCAGGCCATGCCAGGGCACGCTTGTTATCTCCAGCATCGGAGTGCGCTGTCGCGCCTCCATGGTGTGGCTGTGAATCAGACTGCCCTTATCAAGCTTGTGGGCGACTGGCTCAGCAGAAGCAGGGACTTTGCCTGCACCCACCGGCTGACGCCCTTGAAGCGGCTGCTGCGGCTCTTGCCAGAGTTGCAGCCCCGCCGTGCGCTCAGCTGGGCAGCGCTGCTGAGCGAGGACTTGCCTGACAACCCTGACAGCTGGGCTGCCAGCGGCTGGCTGCTTGTGCGCTCCAGACTTCCGCTGCCGCCCTCGCTGCTCTCCCCTGCAGCACCATGACCTAGCTCAACTGCCAATGTGAGCACAGCACAAAAACAGTCCGGAATGCTGCTTTCGAGAGCCTGACAGCAAGACAGCCATTGGCTGCCCTGGTTGCGCCATCCCCGCGCTCTTGCCTGCTCAGCTCCCCATATGAGGGCAGCCTCGGTCAAAACCAGCCTGCTGCATGCCTGGAAGTCCCGGCCCTGAAGGCCTGACAGCTGCAGGTGCACTTGCTGCCACAGGTAGTGCTGCAGCCAGGTGCTGCCATTGGCTGGCCAGCTGCCTTGCATGGCTTGCATGGAGCACTCACCAGCTGCAGGCGCCTCTGCTGCTGTGCCCTCCGCCAGGCTGGGGCGGCTGGTGGGAGTCCCGGGATCGGCCCTGGCGCCGGACGCCTGTTCCTGTGCCTGGACTGCAGCCTCACTGCGGCCGCTGCTGAGCAGGGGCCTCTCAGATGGGCTGCCTGCCGCCCCTGACAGGGATGGCTGGCTGCTCAGCTCGCGGTGGCGGTGGCGCAGGCTGCGTGCCAGGGCCCTGTGGTCCGCCACCGCTCCGCTGGCCTTCCCTGCAGATCAAGGCAGGCACATGACGTCAGGCCAGTAACAAGGGCAGGTGGGGCCTGCAAGCCAGGAGGCACCAGGGGGTTCGGGTTTGGTTCTGTACAGTCCCAGAGGGGTGCCTGCTGTTGATTGCTCACTGGCGTCTCGTCGTTTATGACGTCCTCCTTATTGCTGATCGACTGACGCCACACTGCAACAGGGTGCCCCACTGCTGCCCAGGGCTGGGCTGTGCAACCTAATGTGTAGTCCACGGCTATACTCCTGCGACTGCACCCCTCTGATGCTGCAGCCTACCTGTTGTAAGACCCAGCGGGTAAAACCATCCCCACCTGCTGTCCTCCTCTTACGCCTGCTGGCCGGCAGCTCATCTACAATGAAGTCCTCATCATCGCTCATCGACTGATCCTCCTCTGGAGAGCGGCTCCTTGAGGTGTGCGGCCTGGCCCCTGCCGCGTGCTGCACAGTGGATGTGGCCGAGGAGGGCTGCCATTCCTCATCTTCCTGGAGCCTGCAGGGGGTGGCAGGGCTACTGACTCAGATGAGGGCCTATGCTGTGTATGTGGAAGGAGGTGGCCAGGCAGGACTGCTAGTCCCCCTTCAGCTGCAGGGAATGGGAGCAAATGTAAATAGCCAAGTCCTCCTGCCTTGAAGAAGTGCTCTGTCATGTTCTCTGAAGACGTAACAAAGTAGGGCTGCCAGTCCTCAACTTCTGAATATCATCATGCAGAGGGAGACTTTTGCTTCAAGATTCAGATGATGCTTTCTGCCGTGCAGGAGGGAGTGAACAATGAGGGGTGCCAAACCTAATCTTCCTGGTGCCTGCGTCAAGGGAGGGATATATGCATGAGGAGCAGCTTGTTCTCAACCTTCCTGAGGGGACATGCATCTGATTCAGTTGGAGCCATTATAACTGCAACACCTCAAAATGAAGCAATATTGAGGTGCCCGACAAGGGCAGAGCAGCAACAGAGTGCTCAGTGCAGCACAGTCTGGCAACCTGATGCAAGAGGCCTGTGTCTGCTGGTGCATGCATGGCTTCCCAGTCACCCCTCTGTACTCGCTGGAACTCACCCATGCTTGCTCCTGCGCCGGCTGGTGGCCACACTCAGGCCCATGGGGGGCTGCAGCAGGTTCATGCTCCCATCTGCAGGGCAGTGTGGAAGGGCTGTCGATGTGTGGCAACAGCATGCATGGGTTCACCCCAAGTGCCATCACAATCAGAACCAAAAGTTTGCTCCAGGAGCATGCGACCCTCTTGTGCACTCAGGTCAGGACAGGCGCCATCTCTGCTTCATACAGCAGGGCTTGCTGACAGATAGATGGATCAATGTGTGCATTCAAGATGTGTCTGCGCTGCAACCCAGAGCTGGAATGCGGAGCTTCTGTGAGAGGTATGCTTTCAGGGGTATGCAGCAGATAGGCCCCACCAGCTGGCGTGCCTGTCAACAGCTTTGCTGCATACAGTAACATGCAATAGAGGTCACCTGGCAAGCCTGTCCCCACTGTGTAATAACTAGGCTTCTCACCTCCAGCAGGAAGGGCACATGGGCCTGCAGGTCCCATCCCAGCCGCAGCCACCCCACCAGGAGCTGAGCCGCATGCTCTAGGGTCCTGGGCGGCACCTGCCCGCTGCAAGGCAGATGCTGCAGGATCCTTGCCACCTGTTGGTCCCAGAGGGCCTGCTGCTGGCTGACTGCCGCCCGCTGACCCTGCCGTCTACAGAGAGGCATTGAGATAGCTCAGCTGACTCACAAGGTCCCATGACACGGCAGCATTGTGGGGGCCTGTCACCAGCTTGCTGCTGCCTGGCCTGTCTGCCATCTGCAGGGGCATAGAGCTCTACTACGAACCAGCATGTTGACACCAAAGCAGCCTGGTGGGCATCGGGGTGCTCCTCGGCAACCATGCCAGCTGCAGTAAGCCATCAAGCTTCTCCAGCCAAGTGATTAGGAGCAACTCCACCAAGGTTTCCACACAGAATATTGCAGGCTGTGCATGTGTAGCAACACAGCCTGTGCATTGTCTTGCTGCCTTGCTGGGCCTGTGGTGCGCTGGAGCACGTTTTGCTGCCACACAAAGCAATGTGACTGCCTGACCAAAGTGCTGAGGGCCTCGGACCCCTGACTGAACCACAACAGCCCACAGCTTGCAGCAAGTACACACTGCGGTTGTGAGCCCCTCTCTGAGCGATAGCTGATGGGTATGTGGAACCTCCTGCAGCGCGTCTGCAAAGTGCGCCTGCGGGCTCCATGCAGAGTGAACATAGATGGCCTTGCGGGCCCGGCTGAAACAGCTGAAACATCTGAAACAGCTAAAACAGCTGCAGACTAAAGCTCAGGTCTCAGCTGCAGGGCTGCACCAGGCGTGTGTGAGCCCTGGCTGCCGACAGGGCCCTGCTTACAACGCCCAGCCAATCACATGTCAGTGCAAAAGGTGACAGTTGCCCAGGCAGTGCTGGGCACAGTTGATGCCTGTGCAACAGCTGTACAGTGCAGCAGCCCAGAAGACGTGTCCAGCCACGGCGCCACTGGCAGCAGGGCCTCACCTGCAGGGACTGCACTGTGCGCTTGTGGGCGTTGGCTGCCACCAGGCCCAGCTCTGCCTGGCTGGCCCTCCGCTTCTGTCCAGCCAGGCGGCGTGGCCCCGAGGCTGTCATGCCGCTGCTGTGTACCGCCTCAGCCTGCTGGCTCCCAGACTGCTGCACCTCACAACACACGGTCATCATGGTACATGTAAGCGCTGAGGCCATGGTGGGCAGACAGATAAATACGGCGACAGCAGCAGCCGCCGTGCCTCTGGGTCAGCTTTCGAGTACCGCAGTCGGCTTGGCTGTGTGCTGATACCCCATTCAAGCTCAAGAACCGCACACTGCTGCTAGCTTGCTGACACAGCACCCAGGGGCTGAAGTCCTCCTGCCCTAACTCAAGCTTCAAGCCAGCGATGCCGATCTACTTAGGTGTGAGCAGAGGCAAAGGTGGCTCTGTCAGCAGCAGCAGCCTGGCAGCCTGTGTATGTGGTATAGCAGGGCGAGGGTGGCATTGGCAGCACCCACAGCTTGACAGCCAGCCCAGGCAGGGCCAGCATGAGGTGCCTCATCCTGCCCCAGAGGCTGCTCACCTGTGCAGGGAAGTTCAGGGATGCGCTGAGGCCGTACATGCTCATGGCAGCTGCGTCGTAGGCCTGTGCAGCCTCCTCAGCAGTGTTGAAGATCCCAATGGTCGTCTGCTGGCCACTGATGTCTGCTGCAGGCACAGGAACAGGACGTGAGCGCAACAAGGTGCTGGCGCTTTGTATGGCAATCTTCTGCTTGTGGGATCTGCAAGCCAGCTAGCTCTCAGTGGCCTCCCAAGTTCAGATGCCTCCCAGATCAGGTGCGGTTCGCATGCCTCGACAGTCCAGAGGCAGCGGAGCTCTGAAGGCGTCTCTCTGCCAAAGTAGGCCCTCTTGCAGCCTCTAGATCATAGAGCACAGCTTCTATGCCTCACATGCGCCCTGAGGCAGCTCATACGCAGCTCACACGCACCCCAAAGCGTACCCCATGCAGTGCCGGAGATGCACCTCAGGGTCTCAGATGCGCCCCTGGCAGTCCCACATGCAGTGCCTCACAATGACGGCAGCAAAGACTCGGCCCCCTTGCAGCCTCTCAGTCATATAGCACAGCCTCTGTGTCTCATAAGCGCCCTGAGGCAACTCATATGCAGCTCGCACGCAGCCCAAGTAGCAACGCACGCAGTGCCCGAGAAGCACTTCAGGGTCTCACACGCACCCCTGGCAACCCCAAATGCAGTGCCTCACCAATGACGGCAGCAAAGAAAGTAAGGCCCATGACAGCAGCCTGCAGGGGCACCACTCCCTTGTACAGCCCAGTTGACGCCAGGCTGCCTGCTGCAGTGTTTGGGGCAGGCACCACCCTGGTCTGCATCGCCGCTGCCTGCACCTGGAAGCAAGCAGGGAGAGACTGAGGGCATGAGCAGGTGCAGGAGGCCTTTGCCACTGCTGGGAGCAGGAGCAGAGAGCAGTGGCTGCTGGGTAATGGCCCACATTGTCCATCTGCTGCAGCACAGCTTATGTGACACAGAGGCCCATCCTTTGATGCAAGGTCGGGAGAAGTGGACAGGGTGAGCCCACAGCCATACACTGTGTGGGCAAGCACATGACGAGGTACCCTTTGCCCATCCAGGCCCCACCATCTACCAAGAGCATCAGTCTCCAAGCAGCTGCAAGCAGCACACGGACCAAACCCCATCAGGTTTGGATGTTCCCTGCGGGGCCAGGCAGCAATCGACAGGAAGTTCCCAGCCACAGCCGGCTGTGCGCACCTGTGCCAGGGGGCTTTGGCTGGCGGCCACAGCTGCAGATGCAAACGGTGCAGGCGCCATTGTCCCGCATGAGCCCAGGCTGGCTCCAGACGCATCTTGAAGGGCCCCCATGCTGTCAGCGTGACCCCTGACGCTTGGAACTGAGTGCTGAGGCTGGGTTGGCCCCAGGGCGAGCTGTGTCCCACCCTGCAGAGAGCCCATCTGATGGCTGGATTGCCGCCCAACAACGCCAGTGGCTGACACAGCCGATCCCCCTGACTGGCTGGCATGCTGCGCGGCCTCATGTCTAGCACTGGCCTTCTCAGCTGCAGAGGGCATGCCAGCAGGGGTTGACGGCTGCTGGGCGGTGCCTGCAGGCGTCACCATTGAAGTGGCTGGCGCTGAGCCCAGCTGACAGGCGGCATGCTGCGCGGCTGCCTGGTGGCCAGCAGGGGCCACCACTACATCCCCTGTTGGCAGCAGAGCATAGTCGTGCATAGAGAAGTTAAGGGGGATTCTGCCGCATTTAGGGCCAGCCCTTTTCAGGGCCACGCAGTCGTAGCAGCGAGCAGCGTCCCCCTGACTGTCAAAGCGTCCCAGAAGCTCCACCTGCAGCGAAGTAGAATCTGTCGAGGGCCATGCATGTGTAGCAGCTGCATCGTACTCAGAGCGCAAGAGGTGTTTGCATGATGGCCATCACAAGATCTGCATGACAAGCAAACCCGCCATCCGGAAAGCTCCAGCAGCAATGCAGGAATGGCCATGCCATATATAGTTGCTGTGCAGTCAAAAGGCCCAGGCTATTGGAGGGCGACAGCAGTTTCAGCTGCAGCAATGTGCTTCTTGTTGCAGCGGGTCAGAGATACACACAGCAGCAAGTGTCATTGCTCTGGCTGCTCAACTAGCAGGCAATTCCATGTGCAGCAATGACACTTTTACCTCGTGCAGCCATGCAGCCGCTTGATGTGCAGCGCCGCTCTGATTGTCGAATCAACTTGCCAGCTCAGATGGCAGGTCAATGCGCTCCATGTGGTGGCCAATAACAACCTGACTGACCTGTTTGCCCCCAAAGTTGAGGTAGGCCAGCCACTTGCTTGAGATGGCGTCCCAGGCCACTCCAATTCCCCGGCTGACAACAGCTGCCGCGCCTGGCTGGCCTCCACCCTGCACAGAGTGCTGCCCCTGCACGCCGTTGCCCTGCTCAGCAAGAGCTGCCGCTGTGCCTGGGTGGCCGCCCCCCTGAGCAGGGTGCTGCCACTGCGCAATGTTGCTGTGCCCAGGCAAGGCTGCCGCCACGTGTGGCTGAGGTGACCCCTGCGTGGAGTGCTGCCCCGGCTCCTGAGCAGGAGGCTGCTCCCGCTGCTGCGCATACCTTCCCAAGGCTGGGTCAGCGCCATTTGGTCCTGCCAGTAAGTGTTGCTGACGAATGCCTGAAGCTGGATCTGGGGCAGGCCCACACTGCTGCTGCCTAGCCAAGACCGCCGCTGGCCTGCAGAGGCTGATCTGCTGCCCAGCTTCACTGCCCACCTCCTGGCGGCTCTGCTGCAAGGCACCCTGTGGCGTTGGTGCAGCAGCAACTCCACTGCCCTCTGCGACAAGGGCTGCCGGTGGCATTGCATTGTCCATGATGGAAGGGGCTGCCTCTGCAGCAACCACCCCTGCTGGGGGCACGGCACCATGCTGTGCGCTTGTAGAGCTGCCATCACTGTCTGCAACTGCATTGACGTGCAGCAGGTGGGGCTGTACCCCACGCACGCCAGCTGCCTGGGGAACGGCACCACCTGCTGCCTGCCCCTGCATGGGGTGCGTGCCGCTGCCTGACGGCACCTGGAGTGCCTGGCTGCCTGAGGCAGTGGCCTGGCTGGCTCTAACCAGTGCTGCCCCTGTCTGGACCATTTGGCCGCTGGCGGGCAGCGCCGCGGAGCTGGGCATGGCGTTGACCGCTGAGCTGGGCACGGCATTGACGGCCCTGCAGATGGCAGGCAGCTTTGTCGTTCATGTGACTGCAGCGCCTGCAGGCTGCCATCAGCAGAACAGCAGTGTGACACACCAGCCATGCCAGAGGTGTGAGCGAGAGGCATCAGCTTGAGAGGCGCCAGAGCAGTGCTGACCTGACAGCCAACCCTGCTGAGAATGGGACCTGCTGCACCTCAGGGGCTGGTGTGTGACGCTGAATGCTGCCTGGGCCATTCTGGTGCAGGGCTGCACTGTTGCAGGCAGGGACCTCTGGCGCTGGTGCAGCAGAGACCTGTGGGCCACAGCAAGCCTCGCCAGCCCTGTCAGGCTGTCCGCCCTCTTCCGACACCAGCTGCAGCTCCCAGGCATTCACGAGAGTCTCCGCTGCACAGAGGCGAGGCGCAGCTGCTGAGACAATGTGATGGTGCAGCTGTGAGATGACGCTTTGCGGGTGCAGCCTGGGCCCCTTGGCAGGCAGGTCAGGCAGTCCTTTCAAGGCCATAAGCATTTCAAATGGTTGACACGTGCTGACAAAACCTGCATTCTGCAGCACCCAACGCCCTCCACTGTCCTAGACCTCAGTTCTCTGCTAGTAGGCACTCAAAGCTTCCAGCTGGCCAGGCAAAAGTATATTTGAAGCCTGGCAGCCCCGCACTCACAGTTCTCAGCGCCCTCCCACTTGACTCGAGTGGCCTCCCAGGGAGACTGTCCTGCAGCCAGCCCTCCACCCTTCTGTGGAATGTACGAGTTTGCCACAACAACACCCTGCCACCAGGTACCCTGGGAAGGGTCCTGCTCGTCCTGCCACAGCATGTGCACACGCATGCCTGGCTGCAGTGGATTCTGCATAGCCCTCTCATAGCGCTCCCTGCACACAGCGCAGCCATGTAGTCAGCATGGAAGGGGGACTGGAAGTGCTAGTGCAGCAGCAAGCAGTATGATGCATGGCAATGCAGGCAGCATGGCTGCAGCAGGGTGTACCTGCCCAGATCTCTGCAGCCATGCAGTGAGCTGAGCCAGAGAGAGGCAGAGCTGCAACTCTGCCTGAGCATGGGACAGCACACCCTGTCCCGACGCTCAAAGTCCCTGACGTACCTGAGCGTGACAAAGTCGGGGATCTCCAGGTAGGGATGCCACTCCAGCCACATGTAGGCTGGCGCTGCCGCAGGCGCGTGGGCATTGCCCAGACAGATGTCCAGGTAGGGGCGCTCCAAGTTGCCACCGGCAGTCTGCAGGCACAGCGTTTTGCACCATACACAGTGTGGCGCCGGTGGCAGCAGTGCCATAGGTTCTCTGCTGCACCATTCCTTTGCTTTAGCCATGTCTCAGACAGCCATTGAAGCGACCAGGGTGCTGCTCCTCGGTAGCTGCTGTGCCAGATGTGCATGGCGTGCTGGACCGAGCGGCAGCTGCTCCCCACAAGAGTGCTGAGTGTTGGCTGGGCAGGCCAGCATCACATGTACAGGCAGCACGCCAAACAGACAAGGCACTGAGAGCACCATTGAGTGCAGCATCAGGGGGTGCTAAAGACCACCATGCAGTGAGGCATGACATACTGCATTCCACTGGGTTCACCTCCTCAGAGTAGAAAGCGTGATACCGCACTTCCAGCACTTTGCAGTGCTCGACTGCCTGCAGCGCAGGAAGGCTGCCCTGGTGCTGCTCCCGGGGCTGCAGCCAGGCCCACTGTAGGCTGGTTGCAGGCATCCCCAGCAGCTGGCACTGCTGCTCATACCTGCAGTACACCATGTCCGAGTGAGCATGGGCTGCACAGCAAGTGATGGAGCTCTGCAGCGCAGGCTCAACAAAGACTGGCTGGCCTTGTGATGCACAGGCTGGCAGCAGAAGATCAAGGAGAGCTTCAGGGTGTGCTTGAGCAGTGTGAAGGTAGTGCAGGCAGCTCAGCGGTTGGCTCGGCAGCTGTAGAGCTGAAGATGCTCACCCCTGAGGAAAGAATGTCACTTGCTTGCCCAAGGGAGCCATGTGCTGCTCCGCATCCCACAGGAAGCAGTCAGAGTCGAGGTAGCTGCCAGCAAGGTGGCGCCAGGTGTCAGGCTGCACCTGAACCTGCAAGCCAGCCGAACCTTGAATGGCAGCATGTTTACAGCGGTCAGTATGCCAATGCCCCGGGACAGCCTGAGACACACACATTGACGTTGGGACCTCCTATTTGTGGGGCTATTTCTATGGCAAGCAAAGTTGAACAGCACGCAACAGGGCATCAGATATGCAAGGCAACTTGGGTGGCCCCAGGAAGGTTGCAGAGCGGTGATGCTGAGGGCAGCAGCCAATATATGCTCCTCACGCCGACCCACATGCAGGTTCAAGTGCCGTTGTGCAGCTAAATGCCAGCTTCAACTGCGCATCGAAACTGCTGCTGAGCTGCCTTGTGCCATGGCCCCTCTTGCGCTTGCTATAAGGCTGACCTGCATGTCTTGTGGGCTGCAAGACCAGCCAACCGTCTGGCCCCTGCCTCCACAGGGGGCAGAGACTCCAAGTGCACTCTTCTGATGGAAATCTACCAGCCTGCTCCGTGCATAGTGAGGCTCCTGGAAAGGCGCTGCAATAAGTACACAAGCAACCGAGCCTCTTGCCGAAGTCAAATGGTGAGGTGCATCTGTTCGGCGACTCAGGGGAAGATGTGTTACAGCCTCGCTCTATCTGTTGCTGCGCGGCCGAAGTCAAGCAAATGCCAAGGTGAACCGGGGGTGCAGTATGAGCAATACATGAATTCCCTTTTTGAGCTTCAAGGTGTTTCATGGCAGAAATCAGATGAAATGAATCAAAAAGCATACTGGCACCGTTCTATATCATATCTTAGCCTCAAATGAAGCCCCACAGCCGCAGCTGCCACTGGCATTTGGGTTCTGAGTGACCTGCAAGACACACTGGCAGCTTTCAACACCTATGCAGTGCCTCAGAGACAGACAGCACAATGATCAGCTGATGCAGGAAGTACTGGCGAAGAGTATCAGCACTGGCATGCATCAGGCCGCTATGGTGCTCTGGTCCAGAAGGCACTGGCAGCCATCGGCAGTTCTGCCACGCAACGGGGTTAGCCAGCAGTTGGTGACCCTCTAAATTGCGAAGCCCTGGGAGCCCTCAATTGCACTGCCATGCAGTGAAAACACGCAGCGCATGATGACACTGTGATGTCAGGCCCACCTCAAAGGCTGATCGTATGAGGTCAGTTGTGTAGTCCACAGTGGAGCCCTTGAGGAGCTCGTAGGATACAGTGTCAATTACAAGCTGCACCCCGTCCTGGTTCACCACTCTGCAGCACAGACCTCAAAAGCTTGACAGCATGGCATGCTGGGCCAGCATGGCATTCAGCAGGGCATCCTTGGCGCGTCTCCCAAAGAGGTGCATTGTGCGCCCAGGATGAGCAGCCGCAACCCTGCTCATGCTTGCTAGAAGTTATGTGCAGTGCCACAGGGTTTGCAGCCCTGACAGATGTGCACCGAGGCTGTCAAGGCTTACATGTCGGTGTCCTGTGCAGCCGAGTCCAGCTCAAAGTTGTATGAGAAGCCTGAGCAGCCTCCAGGGTCTACTCTGAGCCTCAGCATGCCCTCGTCGCCCTCCTGGGTCAGCTCGTGAAGGCGCTGCATGCACAGACATCATCAGTCCACATGGCATGATGGACAGCCGGGCGAGATCTGGCAGGCCCTTTAGTCCTCATTGCATGGTGGACTCGATTGTGCAGCTGTGCTAGCAGGTGCAACACAGGTTTCGACATGCAACAGGTATGTGATGTGGAAGCTCAAGCTGCATGCAGCAAGTCTGGGCTGCATGGTGAATGCTGTGTGCAGGCTGTGAGTTCATTGTGCAGTGCTCCTGAGGAGGTGGATCTGTCAGACACCACTGAGCATTAGTCAGCACAGTGCCAAGACACTGCTTACCGAGACAGCAGCATCTGTCAGCTGTATGCTGTCCTGCTGCGTTTCCTGTTGGGCAGCTCCTGCAGCCTGAGCATAGCAGCGCGCTGGTGCTGCTGGGACCCAGGGCGACGCAGGCCACAGATTTGGACTGTCCTGACACAATAATGCTGGTGGAGCTGATGAGGCAACAACCTGACAACAGGGCACTGCCCAGACCCTGCTGGATAGGACCACCCTCAGGGCACCCAGAGCAGCTGACCTGTGTCGCCAAGCCTGCATTGTATGTGTGCCAGAGTCCCTGCAGCTTAGGTCACAGGCCGTTCTGTTGCAGCCTTGCCTGGGCTCAAGGAGCTCTCCAGACAGGCGGATCATGCTGCTGCACAGGGGCACGTTGCCTGGCAGTGCTCGTGCCGCCTGTTTCCGGAGCCACAAGTGCTTGGCAGCACCCAGGGTGCAGCCACAGGCCTGCAGAGGCTTGCAGGTCAGGTGTGCAGTTCCAGCAGAGCCAGTCACCCTCAATGGCGAGGGGTCTCACCAGCTAGCTCTCAATGTGGCCAAAGAGGCAACAGCCAAGGGCCTGGTGCACAGATATCTTGTCACAGTTCGCCAGAACGCTCGTCAGGTGGGCGCAGGGCTTGCTCATGGATGCTGCACCGGCAGCGCTTGACTCCCCCGGCATGTTACAAGCGGACAATGTTAAACATTGACCATGCTGCCTGCAGGGGTCAGCCAACACCAAGACCAGGGCAGAGGTGCGCGGCGGCGGCAAGAAGCCATACAAGCAGAAAGGCACCGGAAACGCCAGGCAGGGCTCCAAGAGCTCCCCGTTGCTGAGGGGTGGAGGTGTGGTTTTTGGGCCCAAGGTGAGAGGCAGGCCGTGCAGAGAACATGGGTTGCATGCACACACAAGCTTCGCACCCCCCATCAGCCTGCTCAGGCTGCTTCCAGGCTGCAGCTCTGAGGACATGCAGATGCAGGCTGTCAAGCACTAGCCAGCCCTATCCATAAGCAGTGCTCCCTGCAGCTAACCCAGAAATTTGTTCGTTGGTGACCTGCCTGCTCCTTCGCCTTTGTAGGGCTGTCTTTGTGGGGAGGCTCTCCTGCCTTCTGAGCTTTTGCGCTTGCCCATGTGCCTGCCCATCCCTGCTGCAGCCCAAGGATTACAGCATCAAGATGAACAGGAAGGAGAAAAAGGTGGCGATGGCCACAGCCCTGCAGAGCGCTGCGTCTAGCATGACGGTTGTAAAGCCCATGAAGGTGGGCTCAGGCTGCTATGTGACTGCCAGCAAGGACTGGGAGCTGAGTGGTACTCAACCCATGCTGCTTGGTTTGACAGGGTCAACTGCCAGCATTTTGCTGCTTGATGCCGATGAGCCCTTGCTGCCAGGGGCTGGCTGTGTTAAACCAAAGCTGCTGCCATTGCATCAGTGCTGCAAGGGTGCTGGTAAGGATTGCTGCCTGCCAGCTCAGTGCTTTGCAAGACATTGCTGAGCTGCATGTCTAAGGCTGCAGCCTGGTGGATGGATTGCTTGCTTACAAGGTGCCTGCACAGAAGTGTTGTGTGGCTCGCTCAAGATCCTGTGCTTCTGACTTTGAACTGGGGCAGTGCTCCATGAGCCTGCAGCACTGGTGGCTTGCACTTGGTGCGTCAGGCACTTATACATAGAAACTGCATTCCGCCGTCTTATGGACACATGAAAGCAAAGCTACTGAGGCAGATGCTGGAGGCAGCAAGTGTCGGTATGCCGGCACAACAGCAGCTTGAGGGTCGCATACGAGATGCTGTGCCTGCAGGAGGCCGTTACACAGCCAAAGACAAAGCTGCTCAAGCAGACGCTGGAGGCAGCAGGCGTGGGCAAGGACGAGCATGTCCTCATTGTGCTCAATGAGCTCACAGAGGCCATCCTGCTGGCTGCCCGCAACGTGCAGCAGATCACACTCAATGCTGCCGACAGGCTCAACGTGTATGACGTGCTAAGGGCAGACAAGATTGTGGTGGAGGATGCCTCCCTGCAGTACATCCAGGAATACTATGGCGCCCAGAAAGCATGACAACCTTCTTGAATGCTGCTCTTGTATTTCTGACTCGCTGCCAAATACTGTTGACAGCATCTCCATTCTGCCAGCCACTCCTTGAGCTGATAGCCTCTTTCTGGTGTGTTAGTGAGGTTGCTGATCACAGGTGCACCCCAAGCTTCTCTTTGAATGGGCATGTCAATCATTCTGATGTTGAGCATTCAAAGCACCTCTGTGGGTGTTCATGACTCACATTGTTGCCTATGCCATCAACCAGGTGAGACCCATCTAGATACCAGCTAACACCCGCAGCCATGAGAACTACTGTCTGCTGCTTGCTAAGGAGCAGCCTGTGAGGCAAGGCTCAGTCTACGTATCACTGCCAGACTCTGGCAAGCAGCATCATGCATCTGTCCACATCACTGACAATGCCCAGCAGGATGTGCTTTGGCAGGCCATGCAGTCTTCCCAGGGACCAGGAATGCTTGCAGGGACAGTCAGTCAGCATTGCCTGCTGGCCAGGACTGCATCAAGACCAACAGATGTGTACCTCTTCCACAGCATGCCGACCTTGGCTGCTAGATTGCCTGTCAGGCTTCATGTGCACTTCTGTGACATTACCAAAGGCATGAGCATGGGAGGGTGATTTCCTCAATTCTCGTTTTTTTCCACTTTGCCTTTCAATCTAGCCAATTTGTGGCAGCTCTTGACATGGCTTTGAGGCCGCTGCTTCGGAGGTGTAGCAGGCCTGGGCAGGCAGCTGATGCATTCAGGACTTCATTCCTGTTTGGGGTCCGGGGCTTTGCCTCAGGTGGAGAGCAGCTGGTGAGCTTGAGTAGGCAGCACAGTACTTGTGACATTCACGTGCAGACTGCATATGCATTAGATCAGAGGCTTGCCACACCTGGCACCTCAGGCTGACACCACTGCAATGCACAGGGTGATGCAACAAGCTCAGTGCGACCTCTGATCAGCTGTGTGCTGTACTGCAGGACTTGGCTGTGGTTGGCGGGGGGCCGGGGGGCTATGTAGCTGCCATCAAGGCTGCCCAGCTGGGCATGAAGGTTACCTGCATTGAGGGCAGGGGGACGCTGGGAGGCACCTGCCTCAATGTTGGCTGTATCCCCTCAAAGGCAAGCTGCCTGCTGCAAGCTTTGGCCTCTTGTGCACTGTGTCTCAATTCAATGTGTTTGCAATTGCATGGCCTGTCTTCAGCAATCACAGCAGGCTTGCAGCTAGCTGGCTTGCCCTTGTGCTGACTTAAGTGGCCCAGCATAGTCAGCCTGGCCACTTACCAAACTTTGCCGCTGTGGCTGACTGCTGCTACTCAAGGCCTCCTGCTTCCAAGCAGCTTCTGACGCCGGGTGTAATCCTGCTTGCTATAGTGCTGGGCAGCTGGCTAAAGAGGTTAGCAAGCCCTGTGTAAGCTGCTCTGCACTTGCTGGGCTGGAGGACACCTCACCGCTGCACGCCGCCCCCCTCTGACGCATACCTCGAGCATGGAAATGCATCTGGCTCATGCCGTGCATTCAGCATGTGCAAATAAGTACCCCAGAGCTGCAACACCTGGCTGTGACGCTGGCGGACCCAACACTTGCCAGGCTTATTGCACCTTGCACCTTCCACCGTCCCTGGTCTTTCACTGTCACACCTGCAGGCCCTGCTGCACTCAGGGCACATCACCTGGTCTGCATCAATCTTTTGCTCAGACGCTGATGTGTAGGCACACACCTGCAGGCTCTGCTGCACTCCAGAGACAACACCACACCAGAGCCTATGCGAGCCACAGCGCGTGGTCAACACAGTAGGTGTGTCTCCTGCAGGCCCTTCTGCACTCGAGCCACATGTACCACGAGGCAAAAGACAACTTCGCCAGCCATGGCATTCTGGTGGAGAATGTGCAGATGGACATCACCAAGATGATGGCGCAGAAGGACAAAGCCGTGAAGACCCTTACAGGCGGCATCGAGGGCTTGTTCAAGAAGAACAAGGTGCGAAGCCAGCATGCAGCCGGCATGCTCAGGCTGAGGCGATTGCGATACAGGAGGCTGCTATTGGAAGAGCCATGGAGGCACTGGGGTGGGGTAAAAGCAAAGCATGGCTGGTGCTCCTTGAGAGGGCTGCAGCAGACCTGCCTTGCCTACCGAGCAGCCACCAGGTGAATGCTCAATGGTGGACAAGTGCTGCTGCCAGGAGACGACACTGTCCCTTTGTGGACTGTGCCCTTGACATACGGGGCCCCTGCACTGGCAGGGGCCAGCCCCACGATTGTGGATGATTGCCCTGCCATCACGGGCAGCCACATGGCTTGGGCAGGCTGTCTCTCCTGGCTGCACATGTGGGGCTGAGGCAAAGGTGAAGGGCGAGCTTGAGGTGGATGTCAGCCTGCTTGAAGTGCTGCAGCCTGTCATGCACTGCAGGTCTGAATGGGTGAGTGGGCCACACCCTACAAACCACCTGTAGCTGCTGCAGGGGATCAAGAAATGTCATGCACTGCAGGTGTGAAGGGGTGGGTGTGCATCATTGTACCAACCACCTGTAGCTGCTGCAGGGGATCAAGACATGTCGTGCACTGCAGCTCCGAAGGGGTGGGTGGGCGTCACTCTACCAACCACCTGTAGCTGCTGCAGGGGATCAAGACATGCTCTTATCTGTCTGCAGGTGACGTACGTGAAGGGGTGGGGCAAAGTGAAGGGTGAAAATGAGGTGGAGGTCAGCCTGCTGGATGGGGGCACGCAGACCATTTCGGCCAAGAACATCATGATCGCGACAGGCTCCGAGGTCACCCCTCTGCCAGGCATCCCTATGGACGAGGAGAAGTGAGTCGGGTTATCTGATTGCTACATGTGAGAAGTTCTTGCTGAGGCTGCCAGGCAGACATGACGTCACTGGTCACCTCATATGGCGCTGCATTCCCTCAGACAAGGAGAGACAGGCAGCAGGTGTTCTGTGCTGCCAAGGCTAAAGCAGGTGGTGGCTGCACTCTGCTGATGTCTTCATGAGGTGCGGCTGCTGCTCTTGCAAATGTGGAGGGAGGATCCTCAGGTTGCAGCTTGCTCCCAACATCAGGATGTGTACTATGCTGCATTGAGACTGTGCCAGCTTGATGGGATCTGCCTGCTGTGAGCTTGGCTGGCCAGGCCGCCCATGATGCATGCGTGGGCGCCTGCTGCTGTCACCTTGCGCATATCTGTGCAGCGCAGGACTGTTGTTCTCACTAGGCTCCTCTACCTGCCTTGTGTAGCTGCCTTGTGCCCCTATTGTTGCCTCCAGGCCCCTTTCCAGATGCCTCTTCCTGCCCTGCAGAATTGTGTCTTCCACGGGAGCCCTTCTCCTAAAGGAGGTGCCCAAGAAGATGATTGTCATTGGAGGTACTGCTGACTTGCTGTCAGAAAGGTGCTTGGACAGGGCCTTTGCAGCGTCAATACCAGCGCCCTCACAGTCTCAGCCTTGTAGTGCTGCTTTGAGGCATTGCAACTGTGTACACATTTGAGCGAGCCCTGGGGCTTTGTCA
Source organism: Asterochloris sp. CNOR1 (assembly GCA_963969365.1). Classification (NCBI taxonomy): domain Eukaryota; kingdom Viridiplantae; phylum Chlorophyta; class Trebouxiophyceae; order Trebouxiales; family Trebouxiaceae; genus Asterochloris; species Asterochloris sp. CNOR1. Next base: position 657,506 of record OZ017762.1, read on the forward strand.
AGCCACAGGCCTGCCCAGCAGCGCAGTTGGCGCCAAGCCCGCTGTAGAGCATTCAAACTCTGCTGAGCCGCTGTGTTGCTGGGCTTTGCCACAGGCCAGTGCGTTCATGTCTCACCCAGTTTGTGCTTCAGTGGCCTCCCCTTCATGGCAAAGCATGTTTGCAGGCGGCTACATTGGGCTTGAGATGGGCTCTGTGTGGCAGCGACTGGGCGCCGAAGTGACTGTCGTGGAGTTCCTGGATACCATTGTCCCAACAATGGTGAGCAGCCTGTCCCTGGCCGGCCTCTGTGAGAGCCTTTGCTGACTGACAGCTGCAGAATGCAGGCACGCTCACAAGTCCAGCATTAGTGAGCTGCCTGCTTCCGAGTCCATGGGAGCTTGTGCTGAGTGACAATCGTACTCATGCCAACAGCATTGAGCTGCTTGCCTGTTTGGTCTGGCCTGTGGCAGCTGGGCTGACAGATCGCTCACAATGCACAAAATCACATACAGAGCGGCAACTTGTAGGCCACCAAGATGGCAGCGCTTGCGCTCAGCATGCATCACGCTGCGCCTGCTGTTGTGCTGTCTACCTGTGACTGCATGATGCAATGGACAGCAATTTCACAAGGTCCGGCAACTCTTGGTGGCAAGCTGAGCATGGGGCTCAAGCCGGGCATCAACTATTTGCTTGAGCTGTGCCACAGTGCAGGTAGGTGAAGCTAGGGAAGGGCTTGCTGGGTAAGCGGGGGCACGACCTCATGCTGAACTAAAGGCTTGGCCCGACCAATATCGTGGAGCCTGCCAAGAGCATTTGGCAGCTGCAGGATCCCGCATCCTGTGATTGCAGCTTCCTGGCTACATGTGCTGCAGGGAAGATGTGTGTGGCATCTCAGTCCATTCTGACCAGATTTGCTGCTGGCTCAGTAGCGCTGGTTGGGCAAGCACTCATTGCATTGCCTCTCTGCTCCTTCAGTGTATTTTGCTCAGGTCTCCTGCCGCACACTGGCCAATAGCATGAGTTATATTGGGCACTGAGTTGTCACTGCACTTTCTGATCAGGTATTGGCTGCTGTGCAGGATGGCGAAATTAGGAAAGCCTTCCAGCGCTCGCTGGGCAAGCAGGGCATGAAGTTCAAGCTGGGCATCAAGGTGAACAGCGCAGAGCTGAAAAACGGCGGCGTGGAGCTCAAGATGGAGCCAGCTAAGGGAGGCAAGGAGGAGATGGTGCAGGCAGACATCGTGCTGGTGTCAGCAGGTGGGCTGTCAGGGCTTGATTGGGGGCTGAGGGTGAGCATAGATGGCACAAGTAAGCACTGTCCTATGCCGGCAGGTGGGCTGTCTTGTTTGGCTTTTGGTTTGAGGTTGGCCAGCAAGCGGCCACGCATTGCTCTTCAAGAAGTCTGAAGCGCTGCTGGCAACATCGCAAGCAACTGTGCTCTCTACTTTACCCAGACCCCAGTCAATGATAAAGTCCTGGTGCGTGATTTGGCCGAGGGTCTGGCTCCTCTATCTTTGGGGCATTAGACCGTCATTCATTATGCTGTTGGCTTACACAACTCTTGGTGAGGACTACCTACATGCAAGTAAGTAACCTCAACCTCTTCTCCTCTGTGTTCAGGGCGTCGCCCATTCACCAAGGACATAGGCCTGGAGGAGGTGGGCGTCAAGATGGACAAACGTGGCCGCATCGAGGTGGACGACCAGTTCCGCACCAACATCAAGAGCATTCTTGCCATTGGCGACGTGATTCCTGGGCCCATGCTTGCGCACAAGGTGTGTGTTAAGTCTAGCTGCAGTTTGGGTAGCCGCTGCTGCTTTGGCTGCTTCCAGTGTCCATCCCAGGCAGAAAGTCTGCTGGATGTTGTTCAGATTTCTGGGCCAGCAGTATAGTTCCAAGAGCAGTCTGACCATCGCAGATGTTGGCTCATGCCGGCACACACAGTGTGTTTGTGATGCCAAGGGCTCAGGGTTGTCGGGCTTTTAATTGTATGCCTCCCAAATATGTGCCAGTCAAACCTGCCTGTGAAAGTTTGGGACCAGTCCTGCACCTCCAATCAAGAGCGCAACAAGTAGGTGCACTTGCCTCTGCTGACAGCAGACTCGTTACTTTATCTACCCAGCTTAGCTTTCTAAACCCCATGAGCAGGCTGAGGAGCACCATTGTGGGCATGGAGCTCTGGCCAGAAAGTGCTGCCCCCTTGATGTCCCAGTCGCATTTGTGCAAAACTTAATCTGACTGCCCTTGCAGCAATACCAGGCTGCAGTGGGGAACTCAGCTGAGGCAGAATGCCCTTGTGCTGGAGGAACACTGTCTTACATGATGGCCCAGACATAGAGGGCTGTCTGTGGTGCCAAAGGCTGAAGTGGACGGCAGCTGGGTACCACCTGACAAGCAAGGGCCTGGCCCCTTCTCGTCTCAAGAGACAACCTGCAATGCGCAGACACCTCAAGAGGGATCATGTGCAGCATGGCCCTGATGTACAGGATTTCCTGCGTTGCTGCAGGCTGAGGAGGACGGGGTGGCGGCTGTGGAGCACTTGGCTGGCCAGGGCGGCCACGTAAACTATGACAACGTGCCTGGCATAGTGTACACGTGGCCCGAAGTAGCCTCCGTGGGCAAGACAGAGGAACAATGCAAGAAGGAAGGCATCGATTACAAGGTAGGCACTGGGCAGTCAAGTAGCAGGAATGTAGTTTTCTGCTGGGCAGACGAGCAGTACGGGTAGCAGGACTCTGACTTGAAGGTGATTTGGTGCTCAAGTGTTGTTGTTGTGAACAGCCCTTTGGGCAAGACGAAAGAGCGTTTCAAGAAGGAGACCCCATACGACAAAAGAGCACTGGGCGGTCAGGTGGATAAGAGTAGTACCATGTGGCCAGCAGCCGGCTGAGGGCAGCAATAGAGGAGCAGTGCACAAGGAAAGGGCTGTCATGACACTTCAGCGACGTGCTGTGGCAGTTACATGGAGCTGTTGGACTCAGGCTGCAGCTGCAAGCATTCCATTTCTGTGTCTGGTCTGCAGACTGAGGCTGCCATACTCAGTCAGCTGGCTGATCTGCAGCCATCTGCCTGGTCCTGTGTTAATTGACGTGCAGAATGTATGCCTGCTGGTGGGCCAGGTCCGCCATTAGCACCAATCTTCAAACGTCTGGCTCACCTCGTGTGATTCTCTCCTCCCAGCATCATGTCATATCGCCTGCAGGTGGGGAAGTTCCCCTTCCTGGCCAACAGCCGCGCCAAGACGGTGGACGACACAGAGGGCTTGGTCAAATTCATTGCCGACAAAAAGACTGACAAGCTGCTCGGGGCGCACATCATGGGACCCAATGCAGGCAAGCATCCCCCTAGTGAGACAGCAGCTCTTGTCTTCTGCTCGAGAGGCACTGTCTGAGAGCCACGATTAGCAAGGCACATGCATGTAAGGCCACGTTGCAGGTATATTTCTCGCGTGGTGCCAAGCTCTACCTCGATGCAAGCACATTGACATGCACTGCTGGGCGCACGCATCATAGGCTTCATCCAGGCAGGAGACTGAAGCTGTGATGCCTGATTGATGATTATAAGGTGCGTTGGGGCACATATCGTGGGGCCCCTAAGTCATGCCTGCTCTTAGAGCTGACGATGGGCCTTCGTGCACAGCCACACTGACCTAGGTCTGGTGCATGGTACAGGGGAGCTCATACCAGAGTGCGTGCTGGCAATGGAGTACGGCGCTGCCGCTGAGGACATTGCACGGTCGTGCCACGGGCACCCCACCATGTCAGAAGCCATCAAGGAGGCTGCCATGGCCACCAGCTTTGGCAAGGCCATCCACATGTGATCTGCGTGGTAAGTGACAAATCATCTGCAGAGCCACAGTTCTCAGCTCAGGTCATCCATTTGTGGTCTGTGCTGGTGAAGGAACCTCTGGACTGTCTGTCAGGGCGCCAAAACACTGAGAGAGTCACTTACCTGTGGCTGGCCTGGGGGAGAGCAGTGCTGGCATCTGCCTGCTTGTTTCACCTGTCTTCAAAGAGTGCTATGCCAACTACGCCCCTGCATGACCTGGTCGTGGCAGTCTTGGCCACAGTGCCAATCTGCACAGCAGGTGCCATGAGGCCTTACCGCAACTGTCTACTTGTCAACTGAGGAATGTTATATGCTGCTGTTCAAACATGCGTAGCCTTGCTTATCCCTACACAAGGTGCTGGCCGTGGCTTCATGACATTCCTGATCTTGCTGCAGGTGTTGGCCTGGCTCATCATCCTGAGCAGAATATGATGTTCTGCTAGACTAGTTGTTCAATCTTGACCATGAACTACATGGGGCTTTCCAGCCTGCATCAGAGCAGCTTTCTTGTGCGTTTTGACCACCTGAAGAATCCGTCAGTCACACCTCTGTTTCTTGCTTGCTCTGATGTAAGCTGGACCACGCTTCCTTCGGGTAAGCAGGCAATGCAGATGCTTGCAGGTCGAACCTGAGCCTTGTGCAGCCAATGCACCAGTGACACCTCACTGTGCTGTGATCCTTGATACAGGTCTGGCAAAGGCATGCCATAAGAGTCATTGTCTGCACAGTTGGGGTGGCCAGGCCAAGCAAGCTTAACATTGCAACCATTCATATAAAAAGCTATACTGATGAGAGCCAGTCGCACATAGAGATGCAGAAATGTCCAAAATTCAAGCAGACTGCCACTGACACACACAGTACAAGCAAGGGGAGAGTTTTGCCTGAAGGCCAAGCAAAAGCCCAAGGCTGGCAAGGGTTCTCTGAAAACTGCAGATAGGAGAGTTCCTGAGAGACCAGTATGGCCAGCAGCATCTGCAGACAGAGATTGACCTTGTCCAGAGAAGGCATCACTGCGAGTCGCCTAAGGAGTTTTGCAGCTAAGAGACTGGAGACCTGCCAGATGCAAGCTGTCACTCTCCAGACCAGGCATAGTCATCCTCGGGTGGGGGGCGCCCAAATGGACGAGGCCTGTCAGCCTCAGCAAAGGAGGCGCTGGGGGTGAGCTCGGTGGACTCTCTGATGTCTGGTCGTGGCACAGCCAGGGGATGCCTCTCCTCTGTCTCATCTGCAGTGCAGCAAAGAATTTGTCAGCCTTAAGACATCTAATACCGATGTCATGGATGCGGAGGTGACACACCGATCTCTCAGTACGCAGAAGCAGCAGTCTATTCATTTGGGCACCCTCTCGGGGACGCCAACGTTTACCGTTGCCAGACAGGTTTTGAAACAGCACTGCCTGACACATCGACCCGGCAGAGGCGCATCTGGCCTCAGTGTTACGCAAATCTCTGCGCTGCAATCTACCTGGATGGAGGCTGCCCATACTCCGGCGGCGGTGCAGGTAGATGGTGGCAGCCCCAGAAAGAACGACAATGCCAGCGCCAACGACTATTGCGGCCAGCACGCCGAGGGCCGCCACTGCTGTGGACGGGGTAGCTGCAGGGAGCAGGAATCAGAACTCTGAAGTGCAGCTGGGACACAGATTCGCCTGGGCTGGGTAGCATCGCTCAGATGAGGCGCATCCCTTGTCGACATGCAACAACAGGCCACAGAAGAGTGCTGCTTCAAACAGCGTGCCTGCATGCTGTCAGCGCAAGCAGAGAGACAAGCGCGGTTGCTTCACAGTAACACGAGAACTTGCGTATTGGACCAGCCCAACCTGCGTGTTCAGCTTTGGGTGCTGGTGCATTGACGGGTGGCTCAGCAGATGTGACGGGAGCACCGGTGGTCTGCGGGCGCCGCGTGGAAGGGGCTGGCAGCGGGGCAGGGGCAGTCTCCCATTCAAAGTACACCTGCACAAGAGCACAGAGGGATGTTTGGCAGGGGGCTGTGATCTGCAGCAGCGGCGCAGGGGTGGTTGCCCACCCTGCAAATGTCACCAGCACTGGCGGCAGCAGTGCCTGGCTGATGACAGAGGAGGGGGCACTCCCACAGCAAGGGAACTCTGCCCAAGTCAAAGAGTGAGCAATTGTCGGAGCCTTGACTGGTGCCAAGGCAGGCATGCACGCTGTTTGCATTGCAACCAGCAGGGGCTGGTGCTGGGGATGCTCAGCTAATGTTGACAGGAGCAGACCTGCCCCAGTGTTGAAGACAATGGCCCTGTGGCTGGCACTGCCTTCCTGCACACTGAGCGACAAGCTGGACCACACATCATTGCGCAAGGCCCTGTTTGCAGCGCAGCCTGCCACCGGCTCGTCAGACGCCACTCAGCAAGCAGCTCAAATAGCAATGCAGGCTGGGCTGCACCTTGTTTCAGTGGTCACACTGTCAGCAGTCCACTGCACAATAGGGAGAAATCAAAAACGCAGGTGTTTTGAAATAATAGCGTGTTACGTAACCCTTCGCTGTGCTACCTTCGGTCGCGTAGCACGCAAGAACGGGCATCCTGTCTGGCAAAGCACAGCCTGCAGCCCATGTGCAAGCCTTGTGTACAACCTTGTACACCATAGCACAGCCCACCGTGTAAGCTTCATCGACGATGTTGCTCAGGGGGGCCAGGATATAAGAGCGATCAGGGCCAGCCATCAGGCAGCTTCCCTCAGGGTATGTGCCCTGTGCCTCGACGACCTCGAACAGGACTGGCTGACTGCTGAAGATCACGGGTTTGGGTGCTGGGTCATCGCCGCCTGTAGCACAGGGAGAGCAGGCTGGTGCAGCAATGCAGCAAACGGGATGAGCTGCCTGTCCAGTGATTTGGGCTCAACCGGCAGCTGCTGGCAGCACAGCTTTAGGGCTGCTCAACATAGCAGGGTTATGGGGTGCTGCCAGCATCAATACACATCACTGCCAGAGCTGCCTGCCCTACTTGCAGGGGGAGCCCAGAGCGGGATAGCTCATGAGACTTTTGCTCATCAAGTTGCAGGGCCTGGCAGCTGGCTGCAGCAGCCAGCCCTAGTGCACTCGCACTGTTGTGCAGCGCAGCTGCCACGCAAGGGGATTGTGTTGCAGTGCCCACAGAGGAACCCACCTCCAGGCGTGGGTGGGGAGGGAGGGGTGGGTGGGGCTGGGGGAACTGGGTCTTCCAGCTCGCTCTGTGCTTGGGCCAAGCGCCGGGCCTTAGAGAGGCTGCCCCCAGCAGCTGGGCTCTCCTCCTCTGCCGAGGCGTCCTCTGTGACGGTGAAGGGCTCTGAGAGGAACACGCTGGGGCTGGATGCCAGTGCCAGGGCAAAGGAGCCCTGCAGCAGAGAAGCTGTGCAATGGTTTTTCCAGGTGAAACCACTTGCACAGACAGAGGAGCATGCATGAGCAGAGAGCTGGGGCCTGGAGCCGGCTGCAGTGACCAATGCGTCAGGCATACCCGCTGAGCAGTGAAGGCTCCCTGGTGCACACTTGGCATAAGTAGCACCTACTACACATGGAGTGAGTTGCCAATGCGAGATGTGCACCACATGGCCTTCACTGCTCAGGTAGGATATACAATTTCTGCCCACTGCAGCATGGGATGAGCTGCCACAGCCCCTGGACAGGGGTGGTTGTTTGTGCACAGCTGCACTTCGCTCTTGGCAGGACTGCCGTCAGCAAGCTGTGCCATGCGTGAGCATGTTCTCACTGGCGAGCAACACAGACCATTACTGACAGGCGTGTGAAGCTCAACTGCACACCTCTGGCTGGTCAATAGCGACGTGTCGAACCACAAAGGTCTGGCGCCACTCCGAGTTGTTGGTCTGCAGCTGCTGGATGGAGGTGACCCCCGCCTGCAGGTCAGTGTTCATAGCACGTGAGAGGGTGAGCTTGCTTGGCCGGCTTGACATGCAGGCATCAGTGCACCATGGCCAGCACTCGGCTAGATGTTGCTGTCCTGAGAACAAGGAATGACGGGTGAGCTGGCCCGGGCAGCATGCATGAGATCTCTCAGAGACAAAAGAGGAAAGAGTGAGCAGGTCATGCATCCCAACCAATGAAACAAGACAGGCGAGGTCAGCAGGTCAGGCGCTCATGTTAGGCCATTATGTCAGGTGGAAGAGATGGAGGTGGTAGCTACCTGAAGGTTGTAGCTGGCAAAGGCGCCAGGCATGCCCATGCATTCCAGCATGATGTAGGAGCCATCAGTCAAAGCCTCCCTGCAGGTACAGCGGGGGGCATGTCAGTAAGTCATGTTGCTTGGCCGCATGCTGTAGGATATGCCCACTTAATGCTCCAAATGCAAACATGTTTTGGCCAGAAACGTATTTTGGGACTGATGTGCTGTATGGCACCTGACAGGTACAACTGGTGCAAGCGAGCGCACCAAGCCCTGGGCTGGCATGATCTTGGAGGTAGCATTCAGCATCTGGCCACTATTGTGAGGCTGCCGACCAGCAGCTGGGTGCTGGCCAGTGCATGCCAAGCTCATGGGGACCACGCCAACCCTTGCTGTCATACATAACAGTGGTAAAAAAAGAAGCCTGCTGCTTGGCAAGGCTCAAACATGTCTGACACCTCTGAATGCAGTCGGCAGGTGTGCATACACACTTACCCGCCTAGGGCCGGCACGATCCTGAAGCTGGCGTCCAGCATCTGCCCGCTGTTGTGGGCCACCCCCAACAGCAGCTGAGTGCCATCATGCCCCAGGAACAGCTCTGGGGCTGTCCTGCCCACCAGGCGCAGGCTGTTGAAGTCTGAAGCGGGTAGCTCTCTGACCATGTCATCTGCCTGGCTGGGGGCCGCCAATGTGGTGTGTGCGCTGTGGGTCAAGCCTGCCATGACCATGGGCCCAATGGTGACTGCCTGCAGCGGCATCGGGGGCAGCTTGACACATAAATGTTCTAAAGCAGGGCAGCCCTTGCCTTGTGCTGCCTTGTTGCCCACCTCCATGTGGTCCCTTGCATCCTTCCAGGAGCCTGATGGTGGCTGCCTTCAGGAGCACAGCCATCAGTGCTTGTGGGCTGGGTATGGGACTGAGTTTCTGGTGACAGCCCAGCTGTGATCCCCCAGGTGTGCGCATCAAGCAGCTTGAGAATATGCATACTGGTACATGCAGGTGGCTGGCACACTTGTAGGCAAAGGAGCAGCGCTGGGCCGTCCAGTGCTGCCCTGGGCCGTTGTGAATTCACTGTGAGCCCTGAGGTCTTCCAGGAGGCTTGACCAAACCAGCAGCCATCACGGAAGTCCACTGACAGCCTCCGCAGAGCCTGCAGCGACAGGTACCCACCCGGGTGTTTGCGAACTGTTGCCGGGCGTCCTGGACAGGCCGCGTCACCACTTGCTTGGCATAGACAACTTCCACGATGTCACCTGCAGGGCAAAGTGTCTCTCCACAGGAATTGCAGATACCAGCAACAGTGTTGCAGGGCCGCCCCTCCCAAGAGCTGCTGACAGGCTGACAACAGGCCTGGCACAGCAGGCAGCACCTCCAATCGGGCAGGCACTTGCTCACAGCGCTGGCTGTGCTGCAGTATATCTTGCCTGCCTCCTGCAGCCATCCACAGGATTGCATGCAGCGATGCCCAGCAATCTTGAGTCTGGATTCTGGGATGTGTCAGAGCCAGCCGATGCTAGAGCTGCCAGGCAGTGGGCCACTGCAGGTGTGCAAGCGTGCACCATTGAGAAGTCGTGAACAATGATGGTGCCTGCCAACATTGGCTGCGCACTGGCTGGCTTGCCTGCATACTGGCTGGCCTCAAGGTTCTCTCAGCCCCTGGCCTGCTCATGTGTGCACAGACTTCCCATTTTTGCACAGCAGGACCTCACCTGAGCTCCAAGCACGACTGATGACGCAGTAACTGCTTGGCTGCAGGCTTTGCCCAGTCCTGTCTGCTCCACGCCCATCTGCCTGGCACCCCTCCCATTGCATGCCATTCAGAGTCAGGCTGGAGCCCTCAGGCACCACCCATGCTGGCACACGGATCTTGAGCGCCACTGTGGCGTTTGAGGGGTGGCTGCTGTTGCTGCTGGCAATACGTGTCACTTTGAGGGTGCTGGTTGCGGTCCCATTGGACGCGTGCAGCGAGGCAGTCTGGTTCAGCTGGAGGCCCTCCTCAGGCCAGGTCAGAGTTGAGGACACAAACTGGTTGACCAGCAGCTCTGCAGGTGCGGCTGTCGCGTTGCCCTCCTTATCCACTGGGCGCCTGCAGCCAACAGCACTCCTGTCAACATGTCTCAGCAGTACACAACCTGAGTGGCAGGCTTTCTAAAGATGGCCACGTGTCGTTGCTTTGGTCGCTCACTGGGCGCCTGCAGCTGTACCCTTTTGTTGCGTGTCATGGTGGTGCATCCCCACTTGCGTGGCCTGTGACCCACGTATGCAAAGCCACCTGTGCAGCATACATCAGCCCTGAATCAGGCAAGACAAAAGATCCCACAAGCCTCGCACCTAAAGAAGTAGATGGAGTCTGCCAGCTTGGCAAATGACTCCACTGAGCTGCCGTAGCAGCACCAGAAGGCGTCGTGCGCGCTGCCCCAGCCATGCAGAGCATCCCCCTTGGTCTGTCCCGCACCCATTGGGAGGTGATACAGCTTGACCCCTGCATGAACATCACAAAAGCCATTGCAGGCAGGAGCACCTCTTGAGACTGTTGGTTTGTCTTGCACAAGCACAGCTTGACTCCCGCAGGGACGCAGCCCAACTGCAACTGCAGCAAAGCGCATTGCATAAGACAGGATGGCGCAGCCTTATCCTGCAGAAAGTCAGCAGGGCAGGCCCTGCCCCTGATGGTTGCTATCTGGCAGGGCAGCACGTGCGGTATGGGAAGCAACCTTGCCTGGCAAAAGTGGAGCAATGGCCGGCATATGATCAACAGGACAAGCTTGCAAAGAGTTGGAGCAGGCCGCGTGTTGCTGACATCACCACTAAGGGAGTGGTGTTGTCACACAGGCACAGCCAATGCTCATTGATGATTGAGAGGCTGGGCCATAAAGATGCCAGGAAGCACTGCATTACCCGCACACCTGGGCCAGCAGCGTTGGAGGTGGGCAAGTTGCTGTTGCTCCGGCTCAGATTGGTTGTCTGCTGCCCGTGCAGGGCAAAGGCCTCATCACGCCAGTGCTCATTCATCTGCTGCAGCACTGGGGTGCCCTGGGCTGCCTCTAGCAGAGCTCTGCATGATCAGGAGCGGGAGACATTCACACATGCTGCAGCACTAGGCCGAGCATTGGTAACTGATGTAGAGACCAGGCTTTCATTCCATCTGCTGCAGTGCTGGAGCATCAGCGCTCTGTGCTTCTTCCAGCAGAGCACTGCATGGCAAACGGAGGACAACCGTGCAAGCGCCAGCAGTTGCACTGGGGCAGTATCACCTCCTCCAGCGGCAACTCCCACAGAGATGGGGCGGGGTGGGTTTGCAGGGGACACATGGCGTCATGCACGAGACGACCTAGCTTGAACTAAAGCAGCCTATTCCTGACAGGCAATGCTCTGGAAAGCTGTGCCTTTCACTCTCAATGGAAGATCGCCTTTGCAGAATGGGTGGTGCGCTGCAGACCCACAAGTCGTGCGTCATGACGTCCTGCCTTCCACGTACGCACGAGAGGCAGCTCGTCCTGCCACATAAGGAGAGCCAACCCCTGTACAATCTGATCCTGCCTGGGCAGATAGCCAAACTTCATGCAAGTCCTACAGCATGCATGTCCTCATCTCTTCACCTGCTTGTGGCAGAGAGCTCATCCTGCTCCACAGGAACCACCTCTGGCGCAGCATGCTGATTGCCATTGCCGTGCCCATGCCCATGGCTGTGGCGGTGGGCACTTAGATCATCGTGGCTGTGCTTGTGCGGCGTGCGCTGAGTGCCGAGAATGCCGTTAAGTACGGCACGCTCGTAGTAGTCAGCAAAGGTCACATCGCCTGTCCAGGTGAACAGGTAGCGTGCCAGCTTGAGCATGTTGTACTGGGTGCAGGTCTCCTCAGTGGCTCGGCCATTGTCAGTCTGCAACAGTAAAGCTGTGGGCTACGGAATAGCCGCTGTCAGCCTAAAGGGGCCGCTGTCAGCCTGCACCAGGCAGGTTCCTGACAATGTCACACATGGCACAGCACTTTCAGCCCACAGGTGATGCACCCTTAGAGTACGATGCTGTGCGCAGCCAGTATCAGCATGTATGGCAAAGCGGTCCTGGAGAAGTCCTGCCTGTCTTAGCACCATGTGAAGCTATACGGTCTGCCATGCACTGAGCGCCTGACTGCACGGTGCCGTTGCCCTCCATCAGAGGCCAATCCCTTGAGTGAACATGCCACGGGCTGCACAAGGATTCAGCACATGCCTCTGGATCCTGTTAGCTGCATGCTGTGGCTGCTGGCATCTCCCTGGCAGGAACATATCACCCACCTTCACCAGTGCCTCCCCAGTAGCGTCAGGCAGGCCCCAGAACTCCCACATGTTGTTGCCACCTGCAGGTAGTACAGTAGGGAATCTAGCATGGGGGTCTGTGCTATCAACCATTGTGTGCAGGGCAGCTGCAGTTGTGATCATCAGCATGCCTCTGCTGTCTGCTGCTCGAGCCCCGACTTGGGGACTCTTTCTTGGGTGTGCTATGATGCAAATTGCAAGCCTGCTCATCTGCCAGCATGAGGAGGTGAGCTCTTGGAAGAGGAGTGAAGGTGCAGGGTGCTTGGCAACAAAATCCGTGAAGCCGCTAGCATGGTAGGCTTGCCAGTTGGAAAGGAGTGGTGGCTGGTCACGACTTCGTAGAATGTCACAACTGCCTTCAGAGCATCTGGGTCGGCGGTCTTCTCGTAGTCTGCTGCATAGCTGTTGACCTACAAGGAAAGGTCCTGCTGTAACTGAGGTCTCATCAGGAAGTTGCATTTCAGTGTGTGGCTTATGATGCATGCTAAGACACTGGGGGTGGCCAAGCTGCTGTCCCTGATTGCATTCAGAAGCAGTCAGTGCTGCTTATGAATGAGGCACAACCCTGCATGTGCAGGAACTGGCCTTGCTTTTGGGCCCTCACAGGAATTGCTGAATCTCAGGCGATGTAGAAACAGTGCCTACCTGGGCCAGGTAGGTGTTGGCATGGAGCCCAGCCAGTGGGTCATTGCCGGCGACAAGGGGCTCAAAAAAGTCAGGACGGACAAAAAGGCGGGCAAGTCTGCAGGCAGTCACAGCATGAGCTGTCAGTGCAATAGCCACTGGGAAGCCGCCATGCAGTGCTGCGACTGTATCGTTCAGCGGCAGCGCATGCTGAGGAGCAAAGCCACGCGGCACCCTTGCAGCTGTTGTGGGCGGGCACTCAAGACAGTGGGGTGTTGAAAAAGTTTGTGCTTGCAAGGGCTGCACCCTTCTGGAGTTGGTAGCGCCATTCACATTTTAATGGCTGCTGGGCAAACAGCAAGGCTGTGAGTGGATTTCTGTTATGCCTGCCTCAAGCAGAAGTTCTGACTGGGGCAGCCAGCCTGCACTCAGCTGGGCCCGAGACAGCATGAGGCAGCTGTCATGCCGTGATCACTGAGTCGTATACAGCAGGGGTGTGAGGCAGGCATACCCTGGTGTGTCTTTTTGACTTACCTCAAGTGAGTGGGATCATTTGTGATGCCATACAGGTTCTGTAGCATCTCACTCATGCCGCCAAATTCAGTGGCCAGCATAGCTTGCCAGTGAGCTGTGCCGTTCACTTCCAGCGTCAGCTGTATCCTCTGCTCAAAGTAGCGGGTCATGTCCAGAACCTGCACCAACAGCCAGCAAGCATCAGCCTGTGCAGTGAACCTCCGCTTCATATGGGATCTCTAACACGCAGAGTCCGCCTTGGGCACAGGCTTGAGCTGTGGCCACCTGCGCCAGACATGCCTCATCTGGTTGTGGGCTGACCAGACAACAGCAATCAAGCCCTGCTTACGCAGTGTTCGAGGCATCAGGACGTGATAAAAAGCTGCAGTATCCCCAGCTGATCCTGGGCCACACAAGTAAGCCGAGATGGCTGCAGCCCTTCTTAGGATGCCATCCCGGCCCATGTCAGCCTGCCTGAGGTCCAAGCGCATTTGTGTTGCGGGGCTATACTTACCATCTCAAGAGAAGCTGCTGCAAGCCAGCCTCACTGAACCAGAAGCCAGCACAAAGGTGCTGTAGGCCAAACCCAAAGTGCCAACTGACAAGGTGCTGCAGGCTGTGCTCACTGTGTTGAGCGCCAGAACATTGTCTGCATAGACATACTGGTCGACGAGGCCTTGCATGATCTTGTGGATCTGCAGGCAGGGCAGAGGCAGCCTTCAGCGTTGTGGATAAGCCCTCAGTGCTGAGCTCACAGCCTATAACATACCACCAGGCTTGAGGCAGGCCCTTGGCAGGAGCAGTGTGTAGCTGGTGGGGAGTCTCAAGTAATCTACCCTGCCTGTCTTGACAAACAAGCATTATGCAAGGGTGGTGCACTGAACGCAATGACATGCCAGCATGTAATAGACTTATTGGAGCCTGTGGCCTTGCAACAGCTGCCTCACCACATAGTATGGCGCCCACACAGGGGTCAGGGCTTCCAGCCGATCAAAATGTGTCACGGGAAAGGCTGAGAGGTATCCCTGTCCCAGAGCCAGCTGGACACTGGCCAGGCTCATCACCAGAGCATTGCCCTTGTTACGAAGCGCTGGCCGCCCTGCAGGAAGGACAAGCACTGAGGGAAGGACATGCACACCAAAGGTTGAGGCGAATTCTCAGTTTTCTGCTGTTGGAGCGTCGCTCACAGCTTTCACAACGACTGACGCAATGCCAGGAGCAGTGAAGATCGAGCCAAAGGTGATGTGACCTATGCCCAGGGCTGCCGCCTATGGGGCAAGCAGCTCAGCACTCGCAGTGAAGGGGCCTCATTCCCAATGGCTTCAGGACAGACAAGTCAGTGCATTGCAGCACGCTCATAACAGCAGCAAGGAATTGAGGCTCTCACTACCTGGCTGCCGCCAGGTCAGCACATGCAGTGACTCAGTCTGCTGCCTGATTCAAGCCAGGTCAGCAACTGCGCTCACCTGTCTGCCGCTGCAGCATGGCCACTGCGCTGAGGTAGTGGCCCATGAACTGGCCCCTGACCTCACAGTCCGGGGCTTCCCAGCCGCCCAGGGGCTGCCCAGGGGTCGGCAGATTGGCATTTCGGCGAAATGTCCACAGCAGCTGCATGTGACACAGTTATCAGTGTGGAGCCAGGCAGCCACAGCACCATCGCTGCATGCCGGCTTGAGGCAGACAGTTTGCTCTTCCCATGTCATTCACCTCATCGTTTGAAATGCTCAGCATGAACTCCTCATTCAATGCTGCCTGCTTGTAAAAGTCACTGTCTGGATGGAGCTCCACATGCTGCAGATCGAATGGTGACACTAGATCCATGTCGGCACCAGCCCCCGAATGGCCAAGCAGCACCACTGCTGCCAGCAGAGCCGTCCTCATCATGTCCGATGCAGTGACTCTCCGCAGCTCCTCCTCAGCCTGCTGAGTTGCTTTCTGTTTTCCATCTTGCCTGCCAGGATTACTGATTGCCCGCCAAGTAGGTGCAGGCCACCTGCCAATGGGCAATTAAAGCGGTCAAGACATCTAATATCTGTAGCAAGCCTCATTCAGCAGGCGTAATGGTACAAGTGTAGTGTTGATGCTGATCAATGCCCTTCTGCAGCATGGCTGACACTGAGGAGCGTGTATACAAGCCAGGGCAGTCCAGCAATTGCAGTGCAGTCCCAGACATCCCTGCAGCCCTGTACCACCATGTGGCCGACATGGTGCCATGTCAAGACCTTCATGACCTCCGCCAGGTCAACCTCATCGGGTGTATGGCAGGCAACCAGGCTGTTTGGCAACTGACGTACTGTCCAAACCCTGTGTTGCTGAGGAGAGCATGGAGTTCCTTTCTGTTGCTTGCAGCGCACACTGCTCTGCCTCAGTAGATGACATTGTCATCAGCAGACGTGAACCTCAGATTTTATCGTAGGATGTTCAATGCTCAGCAACCTCTTTATGCATAGCTGAAGGGTTTGCTGCACTTTCAGACCTTGCGCAGCACTTGGGCTGGCCTGATGAATGCATGCCATCTCGGACGTCAGAGGAAGCAGCTGAGTACAGCCGTACTAGCTCATACACGTAGGGAGAAGAGTCCGGGCGCAAGCAAAATACAGATTGTACAGTGACCTCTGCTGTTTTGGTAAATTTCAGCATTCCTGTCGAGCCCTGCATCAGGATGCTGGCTGACCTAGTGTAGCCTCGCCAAAGTATATGCTCCAAGCTCTTATTGGCGCCGCCGGAGCAGCAGAAAGATGATGAACAGCACGCCAACGGCCCCTGCAAAGTACATGGCCATCTGCTTCCTGCGGGGCTCCTGAAACACCTGTAAGCCAGAAGACCGTGCAGATGAGAGCCCATAGCGATGTCAGACATCAGCAGGACTGCACATTGCGGCTTTGGTGTGCAGTGCACATGCTGAGAGCATGGTGGGAATGCCACGAGCAACATGGCTGGTGGGTCCACGAGCCAGGTACTCTTCACAGCATCTCACACCTTCTTGAACTTGCTGACGGCTGCCCCCAAGCCCATGCGGGCGCTGCCCATGTCTGCGGACTGCAGGCCAGCATGGACACAGCATGTGGAACGTCCTCTGACTGTGCATGCTGAAGTTGATGAGCCCACCAAGTCGGGGCTGGCAGTGTTAGGCAGCCCACCTGAAGCCCTTCACCTAGAACGCTAGATGGCAGCTGTGGACAGTGAGCGTGCTGATACCAGCCAGTACCAGCAGCCGTGGCCACTAAACAGGCAGGGTGCCAGCCTCTCCTGAGCTCTGGGCATGGATGACCCCAAGCTAAACACTAGGCATCCCTGGCATGCAGTCCAGCATGCACATAGCAGCCAGGGCCACCAGCCAGCCCTGCTCAGAGGTCCAGGCATCTGAGAGCCCTGGCCAAGCACAGCGAAGTCACAGCTGATGGCAATGCGTGATGCATTCCAATGGACTGCCACCATCTTCAGCGTCGAGCCACCAGTTGTTTGAGCAGGGAGTCATGGCTCCCACAGACACTTGCTTGGCAGGATTCTGCCCCTAAGGCTCTGCTGCCAAGAAGCTGCGCAAGCAGCAGCAGCCACTGACAGCAGTGGCACCGATGAGGCAGGATCAACATCAAGGGTAGCTCAAGGTCTCACCATGGTGTCCAAAGCACGGTGGCTCCGGTCAACCTCATCCTTGATGCTGGCTGTCACCTGCGGGGCATGCACAGAGCTTATTAGATGCACCTTTTTGACTCACAATCACAAGCCTGCCTTTGCTCAGGTGGCCCTGTTGAAGTTGAGCATGCAGCGGCGCACCCAGCACATGTTTGGCACCTGCAGGGCACACACAGAGCTCGTCCGTACAATTGAAGGCATGCGGTGGCTGCAGGGCGCAGGGTCTGCTGTTGGTCATCGCCTGGAGCCAGGTGACAGTCAGCAGGGGAATTGCTCTAATTGCGCCTCCTGTACAGCAAGGGAGATTGCACATCCCGGATGCTGGCTGTCATCTGCAGGGCTCACACAGCGCTAGATGTTGAAAGCTAGGGCATGTTGATGGCTCACAAGCACAGGGCTGCCTGTCACCTGCAGGTCACTCAACACACTATAACTGACAGTTGTGCATCCCTGGTGGTGGCTGTCAGCAGCAAGGCATGTACTTGGCTTGCAAGCTCAGGGATGGCAGGTTCACGGATGCCCTGCAGCCTTGTGTGGGAGGGATGCCTGCAGTCACAAGGTATGATGTGTCAAACAGCGCCAGCAGAACAGAGAGTTTCTCAAGTCATTGCACTGGCCATGCTCTTGGGCTTCAGATCAGCCCCCAGCTCACCTGTCTCAGCAGGCTGACCCTGTCCCCCAGATTGCCAATGTTCTGGTCATTCTGCCTCTCTAGGGACTCAGGATCCACACTTGAGGACGCTGCCTGGCCCTGCAGATGGCGATATCATGAGTGAAACAAGGTGCCTGTTCAGGAACAGCCCCTTGATGCTCATGGACACCAAAGCAGTGCACTCTGCATGTCCCAGTGCACAGACACTCACAGACTTGGGCTGCTGGCCTGATGCATTGCCAAAAAGAGGTCTTCTGTCCCTGCAGCAGAATCAAGGACAGGCCATTCGACAGTGTTCAGGCAGTTGACATCTTGATGCCTCTGCCTGACCTGGCTGCAGGCTCCTTCATGCTCCCCCGGTACCTTCCGTCAAATACACCCTTCAATGGTCAGAAGCTTTTGGGCTGGCTGTGGCGCTCTCAGTTGGCCTGGATCTGCAGCAGATTGCATTGAGCTCATTCATGAATCCAAGAAAGCAAGGAGGTCAACCCCCTCCGTAAGCTGATGCACCCCGGTAAACACAACACAGTGTGGCAGAGGCGGGCTGCCTGCTTGCCAGTGGTAGGTTCACCGCTTCGACAGGTCCATTCGAATGTAGCATTGCGGCATCCTCAGGATGCTTTGCCTGCAGGAGGGGCATGGTAACGACTGGCAGAAAACGCCAACGGAGGGAGGAGCCCAGTCCCCAGCCACAGGCCAAGCAGGCGCGTACCTCCCATGCCAGATTACGGCAGTCCGGGCCTGCGCAGGCTGCCCCTGCAGCCCAGACGCACAGCAGAAAGGGCGCTGACGAGCCCATCAGGGGCAGCCAGGGAGAAAGGCAGGCTAAAGAGGCGGCGGGGAAACCTCTCACTCCATCTGCTGGAGGCCCCAGTGGTGCCCAGCATTGTGATCCGCACGCGGCGCGAGCTGTCAGGGCTGCTGCCCTTGCAGTTGCTGCTTCTGCGGTCTCCAAGGGCGGCCTCGCGCTGAGCGCTGCCAGGCTTGCTGCGCCAAACCTCTCTCCCTGGTGCTCGTCAGCCATCAGGGCTGGCTTGGGGGTCTGCCACATGCTCTCCTCAAGGGATGCCGCAGCTGCTCCAAGCACTGCCCAGACCTTGAAGCAGCCTGCGGCCTTGATTGCTGCCGCTGCCAAAGGGCGGCAGGGCAGAGCAGAGGGGAGCAAGCTGGGTGCCCAGACAGGCGTCAGGACAAGCGCCAGCAAGCCAGGCAGCATCACGGCAGGGCTCGGCAATCAACAGTGCAGCAAGCAGAGAGATGAGAGCCCAGCCGCGGGCCTCAGGACACCGAGTGACCCTGCAACTCGCACTGCCAAGCACCCTTTGGCTGCTACCAAGCAAATGGCCAGCAAGCAGGGCTCCCAGGGGCAGGAGGCCGGCGAGCACGGCGCTGTGGGCCAGCCTGCAGGCGCCAGCAACCTGGGGAACAGCAGGCCGGGGCTCAGCAAGCCGGGCAAGAGCCCTGCTGGTCTGCCTGCCAGCGCCAGCATGCTGGGCCCACCCAGGCAGGGACCCAGCATGCTAGGCACAGTGAGGCAAGGTGCTGCAGGGCCGGCAGCTGGCAGCAGCAAGGATGGCGTCACCAGGCAGGTGCCGACTCAGCCAGACCCAGTGGAACAAAGCGCTGCAAGCCAGAAGTCGGCCACTGCTGCCCAGTGTGAGACTGCTGGCAAGCCAGGCAGTGGCAAGCTGGGCATCCGCAGACTGGGCTCACCTGTGCAGGGGCCCAGCGTGCACGGCGATGGCAGGCCGGATGCTGCAGGCCAGCAAACTGGCATCAGCAAGCTGGGTGCTGCAGGTCCGACGGCGGGTTTCGGTGTTCTGGGTGCCAGCAAGCCCCCCCGGCACGGTGCCGGCGGCCCCAGGCGAGGCCCCCGTGGCCAACCTGATGGAGGCGCTGCCAGAGCAGCTGCACTCAAGTCTGCTGCAGTTGACGCAGGGGCAGGCCAGCCCCCTCCCAAGCCTGCTGCCGAGGGCGTGGCAGCTGGCCAGCCCGCTTGCAACCCTGCTGCCCCTGAGGAAGTGGCGGCAGGCCAGGTCCCTTTCCAGGCGCATGCAAAGACAGTGGCAATGGTAGCCAGGCTGCTCGCTGCGACGGCTGCTGCTGCTGAGGGTGGGGCATCCAGCGGGGAGGCAGATAGGGGCACCAGGGGGAGTCCCAGCCCGCACCACCAGGGCCCGGCCTCATGGCGCAGACGTCTGTTGCGGCAAGAGGCTGCAGCTGCCAAGCCAGCATCTGTTGACCGGTGCGCACTTGGGTCAGCAGGTCTTGCGCCCTGGGCCATGCATGATGTGAGCTCTTCAGACATCCCATCTGCAGCTGCATTTGCCAGGCAGGCGGGTTCAGGGTATATCCCCTCGCTGCTTGTCAGCAGCATCAACTCAGTGGCAGCCAGGCCACCGTGAGCAGGACTTTAACTTTTACACCATGCTTGAGCTGCGGACCTGTCTTGCCTGCCATTTCTTAGAGGCCAGGCTGACTTGAATGTACCCTGTGCAGGTCCAGGGACCACCTGCCAGCTTCTGACCGCACGGCCAGCTGCCTCGGGCAGCAGACGCCCCTGCCAGCCCAGAGATGTGCAGGCTCGCGCTTGCAGAGCAAGCAGCCCCGGGCGCACCCCCAGGAAGATCTGTCCATGAGTCCAGAAGAGGAGGTCTGGTGCTGGCAGCCTATGCCTCAGGCCAACAGGCGCCAGCCAGCAGCACGGCAGCCGCAGCAGGCAGGGAGACTGGCTGGGAGGCGGGAGCCTGCTGCTGACGCTCACAGGCCCTCCGAGGGTCACGTGGCAGGCTGGGAGCAGGCTCAGAAACAGGCAGGCAGGCAGGGGTCCACAGGGAGCCGAGCTGTAGGCCCCTGCCTGGTGCCAGCCGCCGAGAGGCCTCAGGTGACGCTGACTCAGCAGCAGCAGGGGCCGGATGCTGGGCGGGCTGCCCCTACACAGACTCCTGGGGCGTCCACTGCTAACTCCTGCCAGGCTGGCAATGTCACGGCGAGGTGAGGAGGCGGGGCGCCATCAAAGACTGGTCTGCTGAATCGAACCTGTACATGAGCATTCTCTACAGCGGTGCATGCTGAGACCTGTCAGGCCAGTTCGGGAAAGCAGCAGGAAAGCTGCAGCACCACAACTTGACACCCCGTCCGCCCACAGTGACTGTAGCCATGCTTCCAAAACCCCCCAGAACTTCTTGGCTGAGCCTGCTTGCGACCCCTCCTGCCAGAGTCCCGCCGAACGCATTTAGTAAAACCCTTCTGCCCTTCTGGCTGGTATGGGTCTGCAGCCACATGTAGACATCAGGCCATGCCAGCTCATGGCTCTGTACCTGCTGTGCAGGGAGCACTGCCCCCTGCAGGGCTGGGGGCACTCTGATCCCCTGGCCAGCGCAGACAGGGCGCCACCTGGACGGCCAGAAGCTGACCTGAGTGACCTCTCAGCCTGGACAGAATGCCACCCGCCTCAGCTGTCAAGGGGGCCTGGCAGGCAAGGCCTGGCAGTGGGGGGCAGCACTGCGAGCCCTCTCCAGGACCAAGCCTGCAGAGGCTGGGACACCCAGCTGCCTCCCCGGCAGCCCCAGCAGCAGCAGGGACCTGCTGGAGCACAGGGACAGGACTGCAGCCCACACAGCCACCTGCTGCAAGGCGGGGTGCGCACTCTCCGGGAGCCCATCGGCTGCAGGAGTCCAGCCAGCAGCAGAGCGGGGAGTGGGCCTGCCCCACGGGGCCAGCCCGTTGAAGCTCAGGAACGGCCTGCGCTGCTGCAGCCCCTCGATGGGGCTCAGGCCGGGGTCCAGCAGCAGGCCTGGCACCAGCTGCTGCCCCGTATTCGGACCAGCAGCAGAGGTCCAGGCTCTGGCCTGGGGCAGCAGGCAGGCAGGGATTCGCCTCTGCAGCTGCCCACTCCTTGCCAGGCGACGGAGCCGTCTGCTGCCATGTCAAGTGCGGCGCTGGACAGGGCTGCGCACCCGCAGCCGCTCTTCTCGGGGCAGCAGCCACCGCCAGCCTGGCAGAGCTTTGTGCCAGACAGCCCAGCGGGAAGGGCGCGGGGAGCTAAGGCAAAGGGTCGGCGGGGAACAGCCTCTAGCAGTGGCCTCATTGCTGGCAGCAGCAGCGGCAGCGACAGTGGCACCACTCGTGCCGCGCTGGTTAGAGGTCTGGTCTCGTCGACCCGGTGGCCCCGCATGGTGCGCCCTGCGGACCCTATGTGTGTGCCTGCAACACATGATACAAGGCTGCGTGTCAAGGCAGCAAGATGCGCCCCGCAGGCCTTGCTGTGAACCAAAATGCTATGGTCCTGGACGCGATTCAGAATTTGCACACGTGTGATGACCCCAAATGCTTTCACAGCCTGGGAGCGCTTTTGCCTGTATGCCGTGCAGCCGTGTGGCGGTTTGCATGCCCCAGAAACAGCCAGGACCGCAGCGCAATATGCAGCAGGTGCAGCATCAGAACTGCCTGCATGGTGTTGGGCTGGTGAGCCCTGCTTCCTGTCTGACTGCAGGAGGGACCCACGCCAGCCCTGCTGTGCGCAACTCTGCGCGCCAAGGCCAAGGCAGACCTGCTCCCTGCCAGCCCACAGGCAGCCCCTGCCCACCAGGAGATGGGCAGCCCAGACGCTGATGCTGCGTTGGAGGCAGCCACCGCCCTGCCAAGGCGCCGCTTGAAGGCACTGGCGGACCTGCTGGACGTGGGTGCGCCCGGCAAGTGCAGGGAGGAGGCAGACAAGCTGAGGGCGGCCGCTGCGCAGCTGGCGGGAGGCAGCTGTGGAGCGAGCCGGCCGCTGGTCATGCTGGGGCGCAAGGCAGGGCAGCGTTCGGAGCAGCAGACCGAGGTGACCCTTTGCTGGGGCTGGCAGCTTGCTGGCTGTCACGGCTGCACTGGGCGTCCTGTTATCAGGAGGCAGTTCTAGGGTCTTTGACCTGGTCATTGGTCAGGCTGGGATGCAGGGCAGGGCAGTGCAGCAGCACTCAGTGCAGCACTTCTTGCCTGCCAGGAAGGAGTGGAAAGGCAGATGGCCCAATCAGGTGAATGTGTGTGTGTCTGTCCTGCAGCATGAGGAGCAGGCAGTCCCACAGCAGCAACCAGCCAGCAAGGCAGCTGCACCCCCTCTGCACCCGAACAGGGAGATAGCAGCGCGGCTGGCATTGGCCAAGGCACGGGATGAGGCAGCCACCAAGCGCTGCCCTGAGGAGCAGGGAGGCTACCTGGGGGTGAGGCGGCGCCCCTGGGGGACGTGGGTGGCGGAGATCACCGTCGCTGGCACCTGCAGGTGGGCCCAGGTGGCTACGTTGGGACCAGGTCAGCCCTGGGCAGCCACGTGACCTGCCGCTCCTGCAGTGTGCAGCTATACCAGGTCAGCAGAGGCGCTGGAATGCTCCCAAGTGTGACATGCTGGCCCTGCCTCCCTGCAGGCTGGTTGGGACCTTTGGCTCCGCTAAGGCAGCAGCCCAAGCCTACGATGCCCAGGCCAAGCAGCTGTGGGGCAGCACGGCCCAGGTCAACTTCACTGGGCAGCCCTTTGCCATCAAGAGCGCCCCCTCGTGGTCCCCCAGCCAGCCCCCCGGCATCGCTGCCAGCAGGGCCCCTGGGAGGAGCAGCAGCCAGGGAGCTGCGTGGGCCTCTGACAGCTCTGAGGAGCCAGAGACCTCTGGGAGCTCGGGGGCTGAACCTGACTCGGAGGTCTCAGATGGGGATGTGCAGGGCAGCAGCAGGACTGCGGCTGTGGTTCAGGAACAGCCCTTGGTAAGCAAGGCTGGGATGAAACGGTCGTGTGTGGGCAGGTGCTGCCTGTGAGGGGTGGTGGGTGTGCTGCCTCAGAACAAACCCCTGAGTTCCAGCAGGCTGCACCATAGCAGACTGCAGATGAGAGATCCAGTGCAGTTGCGGATCTTGCCTCAGCTGATCCAGTCAGGGACTTGATCTGCTAGGCTTTGCAAAGGCTGCTGGTCTGCTCTGCCCAGGCCTGCTCCTTATGGTCAACACGAACTGTCATTCTGGACTGCAACAACAGCTGGGACGCAAGTGACCCCTGTAGTCTGCGCCTCTGCTCCGCCCAGGGACTGCTCTTCGTGTGTGCAATGATCAAGCTTCCCCTCTGGATTGCTGCAGCGCCGGAGACGCAACTGACTCCTGCACCGCACCCTTGCCACCCAGTGCTGCCCAGCACTGCTCCTTGAGTTCGGACTTGCACACTCCCCTGCTGGACTGCTGCAGGGGCTGAAATGCAAGCGCCCTCTGCGGACGGCGCTCCAGGCGCCATCTGCCAAGCGCAGGCGGGGTCGCCACACCAGTGTGCCCAAGGTAGCAGCTGCAGTGAGAGCATCGGCAGCAGCAGCGCCGCGGCGGCCCTCGTCTGCTGTTGCTCAGGTCCTCATGGTAGCCGCAGCTGTGGATGCCAGGCAGCAGCCGAAGGCTGTGGCTGGCCTGGGCCCCAGTCAGGAGGTCTTCACTGGCCGCCTGCAGGCTCAGCCCGGGCCCAGAACCTGTAGGGACGGCAGATTTGCCCCTCTGCCTGAGCTTGTAGAACTCCGCCCGCACCCTGCTGCTGAGGCTGAGGCAGAGGCCTGGCCCTCGATCACGATGGCTGTCAGTCAACTTCAGGTTAGCCAACATGTCTGCTGCATGATGTCAACCTGGCTGCTTGTGATGTCCTTGAAGGAGCTGATGAGCCCCACCCCAGCTCACACATGCATGCTAGGCCAACCTCTGCCCTTGTGGCCAACCTGGGCGACTGACTGCAGCCATCTTCACCAACAATGTGCATTTTGGTGACAGAGCTCCTCGTGACCATGTCCTGCTCGATACACCAGTCTCTGATGGTCTGTTGTTGCGCCGGTGTAGGGTAGTCGGCAGCTGGCCTGCACACCAGTCAAGCCTGCGCCAGGCGTGACCTGCTCTGCAGCCCACTTCAGGCCAGCCATCCCTGCGGCGCCAGTCAAGGCACGCCCAGACCATGTCAGCAGACAAGTCGCCAAACACTTGGGGACGGTAGCAAAGCCCAGCTTGGAGGCGAGCCCATCTTCATGCATGACCGTCCCCACAGTTCCCGTCGCGCGCTGTGCTGACGTGATGCCCAGGTACCGGGCGAACACAGCAGCCAAAGCCTGCACGATCGGTCTGCAGCTGCCTCTGCAGCACCCAGCTGCTGCTTGGCATGCTGGCAACCCTTCGCAACAGAATAAACCCAACAGGCGCAAGCAGGCCACCCCACACAGCCTTGGAGCTGCCTTGAATGTTTCAGAGCCCTGCTGGATCAGCTTTGAAGACCCCGATTTGGTCAGTCCATGGTCGATGTCAGGGAGCAATTGCCTAGAGCCCTGCAACTGTGCCTGGTGCCAGAGATGGCAGCCGTGTGCCACAACAGTATGAACTTCCCTGCGAACCCCCTTTTGAACACATGCCTGGAGGTGCATTCCCCATGCAACTGCCATGGCCCCAAAACTGCCTCAGTAATCACCCAGAATCACAGTGAACAACGGCCTGCTTGTGCTCTGTATGTCACATGCAGTAGGCCTGCATGCACGGCCTCCGCCATTTGATTGCATTTCAGCAATTTTGAACACCAGAATGCTGTATCTCAAGAGTCACGGAGCACTGCCAGTGACAGGTTGCCCCTCTGCCTGGTGTAAAGTACTGTCTATACAGGATGTCGCGGCAAAAATAAATCACTAACGGCCCTCAATGCTTGCTCTCCGGTTGTTCTTCGTTGGTCCACTGCAGCGCAAGGCAGGTATGGACCCATGAGCTTACATGGCAGAGATGTGAGGACACAAGCAGACCGAGCACAGCAGAATCTTACACAATCGAAAGAAAAACGGCTGCGCTGGGGCATCAGCAGGGCCGCCTCAAGCAGGTGCCCCACAATGTATCAGGCAGCCAAGTGGATGGCCATGTCAGCTCTGCTCAAGCGGTGAGAAGCTCTGGCTCCACCACCAATGGCATGGCCATGAAGCCTCGTGCCTACACTAGCGACCAGCTCAGCTGGCACTCACCGCAAAGTCAGGCAGGATGCCTGTTCTGTGGCCGTGCAGCAGCCGGCGGATGACATGGTTGTGGAAGTGCTCGCCTGCAATGGTTATGACTGCCTCAGCAAGGCAGTTTGTTGAAAGTGCAAACACCGGCCACCTGTGCAGGAGTGAGTCTGAGCAGGGGTGCTTTGAACACAAGAGGGCCCTGCAGGCTGGGCTGGCACTGTGAAAACAGTTGGGCTGGGCAGCTGAGCAAGGGCCGCCGACACCCTGACTGGGTGTGTGTGTACAGAGCAACTCAGGCGCACAAGAGAGCTGAGCATGAAGTGCCAGGTCCCTGACAGGGCAGGTGTGCCAGGGCAGCACCCAGGTGCACTCAGCCAATGATGAGGCCGCAGGGCATCAAGAGCCAGTATGCATAGACAGGGATGGGCCTGCGCAGGTGCACATGACAGCTCAGACGAGGATGAGCTTCATGGGGCTG
This sequence comes from Asterochloris sp. CNOR1, assembly GCA_963969365.1. Lineage (NCBI taxonomy): Eukaryota > Viridiplantae > Chlorophyta > Trebouxiophyceae > Trebouxiales > Trebouxiaceae > Asterochloris > Asterochloris sp. CNOR1. Next base: position 683,601 of record OZ017762.1, read on the forward strand.
CTGCTCATGGTGCAGAGATGAGCCTGTGAGCCCCTTGCAGGCCGCCAGACAGCAGCAGGCTCACCCCGCTGCTCGGAGGTGAGCTCGTCAGGCATGCCAGAGGAGCGCCCCTTCTTGTCAAAGCTGCAGAGCACACAGAGCATCTTGATGAGAGCCACAGTAGGCACTTGCCGGGCTCACAGACACCATGTACGGTGCCTTGCATCTGCGTGGCAATTGCAGCGCTGCCAGGGGCTGCTGCAGCAAGATGCTTGCGCACTGGGTTGCTGCTGACAGCTGGAATAAGCTCACTTGAGAAGGGGCAGGCGACACGCCCCAGACACATCGCATCCAGGCAGTATGCAGAGGTGCAGCACCAGTATGAACATGCAGAATGCACTGAAGGGACGGCAGGCTCAAGATGAAAGCCTCGTCAACTGAAAGGTGCACGCGCCACCACCCACAGCCCACACGCTGAATGGCACTCACTGAACGTCAGGCCCGAAGAAGGTAAGCCTGGTCAAATGGAAGGCGCAGGCGGCACAGCCAAGGCCCAGAGTGATGTAGAGAGGGTACGCCTCCTTGATGAACCAGCGCTGCATGGGGGTCTTGGAGGCATGGCGCCCCAGGGGGTTCACACGAGCCATGATACCTGTGACAGGCCTGCAGCAGAGGGGCAGGCGCGCATTGCAGGCCCCGGCACATATCTGTGTTGAGTACAGGCATGCTGTCTGTGTCGCTGCTTAGCTTAGCAGGTGCATGCGCTCTGATGTCAGTAAGGCTTTGGTTTAGTAGAGCACCATGGAGCAATCTAGAGCCTGCGCTGCTCAGAAACAGCTTGCTCCTGGATGAGCAAGCACAAAGCCCTTGCTAGCACGCACCTGTACTGTGGGGCAGCAGGACACAGCACTGCAGCCAAGCGGTTGATTCAAAGATGGGCGGGTCTCTATACTGGCGACCCACCAGTCAGGTTTTGGGCTAGGGCATTCTGGTACTTCCAGGAAGGCCGGGAGCACCCTGGCTGCTCCGTTGTTGCTCAACGAGCTGGAGGGCTCAAGGCAATGTCTGAGGTGTGACTGAAGAAGTGAGAGGGCTCTGGCACGCCTATTACATGGATCCATGGATCACACGCATAGAGCCATGGGAGCCCGCGGATAAGTGAGTTGCTTGATGTCGCAGGGTGCCACCCACACAAGGCCTGCAAGTAGGTCTTTCCAGTAGCTTCCCTGCAGGCACCTCCAAGCTGCTGCTCAGGGAGACCTGCAGGCGCTGCAAGCGGCCTGGCAGCAAGCTGGTCACTCCTGGCATGCCCAGGCGTGGGGCAAGGGTGCATTGCCCCTGACGTCGGGAAAACTTACATGGGCACAAAAGTTGAGTGCTGCAGCAGCTGCTGGAGGCCACCTGGCATTGCTGCAATGGCTGCACCAGAACAGCTGCCGGCCACGTGCTCACGAGTAGCAAGAGGGGGCCACCTGGCAGTCCTGCAGTGGGCGCGACAGAATGGCTGCAGCTGGGATGAGTGGACCTGCGACAGGGCAGCTACAGGAGCCCACCTGGCAGTGCTGCAGTGGGCGCGACAGAATGGCTGCAGCTGGGATGAGGACACCTGCGCCATGGCAGCCAGAGGGGGCCACCTGGCAGTCCTACGACACAATGGCTGCAGCTGAGATGAGGACACCTGCGCCTCTGCCGCTGAGGGAGGCCATCTGGAAGTGCTGCAGTGGGCACGACACCATGGCTGCAGCTGGGATGAGTGGACCTGCGACAGGGCAGCTACAGGAGCCCACCTGGCAGTGCTGCAGTGGGCGCGACAGAATGGCTGCAGCTGGGATGAGTGGACCTGCGACAGGGCAGCTACAGGAGCCCACCTGGCAGTGCTGCAGTGGGCGCGACAGAATGGCTGCAGCTGGGATGAGGACACCTGCGCCATGGCAGCCAGAGGGGGCCACCTGGCAGTCCTACGACACAATGGCTGCAGCTGAGATGAGGACACCTGCGCCTCTGCCGCTGAGGGAGGCCATCTGGAAGTGCTGCAGTGGGCACGACACCATGGCTGCAGCTGGGACGAGGACACTTGTGCCAATGCTGCTGAAGGAGGCCACCTGGCAGTGCTAGAGTGGGCTCATGACAACCACCTGCCCCTGGTCTGGTTCCACAACACTGCATGCAGCTTTGGACAACCACCTGGATATCTTGGCGTGGGCACGGCAGCAGCAACCCTCCTGTCCATGGTGGAGCCTTGATGAGCAAGGAGATGATGAACAATTTGCACTGATTGATGCACAGCCCAGCACCTTGCTGTGGCTTGCACAACAGGGTGCGCCCCTGCCAGAGGAAGCCCATGTCATCGTCTGCAGCTCTGCCGAAAGGCTGACGCATGCGTACATTGCCTTGAGAGCCTTGCTGCCTGCAGAACTTTTTATGTATATCCTGACAATGTCTCTGAGTTGAAGGCAATGTAAAGTCAAAGTAAACACATGTTAGATGGCAATGCAGTGCACTCTTGCCTGCAGGAAAATGGACAAACACTCAAGCTGAGAGGCTTTGTCAAGCTTGATGTGCTTGTTGCCGCAATGCAAGTCTGTACACCATATCTGATGTGTGTTCCCAAGGAGTTGGCAGGAAGATCAAGTCAGCAATGCACATGCATATAGTGCAGGTATTGAGGTGGAAGGGGCGTCAGGGCACGAGAGAAGACCAGCCTGAGCTGTCAGGTGGCAGCCGCCTCAAGTTGTTATGCCTACCCCTGACTCTTGCTTCTTGACCTGTACAATAGTGCTGTGCAGCAGCAGAACAGGCTCCTGCACAGCACTATTTTGCGAACTGGTGGCTTGGAGCCAGCACGTCAGGCGTTCATGCAGCATGACAGCTAGACAGCAGTCCTTCAGGAGCCTGGAAGTTGAGCAATGCCAAGTGACATCAGGAAAGGCCCCTGACTGGGCAGCCTGCCTCTGCCTGTGCACATCTGAATCCAGATACCTCAACATCAACAGCTGAAAGCTGGTGAGACAGGGCTGCAGCACTTCAGGCTCCATAATGCAACAGCGCAGGCCAAGTGAACCTTCAAAGCCTGCTTTTGCACCCAAATGGCAGCACCAGCATTAAAGTTTAGCTCAGCTGTCACCAGATGCTTTGAGGGTCACACCCACCTGACCTCATCCTCCAGACTCATTTATAAGCGATGCCGTCTAGAAATTGGTGGGTGTTTCTTGCCAGCACCTCACTTCTGTTGCTACGCTGGCCTTAGCTTGATGAACCTGTGCATAGCCATCTGGTACAGCAGCCAGGACCAACACTGACAAGACCTTTTTGCCGTCCATGCCTTGATGTTGCCAGCTGACATGTGTGCAGGCAGCACTGCATCAGCCATGATCACTACCTGCTTCACTCAGAGCTTATGAACCATGCCCGTCCACTCATCGTGACTCTAAAAATACCTCTTACTGCGATTTCTGATGTGTGTGTGCAGACATCCATGCATATGCATCCCAGGCACGCATGACCTGAGGGATTGCAGACTTCGTTGTTGGACAAACTGAAACGAGTAAGCAAGGATGTGAGACTCGCCCCTGGGACCGGGGCACTGAGACAGAAATGAAGGATCTAAACGTCTATGAAGCTGTCTGCATGTCACATGGATGGGTCAGGACAGTAATCCAGCTTCACTTCTGCCACATACGAACCACTTCTTCTTCTGGCGCACACGGTGGCAGCTGAGGACCGCTGACAGTTGGAAGGCTCACAGAAGTCCTACTGCAAACTTTACATTGCACCTGCAGCGCACACACTCACCGTTCAAGTAGGCGTTGAAAGCAAAACAGCGCATAGACCAATGGTGTCTTCCCTGGCAGCTAGGCTGATTGGAGCGAGCTCGGCTCTTATAGCTGGCACATCGCTGGCTCAGGTGAGCACCTAAAGAGGCGGGCAGTTGTCCGCACCACGCCGTTGGTGCCCCTTGGACACCAGGTGTCAAGTGACTGCCAAGGATGCCTGAGCCCTCTCTTAACGTGCTCTGCATGCTGCAATGCAGGCTTACCAGGAAATTGACTACATGGACTCCCGCCGCAATTCTACCAGCACGACAGACAGGCAGCAGTCCCTTGAGGTGCCTGTCACCCCTGCAGCAGCGCCGATGCGCAAGGATGCCCAGCAGCAGAGGTCCCAGCAGCAGAGGCCTGTGGAGGCCCACCAGGAACTCCAGCACTTGTGGCATCACAATCCCATGATTGAAACTGATCTTGTGGACTTCTGGGACTGTGTGGTGCCTGGGTCAGGTGGGCACCCTACCTCAGTCGCCTCTGCTGCCTGTCACAAAATGAGCTGGCATGACTGTGATGGACATGTCAGCGCAAAGTTCTTCTTGTCAGCGGCATTTCAATGTCACTGCTATCACTGGCTAAGGTTGTCTGTGCTCATTGCTGCAGGGTTCTAGACTGTATCATCGTTGAAGAGTAGCTGCCCGCAGTTCATTTCATTCCCCCAGCTTTGAATTTACACATGCTGTGTGACCAACCATCCTGACCGCAGCCTTGTCTCTCCCCCTATAGTAGACAGTGCTGCTCATTGTGCTTGTCGGTGCCCTTGTCATTTGAATGCTTGCAGACAAAATGTAGCCGTCATGAAATGGTGTGCCACACAGCTGGCATGTATAAAGACATGTTATCTCTGCTGTCATTGGCCGCAACTGCATGGCAGGGTGTGGGGACTCAGGACTGGGCCGGAGGTGATGCCATCAATGGGGGAATCTGTTGTGCCCAGGACACACTTTGGGTGTTATGGTGCAGCAGTTGGACGCTCCGCACACTAACCGCAATTGTGTGACAAGTGCCAGCGCACATAATGTACCGCCTGGAAGCATGTCGACAACACAGATGCTGCACAGCCTGCCTCTGTCTTTGGGGAGACTGGAGGGCAGCCATGCTGGCAGAGGCTGAGCTGTAACTGCATGCTCCTGCTGCTGGCCAAGTTGTCTTTAGAGCTTGCGGCGGCAGCTGCCATGTGCGCGCCTGGCCCACCCCTCCTAATCAGTTCTGGTGTTGCCCAAAAAGCTGCTCAAACTCATGCTTGGTGTGAGCTTTTGACTGTTCCTGGTGCAGCCAGTCTTTGCCTCCCTTGCGGTAATCGCTGATGCTGCACCTGCACCAAAGGTGGGTCATCAGCACAGGTGGCTGCAGTGCATGGCACCAGCGGTGTGCAGAAGGAGCTACAGCTCACCTGCGCAGCAACATGGTCCCAAAGGAGGACGCCACCAGCTTCACCTCGACGGGCAGCAGCTCCTCAGCAATAACTGCCTTGCCCTTGGCTCCCTGCAGCAGTATGTGGCACATGTGAGGTTCGGCTAAGCAACCACATGCTGCTGCGCATCTTGCGTCCTCAGCCAGAGCCTTCCCTCGGTCCCCCGCATCACAGGCAGTGCATACAGGTGCAGCCAGGCAAAGCAGCCTGAGGTTCAGACGAGCTGACCAAAGGCAATGGCTGCCTTGCCCCTGGCCCCTTCAGCAGTATGGCCATGCCCGCAGACGTAGTACATTGAGCATGGTCGTGCCAGGCAATGCAATTTGCCAGGCAGACTCGTTCATACACCTTGACGCAACGACAGGCGCTGCCAGGCACAGCTGCCTTGCCGCCATCATGCTGGGCAATGCTGTCGGGCAGGCAAGCAGAATATGAATCCACAAAATGACTGCCCCTTGTTTGCCACGCCAGCTAACCACCCCTCACATGTGATCACACAGACAGGCTGCAACAGGGCCAGCATGCAGCAGCCCCCCTGGCACTGGTAGCTGCAGTCACGTACCACAAAGGTGAAGCAGGCCTGCACGACGTGGCTGCCCCCTGGCTGCAGCGCCAGCTGGCCCCACAGCCCCGTCAGCTTGCGCAGCAGCTTCTTCTTGGTCTTCACTGCAGGCGACACAAGTACGGAAAGTAACCAATTTGATTCAGGATCAGGTCTTGCAGGCAGCCAGACATACGTCTAACTTGGACCACAGGCTGGCAAACGCAGCAGCCACCACATGACTGCACGATTGCCTGCATCAAAGCTTCTGCTGCCACCCACAATCAGATTCACAACAGTGAGAAGCCGCCAGTCAGGTCTGTCTACCTGCAGCGCCGCCCCTGATGCAGGCCTCGAGAACTCGACTGCCCGCTGAGTCGAGGCCCACCCTGAGCAGGGCCGCGGCAGGCAGGTCCTGCAGGCTGGTGGCAAATGGCTGGCACGCCTCCTGCAGCAGGCAGGACACAGGTCAAAGCGCACCCAGCAAGTCGTCTCCAGGCAGGGCACTTATGCTGGCAGTGCTCCTGCAGTACGCATCACCTGAAGTCAGAGAGTGTTCAGGCAGGTCCTGCTGGCTGATTGTGCAGGGTTGGCAAACCTCCTGCAGCTGTGGCACGAGGGGCCTTCTGGGAGCAGGCAGATGGCCGTGAAGGGTTGGCATGCCGCCGGCAGCGGAACTCACATACTGGGCTGAGATGCCGCTGCCTGTAATGTTGCTTCTGACTAGTGGTAGCAGCGAGTGTGTGCACTCATGCACAGGAGTCCAAAAAGTGCTTGCCTGAGCATGTAGCAGCAAGTGCGGGCCGCTGTGGCTGGACCCTGAAGCAGCAGCAGCGCATCTGCTGCCACAGACGCCAGCCAGCTGCTTTGAGCCAGAGCACAAACTGACAGGCAGGCTGCGGAGCAAATCCAGTACGCATGCTGCAGGCACCCTGGTTGTAAGCTGGACGGATGCAATAGTGCTGCAGCCCACTTGAAGGCCCAACCCCTCCAGCAGCCATAGGCAGGCATGCCTGCATGCTGCAGCCCTGCCCCTCTTTAGCATGGCCAGCATGGAGGCACAATGCTGCAGCCCATATGGGCACCATGCCTCAGCGCAGCAGCAGCCAACCAGCATGTCCCTGCACAGTGCATCCCTGCCCACCTGTGACATGGACAGCACGGAGGCCATGATGCTGCAGCCCATGGGTGACAGGCGAGCCTTCCTGCTGGTTTCAGATGCTTCAGACCCTGTCAGGCGCAGGGGGGTGTCCAACGTCAGCAGCGCCTCAGCCAAGCCCTGCAGCAAGGCATCAGCGCATGAGCTGTGTGGAATGGCAGAACAAGGTGCCACCTGCTCAGCACAGGCGCAGCAGGGAGACCCGTGCCAGACTCAGGGGGTGCTTCTGCAGCAAGGGCGTGCTGTACTGCTGTGTGACGTCACGATACCAAACAACCCACTGGCTGCTGGTTTGTTGCAGGCGCATCATGAGACATCCACAGCAATTTGAGTGTTTCAGTTGCCATTGAGCGTCGGGCGACATCAAAGCAGACATGTGTCAACTCCCTTGACAGCAGGAGTTGCCTTGAACTCACCGCATCCTGGACATTGAGCTCACGCACTGCTGCAGCCAGTGCTTGGCAGGCCGCAGCCTGCTGCACGCCCTCGCGAGCGCAGGCGGCAATCAAGGAAGCCACCACACCTGCACGGCGCTTCTCAAGCAGCTCCTGCAGCAGTCAGGACTGCGCTGAATCCAATGTCAAGCCCCCACAAGACAGCACGGTCATCAACATTCCTGACCCTGCTCAAATGAAAACCTTGACACCCAAGACACTGGGTGGTGCAAAGAGAGCCTCGCGGCCTGAAGCAGACTTCAGCAGAGAGAAGCCCATACCAGCAGAATGCAGTGCAGCATCCATGACCTGCTGACAAATCCCCCTCTAGATCTGCAGTTGCACACATCCCTCTCAAGATGTGCAGTTGGGTAGTATTTGGTGGCCTGCAACCACAAGCCAGAGTCCAGGGGCAAGCAGGTGCTGGCACCGACATGGCAGCAGGCACCCTGCTCACATTGCAAACCTGCTAGACGAGGCATGAGCCGCACCTTGAACTTGCCACTGAGGGCTGTCAGCGCTTCGCGAATGGTTGCGCTGTCGCGGGTGGCAGTCAGGGCTGCCTGCACGACAAAGTTGGCTGCCAGATGCACCGACAGCTCTGGCAGGTTGTTTTGCAGGTAGGCGCTGAAGAGCTGCCGGGCCAGGCGAGAAGGGGCCACAATGAAGACAGCCTGCAGGGAAATGGAATGCAGTTAGTTAGACATTTACCCACAAGAATGAACAGGTATGGGGCCAGAGATTGAGGCGCTGCACGCAGCAAGTCAGTGGTGTATGAACCATCACTCAAGCCTGCCCAAGCCTGCCATAGGACTAACAAGCCTGCCAGGATAAGTCTGCAGTCTGCAAGCCAAAAAATGCCTCTCCCCAAGGAAGCCAAGGCCACATACAGACAGAACACTGCACGACCCACCTCCATGAAGTGGCTGGCTGTGAAGTCGCACAGCAGGCTCTTGAAGTACTCCTGTGTCATCCCCGGCAGGGGCCCCTCCTGCCCGCTAGCCTCACTGCCACCCACGCCGGCCCCCAGCAGGTCAGGGATCAGCTGCTCAAGCTGCTCTCTGCACAGACAGGGTGCAGGGATGTCAGTGAAACGCAATGCGCTGCTGGGCGGCAGTGCAAACTCAAGCTGCTGATGTGGCAGATCAGTCAGGGCAGAAATTTGACACTCCAGCTGCTGCTTGCCCATGCCTGATTTATCCATCTGCGACCTGGCCACAGGCACAGAAGCACCCCGTCAGGCAGGGCAGCCAGGCCAGTCCAGTCCCTGTGCAGAGGTGGATGAGGCCGCCCATGCAACGGCCCTAGATGGTCTCTCAGGCGCACTTTGCCCTGGACAGAGCACTGACTCCTGCGTGCCCGCCTAAGTAAGAACCTAAAGTCACTCACATGTCTCCCTGATGCGTCTGCAGCAGCGCCTGCAGGAGGAGGCTGATGTAGCCCCAAGTGCCTACTTCGGTATCACACCAGTCTTCCCAGAAAAGGACTTGCCCTTATGTGCCAGCAACTCCTTCTGACCCAATAGCCACCGGTGTGAAACGCATGTGTGCCTCTGGTGCACGCAGCAGAACCTGTAGGCAGCTTTCGATCCCACTTACACAACGACCCCGACTGACTGATGGCACAGCCCCGCTTACTCACGTGTTCCCCTGGTGCACACGAAGCAGCGCCTGCAGGAAGGGGCTGCCCTGGGGGTGGTACACCAGCTCGTGAACCTCCTGGGGCGCTGCGCAGCCCTGCACAGCCTGCGTCAGGCGTTGCAGCAGCTCGGGCTGCGCGGGCGGCTGGGCGATGGCGGCCTGCGCAAGACCCGGCGCTGCTGCCAGCGCCCCTCGCCTTGCGGGTTTCTGCAAGCAGCCAGGGGCCGGGTGGGCAGGGAACAGACTTGGAGAGCAGTGCGAGAGGGCCTCAGCAGCAGGATGGCAACATGCAGTGCCGCTCTTGCTTTGATTGTGTAAAGGATTAAGCACAAATGTGTCGGCCGCTAATGCCCGAGGTGCAAAGCAACAGCAAAATTCCACAGCTTGGCAGCAACAGAGCACCATGCAGCATACCAATGTGGAACAGAGAAGCCTGAACGACCAACTTCTGTGCCTGATTGGACAGGAGAGCCACAACTACCCATTGATGCACTCTGTGTGAGTAGGCATTGGCTTGCTTGATCAGTGCCAGCAACTCACCGCGCTGCTCTGGGACTTGGGCGCAATGTCCTGCCCCGCCACAACGCACAGCAGCAGCCGCCCAACATGCGTGCCGAATCTGTCTGCAACCAGGGCGGCCATGTTGGCGCAAAACTCGTTGGTTAAGGTTTCCAGCACCTGCAGCATCACTTCAGATGCTCGTGGCCATTCTGGCAGTTGCTGAGGGCATGCAATTGGTGACGGCATGTCAGCAAAGATAAGGTGGACCATGAGACCAATACCTCATGCTGAGGCTCAAAACAAAGTGCAGCGGCTTGGAATTCCAGACTGCCCCAAGGCATGCTGGCATGCCAGCAAGGGCACCAGGCCAAGCTGTACAGTCTCATGCTGAGTTTGGGGAGTCCAGCAAGTGGGAGGTCAAGGCGTGCTCACAAAGCTCTTGAAGACATGCCATCTTGCCGCTGATGGCCAGGGGACAGCAGGCAAGGGAGTGGGAATTCAGGGCATGGGGGCTAAGCTGACAGGGCAACAGCTCACAAAAGGCGTGGGGGCCATGTTGACAAGGGCAACACCTTGATAAGGGCGTGGGGCCCAAGCTGACAAGGGGAACAGCTGAACCTGAAGCCGTGCAGCACTCACCCGTTGCCCAGTGGCCTGCAAGTCGCCTTCGGATGTAGCTGCACGCCCAACGATCTCCACCATGCGCTCAGCCACATGGGAGCCAAACGGGCTGCAGCATCAGGAACACGGGCTGAGGGAACTGCCTGCTGTACCTCATCCATGCTCAGAGCAACAAACAGTCCACCAGAGGCCTGGGGGATCAAGGAGCTCAGCGTATGCAATAGCCCAGCAGGTGCCCTCAATCCAGGTCTCAACCATATGGAAGCAGGCAGGTATGCATGCCGGCTCGAGACTGTGGGCTGCGCTCTATGGCACATCTCAGACGAAGCGGCACAGATCCCGCAGCCTTCTCCAGGAGCGCACTGCTTGCTGTTTACGGACAAGAGTGGCCAGGCGCACTTTGTGCACAGCAGCATAAGGCTACCCACTGCAATCAGCGGCAGGCGTTCTGCCAACCACAACTGGGAAGACCAGTCAGTTGCACCTCGTGCGAAGCATCACAACATGTACAGCACCAGGCCTTTCCAGCAGTATCACTGGCCACTCACCTCGTGCAGAGCATCACGAAACCCCCAGCCTTAGCCAGCAGTGGCGTGAGGAATGCCTCGAGCTGGTCCAGAGCTGCACGCGGCAGCAGGGCCTCCAGCACACGGCTGCAGGTGCCATCACAGGCAACAGCCAGCTCCTTGCCTACAAGCATCCCAGTCCAATCCTTGATTTAATACCTTAACGCCTGAAGAGCCTGGCCCCTCAGCCTGAACGAATCATGGCTGTGCCACCTGTCCCCAGCATTCCTGCACTGCACTGATTTGAACCTAATGCCTTTCAAATCTATCAGGCACTAGCTTGTGTTGTCATGAGCATGACGCTTCATTCAGTGCCCCTCCTGAGACAAGCAGTCTGTTGGGCAACAGGCCCACTGGCTTTGCCAGCAACTTAAAGATGAGATGGTCAGATGCAGCACCACCTTGATTGCGCGGCAGGGTTGCCCACTGCCACAGCACAGTGTCAACAAGCAGCTCCTGCTCCCCATAGCCAATGTCCAGCAAGACAAGCGCTTTTCTGTGCCAGGGGTCCGAAGTCAGTGTGTCAGAGGCATTCCCGTCGTGGCAAGGAGCTCATGAACCACTCCTCGCTGTATCACCTCAAGGTCCCTCACCTGCTGCTGCTGCTGCCAGCGCATTGCCCTCCAAGCCCCACCCAGGCAGCATCCGATATCCTCTTTTATCAAGCAGTTATTGTGTGCTGGGCACTGTCCTGCAACACTACCAGCACAGCTGACACCTACTCCTGGCTCCCCTCCTCCCACATCCCCTATGCTAAAAGCCAATTGTGGTGCAATCCTAGCCGCCCCTGCAAGATTTATGGCCACAAACAAGGAACAGCTGCCCTGCCAGCTTGCCTGCAGCCGTTCACCACGGGCAGGCTGAGTGCAGCCTCTGCCAGCACGCCACCCACATGCAGCTGTCGCTCATCAGAGCGCCAAGCCAAACAAGCAACTGTGAAGTGCAGGACCCGTTCTTCAGCATGGCTGACGCTACCTCCCGCTCCAAAGCCGTTGGTGGTGCATGTGTGTTGCCCTGCCACCTCTGACACTGTGTTGTAGACGCCTGCATACCCTTCATCTCTAGCACAATCGGTTGTGCAAGTGGGTTGCCCTGCCACCTGTGCCACTTCGTTGGAGGACCTAATGTAGCTGACAGCAGGCTGACCTGCCGCCTCTGCCAGCGCATTGCCCACAAGCAGCTCCTGCTCCTCAGAGCCAGCCTTCAGCTGGTCAAAGTGCTGCTTCAGCTCTGTAAAATAGGCCCCTGTGTCTGTGTCAATGCGTGGGGCGATTGCCCGGCCCTGGGCCATGTTTGGCTGGCTCCCTGCATCCCTCCGTGGCCTGCTGCGCGTGTGCTGCACCCTGCACAAGCAGGCTGGCTCGATTCTGCCCAGTACTTTCTCGTGATGTTCAATGATACTGAAGAGGCCAGGGACTGGATCTCATGCATAGGTGCTGTCTGCCAGACAGGCGGGGCCTGGCCAGTGCAGAGCTGTCACTAAAAATCGCACCAACCCTGACTTGAGTGCTGGAAGCTGTGCAGGGGCAGCCAATCTGATGCAGATGTGATGGTCTGAGCTGCAGGGTGCTGTCCTTCACGGCATGTGCCTGTGCTGAGCAGGTGAGCACACAGGCAGTGCTGATGCAAGTTCCCTTGCGACGTATAGCGGGCTACTGACAGTCCCTCAACTTGCCTGGCGGCTCATGCAGCACGGCGCAGCCTCAAGGTCAGTCTGCACCATGCTGCAGCAGACCACATTGCAAGCAAGGGGCTGCTGATGAGCACCACACAACATGCAGCATTTGCTGCATTCACCAGGATTCTAGAGAGAGGCTCACTGTGCTTGCGCCTCCTCTTGTCTCTTCTTCTCTCCCTCAGCTTCTCGCTTCCTTTTCTTGCTGCGGCTCCCCATTGCCTGTGCACCAGCCTTCTCACTGCATAGACAAGGGACATCATTAAGTTTGAGCAGGCTGGCACAATGTTGCAGTTGTCATGCTGCTCACCTTTAAGGCAACAGAGATCCCTTTTACTGTGATATAGGGCGATGGGACCCCACTCAGTGAGAGCAACTGCTGATAGGGTTACAGCCTACCTGATGGCTTACACATCTGCAGAATTCCTGACGCAACCATGCTGACCCTCTGTCTGTCCGGAGGACACAAGCCCTGCTTGGCTGCTCATTGCAGACATTCGCCTACCTCTCAATGGACTGCCAAGATGCACAGAGCTGCAAGGCACCAGAACAGGCACAGACATGCTCTTTCAGTCTCAGCCAACGCAGAAGCTCCAGTTGAGCCTGCGCAGCTCATACAAGGCATGAGGGACAGCATCACTGAGGCTCTGCAACCAGCAAAGCTGGATATTCAGGATATCAATGGTGGATAGTTGGCCAAAGCGGTTTTCATGCAGCCTAGCTATGCATGCTTCTTACACATTCGAGGAGCGCTCTCAACTGTTGCAGGCGACGGGCGACATGTCAGCATAGACGTGGTATCGGAAGTCTTTGAAGGGGAAAGCAGCCTCAAAAGGCAACGCATGGTGTACAAAGTGAGCTTTGGGGCATAAATCATGGCCCCTATGCCAGCTTTTGGACAGGAATCATGGCTAAGGTGGGGAAACGGTTGGCTTTCCAATCTGCCAAGCGTTTCTGTCTGGCTGTGTGCAGGCCATCTGGCAGGAACTGCAGGGCGCAGTGCATGCAGTGGATGCAATGACCACCCTCACGCCAACAGAAGCAGGCCTCAAACCCTGAGCCTGCTGTCATCACCCGGCCTGCCACGGCCACGGGGCTGGACAAGACAAGGTTACATGCAGAAAGGTCGCTGTGGTGCGCTGATGGACGCTTATGACACCCAGCAACCCTCAAATAGCTCATCCCAGATCAGCTCGCCACAGCTGGTGTATCCTAGGGCTCGCTTCCTGCATGCCATACACATTGTGAGTCAGCCTGCTCTGTCCAGGAGGTTAAGCACCGTTCTGCTCTGCAATGCAAGCGATTAGACAAAGAACAATTACATGCTGCAGCACTCTTAGCACATGGCAATCGAGCCATAGCACACCCCCAAAAGCACCTGAAGCTCCTCAACTCCTTCTTCTGCTGTGCTGTAAAGGCACAGTCCTGGTACGTGAGCATAATATCTGCCAGGTAGTGCATCCACAGGCAGTTGGTGAAGGGGGCAAAGGCCTGCCAGCTGCCCTTGGTGGCTTTCTTCATGCGGCGGTAGGTGTCAGCCTGCAGTCACCGAGAGACAAGCCATGCTGCAGGGCACAGAAAAGTCCGACTACAGCAGTGGTAAGACCTCAATGTTTTGCTGCAGAGGACACCAGAGGTCAGCCGGCCTCAGCCTTTTTCCCCATTGTCGCCTGCACACCGCTCTCAGGTCACGGGAAGAGCTGAGGGTCCATGGGCACCCACCTGCATGTCTCCTTCACAGATCCTGGTTGAGCATAACTCTGCACTACCTGGCAGCAACCCCACCTGCACGTCCCCTTTGGGTCCCTGGAACAGCTCTGGGTCCGTTGCCAGGTCAAAGAAAGCGACATGCCCAGCGTCTGTCCTTAGGCGGGATAGGCTGAAATCGATAAGGGTGGCATGTACACCGGCTGAGCGCACATACAGCCGGTGCCCCCTGCAGGGCAGCACAGGTCACCTGCAGCCGCATGATGGCTGCAATGAATGGCCCCTAGGCGACAAGGGCATGCACTCTTGCCAAGGACACGGGGAGCTGTGCGCCCCGCAATTCAACACAGGGCCAGACTGTTGGGCTGTGGCAGGCCAAAGTCAATCAGGGTATGTACATGCACGCTGGCTGAGCACACATGCAGCTGTTGCCCCATGCAGCGCCAGGAGAGGGGACCTGTGGGTGCTCTGTGGGTGGCAGCCGCTACAATCCTGATTTGAAGCATATGAGCATGCATACGTGCAGTTGTGGCCCTGCTCAGCAACACATCACGATTGTGGCCTAGAGCTAGCTCAGATGAGCAATGCGTGGAGGCTGCTGCACAGCAGCAAATGCCTGCAGGCCCTTCAGGAGAGTGGGCATGCTGGCAGAGCGCACCAGCAGCTGGTGCCCCATGCAGGGCATCAATGTGCTGGCCTGCCTGCCGGCAGCCGCAGACTGGCCAAGAGACCACCACCACCCCCAATCATCTTTGGGTGCATCTCTGAAGCTGTGACAGCACTGTTCAGGCCGCATGGCCGCCACCTGTTGCCATTGCTGCCGAGCCCTGGCTGGGTTGGGGGACGGGGGCAGCAATTACTTGCAGGCCCCTTGCAGCTAATTGCTGCCTCATCACTCATGGCATACATGCACTGAACCACTGAGCTGGCTCCTCAAAAAGTGTTTGAAGGGCTGAGTCGCTGAGGCCTTGACTGCCATAGCTGCCTCGAGATGCGCCAGACTGACGGCACCAGCAGGAGTGCTGAGCAGCTAGGGACCCGCTCATGATGCCCAGGGAGTGCAGGCTGACAAGGCAGGGCTGTACCAATATTAGAGGCAAGGCTTTTAGGTGGCCACAGCAGCATCCAAGCATGCGCACAGCTGCCGCACCTGAACTTGAAGGCCAGGCTGTCCTCAGTGGTCGGCTTCAGCAGGACGTTGCCGTGATGCAGATCCCTGTGCTCAAACTGCAGCTCCTCCTCAGCCACAGCCAGGTTGACTGCCACCTGCAGAATATCTTTTGCTGTTACAAGTGTGGTGGTGCAGGCTCGCATAATTCTAATCCAGCTGTGCCTTCATGCAGCTTTGTTGCTGACTTGCACCAGTTGCAGGGCAGCCAGTTGCCAGCAGCAGAGCGCGATTTACCCAGTGTTGCCAAGTTCGGGCGCCACAGATGGCGGCGCAGCTCTGCGTTGTGTCCCCATACACCAGCTCTACTTGATACTGTCTCACCACTCTGTTGTGTTGGAGCCAGCAGAGCACCTTACAAGCACCTGTTCCCGCTACCAGATGGTGCTGGCGATTGATGCCAGCATGCAGTCCAAACTGCACTCCTTTGGCTTGCTTGCAGCATGATCTTGGCAGTGCAGCACCTGCCTGGCAGGGTCTGCGTCAAGTGTGATGCCTGTCACGGCCATGCAACCCGCTGGCATGATGATGTTGCATGCAGCAACCTGAATTCCACACGGCTTTGGTCACGTGACTGCCCTGTGCCTCCTCAAACTTCACGAGGCCAGACATCGAGCACGCAATGGCCCCCCCTGTAGGGCGATGCTCTGCCATCCCAGGAAGCCCTAGCAGCCTTGTTGGAAAGCTTGCACCAGGATGCAGCACCCCTGACCTGCGCACCCATGCACTGACCATCACCACTCTGGTGGGCAGCCACCAGGCGGCACTTGTTATGACCCCCAGCAGTGCACTGCACAATGGACCTGCACCACTGCCCTCCCAAAGGCTGCCTGAGGTCGTCCAGCAAGCAGCACCCAAAAGAAGCAGTGCGCCAGAAGGTCCACCCGCATCAACATGCTTGGTGCAGGTGGCTGACCTGCATCTAGAAATACTGCCTGCCGCAAGGGTGTCCAGCTGTTCTGCGCCTTGGCACTGCATGCAACAGGGGCAGCAAACCTGCATCAGGATACTCTGTGCCTCCTCAAAGCCATGCAGCTGGTAGGACTCCAGGTCCGTCCCGCCGTGCTGCATCACGAACACAATGAACAGCTGCTGCTCCTCAAAAGCCTCCAGCGGATCATTTCCTGAGCCTGAGAGAACAGAGACTGTTATTCAGCAGGGGCTTATAAGGCTCTCAAAGAGTTCGCTATGATATACCAGTGCAGCATTGCAGGCGCTGCAGCTGAAATGAGCCTGCAAGCTGTCTTCCTGAAATCACAGGAGCTTGCAGCTCCACCTGCTGCACGGAGCATTGCCAGGCTGTTTCAGGCTCGTTCTTGACATCTCTCAAGAGGGCAACAAGCGGCACACCAGAGCGCAGTTGTACATGTCAGGCTCACCGTGCAAATCGTCCCACTCATGCCACTTTTGCAAAAGCTCAGCTGGGTACTGCCCCTGACACAGAAAGCAACTCTGCGGCAGGGAGCTGTTGCCGCCAAAGCCTGGCGTCCAGTTTGCGCGCCCTGCAGGGCACAAGGGTTGCCTGGGATCCGGCAATAACGTGTGCAATTTTCGTTGCACTCCGCAGGGGCCAGACCGATGAAGTCACTCTGACATGCTGCAGGGTGCTGCAGCACAAAGGCAAAAGCGGAACAACCCTTTGCCCATGGCAGTTCAAGTGCAAATACGTCATGAAAGTGACATACCCTGACGTGTGTGTGTGCGAGGGCCGCCACCGTTTGGCCAAACTATACCTGTGACTAGAGATGAGGGACGCCCTGCCCTACAGTGCTACGCTCGCAGGCGCTGAGCTCTGCCCCTCTTGGTGCTGCATGGTGTGCACCAGTGCTCAGCTGGGCCTCACCTGCTGCTCTGCCATCTGGTTGTGGGCACAGCGCATACAGCGCCTGGGCAACAGTGACCTCTGCAAGCACCTCTTCTGCCCGCCGCTGCACGCTGCCGTTGACCAGCATGCTGCCCTCCAGGGGCATGATCTTGATGACCAGCTGCAGGTGGCGGTAGGATCAGTCTGACATGCAGATGCTGTTGACATCCAGCATGCCATCCTGCATGTGCCTGGTCATAGTCATCATTGTTGTATGACCAGCTGCAGGCCTCAGCAAGCAGCGTCTCAAGTCAAGCCATGAGCCAGCCAAAGCGAAGCTGAGCTGCCTGCAAGAACAAGGGCACAGTGCTGACACACAGCCCCAGCAGGCAAGTCATCCTGCCACGGGGGCTGCACTTGTGTGTGCCAGGTTATGATGATCAGCTACAGGCAAATTTGTGTAGAGAGAGATCAGCTCTGTGCTCTGGGCGCAGACCTCAACACCTTCACAGTGCAGGCAGAGCACATGGCAGGCTCACCCTATCACCCTGGCCCTGTGTGCCTGGGGCAGTGAACACCTCCCCAAAGGTGCCCTCGCCAATTTTCTTGACGTGCTCTGGTTGATCACTCCAGGCCTCAAATCGTTCGTCGAGACGCCAGGACAAGTCTGCATCAC
Source organism: Asterochloris sp. CNOR1 (assembly GCA_963969365.1). Classification (NCBI taxonomy): domain Eukaryota; kingdom Viridiplantae; phylum Chlorophyta; class Trebouxiophyceae; order Trebouxiales; family Trebouxiaceae; genus Asterochloris; species Asterochloris sp. CNOR1. The sequence goes on from OZ017762.1 coordinate 701,307, forward strand.
CCTGCATGTGGTTTCATGCAGGCCAGCGTTGAGGTGTGAAGCATACCTGCCAGCACCAGGCTGTAGGGCACAAGGACAACAACAGGCTCAAGGGTCTCACTCAGAATGATACAGACAAGTTACAGACAGCGCCCTCATGACAGTCGCTGCCAGCTGGAGTGCGCTGCTGACAGCCTGCTGTGCTGTGATCCACATGCCAACTGTGTGCAGCATATGTGTGATGCCCGCTGAGAGGCCACTGGCATACCAGACCGACATTTGGATGCACATTACAGGCTGCTCAGCTGCCCACATAGCTGCATCACAGTGTGGCCGCTGCAGGCCACTGGAGGTCAGCAAGTCCTCCAAGCAGCAAATGCAGGCAGCTGAGCAAATTGACACACCTGCCGTCCGCAGAGCTGTACATTCATGCATGTGCACCAATGCAGGCAGGCAAATGTGCTCAACCACTGCCCAACAGGCCACCAAAGTTGTTCAAGCCAGTCAAACACAGCATGACACGTGTATATACACACCTGCTGCCCACAGAGCTGCAACAGGTGAGCCAACGCTGGCTCGGGACCCTGCCTGCCTGGCAGCAGCCCCGAAGCTGCCCGAATCCGCTGCAGCGCCTCCCCCACAGCTGCATGCACATGAGCACTAAAAAGCTGTGGGTGAGTGAGAAAGGCCTCGTGCATGTTGCTGCGCCACATGTTGAGATGGATGGCTGCCTCACAACGCCTTCAATGAAGCAGTCGGTAGCGGCTTATGCTAACAGCTGAGGCTGTGGATTTGAGTGTCCTTTGCTATCAGGACCTTTTGTGGTCAGGGTTTGGCAGCAGATGGCAGAACTGCAAGTGCTTGCACAGTGCAGACATGCAGTCAGAGACCCACCTTGGTCCTGAATCTGCAGCCCTGTCAGCTGCTCCTGCACTTGTCCCAGAAGGCCCTCCCGGCTGTGCGCAGAGCTGATGGCTGCAAGCGCCTCATGACTGCCACCCTGCAGGCAGTGCCTGCATCGTCTTCAGAAGCGCACAGCCAGCTGCTGCAGCACTTCATGTCTGCCTGTGATGAGGCGCGACGATTGACAGGCTCCTCATGTGAATGCGCTTGTGCTTGCAGCCAGATTCATTCAGCTCCTGCCAGCATGGCAGGGTAGGGCAGAAAGGAAGTTTCTGACCTGCATGGCGCTGCCCTCATGGCTGCCTGCAGCAGCATCTCTCTCTTTGAGGGCCTGGGCATCTTCCTGCCTGCCAGCCTGCTGCTCGGATACCAGCCTCCCTGCCTCTGCAGAGGACTCCAGTGCACAGCTGCCTGGCTCCACCTCTGCCACTCCTCCATCAGCACAGCTGGCATGTCCCAGCTCGACTGCAGTGCTGCCATGCTGGAGCTCAAGCTGCTCCACCAGTTGCTCAAGCGCATCCTGCCTGGAGCTGGGGTTGGCTCCTTCAGGAATGGATTCCTGTCCCAGACCGGCCAGCAGGCTCGCCTTGAGTCGGCAGCCATCAGCTGTGGAGTGCCTGCCAGGGCCCTCCCGCCTGGGCGCAATACCACACAGGCGTTGCTGCAGCGCGCCTGCAACTGAGGCCCTGCCAGGGCCTTCCTGAATGGCTGCAGTCCCAGAGACGCGCTGCTGCAGCAACCCTACTGAAGAGTGCCTGCCAGGGCCAAAAGGGGCCCACTGCTGCAGTGGGCCTGCTTTGAAGTGCCTATCAGGGCCGTCCTGGACAGGAGCGATCACAGATGAGCGCCGGTGCGACAGGCCCCAGAAGTTGCGCTTGCAGACGCTGGCTGGCTCAGGGTCTCCTGAGACGAAGCTGGGTCGCAGGCTGCCCCTATGTGCGGCAGGTGTGCCTAGCGCCTGCGGGCCTGCAGGCAGCTCTGCTTCACCCACACTGAGCTGAACCACAGCAAAAATGATGTTGCACAGGGAGCTGATACAGCTGGAATGGTGGACACACAGTGGTCAAACAGGATGAAGTTGCTGCAGCATGCACATACCTGCTGATGTTATTGATTAGGGACGCGAGCAGACGCAACAGTACAACAGTAGGGCTGCCATCGGCAGGCAAGCCATCAGCAGGCGACACTAGTGCGATCCCACCTGCCACACCAGACTTCTGCCGCCAGGCGCTCAACCTATCAGGCACTTGTTGCTCCTGATTGGAAGTTGGCTGCTCTGCTGCCGGCAAACCATGCAGCCCTGCAGGGACACTCAGCAATGACCCCACCTGCCTTCATGAGGCAGCACTGAAGATCTGGCACTTGCACCTTGGCAGCAAGCACACTCCAGCACCAGGATTGGTGGGTCGGGAGAGAGGTGGAAAGATCGCAGCTCACCACTCGAGGAAGCAGCACAATCTGGACATGTATAGTGCTGAGCGCAGCTCTGTGCAGCTCAGTGTGCTCTGTCAACACAGAAGCAATGAGCATGCAAGCCCCTAAGTCTGCAGCACACTACCTGAAGCTTCTGGTGCAGCACAATGTCTGCAGAAGCTGGTCTCTGCTATGTGTGGGGTGCAGCAAGGATCACATGCAGGCCACAGACCGGGAAGACAGCGTGACTGCCTGTTCAACTTACCATTTGAGGAGGCAGGGGTCTCTGGAGCGTGCAGGGCACTGAGCGCAGCGCTGTGCGGCCCAGAGTGCTCTGGGGACCACGCAGGTGCCTCCAGGGTGCTGTCTGGCATCCAGGGAAGCAGCTCCTGTCCCCCTGCTGCTGCTGTATTGCCTCTGCTGGCTGCCCCCAGCGGCTTGAGTACCACAGGCGCTGCCTGTCCTGCCTCCTGCTCGGTTGGCGCACCCAGACCACTGCTGCTGTTATGCTCAGCAATGTGATCGTGCACAAGGTGCCAACCAGCGGTCCCAGCGGACAGGTGCCTGCCCAGTGGGGACCAAGCGCCCTCGGCGCCCGAGGGCCGCAGCCTGTCAGGTGTGCCGTCTTGGCCCTGCCCGCTGCCCAGCCCCTCTCCTGCTGCAGGCAAAGCAGCCGCACATCCTTCCTGCGCAGCCCTCCCTGCCCCGTTGAGGCCAAGCGAGCCGTTGGCAGCTGCTGCAGCAGCACCTCCAGTCTGTTCCGCATCCCCCCACCTCTCCTTAAGGCCCTGAGCTGTGTGCGGGCGCACCCTGCTGGCAGGCACATCCTGCCTATCAGCTGACCGTGCAGGTCCTGCTTCCTGCGCATGGTCTGAGGCAGGCGATGCTGCAGCTGCAGCCTTTGCTTTGGCTGTCGTCCTCTTCTCAGGCGTCTCCTCCATCAGCTGAAACTCATCCACCTGCAGCCACGCAGCATTTCAGCTGGTACTCAGTGCTTTCTCAGAGCTGTGTGCGGTCCATGCACAGGAAGTCACCCACCAGCGGCCGCCACTCACTGAGTGCCATGGACATGGCCGCACATCAGGGCGTGGAAGCCTGCGGCAGGCCGCTGGGTAGCTAAGAACACTAGACCTGCCGTGTGTGGGCCCATCAGGAGGCTGTGTAATCAGCAGGCTGCCAGAAACGCCAGAGGTACACAGCATGAGGTACTACAGCACGTGGTGCACATGCCCTTGGCAGGACATGTGGTCGCCTGGTAGCAATGGTGTGCTCCTGGAGCTCGTGATACCACAGCGGTTGCCGTCTCAGCATCTGGTACAGCACCAGTAGCAGGGCTGAGCTGCTGTACATAGGGGCCCCCATGTGCACGGCATCGCCCATCTCTGTATAGTGCGCTGGCATGTGTGCCCCCACTGTTCAGGCTGCTGAGCACCAGCCACAAGGGGCTGCTGCTGTTCACACATTCAAACAGGGTAAAGCATTGCACGCCAAGCTCCCCACACAGGCCATGCAGTCCTCACGTGCAACAAAAGCTCTTCCATGAGGGAATGCACAGGCCCACCTCTGCAAAGTGCGCCTGCATCTGGGCCACCCACTGCTGGTGGGCAGCATTGCTGCGCTGTGCAGCGCTGGGCAGGGCCTTCCTGCTGTACAGCTGTGGGGCTGCAGTGTTAGCAGGACCATGGCCACTTTGCAGCTTTGCCAAAGCGGCAAAGGATGGTGCCTGTGCAGGCTCGCCACCTGCAACATACTCTGCAGGGTACTAGGACACGTGAGTTTGTACTTTCGCTGCCAGTCAATGCCCACAGCCTGCCACTCAAGCTGAGGTCAGGCTGATGAGCCTGGAAGCAGCTTGCCTGCGCTTCTGATATTCTCCTTGTCTGCGCTGGTCAGATCTAGGTCATCAGTCTGCAGCACAGGCCATTCGAGGCTGTCAATGCCTTGGCAACCTGGATGGACTCCAGGGACAGGCAGGCTCACAATGCCGTCTTGCCCCTTTCTTCGCCTGCTGAACGTCTTTAGGGGCACTGACATGCTGGGCGATGATCACAGGCCCAGGTTACCAAGCTTGAGGGTTTTGGCGCGCAAAATTCAGGAGGGCATCGTTGCAGAATATACTCCAATCTGCAGGCAGCATGAGCAGCGTTGTGACCTTTCAGGCCTGCTGACATCAAATCTGGAGCAACATGAGCCAAATCAATGAGCCTGCTCAGGTGCGGTGCCAGCACTGACAACATGATGGCCAGGCAGTGTGAGGGACGTGCTGCCAGATGTGCTGCAGGACAGTGATGGGCACCAGCTGCCGCACAGCCTCTCCCTGGAGATTCTAGATGGCCCCTGCTCAGGCACCACCTTCGCCCCTTCAGGCACGCAGCTGGCGGTGGGCAGAACCAAGGCCAGTCAGATCTGGATTAAGGACTCTGCCGTGTCAGAGAAGCACGCAGTGTTCGCCTGGGAGCAGGCAGCCTGGACGTTGCGTGACATGGGGAGCTCCAATGGCACTCTGGTCAATGGCAGAGCGTTGGAAGGTGAAGGTGAGCTCTGAGCTCCTGTTTGGTGGTGCACAAGATTTGGCACAGGAGCAAGTAATGTAAGTGGAGCATACTTGCTTTGCCTGCGAGCAGGCAGCCTGTATGCTGCGCGATATGGGAAGGCACCCTTGTCATTGGCAGGGCCTGGGGTTGGGGGGAGCCTGTAGCTGCTTGATTAATGGTGCAGATAAGGTTGTGCTCCAACAGCTCTGGCGGCATCATCAAACTTATGCTAAGGGGGTTCAGCGTATAGCTCATTGCCAATTTGTTACTGGCAGCAGGTTGCAGCGGCTCGCCACAACGTACATATGGCCAGCCTTGCATTGGGGTGGTGGATATGCAATTAGTGGCTGATGTCTGCCTGCTGTAATGGTGGTGTCTGTTTGTTCTGCTTCAAGAGAGCAACACCTGTGACTCTCCCCCTGACAGTCTGCAGTAGCCCAGCCTCAATCTAGTGCCCTCTGCTCAGCACATGGCAGGGTGCGGCTTTTATTGCTTGTGAATGCTCGCCAGACATGCAGTTTCAGGGGCACTGCTTCAGTGAGAACATTCCCGTTAAGACGAAAGGCAGCCGCTGTGTGTGCAGGTCCCTCAGTGCAGCTTAAGGATGGCGATGTGATCCAGTTTGGCACAGATACCAGGGCCAGAGTGGAGGTGTGTGATGGCTGCTTCTCTTCTTCAACATCTTGCCTTGCATGAACCGTGTGCTCTGCCTCAAGGCATGCAGTGCCTGACTTGTCTGAGCAGTCAAGCTCCTTGCACTAGTCTCCGGCTGCTGTGGTCACATGTTGTTTCAGCAACATGATTTGCTTCAATACAACGTGCTCTGTCACAGCTTGACTTTCACTGATACGGCCCTCAGGTTGTCCCAGTCTGTGACGAGAGCGTGACTGTGGAGCAATACCTTGAGGCAGAGATGCAGCGCCAGGTGCAGAAAATCATGGTGAGGCCCTTAACAAGTTGTGGAGCATCAGCAGCCATGTAGCTAGCAATTATGAGGCAGAGATATGCATAACTGTCTAAGAGCGCCCAAAGGCACCTTCCTGGAATGCCTGCAGGCGTGTTCTGAACAGTTTGCAAACCAGATCAAGAACGAAATTACCTCATTCAAGACCTCAATCCTTTCTGAGGCTACATGAACTACAGTCGGCAATTAAGAATCAGTTTGAGCGCCTGAATGCTAGGCTTGAGCTCAAGCACTTACTTAGTCTGGTGTCCGCACTCTTTGATGGGAATCCATTGTCACATCTTCAGCATGTCGTGGCCCAAGGGGCCTTGGGGGTGATGGTGGCACCCTCTGCAGCAATACATTGGAGTCAGCTCATGTGGCACAATCAACAGCGAAGTGGTAGCACGTAGCTCACCTTTGCAGCATCTGCCGCCTTCCGAGCATCTCCAAGAATGTCATCTGGGTCCCCTGTATCTCTGAGAACCGAGAAGAAATTCAAGCAGATGCATGAAGGGCTAGGACAAGCTGCAAGCTTGAGCTGCAGCCATCTGCAGCCTGCCTCCAGCTCTCAACAAGGCCTTGAGCAGGGACCCCATCAGGCACTGGCAGCTTAGGATCCTTCCCCCATTCTGCAGCCATTGCTATGTGCTGCTTCCTCAGCGCAGCAGCCTGCAGTCCAAGAGAGCATCAGGTTTCAGCTAAGGCAGCTCAAACATGAACATGATTGGGACAGCCAAGCTCTGCCTTAACTTACAGGCTCCACAGAGCACAGTCCAGTGTCAGCACTCTTGAGCCTGTGGCAGCATGGCTTACAGAACCAAGCTTGAGAAATGTACGTGTCAAATGAGCTGCATGGGGGCATAGCAAAGTCAGGCATGCTCTTGGCACCAGTTGGTGTGCAAACAGCGTCTTTGAGCATACTGCATAGCACTCTAGGTTGTGAAAGTCATCTACCTGCATCGGAAGCACCAGAAGGGTAGGATGCAGTCGCACTGCCATGCAGCATGCCTGCCACTGTGATAGAGGTGCATACAGGGAGCTCAGGAGGGATCTGATCCTGAGAAGAAAGGCTGGTCGTGTGCAGCCGGGCAGAAAAGGGAGGAGAGGCGGGACCATCATAGTGGGCCACCCTCTCCCACTCTTCCTGGCCTGCTGCGCTTGACCACTTTCAGGACCATCTTGCTCCTCAATCTCCTCAATCTCCCTGTATGCAGCAAATAGGCATGGCAACTGTGCATTGAATTGTCACGTGCAAGGATTTGGCTAGAAAGACCTCGGTTTGACGCAAGCGCCAGCAAACTGTCAGACCCGCCCCTGCACAGCTCAGGAAGGGTGGGTGAGACTGCAAAGTGGCATGAAAGGTGTTGGCACATGAGCCGCGTCAGCAACAGAGGAGAAATGAGTCCAGGACGACAGGCCGCCATTGCTGCACAGCGCAGCACCACCTGCCACTCGCAGAGGATGTTTGCGAAATACCAGAACCCCCGCATTCTTGGACTTCATGAAGCAGGGCAAGGTCTACCTTGCCAGCAAGGCCAGGCTGAGTCAGGCTGATAGATCCGCAGCCTGCTGGGCTGACAATCCAGCAGGCTGCTGATCTACCAGGCAGACAAGGCTGGCCTTGCTGATGATGTGAGGGCGAAGACTTTGTAAATTTGTCTGCCGTGTCTTTGAAGGCAGGGCACCTGATCTCGCCACCAGAGGCGTCTGTCAGCTTGAACAAGAACGTCCTGCTGCCGGCCCTGGCGCATGAGAACCTGCAGGAGCGTGAGCCCATGACACTCAGCCAAATGTTCACAGACCAAGGCACCAGACATTGTCAGCATTAGCGGTGAGGCATGGGCAAAATGCTCGAACTGCAGCCTGTGTGCACAGGAACTGTAAGCTAACAATGGAGCAAGCGATGCAGCTCTGACCTGTGCTCCAGAGCGAGAAGTCACTCGGGCTCTGATCTCAAATACACCGCGTCAGGTAGGCGTGATGGGCAGGAAGTGTGGCAAAAAGGACTGCTGCACGCACCCTGACCTTGTGTGCCTGCTGACTCAGTCTCGGATTGTGCAGTCCCTCGTGTCTGCGACAAGTCTGCTAAGGGCTCCAGCATGAATCAATACAGCATAAAATTTGTGGAAGCCAGCCAGCTCAACAGCTGGCGTGCCCAGTTTCGGTACAATTGTTTGCATGGCTCAGCAATGCTTACCATGCTTTTTTGCACTGCATGCATCATTGCACGCAAGCTTACAATTAGCCACCTTTTCCCAGGTCTTCTGGAGTTGTGCTGCATGTTCATCCTTGGAAGTAGCAGTCAGGCATGCATTCATTCTGTGAGTATGTCAATGGCTGGCCTTGTGGTACAAGTGACTGAGACTTGAGGCAATTGGATTGCAACTGGCAGCTGAATGATGAAATGGGCCCTCTGGAACCGCTGATGACAATTCAAGCCAGTTGACCAGGTACAGATATGCACTATTAGTCTGAACTCCTGTCTGGATACTGCTCAACCCTGCCATTCGCCAGTAGCCGCATTCCCTCGCCCGGCATGTGCCAGCCCCTCTACAGCAGCCTCTGAGGCGGGCACCTCAGCAAACCTGACTTTCTTTGCATTGGTGGAGGCTATTTCCCTTCCCGCTGCAGCCTCCCCCTGCTGGGCCTGGCCTGGGTCCAGCTCCCTGTTTGTCCCAGCCTCCCCCTGCTGGGCTCGGCTGGGACCTGGTGCCTTGCCAGCCGCAGCCTTCCCATGCTGAGCTGGGCTGCGAGACAACTTGCTGCCTTTTCTGTGGTGTATGGGCTGGAATGCGCGGGACAGCTTCACATTGCCAGCTGCTGCCAGCTCCCTCTGCCGCTGCATGTTGTAGTCAAAGTCCATGCTCTGCTGCCAGTCGTCAGGGATCTTGCGGTCCGGCTTGCCAGCAGCCCCAGCCATGCTGGCCTTCATGAGTTCCTCCACAATGAGGCCTGCAGTCAGCGTCAGACAGTTCAGGCGAGGTCTGCTGGCTGCATTGGGCAGATCAGCATGCCAACAGCCCAAGGAGACCTTTATGAGCTCCGGCACAATGAGGCCTTAGGGTTTAGGGTTTAGGAGCAAACTTCGTCGCATGCCAGGGCTTGCTGTTATGCTCTCCAAGTTGGAGACATTAGGTATGCAAGCAGCCCAATTTGGCTGTCATGAATTCGTCCACAGTCCTGCAGGAAGAGGTTGTCAATTCAGCATGCCACTCATCCAGGCTTGCTTACAGGTGCTCCTGCTGATATGGTGGAACATGCACACTTGAAGCCAGGTTGACATCCGCAAGCAGTGCAAGGTTCTTGCTGTCAAGGTCACCGAAACTCTTCCTGGTGATAGCCTGTGATAGCTCTGCCTCAAAGCAAGGGCCAGATGTAGTGGCTGTGGAGACTTCGCAGCCATGACAGAGAAACAAACCAAGTGAAGGTGTGCAGAGCAGACCGGAAGCCGCCCATGCAGAGGCTTTCATGTGCAGTCACACGCCTTGCAGGCACCATGCAGATGCATGATTTGCCCAGGTGTGCAGGGCCCCCATGTGTGCACCATGTGCTGTCTTGCACACGCCATCCTCATACTCTGGGCAGGCATGTGCATGCGTAAAGCTACCTGCTGCCCGGCGACAGATTGGCCCAAGCAAATGAGATGGATAAGTCGGGCCCCGCTGCTCTGTGGTGCACAGGCCAGGCATGTGCATGCACAGTACTTACCTGCTGCCAGCAGGACATATCTGCAGATGCAGAGAGGCAGCCCGATTGCTCAGCGCATGCACATGCAACTGCAGTGCCTGCTACGGGAGGCCATCTGGCTCCATAGCAGGGTAGCAAGTTTGTGTTACTCAGAGGCACAGCACAGGTGTGTGGAGGCCCAGTGCTCACATGCTGCACAAAGGGCACCTCTAAAAGATCATACCTGATTGCAGAGGGCATCATCAAGCCAGAGAGGCAGCCCGACTGCTCAGTGCATGCACATGCAATCGCACTGCCCCCCTGCTACCAGCTTTACAGCATAGCATCAGGTAAGTCAACCCTGCTCACCTGCGGCCAGGAGGCTGTCTGGGTCCAGGGCGTGGGACAGCTGAGTGAATCCCTGCTGCTTAGAGGCGCATGTGGCATAGGCCATGATGGACCCCATCAGGTCTTTCAACGTGGGGGGAACCTTGTCCAGCCAGGGAGCCTGCAGGCGCAGAGTGCAATGTAAGTACCTGCAGTAACCATAGGCTGGAACTGGAGCAGGCAGGCTGTGCAGGCTGGAGTCATCAGCTTGCTGCTGTCTGGCTTCAAGCCAGAGACTGCAATGCGCGAGCACCTGCAAGGCCTGCTGGCTGGAGCACTCAGATTGCCCCAGGTGGGCCCAAAGATTGCAAGCAGCTGCAGGCGGTGCCGGGCAACAAGAGGCAATGCTGATGCAATCTTACCGTTTGTGCTGCAGACGACCTCTGCACTGTTCATGCAGGCATCCCAATCTACATGTGGGCGTGGTGCTGTGCACCTGATGCAACATGAGTCGGTCAGGCAAAGGGCAAGACCTGGCGTCACCCACCATGCCGCTCTCCTGTCTGACAGCCCCGGCCTTGGCATCTTGACTCTGGCTGTTGCGGCGCTGTGCCTGGTACTGTGTGATAAAATCGACGCCGTGCTTCTTGGCGTCCTCTGCAGGCACCATTTCAGCATTGTCCTCATTGGGTTGCAGCCAGCTTCCAGTGCGGTGATTGTGCACGACGCTGTGAGAGTGGTGATCTGCTGGACAGCTGTTTGCTGCCACTCAGGCAGGGGCATGGGTAGAAAGCCATTGGCGATTTGGTGCTGCTGTTTGACAGCAGTGCCTTGTTCAGTATCAGCGCATCTGCAGGCAGAGAGCATTGGGTTGCCCTCAGAAGTGAAGCATTGCTGCGGCCGAAGGTAATTAGAAATGGCCTCCTCTGCACAGGCCACATGAGGATATCCATAGGTGTAAACCAGGTCCCTTTGCCTGCTGGTACAGATGTTTCTCAGTGATGCAGGAGCACATGCCACAGCAACAGCACCCTCACAAGAATGTCATGCACGTGCCAATTCATGCACTCAATTGGGGTGGTGGCTGCATGCCTCAAGTCGAGAAGCAGAACCTATAAAAATATCCCATATATATATGACGCCCGCTATGCCACCTGTGACTAACTTGACATGATTGAGGCTGCCTCCCAAGCTCAATATTCTGTAGATGCATGGTTTGCAGCTGCATACCCTCACCTGCATAGAGAGCTGTCTTCTCCGCCGTCGACAGCTTCCGGGGCTGAGGCCCAGCTGGCAGTGCCTGCTGCTCATAGAACTGCTCCAGGGGACACTTGTCAGTGCTATGCCTGCTGCTGCTGCACTGCTCACAGAGCACCTGCATGGCAGACAGGGAACAAGGGTTGCCACTCGGACATGATGCTGCACACAGCAAGTGTCCATAGTATGGCACAACGGCACTCAATTTGGCTGCTACTGCTGCACCGTGCAGGGAGACTGGGATTCAGAATTGCCTGTTGACCATCTCGCAAAGCACGCATGCACAGCAAGGCACAGCAGCACCGCAGAGTTCTGAGCTTGCTGCTGCTGCAGCACCACCCACAGAGTACTGCGCTTGGCCATGATTGCAACCAGCGTGGATGCACAGCAAGGCACAGGGCAATTCTCTAATGCTGCACCTGCTTGCAGAGCACATGTGAGAGACAGGCGGCAACCATGTGTCAACAAAACTCTAATTGCAAGGAACCACAACAGAGAGGGTAGCATGCGGCATGATGCACATTGTGAAGGGCAGCTGCAGCACATGCTAGCTGCATGACGTTGGTCCTGGACCGCACATTGAGGGCAGCACATGATGCAGGCTGAGCGCAAACAAGCGTCAGCCACAGACAATCCAGTGCTTCTGGAGCCAGAGAGTGGCAGCTGTATGGTGCTGGCCCTGAACGGCGCTCACGAGCATCGTGTTCAGCTGCAGCAATAGCGGCCTGCACAGGCCTGAGCTTGAGCATCTGCAATATGCAGCCCAGGGCAGCCTGCTCAGGCACCGGGGCAGACCTTGGTGACTTACATGATGTGGCTTTCACTTGGCTGCAGAGCTGTTGCAGCCATAGAAGCGGTGCAGCCCGGACCAGCTGGGCCAATGTGAAGCTGCAGCCACCGCACTGCCCTCTGCCTGTCCGTGTCACATCTCTTCGTACCTGACTATGTCCCAGCTCAGGTGCATCTGCAGGTGAGGGCAGCTGGGGCACCCTCACATCGCCTGCGCCCAGGCCGTCATCTTCCAGCCCTATCCACCCATACACGTGCAGCCCTGGGTGGGGCACCAGAGGGGCGCGGAAGGAGCGAGGATGCTCCCTCAGCAACGGAACAGGCTTCCCCTGCTGCTCGTACCTGCAGCAGGGGTGGGCATCGATGCAACCAGCTTTGCCGTCACTGGGGCCGCTTCAATCTGGCCAGGTCCTGACAAATAGGCATTGTGGGTGCCAGCTCATGGCAGGCGGAACACTGTCAGCCACTTGCCTAGTGAGGAAGGCGACATCTGCCCCACAGATGTCTGGGCCAGACGTTGCAGCGCAGCCCTTATGATACTCACCAAGCAGCAACCTCCAGGTCCCGCTCTGCCGGTGTGGGCCAGTTCACTGGGGGCTGCACTGGATCCCCGGCCATCAGTGGCTGCACAGCACCCCTGCAGGCACAGCAATCCTCAGTTTTGCTGCCAGGGCATTAAGGCGCAGCATGGCAACCCCACAGGCAGGGCGTGAACGTGATCAGTTTGACCAGGCTGGCCTTGCTTGATAAGACCTGCAGCAGCCCGACAGAGCCTGCCTGCCTGCTGCAGGCTCCTGCAGGCACTTAGACTTACTCAACCCCGCCTACACAGGACGCCTCACTGCAAGTGCTCTGCGGCGGCCTTGCTGCATCTCACTGGCTCCTGCTGGCTGTTACAAAAGTTGCAAGCCCACAGATCTGAGCCACTCACCAGGACGCCTTGCTTGACGGGCTCTGCGGCAGCCTTGCTGTGCCTGCCTGCCTCATGCTGGATGTTGCAAGCACTCTCAACCCATGGAACTGCTCCCACAACTCAGAGCGCCTCACTTCAAGGGCTCAGCGGCGGCCTGGCTGCGTCTGCCTGCCTCCTGCTCGCTGTACAGCTGGCGCTCCCTCTTGTGCACCTCACGCAAGTTGGGCGCTGGCCTCACAGCCCTGCCAGAGCCGCCCTCCTCCTCGGCCCTGCAGGAGAGGTCATTGGTTTCACTCTGGAGGGGTGCAGATTTGCTCTGGGTCACTCTGCGTCCACTGGACAGAGCAGCAACATGACACATCACAAACTGCTGCTGTCCTCCTGTAGCCTGCAGAAGAGGGAGAGGCTGTTTGACCAGACACCTGATCAGCATCCTAGAGCTCATGTGCACAGTGGCTTGCACTGGCTTGCACTTAATTGATGCTGAGATAATGTACTTCATCTTGGCCAAGGCCAGTTGGCCACAGTGTGCTGCAACATGGTACTGCAACATCAGACCCCCTCACAATATTACAGCACGACTGCAGACTACTTCACAGCTGCAGACCGGCTGTTTGGTGAGCGAAAGAAACACTGCTGTTGGGGTGGAAGCTTGCCATGCAGCCTAGGAACTGCAGCAGGTTGGTGCACGGTGAAACAACCTGGGGCAAGGAGACCTGTGCCCGAGTCACCAAGCGTTCTGAAAATGTCTACAGGAGTCAGTGCAGCAACAGCTGCAGGGCCCCAAACAAAGGGCCTCTCTGGAAAGTGACTCACTCCTGACTCTGCTCAGCATGCCCAGGCGTGCCTGCTTTGGCCTTATGCCAGTTGCGCTCCCCCCTGCCGCTGTGCACAGCCGCCCAAGCCAGGCCTGTCTCCCCATCACCTGCAGGCATGATGCAAGGCATGGGAGTCAAGGAGAAAGATGACTGCGCAGCACTGCTTATACTGAAGGTGAAGTATTGCTGCATGATAGCTGCCCACTGATATATCTGTTACCCCTCACCTGCAGGCATGATGCAGGCCGCATGCCGGCATAGTATTGGCCCTTGCCCAGCTGTCAACACGTGTGGGAGGTGTGGAAGGCTTTGCAGCACCACACTGGCCATTGATCGCTTGTCGACAGGCCACAGCAGACTGGCTGGTGCACCAGCGCACCTGGCACCCTGTTCCCCTCTGATTGTCATGCTGCAGCAGAACACGCTCACCTATTCCTCACATTACAAGCCCACCTGACACCAAGTCCACCGCGTCATCCTGCGGCGCTGCTGCAGTTGCAGAAGGCAACAGCGCTGCCTGACCCGCTGGCACCAGCGGGGGCTTGAACTCCTCAGGGTCCTCCAGCAGCTGGCCAGGGTGCACGTTGACCCAGTCAATGACAAGGCGCTGCTCTGGCGGCAGGTCCTGCTGTGCCTCGCGCTGCCGCCTGTTGTATCGCTTGGCCGCTTTGGAGATCTGATGTACCTGCAGCAGGCTGGACCCAAGCCCTTGCAAGATTGCTTGTGCTAGCTGAAACGGCAGCAGGCAGAGAGCCAAGGCCTTGGTCAGTTACCTGCCTGCCACAGCTGGCCCTTGCGGCAGCAAGCAAAATGAAGGGGCACAAACGACCACATGGCGCCTTGCACTGGAGACATGCGAAGCAGTGTTATGAGCACACAGCAAGGTCGTGGTGCTGCAATCTGCTTGCATTGCTCTGCGCAGACCCTGCACACTCGTTATGCAGATGGTTGCGCACTGATCTGTATGCATCAGTGCTGTGCGTACCTTGACTGAGACGTGGCAGGCCTTCTGGGACTCGGGCAGCCACACCTGACGACATGCTGGGCACTGCCCACAGGCATCCCGAGGGTGCTCATTGGGCAAGCGCTTCTGCAGGCACCAATCGAATTTGTGGTGAGGAGCTTGCCCAGGGCAGCTGTGGGGGCCCTGCAGAGGAGAGCCTCAGCAGGCCATTGCACAGGTCTGAGTGCTGCTGCAGGCAGGCGCTGAGGGTCTAGTGAGGGGATCGCAGCATGGAACTTCTTGGTGAGGGCATGCCGAGCAGGATTCCCACGGGCAAGGGCTGGAGCAGATGCTACCAAACCTCCGAAGAGATTCCAGCCCCACAAGCAACACGGCGTGGAGGGACACCTGCAGGCCACCAGAAGATCCTGGGGATAAGTGCAGAAATATATGCATACATCTCACCTCTCCAGTGAGGCGCTCCCTCCAGAAATTTTGGAGACCATACGATACGGCGTCCACATGCGTGGGCTTGCGCAGGTCTGACAGGCGTGCCATCCACCTTGCCGCCTTCTCTGTCTTTGCCTTGGCAGCTGGTGGGAGTTCCTCAGCCTCTGCAAAAGTGAAGGGCATAGTTCATGTGATCCCCCTCGTGCCGGACAGTGGTCATTCTTATTCTGCCTGATGAAGCACAACCTGTGCAGCCCTTCAGCTGTTGAGCACAAGTTAGTGCTCTGCAAGCTGACAGATGCGTATTCACAGCAGCACAAGCTGCTCATCCTTCAGGTTGAGACTTGACAATCATCCTTGTCACGCCGTCAGACACACCAACGCTAGCAACAGCATAGGAGTTTTGCAACCTTTGAGCTTTGGTTGCTGTCTGGAACCCTCAACCCAAGGGTCACACAAGAAGGTAGCAGCAAGAGTTGCAGATGGCCCATACAAAACCAGCAACAGCAGGTGACGCCTTTGTGATGCGCGTGGAGCCTGGCAGGGACAGTCTCTCCTTGAGCTCACTACCATCTACTCACGTACTGCAATATGACCTGCTGCACTGCCCAGGCTGCAGCTTGCTGAGTGTAGTTGCCCTCCAGCAACTAGAGCCATGCAGTCATGAGCGGCATTGCCATGCTTGCAGCCTACGCTTCCTGCTGCTCAAGTCCTGAGGCAGCACCGTCACAGCACAAGACACACTGGCTGTTAGCTGGGCTTTGTGTCATCCCTGGAGCCCATGCGCTGCACTGAAGGCTACAGCAACGAGCTGCCCACCTGCCTCACCGTCGGTGTCTGAGCTGGACCCCTCCTGGGGCACAAGGCTCTTGGGATTGATGTCATGACGCAGGGACAGGAAGAGCTGCTCCAATTCCTCTCCTTGCAACGGTCCCTTCTGCAGGCACACACATGCACGTGGCCCCACAGGTTTTACAGTGGTCAAGCAGTCTAGATTGTAGCGCAGGGTGGATGTGCTTCAGCGCATGCCACGTCCAAGGTACTTTCTGCTTGTGCACAAACACAGCAAGGCTTTTGTGTTTGCAGCTTTCGAAATTGCATGCTCCTTCAGGGCTCCCTTCTGCAGGCACATAGACATGCAACCCTGAGGGGTCATTGTGTTGGCTCAGCAGTGGAAGGCACAGCATGAGCTGCAGCTGATACGCTGAGAAAGGCTCGGTGGCAACGTGACGATCAGAAAGTCCCCGTTGCATGAAAGAATAACACCCCTGCTCCTTGTCACAAATTCAGGTGACTGCTTCAGCTTTCACCACATGTGCATGTGCACAGGCAGCCCTTGCCATCAAGCTGGTGCAGTCTCACTGTCGACCATCAGCCACTGAAAGGCAGACCTGTTGGGCATTTTAGCCTTGAGGGAGCAACCAGAGGAGTTGTTGATGGATTTGCAAGCCAAGTCAGGACAGGACTGGTGGATGAGCCTTCTGGGCTTGGCTCACCTGCTGGACTCATACAGCCCTGAGAAAATTCCATTCATGCTGCAGAGTCCTGATGGGAGTTACACAAGGAGGGTCTGGAGATGTGCGTACTGGGCCTTGTGGAAAGTTCAGGGCACACTGAGGCTCTCCTTCCCCTAATGAGACTGCTGGCCAGGATTCAGGACTGCAAGTGGAGCATCTATCAATTACTTAGCATACCTCCTGGGCATAATCGTCCTTGTGGAAGTTCAGAGCGTCTGGCGGAACCCTGGCTAGGCCCCTGATGGCAATGACACCCCTGTCATAAGCTCTGGCGGCTGCCTGGGGGGTGTGGTAGTTCTCTCCAATGTCTATGGTGTCCAGACAGCCAGGCAGCCTGAGCCCCACCACTGGAATCACTGCGCACCAGCGGGCACCTCTCCTGTCCGCAACCTTCCCTCTGTCAGTGTTGCGCCTGCAGCAGTGACAGCAGACTTTGTCGTTCACAACCATGGCTGGAGCAGATCTCTTGGCAATTTGAAAGTCTGCACCAGCAAAGAGAGCAGATGCCTGGCAGCCTGGCCCCACCACTTGAATCAAGGGCACCTCTTCTGTCTGATTCTAGATCCTGCTCCCGCAGTCTGCTCCCGCAGGCGCAACTCTGTCAATTTGCCTCCGACAGCGTTGCGCCTGCGGGAGCAGGATCTAGAAAAGAACTGTGTATGCACTCTTAAGAATTTGACACATGTTGCAAGGATCTGCAGCCTTGCAATGATTGTGAGCCTGCAGGGCCCAGCATCTGCAGTCAGCTTGGCACCCTGAGCTTGACCAGTGGCATCTGTGCGCACCAGAGGGCACCCCGTGTCTGCAACACTTTTGCAAGCAGTGATGCGCTTGCAGGTAGTAGGTACTGGCTGTCCCCCAAAGCTATGACTGCGCACCAGCGGGTGCTCTCTCTGGGAGACACTGTGGAGGCAGAGAACGATTCAGCTCTACCGCCCGAGATGCCCCAAGTTCCAGCTCTCCCATCGTGCAGGTTGCACATGGAACCCCACCTGACTCCCTTGTACTCTGCCACCCTGCTTTTCTCCGCTTTAGCAAACTTTTTCCAAGTACGCTGAGGAATGGAAGGGTGGGGGGACCTCCCTGTGGTCTGGCTGGCAGGCTCTGCGTTCCCGTCAACGGTCCTGCCAGCAGCCCTTGCTTGCATCCCAGCAGGCTGCCTTGCAGGCTCTGCACTCTCTCTGCTGATCCCTGAGGGGCCAGCAGCAGTGGCTGCATCCGTTGAGCCTGCTGCAGTGAGGTCAGGCCCTGTGGTCTCGCCTGCAGACTGACCCACAGGCTCCCCACTTCCCCTCCTGTCATTGCCTGAGTGGCCGGCAGCCGCGGCTGCCTCGGACCTGGCTGCTGCGGATTGAGTAGCTGCCCATGCTGCTGATGTGGGGCCCTGGCCTGCCTGTGACGCTGACTTAGCTGCAACAACGATTTGGTGGAGCATGAGAGGAGGCAATGCATCACAAGCTATTGATAGCTGCTGTACGACACGCCTGATTGCATGCATCTCAAGGCTGCTCGTGCATGTACAGGCCACTTCTAGCACCCGCAGGATGTTCCTTGATCAAGGCTATGCTTGAGCACCTGCTGGACGTGACCGCCTGGTTGCCTCAGCACTTATTGATGCTACTGCTGCCTCCTGGTGACTGGTTTTATGACGCTTTCTGCTGCCTCCGGCATCCAGGTCATCAGATCCCTGCTGGAGCTGTGCTTGCTGACGAGCAGTCCTCTGCTGGCGGGTATCTGGCATGTAGAGCAGCTAAATTAGGCTCACGGGCAGCAGCAGGCTTGCTGTATGGAACGCAGCTGCGGACGACATGACCAGCCACTTAAACGATGTGAGCCAAGCGAGCACTGTATGCGCCATAGCACTCAGACGAAGCACCTGCAACAGCTGGTGACTGCAGCTCAT
The DNA here is from genome assembly GCA_963969365.1 of Asterochloris sp. CNOR1. Taxonomy (NCBI): domain Eukaryota; kingdom Viridiplantae; phylum Chlorophyta; class Trebouxiophyceae; order Trebouxiales; family Trebouxiaceae; genus Asterochloris; species Asterochloris sp. CNOR1. The sequence continues at coordinate 719,665 of OZ017762.1, forward strand.
TGACGGAGCAGATCTGGTCAGCCATGTCAGGGAAGCTGAGCCTGCAGCTGCTGGACAGCCTAACTGAGGAATACCTCAACTGGCAGCACGAGCGGCAAGAGGTATATATGAGGCTTGGCCCTGGCTTGAACGCTGCGTGTGCACTGTCTCCTCGTGTGTATTCAGGGAAGTGCTGATAGCCCAGCCAGGCAATTTCAGACTTGTGAGGATGTCCGGGACAGCATTGAGCGAGGAGATCTGGCATCTGCGCTGTCCCTGATCCAGGAGGCAAACCCAGGAGTGCTCAAGGTGTGTGCTTATGTTCGTCTTGGGGCAGGTACTGTGCTTCTTAGTTGCAGCACAAGCGGATTGTGTTGCCTGGCAGCTGAGACGGGCTCATATTGTGTGTCAATCCCCAAAAGCTGTACCCCACCTGCTCAAGCAAGTGCAGGAGAGCTGAAGGTATGACTTGCCCCGCTTGCTGGCAATCTTGACAGCAAGCAGCAACATTGCCTCTATGAGACATTTGCGGGGTAAGCAGGTGGGACCTGCTGCCTGATGCATGCACATGTCAGCCCTGGCGGCCCACACCTCATGCAATAAGGTGTAGGCTGCGACTCTGTGGTGAAATCAGAGGGACCAGAGGCACCAAGGCACCTGCCCTGCTGCCAAATCGTGCGGTCAGGCAGTGCAGATGCGGACCCAGTTGGAAAGAAAGGGGCTCATTGTGCCCTGCAGGACCAGCGCCTCCTGTTCAATCTGAGGAGGCAACAGGCCGTTGAGATGCTGCGGGATGCCACCGGGGAGGGCCACAGAAAGGCCTTGGGTGAGTCTTGATGCTTCACATGCTGGATTGAGTTCAAAGGGTGCTTGGCACTGCTGTATGGGCATGCAGCATAAAATGGCCACAGAGCACAAGCTGCTGTGCAGTGTCTCGTCAGTGCATCCCGTGCCCAATCCGTGCACAAGCAAGCCTCACACTGCATTGCCTTTTATGCCAGCTGCACTCAAGGGCAATATAGCCCCAGATCATCAGCTTTTTCAACTTGTCATATGCCTTGCTCTCTTGTGCCTGCAGAGTTCATTCGCCGGGACTTTGCTCCCCTAGCCCTTGATGCCAGCCCTGACTCTTATCAGGAGCTCAAGCAGCTGATGCTCTTGATGGTTTATCCGGCAGGTGGGTTGTAGTGTTGTAATTTGGTAGGCATGATTTTGCACGGCAATTCTGTGCCAGAAGCAGATCTTGATGCTCCTGATGGATCCAGAATGGGTCTGCACATTATTGTTTCAGAGCAGAAGAGTCTCCATCATCAGCTCCTTGCAAGTACCTTTGCAGATTGCATTCTTCTGACATCAGGTTGCAGTATTGGCACATTTGTTCAGAGCCATCTTTCAATAGCCCTGCCAACATTTGTGTTCTGGCTGCATGTCCCATGGGGTTCCTCCCGACAGGCTGGTGTCCCATGTTGGCCAGCGTACGTACTTCCCTTACCTTGTGCTGGCGCCTGCCTGCAGATGCGCAGGATTCCCCAGTGCGAGAGCTGTGGTCAGACAGGCAGCGCCTGGTGCTGGCAGGGCAGACCTGCCGCACGCTGCGCCAGTCTAAAGGTGGGCAGCCAGTCGCTGCCAATGCCTGCAGCAAGGAACAGAGTGCATGTCCACAGCTGTGGCAGAGTGCCTCTGCGCTGCCACATCAGCCTGACAGGTTCTTCATAAGGGCCCCAGTCCTCGCTGGGTGCCATTGCCCCTCTGACTGCTGTAGTTCTGTGCTGCCTGACGCCTTAGTGACTGTCTTGCTGCACCACGCCTACCATAAGCAAAGATGTACTGTACGAATCACCTCATTCATGTCATGCACATGCAAGGTGTGCTGACCAGTACATCTGATGCACGTTACGCATAGCACAAGCCAAGCACATGTAGACAAAGTGCACCGTTTTGCACTGATGCAGTGCCCTTTGCAGCGTCTGCTAGCCCTGAGACCGGCTTGCTCGCTTTGTGGACCATGCTTAGGATGCTTCTGCACTGTTGTGCATTAGCGTTGCGGCACAACACGACCCTTCTGTCCCTGCAGGATTAGCCAGGCCAGTGCTGGTGCAGCTCATAGCGTACCTGGACACAATCCGCAGGTGATCCATGTCCATGGCAGCCTCAGATGCCCTTAATTGCAACTGTCTGCTATCATCTGCAGTGCACGCCCACCACAACTGAAACCAGTGCCTGCCAGTGTGCATTATCTCAACCAGTTCCCTTGACTGAACGTCAAAGGAGCTACTGATCTAAAACTGCAAACATGTGACCCCACACACTGCGCATCTGCTGTCAGTGAGTGCTCAAGAATGCAGCACAGACCACAGCAGTATCCTACTGCCAACTCAGCTGCAGAAGCACTGAAGCAGTGTCTGACTGCTGCCACTCCACTGATTTGCCCCTGGACCAGTCTGTGTCTTGCCTGGCTGGACTGCCCCTTTGTCTGGCTGCTGCCCAGCGCTGGCCGACTGCTGCCTGACACTGGCTGACTGCTGCTGTGGGGGTTGTTGCCACAGCCAGATGCCACCACCGCAGTCATGCACAGAGGGCCATCTCTGCAACTGGTTGAGCCCTCATGCTTTACTGCAGATTTCTTCTGGAGTACTCGGCAGATACCTCTGCAGTGTCCCGGCTGCCAGCCCAGCTAAAGGAACAGCTGGAGCTGTTAAGGCACCCTGAGGGACGTGAAGTTCTGGACAGGGATCCAGCTCCCTTAGCCATCGAGGGGCAGTTCAGGCACTACCCAGGCATTGACATGCAGGTCAGCTCAGCACTGACATGAAGCCTCATCTTGTTTATGGGGCAAGGCATGACTTCTGGCAGCTGCTAGAAGGGTTGTGTGAGACAACTGAGCCCTTGGGGGTAAAGCGCCCATCAAGGGGCTATTCAGGCATGACACAGGTATCACCCAGCAGGTGAGCTCGGTTGTTGGCCAGGCCAGGCAGTGCATGTATCTGCAGGCCTGATGCCAGCATGGCCTGTATGAGACAGCTGAGGAACATCGCAGCTTTGTCCTTGAAAGGCAATCATGAGACTACCTAATTGTCAACGCGAAGGGGAGGTCAGCCTGATTGCAAGAGGAAAGGGCAAATGGTGTCATGCCCCTAGAGGGGCAGCTCCAGTACCATTCTGAAGTTGACCTGCAGGTAAGCTCAATGCATTTGCAGACGTGGATGTCGCTCACCCCAGCACGCCTTGCCTTGTTGCTCAGAATGTTCCATTTCCCCATATTGGCAGGACTTGATCAAGCCCCTGCAGCTGAACGGACTGCAAAGCATGCAGGTGCTGCACCAGCTCTGCATGACACTCTCAAACCCCTGTACCTGCCCGAACTGGGAAGCTCGCCCCAGCCTTGTAACACAAGGCTGTTGATGACGAGCATTGTCCCCAGCAAAAGCCCCGACTTGTCAGACTAAATGTGCCTCACCTTGTTGCAGGACCTGGCTCAGCCCCTGCAGCTGAACGGGCTGCAAACGACGCAGCTGCTGCACCAGGCAGATGGCGATGTGGAGCGTGCCTTCTGCAGCGAGGTGGACGCAATCTATGTGGACGACCAGAGGCTGCAGGAGATGGCGCTGGCATATGCCGCCTACAGGTGGGCCACAGGCGGCGGAGTTGGTTTGCGGGCTGCCAGAGGCAGCTGGGGTAGGGCTGTGGGTAGGGTGGCTTTGGGAGGGCTTCAGGATGTCAGCAAGTTGGGTTGCCGTGCTGCGACATCCACTTCATAAGGACAATCAGATGCTTCAGTCACTCCACATTGACATAGCAGTCTGATCGTGGGTCTTGCTATGATGTGTTGCAAGCATCCCACAAGCTAGATGTAGGCGGCCTCCTCTTTTCATGGCATGGCTGATGCAGGATCAATGCATGGCTGATGCAGGGACAGCTTTGCCCCACAGGCGCCCGGAGAGCCCAGCGACCTGCCAGCACCCATGGAGGTTGATGTCCCCCATAAGCTTGTGTCCACCCCTAAGGCTCCAACCACAGCCAGCAGGAAGCGGGCTGCAGCTGGCCCCGCCTCTGATGCGCAGGCCTCAGCAGGTCAGTCGCGGTGTCTTGGATGAACTGTGTTGCAGGTGACACTGCTCCTGCATCGCATGCAGCGGCATGTCAGCAGCTGGGTATGCTGGCTTTCACAGGAGTGCTCTCTCTGGCTGACAAGCATCAGCAGGTTGGCACCTTGACTCGGCCAATGCACTGAAGGACTGTACAGCCTCACCTTCTGCAGCCTTTGAGGCTCTGCTCTGCACACCATCAGCACCAACATCTGCATCATAGCTCATCCCCCGCGGTGAGCTTGTATCTTGTGACGTTGCCTGCAGGGGCACTCACTGCCTGCAGGGGCAAATGGTGGTCATCAGTTGCTCCTGGCTTGCCCCCACTTGGTGCCGGCAAATTCACAATACACCTTGTGCTGTTGTGGCCCAGTGCAGAGTGCGACTGTCATGCAGCCCCCGGCCTGCCCTGCACGTGGTCGGCATTCAGGTCCTGAGGGCCTCCGCGGACACATTCTGCAAAGAGCAGCGCATGCACAGTGAGGTTGCAATGCGGCATCCTGCTCGTCCCAGATCTGATGCTTACCCGCTCAAGGCTGCCTGCTGGCTCTTCAGGCTGGCACCACGGCCACAGCTGTGCTGTCCCGGAGGAGGCACGCCTCAGACTGCATCTTCTGCGCCCACATGTGAACTACATCTGGCACATCTGGCACCTCACATTCTGTTCTATTCAGCAGATTTGTGAATACTCCGTGGCAGAGTCTTTGCTGTAAGCTGGACTCCAAATGCCTGCCGTGAGGCGACAAATGGGTAACTGCACGCAGCCTCTTGCTGAGTTGTGCATGCCTGCCCTGCAGATGGTGCAACATGCCAGTGGCAGAGCTCTCCCCACAGGCTGGCCTATGACGCTCCAGCCTCCTGTCTGGTGCAGCTTGTGCTCCCCACAGTAAGTTCCACACAGCCTCTCGCTGCACAGTGCATGCCTGTCCTGCAGGTGGCATGAGATCTCAGTCGCAGAGCCCTCCCCGCAAACTGGCCTGCTGGCGTTCCAGGCTGCCGCCAGCCGCAGCTGGGCCGTCAGAGGAGGTGTGGCAGTCTGCCACCATCTCTCGTCTGAGGCGCATGGCAGCTGACGGGCATGTCGAGGCAGTGCTGCAAGAGATCGAGACCCTGGACCCCCATTTTGCTGAGGCGCACTCAGAAGTGGTGTTCAGCCTGATCAGGTGAGAGGCAGCATTGAGGCAGCCTAGCACTGCAGGCATGCCTCAGATCCTCTAGTGGGGGCTGGTCATCACCAGCAACCCAAATAAGGGGTAAGCAGGGTTTGCGTGCGTGCCGCGCATGGCAGCTCCTCAGCAGGTTTGTTGATGTGCTGGAAGGGGTCGAGACCATGCAGGCTAAGGCGTGCTGGACGTGGCAATCACCCTAGGTTGATGAGGGACTAGGTTCGGGGCCATGCTAGTCTGTCCAGATTTATTGCCTGCCGCGCACAGCTGCTCTGGGGCACATTATTGCCCTGCTGGAGGAGACTGAGCAGGTGCATATCCAAATCAAATCCAATGATGTCGACACACAACCTTTAATTTCCTTTTTGCCTGGAGCTGCAGAAGTCAGCACTGCAAGGTGGAGCATGACTAACACATAAGGTGCTCCTCCTCAATCAAGAGCGAGCCATCTCAGATGCAACTGCAACTGTCATTTCTGTGTGGGGTTTTGCAAGGCACCAGCAAAGAGGCACTGCCACTGACCCTCATATGAAGACAACTTCAACGCTCTCTGTGTCCCTGCCTGCAGCTGCAAGTTCCAGCAGTTGGTGGAGCAGGGCAAGAGTAAAGAGGCGCTCCAGCTGGCTCGCCGAGACCTCACACCGCTGACTGAGGCCCATCCTACCCTGCTCATACGCTTCAAGGTGAGGGCCATAGCATACCTGAAACAGCAGGTCACAGAGGAAGGGGCAGCTGCTCTTGCAGCATGATTATTGAGCCCCTGCTCCCACGACACAGCAGGCGCACTTTGCTTGGTGCTGCCGGCTTGTGTGAGCTGTGCAAGACGCAGCTATGTGGTAGGTGGCCGGGAGTGCAACCTCATCCTGCATCTTCCTCCACTGCCCTCCATGCGGCTCTCTCGTGCAACATGTGACCTAGTCGTGGCACAGAGGGGGCGCATCACTTCCGGATTGACTGCAGTAAACCCTAGACCCTAACCCCACCTGTGCCTCCAGTCAGCCACTGCTGTATCTGTACTTGCCTTGTGGCATGCAGGCAGCTATGGCATCCCTCGTGCCGGGAGTGCCCCCTGGCGGCCTCTCTCGTGGCGCCTCCAAGGGCAAGAAGGAGAAGGGGGCGGCCAACATCCTTGACCAGCTGCAGACGGCGCTGTGCTCGGTGCTGGGCATGCAGGAGCCCCAGCTGGCAACTCTCATGCGGGTGAGAGACCACTGGTCTTCTGGGTGCTTGGTGCTGAGCGCATGGGACTGCCAGCTAACACCCCTGGTGTGGTTGCACCGTTGGATGTGTGTCAGGGACAAGTGCCTGACACCAGGCATGCACGAGATGCCCAGCGCCCACGCTTGTTGGCTTCAGTATGGAGGCTGTGGCTGCACCACTAGTCCTTCTTGCGGCACTGCCTGGCTCCGAAGTACATGGAAGAGTGTTGCGCATGAGCATCAGCGTGTCAACAGCAACGAACGGGGCCAACGATACACTTGGGTTCTTGAGCATACCCGACTGGCCCAGCCCGCAGCCCTTCTGAGCAAGCCTCCTCCTGTGTCAGAAGCACCACTCAATGCCGCTAGCACATCTGGCAATCCAGCAAGATACTATATGGTCTGCTCTGGACCACTGCTGAGCGACTAAATTGTCCCCGCCTGTTTTGAACAGCTTTGTCTCGACTCCCCTGCGGCCGAGCCACCCCGCCGTGTGCACCGAAGCTGATGAGCAACAAGCTGCCCCTACTGACAAGGTGCAACACCTCAATGTGGCTGAGCCAGTGGTTCCACTCCTTGCAGCAAGCCCAGATACCACAGCCTGTAGGCGCAGCTGATCAGCCACCCACGGTGGAGGCTAATCAAGGGCGAGGGAAGGGCCAGCACTGGCAGCCTCTGACAGTACTTCATTGAGCTGTTGCGATGCTCCACCTGCAGGCCCTGCTCAGCGACCACCTGTCCTGGATGCGGGTGCAGCGCAAGAAGGAGCGCTTTGGCAAGGTGCTGCCCCTGGCGCAGTTGAGGGGGGCTGAGGCCCCCTTGACTGCCTCTGACACCCCGTCTGCAGCTCCAGCGACCATCTCAAGCCCGCAGGCTCAGGCCGGCCCAGGGCAGGACCACTTCCACTGGGCGCCAGCATCGCCGCCAGGTAAAGGGTGCTGCTGAATGCAATACAAATGCGCTGTGAGGCGAGCCATAGCTCATGTTTCTGAGCTCGAGTGCTGAAGGGAGCTGAAGGCCCCACTGCTACCTAAGAGACCCCTTCTGCAGAGACAGCGGCAAGCCGCAGGCCCTAGGCCTAGGCTGGCCAGCAACACATTCACCTCCATTGCTTGCCAGCAACGCCTCCAGGTGAGGCAGCTGCCTTCTCAGGTGCCCTTGTGAAGGACTCACGATATCATTGTTTGAGCTGGCCCCTGTGCTCTGCAGAAACAAGGATGCCCTGGGAATGGGCCTGGCCCCTGTGCCTGGCAGCAGCTTGTGCACCTTGAGCTACTAGACCAAAGCTGGGAGGCTCTGCCCTGCAGAGTTTGGCTCTGGCTGCAGAGCAATCTAATGCCTGCCATCGATCTCTGTATCCACCATGCTCCCAAGCTGGGCCCTGTGCAAGGCAACAGTGAGGCTGCCCTGAGAGTAAGCCTGGCCCCTGTGTCAGGCAATGACTTGCGCTTGTTGAGCTGGTGTTGACTTTGAAGAGTGGCGCCGGTGTCCCGCAGATTGTGGCACTAGCCAAGAAAGCAGGCCAGGCCTAATAGCCCCTGCCAAAACATGATTGTGTCCAGCAGCGTCCACGAGCTGGCTCTGGTGCTCTGCAGAGGATGACGATGCCTTTGGCAATTTGGTCGGAGTGGGGCCACCACCTGTGCATGGGGATGAGACCTACTCATCCAGCAGTGAGAGCGATGCTGAGGAGGAGGGGGGGGAGGGAGGCTTGCTGGACCTGTCAGAGGAAGTCATCAGTACTGTGCAGGAAGTCAGCAATCTTCCCCGCCATGAGGTCATATCGCTGTTGCTGGAGCACAACGGCGATCCTAACAGTGTCTTGTCTCAGCTGTACGTGTAGCAGGGTGGGAGCATGCAAGCAGTGACCACCAGAAACGAGTGATACGGTGAACTCATTGTAGACAGCCTCCTTGCTTTCGCTGCTGGTTCTGTACTTGACAAAGTCATTGTATTGCTGCTGTGCACATGTTCCAGTGTCCCAGCGGCACGAGGCATTCTGCGATGGAGTCCATGCTGTTCACTCTCGAAGCCTGAAAGCTGCCCTAGCATGGGCCCCACAGCAGATGATGCTCTTTCCAATGCCTCTCGAATGTGCCCCAAACTCAACAGGATGCCTCAATGTAGCGGCTAGACAAGACTGACAATCAGCGCTTCAGTTCAGATAATGGTTCCACATCTGCGTCCAAGGTGTAACACACAGCGGCGCTGAAGGTCACTGCACTGACCAGGAAATAGGCGGTTCATCCGCCAGCCAATTTACCACAGCACAGACAGCAGGGGAGGCCGAGCCTGAACATTCACACTGCAGAGGTCACATTGCCAGTTGCCTCTCATGTAACAGCTCAAGCTTATATAAACCTGAACATGGGTAACGCCCGGGCACAGTTAAAGGGGGGTTTGCCTCGCGTAGCCCACACACCGTAAAGCATCTGCAGTGCTCACTAGCAGCCTCTAGGCACTGGCCTCCAGGGCGCAAGGTAGCATCTGTCTGTGGAGCTTGTATATCCAGCAACTAGCAAACAAGAGGTCCCTATGAGAAGACAGCCATGACCAATTGGATGAGTTGACAGCATTGCAGAGCTCACTAGCAGTGCAGTGCTGCACGGCGGTCAATCAGCGAAATCAATCAAGTGACAGCACCACAATGTGTTGCACGACCTCATCTGGAAGCAGGCGCCTGAGGGCAAGGTATGCATGCGTCAGCCTGGTGGCGGTGGCACGGGACACCTTCTGAGCTTCAGCAGGCAGGGGGGCACCCTGTTGCGCTAGACACATGAGGGTGCTGGGCTTGGCTGCGGAGAGGTGGTGGACACCTTCGGTTTGAAGTGACCACCAGGGGCAAGGGGGCGTCTGCAGTCGCGTCCATTGTAGCACGGGAAGGTGGTTGTTCACAGCCGCCTCGAGCGTCGTCTTGCAGTCCCACGGACAGTTCTGCTGTCTGGCCCACTGTAGAAGTGGCAGGTGGCCTCCTTTGGCCGCTGCTGCGCAGGTGTACACGCTCCAATCACATCCATTCTGGCATGCCCACTGCAGCACTGCCAGGTGGCCTTCCCTGGCTGCGCAGGTGCAGGTGAATGAGCTCCACGGGCAGCCTTTCTGGCGCACCCACTGAAGGAGAGCCAGGTGGCCAGCTTTAGCTGCTGTTGGACAGACCCGCCAGTCCCACGAGCATCCATTTTGGTGCAGCCACTGCAGCACGGCCAGGTGGCCCCCTGCAGCTGCGTGAGCGGACAGGGTGCAGCCCTGCTGGCCCCATGACCGGCCTGCACGCTGCCAGGCGCTGCGAAGGGCCGCCAGGTCCCCCTGAGCTGCAGCACGCAGCCTGCAGACAAGGGAGATGCTCAGCAAATGTGTTGGCTTGCTGATGTGCATTGTCAACCAGCTTCAGGAACTCACAGGTCAGCCATTAAAAGTAAGGAGTGAGTGAAGTTGACAAGTCATGCAAGCTGCGCCATCTATGGCTGCGGACGCCATAAGGTTGCCCAGCCAGCTGCAAAACCAGCTGGACTTGTGACATGCCAGTCTAGAAGTGATTCAGCCTCGGCAGATTCTAAGATGTGGAGTCAGGTCACACCTTGCTCACAGTCAAAGTCTCAGATAAGGACAGGGGTCATTAGTTTCGCCCCGGATGATAGGCTTTGCTACTTCTCAGGGGTGATGACGGTGCTCCTCATTAGTCCTGGCGTTGGTCACGCTGGTGGACTGCAGTTAAGCAATCGCACGATTGATTTTCAGCAAAGCAGCAAAACCAAAGCAGCCATGTCAATTCAGCAAGCTGCGCACGGTGAGGCCTCAAGTGTTGGCCAGCCATACACAGAGTGAGGCATGCCATTACACTGCCAGGCCAGCTCTGGGAGCCTCGGGCAGCTCCATGTGCATTACCGCTGTGGCTGTTGATCATATCTAACAGCAAATCATACAAACTGGGACACCTATGGGCAGTTTTGGCTTGTAGGGTATGATTCTGAACAATGACCTTACACGCAATCTGGCCACCCTGTATCTTACCCCTAGACAGTCCGCATGGGTAGCAGTCCTTTGCAGGGTTTGCAGATGGGCCTGCAGTATGTTGCACCTGTTGCCGCATCATGGCACCGTCCAGTCCAATGACAGCGTGCTGGAGCACTGCTGCACTACCATAGCACAGTGCCACTGCCAGAACAATCCTGGTGGTAATGCGTAGGATCATCATCAAGACTCTAATGACTCGGCTAGTAATACATGAAATTAAGAGCAGAAGTGATCATAGCAACAGCCTGTCTGGCAGGTCAAGTCAAGCTGTACATACAACTTAGTTGAAAAACGTCACAGGAAACCGGTGAAGACAGAGTGGGCCTTCACCGTGCTCGAGAGCGGCGCTTTCTGAGGAACTCAGGGATCTCAATGGAGCCGCTGCTGCTGCTGGGCTGCTGCGCTGGCCTGCACCAGAACAGCTATGGCTTCAGATCGCATGTGTAAGGCAGCGCCCATGTGGCATCATTACACGTGCCAGTCAAGCTCAACAACATGGCAGAATGCGCCCTGTGTAACCAATCTCTGTGGCCCCGCGTAGACATGCAAGCTCAATTAACAGGCAGGACAGCAGTTCTGTGAACAATGGTGATGCCAGGCGCCCCTGCTTGCTGGCGGTGGGCAGGGTATGTGTCCAGCTGTCAACAGGCAGCCTGGTTCACCGGGCCAAGAATGAGCTGGCAGGCTCTGCCCTGGAGGCGCCGACTTGCTTGAAAGGCATGCCCGTCGCCTCAGCAAAGGTGCCCGTCCCGAAGCCAGTGGCAATCATGGTGATGCTGACCTGCAGCAACATGAGGGACGGCGATGTCAACCTTGTCTGCAGGGCGGCAGAACAGGTGCTTGTTGGGCGGCCCAACCCCAGCCTGAGACTGTCTCCTATTAGCCCGGTGATATGAACAATGTACCGCAGGTTACACCGCACGATAAAGCACTTGGTGGCTGTGCAGCCTCAGATCAGCGATAGCACATAAGGCAGCGCTAAAACGGCTTACTACATGTCTCATACAGGAGTAAAACCCAAGCAGATCAGGCATTACAAGCAGATCAGGCATTACACCACACCATCTACCTTACAGCTGGGCCCACCAGCAAGGGGGCAGTGCCATCAGGCAATGCTGTGCTGCACAATCACCTCCTGGCTGAGGCTAGGGTCCACCACAGCACCAAAGATGAGGTTGGCTGAGGGGTCTACCAGGTCATAGATGATCTCAGCCGCTTGGTTCACCTGAAGTCATATTGGCACACAGTCTCTGTGTTCTACTTCCCAACTGTTTGTGATATTCAGATAACATTGTGGCAATACAAGCAGACTGTGCACTTGGTGCCTGGCAGCACCAGCGGGGCACATCACAGTCATGGTCTTGGTAGCAGACCGGGCCTACAAAGCCCACCTCGTGCAGCTTCATGTCCTCGGGCCCTGTGATGTTCCACACAATGCCTGTTGCCCTCTCAATGCCCACATCCAGCAGGGGGCTGGAGACAGCTGCCCTGGCTGCATCAGCTGCCCGGCTCTTGCCTGAGGCGCGCCCCTGCCCCATGAGAGAGGACCCTGCTCCCGTCATGATGGTTCGCACGTCGGCAAAGTCCACATTGATCAGCCCAGGCACCTGCAGTCATACATGTAAATGCTCTAAAACTCTCAAGGTGCAGCTGGGGTGTTCGCGCAGGGCACCACAGCAAGACGTCCAGCAGGGCTGTTGCTCTCGAGTGGACCTTGTGGGCAAACACCATGAACGCAGATGCTCTTCAATGTGATTGTAGATGTTGCTGGGTGAAGGTGCGACACCCCCATTGTGACAAGGTCCGAGACTCCCAGACACAGGGCCCTGCTGGAGGCCCACTTGAAACCCACCCAAAGCTGTCCAAAGACCACATCAAGGCTGAGAGAACGAGAATGCAACGATGCAGGCAAGCAGAGGGGAAGACCAGATGGGGGCCTGCAAGCAGCCCTGCTCACCATCCCCATCCGACCAGTGGCGGCAGCACTTCATGCAGCCAGAAAGCACGCCGCACATGCCCTTGCTGCGTCCTGTGCTGGCAGCACTGGAGGGCATCTGCCTATGCCGACTCACCGTGATGATGTCCGAGATGCCCCTCACACCCTGGCGCAGCACGTCATCGGCCACACGGAAGGCCTGGTCGATGGGCATGTCTGCCTCCACAGCTGCAGCCACAAGAAGGCTATTGAATGTTCGGATAGTGACAGCAGTGTCGCTTGCTGGCCTGAAGCACAGCCAATGGGGTGGTAGAGGTTCAGCACAGCCCATCTGGAAGAGTGCCCTTGGATGGGTGGATGTGTTCAGGCCAGCCTGCAGCCACAGAGAGAAGGCTAGCAGGCTGGCTAGGAGCGACGCAGAATTGAGTGCCAAATTTAGCTTGTGGACCGCACCGGAAGCATGCCTGGCAGTGCTGCAGCTGAGAGTTTAAGCATGTTTATGAATGATGTGCCAGGGCTTGGGCACAGCTGCACAAGAGCCTCAGTCAGCCTCTGCACAGCAGATTGAGAGTGCAGCATTGGCGAGCTGAATGATTATGAGAAGCATTGCAAAAGTAAAAGGGGTGTTCATTTGTGCTGTACTCTGAACAGATACACAGATTGTGAGATTGCACCCTGCAAAGGCTTGTTGTTGAGGCTGTACCCATGCCACAGGCCCCAATAGCCGACACCCTTCCCCTGTTAGACATGCGCAACATCATTCACACACAGCATGTACATGAATGTGTGCAGACCCAGTCCCACCTTGTAGGAGCTTGTCGTTAGGGATGACGATTAGGGTGTCCACCGAGTCTCTGAGCGCCTCAATGGCCTCAGCTGCCTGCAGGGCAGAAACAAAGATGTAGCTGGTGTTCATGCATGTCTTGCTGCCCCTGCGGACCCGCTAAGGTTAGCCATCAGGCTGATGGGGTCTGCTGCTTTTTGAAGCACCGCTTCCCCATGTGCCCCAAGCTGCTCTCTGGCTTGTGATCATGCATCTTTGAGTTTGTCCTTTGGCCACTGGATGCCTCACAAAACATCAATCCTCTCCTGGCTCATTAGCAATAGGAGGGCACATTTCTATCACCTTGAGTGGACTGCAGACGCCCCTCAAAGCAGAAGATATCTGCTGTCAATGCATCTGCTCTACAGCACAAGGAAGGACAAAGAATGGACCCTCAAGCCAGTCTCCGATGAGGTTCAGCTGTCTGGCACCAGGCCAGTTTGGAAGAAGTAAGCTCTTCTGGCTTCTGAGCAGGAAACTGGACACATTACAGCATTTGCTTGAGCCGCAGGCGCCTTTCAGAGCTCCATCTTGCTTTCTGTTTGGCTTTAAAGTGCAGTAAGAGCACAACTCATGCTGAGTGCACAATGCATAGCTCACCTGATTTGACCGCAAGCGTCCCTCAAAGCGGAAGGGAGTGGTCACGATGCCAACTGTGAGAATGCCCATGGCCTTAGCAGTTGCAGCCACTACTGGGGCGGCTCCGCTGCCCGTGCCACCGCCCATGCCAGCCTGCAGCAGTATCAGTCTACTGGGCACAGGTGGGGTGCATGCAGCAGCAGCCACCCATGCCAGCCTGCGCTGCAGTAGCACAGGGCAGATCAGCTGCGTGCAGTCACGGTTGCCACGGACACTTTTTCGCTGCCAGCCTGCAACAACATCTGAAGTTGCTCGCAGCAGATCAGGAACATTTGGGACTCTCTTGCTGCCAGCCTGCAACAGCATCCAGGGTGCGCTTGGAGCGCATCAGCAACATTTGGGACTCTCTTGCTGCAGCAGCAACTCAAGCTGCAGCAAGCTCCTGGCAGGCATGCCACAGGTGCATGTGCCATGTGAACTAGAATCATAGCTGCCCAACATGATCACAGGTACATGCCCATGCAGAGCAGCAGACTGCAGGCCAGCGTGCTCTATACGCAGCAGGCCGCCTTGCTGACAGTCGTCACAGGCAGAGCAGAATTTGTGAAACAGCACTCACCGTGACAAACACCATGTCAGTCCCTGCCAGGGCCTGCTCAATCGCAGTCTTGCTCTCATTGGCCGCACGCTGCATGGCAGTCAATGAGCTTTCAGTACAGCCACCAGTGTCAGGCTGCTGCACACTGCACAACTCTGCTTCACTCCTACAGGCCTTCATCATTACAGGGGGTTAGAGTCTGGCAGCACGAGACAATGCTGGCCCTCCGTTGGCAGGCGCCTCTGAGGAAGGAGTACCCTGGCTGGACAAGGGCACTGCAATGGCGCAAGAAGTCACCTGCCCAATGGAGGGGTTGCCTCCAGCGCCCAGTCCGCGAGTGAGCTTCTCCCCGATCTGCAGCTTGTGGCTGGCGCTAATTGGAGAGGTCTGCAGGGCCTGCAGGGATGAAGAGCACATTCAAGCAAGTGGCCGTTGAACGTGCCACAGCATGAGCAAAGACAAGTAGGATTCTCAAGCCTATAGCAGGCTGGAAGCTAGGCGGAACCCTCCTCAATCTGGCTTCTGTGGCAGTGGCAGGGCATGGTGCCAACTGTTGTCGTTGCAGCCTGCAGCGCTTGGCATAGCCAACTGCCTGCTGCAGTGTCCGAGAGGTCTAAACGCGAATGAAGGTTGCAGTCAACAAGCAGCCTGAACTCAGTGCAGCCCCCCTACAGTGTGATACAAGAGGTCCTCTGGGCTGGCCGCCTACCTGGACATCTGTGTTGACCACATAGAACTGCACGCCTGACAGCTCACGCATGCGATTGACTGCATTGGACCCCCCACCACCTACACCAATGACCTGCAGAACACAAGATATGTAGGCACAATCCTTTTTGTGAGGTTGAGTGGCAAATGCATAGAGGGGCCAGATATTGGCAGCCTGCATCGAGTCTGCACAGTCGCAAGAAGTTGCGCAGCTTCCCGTGGCAATGACCTGCACGTCAGTTCACACAAGAGCTGTGGCACAGCATGTGTGCAAGTGAGGACCTCGCAGCCTGCCGTGTGTCCGCAGAGCAGCAAACTTGAGCCTACAGCACAGCTGCCCATGCCGGTGACCTGCAGACCATGCCACAAATACTTTGGAGGCCACCTGGCCCCCAGGCACATGCCCTGCAGGACCACAGCAGGACACCCTTCACATTGTGTTGTAGTGCCCTGGCAGCAATGCTTGACCTTCAGTAGTGGTGAGGCTTGTCGCAAACCTGCCCAGGCTTGCCAAGCCCTAGTTTGTACAGCATGCAGAACATGCTGATGCAGCATCTACCACAGCACAGCCTGTGCAAGCAGCCGCAACCTGTGCAAGAAGCAACGACCTGTCCAAAAAGCAGCTTGTGCAACCTTGGCAAGAAGCAAGGACCTGTGCAAAAAGCAGCTTGTGCAACCTGTGCCAGAAGCAGCTTCCTTTCTCTCCATAGAGGCAGCGCACTGACCTTGATGGTAGCCTTGCTGGGCTGCTGCACTCCACCTGCTCCTGCTGCGGCGGCGGGTGGAAGGTCGGGGGTCGAGCTTGTGCCTGGCCCAGCAGCGTACATGGCTTTTATCGCCTGATGGCCATGGCCATGCCTGAGCCTGCATTGTTGCTGCCTGCAGGGGTATGGCAGCATGAAGGATTCCGGCAATGCAGGTGCCCAAACAAGCAGCCTGTTCTGACGTTCTGAAGAACCTTGTCAGTGCTCAGGAATGGCTGTCTGAGCAGCATGTATGACATATCAGGCCCTTCGACTAACCGTTGTAGGGGCAAAGGGCGCCATGCCCAGGCCTGCTGCGCAGCAATCAGCTTTTGACTCGGCTGGTGCAGCATGCTACTTTCTGCGCCAAGCCTGCAGTATCTCTGCATGATCCTGGATTGAAGCTGCCCTCAAATGGCTCAAGTGCGATACAAGTTGAAATTGGTCCCTTTGGATAGCCTGTCCTGGATGCCTTGGGAGATGCAGAACTCTGATCTGGCTGCTCGCTGTTGGTGCGCTTTTGCTGAGAGCAAAGTCAACGCATGCACCTTTTACTTAAACGAAGGGTGACGGCTGCAGCCCTTCAGCCGGGGAGAGCAGCATTCCCGGTCACCTTGAATCTGAGGGGTGCTTAGTACCTCAACTGATCGACCGAGCCTGAGATCACGGCTTGGCATACATCTGAGGCCCATGCTGCGACAAGCTGCTCTCACTCTTTCCAGAGCGTGCCAACAGAGTTCAGCTGAGCTTGGACCTAGCAGCAGGAGCCTGGCAGCCTGCATCTGCTCTTGCAGGTCAGCCCAATCTAGCTGCACTGCAATGCCAGACAGTGAACACTGCTTAAAGTGACACTCTGATCGCATGGCAATCAAGTGCTCTTGCTCTGGCAGCAAGCATCCAGTTTTGGTCTGCCCTATGGGTGGCCACATGGGTCTTGCGATCTGCACTCGACTTTCATTGTCTCAGCTCGCCACACCAATCCTGAATGCACCCTATGGCACCCGCTCTGGTCAATCTGCTTGTGTCCACAAGTTTTGCACCAGGCACCTCATTTTCAGCAGGAAGCAGTGGCAATCGCAAGAGCCTCTGCTGCCCAAACTGGCTGCCCTTTCAGCAGATTGCTGCGCCAGTTCGACACTCATCACACGTGTGTGCCTATTGTGCTGTCCGCGCAGTTCGTGAGGGCCTGCAGCCCCATTAGCACCAGCACAACACCCCATCATTTTGGCTGCCCCTGCGCATCAGCTTTGTCGCATTGCATAGAGTTTGCGAGCAACGTGCACCCCGCCCAGCACCAGCAGAAGGCCTGACCCTGCATGCCCTCCCTTGCGCTGTTGCAGGTCACAGCTCTGCCTCTGAAGTGCACCTGTGGTGCAGATCATAAGCAGCCTGCTGCTTGTCCAGCACCAGCAGCAGGCCATAGCCATGCATCTGCTGACTTCTGACTCCCACCTGCACCTGCAGTTCGCGAGCAGCCTGCAGCCCACCCAGCACTAGCGGCAGGCCTGCGCCGGCGTGGCAGCCCCTGCGTCTGGGGGGCGCAAGAGGCTACGCTGCACAGCCAGCGCCTGATGACGAGGAGACCAGGGACGTCGGCTCGGAGCGAGTGCGGAAGCTGGTCGATGAGATTGTTGCACTCAATCTTCTGGAGGTGACCACTGCAGCCTGTGCTGCTGTGCCGCAGGCTGTCTATCTAGGGTGGAGGCGATTGGCTGGAGGGGTTTCGCTGCACAGAGTCATTGCTAGCCACGGCGCAGGGCAAGGCAAATCATGATGTTTGCACTGTCAATGTTTTGTAGATGGTATGGCTTTGTGTGTGCAACTCAGAGGAGTGCAAGGTCGCAGCTGTATGGCTTGAAGTCTGCCTCGCAGGCCAGAGGGATATGCAGCCTTCATAGCACTGTAGGCTCTGTGTGGGTGTGGGAGAGGTTAAGTTGCCCAACAGCTCTGCCATTGCAAGGGCGTCATTTGGAGTTCTTGCACTGTGTTCTTTGAAGAGCACGATGTGCATGAGGTGCATCGTGAGCAGACATGCTTGCAATGAGCGCCTGTCATGCAGCTGAAGTGCATGGCAATGCCATTTGCTTGCTGAGAAGCCCAACTCGTCAAGGTCTATGAGGCTGGTGCAGGCCCTGTGGTCTGGCCACAATATCATTGCCTCCATCCTGTTGACCACAGCCTTGCTCAAGTTTGTCAGCAAGTGTGTCAGCCTGGCTATGTCAAGGCGGTCAGACTCCCAAGCTGCTGGCTCTTGCTGGCTCAACCACATGCTCTCATCGAGGTGTTGCACATTTATCTGGGCTGCTCTGCTTTTGTCATTTCTCTCTTGACAATGACTGGGTCCCCAGCCGCTCATAGGCGGGAGGCCTCACAGAGCCGGTCAGGTCTCATGCAGGAACGGCCATAACGGAATTGTACCTGCTCATAGGTAGCAGACCTCACAGAGCTGCTCAGGCAGAGACTGGGCATAGATGCAATGCCCGGTGGCATGTTTGCCGGCATGGGCGGCGGCGGCGGGGCAGCGCCGGCAGCAGGTACGACCACCACATGGTGGCAATGCCAGATCAGTAGTGCACGTCAAACGCTGGAGACCAGCGCCCCTATGCACAGCAACAGCAGGTGCAAGTACTGCATGGTGGCAGTCTCAAGCAGCAGTGCTGGTCTGAGGCTAGAGACCACTGCACCAGCACAGTGCATTGCCGCAGCAGGTGGGGGCAGTGCATGGTGGCAATCCTGGCATTCCTTGCTAACAACGCAGGTCAGTGGTTAGACATCATTGCCTCATGCACAGCTGCAGCATATCTGAGCAAACACCAGGAGCGAGCAGGTGTGACCAGACAGCAGAATGGCATTGTTGGCATTGCACGCCGAAAGAGTGCAAGTTTGGGGCTAGGGATTACTGTTTCAGCACAAAGCGGCGCGAGTCTAGCCTTGGATGACTGCATGGTGTGCTTTTCGGTGCACTGCAGATGCCAGTCCGGCTGAGAAGCGTTGCCTGGATGCGACTCAGCATACTGCTCAGAAGCAGCACCACTGCTGCAGCTGCCCCAGCTTAGGAGCTGCAGGCCAGGGCTGGAAGCCACAGCAGACTATCTCAGCCTATGCCGCAGCTGCCCTTGCTCAGGGACTGACTGTCATACTGGTGTGCAGGCTGGGATGCTGCTTTGAAATGGAGCCCTTCATCGAGTCTGACCACTTACGTTTGGCTGCAGCTGCCCCTGCCGAGGAGAAGAAGGAGGAGCAGACTGAGTTTGACGTCAAGCTGGACGGCTTTGACGCCGCAGCCAAGATCAAGGTCATCAAGGAAGTCAGGGGAGTGCTGCCAGAGCTTGGACTGAAGGAGGCCAAGGAGCTGGTGAGCTCTTTCCTCAAGTTGTGCTCAAGCAATGCTTTACATGTCATCAGCAGCCACGCAATGGTTTGCATATCTCAAGCTCCTTCATTGCATATGGCTGCAGGTCGAGAAGTCTCCTGCTGTGCTGAAAAAGGGCATGAAGAAGGAGGATGCTGAGGCACTCAAAAAGAAGCTAGAAGCAGGCGAGCTGCAGTGTTGAGCGCGCTATGAGGCCACAGCTGTGCATGTGATGCTTTGCAGAAGGCACCAGTGCATCCATCTACGTGCCAAGAGCTGGCAGCTGTCCTGTCCTGTGCAAGCCTTTGTTGGCAAGTGCTGGCAGCTTTCTTTCTCTGTTGCATTGTGATGCCACATGCTGGCAGCTGCCCTCAGCGTCATGCTATAGGACCTGGTGGTTTCCCTTCCTGCCATGCAGTCTCCCATAATCTGTTATTCAGGGCACCAGGCCCATGTGCTAACCCTGCTCCCATTGCCTCTGCAGTTGGAGCCAAGGTCTCAATAGAATAAGCAGGATGTAAGGACTGCATGCCCCTCACAGCTGCAGTGGGCCAGCTGCACACCCCTCATCTCAATGCATTGCTGTGTTTTCCAGGCCATCACTGCAGCAAGGCCCCCATGTGTGCTGTGGTGCCCCTTCTCTGACACTCCCCCAGTGCTCTGACAAACCAATGTAGTGCGTTTCTTTGCCAGTGCAAAGCGCGGCAATGCCACCCTGTCAGAGGCTTGCACATTAATTGCATTCTGAGCCAGCCTTGCAACTGCGTGAGTGCTGAACATGCAGTCAGCTGTATGTGTGTTTATTGAACACACAGTCAGCTTATCCGAGGACGCTTAGTTCTTGTGGGAAGGTGTCTGATTCCCTCATTGATGACTTCAAAAAGAGCGGTTCTGTTTGGGAGACAGGGGGACTTCAAAACATATGCTGTGCGCTGGCTCTGCTCAAACTTCAGCAGCACTCTGCTGGTTACAGCGTGAGCCCACCCATCACCTGCAGCAGCAATGCACATCCATTGGCATTTTGTAGACTCACTCCTGGTCCAGTAATGCTGCAAGAACCCATGCAATCACTCAGTCATACAACTGGCCCATTTTTTCTCACCTAAGGAGGGAATGATGTGTGTCTGCCCGTCCACAGCTGGCTTGATGGTGACATGATTCATCACAACCACCTGCAGGGCAGCAATGCTGGTCAGCAGAGGATTGAGCCTGCTACTGCACCACAGTAGGGCTACCTGGTGTCAACCCTGCCAGTGCCAGTGGGTTATGTGCACACTGTGGCATGAACCAAATGCAAGACGAGGAAATTGCAAGCAGGTGTCCTTCACTCTAGCCTGACCCAGCACTCTATATGCACAGGGCTCACAGCAATGTCCGTGGCCTCTGTCTGACTTACAACCTGCCAGGCCTCTGCCTCCATGCCGTATTGACAGTCCTCAGGCCCCTGCTGATCATCGCCCTGTGCTAGATCGCACCTCGCAGGACCGACCAAGACCCTGTCGGCCTCTGCGTGCTCCCAGAGTTGCTGACTCATTACCAGCTGCAGAGTCACCCCGACAAGGTTGACCCCTTCACCGCCCCTCAGTCTCAGTAGAGCCATGGTGCAGACAAATTCACCGTAACATCCCTGACCTCCTCGCCTGCTGCAGGAGCTGCTCACTCACCAAAGCAGGGCTACACATCTCACTGCCTCTTTTTCTCAATAAAGGCACGGTGCAGGCAGACGCACCGCAACGTCCCTGGCCTCTGCCTGCTGCAGGAGCTGCTGGGACAGGCCGGCCAGCAGACGGCTACGGTCAGCCATGCTCTGGGTGCCCTGCCGGAAGTGGAAGGCAATGCTGTCAATGACGACCAGCCGCACCTGCAGATGCACAAACAACAGTGGTTTGTGATGCCTGCCACTAGGCTCTGGGTGCTGTGCTACAAGACAGAAGCCGTGCTGGCTTGTGCCAGCAGCAGCTGCACCTGCACAATGGCGCTGGGGGTTGCTGACGCAAGTGGCAACACTAGCTGGCACCTGCAAGCCAGGTGATTAGGCAATTAGGTGCAGTGTTATGCTGTGCTCATGGAAGTTCCAATGTGTGCACAAGCAAAACTCGTCGGCTGCTCAAGGTGCGATTGTCGGCAGCACAGCAGCAGGCTTGCCTCTGGGTGCAGCTCCAGGAAGCTTGGCAGGCCGTCGATGGCAGCCACCTGCAGCCAGCACCAGCTATGTTGACTCTAGTCAGCACGGAGACGCAGGCACATGCAGGTCACAAGTCAGCCACACTGCAGGTCACAAGGCAGGCCTCTGCAGAGGTCACAGGGCAGACCTCTGCAGGTTCCCTGCACATGGGACGCCATCAACAGCCACACCAGATTGTGGGCGCTCAGCAATGGAAGCGCTCTGGCGCTCGACACAGGTTCTGGCTTGAGGTGACCAACTGCTGTGTGCAGGATGCGCCTGCTTTTCTTATCGTTGCACCACCTCAGCCAACCATGCCTTATTCAATGCTGTGTGCAGGAAGTGTGTCATGAGATAGCGTGCTTTGTGCAGGCAGTGTCACGCAGCTGTGTCTCACCAATTCAGCCTGGTCTGTCACCCTGTGGCAGCGTATGCTATCAGCAATGGCTTCTTTGGTGAAGCTGGCTACCTGCAGCCACAGCCCTGAGTGATTGCCTGTAGAGATGAGTGAAGTGACAAATTTGAAAGCAGCTTGGCAGTGCTATAGAAGTGGGGAGCCTGCCACTACCAGCCAGAAGCAAGGCCAGCTTGGTGCAGCATGCAAGCCAATCACAAAACTTCTCTGTGGACTGCAAGCCAGTGCCCAGCGCTGGCTTGAGGTGGGGCCCAAGGCAGTGCACATGCAATAGCTCACAGCAGCCTGTAAGCCTGGGCCCTGCCTGGCTTCAGACTGGGCCTGTGCCCAGCGCACTGCGCCCTCTGCCATGGCAGCCACTCGCTCCACCACAAAGTTGCCCTCACAGTCTGCAACCACGAGCAGGTGAAGTGCTCTGGCTGGGATATCGCAAGTCTTGGTAGCCTTTGCTTTCAGGCAGCACAGCAGCATGCAAGGCTGATGGCACTGATGCCAGAGTGGGGACACTGCCTACCTATGAACAGAGCTGCGCCTGCACGGCCACGCAGCAACACAGGAATCTGCACACTGACCGACAGCTGTATCCTGCAGGCAGGGTTGAGGCAACATCCGGACAGTGACCAACACAGGCAGTGCATTCTGAGGTGGTCCATTGCTTCTTCAGCACACAGCAGCTGCAGCACTGCAGGAGCTAGGCAGGGCTGGCAACAGAGTACATCAGACACGATCAGAATGCTGTGCAAGGCATGCACGTGCATGGATGCAGGCCGGCAGCCATGCAGGCAGATGGCGTTGCAGTTAGCCATTGGGCAGGCAGGTAGCCCCAAAGGCAGGGCACACGCAGGTAGCCATGCAGGCAGGCGATACCCTAAACCCCTGCAGTGGCCCTGCAGACAGGCAGGCGGCACTGATGCCCAGAGCCCACCCCATCTGAGTCTTGCCAGCCCCAGGGACGCCGCCTGCACACCACGAGCCCTTCTTCAACAAAGACACCTAAACAGACGCAGCCATCAGATGGGTAGGAGGTCATGTAGCAGCGGAGCGGAACATTGGGCAGCCTTGCTCAGCATTGAGCGCAGTCTGGCGGCCATGTGCTGCTTCAGGTCTGCCCACTAGCGGCGAGGCCTGGAGAGCCTTTCATGGTTGGAACCAACAGCTGCAGTCTTGTCCTGGTTGCTTGGGAGCACTCCGCAAATGCCTAGCAGAAGCAGGCCCAGCCATGACTTACAGATCTCTGTGAGCTGGCCCGGGGCAATGCCCCCGCCCAGGATGTCGTCAAGCTCCTGACATAGAGTTGTGATGCAACGGGTCTGCTGCTCGCTTGCCAAGACTTCAGTGGCAGGCTTGGCTCCTGCAGGTACAGGGAAGGCCTCTTCTGTAAGTGTTTAATTGTATGATGCCTTTCAACTTTGCAGGCTGCAAGGCAAGGCGCATTTGCAGTTGGTCAAGGAGCCTGCCTTGTGCTTGTTCTTGGAAGGCACACAGGGGTGTTTGCTTGGTGAACATCTGTCAAGAGCTGGAAGTTGCGCACCGAGGAGGCTGAGGTTGGCAGATGTGACAGCAGCCTCGAGGATGGTTTGAGCTTCATCCTGGGATATGCCAAGCTCTGCATGGGTGATTCAGACACAACTTCAGCTTTGCGTGGAAGTGCATTGCGCAACCTCAACGGAGTGCATGTGCTGTTGAAATCCTCTTCATCATGCAGACTGCAGTCCCAAGTCTTCCGCATCAGCACAGCAATCTGCAGTGTGGGGCTGGGTGAAGCACACTGTCCT
This sequence comes from Asterochloris sp. CNOR1, assembly GCA_963969365.1. NCBI lineage: Eukaryota > Viridiplantae > Chlorophyta > Trebouxiophyceae > Trebouxiales > Trebouxiaceae > Asterochloris > Asterochloris sp. CNOR1. Next base: position 743,201 of record OZ017762.1, read on the forward strand.
TTGCCCCAAGATTCTAGACTGCGCTGCTCTGGCGTCAACTTTTGCAGGCTTGGCATGGGTTCAGCGCAGCGTATTGTTGCTCATGCAAGCATGCAAGAGCATGCAGCCACCTCAGGCCTTCTGCATCAGCTTGGGGCTGTACAGCTGGGTGCAGTGCACTGGCACTCCCAGCATGCTGGGGTGTGAGAGCTTGGCCAGACCGTAATTGCCTGGAGAAGCCAACTCACCATCAGCAAGCTGTGTGCTGCTCAGACCCTGCAGGTGATGAGTGGTGCGCAGCCCAGCGCATTGCAGCTTGTGGCGCAGGCTCACAGGCAGGCAAAGGGCATTGGTGTTCCTTGCAGCGCCGCTCATGCACTGTGTGCCTGCTGCTCAGTGGCACACTGGCTGAGGTCGGGCTTTCCTCCGGAGTCTGGGTACTTGCATGCTATGATGCCCATGTCCACCGCTTTGCCACACCTCATTTCAGATTCCTCGAGTTTGGAGTCTGCTGGCAGCATAGTCATTGTGGTCTGTGCATCCTGAGGCGCAAATCATGTCCGTGTCAAACAATGAGAGGGAGTGGATTGAACACAGACTGAGGAACGAGGTCCTGTGTCCAGACTCCCTGACCCAGACGTGAGCTTGCTGTCTGAGCTGGGTCCAGCCATGCCTGCAGTTTCTTAAGCATCTCACCAACAGACTTGCTTCTGCCTTCATGTAGATTTCATGGCCTCCGCAAGGTGCTGGCCTCTAGCGAGGTCCAGACAAAGGTGGAGGCCCAGCTCATTCAGGTCCTGAGGAGCGCTGCCAGGCTGCAGTTCCTAGTAAGCAGCGACATCGAGCCTACATCAGCTGCAGTCAGTCTGCTTTCTGACAACTGTATCCTGCGGCAGTAGCTGGCCGTTGGGCACCTGACAACCCACAGGTGGCCATCATGGCTGTGCTGGCAAAAGCCACTGGCAGCTCGATACCCATCAGCAGCTATGCCTCTACTCCAGGGCATGGAGGTGACTGTGCTTGCTCAGCATGACCCTGCGCTGGGAGATGCATGCCGTCAGTCCACCTGGCAGTCAGAGAGTGCAACTCTATCAGGGGACCGGAGAACGAATGCGCCTGGCTCACAGATACGACATTGTGCAGGAGCACATGTGCACCCTGATGCTTGTGCCGCAGCCAGCAACAGCAGGAGGCCAGCCAAACAACCCATGAACACCTCAGTCAGTGACCACTTCTGTGCAGGTCAACCGATATGCAGACTGTGGACTGCAGGCACAAGCAGCATTCAGCACGAAGTGCTGCCACCCTGACCTGGACAACTCTACAACAACCCATCTACAACCATAACTCAGCCAGCAGTCTCTGTGCAGGTGCACATGCATACACAGATGATAGATCGTAGTCACAAGCAGCAGGAGGCTGACATCCGGCGCGAGGCTCAGCTCAAGGGGGAGATCGGCGCAGCCGAACAAGAGATTGATGCGGCCAAGGCGCACCTGAAGGTGGCCACAAGTCGCAAAAGGGACCGCGACGCCGAAGAGGTACGAGCTCACTGCTATCCTCTGCAATCGCTTGCCTTGGGGAGTACCTGAGCAATGAGTGCGCCAGGCAGGGTGTGCCGTCTGCTGGTCCAGTAGGGCTGAGTAGAACTTGGCCTTGCGGGGCCCTGAAGTCTGCCCCAGGTGGGCCTGGAGGTGGCCGGGGATCACGGGGGGATCCGCTGAGCATGACAGCTGAGACTTGAGTACCATTTCTTGCCCAATTTCAGGGTACCACCCTGCCAGGGGGCTGTGGGCTTCAAGCTCTGTGCAGGGATGTAGGTCTCCGTCTCGGGCGAGCGTGCTCATGCCTGTCATGCTGGGAGCTTTGCGGGGCAGAGGTGCCTCTCTGTGGACGGGGGATGCTGGCAAAGGCTGCCTGGCCTCAGGCTGCTTTGCTCATGTCTCGCTTGTGCTGAGCCGTCAGCGGCCCCACTGTGCAGGGGTGCACCCGTCAAGCCCCCACCAGCGAGTAGCTGCACCAGTGGCCTGCTGCTGCAGGGGCTGCACCCATCGAATCCCAGCAACAGCAGGCAACCGCACCAGCAGGCTGCTGCTGCCATGAGTTCATGCATCACTCGTGCAGCCACATGTGCGCTGCTGTGCCCCGCCATCCGAGGACTCATGTCACTGTAGTCCTGCAATGCTGCACCTGCAGTGCAAGCACCTCGGTTGAGGCTGGACCTTCAGGGACACCTGCAGGCCCCTGCTTTCCTCCCCCATATACACATGCACCCCACAGCTGCTGCAGCTGGTGAGCCACCCGCCAACGAGAAGGTGTCTGGAGTGCACCAAGAAGCTGCCAGCTGCACCAGCTATTGGCATCATGTTTTTTTATGCCCCTGCAGGTGCTGTGTCTGAAATGCATGCACCATGTGCCCCGCAGAAGCTGCGCTTACATTGCTTGAGCCAACCCCAGGCGCATGAATTGAGCTCAGTTGCCCTGTGCCCTGCAGGTGCTGCGCCTGGAGTGCATGCGCCACCCCAAGCGCTCCAAGGCCAATGAGATGGCGCTTGAGGTTGAGAAGTCCACTGCAGCAGTGCAGATCGCAGCCAGGCATGAGGACGAAGTGCACGAGGTGAGACTTTGCGCAGTGCATGCCCCAAAGAGTGTCCTCTTTGTGTAACAAGGATGTAGGGGAATGGCAGGATTTGTAGAAGGCGGGACATCATCAAGTGTGGGCTCACCTGCATGTTGCTTAGTCACAGCAGCAGAACATTCTAGGCTTGCAGGCATGCGCCCAGCAGCTGGCTCCCTCCTCCCTGTCATGCAGAAACAGTTCTGTCTGATCGTTTTGTTTACGATACTGCAGGCATGCACCCTGCAGCTGGTCCTCCTCCCGCCTGTTGTGGAGTGATCAAAAATTCTTACAGGGGGGTGCTGTGCTGCAGGCACGCGCACAGCAACTCTGTCTGCTCCTGGCCATAATGGATGACACCCAGAAGTTGTTTGAGATGGACGCCGACATCCTGGAGCTGGCCAAGGCCCCTGCGCCGGTGCCGCCAGAATTGGAAGGCCCCAGCTGCGGCGCCTCCCCACAGCGAGATGACACCTCGCAGCCCTCAGCGTCGAGGGGAGCATCACCCATGCAGCAGGATGACATTGACTGACAGGCTACTGCTAGAAGGGCCCAAAACTACCGCCTCCCTACAGCCCCCTCACAATTGCAACACCGTGGCCAGGATAGACTGACCTGCTGGTCCCCGCAGAGACCTGATGAAACTTTCTGAAGAGCTTGGTGTCCCTGAGCGCCATCAGCCGGCGCTGCCAGCAGCAGCAGGGCCTGAACGTCCCCGCAGCCTGCACACTGAAATTGAAAGACCACCCCTGACACCCCTTGTTGCCCTCTAACACATCTGCTTCTCTGTCAATCCCTTCCTTCTGCTTCAGAAGTGATTCACAAAAGTGCACGGTAACTGGTGACAAGCAGGAACAGGGACACAAAGCGCAACCAGCTGTCAAGGCTACTCAGGTATCTGGGGGTAAATGCGCTCGTTGCCTATTCAGGGCGCCTCCTGCAGCTGCATTCTCATCCTGGTCTCCCATCTGCAGTACAGCAAAGCATTTTGCAGTCGGTGGTGGCGATCAACCTCAGGGGCACTGGTATGGTCAGCCTCAATGCTTGGACTGCAAGGGAAGATGTTAATTCACACAACTGTGCAGCTTCTCTGGTGCTGTTGCTCCCAAAGCTGCTCTGTAGGTGTGCCTTCCCCACAGTCACTTTCCCTATGGCATTTGTATCGAGCATGCTGACATGACTGAGACCCTTTAGTCCCCCCCGTGGTCTCATACAGCTCCCTCAGCGGGCTGCGCTGCTGTGCAGGTGCACCTCTTCCTGTGCGGCACAGTCAGGCTGCCATGGAGCGCATTGACTGGGCACTGCTCATGGTACTGACCGCATGTGATTTTGAAGCCAAGCAAAGCTGCACGTGCATACTTTGCCAAGGTTGGCCAGCAGGGCTGGAGCAGGTGTGCACAGGTTAAACAGCGAAGGGTTCACTACATCGTCTGTTGCTGCAGTGCTCATCAGGCCACTGTGCTGCCAGCTTGCTGCCCCACCTCAGAGCATCCCTGCGTTTCTCTGTGGGCGCCACATTCTCCTGTCCCTTGCCTTTTTGAGCCTGCCGCACAGCCTGCACTGGGACATTGCAGAGGATGCTGACCTGTGCAGGGCAGTGCAGGCCTCTGCAGTCAACTCAACTGCAAGTGGTTGGTGCTTCTGTGGAGCCTCTGCAGTGTGGCAGGCAGCATAGAGTGACAATTTCCTTGTGCAAAACTGTGCATGCATGCAGCCAGGAAATGGACACCTTCTGGGAGTGCTCAACTTTGTTTGCTTCAGGAAAGCAGAAATGAACAGGTTGTTGGTGTAGCCCTGCGGGTGTTGACCACCTTGACTGGGACCGCTGGTGGTTCAGCTGAGCTTGAGCTGGTGGCTTTGAAGGATGCCACCTGTCAGTGCAGCTCTGTATCTACAGCTAAGGCTTCCAGTTTGTGTCTTATGGCTTCTCCATGCCAGAACAACCCACCTGGGAGTGCTTGATGTTGAGGTGCTTCAGCTGGGCCTCAGCCGCATGGCAGGCAGCAAACAGGGAGTTGAAGCTCTCCTTGGGGCGCCTGCTGACGGCTGAGTTTCCTCCCTTGGTGAGAAAGCTGTCCCTCTTCCAGGCTGCCTGCATCTGCCTGCAGGCAGGCAAGTCACAGGCTGGCCGGAGCACCAGTGGTGCCCATTTTCTGCTTGCTCCATGGCTGTGCCTGCCAGGCTGCCTCCATCAATGCAGACCGGTGGCGCGTGCAGATGCATGCAGCCCTGCCGCGCAGCTGGAACCCAGGCCACACATGCAGCCCTCACCTGTTGCGCTCGACACGATCCACTTTCTTGGGCTGAGGTGGGGCACCCGGCACCAGGAAGCTCCGGGTCAGCACAGGCAGGGTCCTGAGGGAGGCACTACTCCCCTGTGAGCGCAGGCCTGCAGCCTCTGCACTGCCCCGGCCCCAGGTAGTGCTCCCTGTGGACCCCTTCCTGCACTCAGCAGCAGTCAGTGCTGACAGGGAAGGGTGGTCATGAGGCCTCCCTGCTGCCGCAGCACTTGCCTGGTGCTTGGCAGTGGTCCCTGTGGACCACCTCCTGTACAGCAGGTTTGCTGACACTGAAGCCGCGGCTTCAGCAAATCACCCTGACTTTACTTCTGTGGACCCAGGCAGATCTTGCAGGAGGCAACCTGGGAGATTGCGCTGCTGGATTGAGGTGTAAGGTGCTGACCTTCAGGCTGCTAAGTGTCAGCAACAAGAGGCATCTGGCGCCACTGGTGACAACCCGCCGCTCACAAGCACACAGCGTTGTGCAGTTGGCTAGGACTGCACAGACAGACCTCTGCAGGATGCCGCCTTTTCCTGACAGTGTGTCTCCGCCCGCAAAACTGTGCAAGCATCTCAGCTACGCGCCCTGCTTGCCTCATCACTCCTGCGGCCCTGCAAAGTGCCACCCTCAAGCCTGATGAAGTTCTGCATGTGTATCTCACCTGCGCCCCTCTTGCCCCAGCACTCATTCCACCCTGCAGGCCGCCGCCCCTTCCCTCGCAGGGACCTCTACCCGCTCAAGGTGTGCATGCATTTCCCCCGGCAGACGCAGGCATCTCACGTCTGCCTCCTGCTCGCCCCCGCCCTGCTTGTCTCCCCCTGCAGGCGACTGCTCTGCTCTCGCAGAGTGTCGTGCCTGGTGAGGCCTTGCGCCCCTGCCGCGGTGCCTGCCCTCCCTGCTGCATTGTGCCAGCAGTCCGCCCCCGCGTCCAGACCCTGAGCCTCTGCTGTCTCCTGATCTTGCTCCCAGACATCCGGTTGCCAGAATCCCGGCCCTGCCAACCTGGCCTCCGGCTCTGCTCCATTCTCAGCCTGCCAGGGGCTCTGCAGGTGCAGCTGCTCCTGAGCCGTGCCGCGCCCTGCAGGACCCTCCTGGGAGGACCGGCAGGACGGCTCCCCAAGGCCAGCTCCCTCTGTGTGGGCCTCGCCCCTGGAGGGCTGGCGCAGGCCTGGCTTGTCTGGATGCCAATGCTGCTCCCCAAAGCCATGGCGCTCAGCGCATGCCCCAGCCTGAGTGCGCTGCAGCAGGTCTGGCTGCTGAACCAGCTGCTCCCCCAGCACAGGGCGCTCTGTTTGGGCACCGCGAACACAGGGCTGGCTCAGGAGGAGCATGCCTGGCTGCAAGGGGCCTGCCTCTGCCTGGGCATTCCTCATCATGGCTGGAACCTCGCCGCGAATGTTGCTCCGTGGGACTGCTGCCTCTGAACACCGCTGGGACCTGCAGGCAATAGCTGCAGCTGAGGGAGCTGCCTTTAAGACTGACTGGGGCATGCAGCAAGAGAAGGCCAAGCCCAAGAGCAGGCATGCTCCACCAATGATCAGGGGCAGAGGCCCTCTGCTTGCACCACGCGAGCCAGAGCCCTTTGATCTAGCACCTAACCGCTGCCGCAGGGCATGACAGCAAGGCAGCGCTGCCCCACACCCCTCACCTGGCTGCTGCTGGTGGGCAGTCCAGCCTCCCCCGGCGGCTGCCCCAGTTGGCAGTGCCACCATGGCACAATCCAACTCCATGACGCTCCTCCGCACAAGCAACAGGGGGCTGTGCTGGCTGGTGCTGGTGCTGCCCCTGCCCATCGTGCAGCTGGCTGTGAACAGTGGAGCCGGCGCTGGCCTTGTCTTGCAGCGCAGGGGCGGCTGCATACCGTTTGTTGCCACCCTGCAGAGCACCGAGCCCTTACTCCCTAGTGGTATTGCACTAGGAGTGGTGCCAGCGACGTGCCTATTTGGCAGGCCAGGGGCAAGTACACACTGCCCCTGCAGGGCACAGAGAGTTGCCCAGGGTTGTGTGCTGCTGGGTTCTGAATTGAGGTGCCAACCCTCGCCCTGTTTGTCAGCCCAGAGCACCAGACAAAGCTGAAGGGAGTGTGCAGGGTGCATGGTCTTGCGGCAGGGCATTTGGGGGTTGCCCTGGGCTGCTGAGACCCACCCTGCTGCTGATGTCCAGCTGCCTAAAGGGCTGAGGATTGTCCTCTGGCTCTGCACAGGGCCCCTGTGACCTCCTTGGAGCTTGAGACTGGGCGGCATCATCAGTGATGAGCTCATTTTCCTTGAGGAAGCTGCATAACAATGAGGTTGTATCAGACAACATGGTGAAAAGAGTCCACCAGGCACCCAACTGCACCTGAGAATGACGCTGTCAGGGATTGAGTCATGGCCCAGGATGGCCAACTGCTCCCTCACGGCAGCGATACTGACATGAGGCACCATTGATCCGTTGTTGAGGTTCTGCTTTGACCGTCAACGACCTAGCGACTCCAGCTTGGTGTAGCCACAAGCACAACTGCCTGGGCCACCCTCTGAGAGGGTGGCCTAGGAAGAGGGGGGTCACTGCGTTGAGCTCTCATGTGTTCTCTGGAACATGCATGGCGGGCTCAACCATGCTTATAAAAAGGCTGATGCTTTGAATGACCTGCATACTTTAGACTGCACATTTATTTGTTTGACTGAGACCTGGACTGCGCCTGGGGATGCTGTGTATGACTTGCCAGGCTATGTCTGTCATGAAGTGCACCGCCCCCAGCACCTGCAGAACCGCAATGGCCCCAGGGGTGGCATTGCTGTGTACATGAAGCAATGCGTTGCTGACCATGTTAAATTTTGGAAAGCTGCAGATGACGGGACATACATTTGGCTGCACATTGAGCCGCATGGCAGTTGTACAGAGCATATTGCCTTTGCCACTTGCTACATGCCTCCTTACTACGCTAACAAAACACTGGACACTTTCCGCAGATTGACTACAGACATGGACAACTTTGCCAGCAGGGTGCCTGCCGGCAAGCAGCCGCACTACTGGGTGTGTGGGGACACCAATGCACACACTGGCACAGCACCAGACTTTATCAGACTCATTGGACATGGTATCTCTTCTGAAGTGCAGGCCCTTGACCAGCTTCCAGCTGACCTGAAGACGCGCGCAAACCTCTGCACCCACAAGGTTGATGTCCGTGGCAAGCAACAGCTGGACTTCTGCAAAGACAACGAGCTGCTCATTCTCAATGGCAGGGCACCTGGCGACCCATCTGGTAAGGTCACATTTGTGGGGAGGGGCGCAGGCACCCTCATTGACTACCACATGGCCTCCGCGTAGCTGGCCAGCTGCTGCATGCAGCTGGCGGTGCTGGACATGGCCAGCGGGGCGTGCCGGGTGTGCTCAGATCACCTGCCAGTTCAGGTCTGCTTCCAGCTGCCCACCACAGATGGGGAACCACCAGCAGCATCAGCACAGCAGCAGCCAGCTGCAGTCCCGCGCGTACCAGACATCAGACTTGACCCAAGTCAAACAGAGGTTTGGCACCAGAACTTTGCAGCGGTTGCAGAGCGGTTGCGGTTACAGGATGCGGTGACAGATCCAGAAGCAGGGGTCAGAGCCTTCACAGAGTGCATTTCAGAAGCGGTTGCAGACACCTTCCAGCTCAGACAACGGCAGCCTTTAAAGATTATGCAACGCCCACCCTGGTTTGATGAGGAGTGCCGGTATGCTTGGAGGGAATGGAAGGATGCTGAGCGCTCCCCCATTATTGTTCCTTTTGCTGCTTTGAAGCTTCGCAACATGTACAGGGCAGTGCGCCGCAGGAAGCAGCGACAGTTCATGCACCAAAGGATGGCTGACATCGATAAGCTTGCATCGAAAAACATGGCACATTTATACCGCGTGTTTGGCTGGCGCAGGCACTCAGCTTGCCCCAGGGCGCTGCACAGTCAGCATGCACACTGGCAAAGCAAGCTGGGTGGCCGCCCAGAGCCACGAGGGATCCCTGAGCTGTTGACAGAGGATTGTCCCGGTGGGCCTGTTCCATCTGCTGCTGCCTTGAATGCACCTATCACCACCCGTGAGGTTTATGACAGCTTGCAGAAACTGAAGGGGGGCAAAGCAGCAGGGCTTGATGGCGTGCCTGCAGAACTGCTCAAGAGTGGCCCCTTCAGCATGATGGAGTGCCTCGCGAGTCTCTTCACTGCAATCCTGCATGGAAGATATCTAGAGCAGCTGAGCACTGGCCTGATTACTGCAGTTCACAAAAAGGGAGACAAGGCAGACCTCAATAACTACCGCCCCATCACAGTCATCCCGGTTCTGGCCAAGCTATTCGCCTCTGTGCTCACGCGCAGACTGGCAGACTGGACTGAGAGGAACAATCTCAGGGCGCCCACGCAAGCGGGCTTCCGGGCCAATCGCGGCACATCAGATCAACTAAGTATCTTGAATTACATAGTCAAGAAATGCCTGTCACAGGGGAAGAAATTGTACTGCTGCTTTGTGGATTTTGAGAAAGCGTTTGACACAGTGGACAGGGGAGTGCTCTGGGCTGTCCTGGCCAACATTGGAGTGCGGGGGCAGTTCCTGAAGTGTCTGCAGAGCCTCTATGGTGTTGACTCTGCTGCATTGAGAACTGCACAGGGCACCTCTGGGGCTTTCAGGTGCTTTCAGGGGGTACAGCAGGGGAGTCCCCTCAGCCCCCTGCTGTTCGGGCTGCTGCTTGACTGCTTGCACAAGGTCCTGAAAGCTGTGCCAGGCAATGGCGCCCCAAGCCTTGCCGATTACTGGTTCACAGCTGCGGGCCGCGAGTGGAAGATGCAAAAGCCTGTGCCGCTGCTGCTCTACGCAGACGACCTTACCATACTAAGCACCAGAGCAGAGGGGCTACAGAACATGCTTGATGCATTGCAGGTCTTTAGCAAGAAGAGGCGCCTCACAGTGAACCTGGAAAAGACTGAGGTGCTGGTCTTTGAGCTGCGGCACACCCCCTGCCGGGATTTCACATACGGCGGGAGAGTGCTCACCCGCAAGGACAGCTTCAAATATCTGGGCCTGTGGTTCCATGCCACGCAACGGGACTTCCGCCTTGCTCTGGGGAGTCTTGCAGCTTCTGCATGCAAAGCCATGCATGCCATGCGCCGCAGATGCTTCCAGCTTGGCTATGTGCACCCCCAGCGCATGTACAACTTGTTCCAATGCATTGGTGCTGCCCATCCTCAGCTATGGCTGTGAGGTGTGGTTCTGGCACCATGATGCCAGCAGCACAGTCACCAAAGTGCTGGAAGGCGTCCACCTCCAGTTCTTACGTGGCCTGCTGGGAGTGAAACGCACCACGCACCACTTGATTGCCCTGGCTGAGTTTGGCAGATACCCGCTTGCTGTGCATTGGCAAAAACAAGTTGACAAGTTCAGGCTGCGCATCTGCAATGTCACTTGCACTGCATCTGACAACCCACTGTTCTGGGCGATGTTTGACGGCACACCCAATGTGGAAAACCTTAGGCTCCTGCGTACCCCTGCTGGATTTGCTGCCTTGCAGGCCCGCGGGAGGCCTGCCAGCGCCCCCAGCACAGAGCGCCATGAGCGGCTCTTTGCGGAGAACTCAGACAGCACCGTGGCAACGTACAAGCAGATGCGCGGCTTCAGCGCAGCGTACACCACGCAACCTTACATGCAGCAGATCAGAGGCTACAGACTGCGCAAATCAATGGCCCATATCCGCTGCAGCAGCCACAGGCTGAGAGTTGAGACAGGCCGCTACACATCAGAAGCCAGACACGAGAGGACCTGCCGCCTCTGCACATCAGCAACCGCCATAGAAGACGAGCAACACATCTTGCTGCACTGTCCCCAGCTCGATGACCTGCGCAACGCCCACAGCCACCTATTCCAGACGCCAGGACAGACTTTGACAGACCTCTTTGATGACCATCCCCCAATTTTGCTTGCTAAGTATGTGCGTGCAGCGCTGCTTATGCATCAATCAGTGCTGCTTTTGCCATGATTACATGAATTGTCAATCCCATGCCTGTTCATTGTGGCCCCCGGACTTTAAATCCGTGCTCTCTTTCTCAATAGCTTAGTGGTAAAGCACCAGACTGCAAATCTGGGTACCCAGATTCGATTCCTTGGTTGCTGCACCCCCACCCAGGGTATAAGTTGGGAAGCAGGAGGAGTTGGCAAGCCAGATGCGAACATGTGCTCAACAAGGCCGCTAGTACCATCTGATAAACTTCCTCTAACTGGACCTGACTCAGATTTCAACCAGACACCTAAGGACTTGCTCACATGAGCCAACACTATCAGCACCGAGCTGACTGCAAGAACCTGATGCTCAAACTGAACTGAAGCTAACTGATGATGTGCTGGAGGCCAGGCACACTGATATGAAGCAAAGCCTAGTCATAGTCCTAAGCCCGTTCATTGAGGCTACGGACTCTAAATGTAATCATCATCATCTTGGTGCTGCATCTGCTCATAGGGTGTGAGAGGAGGCATGATGTCCACGACTAGCCCACCTGATGCATTGTGCTGCTGCCTAGCCCCTTCTGCCGTGCACTCGGGCCAAATGGGTGGTGTGAGCAAACCAGAAGGTACACCTAGTATCTGCTGCAAGCATGTGTCTAAGCAGCGTGTGCCCAATTAAATTGGTGACTAGCTGTAGCTGGGTAGCCAAGGGCTGGTGACAGAGCCAAGCACATTCTCCTTCAGCTGTTCGCACTGAGCAGGCTGCAAAACATCAAACAGGAGCCAGGCAACTGCAGCTGCTGCAGCAGCATGGGCATTCTCACAGCAGAGACAAGGGTGGCAGGTGCTCTGGGCCTATAGATACTGACAGAAGGGAAAGGTCCTGGACATCTAGACACTTCGGGTGTGCAGATGTTGCACAAGGCGACTCAGCAGGGGGTTCCAAGTCCTTGGTGCTACAAATGCTGGCAAGAGGTTCATGGGGACAAAACAAGCTCTCATGTCTGCGGAGCCTTGCCAGACTCCCCCCTTTGAGCCCCCTTGAAGGACTTGGTGATGTCAGCAAAACGGCTGCCAAACCCTCGCATGGAACCCGAATCTGGTGAAGCCTGCGGCTGCTGCTGCTGCTGCCCTGCACCTGGCTGTGGTGTACCAGCACTGGGCGCACCCCCTGCCACCCCATTGCCTGTCTGGTGCTGGTCAGGCGCAGCCAGGCCCTGGAAGGTGGGCATAAGCCGATTGAACAGGCGGCGGCTCCCTGCGTCTTCTCCTGGAGGTGGCAGGTGCTTTGCAGGCGCCTGCTGCTGCTGCTCTGCAAGCTGGTGCTGGTACTGGGCCAGCAGCAGGGCACGTACGTGCTGGCGCAGCTCCCCTGCAGGGCAAGGATGTGTGTGACTTGTGGCACCCCTTAGAAATCACAATGAACATCAGGGGCGGCTTTTGATGCTCTGCCAGCTGGTGGTCGAGCATTGTCAGCAGCAGGACTTGCATGTGCTGGTGCACTTCCTGCGCAGTTAGTAGTCAGGATCTGCAAGCCATGCCACTTCGTGGTGGTCAGCCGGCTATATCTGAGCTGCTATGGGCTTGCATATGGCACCTCCCCTGCATTATGTATTGAGGAGCTCAGGGCACCCTTACCTGACTCAACCAGCAGGCCAGACAGCTCCTGCCGAAGGTCAGACTCTGCGGCTGTCAGAATGAGGCTGTGCTCTGCTGGCGCCTCCAGGGCAGCCTGCTGGCTGGGCGCCGCCAAGAACAGAGCTTCTGCCATGAGCGCCTGAATGGAGTATGCAGGCATCTAGTCAAATTTGACAGTGAGCAGCAGAGCAAGTGAATGAGGCCAGCATCAGGCAGCAGCTGCAGCAGCATGTAGCAGCCAAGCTCTGGCTCTATGGCAAGCCTGACTTGTGCTCGGTGCAGGATGGCAAACATGAAGCAGTGCTGCTTCTTTTCTTGCTGTGCCTCGACGCTGTCTGTGAACACGATACGCATCTATACAGAAGCAATTGTTCACAGCAGCTCAACAGCAGTGGAGCCCTGCTGCACTGCAACAACAGCTGCACAGGACAGCCTTCAACCTAGTGAGGCGGCATGCGCTTGGCATGCAAGGCTCACCTGTAGGCGGCCGTCTAGGGTGTCCAAAACCCCCAAGGCCTGGCCTGGCTGCAGGTCAGCTGCCGTGCCAGAGGCAGCATGCTCCAGGCTGCAGGCGGCCAGGCGTTGCTGCAGCGCGGCTGCCTCCCTCAGCGCCTGCTGCTGGACTCGCAGCAGCAGGTGCAGGGCTGCACGCTCCTGCAGGCATGGTTCCAGTCTTGAGTCTCCTGATATGGGATGTCAGCAGCAGTGGGTACAGGGCAGCTCCTGCTGTCATGCTTCATGTCATGAGCAAGTGACACAAAGTGCATGCACCAATACATGCAGTGCAACTGCCTCCCTCTGCGCAAGCTCCTGTAAGGGGCTCTGCCACTGCAGTCCAGCACCATTCACAGAGAGCAGATCTGCCGCACGGCCCAGTACAGCGCCCCACCTGGCTGACAGCCACAGCGCTGTCTGCAGGCGGCTCGGGGACCAGCTGTGGAGCGCTGCTGCTCTGGTCCGACCCAGTTGCTGCTGAAGCGCGGCCCGAGGCATCCCCTGCGTTGGGGCCTGCCTCAGCTTCTGGAGCAGCAGCAGGCCCAGCGTTGGTGACCGGGACAGTACCTCGCAGCATGCTGTCAGGCATGCTGCCCCCAGAGTCCCTCTCTGCTGGGGGACTCGCAGCAGCTGCTGGGCTGGCCTGTGCCTGTGCCTCTGTCGGGGGCGCAATGTGCTGGGGCCTCCTGCCGGCTGCCAAGAGGTCGCCACCAGAAGCAGCATCCTGCGCATGCACGGCAGCGCCCGCAGTGGCAGCACCTGCTTGGGGCTCCAGCCGAGCGGCCAGCAGCTCTTGCAGCTGCTGATGTGTCTCACGTGCGTCCCGCAGCTCAGCAGCCTGCATGTCAGATCAGGACCAGGTTCACCAGCAGTGATGGAAGCCAGTGCCCAATGCACCTTTGCAAAGATATAGGTTTGCCAGAGTGCACCAGGGCGACTGCAGGTCAGGCAACTGAGCTCTATCCTCCAGCTGGGGCAGCTACTTCCTGAAGATACATGTACTTGTCAGAGTCCACCAGGGCAGCTGCAGACCAGGGGACTGGCCTGCACTGAGCCTGGCTGACCTGCTGTGCCAACTGCTGCTGGAACTCCTCCTGCTGCCTGTGCAGCTGGTCTGCGAGCTGCTGCGCAGAGGCGGCCTGGTCGCACTTGGCCTCCAGTGCCTTGCGTAGGGACTTGACTTCCTTGGCCAGCAGCTGCAACAGGGATGGGAGGCACAGTAAAGAGGCAACACATGTTGAGAAATAGAAGGACTGCGCAGAAAGTGGACATCCTGACCAGCAGCTGCAGGGAAGGCCTCTCTGGCTGGGACAGCATGGTCTTTTCGCTTCCCTGACAAGCAGGTCCAGCACAGATAGCTCAGCACACAGCATGGCCTCCACCTTTTCTGGTGAGCAATGCACATACCTAACTCAGCGGCCACAAGCGGCCTTTGGCCAGGGCCCAGCATCGTGAAGGTGCAATACAGGCGTTGTGGACCACAATATGGTCAGGTGTGCCCTGTGGCAAGCCTGGCCCACAGCCTGTCTGGCAAGCAAGCAACAACGATCTGGTGCGCAACCTGCACAGCAAGTGCACAAGGCGATGATCGCTGCCTGCAGCTCTTGGTTGGGCACCTCGTGCACAGGAGATGATGAAGGCGCCAGCTGTTACCCAGTGTTGATGCGATCAGAGAGGGCACACCCCTGCAGGGCTGACCTTCTTATCAGCTCTAGACTGTTGCTCAGCCTGCACCATCTGCTGCCGGACGGCAGCAAGGGCCTCCTCATGGGCTGCCGCCGCGGCCGCACCCTCCCTGGCAGCAGAGTCCACCTTGGCCTGCAGGTCTGTCTGCTCCTGGCTGGCTGCAGCGGCCCCTGCAGAGTAGTAGAAACAGCATATCAGCAGGGCAGGTCAAAGCAAAGGGGGCGCATGCAGAGCGATGCAGCAGGTCTGGGCTGGCTGCAGCGGCCCCTGCAGACAGAGGTAAACAGCAGATCAGTGCGAGGCATGTTGCGGGAAGCAGAAGACCAACACAACTGTAGCCCTGCTGTGCAGTGTGCAGCAGGAGTCACACGCCACAGCTGCGCCTACAAAGTGGTTCAGCGTCACAGGCTGCAAGCCATCAGTACTCATGAACTGAGCATGCTGCCAGGAGTGCAGCAAGAGTGACCAAGTGCCCTGGCTGCAGCTGCCCCTGGCAGTGGGTTCAGCGTCAAAGGCTGCGTACCTGCATCGGCAATGCCCACTTGTGCTGCTATAGTATGTTTCTGCACCTGCAGGGGTTCCTCAACACCCTTGCAGGTTACGCCAGGTCAAGAGCAGCAGCACTGGTGCCTCACACCTGACGTTGCTGCCGTCAGGCTCGCCTGCGCCTGTGCAGCTTGAGCCCGAGCCTGGCTGGCCTCAGTCCTAGCCGCATCAAGATCACGCTGCAGACCTGCCACCTGCTCTTGCATCTGAGCCTGCTCAGTTCCAGCAGCCGCAGCCTGCTGCCTCCCGCTGGCAGCCTGCTGCTGGGCCTGGGCCAGCTCAGCTTGCAGGGACTGAAGCTGGGCAGCGCTGGCGGCCAGCTGTTGCTGCAAGCTGGCCACCTGACTGCTCTCCTGCAGGCGGATGGACGATGACTTTTGGACAAAATGGTTGTGTGTCCCACCAGTGGCGCACAAGTCAATGTGATGTGCTCTGCAGGCATCGGCTATCCAGGACATAAGCCAGCTCGCTTGCAGGGACTGCAGCAAAGCAGCACTGGCCGCCTAATTTGCTGCAAGTACAGGGCAGTCACAGGCAATGGAGTGCTTGCCGTTGGTAGCGAGTCAAGACACTTTGTTGTGCGCCCCCATGGAAGGCCTCATGCAATCCTGAGCTCATCACGGAAGTTTAATTCCAGCAGAATGTTCAGATGCACTCACCTCCTGCAGATCATTTTCAAGCTGTGCCTCTCTGAGACCTCCATCCTCGCCCTGGGCGTCCTCCAGCTCCAGAATGCGCACTGTCAGTGCCTGTCGAGCGTGCTGCTCTGCATTGATGGTCTCCACCGCATCCTGCGGCACAACCTGAGTCAACTCTTTCTTCAAACTGAAGCTATCAGCGCCTGGCAGGACTGCTGCTTTGCAGCGATGGTCTCTACAGCATCCTGCAGCCACTCAAGAGCAGCAATGCATCCAACACCAGCCTGGAAGATACGGCAACTCATGCTCATGCAGTGGCCACCCCAGCCTGAGCGGCTGGAGCACATGCAGCTGCTTCTCTTCTCCGTCTGCTGCAGGCAGACACAAGAATAGGCGAAGCTGTTGCACAAGCATCACGCCCACCTGAAGGTCTGCGCTGGCTGTGGCCAGCTGCTGCTGCAGCAGGTGCAGCTGCCTCTTCACTCCCACACGCTGCTCTACATGCAGCCCCAGGCGCATGTTGCTGACTGGTTCTTGGGCAGCTCCGCTCTCTGACACACTTCGAACTGATGGCATTGGTGGTAGACCAGCTGCAGGCCAGTATCAGCATGTTGAAACCCCCGGGCATCATCATATTTCAGGGCACTGGCGATCAGGCTGGCTGGCTGCTTGGCCTGGTTTGATTAGCCGAGAGCACTAAGACAGAGGCATTACCGGACTCAGTCAGCCCCTTTACAGCAAGCAGCCTGTGGCCTGCAAAAACATGCATTCCTCAGCGTGAGTCAGGCAGTGTACCCCATTGCTGCCACCAAGCAGCCAAGCACTTTCAAGAAGTTTCAAGTGCTTGCCAGTCGTGGTACTCATCCCCTCAGCAGCAGCAGCCCTCAGCTGTACCTGTGCCCGTGCTGCGCCTGTTGCCCAAGCTGCTGGCTGCAGGAGGCCGCGGCAGTGAAGCAGCACCTGCGGGCGGCGGCTGTGACATGGCTCGCGCCATGAAGTCAGCAGCTGAGCCCGCCTGCACCTCTGTGCCTGCAGCAGCAACTTGAGGTGGAACCAAAGTGCACTTTGATCAGCTTATATACACATGATTGGTTCTCATTGTGTTAGGCGCAGGCGCTTGTCGATGGCCCAGACACTCTTGAAAGCATCCCTGTGCAAGAGTTGCCAGGCAGGCAGCGGCTGCCAACATGACTCTAGTCAAGAGGTCTGCAGCTGAGCCTGCCTGTGCCTCTGGGTCTGCAGTGCAAGCGAGACTGGAGGCTTGACTTGCTTAGCTCCAGTACAGTCATTTGAGGCGCAGGCAACAGGTCAGGCATTGTATTGCTTTCACTTCTGAGCTGCTGTGCAGGGCACGCTGGGTGCCCAGACTCAGGCAGCCACTGGACAGTGCCTGTGTATGAGATGCCGGCAGGACTACTGTTCACCGCACATGCAGTTGCATTCCCTGCACGGTGGGAGCAGCCCGCGCTACCCTGCCGTGGACAACATGTTCTGCCAACAGAAAGATGCTGCCACATGTACTCTTCCCTCAAGAAATTGCACTTGTTACTTGCAGCAGGCTATCAGGCATAGATCTGAGGTGATCAGAGATCCTCCCCACAAAGTTCTGCTGTGTGCGCCCAGCACCTCTTCCACAATGCCATGCTGTGTACGCTCACCTGCGCTGGGGCCCGACACCTCGCTGAGATTGTCTGCGTGGTCGCCCAGCCCTGAGCTGCCCCCCTCAGACATGGCGTAGCTATCGGTGCCCGTCCTGGAGGCACTGGCAGACGGCGCAGGAGAGGGCTGCACCCTGCGGCCAGCATGGGCCAGCAGGTAAGTGCGCAGGAAGCCATGGGCTTGCAAGAGCATGCGGCTCTTGTGTTTGAAGCGTGCTCCAGCCCACCTTCAAACGACGCAGCAGTGCTTGCAAGCGAAGCAGATCAGCACCTTCCTGCCGGCATGTGGGCATAGCTGACGTAAATGACAGTGATGGGCTCAGCCCTGCCCTTGCTCCTTCCCAGGGGATGTGCAGCAGTGATGCCTGTGTGCTCGCCTTGCAGACAAGCACACTGCGCAGAGAGGTAGCTTCATGCAGCTCGCACCTTCTCAACTATCACCTCACCCTTGCATCAGCTTGACTGCCCCTTCAATGAAGCCTCTGTTCAGGCCTCTGTTCAGAGTGGCCTGAGGCTTGATGACTAGCATGGCTGCTCCCTCAATGCAGCTGCAGCCCTGAACTCAAGGCAAGTTTGGAGCCAGGGACCCTACCTCTGCACAAGCTTGGCTGCCTCGCTGAGCTCAAGGAAATTGTTCAGCATGCGGCTGCGTGCAACCTCCCCATCCGCTATCAGCTTCCACAGCCAGGCCTCCAGCTCCTGGCGCCGTCGCTCTATCTGTTCAGGCTTCCTGTTGACGCCAAACAGCGCGCGCCGCAGGGGCATCCCCTTGGCAGACATCTTCTTAGCTCCCAGCTCCTCCTTCAACTGAAGCAGCGCAGGAATAGCTTGAGGCCTGAGGCAACACCCAGTAGACGTCGAAGACACAGGTGTCCATGGTTGTGCATTCTGCATCCGCATAGGTGCAGCGCACCCTCGAAAAGAGCTTGGTGAAGTGGCTGAATCGCCGCAGCACGCTACGTGTTCTCGGGGGTGCAGCTGCTTTGGGGGGCAACACCTTGACCTCCACTCGATAGAACTGCAGCGCAAGAGGGTGAAATGAGTGCAAGCAGCAGACGAGAGCATCCAATGCCAGGCGCCCCCTTGAGCAGGTGCCCTGTTGAGGCTATGCTAGCATTGCAATGGGATCTGGAGCGGATGAGACCAGCATGTGATGTTGCGTAAGCAGCTGCGGGCATCTTTGGCTGACCATTTGCTGCAATGCATCAAGGAATAGTGGCAAATCAGGACCACCTTCTTAGGGCAGGCTGACTGCAGGAGCTCTGGCTGAGTGCAGGTGCATGAGGACCCTCACCACCACCAAGTCATCCCCTTCTAGAGTTGTCTGCGTCCACGATGGGATTGTGACGCTGAATTGCCATCCAGCCCCTGCCATGACCACACTCCAAGATACCTGCCTCAATTCCAAGCCGGCCTGATGCGCGATCGGTATTTGATATGGGCAGATGGCTGCTTTGTTTGAGCACACATTGTGCACATGGGCTGGAATTCTGAAAGCTTTCGACTTCTCTTTCCATAATAGCATGTCGCAGATCACGTTCCAGGCCCTGAGCGAGATCCGACACTATGAGGCTGCTCCAAGGCAGTGGCCAGGCCACCGTCAGCATCACTGTCACCCGCCCAATAGGCGGCAGCATGGACGACATGTACGACTCAAATGCCAGGCACAGTCCAAGCCTCCTCAGCAACAGATGCTGGTGCGTTCAACACGAGCTGCTTCCAGTGCACAGGCTATGTATGCACATCGAAGCAAGCTAAAAGAGCCACAGTTCATGTCAGCATCTCTTCGCAGGTATATGTGCCACCCCACCCGCTGGTCAAGCACTGGCTGGCAGTGGCACGCAACAAGATGTCGCCTCCCCCCATCTTCAGAGCTGCGCTAGCAGAGCTGGGACGCATTCTGATCTACGAAGCTGCCCGTGACTGGCTGCCCACGCTGGACACTGAGGTTGAGTCGCCTGTCGGACCTGCAGATGCCACCTATGTAAATCCCATGAAGCCTGTCAAGGTAAACGGTCTGCAGTTGTGTGCTTTTGAGGTACGTGTGCCCAGCATGGTTTGCCAGCAGTGGGATTTGCAGCCCTGCTTACTTGATTTCAGGGCACATCCATCTGTGGCGCCAGTCAGAGCCAGCAGACATCGCCTCACCAAATCCTAAGATGGCTGTGCATGGGAACAGTAGATGAATTGCAGCAGGCTGCCCTGCCAGCAGACCTGCTGATGGTGTGCTGTGTGCCTCGCTTGCAAGCAGTGGCAAAGCTGGTCCAACCGTTAAATGTCTCAAAGAGACTCCCCAAAGCCAATTCCTGTCACACTGCCATTGTGCGGGAACATAGACACAGCTGCGCAGGGCGGCTGTGTAGATGCCCATGTCCCCCTCATTGGCTCTGCACATCACAGCAATCTGTGGCGTACACGCATCAGCGCCTGCAGCTGGTGCTACAGGTCTTGCTGATGCCGGCTGGACCACCCCGCAGTGCAAGCCGTGTTCAAACAGTGTTTCCCCTGTGCCTGCAGCTGGTGCCCATCCTGCGGGCAGGGCTAGTGTTGCTGGAGCAGACCAGCACCCTCCTACCGGCCCAGCAGACGTACCATGTGGGGTTGGTGAGGAACGAAGAGACACTGCAGGCAAGGTTCCTGGCACAACAGCCCCTTTTGGGCACATCTGGCCCCACTGATTTACTGTTTGACGCCTCTGTTGTCCAAATTACAAAGTAAAGTGCAGACGTCAGCTCATGCTGGTAGCATAAACAAAAGACAGCTTCACATAACCCGCTGCATGGCAGCAGGAGCATGCAATATAGCAATAACCCATGCATGTCTTTGCCTGGCTCAGGACAGACAACTCCCATTCACTGGCATGCAGGCTCTAAGGCCGATAGCTTCTGCATGCCTGCAGGCGTCCGCCTACCTGAACAAGCTGCCAGAGCGCTTTGAGAGCGACGACAAGATTCTCATATCAGATCCCATGCTAGCAACAGGTGAGGCAGCTGCGCAGCAGCCCTGAGCAAAAGTGTGCTTGTGAGGGTGCGGTCCAGTGTGTGGCTGGACTCCCATGCAGGGTGCTGCTTCATGTGCTGACTGGGATGGCAGCACACACACCAGGTAAAGGAGCTTTTGAGACAGCCACAGTGTTGCAGTGCTGGGCTGGACCTAGTTTGAGCTGTGGCAGCCAGGATTCTGCCCCAAAAAGCCATGCGCAATATGCAGACAGACTGATGCTGAGCCCTCTTCTATTCTGCCCTTCTGCAGGTGGTACAGTTTTACAAGTGCTCGAGGACATCGTAGCCAGAGGTGGCCAGCCACAGAACATTATTGTGATTTCTGTTGTGGCTGCACCGCCAGCCCTGCAGAAGCTGTCCAAGTTCTCAGGTACTTTCATTGCTGGGGGGGGGGGGGGGGGGGTGGGTGACAGCAATGTCTCATCACTGCAGTAATGCGAGGTTTCGGGCCGGTCTCTCATTTGTGTCCATCCCTTGCAGGCCTGAAGGTCTACACAGCGCAGATTGATGCCGAATTGAACGAAAAGGGTTATATAGTGCCCGGACTGGGCGATGCAGGGGATAGAGTTTATGGCACCTAAGACTGCTCAATTCAATGAGCCGTCATCAAGTTTCAAACATACTACACTGGCTACGAGAGTAATTGATATTATGACAATCGCAATCCTGTCACATGCTGGGCTGATTGTGTGCTGGGGCCAGCTTTGTGACAGACATATACAAAATGCAGATCGTCATTGATCAGAAGATCAATGACGTCCTGCAACTACCACACACGCTTAGCAACTGAACAGCCTAGGCAAAGTTACTCAAACAGTGCATACCCAACTCACCTTACTGCCTGGTGTAAAAGGGCCCTGGATGTGTGGTGGTAACACTGCAGTCTGCTGCTGTCCTAGGCTGCAGGCACCTGCTGCTGCCTCATGTGCAGGTGCCAAACCCCTTGGCCCTGTGGCTGGCTTGTAGATGCCCTCAGGCTGAGGTTGCTTTGCAGGTGGGGTACTGTCGACAGGTAGATCTTCAGAAGCTGCAGTCAATATGCTCATCAGGAATATGTCAGGCAAAGGCGCAACGCTAGCACATGCCTGGGCAACCTTGCAATCAATGACACCTTGCTGCTACGGGCCCATCACCCAGAAGCAGGAAACACCTTTTTGCCGGAACTTGCATCAATGGCATCTCACAGGGTGCCCCACCTGCATAATGATCTGTATCGCGCCATGGCTGCTCAGAACCTGCAGCCTCCATACGCTGCATGACGTTCTGCTGTGCAGGTGCAGCACTGGTCTTTGGGGCAGTTGTGACAGTCTTCCCTTGCACAGGCAGCTCTGAGGAAGGCTGTGCTTCTGAGGGCGCTGTTTGATGTTGTGTGGCATCCCGCTGGCCGTGCACATATTGCTTGCCTGCAAGCAAGCTGAGCACATGTGAGGATATGACAACCATTGATGAGTGTGCAGCCACTGATATAGGAAAACATGCTGGCAGGTTTTAAAACCAGGCACTGACAAATTCTAGCAATCTTGCAAAATGGAAGTCCTGCTTGCTCAGTGGACCTCCACACACTGGCATGCAGGCAGGACTTGCAGCAATGGAGCCATCTTACAGCAGGCACAGATACGTGGCGCCTGTTGCCCGCCACTGTGCTGTGCAAATTGCAAAACCTTCCTGCTGCAGCATCGAGGTCCACAGACTCCACCCGAGCCTCTGAGACTGCAGACAACTCATCAGCAGACGGCTCTGTTGCTGCCACTGCCATGGCAGCTGACCCATCAGCAACTGAGGCTTCTGGCACCTCATCAGATGGCACTCCTGCTGCCGCTTCTACTGCAGCAACTGGCCCTCCCTTACAGTGGGCCAGCAACTTCCTAGCTTTGGCAGCCTTGCTCTTAGGGCTGTGGCTTGATAGAATGCGCAGCTTCTCTATAGTGTAGATGGCCACTGTCCAGCCGAAGTCTGGGTCATCTGCATGGCAGGCCCTGGCTGCAGTGTTATGAGCAGTTGAGACTAGGAGTGCCCTGAGGGCACTGCAGCACGTGCTCCGTGAGCACCTCAACAGCTGATGGAGTCAGCCAAATCTGGAGTCAGCCAAATCGGGCAAGCTTGAGGTAATTGCAAGTGCAGAAAGACAGACAGTCAGATGCACTGTTACCCAAAAATGGGTTGTGTTGGACAGGCGGCGACAGAAGTGTGCTTGCCTAGACGGGGCAGCCGGGAGCCAGGGCTGCCGTATGTGACCTCGATGAGGCACCCGCCTGGCCTGAGCACCCTGCAGTGGCAAGCACAGGTGATGCCTTCAGCACAGCCTCCAATATGCCCAGAACGTGGTCTGTTGTGTGGCTTGTGGCCAGCTAGAGAGCAACACAAAGTGTGTGCAGACTGGTCGGATAGGCAGCGGCTAGTGCCACACACCCACCTGCTGGCCTCCTGCAGCATGTCATCCACATTGGTGTCTGCCTGGTCCCCACACATGAGCGCGTCCAGTGTGCCCTTGTCCAGCACAGCATCAAAGAAGGCTGTAGGGTACTGCGGCATGTTCCTGCAGAGCACAAGATTTTAGTTGGTACAAATGCTGCACCACTGCTGCGGAAGCCTTGCTGTGTCTTCCTGCCTGCTCCAAGGTGGGCATTGGCTGAGAACTGTAGGTGCAAGCGGCTTTGGACCTCTGGAGCTCACCTGACGTCTGCCACCTCATATTGCAGCATGGGCAGGCCCTGCAGGGGGTGCAGCAGCGACGTGATAGCACCAGCAGGCAGCTGGCAATGCAGTGAGCCAGACTGACACATGCAGCAGCCAGGCTCCTCTAGGAGACAGCCACATACAATAAATGTAAGCTCGCTCAACAGAGCACGCTCCTGACCTCATGTTTGAGACTCAGGTCTGCAATTGCGGTCGGGCTGAAGTCGACGCTGATAATGGGCCCAGTGTAGCCAGACATGGCCATGTCCAGCTGCAGCTCAGAGTTGCCTACTCCAAGCTGCAGAGGGCAGCCATGCATTCCGTCAAATCGTATGGACAGAGCAAATCAACAAAGACTCTGGGCCAGTGAGTGCAGCTCTGAGCTGCCCACGCAAATCTGGGGTGGCTGACCACAGTATGTTATTCCAAGGGAGGCTGCTGGAGGAAAACTGAGCCTCTGCCGGTCTCAGGCAGTGCATGATACTTGAGAAAGGAGCAAGAGTGCTGGACGCAGGTGCAGGAGGCTACTGCTGGCGCCACATCAACCTCCAGGGTGCCCTGACGGGGCACCTGCAAAATCTTGGCATCGTGAGGGACATGTGCCTCAACGAGCGCGCTGAGCTCCCTCCAGGACTGCAGGAGTCTCAATGATCATGCCGAGTGTCTGCAGAGCTGGCTTCAATGCAGGGCGCGCACATGGGTACATGGGTCTGCGCTGCAGCATGGCACTTGCACGACAATGAAAGCCGCCATACCTGGTACCAATCAAAGCTGCCCTCTGACTTGGAATACCTGGCCTCCCAGAAGCTCCGTTTGGAGTCTGCATGCATGAAGATGTTCAAGCACCATCTGAGGCAAGATACTGATGGTGTCAACAGATCGCTCACACTCTGGCATGTCGCTTCAGATGTGCAACAAGCTCGTGTCCTTTTGAGCAGCCCGGTCATGCCTGGTCAACGCTTGTTGCTTGCCTTCTTGGCTGACCTGTTCTGATCACCTGGACGGACTGATGTGGAGACTTGCAGCTCGATCTGGCCTGAGCAGGCAGCTGCTGGACGCCTGTGAGGCCCAGAGGCCCCTGACCTGCTGTCAATGCTTTCATGCATCTGCATGCCAGATGGACAGCAGTGCTCAACAAAGGCAGAGGTGGGTTGTCTCAGAGCAGCTGAGCGTCACCCTGATTTGATATGAAGTATGAACTTCATCTCCACTGCAGGCAGGAGTCAGCTCCCGATCGGCCTGCTGCCGGAGCGCCAGCAGCCTCCCTGAGTCAGGCAGAGCTCAAAAAGTTTGCCAAGCTCGCAGCAGAGTGGTGGAATCCTTATGGCGCCTTTCGGCCCCTGCACGCCATGAACCCTGTGCGCTGCAGCTTCATCCGCAGTGCCCTCTGCCAGTGTTTTGGGTGAGTTTGCAGACCTTGGCAGCGCCGCCAGTTTCCTTCAGCCTCCTACTCCAGTGCTCTGCCAAGACACAGCCCAGCACATGCATGGACCCGCGTCTGCTTGTGCTTTGGGTGAGCCTGTAGCGCTTTGAAGTGCAACAGCCTTTGAGCACTGTGCCAAGGCTGTGGTGGAGGCACAGCAACACCGTACCAGGAGCTGCAAGAAGCATTTATCGGGTGTCCTGTACTCACGCTGGGCATGACAATGTGCTAATGTCCTTCAGTGCCAAGCGACATCGGCCTGCCACATGCATCACGCAGGGCCAGCAACTGACACTTCCAGGAGGTTAGGGATAACCTGCATTGGTGTACCCCTATCTCTGACAGTGCCTTCGTGCTTTGGGCCCAATCACCTCAGAACCTGAGGCCTGCCATGCTGCAGCCTTGATTGCCTGGACCCAGCCCCCCTCAAAGGCCTGAAACTCCTGGACGTCGGCTGCGGAGGCGGCCTGTTATCAGAGGTGGGCACCCCTGGCATTCTGCGTCATGGCCAACAGGTGTGAGATGCGGCATGTTTGAGGAGCGCGCCTGATCTCCTCACAGCCCCTGAGGAGGCCAGGTCGCCCCCACAATCTTAAGAATGGACCGCCTACTGCTGTGGCGTAGGATGTGATGCCTGACAGCCGATGCTTGCCTGCAGTCTGCCAGCTGCATGATTAAGGCTCCAGTGGCAGCCTGCGTGCAAGCCATAGAAGTGGCACAGCATCCCCAGGCAACTGCTGTCACACATCAAACAGATGTCTGCTTGCCCCTGAGCAATGAGGCAGACGGGGACCACCCTGCCTGCTGCTGACCCAGGCAACTCCCTGACTGCACCCACATCAGTGATGTAGTCACCTCCCTGCAGCCCTCCACCTGCATGCGTGAATGCGTGACATGCATGGAGCCTGACAAGGGCAGACCTTGCGCACAGCCTGCCCGTAGTGCAAGACTGGCTGAATTGCAGTCTGTCGCATGTGGGCCATGTGGTAGCAGCCGTGCGCACCGGGCTGCCATCTGTGACTCACACACTGGGCACCACCCCATCCCTGATGCCGATCAGGAGTGCAGCCTACCTGCAGCCCCACACCTGCATGGGCAACTCCAGAATGGCTGTGCTGCCATGCACACCCAAGCCTGAAGTGCCTCACAGCCCTTGCTGGCTTGGCACCGCAGCGTTGCCAGGCACACTGGACAGGCCCCCCTCTCAGAGGCAGTGCCTTGCTGCAGCCCCTAGCCCGCATGGGCGCCTCAGTGACAGGCATCGAGCCTGAACAGAACAACCTCCGAGCAGCCGTCCTGCACGCAGAGAGTGACGTGGAGCTGGCAGAGCGCCTGGACTACCAGGCAGTCACAGCCGAGCACCTGGCCAGCACTGGTGTGTTTGTCATTCTGCTGGCCTCTAGCTTTTGGGAATGCTCAGTAGGGTGCAGATGGGCCTGCTGCTTTGGCGGCCATGATGCCAGGCAGTCACAGCAAAGCAGCTGGCCAACACAGGTGGGAAGGCTGTGCACATTGCCTGTGATTCCCAATCATCTTGGCCCAGTGGCTGTGCAGCACAGGTCTGCTGCTGGTCGTGGCACTGCTTGGGTCTGTGTCAGGAATGGTAGAGCGCTGCATTGTCAAAACGCAGCAGCTGGCCCACACAGGCAGAGTTTTGCTGGGCCTGGGATGCGCTCGTCGGTAAGGGCTGCCTGCTGCCCGTTCAAGTCAACTGGTGGCGCAGGGATGCTCCCAGCGATTTGCAGCAGAGTCGGTGAACAGCACAAATGGGCTGTCTTGAGGGACAGTCGTGGCTGGCCTTTGCAGCAGGGCAGCTGGCCTGCGCAGATGAGCTGCCTGCTTTAGCTGCACCATGCCGAGTATATGGGCCTGTAGCGCCTGACTACCAGGCTGTTACACCAGAGCAGTCATCAACCACAAGCTGTCACCTGGCCGGCCTCTGTCTGTCATCATGCCGCTTTCAACAGCATGGGAAAGCTTTCTGCTGAGCCTGCTGTGTGCGCAGCACCTGAGCAATGCACACAGTCTTGCCGCATATGGGGCCCAGTCAAGGCATCACAGGGTTGTGGTGGGGCAGACAAGTCTCAAGCTCTGCTCACAACTGGTAGGTCCTGTTGCCGGCCAGCAGTCTGATGCACCTGCTGGTAGGACGGACTGTGCTGAGTATGGCCAGTCTGGCAACAGTTGACGCTGCTTGTCATTCCTGGTGTCTACCGATGTGAATCTTCGTTGCAGGCCAGCAGTTTGATGCAGTCTGCGCTCTAGAGGTGGTCGAGCACGTCAGCCAGCCAGAGGCCTTTGCAGCCACCTTGGCATCGCTGGTCAAGCCCGGCGGGGCGCTACTGATGTCCACCATCAATCGCACCCCCAGGGCCTACGCCATGGCAGTGGTGGGGGCAGAGCGCATCATGCAGCTGCTACCTGTTGGCACGCATGACTGGACCAAGTTTGTCACCCCAGGTGGGGCTTCCTCTGCTTCAGGTGGTGGTCATGGCATGGTGCTGCCTGCTCTGAGCAGGCAATACTGCGCCATCTAAGTCTCACCGTCCCAGCTCAGGGCATGTGATGAGGATTCATGCAAGGGCCTGCTGCCTCGCAGCTCTGCATGGTGCCTGTCAAGGACAGCTGGTGTCTGGGCTTGGTTACCTTCTGTGCTTCATGCAGGGCCATGGTCATCCTCGGTCAGTCCTTCATAATGCCCTGCAGGGGAGCTTGACATGCTGTTGGAGCCCCATAGCATGCAACTGCAGCAGCTGGCGGGCATGGTGTATCAGCCAATGTCAGGCCGCTGGGAGCTGCAAGAAGACCCTTCTGTGAACTATATTGCCTACTTTCGGAAACCTCCAGCTGAATCAAATCTATCCCCGATGCAAAGCTGAGCCTTGACCACACTTCAGCCAACTAGGAGTCTCCAGCGCTTGCTCTCCAGAAGTCCATGACAATCAACTTGCATCCACAGCCTGGCAGTGCTACTTACTGCTCCCATCAGTGAGCAGAGGCACAATGCGCCCAACAGTGTCAGAGTGCAGTGAAAGCTTCAGGGCAAGGTAAGCATGTCTCATGTCAGTCTGGGGGCAGTGTCACATGCGATGATGAGGACTACACCAGGCAACGCCCTGCAGCAAGTTGAAATAGAGTGCTGACAGTGTCTTTGTATATCGATTCATGGTTCACCCTCAAGGCCTCAATATGTCAAGGTGTCTGTCAAATGCTGCCCAGGAGAGTGCCTCTATCCCCTGCTGCAACTGGGAAATTTGGCACAGGCCTGTTGACCTCGTCCTACCTGACAGACACAGTCCCTGAGAGGCACTCCTTCCTCGGCAAGCCCATATATGGGTGAGACAAATCCATGGATCGTACACGAGGAGCCATGGAAGTCATACATGGATGATCTCTGGGACACTTCCGACAAGTGAGGATTATGATGTCGCAGGGTGCCACAAGGCCTGCAAGTAGGTCTTGACAGTAGCTTCCCTGCAGGCACCTCCAAGTTGCTGCTCAGGGAGACCTGCAGGCACTGCAAGCGGCCTGGCAGCAAGCTGGTCACTCCTGGCATGCCCAGGCATGGGGCAAGGGTGCATGGCCCTTGAAGTCGAGAAAACATACATGGGCACAAAAGTTGAGTGCTGCAGCAGCTGCTGGAGGGCACCTCGCGTTGCTGCAATGGCTGCACCAAACTGGCTGCCGTTGGAACCTGGGCACGTGCTCAAGCGCAGCCAGAGGCGGCCACCTGGCAGTCCTGCAGTGGGCGCGACAGAATGGCTGCAGTTGGGATGAGGACACCTGCGCCAAGGCAGCTGTAGGAGGCCACCTGGCAGTCCTGAAGTGGGCTCGCCAGAGCGGCTGCAGATGGGATGAATGGATCTGCGCCGGGGCAGCTGAAGGAGGCCACCTGACAACCTTACAGTGGGCGCGACAGAATGGCTGCAGATGGAATGAAGGCACGTGCTCATGCGCAGCCATAGGGGGCCACCTGGCAGTCCTGCAGTGGGCGCGACAGAATGGCTGCAGATGGAAAGAAAGCACGTGCTCATGCGCAGCCCTAGGGGGCCACCTGGCAGTCCTGCAGTGGGCATGACACAATGGCTGCCGTTGGAATAAGGACATTTGCGCCCTTGCCGCTGTCGGAGGCCACCTGGCAGTCCTGCAGTGGGCGTGACACAGTGGCTGCAGCTGGGATGAGGACACCTGCACGAATGCCGCTGCTGGAGGCCACCTGGCAGTGCTGAAAGGGGCCCACGAGAGCAACTGCCCAGTCAACAACCGCCTTGACATCTTGAAGTGGGCACGGCAGCAGCAAGCCCCCTGTCCATGGTGGAGCCTTGATGAGCTTGACGATTATGATGAATATGCACTGATTCATGCACAGCCCAGCACCCTGCTGTGGCTTGCACAACAGGGTGCGCCCCTGCCAGAAGAAGCCTATGACCTTGCCTGCAGCTCTGCCCACTGGCTGGCGCATGCGTATATTGCCTTGAGAGCCTTGCTGCCTGCTGAAATCTTGCTCGACATACTGACGTTGTCTATGGAGTGAAAGCAATGTCTTGTCATATTTGACACACGGCAGGGGGCAAAGCAGTGTACCGTTGCCTGCTGGGGACAAGAGTGACACATAAGCTGAGAGGGTCTGTCAAGCTGAATGTAATTGTTGCTGCCTGCTGACGTTTTGGACCACATTCTGACACTGTCTATGAAGTAAAAACAATGTCTTTTCAAGTCAGACACATGTCAGATGGCCATGCAGTGCACTGGTGCCTGCTGGGGTTTGGATGGACGCACCTGCCATGCAAGTCTGTTGCTGCCATGCAAGTCTGTACACAACAGATTGCAACATGTCAAAATGTGTCCTCCCAAGGAGTCCTTAGAGTGAAACCGCTGCTGAGCTGCAGTAAAGCTGAGGGACCTGATGCAATCCATAAATTTGGCTTCTGCGTCCAGAGAGAATTGCTGAAAGAACTGCCAGACCCTGTCAGGACATCTGCCCTGCTCGTCGTAGAGGATGCCAAAGCAAAATC
This sequence comes from Asterochloris sp. CNOR1, assembly GCA_963969365.1. NCBI lineage: Eukaryota > Viridiplantae > Chlorophyta > Trebouxiophyceae > Trebouxiales > Trebouxiaceae > Asterochloris > Asterochloris sp. CNOR1. The sequence continues at coordinate 772,797 of OZ017762.1, forward strand.
AGACCCTCAAACGGTGGCAACACTGATTGGCGAGAGCTGAACGCTATCCTGCAATTGTGCGGCGTTTGGTCTTGCTTCAAAGCGCAGTTGGGACTGACACCACAAACGTATCTCCTCCGCCTAGACGGGCTCAGAACTCTGGACAATGCCTCCCAGATACTGTCAGGCCGCTTGCACGCCTGACTTGCCCCGTTGTGCCTCATGCCAGATGTGCACTAGGCCAGCGTAGGACTTGCAGCAGGCAACAAGAGCAGGGAAGGAAGCCCAGCCCTTCTCAGCAGTTAGCCACAGGCTCTCTGATGTAGCAGCAGCTTGGTTACATGGGCTGTGCCCTTTGACTTCTGGGGGTGCTTGTCGGCGATGAGCAGCACCAAGCATTTAGACGCTCACGCTGCCAATTGGCAAGCAGCTTCTTGAAGCAATCCCTGCAGCACAGAATAGCACATGCCAGGCAAACCGCAGCAGCCAAGCACCAGGGATCACCTGAAAGCACTGCTTGCTTGAGATTCACCTCAGCTGTGCCCCTCCTTGATCTGCGGCCTATCTGACAGCTTGACTTCGTGTGCAAACGCAAACGCAAAGACCATGCAGGATCTTGAGTCGGAAGGCTGGCATCTCACACCAGAGGCAGGTGCCACTGATTGCCGTGCTTTAGTTGCGATTGGTTAGATCTCTTCATCAATGTCGTGCTACAGTTGCCAATCAGGCATCTTGTCACGGTCTGCAGGCTGACAGTACAATCAAGGAAGACAATGGAGAGGGCCTCAGGCAGGCTGCTCTCAACACTGACCTGAAGGAGGCAAGGACATCTGACATGCTTGGAGTGTTCAGCACAAACCAAGCAGGCCCACTCCCACAACTGCTGATTGTCCCAGCACGAGGCCCAGCAAGCCGGATCACACTCACGAGGTGCCATCTTGCAGATAGGCCAGCCCTTCCTGCCAGTCGATGTCAATCGGGCACAGAGCAGCTCCCTCAAGGGGCAGCATGTCCTGCAAGTTGTGTCCATCTCGGATGTCACCAAGCCCAGCAGCGGCCTCGGGTCTAGCAGCCACAGGTGCGCGGCAGCGGGCAGGCACACAGGCTCCGGCACCTGATCGCGTCTAAGCAGCCTCTGTTCTTGCTGGAGGTGACAGTCCAGTAGTGACCCCCAGAATGCAGATCAGCTGCACAGACTGAAAGGCGACTGGGCGGCATCCTCAGTGCTTGCTGTAAAGCTGCATGCATGACCTGCGTCTGCCGCAGCTGCCGTGCTCCCATGCCCAGCAGCCTGTCGAGGAATCTGAGGCATGGTGCCTGTGCTGCCGTAGGCTGCTGCGTGTGCAGCTGACTGACGGCAAGGCCACCTGCTGCGCGGCCGAGTACAAGCACACCCCCCAGCTGCACGACGAGTTGCCACCGGGCACCAAGCTGGCCCTGACCAATGTGCAGATCAAGCTGGGCGTGCTGCTGCTGGACCAGAAGACCGTCAAGGTGGGCACCCCTGCCTGCCTTTGGGGTGCAGACGCGACTGCCTGCACCAGAAACGCAGCTCTGCAGTGTGGTGCTGCTGCACATCTGGCTCTGCGTGCTCTCTGTGGCTGCTTGGCTGTCTGGCCCGCACCAGGGGAGCAGAGGGACAGTGCCCCACGGGTGGGGGGGGAGACAGGGGGTTGGCAGCTCACGTCAGCCCGTCCAGACTATGCTGTTGCACCTGCATGTGGCAGTGCACCCTTTGCTTGACCCTGAAGTGCTTGGCCCATTGCAGTATGCTGGAGGCATGCCCCATCATGCTGGGTCTTGCACCAGCCAGCAGTTTGTCATACAGTGTGGAGTTGCCCCGTGCAGGTGCTGAGTGGCACAAGTGCCCCACCTGCTGGGGCGCTCTCCTTTCAGCTGCTTCTCTGCCTGGCATGCTTGCTGCCTTCCGTCCCACTCCCTACTGCCCGCAGCTGCCGGTGCTGGGCAGCAAGGTGCCTCGCCTGATGGAGGCCTGGCAACGCCTCTATGTTTCGGTCTCTGCCTGCTTCTGCAGGTGCTGGGCGGCACTGTGCCCCACCTGGTGGAGGCCTGGCAGTTTCAGCGCAAGTATGGGTCTCTGAGCCGCCTGGCAGCTGTCCCTGACGGCCTTGAACGGCCTCCTCCCTTCCAGAGCTTCATCCCTGGCAGGTGTGTGACCCTGGGGCTGTCTCATGTGTGGTCAGTCCTCAGTGGCAGGTATGTGCTGCCTGCCCCATGTGAGCCCTATGCACTGCTGAAGGCAGGGATCTGCAGGGCTGCTTTGAGACAGGTGGAACCAGCTGTGACAGAGGTCCTGCAGGAGGTAGGTCGTCATTCAATGGCAACCACACTCACAGGCACATGCATGCCGCGTGTGAGGATGGCAGAGGCACCAGCCTGCTGCAATGGCTAGCTGCAGTCAAGCTCAGCACTGCTGTGCCAAAACTCTGATCCCCCCCTAACCCTGCAGGCGGCACAACGCAGCAGGGCGGGGCAGGGCACCAGCGCAGCAGGCAGTCTTCCCTGGCAGCGCCACTGCCCCCAGTCAGGCAGGCCCACCTCAGTCCAGGGCAGCTGCGCCTGCAGGTGGGGTGCTCAAAGGACAGCACACCCTGTGCATCTGCTCTGCTTGGCTGGCGCACTTGCCCTGCCGCCGTCTGCCCAGATCAAGCGTGCCCTCGTCGCCCGAGTCTGTGTCCTGCCAGAGCTGCAGCAACAACTGCCCTGCTGGGGTGCTCAATGCTTGTATGGGTAGTTTCAAGCACTGTCGTTAATGCGGCCGCAACACTGCATGTGCAGGTGGTCCCCCGCCCGGCTTTGCTCAGCCCAGTCCCAGCCAACCACACACAGCCAGCAGCAGCTTCACAGCAGGCATCCACAACCCTGCAGCAGCCACAGCTGCAGAGCTGCCCCCAGGCACCTCTGGGCCCCAGGCCCAACTGCAGACCAAGGACAAGCAGCCAGAGGCCCGTCCCAAGGAGCAGGCTGGGGCTGTGCAGCGCAACCAGAGCCAGGTCAAGTCCAAGCTGCTGGAGCGGCTGGCTGACGAGGTCAGCAGAACAACCCTGGGGCTGTGCTTGTCATCTCGATGCATGCAGCCTGCCTGGCAGCCCAGCCTGTTGTGGGCGTTTGGGCCCTGCAGGCAGGGCCATGGCCAGATTCCATGCTGCCACTCACCCAAGAATGCCCCACCCTCTGTATTGTCGAGCAGCCATTATTGTTATCCAGCATCTAGCTGAGGCGTTGCCGCCCCTCCCAGCCCCCCCCCCCCCCCCCCCCCCCCCTGCCCCCCCCCAGCGTGTCCAGGAGCACAGCTAAAGCAGGTGTGGCAGCCTGCAGCCCACAGCACGCACGGGCAGGGAAGCCCTTCTGTTCCCTGATGACCAGCAGAGGCGCCCACTTGCAGGGCACTGAGCGCAGAGGCAGGAGATCTGGGCACCCCTGCGCCAGACAGCTTTGCGCAGTCATCACTCAACTTCCTGGCACCTGCTCTTGACTCTGCAGCTCTGGGCCACATCAGGGCGTGCGACTGGGGTCCCCTTCATCTACCCCCTCTCATCAGGTGTACTTGTCACCTACTTGCAGCCCGTGCTGCTCTGCAGGACACTGGGCGCAGGGGCAGGGGCCCACGCCGGGGCCGGCGACGTTTCGACGATGATGACAACGACCCCTCCCACATGACGCTGGAGGAGTTCGAGGCCCAGCGGGAAGCACAGCAGCGCCCGCCAGGCATGCCAAGCGCTGCAACACGGCCAGGTGAACTGCTGTGCCGTCCTGGGGCCCTGAAGGCAGGGGCGAGGGTGTGCAGGGGTCCTGGCACCTCCTTCCACAGTGCCAGCCAAGAATGGGAGCGCGTTGTTGGATGCAGGCCCCTGCCTGGCACTGAAGGAGCTCGATGTAACAGGAAACCTGTCTATGAAGCAAAGGCTAGCACCTGTGTCTGCCCGTATGATGATTATAGAGGACAGCAGCTCTTGGCGTGCTTCCTGGCCACCTGTCAACTCGTGGACAGATTGTCATGCTGGTGCATGTAGCTCTCTGTGGTAATATGCAATGGGGGTTCTGGAACCCAGTGAGTAGCCTAGCGGCCAGTGCCGCTGCAGGAGCAGAGTTTTGCCTCCCAGCCCCTGCTTACAGATCTGCCTGCGTGGGCTCTGTAACGTACTGCCACGAGACACCTGAAGCATTTACACGTGAAAGGTGTGAAACTGCAAAGCTCACTTTGCGCTACATTCTGCAGTTAAAGACGAGCGTTCCCAGGATGAGCAGCTGGCCTGGGAGATGCAGCGCCAGTTTGATCTGGAATGTGCCAGTGGCCAGGCTGACCATGCACCAGTTCAGCAGCTGCCGCAAGGGGCCCTGGGAGTAGCCCATGACCTGGCCAGCAGCCTGTTCTCATTTGATCGCCAGGAACAAGACACTGATTTTGGCAGGGCTAGAGGCCGAGGAAGAAGGGGGGGCAGGCGAGGAGGCAGAGGGCGGCGGTGACATGACTTGCCAATTGCAGGACAGTGCATGTGATCCCAACCCCCTTGAAATGCCATGTTGAGCCACTGATTGTGCACCATATGATTGGCGTTCGACTGCTGGTTCACCTTACCGCATGCTCAAACATTGCAACACAAGAGGGGAGGAGCAACAGGAGCAGACAGACGTGCCTGTTCCTGTTGCTCCTGTAACATCTGGTCATATATCCCAGCACATGTCATGGCGTTGGGGCCGGCATGCCACCTTGTGCAGGCCCGTGTTTCTTCTGGTGTAGCTTTGCAAAGACGTCAGACAGGTTGGGAAAGGGTTCCAACTTGGAAAGCACCAGGATCTGCTGCTTATGCGCTACGTAGCCCTTGACGTATCCCTGGTAGATGAGGTGCGTCAGTAGATCCTCGCAGCGGCTGTAGTGCATGTTCTGGAAGCCCAAAGCTCTGAAAGCCTCCAGCAAGACATCTGCAGCCAGGAATGCATGTCAGCGGGCCGGATCGTAACACACGCATGCTGGCCGGGCAGCTTCAAGCTCAGTGTTCAGCCGCCAGGAGAACTAGGGGTCGAGCAGGGCAGCCTTGCACAAGATGGTAGCACCGTGTTGCTGTGCACAATGCATGACAGGCAGCATCATCTGGGGTGGGCACCCACTGATTGGGAAATGGTGGGCTGCCTTAGCCCCATCTGAGCAGGCCACATTGATGGCAACACACTGCTGCAGCAGCCGCCGGTGGACAACTGGCCGCAGCTTGTCCAGCACAAAGAACACGCCCTGCAGCCAGGCAGGAAGTGTCTGACTGGTGCAACAGATGCTGCTGTGGCGCCTGAACTGCACTTGACAGTCCACAGGAGCCGATGCAGCAAGGTAGGATGTGCTTGGTTGGTATGTAAGCTACTGCTGTGTTGGCCAATATATGGTCCACCATTGCAAGCAGAACACAGACAAATGCGTCTTGCATTCTTGGAGGGGTGCAGCAGCACAGCACATCAGATGAGGCCTTGACACAGGAGCACACTCTGCCAACAACAGCTGCAGTTGCATGCCCACCGCCTGCACAAACTTCCACATGTGCTCCTCCAGTGCATCCTCAAATGCCTTCACATTTCCCTCCCGCAGAGCCTGCAGTCCCATCAGTTGGCTCCAGTCAGGGGGCCAATGAAAAGCCTTCATGATCTGGCCCGGGTTGCTCGAAGGCACGAACCAAGACAGCATCTTGCGTGAGACGAGCTGCACCCCCAAGACGCTTCACCTGGCTGATCTGCTTCAGCGCCTGCAGGTTATACCGCTCCAGCAGCTCTGTAGGGGGCAGCCGCCCCCGGAGCATGTGCACAGGGATCAAAAATTCCAGGATGTGGCGCATGTTGACATGGTTGTCCCTGTGGCAGAGAGCCTGGGCTTTCTCCAGCGCAGCAGCCGCATCCCCCTGCAGGGTGCAGCAGAGGGAGACTGGAGATACGACATTGACAGCTGTTGTAGGCTGCGGTGTTCTGCAGGCGTGCAGGCCTGTGCTGACCCCAACCTGAAACAAGAAACGGTCAGCGCCTCTGCAGATGTGGCCATGACTTCCTGGAATTGTCCAGGCTGGGCTTGGCAGGTGCCTCAGCCCACAACACTGCCACGTGCTGCAGCATCTCACGGGCATGTGTGACAGAGTCGGCCACAAATGTGAACTGCGCTCCCACAGCACAGCGCCGCTCCTGGCTGCAGATGCACCTGAGTGAGCTGGTGCACGACATGGTCTCATGCTCATGCAGGGTGGGTCACATCAAGTAGGGGATCTGCGCTGAGGCCAGGTGTAACAGTGCCCGTGTGCCCAGATAAAACCGCAGGAGGTACTGACACATTGCTGCTTGCAGACGGCACATTGCCCCTCTTAGCTTTGCAGGTTGACCTCATCTGCCTTAGGTAACAGCCTGGCTGTCACGCAAACTGCTCATTGAACTCTGCAAGTGACCCTATCAGCAGTACCTCATGGGCTGCAACACACTCCCCTGGAAAACAATTGCCATCAGATGCAGGGAGCTCACACATTTGTCCTCAAAGAAGGCAACATGCTGCAGGGTGGCCTCATTTGCGCTGAAGAACAGCTTGCCACGTCACTGGCAGTTTGAGAGGTCTGCCAACAACCATTCCTCCCCCCAGGATCTCGGACAGCAGTGCCCTTTCCTTGTAAAGCTAGCCTGACACTCACATATTTCTCCTCAAAGACGGCAAAGCGCCCCTCATAGTACCGCAGTGTGACCTCGTCTGCTTTGGGGAACTGCACGCCCTCCAGGGACTTGAGCATCGTGAAGATGGGGTTGGCCAGGGCCAGCGCGTTGAGCTTGAAGAACACGCGCAGCAGGCTGCTGCAGAGGCGCAGGGCCCCGCGGCTCTTGGCAGGGCTGGCTGCAGCAGGAAAGGCATGGCTCATTGAATGACGACATGAGACAGGCTGCTGCATAGGCGAAGGGCGATACAGCTCTCCACGAGGCGGGCTGCAGCAGAAGGGTAAGCCTCAGTCAAACAGATGAAAACCCGGGCCCCTGCCAGCATGTGGCAACCGTACAGAGCCACGTCACGGTCACGGAATGGCTGCAGGCTTGCCCTCACCTTTCAGCATCTTGGCTGGCCCCGTGCTTTGCACATGGCTGGCTGCCCCTGCCAGTTGCTCTGCCTCCAGCTGCTGCTCTGCTGCAGCTGCGTCAGCCTGAGCAGCTGTGCTGAAGTACAGGTCCACTGAAGCATGCAGCACAGTCAGCACCAGGGCTGCTGAGCGGTCGGGGGCCTCTTCAAAGCTCTGCAAGCAGCCAAGGCATGGAAGTCACATTGGTGGGCTCAGCTGCTGCAAAGACTGGGATGCAAGTGCGACGCAGGCCACATCAAGGACCCAATGCCCTTTGGGGCCAGGCACTCAAGCCCGTCATGTGCTACAAGTGCAGCTCAGTCAGCACTGGGGAGCCCAGGCTGATGCAGACCCTTGTGCAGGTGCTGCAGGGGTGCAGCACATTCAGGGACTGGGGGAGCTGAGTGGTCTGGTGCTCAGTGCTGTGCATGACAGCCAGTGCAGTGGATGTCCTCAAGGATCATGTGCCATGGAGCAATACTTGCTGGGGGTCAGGTCTTGTGCTCAGTCCCTCCTGTGCTGCTTGAAGTCAGTGCCAGAAGAGGTAAACATCTAGACCTTGTACAAATTGTGAGCTGGTTGTCAAGTGGAGCCGGTCCAGGCACACCTCATGATGACACCCCAGACTGCTCACCGTCAGGGCCTGATTGTAGAAGTGCAAAGCTTTGCAGCTACCACGGCTTGAGCTGCTCAACCATTGGCATGTCATGTAAGCAGTCCCCGTGGCCACTTTTGCAATTTGCCAGGGCGTGTTGCCCTCTCCACGACTGCCTGCTAGCAGCATCAAGCTCACATCTAGGGCCACTCACCGCCAGCGCCTGATTGTACGTCTGCTTGGCAGCATTTGTGGCCTGAGGCCAGTCTGGCGGGTTGGCCACCTGGTGGTGCACGCAGACAGCGAAGGCCTTGAGCATGTCGGTCCATCTGGCGTCTGGCAGGCTGCGGATGGCTGGGTCACGCAGCGGGGCCCAAGCAGGGTTGCTGGCGCGTGCCTGTACGCACCAGCAGGGCTGCCACATCAGGCAAATGTGGAGCGTCATACAGCCGATAAGTCCAGATGGTTGAGCAGCTCAGGCCGTGGTAGCTCAAGCCGTGGTAGCTCATCAGTGATGTCGGCCCTGCAGACGACACCCATCAGGCCAAAAGGCGGCACAGAGAGCAAGACTTGCCTGGATGAAGGCCTGCTCCACCTGAGGACTCAGCTTCAGCAATGGAGCTATAGCATCCCCTGCAACACACAACAGATGCAATCACAGCAGGAACACGTGATTTGCAATGTGGCACCCGGTATGCGTGCCTGCTCTGACTGGATCGCCATCTCCATTGGCGAGCGTGAAAGCTGTTGTTTGCACCCATTCACTGAAGGACATGCTCAATGCCAGTGACAGATCTTTGACACGACTGGGTTGACTACATGAGCAGAAGCTGAAGTGCACCGTCGGCACTGGATTACCATGCCCACAGCTGTGGTTCCATGCTGCCCTCCTCAGGGTCATCAGCCTGAAAGCAACTGAAGCATGTTCAAGGTCACTGGCCCATGCTGGAGCTACCAGATCCCAGCTGTGCTGCCAAGGTCATAGCATGAGGCCCCTGGCACAAAGTGGTAATAAAGCTGTAGAACCAGCAAGACTGCTGCTATGTGTGCTGGGCTTACCGTGTACACTCTCAGCCAGCGCACAGAAACAGGTTTCAGTGCCACTGTTGGCAGGCAGCAGCAGCAGCTCATTGGACATGCAGGCAATCCCTTAGGCACCCACGAGTGCCCTGAATCTTATCACATGCTCTGATCTCATGAGTGTGCTTTGATGCTGTAACAGACTTCAACATGCTAAATGCAAGGGTATGGGGGCCTTTTTGAAGTGCAGTCTTGCAAAAAGTTTCAACTGTAAGAAGTTAAGCAGGAAACGCAGAACATACGTCTACGATATGATGAAATGAGAGAACCAGTATTCTTGCGGAACAAGCGTCCCCATCTAATGCTGAGAACCCAGGGCTGAAAGCCAAATGTGAGCATGTTTCCCCACTACTGTGCGCCGGGTGTGCCAAAGCTCTTCTCCATATGAAGCCGTTGAGCATCCAGCTCCTGCTCTCGCCCCATCTGCACAACATGAAGCGTCAGGTGAACACCCTATACCACCGGGGCAACATCACTGTAGCTGCTACCAACATTCAGTAGAATATGAAGCTGTCAGCGCAGCCATGCAATTCACCACAACTGATGGATGGCCCTCTAGCATGCCGCAACTCATGCAACTCAGGCAGGGAGCCAACAGGCACTCCCCCTAGCAGCAGCAGGCGCATCTGGCTGACCATGAGGGTGTGGTCCTTTGACAAGTCCTGCAGCAGCTGATTCACAGGCCGGTCCCAGTTCACAGGTAGGGCTGCTGCCCAGATGGGGTCTGGCAGTCCTGCAGGAAAGCATGGACGCCCCATCAGCATGGCTGCTGCTGCAGACTGGCATCAGTGCACTCCTTTTTCACATGCAGTGACTCTCGGTGCATTGGTGGCAATCTGCATGCATCGATGCGGGGCGTGGGCAGCAAAACCTCATCAAGAATGCAGCATTCAGGGTGCAGACCCTCTCACCTGCCTCCCTGTAAGCTGCAATAACCTCTGGCACCTGCAAGCCAGGGACGCTTGCTGTGCCGAAGTGCTGCTTGCCTAGAGCGCAGGCAGCTTTTTTATACAGCCTTGAGCCCTCAAAGCACTTGGTGCCAACTCATTTCCAATGTGGCTGTGGCATGGGCAAAGGGACAGGCAAGACAGGGCAATGCAGGGGTGAGCGCTGTTTCATTGCTGACACAGGCCATCTGGACGGGCATGCAGCAAAGCCAGAAGCCTTTCTACAGGTGCTCAGCCCTCAGGACGCTTATAGCACCACCACCATGCTAGTCAGATGGGCACGCCTCACCTCAGAGCCATACATGCCACTCATGATGACAGCCCTTTGTGTGCCAAGTGCTGGCTGCAGGCAGACGCAAGAGGCGTTTCAAAGGGGTGGGCCAGCCAGCACCAATGAGGAGTGATGTGCAGCAGGCACTTGGGCAGCTACTCAACGGCAGGCTCTCATGGACATGCAGACCAGCCAAATTTTGATTGTCTGGGTGAGCAGGTCTTCTGAAGGCCTTTGTCACCAGCTATGTGCCAGTGTGGCGCATGTGAGCTCTTGTGCAGGAGCCGAACAACTCACAGGGTGCTGAGTGGACCAGCTTCGCATGGTCCTAAGGGTGTCATGGCTGGTTTAACAAAGTCACCTGCTCATAGACTGGGGGAGGAGTGACCTCAAAGGCATCTTTAAGGGTGCCTGTCAGCAGGCTCCGACTGCAGCAGATGATCTGCAGGGTAGGACTTGACACTTGGCAGATAGCGGTGCACGGTCAGCTGGGCAGGAAGGGCCCCAAGAGACAGGCCATGGCAGGCAGTTTGCTGCTCGGCAGACCAGAGCCACTTGCCTGGACATGTTGGCAGACAGTCGAAGGCAGTCATGGTGCTAGCTCAGACATGCCACGCAGACAGCCTGTGGCAGGTTTGCTTCCTGGCTCAGCTTGGGCAAGCAGAGCAGACAGGCTGTTGCGGCTGCACTCAGTGGCAGCAGAGCTGCAGAAGACCAGGCAACTCAGCTGTCTCCATCTTACGATTTCCATCAGCCTTCCAGGATGCAGTGCCTATGATCCAGCAGTGCACTTTCCTCTTGGGTGTGCCAGCTGCACCATATCTCCTGCTGCACAAACTCTGGTCACCTTGATCATGTCCCCATCGATGTCCTGCAGGGCCTTGCGAAAGCGCTCTGTCTCCTCTTGCAGGAAGCCGGTCATGAGCACTGCCTGACAGCAATGCAGGTGGCATTTGCTCAGACAGCAAAACAAGAAGAAAGCCAAGGCTGCACGTCAAGGGTGTCAGAAGCAACACGTCAGACAGAATGTCAAAGTATGCGGCCAGCTGTGACCATACCAGGGGACCAAAGGCTTCATTGCTGCCTGCCAAGCCCTCTGAGTCTGCGCTGATTGGGACAAAGTCTGGGCTGTGCTGTGAATCTGAGCTGCCCTCAGCATGCTGATCAGCAGCATTTTGCTGGCCCAAAAACTTGCTAAAGAAATCCCTGAGTCCTCCTGCAGTGACGCGTCTGATCTGGCGAGGCTGTGAAGTTGACCAGCTTTTGGGAGGCAGTCTCAAGCCTTTGCGGCCATGGACACAGATTGCTGCACGCCTTGTGGCAAGCCCAGCGGAATGCATGGCTATTTTGTATGCTTGACCTACAGGTGGCTCATGCGACCCAGCCATTGCGACATCGTGGAGGTGGTTACACTTCATTGCCTGGATCAGCACACTGTGCCCTCAAGAAGGCCAATCAGGGCGCTGTCCAGGACAATCTCACAGAGTTCTGCAATCTCTGGCTGCAGGACTAGCATGTCTGTGGCTGAGGTGGCAATGCTGGTGGTATTCAGAGTTGATCCTGCTGAGTCCTGATGCACTGAAACATATTTGCTGCCATGCCGCAGCTCAGCCAGAGTAGGGGTCGCCTCTGGCTGCACGGCAGCCAGCGCGGATGCGATCTGTGGGCTGTTCGCTATTGTGTCAAGGATGTCCTCCAAAATTGCAGCCGCAGCTGACAGGGCTTGCGGACCTGCAGGAAATCATGAAGGCCATTTGCTGCCTGGGCCTGGTCAGGACAGCACATTCGGTCAAGTGCCATGATTACTTCAGACTGCTGGATCCCTCCACATCGTTGGGCTGTATGCACTAGCCACCAAGCTTACTTGAATTACTGCCACCAACATGTGCCGACCTGCTCTGGACCTGGCTGACAACAGCTCCTGCTCTCACCTGGAGGTTCAGAATCCTGCAGTACTGGTTGTGCCACACTATGCAGCCAGGCCGCTCCCTGCTGTGCCAGCGCCGCTGCCAGCTGAGCATCAGCCGGCAGGAGATACCATCCTGCTGACAGCTGAGCTGGTGTCAGGACCCTGCCTTGAAGCGCCACCGCCAAAACCTGCATGCCGTGACTACATGGAGCCGCTTGTGCAATGCCAAGTACATTCACAATGCAAATAGAACTTACAGCTGCACCAAGCTATGCAGCTCATGCGGTGCAACTTCATTGGTGACAGTCTTGCCTGGAGCAAGTTGCCAACCCTAGCTGAAGCATGACTGACAAGCCCAATGATGGCATCCCTGAGTCAGCAGCACTTGTCTTCCACCTGTGGACATGACAGCACCACTTCAGACTGCTCCTGCACCAGCTCCCATGACACACGACCTGCTGCAGCACATACTGCCATCCAGATACCGTCAGAGACCTGCAGCAGCTGTGCAGCCCAGTCCAGCTGTGAAGACGCTGCGCCCCGGCCATTGCAGCTCTATGCCCCAGCCAGCTTGTTGCACCCATGCCCACCTGTGGCCATGGCACCACCACCTCATGCTGCACATGCTGCCTGCTGCATGGCTGCCAAAACAGCAGCAAAGCAAAGTGGACGCTGCATCATGCCCCTTCATATGCACAACTGCCCAGACACCTGCAGGCTGGCTCAACTGCGCCTGAGCCCTGCTCCTCTGAAATGAACAGCAGGCCCAGCTGCACAGCGCATCTTGGGCTGCAGCTGTGCCCCAGGCTTTGCTACCACCCACCTGCGTTCGGGGCAGCACCACTGCTGGCTCCCCATGCTGCACCCCCCCTTCCACCACAACCTGCCACATGAACTATGCTGCAGGAGATCACTGCTGTATTGTAGCTTTCAATTGAGACAGAAGATGCCGCCAGCTTGCAGCCCCCTGCCAGGCCAGGCAGGCGGTACACAACTGCATTTGCTTGAAATCCGCATTGAGGACCCCCACAACAAGCGCAGCAAGAGCCCCTCAACATGCATCCTTGCCCTCTCCGAGACACCAGCAGCAGCTGCAGCCAGCGCCCAGCAAAGTTTGATCTCCGTCTGGGGCTGCAAAAGTGAGCCTGCCACCCCACCATGCCCAGAGCCAGCTGCTGGCCGCCAGTCAGACCTGCCCACCTGCGGCTGCGGCAGCGCAACCTCCAACAGCTCCTGCTGCACCCCCCTGTCCACCACTGCCTGCTGCATGGCCGCCCAGCCGCTCTGCAGAGGCTCCAGCTTCTGCAGGGTGGCCTTTGTCAGGCTCATGTGCACCGGCAGGCGTCCCGCCAGCCGCGTGCCCAGCCTGTAGCTGTCTGGGCGCTCCCCAGGGTCCAGCTCAACCACTTCCTCCAACGTCTCTCCCAGCCCTGACAGTGTCGGCTTCTCTGCACAGTATCTAGTAAAGTGCTGAAGGCACTCTGTGTGCAGGCTACTGTTTCCATGGTTTGCCCCTGCCAGGCCTGAGAGCATGGGCCTATCTGCATGGCAGATTGAGGGGGGCAGATGGAGGCAGAGATCCTGGGTCTGCAGAGCAGCCTTGCCAAACGCAGAGTGGGCTGCAAGACCTTCTGACAGGAAGCAGTGATGAGTCCCCTGCACTGCAATGCAGTGGAGACTGCTGCAAGTGCCCCACTTCTAGCTCCCTCATCAGCACCCAAGCATCTAGGTCACCTGCCACATTCTGCTGCTGAACGCGGCGCAGAGAAGACAGCTTTGTCCAGGCACTCGTGACAGGGTGGTCGCGCAATCACCCTCTCATGCGAGCCTGGACAACGCACTCGTGAGAGGATGATGGCGCAGTCACCCTTGGCAAGACCAGCCAATGCTCAGCCTGCAAAGAAGTGTCACCTGGCCTGGATCTTAGGGAAGTGATAGGAGTCCCTGAAGAGCTCAGGCGGGGCATGGCCTTCAGCATCTGGGCTGTGCTGCCCAGGAGGGAAGGTGAGCTGCTGCCGCTGTCCCCCAGAGTGTCCTGCCTGCTCCGTGGACTGGTCCCATACCCTGCAGAGGTACAGGCTGGGCCTGGTGGACTCATGAAGATCACAGTGAGAGAAGCCCAATCATTGTGTGCCAAGTCTAGCCAGCCACTGTCGTGCCAGGTGCTGCTGCACACAAAGTTGAATGCAGCCCACCGAGGACCTAATGGTGCGCATCGTCTTGTCTTAGCAGAGGGCACTTCAGAGGATCTGGCTGTCACCAGAGCCACACTTCTCCGTACAGGCATGCCTGACAGGGCGCGGGCCTAGCAGCCTACCCACATCAAAGCTCACCCACATTGGCAAGGCATGACTGGGCAGTACAGTCTATAGAGATTTCACTGTATGCTTTCACCCCTGCGGCCTGGACTGCCTCAGGTTGCACCATCCCACCTACTGCATTCTGATGCCCCACAGACTCAATGGAAACATGCACTCCAAGCGCGCTGAACTGCAGCCACAGCACCAACTGCCATCGCATGGCAGCAGCACCTGCAAGCTGCCAGTTGTACGCCTGGCCCCAGCAAATGGACTGCCTCAGGATGCGGCCACAGTGCAACCTGCCAGCCCATCACAGCAGCACCTGCTTGATGTTACATGCGCACCTGCCCCCTGCGACATGGACTGCCGCAGGTTGCGCCGTCCTGCACGCGCCGACTGCGTGGGGCGCGAGTGCCCCGCAGCAGAAATCATTGCGTGCGGCTGGTGATGCTGCTGGCGCCTCCAGGTGCTACGGAAGCTGCCTGCACCTGCACGAGTTAAACTTGTACTGATCAAACACAACATGCCAGAGGCCGGGTACTGCTGCTGCTGGCGCAACCAGGTGCTGCCCAAGCTCATCCCAGACTGCCTGCCATGCACACATAGCACATTGGGCATGCTGGCAGATAAGGATAGTGACCCTCTGATATGCTGGCGTGTCAGGTGCTGCTCAGGTGCCTTCCCTGGCTGCCTGCCCCTGCACATTTAACGGTGGCGCTTGATGGCACAGACATTGACCTGCTGAGAAGTTGGCGCCTCGAGGTGCTGCCCATGACCCTCCTCAGCCAAGTGCCGAGCTCAATCACACACCGGCTGCACTTACTCAACCTGCAGTTGCTCTGGTTGGATACAAACTGGCAGCGACAGCAGCGTGTGGTGACTGCTGATCCTCCTGCCCAGTGCCTAACCCAGCACATGCAGCAAAGCTTCTGGTTGGACACCTGATGGCATCAGCACGGTGTCTCCTCAGCACAACCACGTGCAGCCTGAGCTCTGCAATTTGCAGACATAACTGGCCCTACAGAGGCTGCAGTCGCCAGGTGGGCTGCATTAGTGCATTTGCAGCACAGCAGCATTGCCCAAAGGAGAGGAAGCCACCATTAAAGTGACAGACTGACTTGAAGCCAACCTTGATCAATCTGGGCTGCAATGCAGACATGTGCAGCTGCACCTTTATCAATCTTAGCTGCAACGCAGACATGTGCAGCTGCCAGCACAGTATCTGGCATCTAAAATGAAAAAGCCTGAGGGAGCCTGAAGCAGTGCACAAAGCATTTGCCGGGCAGAACTCAGAGGCATCGCATGTGCCAGGCTGCGCTCACCAGATGCTGCATTGGGGGATAAGGACTGACCCAGCCCTGCAGACACTGATGTTCTTGGGGAGCCTGGAGCTTTGCGCCCCCCCATAGTAGACAGCAAGGATCCCCGAGGGGATGCGATGACTGGCTCAGAAGGTCGTTGAGCTTTGTGGCTGCTGCCGACTGGGCTGCCCTTGTAGTTGGGCCCCTCTTGCGTGTCTGTCATGCCCAGTCCTGCAGGCACCAATCAGGGCAGCGACTGATAAGACGGCGCGAACAAGGTAGCTGGTGGCAGGATTGCAGACTGCGGTTGCACAGCCTGCTGCGCTGAGCACTCAATCGGAAACACCAGGGCTTGAACTGAGATGGGTGCTCACAGATGCCATGTGCTCATCCTTAGATGAGGCCCCTGCTGCCTCTAAAGCGCCCCCCAAGCCATCTAGGTCACTCACATCATCCCCACCGGGCTGGGCTGAGCACAATCTCACCTGCTGCCTCCCCGACAGCCCCCAGCCACCAGGGATGACTCACTGCAGCCACTCAGGCTGTTCATCTGCAGCTGCGCTGGCCAGGCAGGTGCCGTGACGTGAATGGATGTGAGCAGCCAGCAGCCCCCTCGTCAGCCAGTCAGCCCACCTTCTGCCTCCACAGCTGCTCCCTCTGCCATGAAGGAGAGCTCAGTCAATGTCCCTCTCGGGGGCTGCTCCTCTGCAGCTGCCTGGGCCACGCAGGTCACCTCCCCTTGAAACAGCTCTGGCAGCAGGCCAGCCTGGTAGCTCAGCTTGCAGATGCAGCTCTCGCCCGGCTGCAGCTCGCCGCGGGCAGGGTCCACATCAAGCTGCCCATCCATGACACCTGCAGCCAGGATCTCACTTGACTGACCTTGATGTGCTGCTCAGCGTCTGTCTGTTGTGCGCCAAGGAGTCTGCTGAGGTGGCAGCCGAGAGCTGACACTGCCTGTGGGAGCTTCAGAAGTGCACAGCCAACTGTCACAAGCCAAGCTGTTGACCTGGACACGGCTTTGCTACACAAAGCATTCATGGAGGTGCTATCTCCATGGGAGCACTGGCTGGCCCCTCACACCGGCACCAGAACACCTCACCTGCGGCTTTGCTGAAAATGCCAATCTGCCACTGGAACACTATCGGCACGTCAGCCGTGCAGGACAGCACCAACAGGCGGCTGGCAACTGAAGTGATGGGGAAAACCCCAAAGCTCACGCTCTGTTCGGACAGAGCCAGCAGGGAGCCAGGCAGGCGGAGGCTACTGTCTGAGGCAAAGCCTGGCCAGGAGGTCAAGTCCTGAGCTGCTTCAGCCTCCTGCACCTGCAGGTCACCAGCTCATGATGAGTGCTTCTGTCCATGGTGAGGCCAGGACTTGCTGTTCTGATGCGCTTGTGCCAGGACGCAGTGCCCCTGCAAAGCAACCCACCCCCATGCTGGCCACAGCTGCTTCTTTGCTGCACCTCCAGCCTCTGCAGAACATGCAGCAACGCCAAAGCTATGTCACACTGTGTGGGGCACTGACAGGCTGTGCAGCTCACCTGGGCGGGCACAGGCACAGCCTGCAGGCCATGCTCAGGGTGGTACCCCCTGCCCACCACTCTCAGGTGCTCTAGCTGGCCATCTGCCAGCTTGACTGGCAGCGTGACCTCGTGCAGCTTTGCCTCCAGGGGGCGAAACACAAAGCGCAGCACGGCCACGCCGCCGGCAGGCACCATGCCCTGGGGGCTACCCACAAGCTTGAGCACCTGCAGGGAGCCAGGCAGCTGCGAGATATTATGCTGTGTGCAAAGACTGATGCCACGCTGCGTGCAGCGAGTGAGCTCCACCACCAGACGCAGCCGATGGCTGTTGAAGCACTGCTGCAGGCAAGCTGACGTCTTGCACCCCCACAACACCTCATCAGCTGCCTCTGCACTCCAGGGGGTCAGACAGGGGTGTTGCTGCCTGTGAAGCATCCTCATCTCATGCTGTCTATCCACCCCGGACTGTATGTTGCCCGTCCAGCTATAAAGCAGAAGGTCACCTCAAACCCATAATTCTCTGCGGTCATCCTGGCCAAGGGATTCACATCCAGCAAGAAGGGCACAGGTGCAGGGCCGCCATTGTGGAGCAGGTAGCTCTGTGCAGGGGATTGTGCATCCCCGATGGGCGTGGGCGCCAGGGTCATGGTGTGGGACTTCATGGCCAGGCGCATGGACTCCTGCATGTAGGCAATGGGGTCACTCCCAGCTGGGACCACTGAGTTGAGCTGGGCCTGGGCACATCAGCGATCTGCCCTGTCAGCCAAGGCAGGAATTGTTTGGGTTGGACGCTCTGTGCAGAGACACACACTGGAGGTAACACCTCGACATCCCACCCAGGCAGTATCCCATCGCTGCATACAGCCATGCTCCCGTTTGGCAGTGCTGCCCCAGGGTCACAAGGAGTGGCAGATCATGCCTGACATGAGCACCCATAGCAGGCAGCCATCCGCAAACAATCTGGCTGACTTACATGATGAGGCCCTCATCATGTAAGTCAGCAAGGGCAGCGACCCAGGTATGCTTACTCTGGGCAGTGTCGCCCCTGTCAGGTACAGATGGATCATCTTGCTGTCCCGCACAGACAACAAAAGGGACAGCTGGTGCTCCCCGAGGCTCTTGTTTCTGTAAAAATGGCAGGGGGAAGCGGTGATTGCATTTGCACTCAAGGCAACCAACATGAGCAGCAGCGGCGGCAGCCATTGTTGTCTTTGTAGCAGCATCATTGTAAAAGCCGTTGCAGCTGGCTGTCTTGCATTCCTGCATCACAGCTGCAGCCACCTGTGGGATAGAGTGACGCAGCAGGTGGCCCCTGGAGCCAGCCGCCCAGCCCGAGGCACAATGTCCAGCAGCCTGTGCTCCTGGATGTGCTCCTGCAACCCAACTTTCTGTGGTCAAGTGCAGTGCCAACTGCTGCTGCCAGGCACGGCAACACTTGGCCCATGTTGACTGCTGCAGCCAGGTGCAGTATACAACTGCTGCTGTCAAGCAAAGCCGGGCTGAGTGAGCTCCAGTACACCTGTGCAATGAGCCCTGTCCCAGCACAAGGGGCATTGCATGCAACGATGAGTAGGTGTCACCTGCAGCCGCTCCTCTGCATTGGTGGGCTGGCTGTTTTCAATCCAGTTCTCCATCTCCAAGCCTGCCCCAATGTCGTGCATGGCCTGCACATCCCAGAAGAGCGGCAGCTCGCCTGCAGAAGCAGTTGATCAAATATGACCACCACACCAGTGAAAGTTTGCAGGACCTGCACTACCCAGAAGAGTGGTAGCCGGTGGCCAAGGAAATGCACAGCAGCATGGCCGCCTCAGAGGAGGGGTAGCTCGCTTGCATGTGCTCGGCCAGGTGTTTCAGGTGGCAACCATTTGCATGCAAGTGCAGGGCAGGGCCAAGTGATTCAGGTGGGAAGCCGCACAGACGACCAGCCAGCCCATGGTGGACATCTTGCTTCAAGGGGACGCCATGTAAATGCCCACAGCTGTCCCAGAATAGATCATGTGCTTGCTCAAGATACAAGCAGTAGCCAGATACCAGAATCACAAGATACAGCACAGCGTCCTCAGCAGCTACACATCTGGGCAGCAGTACAGCAGTTGTAAAATTCACCCACCAGGGTTCCTGAGCTGCAGCTTGACCTCCCGTGTTTTATCCTGCCAGGCATCTGCTCCCAGCTCCAAGCGAAAGGGTTGCAGCATGGACAGTGCCCCAGCTGTGGTGAATGTCCCATCCAGTTTTCTGGATCGCAGCTCCACCTCTGCCTTCAGAGACACCACGCAAGTCAGTGCACTGCTGCCAGCAAAGAGGATGAGTGCCACGCCATGTCAGCAGGGTCCTGTGTGTGCAGCTGTGCTATTGCCTGCAACTTACAGTTGACAGATAAATTTGTGTGAGTGTGCAGGCAGCTCTCTATTCCCACCTGTTGCAAGACCTACCACTCCAGCAGTGTGTGACACACAGCATAGCCCACCTCATTGAGCTCTGCAGCCAGCTCCCTGTTCAGATTGCTGCAGCTCATCTGCTCCCACACAAAGGGCTTGCTCAGGCCCTGGCTGGCTGCATCTGCCACCATGAGTGCAGGGTAGGTAGCAAAGGCTGCAATATCAGCACACACTAGGGCTGCTGCAGGCCCCATGTCAAAGCTGCCCTGCAGCTGCTGGCCCGTTGCACCTGCAGGACTAAGCTTCTTTCAGGATTTTGCTTCAGTCTGATGGACACAAGAATACAGCGAAACAATGTCTACGCAGAACAGATCCGCGCCCATGGGGCAGCATGCTTGTCGCCTTTTTAAGCTGCCGGAAGCACTGCACTGCAGCTCACCTGTGTGGCTGCCATCCACAGCCGTCGCTGTCCTGCACTGCAACTGCAGGCTGTAGCGGTGCCGGCGACGCGGCGTCAGGGTCAGCCGCAGGGTTTTGTAGGCCCGCGCTGGCAGCAGCCCCTGTGGCTCCTCGATGACCAGGTGCTCTGCAGCAGCAGCCACCTCGTCTGCTGCTGCTGCTGCAGGATCGCCTGCCTCTGCTGCTGATGCCATCTGGCCCCCCTCAGCAGGTGCTGCTGCTTCATCTGCTGCTGCAGCCAGGCCTGCATGAAAACCATGGGATGTCATGGCCAAGGGCATGCTGCTAGCCTGCGCCTGCTGAAAGCAGTCGACACAGCTCGTCTCTGGGCCAGGCAGGGCGCGCAATGTTGAACGCTGCACGCCTCGCATGCCTAGTCCTTGCAGTGATAACGGCAGCAGGCCAACATGCATGAACTGCAGGTCGGTGCAGGCCCCACAACATACGCATCACCATGCTCGTGTGCAGGCAGTGGTGGCTGCCCCAAGGTCCTGCTGGCATTGCCACTCAGCTCAGCACCTTCAATTTAGTTTCCTACCCTACTTGTGAGCGCCCTCACCTTCTGAGGGGACTGCCACACAGCTGAGGTGATACTTCAGCTTTCCATCGCTCTGGTTCAGCAGCGTGACTGTGCGGGCAGCAGGGAAGCCCACGGCCAGAGTCCCCATGTGGATGCTGCTGGGCTCCAGAGAGATGGCGCCTCTGGTACACTCGCCCACCAGCTTCAGGCTGACTACTGGCACAGTCGCCTCTGTGTGCCCTGACTCGAGCTGCATTGCAGCTGTGCTTGCCAGGAACAGAGGCTCTGCGGCGCTCTCCTGGCTTGCTGCACCAGCTGTCTGCTGGGTGGGAACAAGCAGGCACCTGACTTTGCCATCATGGCGGCCCAGTCTGTCAGGGGTAAACTGCCAGACGGCAACCTGCCGCTCATTGCCTCGTAGCACTCCCGCTGGCGGCTGCACAGTGAAAGCTGGCTGCAGCTGCTGGGGCACCTCCCACTGCATACAAGAACAAGGCAATGGTCAAACCCTGCCAGGGGCCAGCAGCGCCTGCATCTCAGAAACGCTGTAGGCGACAGGGGTCGCTCAGGAGGGCTGCAGGAACCTGCCCAGAAGTGCAGGGTATCGACGAGACCTAGACAGGTCTCTACAGCTTGACAGAGCTGCACAAAGCAGCATTCTCATGCAGGTGCAACTCCCATTGCATTGTAGAGTGCTGCAGCAACATGACTGCGTTGGGCCAGCCTGTTGGTCAGCCATCTTGCGCGGTTGCGAGTGCGCAAGCACAGTGTTCAGAATGCAGTGGGTCCAGGGGTTCTGACCAAAAGGCAGTGGCATAGCAGAGGAGTCTGACCTGATAATGGGCTGCAATGCAGGAGGGGTTGTGCAGCGTGAGGGCCCGCTGGGTGGACGCTCCAAGGCAAGTGGGCTTGAATATGACTGTACCGGAGACATCACATGCGAGGTCAGGGCTGCCCACAGCAGCCGTCAGCAGCAGCGGAAGAGCGTTCCTCTGCAGCAGTAGGAATCTAGCTTCAGGGGCAAGTGCACGAGGCAGTTGTGAGAGTTGATGCCGCATAGCGCTGTTTAGCAGAGGCTAGATTGCAGTTGCCTTGGCCTTGGTGGGCAGGTCTGCCGTTTGAAGCTGCAGCTGATGGCAATCAATGCTGACTCCTGACTTGGAATGGTTCCAGCACTCAACTAGAGGTGCTCACCTGGCTGCTGTTGAGCACACAAGATAGCCTGGCACTGTGTCTGCCTGCTTCAGCTGCCCTGAACTGAACCGCCACCAGCTGCCAGCTCTGCGGCTGCAGCACACCCCTGCAGCAATTCAGCACATTGCTGGTACCTTGTGACGCAGATTAAGATGCCCAGCTCTCTTGGCCAAGGGCCTTTAGAGATGCAGGGCCTTGCTCAATGCAATATCACAGGTCTATGCAGGGCTGTAAGCCAGATCTGAAGTGGCAAATGCCACTGCCATGTGCCTGACAGCATGAGCATCAACAGGAGGGCCAGCGCACATGTCTCATGCTAATCACTTCGCTAAAAGTCCCCCTCACCTTTCAGCCAGTGTGCAAGCTACAGGGGACACTGCACCAATAGCTAGTCACACATGCCACCTCCAGCAAGCCATTCATTGTCTCACCTGCTTGGCGTGCAGGCAACCTGTGGGGGCCACTTGCAGCCAGCGTAGGTCACACTGTGTCAGCAGCGTCATGCACACAAAACCTTCAGTGCGCTACATTTGCTCTCACCTGCTTGGTGTGCAGGCGAACTGGGGGGCCAGGGCCAGCCCCTGCATATCGAATTGCACCGCTGTGTCCCCATTGTTCATCAGCATCAGCGTCTGGTGGACCGACTGCCCCACTAGGCATGGTTGGAAGCTCAGGCGGCTGCTGGACAGCTCCACTTTGACCTCTGCCTCCTCATGCTGGTGCAGAAAGGTGTTGCCCACCACCTGCACCACCAACTGAGTGCTTTGCGTGAGGTCACATGGGGTCAAGCACTGTCCTGTAGTGCCACTGGTGCAGGAAGGTGTTGCCCTTTGCCTGCTGTGCTACACATTCCGTGTGTGATGTGTGCTTGTGGAACAATGGAATTTTCAGCCTCCCTTGTCCTGTATCAATATGTTGGCCACAATATGCTGCATTGCCGTAGGTCAGGAGAGCTTGCTTCTGCAGGCCTCCTCAAATAAGCTTGAACCTGCGCTGCCCTGAGTCACACCCAACTCTCTCATCTACAAGTGGATGCGATGCACTGCAATGAGGAGGCCTGACCTGAAGCATGGTGGTAGAGGGCATCGGCACGTACCCGCCCCCTGCCTACCTGATGGTTTACAGCTGTGTGTACAGCCACAGGGCTATGCAGACTGGATGCCACCAGTCTCTTCTGAAACGCAACGCTGCACAACAACAGCTTCGGGCTGCCCTGGCCCCCACCAGCCTCAAGCTGAACCGCCTGATGCACATCCTACTAAACCCTGCTCAAACGATGCACAATGCTAACGCAGTCTTTAGAGCAGGCCGACCTGCAGCCTGGAGGTCAAAGGCGCCCATACTGCCCCCTTGCCCACTACCTGCCCCTGTCAGCAGTGCAGCTCATACCATCTTGACATGGGGCCACCAGGTCTTGATCTGACCTGCAGAGTGGCGGTGAAAGGCGCCAGCACCGCACCCTCCCCGATCAGCCTGAAGCTGCGCTGTGCCTTGACATAGGCCACCACGTCCAGCAGGCGAGTGTAGTAATGGCCGTCTGCTGGGGGCCTGAAAGTCACCCTGAAAACGGCCGTGCTGTTCGGCCGCAGGTCCAGCTGGTCAGGGAACACCTGCAGGGGGGATGCAGCCTATGTGTGAAGTCACCATTGCAGGGTCGACTTGGCAGTGCCTGCAGAGGAGTACAAGGTGCTTTCCTTGAGGCGCTGGCTGCAGGTGCAGCACTGCCTGCAGGCGCACCACATCACTTGCAGAACTACTATACAGGAGTATCTTTGTAGAGCATGCATGATGGATGTGCAGCAGTGGGACTCTGGAGCCAGGCCCTGCTGTGGGGGCACAGGTCCCCTGTTCAAGGAACACCTGCAAGGGAGGGGAGGCAGTCCAAGAATGCAAAGTTCTGACCTGCAATGTGGCAGTCGTGAGAAAGCCTGTGGGGTCTGGTGTCTTCAACTCTTTGGCAGCAAGTGCCTGTTGGATAGCTTGTGTATGGGAAGCCTTGAGGTGATTACCGCTTAAGTGCTGTTGCTCGCAGTAAAAGCGTACACAAGGGTTGTGATGCCCTCTCACCTGAAGGATCCCAGGAGTGATGACTGCCTGCCCCTGCTGCTGTGCAGCACCCAGGGGGCCAGCAAGGTGTGCTACCACTGTAGGGCTCAGTGGCCTACGCCAGGCCCTCCACCAGCTACCATAACAATGTTGAACTCGTCACACTACCAGTCATTGATGGCAAACAGCTGGCATGCACCTGACAGACCTCAGGTGCAGCAGCAACCTGCCCCTGCTGCTGTTTGGCTGCCAGAACCCCGGCCAAGATGGCTGACAGTATCCTGATGAGTTGGCAACACACTGTTGCCGCCACTCAACAAATGTGTGCCTTCCTTATGTTTTCCCACCTGCACCACTACAGGCGCCACAGGAGCCTGATCCTGCAAGTGTGCTTTAGCTAAGGGCCCAGCAGTGATAGGCCCTAACACCAGGGTAAGGTGTGAGGCTGTCCCACCTGAAAAACCTCAGGTGCTGCAGTGGCCTGGCCCTGCCGCTGTGTGACAGCGAGAGGCCCAGCAATGAAGGCCGTCAGCTTCACGCTGGTGTGGTTGGTGACTGTGAGGGTGCGGTGCTCCCCGCTCTTCAACCGTGACTGGGACCCAAAGTCCAGGAGGGTGCTATCCAGGGAAATGGCGTGCAGGAGGTCAGTGCCATGAAACAGTGCCTGCCACCCTTCTGCAGGTGGTGAGGATGTGGCAAGGTCAGCACCAGGACGTCTTGTGCTTGCAAAGCTGGCGTGCCGTCTGCTGAGCTGACGGTTTGTGGGCCAGTGAGAGCAGGAGCAGCAGACAAACAGGCCTCTTTCATCATTGGATGCCTGTCACCTGCTGAAGCAATTCAATGAGGCTGCTTGGCACCTCGTATGCAGCTTGTCCTGGCTGTGTGTGTCAGGTGCAAGCAGCCACGTGGCACCTCACCTGCTGTCTGCGTGCCTTCATGGCGACTTTCGACCTCCACATCTGGCACCTCCCCACCCTCCAGCAGCACCTGGCGCTGCTCGAGGGAACGGGCAGCAGCTGCTTGTGCCATGAAGTGCTGCAGTGCTGCATGCGACAGAGGTGGGGGGCGCTGGGTGTCTGTGAAGCAGCTGCCCAACAGGTCCACAAAAAGTGCTGGCCCGTCCTGCAATCACAAAATGAAGCCTTTGGCGAAGAGCAAGGACGCTGTGAGGAGCAGAGCCACTTGCTGCCGCAAGTGGAGCAGTAGGACCAGATCAGCCAGTCTCTGGTATGCTTCATGTTGCATGCCTGCCCTCTTACTTGGCAAGAGGACCTGAGGATGTGTCTGCAGGCTGCCCAGAGTGGGCAGAGTCACTCCAGCCTTGCCTGCCCACTGTGGCCACACATCACAACCTGAAGCTGCTGAGGCAGGCAGCAGGCAGCATGATCACACCTGAATGCCAGGCACATGCAGGTCATGCCGCGAACATGGCTGCCACAGGCTGGCCTCACCTTGATGAGCACAGTCACCCTCTTCCAGTAGTTGGCCGCCACAGTGGGCTGGAAGCCCAGCGTGACATGGGCTGTGCTGCCTGCTGCAATGCTGCCGCGCACCCTGTCAGCCCCAAACACTCCAGCAGCATCCATGGCCAGGTTGAAGAAGGCTGGCACCTCACAGGTGTTGTGCAGGTAAATCACCCTGCTGCTGCTTGCCCCGGCTTCCAAGCTACCAAAGCTGAGGCTGCTGCTGCTGAGGGAGACTGCGGGTGGCGTAGCAGTACCCTTCACTGTGAATACTACCTGCAGGCCCACCGCAGGATTCGAACAGTCCTGCAAGAAAGCTGTCCAGAGCTGCAGCTGCTAATACCAAGTGGGACTTCAGGCAGCATGACTGTGCCGTCTAGTGTAAACACCGCCTGCAGGCACAGTGCAGGTCTTGGTTTGAGGGCTTAACTTGAATTCGCAAGACACCTGCTAAGGCCTTGACAGCCACTGTGTGTGGCGCTGGCTCGCCTTCACTGCAAACCACCCTTTTGAAGATCATCTGCAGGCGCTTCTCAGGGGGAGACATCATGTGAAGGACACTGGGCTAAGACCTGCAATGGCCACTAGCAATGGCCAGGCACTGTAGGCAGTGCTGGGGTGGCATAGATTGCAAGCATCACATGAAGGCACAGCTTGAGCAAGGCACAGAGGTTCCTGTGAATGCTGCATGCCAGGAGCACTCCTCCGCATCCTTGCAAAACATGGCGAGAGCTGGACATCACAACACAGCACAGCAGCTCTTCAGCTGGGCTGAACTACTCTCGGTACAATGTCTGCAACAATGGGCTGTCACAAGCTGCCCACTGGGTGATTGCGCATGGGCTGTGAGATCTGCTGACTGAGCGTCTCCAGGGACCTGGTGAGGAACTGTTGGCAGCAGGCAGCCTGATCAGTTCCCACCTTATTGCCGCCTGGAGACAGCACCTGGAAGCTCTGGCACGAGAATGTTCCAGCAGTGGCAGGAGTGTACACCACACTGAGCGAGGCTGCCTGGCCTGCCGCCAGGGTGCCCCTGCAGCCAGGAGATGTGTGGCCGCCGAAGCCGGAGATGTGACACTGTGCGTGAAGTGATACAGTGCATCAAGCTGTCTCAGAACTTCACAAGGGTGACTGATCTGCAGCATCAGCACTCTGACTCCTGATGTCAGCATGCATGCAGCCGGCAATGCTGCAAGCTACCCCCGCGCCTTTGCCCACATATAGTCTGCAATTGTTATGGTTTTGCACACAAAGGCATGAATCAGGAATGTCCACCTCCCTAACCATCACCTTGAGGATTGCTGCCCATCCCAGTACAAGATATGCTGCAGATGTATGTCCTGGGCACTCTTGGGTGGAAGGTGCACATCAAGACCACCCTAGAGACATCGTGTCTGGCTTACCAGGTGCCAGCTTTGCAAATGCACATAGTCCTGCCATACATGGTGAGCAAAAAGGAACGAAAGGCGCATATGGCAGCTCACCTGGCAGCAATCACTTTGAAAACATCGTCTGACGGCTCTGCAAGCGTCGGCACCACATCAAAGTCTGTTGCAACTTCCCCTCTGTTCCACAGCACTGTGGCCTGCTCAGCCTCCTCCCCAACCAGGACTTGACTGAAGTCCAACTCAGCATGCTCAATTGCCAGGAAGGGGTACCGTCCGCTGCCTGTCAGCTGTGGGCAGAGGCAGGCGTCAGGACGAGCAGGCCCAATATGTGTTAGGGGCAGCTGCCTGTATGCTTCACTGTCATGCAAGGGCAGCACCTGCTGCCACTTGACTCATCTGCAGAGGCTGGCTCAACCCTGATGCCAAAGGTCGGCCGCTAGGTCTTGGGCTGCGGTCTTCCTCCTTATGCAAGTTGCATTTTTGCAGCAATAGACTTGCAGCTCAGCATGCTCTGCTGCCAGGGCGGGTGGTGCCTGCTGCCCGTCAGCTACAGGCAGAGCGGCAGGCACCTCCGGTGTCACATCCAAGACGCAGGAGGGCTGGTCAGGCAGCGGCAGCATGTTCGGCTGCCAGCAGCATCATGCCTGTGATTGAGGCGCAGATACAAATCAAGGGAGGATGCCTGGTGACCTCTCAACAGCAGGGCTGGCCACAATGCACACACAGCTCCCCTGGCCAGGATGTATACAAACCTCCCCAGTCTGCACAGATGCTGTCACGCCTTGCCACAATGCCGAAAGCCTTGACAGTGCACAGCTGGCCAGTTGTGCAGCGCATGCATGCACGCCTCATGGCCCAGCAAGCCCACCTGCACCCTGGAGGTGGCGCCACCCTCTGCAAGGCATCCTGCGACTGCTTCATATGCAGCAGCATGCTGCGGCGTGAAGGACACCTCAAAGAGGCCTGCACGAGAGCAGAGCGGGCGTAAATCCGCAGCTGCCTGTGCAGGACTCCATAGAACAAAATAAGCAGTAGGGCTGGCACCGCACAGCCCTGCAGCTGCAGTACAGGTCTTCACCAAGGGATGAGGGGCACAAGGCTGAACCACACTGCACTGCAACAATGCCACAGGGAGGCACCATGCTGCCATGTCAGCAGTGCTGGGTGACCCTGGTTGGCATAAAGCTGCCTTTGTATAAAACGCCAGGACGATGTACCTGAAGCGCCTGCTGCTAGCATAGCTGAGGCTGGTGAAATTGCAAAGGGAGTGGCGACCCGCCAGCTGCAGCTGACAGGTAGCTCCCCTGTGTTCCAGACCTTCACGCAACGCCGGGCTGTGCCAGCCACCGTCACATTGCCAAAGGACACGCTGTCTGTGACCTGCAGGGGAATGGATTGCAATATCACATGCGTGACTATACAGTTGATGTAGTGAGGGTGTGTGAAGTTGAATGTATGGGCCAGAACTATTTGAGATGCATCCATGTGCTAGCCTGCCTTCCCCATGACAAAGTCTGAGGTGGGTGGTGGTCCAGGCTGATACTGCTGCAAATGAGCTGCTGTCAGCGGTTGCGAGACAATGCAGTGCATAACAGGCCCTGCCAGAGCCAGCCGCCGCACCTGCAGCCCCACAGCTGGGAGGCAGGCGGTAACCCGCACCCAGAAGGTCCCATTGCTGCAGGTGAATTCGATCACGTCACTGCAGAATGCCTGCTGCAGGGGCTGGAAGGTCACCTGCACAGGGACCGGTCATAGTGGTGGCAATTGCAGATTCAGGTGGGAGCCGGCTTGGTGTGCAGCATGCCTGCAGCATGACTGGCCACCACTGTGCTGGCTGTACTGATGGGCACAGGCTGTGCTGGCTGCATCCTGACAAGCTTGCTCAGTGCTTTGCGCTGTACACACTCGAACCTGTTGCAACAGGGGAAAGCAGTATGAGTGCTGTCACAACTGATGGCCCTCTGTATCCTGCTCCGCACTGGCCACTCAGCGGACATTGGAACCAGCGTGTTGTTGCTGGCCTTACCCTGATGGGGTAGCTCATGCCAGGGCTCAGCTTCAGAGGCACAGGGTACCCCATGCTGAACACCTTGCTGGCTGGCAGCCTGTAGCTGATCTTCTGGATCTGCTGCGACACATTTTTGACATTCAGGTTGCGCACATACTCCCCACCCGGCTGCCAAGTGCGCCATTCGAGCTCGTCCGCACATTCAATGCCAAATCTGCACCAGACAAACAAAACATTGCAGCCTTAAGCCAAGCAGGCTATGCCGTGTGCCTGTTCAAACAGCTCTCAAAGGTTCATGCCTGGCAATTCGATCTTCTTTGGAGAGGACTGGCTGTGTGGTGATCAGCCCCACTCCCCCTTTGCCCATGCTGGACAGTGATTCAGAAACCCAATGTCAATCGTCCCGCGAGAGGGTCCTGTACGCTCCAGGGGTTGCTCTTGCTCACCACAGTCATCCCTTCTCCCACAGCCTTCTGACATGTCCCGGTCAACATGTCGCTTGCCTTCTTGCTGGGCGCAGAATTAACAAAGGATCTGGCACGATTGTGGGCACATCAGGTGCCGGAGTGTCTCTCATCTGATCACATAAATGGATTCCATCAAGAACAGCATACACAAAGTCTACAAGGGTGCAGCAGAGCAGATCCTGCCAGTGAGGAGCCAGTCAGCCTTCAAGGAGCAAGGAGTGAGTGCCAGGGCAAACCCGCAAGCTGTGGTGGTGCAGCAAAAGCAAGATGCCTGAGACTCAATCTGACAATGCAGGTGCTTACTCCAGACGAGTTCGTGGCAGCAGGCAACCATCTTGTGCGGACCTGTCCAACATGGTCCTGGTGAGTGAGAGCCTGCCAGTCAGCATACCGCTCATGCGCATTTCTTGTCTCCTGAGCTGTGCACTGCCTGCAGGGAGGCCGGGGATGCTGGCAGCAAATGGTCATTTCTGCCAAAGGACAAGCAGTTCCTTATCACTCGCACAGGTCAGCCTGGGTAGCCGAAGCGGGCAGCACCAGTGCATGCAGGGAGCGCACTGCAGGTGCCCTCAGGCTTGATGCCAGGGCCCCTGCAGACAGCTTGGGGTCTTGTGAGAGAAATAACATGGCACATGCAGATTGTTCATCATGCAGAGCAGTCAACCATCTGCCGTCAATGCCGTGCAGCATTTCTCCGGCCCCAGTCACGTTGTTCCCTGGCACTGGCATGGCTCAGTCATCATCGAGCATTCACAGCTGTTGCAGCCTTCATGCATGTGAAAACAGAGCCTGCCGGACTTTGGAGAGCTTAAGCCAGGCACTGTGAAGTCATACATGCTCTTGAGCATTTCCATTCTGCCTTGCAGTCTCCTGTCACTGTGAAGGTGTTGATGATGGGGCTTTGAACCGCACAGCCCTTTTCACTCTTGCTCTCAGGTCTGCCCATTCCACACATTGTGCAGTCCCCTGCCATCGGCGAGCAGCAGCAGTGGAGGGCTTCAGCCAGGCAGCAGAGCAGCTGCTGGAGACACAGGATGGAGAGGCAGAGAGCTGGGTTGCGCCTGAGGCTGATTCAGGGGCAGGGCCCAGTGAGCAGCCACCAGAGATTCCTGCAATTGATGATGAGGGCCCCAGCAGGTAAGGGCAGCCTGACACAGCGAGCTGAGATGCACCAGTAAAACTTGTAATTCATCACAAGTCATGTCCCGAAAATCCCTGGACTTGATGATGAGCGCTCCAGCAGGTGTGTGGCCGGCCTCATGCAGCAAGCTGGGTGATCCTAGAATAGGAATCATGGGCAGGGCCAGTAGGCAACACGATACCAGGCATTGATGACCAGCGCTTGGGCAGGTGGGAAGCTGGTTTCAAGCAGCCTGTAAGTCACTCTGCAAAGGTCCCCCAATCAGTAGGTCCCAGAGATCCCAGTCTGAACACCAACGACCTCACCATCAGATGAGCAGCTCAACCATGAACTGCATCACAGACTGACTTATCGCGCTATGTGCAGCAAGCAAAGATTTCCTGATATTGGCAATGCACCAACAGCAGGGGTTTGGTACAGCAGCTGGTGGTGGCTGAGGATTGCCGAGTGTCATCATGCCACAGGCATCACTGCGCGCTGAACAGGGCATGCTGCCATGTCTCAGGCAAGCCCACAGCAGGTCAAACGCTACTGTCTTGACAGCACCAGCCTCTTTTCCCTCTGGCTGCTCTCATACAGCACGGGGCATGTGACCTGCCCTTGCCTTTTCCCTGCAGGACAGCACAGCAGCAAGAAGGCTCAACAGCAGCACTTGCCGGCGGCAGCGATGAGGTTCCAGATATGGACGATGTGCCAGACATCGACGACCTCACCCTGGCTGAGGAGGATGACGAGGTCAGCACTGCTTTGCATATGTTACTGTGAGGCATTGCGGCCAATCAGAGGTCTGCATTGGTGCCACCCAAGTGTATCTGTGGGCAAGCAGGCTGAGGCATGCCCACATCATTGCCGGTGACTGCCATATACCATTGCTCTGCAGTTCGCACATTGCAGCACCTTGTGCACTACAGCTCGGGCCGCAGTCAGGCAGGTTTGAACATATTGCCCATTTGCAAGGGATAGCACTGCCTGCAAGCTGCACTGCCGTCAAATGCAGGCTCCCGGAACAGCTCAGCTCTGTGAGCCATAACAACCACTTCCAGCCTGTCAGGCTGCCTGCAGGCAGTGTTGCTCGTCAAGTGCAGGCTGTGCAGTGACATGATGCAAGGGCAGCAGCCAGGATGAGCCCCCATGTCTGGCAGCAACCTGACATGTCCAGAGCTGCCTGCAGGCTGCCCTCCCGTCCATGTCGGGCCCGCGGCAGGGTCAGGATCCCACAGACTCCATATTGCGCACACGCACCTACGACCTGCTCATCTCATACGACAAGTATTATCAGGTGTGTTGATTTTGAGGTCTGCCTAAGCACAATGACTCACTCCAAGCCGTTGCCAATTACCTGCTCACAGCAGATCCATGCCGTCCCCGTGGCTGCCACAAGTTTTGGCCCCTGGAACAACCTGCCAAGAGATGCTGCTGCACAGTGAAGCAATCAAAGTATTCACCTGAACAGTCTGAAAAATTTAGCTCTGCTGACCAGCTCTTTCTACTTTGGGATCACAGCAGCTCCCTGCTTGATTCAGCAGTGCAGACTCTGCTGTGCCTTATAACCGCAGCCACCGGGGTGCCTTATTGCATCCCTGCAGGTGCCGCGTTTCTGGCTCGTAGGGTATGATGAAGACAGGCAGCCACTACCCGCCAGCAAGGTGCGCTGCATGGCAGGCATTGGTACACGATTATTCCTGTGTAGCCAGCCGGCGGCCACCTGTTGGCCACGAATTTGCGTGAGCAAACATGACGCCACATGCATTAGCTGGCCATCAGTCCCTGCAACAGAGTCAGGGCTTTGAGGCTGACCATAGGCCATGCTTCCTCGCTGGTGCCTTGAGATAAGTTCCTGATGCTGCCCAGCATGGGTCCTCAACGTGCTCAGCGTGCCAGCCTTGGACACTGGACAAGTCACTCGATCACAGCTTTGGCCAACTGTGGTGTGCTATGGCTTGGTGTGACAGGGCGTCATACAGGCCGAGGGGTTTGGGCTGAGATGCTGCAGGATGTTAGTGAGGGGCTTCTCTCTGAGGGAGTCGTAAGCCTCCACCAGTGCGCCCCCCATGGAGTAGCAACCTCTTGAGCGCTTTTGTTTTGGACATGTCTTGCCTGCCGGGTTTTGGGAGGAGCATGCCTGCAAACCATCACTGTGCCCCACAACTGTTGCTGCTGACTCTGCAGATGAGGAGGGGTGCTAGCCATCAGCAGCCAGGTTTGGCAGCGCTGTGCCCGCACAGCAAGAGCAACCTCTTGGCAATTTTGCATATCATTCAACCTTGCTGTGCAGGTTGTGGAGGGCGTCAGCAAGAGGGTTCAGCCTGTACATTGCCTTCTTTGAGGTCATTCAGCAAGCTTTCCTAAAGTGTATCTTGTGGTGCAGGTGCTCGAGGATGTGAGCGAGGAGCATGCTCGCAAGACCATCACTGTGGAGAAATTTCCCCACATGCCAATGATCACAGCGGCCTCCATCCACCCCTGCAAACATGCAGTCACCATGAAGAAGCTGTCCAGCATGATGGAGACTGACAGCCATCACATCACTGTTGACAGGTGGGGTCTGAGAACCAGTGCACAACTTTGTGAGGCTACAGCAGGTCCTCTGCAAAGATCTCATCAAGCTGAGGCCATCTTTGAAGATGGGACCTTAGGGCGCAGGCCTTTGCAATGCATGCTGATTCCATGGCCAGATACAATGACCGGGTCCAGTCAGCTCAAGTTACTGCAGCATTTGTACATAAGGCTCCACCCTTGACGGGCAGCTGCTGACAATGCTGCTTGCTACCTGCAGGTATCTCATCCTCTTCCTGAAGTTCATTGCCTCAGTGGTGCCTACCATTGAGTACGACTACACAATGGCAGCAGGTCTCTGACCCCTTTGACAGGGTGTTCAGCCTTTACAAGAAAACAAATTTGATGTGACAGTAGAGAGCCAGATGTTGAGCTGTGCTGTGTGACCAATTTGAAGCTGTTGTGTCCTCAAGTATCTACCTGCACAGCTGTATGCCAACAACAAACAGCATTCTTTTGAGCTGGAAAAGCAGTGCTTTTGTGTGTGGGAGGTTGTTGCCATGTGTCAGGCAGGCTCAGCCTCGCTTGGGGAGGCCTGCAGGATCCCGCTCGTGAGGTGTCGAGCAGAACAACTGTCACTGAGGCTGCCAGACCAGCTTCTAGCGGGCTGCTTGCCCTTTGCACTGATGGTTCATCACCCACAACAAAGCTGATAATGGATGCTGCCTCACCCAGTCATAAGGGCCATCTGGCCCCCACGAGCAGCCACCTGTCGGACTCTAATATCCTGAAAAGCCTGTTTGCTGTGCACCTGAAACTTTTGTCAGTGCCATGGCATGCTGTGCTCTGGTGGATGAACAAGACAGCAGTACTGCTGGTACGGTCGCTGGAGGCCTGTGGCGCAGCCCCAGACATAGTGGAGAATAGCAAGCGCAAGGTGGGTGCAGCCTGTCCTCACATCTGTGTCTGCACGCCTTCATATCGAACCTTCATTCTCTTAGTAGCAATCAGTAGCCCAGGACAGGAAGAGGCACGGCCGTCAGCACTGCAAAACGGGCAGCACCAGAGTGCTGTCTGGTGCAAAGCGGTGCCTGCTGTTCTCCCAACTGATTTCTACCAACAGAGAAGCCTGTTGGCCAGCTGCAGCCCAGACATGCCAGGCGGAAGCAACATGCCCTCCAGAACAGCCCAGCTCTGAACCTGGGACAAGCGGCCTGCAGGTCTGGCCGAGGCCGCTGCAGCAGGCTTTGGTTGCTACTCTGCAGGGCGAGTAGCCTCAGCAGCGAAAGTGCCGCAGCGTCACAACAGCCTGCTGCCTGACCTGCAGGGCCAGCACTCTCAGGAGCAATTGCCTGGACCCTGGAACCACATGGGGCCACCCTGCCAAGAGTTGCCAACCACCAGATCGTCCCGTTAGCCTAGTGCTTCTTGCCTTGCAGGGCGAGCAGTCTCAGGAGCAGGTGCTGGGCTGGATGAAGCGGGAGATGGTTGCCAAAGCCAATGAGATCAAAGTGAGCTCCTACTACCGGGCACACTCAGCACTTGCTCACCTGTTGTCTTGAGCACCTGGTATGCACCTCTGTTGTTGAGAACCAAGCAGCATCCATCTCCACCACTGACTGCCCGGAATAAGACAATTGCCTGTGCAGCCAGGAGAGCGTTCTGCAGCAGACTCTCCAGCATGGTTGCTTGCTGGACCGTGGCTGTACCACAAATCCTACTCTGCAGGCCATGAGCAGCTCTGTCTGTCACATTGCTGCATGCTCTGCATGCACCAAAACCTGGGATGCTTGACCTGCCCATATCTGATGCAGCAGCCCTTGAAAGGTCTGTCTCTCATCCGCTTGTTTCCTGCAGAGGCTGACAGACAATTTAGAGACATGCCAGGCAGCGAAGCGCAGGGCGATTGTGAAATTGCAGCGGGTGAGCAAGTCTCTCTTTGCCAGCTATGTTTTTGTCAGGTCCCTGAGCAGGAAACTGCAGCACTTGTGAACAGATGTGTCAGGTGCATCTGTGCCAGTATTGCACTGCGTCATGAGCTGGCTCAAAGTTCCCATATGGCAGAGCCCAGTGCGCACAAGCCAATTAGTCATGAGGTTGCCCACTCCCAGCATATCAGCTTCTGCATGTCCCCTGCTTGCAGCATGACCAGCATCTAGCTGTGCGGACAAGCCGGGTTTCCCAGCTCGGCTGTTGATGCAGCTCTGTCCTCTGAGCCAGGCACAGGGCATGCGCGCTTTGCACGCCACACAGACACGGCAACAAAACACTTTGCAGGCGCCTCCTTGGTCAGACTGAACGTACCACTGCAGGAGCAGGACTGTGCCATCTGCAAAGCATATACCAAGGCAGCAAGCTGCCTTGCAGATGTCGCACACACCAACCCACCCCCCCCCCCCCCCCCCACCCAGGCGCTTCTGATGGAGCAGTGCCCTGCAGGCACGTGAGGACTGTGCTACTTTCAAGGCTGAGCTGCAGGAGGAGCAGAGCCTGCGCAAGGCAGGGCCTGCCCCCCACAGGCATGCTGGGGATGCTTCGACTCATCCTGCGCCCAGTCAGCCGCAGGTAGGGCAGCTCAGGCCCGCACTTTTGATGTGGGTGTTGTGGCTTGGCAAGTAGAGAATGCCGCAGCCTTGCTTGGCGAGCAGGGTGAGCCTTGCCCGAACTGGCATCCCTGCACTGTCAAAGCTCGGGACAGGGCCCTCCATTGTCTACAGCAGTCAGGCAGGTAGGAGTTGCCCCAGCCCACCCTGCGCCTGGTCAGCCGTAGGTGTGGCACGCTGCGGTCATGCGTTCACCATCGTCTTTGCATTGGGCTCAACTGCGCGCTAACAGATGCCTTTGCTAGTGTCTCGTTATTTAGGTGTGCAGTGACTTACAAGCCCAGTAGCCTTTTATGTCAGTGGGCAACTTAGGCTGCACCTGATAGCTTGCAGGCCTGTTGCGCACCAGTGCTCAGTGTCAATGCATTTGCTGTTGACGCTTTACTCCTGCAGACCCAATGTGCCCGTGTGCAGGTGGCTGTCAACCTGACATGGGGCGTGGTGCACACCTCCAGTATTGCAGCAGGCATGTGCCTGTACTGGGCCCTGCAGCATGAGCTGCCGTCCATGGAGTACAAGTTCTTGCTCGTCTGCACATTCATGGTGAGTTTGCTTGCCCTCTTGCATGGTTCCAGATGGAGTACATACAAGCTTGTTTGCATGTGCATGTGTACGCTGCTTGCTGGTTGTTGGCTGCTCATGACCTGACCACAAGTGCGAGTCGTTTGTTAGTGTATGCTTGTTTGCGACTCTTTAGTCAGCCCAGGCTGTGCTTCTGCGCATGAATGTGCAGCACTGGGGGCAACAGGGCCTGCTTGTGTACTTGAAATAGCTTGCAAATCTAAGCGTCCCCTGGTGAGATCACATATGTGCTGCTCGCTGGTCGCCAACTGCTAGGAGTATGAGTGGCCAGGGTGCTTGACATCCACCAGCCTGTGCTTCTGTTCATGCTGAGGCTCGGCCCAGACTTGAACAGTTGGTTGGGCACATGCATCTGGCACCATTCTGTCATGGTGAGCTGCTATGTGTGCAGGCCTTCTTCACATGGCTATTTGCCCGGCTGTCAGCGCCAAGGGGCTTCATGGCGCTTCTCCTTTTTGGGCTGGCGTGGGCCTTTATGGGGTGGTCGGCCAGTGTGAAACTGCGGACCATGGGGCACTAAACCTGCCAAAGAGTTCTCAGATGTGGTGGTGGAGGCCCACCTGTCAGCCCAGCAATTTTGATTACATTGCAGCTTGAGAGCATGTTGGAAACCCCCCGCATTGTGTCCTGCCCCTGACTAATCTTCCAGTCCAGTTTAATGCACGAACTTTGTATGGTGGGCCGTGTTGTGCACGAATTCCAAGGGTGAGAGGACCCTGCTAGGTCACCTTTTTGCCGCGAAGGTTTAATTGTGCAGCAGCTGGCCCACTCAAGACAGCTTCTGGCCCGCATGTCTCATGTTTGGGCCGCAGATCGCTTCTGCAAGGCCGGGTGTTGCCCATTCTAGCCTCATCCATTGTATCATGTTGATGCCAGGTGAGCTTCGGTTGCTGACAGTCGACCAACACGTCCAGACCCCTGTGCCATATGACAGATTCCATTTCAGGACAACTGAGGCTCTTCGCCCTGCTCACATGCCTGCTGTGGACTGGAGGAGCCTCCAGACGGATCATTCCTGAGCATGATGCTGTGTCAGGGGCAGATGTGCTCAGAAGCACAGCAGCGCAGGCCTGCCATGCGCAGCTGCCAGATCTCATCACTCTCGCGCAGTGGCAGAGCAAGGGGCGCAGCTGTCACAAGGAGATCACCATCGTCACGCAGTGCAGCCTGGATAGGTGCGATGCTGACTTCATGCAGTGCTGGCTGGGCAGGCAGCATGATGTTCAGGCAGCAACTCTGATGGGTGAACCTGAGACCTTGGCAGTCTAAATTTGAAAGTTACCCTGCTGCTCAGGTCTCCCCTGGCAGTCACCTGCAGCACTGGGTTCCTCTCTGCACCAGACTGCAAGAAGGGATTGAACAGACAGCAGGGAGTGATTTGCTCAGCTGAGGTGTTCCGGTGGCCTGCAGAACCAGGAGGCTTGGACAGTGCATCCCGTAGACAACTTGCTGAGCTATAGAGTATCAGCAGCCTGCAAATTGACTTTTAGGTTGCACTGGCACAATTTTGCAGATAGAAAATGGCTGCTTAGCTTACACCTGTCCAAGTGCCTGCAGAATTGGAAATCTGATGCGCATGTGCCACACCTGGCACGGCGCCATTTCTGCCGCTGTCTACCTTCCCCTCAGTCCCCAGTCCGGGGCCGCAACTGCACACGCAGCTATGGAGCACCTGGACAGGTGGCACTCAGACAACGAGAAGCTAGGCAAGTCTCCTGGCTCCTGCAGCCTGTCACTTACAGGTCCAGCTTTGGTGCAGTGTTCTTTGTTGCCTCTTGTCAGGATGGCATCAGCAGGCCTCAATGCCCTGCGCCAGCAGGTGCTGCTTCAGGCTCATGTGAGATAGATGGTATTCTACTGTACTGCATCGTGCATAAAGCCCATAAGCATTAGAGCCAATGTATTGCTGCAGAGTGGTCATCATGTTGCTGCTG
Source organism: Asterochloris sp. CNOR1 (assembly GCA_963969365.1). Lineage (NCBI taxonomy): Eukaryota > Viridiplantae > Chlorophyta > Trebouxiophyceae > Trebouxiales > Trebouxiaceae > Asterochloris > Asterochloris sp. CNOR1. The sequence continues at coordinate 810,465 of OZ017762.1, forward strand.
GACCTAAAGCAAAACTCAGTCTCTGTGCCGTTGGATACAGCCTGGCCTGCCCAAGCAGGACACCAGCGTCTCCTGCTGACACGGCATGACTTGCTGCAGCACTGAGGGTTTAGATTCAGCTCCTCCACCTGCAGGCTTTTGCATGCTGGACATCACTCTTCAGGCTGAGATTGTCGAAGACGAGGCGGCTCACCTCTATCCTATCAATGCTCTCCGCAATCGGGCCCTGCAGGCTGCACAGACTGAGGTCTGCTGTGTGCCTCATCTGTTCTGGCGCTGACCAGTTGCCTGGATCTGCATGAAGTCCAGCAGCCTGTGCAACAGGTGGCTGCATGCTTCACCAAGGTGCATGCTAGCGCTAAAGTGCAACATCGTGAGCGCTGGCATGCAGTCAGCGTCCTTCATGCTGCTTTGGTGTCCACAGCATGATCCCCCACCAACAAGAGCTTGGCATCACTGTCACAAGCTGTCCGCAGGTTCTCCTCTTGCTGGATGTTGACTTCATGGTCAGCCACAATCTGAACTCGGCAGGCCTTCAAGACCACATTTATCAGGCAGTACAGGCAGAGCAGCTGCTAGTGCTGCCTGCCTTTGAGGCCAGCCTGGAAAATGAGGCTGGCCAGCAGCTGGTAGATGCTGCCTGTGCAGGTAGGGCTTGCATACCATGCAGCGCCATGCAAGCCCTACACAGGCAATCATCATACTCAGTCCATCCTTGACCACTGCATCTAGCCGCACTTATCAGGTGCTGCTTGTGCAGGTGAGGCATGCCCAGCATGCATCACATGTGTAACTGCATGTGAGCCAGGTGTTCGGCAGCGCTATCCTGCTGTCCACGTCTGGCAGCAAAGACTGGCGCTGGTTGTGTGATTTGCAGGCTCTAAAGATGCTGCTCAGCAACTTATGCTGGCAGGTCAGCTGCGCCCTTTCCACGGCCTGAGGTTTGTGCCGGGACATGGCCAGACAGACTATGGCCGCTGGCTGAGTGCTACTGCGCCCTATCCTGTTCAATATGAGGAGGTCTGCATCTGTCAGTCTCATAGAGTTGTTGCCTGGGCAGACCTGTTTGGGACTACAGATATTGACCAAAAAGTGGCTCAGAGCTGCCTGTGTCCGCTCTGCAGGGATTTGAACCTTACGTACTGGTTAGCAAGACAATCGTGCCATGGTATGATGAGCGCTTTGCTGGGTACCTGGTGAGCTTTGCTTGTGCATGCTGGTAGAGCCGGTTGCAATGGATGATCTCAGTCAAGTACTTGCCTGTGCAGGAAAACAAAATTCTGCATATACAACACATGCTGCAGCTGGGGCTGCAGCTTGTTGTGCACCCTGAAGCTTTTGTGGTGCACTATCCTCACAGCTACAGCGCTTCAGAACTGACCGTCAAGGCTGATGCAGCTCTGCAGCACAAGGTGCGCAATGTGAATGCTACTTTGCTCGCATCAAGGAGGGTGCTCACAGCTGGATCTCAATGCAGACGCTCCCCCAGAATGCATCAACAAGCCTTCCCCTTGTTTGTAGATCCAGGAGAGTGCTGCAGAGCTCAAGCAGCTCATGCAGGAGCCACTCAGGTACCTGCCACCCACCATGCTGTCACCCTGCCCCGTAGAGGGCTCTGGCTATCACACACCTGCCATGCTTCACGAAGGCAGCCTCCTTGAATGCTCTAAGGAGGAGCCTGCAGCAGGTGGGAAGACTACAGCACCTGGCCTCAGCTCCAGCACCTGAACTTCCTAACTTGAGCTTGCTGGACATCAAAATGACGCCTGTACCAGCCAGTCACTTTCAACATCTGTTTGGCACACTGGAGTTTGTTGTGCTCTCTTTGCAGGCCAGTCAGCCATATCTCCCCTATGGGGCATCCAAGGGGAGTCTTTCAAGCCTGATGGCTACATCTCAAAGGGTTGGGCTAAGGCTGGGTACAGAGAGGGCCAGCAGCCGCCGCTGCTGCCTGTCCTGACAGATCTCAAGCATGACTGGGGCGCTGTTGGCGACGGCATCCAAGACGATACTGAGGTGTGGGGCTGTTGATCTGGCTGAAGTGTGCAGAGCACTTGCTACTGTCAAGCTCACATTGCTGCTAGCTGCAAATTGTGCTGCGGTGCTGTGCATCACAGGTTGCTGCTGCACTCTGCAGCGTTGTGATGCTGCTGATGGTGATGTCCTGCAGCACTGACAGAGTACAGCATGGCCTGCAGGCCCTCCTCAGAGCCATAGCTGCAACACAGAACGGCGCCATCTACCTACCAGCAGGCACCTACAAGCTTACAGCTCAAGTCAACATCACACACCCTGTCGTGCTCAGAGGCGCCAGCAGATCAGAGACCACCCTACTCTTTCCCCACTCCCTCACCGACATGTTTGGCAACACCTTTGATCACAGGGGCTTCTCTCAGTGGTCCTTTAGGCCTGGCCTGATAAACTTTGTGGGGGACGACCCCGTTGGAGACAGCACCCTGTTTGCTATGGTGACCAGCCCTGCGCGTCGCGGCGATGATGTGCTGCGCATCCGGGCCTGGCTGGGCCACATGCCTGTGGCTGGAGACTACCTCAGGCTGGTGCAGGTGGGCAGACTTTACAGTGCATGATCTCAGTGCTTGCCTGGATGAGCCCCGGCCACAGGCATGCGACCTAGCCAGGGGTTGACGCCGGTGCTACCTGTTGCAGCAATGCAAACGCACTTTGTAGGAGAAACACCAGCCACCTGGAGCTAGCTCTGCCGGGCAGCAAGCATGCCTTGCCTATTGGTGCAGTGTCGCCCAGCAGACAGGCACCCTTGCTAGCCGTTTGCAACACACTCAAGGGCTCGACGCTTGCACTGCAGAGCGATCCACCAGAGGGCCCCCATGCAGGCTCCCTCATCAACCATCTGCATGGCAGCCACGACGTGATTGGGCCGGACGTCCCTGAAGAGCTGCAAGGTCGTGAGCTTGTGGGCACCAAGCATGCAGCACAGCTGGTGGCTGTAGTTCGCAGTGTCACTGCAGACCAGGTGGGATCTTCTGCTGTCAGTAGTGGCTGAGATGTTGCAGCATCAGCTGCTTGGCAGATACTGATGCAAGATGCTGGGCTGGGCCAACGACACAAAGCAAGATTGGCCAAATCCTGCAACCTGCTCATCACCCTGGCCAGCACCTGCTCAAGCCCAGTGTACTTCATGTGGCAGCTGGTCTCCATACGAGGAGCTCTGCAGACTGGCACTGTGCAAACACGTTGTTGGTAACAATGCATTGGCTGCCGTGACATCAACCACATCCCTGCTCACCTTGACAACTGCTCATTCCGTCCAATGCTGCAGGTCCAACTGGATCGACCATTGCCCTTCGGCGTGCAGCCCGTCTGGGACCCCCAGATCCACCTGGTAAGCCTTGTCTTGGTGCTTTGCATTGGTGCACATCTGACACTCATTCTTGCTGAATGCTGGCCCACTTTGACAGGCTTATTTCCATGTGGCACCCATCCCATGGCTTCTGACTGGCATATTTCCTGGGCGCCTACCTCAGCTGGCACCACACAGTCCGCACTTGCTGATGCCGCTCTGTTGTCTCTTCAGGTGCGATCCAGTCTGACAGAGGCAGGCATCGAGGACATGACCATCCAATTCCCCGATGTTCCGTACACTGGCCACTTCAAAGAAGCTGGCTACAACGCCCTGTACTTCCATCGCACCCACCACTGCTGGGCCCGGAACGTTGCCATCAACAATGCAGACTATGGGCTTCAGGCCGATAGCACCTTCAGCTGCTTGTTCGACAGTGTCAGCCTTACGGGTGATGGCGGTCGCAGTGGCCACCATGGCATAGACCTAGCCTGGGGCTCCCACAACCTGGTCTCAAACTTTGTTTTCAGCACTTCGTTCATTCATGATGTGAGCACTGAGTGGTTCACAAACAGCAACGTTTTCAGCAGTGGCAGCGCGCCAGCCCTCAACCTGGACATGCACCGCGCTGCAGCCTTCAGCAACCTGTTCACCAATCTGTCCTCCCAGGCCAGCCTGCAGCTTTTTGACAGCAGCGGGGCCCAGGGTCGCGGGCCGCATGCAGCCGCCCACAATATGTTTTGGAATATTCAATCTGACGACAATCAGTGTGTACACTTGCCAGACCCTGGCTTTGGCCCAAATCAAGCTTTTGTGGGCATAGATTCCTGCACTATAACACCGACCTCACCTCTGTTTGTGCTTGCCGGATGGCACCTGGAGCCCAGCAAAGTCCCTGTGTGGCCCTTGAACCTTTTCACTGCTCTGCATGCCACTGCCTCCTGACCAAGTCAATTGCCCACCACTGAGTGTACTGTGATATGTCCATGATGTTGTAACTCTAAAAGCATGTGCTGGGAGCAGTGCATTACAACTTGTGCATGTCTACGCATCCAGCCGCTTGGCTGGCCATCAAGTCAGTAGTATCATTTCTGCAAAAGAGGTCTTCAGCTTCGACATCAAAGGTTTAGTCTCTATCAGCAGCACCATATGGCTGTCACTGCTTGGCTCATCCAGAGGCAACCTTGTGGCCACAGCCGCAGGATTGCTGCCAAATGGCCCGCTGCGGCTGCCGCGGCACATGTGGCCTACTCCATGCACAGCTGTACTGCAGAGCCCAGTGCTATCTGTACAATCCTCCACTGCAGCTGCTGCAAAGCTGCAAACAAGCACCTCCGGTGGCACGAGCTAATGGCTAGATTCAACACTGCCTGGTGGCCCCAAGCAGTATGCCCTGTAGCAGTTGTGATCTCCCAGAAGGCAGTTGTGTTGGCATGCCCACCGCAACATAGCCAGGTGTTGGCCACCAGATAGCAGGCGTCTGGTCCCCGATCATCCCTGAGACATCCGCTGGCAGCCAGCGCCCAGGTCTACCTGGACAGTCTGTTCCTCGCTGGTGCACATGCTGCAGGTTGACTGGACTGCTCTTCAGAGCTGCTCACTGCAGTTGAGCTGACACTTATCACAATACCACCTGCATCAGCCAGCTTAGTCTCTTTCACAGTACAGGGGTCAGTGTGAGCAACATGCGTTCAGCCATGCAGTGGTGTTACCCAAAAGTCTCCCTCTGCCTGAGACTCTCATGAAATGGTGCTCCCATACGATTATGAAAGTCAAGCCTTGGGGGACATAAGATGAGCGCAACTCCTACTGTTATGGAGAAAGACGGCAAGTGGCAGCCTCTAAAGCACTGTAAAAATTGATCATCCGGACAACTTGGCAGGAAAGCAGGAAGCCTTGAGACTCGAAACATGCTGGTCTCCTAGAACTCAGCAACTGCTTCTGGTCCTGAACAATCCGAATGCATGCCAGGCGGTATCATGCAGCAGCTCTCCAGCTTCACATTCCCTATGATGGTATGAGGAACTCTGCCATGCCAACCGAGCAGGATGCATATTGCATGCACCAAACTTGCCATCTGCATGCAGTTCCACAATAAGGAGCTGGAAAGGGGCTATGGACGCTATCATGCCAAGCATTACATGGGTGAGTTGTGCATAATGGGGCAGAGGCAGATGCCATATGGCAGCCCTTCCGCAGCAGATGTGCATATGTATGCCGCCTGCTGCTGGCCACACACACTGGGCCTTTGCTGCTGCATCAAGGCACAGCATAGTGCCCTGCCTGCGGCAAGTGGGACCGCTCAGCAAGCCGTCCCAGCTCAGCTGGCGGGAATGCAGCCTGGACACTTGCACCAGCTGGCCCAGGTGCGCTCACTGCAGGGCGGCACTGCTGGAGCTTGCTCCCGTGCTGTACCTGCCACTTTGCAGCAGCACCTGCCCATCCCCTGCACCTGGTAACGAGTGTGGCGCTGCAGCATTCAGCGCCCAAGCCGCCTGTCAGGAGGCCGGTGCTGCACTGACCCACTTGACAGCTCGCACCTTGCAAGTATCCTGTGATGAGGTGTTCACTCCCTGTTGCAGGGGTGTACTGCTTGTGCAGCACTGCGCGCTGCCTGGCATGTGCAGCCCTTCTCGGTAACACTCAACAGCCTCCTTACAGACCGCACCCTTGGTCCCTGCTGCAGGGGTGGACTGCTTCTGGAGCATCATGTCTGGCCTGGCCTGGACAGTGCTCACCATCAAAGTGGGGTTCACCTTCATGTGGCAGTACGGCCTGGTCTGTTTCTTCGTGCTGGCGCTGATCGGGCTGCCAGTGGCAGCTGCCACCTTTGGCAAGCGGGAGCTCTACCTAGAGAAGTGAGTCTGCTGGGCCGCCTCTTTGCCAAACATGAGCCTGTTGCTGACGGCTGGCTATTGCCACCAAGGCAAGTGGAAGACGCATGCGGACAACTGAGGGCAAGTCCAGATCGCATCTGGCGTGAGTCTGCTGCCCGGCATGCATGTGCGCGTCTGGTTGTGCAGCTGCATTTCCCTCTTGGCGAGGGCACTGCTTGACCTGCCCGTGGTGTCTGCGTTTTCTGGGAGAGTGCAAACTCACCTCAAGCGGCTCATTCTCAGGACATCTGCAGCCTCCAGTGAAGCCCCCTTTCCTGTGCCTGGTCGCTATGCAGATGGGCTGCCTGCAGGTCAGCATAGCTTGCGTAATTTGTTGGGCTGTGGAGTGTTTCAAACTGCCTGCCAGCGCCTGTGCCTGCGCTGTCTCGGGCAACCCCTGCAGCACTTTCTCGTGGACTCCAAGCACTTGTGCTAGGTGCCCAACCTGGCCTAGTGGCACAGTGATGCAGGTCTCAATACTGGGACTCTTTAACTGCTATTCTCTGGCTTCTGACCAATGTATACTGCTCCTGCTGCAGGCGCACTGGAACTGCAAAACGGCCTTATTGCTGCTCTGCCGAGTCGTGCCCTCTTGCAAGGTGTTGGCCATGCTGCAGGCAACAGGCGTCCTGCTGCTGCTGTGCTTCTTTTTGGGGATACCTCAGGCAATGTTGGTTGCACAACAATCTGCATTCTTCCTGAAAACGTGCTTCGTCCTCAACCAAGACTGCGTTTTGTAATGTGCTGCAGTCACACAGCATCCTGATGTTGACCTTGAAGGACGTGTCTGCTGCCGATCTGAGTAACTGCGTCCCAGACCAAGGCTATATCCCCCCCTCCAGTTGTGCCTGATGCTGCCTGAAAGACGGCTTAGCGGAGCGGGCCTGGCTGGTCTTGCTGCAGGCGCACAGGCATCCTGTTGCCGTCCAAATAGCCTTCAGTGGCGTGCCTGGTGCCGCTGAGAAGGACCGCTCTGCACATCAAGCCTGTCTTCCCCTGCTGCAGGCGAACAGGCCTGCTGATGCTGTCGCGCCTGGCGTCCACAGCAGTGACAGTGCGCCTGCACAAGCAGATCTTCTTCGAGAGCGAGGCCACCTCAATGGCCACCTTCCTCTGGAAGGTGCACTTCATGCTTGCTTGGCTGCTAGGGGAGGTAGCTGGCAGCTGCTGCGTGAACTGCCTCTAATCTGTGGATCTGGTGGTGTGCAATGGCAGGCTGTGTGGGGCAATGTCAATAGGCAGGGCTGCACAAGCACATCCTTTGAGAGCAAGGCAATATCCTTGAACACTCGCTTTTGAAGGTATGCCTCCTGTGTCGGCATGAGCATGCTGTATCAGGCTGTTAGGGTTGCAAATTGACTGCACAGGCTGACCCTCCAAGAGCAGAGGCCCGTCAATGGCCAAATGCTCTTTCAGCTGTGAGCCACCGGGTTTTGCTGGCGAGAAGGTGAGGGGAGTGAACAATGCTTGCACTGGTGGTTGCCAACAGTGGAGACAACCTGTTGCCACTGATGCGGCATAAGGAACTAACCCCCCGGGACATGGAGTGCAGACACACCTTTGGGTGGCTGATGGGTCTCCCTCCTGGCCCTGTTGCCCAACAAAGTCAGCACCTACCTCCTTGTCTCCACCTGCAGGTCTGAGTGGGCCCCAAGCATTGAATGTGGTAGCAGCGCCTGTCACATCATGTGCAGCCATGTTTTCTGCATCTGAGCATCAGCATGTACTGGGTCCCACTCCTGCCTCCAGGTGACACCATGCCTCAGGGTGAGCTGGGAGGCCAGAGCCCCCTTGGTTGCGAATACAGGTCCCCAACCCAACCATTCCTGCAGCTGCCAGCAGGCTCCTCAAGCTAATGCCTTTGCTCCTCAGCAACACCCACTTTCCCCGCGACTGTCCATTAGGGCCAGCCTGCCTCCGTCTGCAGGTCTCTATGGCCATGTACTTCAAGGTGACCTTGTGGTGAATAATACCTTTCCAGACTAATACCTGGTGCTGCCCTGCAGGTGTCTGTGGGGCTTACAAAGGCGCTGCCCATGTGCAGCAGTCACATCTGCTGACTACCAATCCCAGAGCACCAATCTGCCTCTGCCTGCAGGTCGTTGTGGGCTCCAAGATGTTGCTCCTCGTGAACAACACCTTTGGATGCCAGCTCAAGTTCCCCGAGCACCTGCTCATGCAGCTCATTTCCTGGGGCCTCGTGCTGAGCAGCAACCCCGAGCTGTGAGTGCCAAAGTTGTGTTGTCATGACTCATTCCCTGTTCGCATCGTGCATTTTGCTGGGCATCTGCTGGCTGCTTGTACTCGGCCGCAAGCCCCAAGCCCTTAACTGTGTATTCCTGGGACTTGTTTTCGTTTCCTTTTCCTCCTCTCATGATGTGTGCAGGGCGGTTGCTGGCTGCACGTGCTAGGCAGCAACCTTTCTGTGCATGCTGACCTCGTGATCAGTCCTGCCTTGCATGGCTGTGCAAGCCATCAGAATGGGCTGCAGTGAGACATGTCAGTGCGCCACCCATCGTCCTGCTGTTGGCCACCAGCACGCCATGCCGGGAAGTGTGCTGCATGCAGGCGCCCCTTGGCCTGCCGCACAGCCTGTTGATGTGCTATAGGAAAGCAACAAGCTGCTGCTCAGCAGCTACCAGCATGGAGCCCTCTGACAATACAGCAAGCTTTGATAGCCGACCATGTTGCCACCTGCAGGTGCTGCCTGCCCTACGTCAGCTCCGTGGCGGGGCAGAAATGGATGAACATGCTGTTCCACAGGCTGGTCATGAAAGCTCGCAACTGGAGCGGCATCAATCCTTTTGGGGACAGGTGGGTTCTGTTTCGTGCTTGATCTGTCAGGCTGGGGGAGGTGCTTGCCTCCTTCCGTGCGCAGCAGTTGCTCACGTCCTTCGTGGGTCCTGGGGGCTGCCTCCAATAAGGCTGCAGGGAGCAAACCGCCGCAGGGGCTTGGTCTCCCTCTGGGGACAACGGGGAGAGGTGGCGCTGCCTGCTTCTGGTGCATGCAATGTGCATCTGCATTTTGATCTGAGGGAGGCCAGCCTGTGCATGAGGCACCCAGGGGGGCTCAGGTGAACGCTATGATGCCTTGTTATGCTTGGTGAGATGTGACCTTTTGCTTCTCCAGATGGCCCGTTCTTGGGCAGGCTCTTCATTTGTCAGCAGTCCTGACCTGATGGCTTTGGCCATCAAGCAGCCGCATGCTGGGGAGACAGCTGGGAAGTCTCCTACTGACAATATGACATGCTTGAAGGGATGTTTTGCAAGGGCTGCCTGACTGCTGGCAAGGCCTGCCTTTTGACACATCTTGAAAACCTGCAGCTGCAGTGGCAATGACATGCTGCCAGCACCTCGTCTCAGTTCTGCCCTCCTGACTTCAAGGATGTGGAGGCTGGCCAATGAAGCCCTGAAGGGGAGCAGCGCTCTTGGGCAAGCATTGCTTCTGACTTTGCATGTGCTGGCAGCGGCATAGCAATCTCCAATTTTGACTTAACCTTCATTGCTCAGCCTGCTTCAGCACTGCTGATGCCCCAGGACTGCCCCAGCCCACCATCAGCACTATCCAAAGCTTTCCTTGACCTCAGTGTGGCTCTGCATTGACAGTCTTGTGCTTGCCCCTGCAGTTTTCAGTTTACAGATGGGAACGAGTGCATTCTGGTCCATGCCTTCCTTCAGACAGCCTTTGGTCTACTGATCCCCACCTGGGTCATCTACCTGGTGAGGCAGCCTGTGGCACCAGCTAGCTGAGCCTGCTTGTGGCAGTTGATGCTGTCGTGGGCCCTTGCACAGGTTTGCCTGCTGCATCGCGCAGCGCATTGGTGCCTGCAGTTCTATGCACTCCTACAGCAGTCTGTTCTGCCAGTGGCCATCCAGCTTGTCTGTCTGCTGATTATGCTGCAGCAGGCAGTGCCGTATTCTGCAACCACTAGCACCCTGTATTGTGCAGCCCAAGTGCCCATCAGTCGTGCTCCTTGAGTGCCTGCCTGAGTACCCACTGTTGACCTCAACAGCACTCTGTTGGTCGGCCAGTCCAGCTGTCTGTTGGCCTGCTTCATCAGGCAGGGCACTGGTGGATGCATACTCTACATACTGCACAGCCTGTGCATTCACATGCATTGCCTCTCTGTTCTGAAAGCTCCTGCTTGCGAACCTGGAGTTGAGTATGCAGATGCAAGTGCTGCATCCTGTTGCCTGGCACAGCCAAAACGAGTTGCCATCCACTTCAAGGTTCCTGTGCCGCCAACGCCGATGTCATTGCTGCACCTGCAGTCAGATGTGGTCACACGACGGTCCTATGCTGCTCAAGTACGGCAAGTCGCTGAAGACAGCAATGATGAGGACACATTTAGGATATGCAGCAGATTTTTAGCGCAGACCAGCACCCCTCGTCTTGTGTATGGCCTGATGCTCATGCCCATGACAGTCCTGTTGTGGCGCTTCCTTGAACTCCTTGACGTGTTGGCAGCAAAGGGCTACCTCAAGCCCACGCTGTCTCTGGTAGACCGTTAGTCTGCCCAACTGGGCAAGTCATCAACCGGCAGCCTGTGCAGCCCCAGACTCTGTATCTGCCCCGTAGTGCCCAATGCCTCAGCTCTGTGTACATGTCACTGTGTCTGGACTGCCTCGCATTGAAACCTTTACAAGGGAAACAAAGTTTTGAATTGCAAATGCGTTCATGTTCTTTTCAGCACATATCCATGCTGCTCAGCCAATTCATGATGCTGTCACAAGACAGAAGAGGGCAGACCACTGCAGCAGCACTGACAGCCTCGAAATCAGCAGAAGACAGGCCATGATAGTTGAGTAGACACTTAAGCTTCAGCTGAAGCTGCTTGGCTGCACCGTTCTGTGCTGGAAGTACAAACGCTCCCTGGGGGTTGCAAGCATTCATGCAAGATGTGCTGGTTCTCACTGCCCTCATAAGCAGGTTGGCTGAGAGGTCCATGACATTGTCCTTGTGACAAAGGGAGCAGGAGCTGAAAGCTGACGTGAAGGATCTCTGCCACTTGCTGTGAAGCAGATTCACCTGCTTGAGATACACATGCATGCATCAAAGGTTCTCATATTTGGTATTGAAGCTCAAGAAAGACACTACAAATGGAATGCAGATGCAGGCAGAGTCAGCTCAGGGTAGTCAAGGCTTTACATCATGCTGTGCAGGCACTTGTGTGGCTTTTCTGCGGCTGCAGAGCAAACAGTGAGAGACTACCGTGCCCACCTGAGGAAGGTACATATGTGTCCAGGCAGGCAGTGAGCAGCCTGTGGGCCAGGCATTGCTGCCAGCCCTGTTTGCATTGCAGCCCCTTTGCTGCAATGCGAGCAATGCCCAGCGCAGCCATCTGCTGCAGCCTGGGGCTCTTGGGCTCCTGCATGCGGCATGGCAGATCATCACATGTGGGCCTTGATGGCAGCAGCCCTCACTGGAGCCACGTGAAGCACAGGAGATGGTTTTACTGCAATCATTTGGGTAGCCAATCCTGCAAGGTTGTCCTGTGCGCTGCTTGTGAGCTCGATGAAGAACAGCGCCCACCCGTCGAGGATGCCTGCAGCAGACGCAGCAGCTCAGAATGCTGCAGCTTTTCCAGACATGTGGAGCTGCTGTGAACTGCCAGCAGTAGTGCAGGTGCTGTGAGTTGCCAGTGAAGCTTGCACTGAGCTCACAGAGCGCCTGCTCAGCATAGTCAGTGAGCGTCAGCACTGGTGCCCGAAAGGCACAACAAGCTGCTTGGGAGGACTGCAAGCTGCAAACCTGCAAAGGCGGTCTCCCTGAGCTGAGCTGGGGCCTGTGTCTGGGCCACAACGCTTTCCAGCAGTGGCATCACAGCGCCCAAGTTGCTCTGGCTCATGAGACTGCAGCTGGCTGCCAGGCAAATGGCTGCTGCTGCTGAGGCTTCGGTGACACTGGTGGATGAGACACACACATTCCACAGCTGCACCAGCTTGCTGGAGGGGTGCAATCTGCTGCCCAGGGTTTGCTGGCATGCAAACGCTGGCTGCTCCCTGCAAGCACAGCCTGCCAGCTGCTAGTCGGACAGACTTCCACAGATGTCCGGCAGTCACATCAACATCTAGTCAGAAGCTATAATTTGGAAGTCCACATGCTGTCATGCTGCTGTGCAATGCAGTAGCCGCAAGGGCAGCGCGACCAGATCAGCTGCTGGGGTAACAGGGCAGGGGCAGCAGTGGTGTGCAGGAGGCTCACCAGGGCATGAGTCAGTGACCAGTGCTGCTGCCAGTGTCACAGCATGTGGCAGTCGCTCTGCCAGCAGGGCATTGAAGACCACAGCCTGGCGCTGCAGGTTGGCCTGCAGGTCACTGATGGCACAATCAATGTTGTTGGGAGCACTGAAGCTACATGCTGATGACAGACATCCCCACACGGCTGGTTGAGCTAGGTACATCAGGTGCAGTGTGCTGAGAGTTCTTTGCAGCTCTGGAGCAGGCAGAGGGCCAGCTGATAATGCTCGACCCACAGGTGACACATCACCAGCCCAGCTGAATCGTGTGGAGCTCTATTGCCTTCAGCAAGAGGTCATGCTGGCAATGCAGCACAGGACTGCGCGCTCACCAGCTGCGAATCACTGGAGGAGATGCCCGCTGTCGCTACTGCATCTGCTAGCTGCAACAGCACCGCTGCACTTGGCAGCTGGGTGATCAGGGGTGGCTGCAGCAGGCAGTGCCTGAACAGCCTGGCTGCTTCGCTCTCCTTGAGAAAGCCTGATGTCAGACTGCAGTCAGAACACACAGGTAGGGTCTGCTCCACCTCAGCTGCAGGCATGTTACTGCCCTGCATCAAGTGTGCACCTCTTTGCCAACAGGGCACGTTTGCAGTGCTTGCCGATGTGCTGGGTTCTGCTGCAGCTGCCATCTTTCAGAGCTGCCACAAGCACAGCCTGAATGAGATCCGCGCTGCTGCAGCACTCAATGCATTTGGCGCTGTGCTCTCTGCATGCATGAAGGAACCTGGCATGGTCCTCATCACTGGTGCTGGCAAGGAGCCATAAGCAGAACCAAGTGTCAGATCGGTCAAGATCCATCAGATGGCGCCTAAACAATGCACAGAAAGGAAAAGGAGTAGACACAGCCTTGGACCCCAGATCAGTGTTCCTGTGACAGTCACTGTTGGTACCAGGCTGCACTCGGGCTTGAGGAGTTCCACTTCGTTCTCACCTGCCCGAGGATGATGACCCCAGCACTGCAATGCTGTACTCCCTCCTCCCTGACATGGTGCCAACAGTGGGGCTCAGAGTCTGACAGCTGCCGGCAGGCACTACCTTTGGCCTTGCCACTCCAGTCCAGGCCTGGGCGTCCCACTTGCTGCTGAACTGATACTGTCCCCAGCGTCAGCCCCAACAGCTCTGGCTGCGGCTTCTGCAACTGCAACAGTTTGGTAACAGTCACCAGCCCTCATGTATAGCGTCGTTTCATGCCCAAACGAATTGTTGATTGGCCCAGACTCTGACTCCAGCAGTTCACTAACTCTTGGGCAACTTCATGTACAATCACAGGGATCAAGCATGTTGCCGGGGTCCTCGCCCTCTGCGCCTCCTGTTCTTAGGCTCCTCAAAGGCGCCGTTGGCTGAGTTGCTGGCCTGAGCATTGCGGTTGGCCTGATCTGACTGGGCAGGAACATCCTCAGTGGGCGAGTCAGCCCGACTCTCCTGCAGGCGAGGCACGCCGTTCAGCATGATGCGTCTGTGTGCAACTTTTGCAAAGGCCAGTCAGTCAAGGCCACTAACAGCTAGCTACCTAAGCTTCCCGGCGTAAGTTGACAAGCCATCTGGAAGAAAGAGAGCAACCTGGGATTCAGGGGTTAGGCTTAGGGGTTCACGTTCAAGCTTACCCCAGGAGCAATGTCATCGGCGCCAGTTGCTGTGCTGGCGGGCGTTTCCGGGCGATCCGCTGGGCGGCTGGACCCTGGGCCCCCCGACTGCCCCCTCAAAGCAGCAATCTCTGCGTCCTTGCGCTGGTTCTCCAGCTCCAGGGTGGCCAGCCTGGCTGCCAGGGCATCAGCACCTGTACCGCCTGTCAGGAGACCACAGTTAGCTTCTTTGCGATCTAGCATCACTGAAACTTCACCCGGACACATTTGTTCGCTAGGGCATCTGCACCTGCACTTGCAGTCAGTGCCGCCGCCAGAGCTGTGCCCTGCAGCGCAACAGGCTCTCTGTCCTTGCGTTGCTTCTCCTGCTCCGGGGAGGTCAGCTTGGGCGACAGGGCACCCCACCACCTGCATCAGCTGGCTGCCTCAGATTGCAGGAGCCCTGGAATGACGGGGTTGCCAGGGCACCTGCATGAGCAACAACAACAGCAGCCCAGCACAGCCCCCTCAGCGCAGCAATTCCTGCTCAGCTCCAGAGACAGCCAACAAGGCTGCCATGACGCCAGCACCTGAACGACCTGGCAGCAGGAGACTGTCAGCTTGGGATGGCATCGAAGCCCACGGCACCTTCATATTGGCCAGCATGTGACGCAGCATTGCTGCTAGGGCACCAGTACCTGCACCACCTGAACTATGTGACAGACAGGATGTTCCCTTTGTTGCGTTGCAATGCGCTGGCAGTGAGCCAGATAGCTTGACTTTGGCCCATGTACATGTGGATAGCCACCAGCTGCAAACAGGCGACCGAGCACAGGGTGCCAAGTTCAACTGCACCGACTTGGGTAGAGCATCAGCGTGGGGCAGACTACCCTGCCTTCCCATAGGCCATCAGCAGCATGGTGTGGAATGCGCTGCTGATCCTCAAGACACAATCTGCACGCCTGGCGCTGCCTGTATGGTGGCACAGTAGCCCACCTTCAGACCCGGCAAGAGGCACCAGAGGTGGCTAAGCCTCCCCTGCCTTAGCAGGTTGATGCTCACTGTCAGGAGTGACCCTGGGTCCCACATGCTGTGCAACACCTCACCTGCAGAGGTCTGGGTGCCAATGGCTGCTGGCTGGCCGTTGAGCTTGGGCTGCACCACCGGGTCCGCGTGGGACAGCGCATTCTCCAGCGCCTGCTTCTGGGCCGGGGGCTGCAGGCAGGGTAGTGCAAGGCTGCCACACAGTGATTGCAGTGCTGGGCTCGCTTGCAGGACATTGCTGCCACCAGAGAACTATTTAGCTCAAGAAAAGCACTTCTCCTGTCTGCGGGCCAGCTCGCTAGGGCATACGCACCAGGCGGCCTTCAAGTTTCTCAAAAGTCACAGGCAGACAGCTGCTGTAACACAACACTGCCTTGAGGCGGGGCCGGCAGGTAAACAGGCCATGCAAAGACAAGCGAATCCTTGTCAAGCGCCCTGTGTTGCACACAACCAGTACCTTGCATTAACCACCCTCAGCACATGGACCTCACCAGCTAGTATACTGCCTCGCCCGTGCCCCGCGCCGAGACGCACAGCTCAGCGCCTGTACTCACCCGCTGCCCCTTGTAGATGACTTCGTCCACAATCAGCCCGTAGTCCTCCTTGATGCGGGCGAGGTCGGTGCGCATAGCCGTCAGGTCTCCCCGCGGGCACACCTTGTCAGCCCTCAGGGATGCCACCAGCGACTCCAGAGTGGTGATGCCGCTCTGGTACCCCTGACTGCGCAGGTACACGCTCTTTGCCGTTGCCTGCACCTCCTGCAGTGCACACAGGAGTACTGCAGTGAGCTTATGCTTCAGAAGGCGCTTGATAAAGGACAAGCCTAGTAGACAATGTAGATGGATTTTTCAACACCACCTGTCAGAGTGTGCCTGCAGCATGTGAGTGCGTGACAAGCTCTTCGACAGTGCTGCACCTCCTGCAGGTAGAGCCCAACCCAGCAATGTCAGAGTCAGTCTGCAGGGACACCATCAGGCATTCTGGAACACCAGAGTGCTGATGCCGCTCTGGTGACCATGGCAATGCAGGCAGTTACATGTCTTCTGCAGCTTCCTGCAGCTCATTGGCTCACATGCAGCTGTGCTGGAACACAGGTGCATGCCGGTGGCAGAGACCTGCGCCTCCTGCAAGGCACCTGGCACCTCTCAACAGTTAGCCACATGAGCGCAGGGTGAGATGCTATGCTGCCCTGCAAGCAACTGTTGATGCTTTCAGTAGCTGGATTTGATGTCTGTCAGCCTGCATCTCCTGTGACCGGTCTCCCTTGTAGGGCACAAACACGTCACCTGCGCCTGCTTCCCTATGTCCCTTCCCTCCGAAACAGACAGAAAACCATGACCAGCAACCAGGTAGTCCTGCCTGACCTGCAGCTGCTTCTCGTACTCCTTCTGGTGGCGCTTGTTGTTGGCGATGGCTTCCCCAGAGAGCTTGAGCAGCTCCAGCTCCTTCCCAGTCTTTATGGCTGCGGCCAACTTAGATGCGTACTTGGTTGCACTGGCCTTGAGCTGCAGGGCAGACAAATACACAATCTCTTGAAAAGGCGGCATGAGAATCATTGAGTCTGTGGCCTGGGCCTCAGGGCAGCCGCAAGCTCCAAAGGTGCAGTTGGCAGCTTCTGCATGAGCTGCAGGGCACATGCACACATGCATTGGCATGGTCAAGGGACTGCTGTGGCTCCTTGCCAGCCTTGTATGCACACTGGGTCACGCTGACCTTGAGCCACACAATAGATGAACAAACATGAGCAGCCCGTCGGGGATCATGCTGCAGGCAGCTCAGCGCCTTGAGACTCTGCCAGTCTGCATGGCACCCGCAAGCAGCACGCAAGCACCCAGACCAATATGCACACTGTCAATGAGTTGGGTTGCATATTTGACTGACCTCGCCCATGTACTGGCTGCTGGACGTCAGCAGCTGCATCATTGACCGCGCCCACTGCCCAATGGCCACCTCCAGAGTCACAGGCAAGTCTGCGCCGTCCTCATTGCAGGCACCAAAAGCCGACCCAAGCGTGTTGGCAGCTGACAGCTGCCTCTCAAAGGCGGCCACTTGCCCTGGCAGGGCATTTGCCTCTGCCTGCAGCACAGGAATCCGCATTACTTACGCCCAACAAGGCGCTGCAGACGCAACGCCCACTCCCCACTGAGTGAACCCCTGCCCTTGCACGGCATTGGCCTCTGCCTGGGCAAGGGTGATGTACAGGCTGTGCTGTGGCTTGGATGCGCAAACCTGTCCTGGCCTCACATGGCTCCTGCCAATACAGGTGCAGCAGGCAGCCACGTTGTGTGCGTGCTGTACTGCCAGCCAGCTGTTCTAGTGCCCTGGCTCCAGCACCTCTTGCACACAATCAACTGAGCAAAGGCTGCAGCACTGTGCAATGCTGCAGTAGATGCAATGGTGAAGCAGGCAGCGCCCACATGCAGGCAGGCGGCCCCTCACCCGGTCAGCTGTCGGGGAGTGCAGATTCTGCAGCGCAGCCTGGCACTTGATCTCCAGGTCCTTGGCCTGCTGCTTCCAGTAGGCCAGCTCCTTCTCCTTGTGCTGCAGGCAGGTTCATACAGAAGTCAGTGGCTGTCCTTTTGCAGTCATCCTGCACAATCACACTCCAGCTGGCATGACCCTGACGGGACCGCTCTCTTCAGAGAGGCCGTACGTCTAGGACTTGGAACGATCCGCAAAACACAGACATGGACAACCTGCTCAGAGATCACTGAGCAACTGCAGCGGTTTCCTATGTTGAACTTCTTGTGCTGCAGCTCAGGGAGACAGGTGCCGCACAGGACGCAGGGTCTGCAGCAGCACATGGCGCAATGCACAGATACTGCTGCGTCCCAATCTTGCTTGCCCAGTGTGAGGTGCTGCTTGTACTGGGTCCTGCCAAGAATCAGGCACCTCACCATGATCTCTGCCTGCGCATGCGCCAGCTGCTGCCTGAGCACGTCCTCCTCGGTGTAGTACTTGGCACGCATTGTGGCAGGGTCGCGCTTGGTGGAGGGCTGCCGTCCCTTGCACCGCTGCAGGCATGCACACAGTATATTTCCAACTGCAGTATGCAGGGTGACTGCCATAGGAATGTAGGATCAAGTCTGAAGCATCACACTTGAAAAATTCAAGCAGATAATTGCTTGGTGCAGATTGTCGCTAAGGGACGGAGACTGTCTCTGAGGAGGGGCATACACAGACTTGGCGGCCTGCAGATAATTTGCTACGGTCACGTCTCTTGTCAGAGGGGCTGGCGCTTCTTGCATTGCTGCACAGCAAACTTTTGCTTCAAGTCAGTCCTTCCAATGGGAGCCTCTTGCACCGCATCACAAATTGTGTGACTGTTACACAAATGGCGACTGTTTTACAAGCGAGAATGACGAGGCAGGCACAACCCAAATCTCACCAGAATGTGCTGCTCCAGCAGGGGGCACAGGTGCAACAGGGCAGCCCCAGCAGGCTTCATCCAGGGTACCACTTTCACAGAGCTCTGTGCAGTCCTGTTGCACGCAGCCAGAAAGACAATTACTCCAAAGAGTACTTCCCCAGCTCACCACAATGTGCTGCTCCAGCAAGGCCTTCAGGTGCAGCAGGGCAGCCTGAGGGTTGCCAGCACCCCCCTGCCCGTCATGGGGCTCAGGCGCTTTCTCCACGCTGCTGCGACCCGTCAACAGGTCAACCTGCTCCTGTGCTAGGGCCACAGCCTCCTCGCTGGCCTGCACAGCGTCCCTGCAAGTGAAAAGCATGCTTGGCTCAGCCTGTGATCTGGAGCCACCGGCTTCAGCCACTCAGCATTCCCTTGTCCCCGTCTTGCACGTGCAGGAAGTTTTGGCAATCAGCATGGGCTCAAGCTGTGGGTTGGGGATCATTGCTGCGCTCCATCAGCAGCTTCATCTGCATGTATGGCATGGCCACCCACTTCTTGCAGCCTGCACAGCATCCTGCAGGCGCAAGATGCTCACTCAGCCCAGACTAAGCAGGTCCTCCGGCGCCACAACCTGGCCTGCGCATGCACCCCTGCAGGCGCAGGGTGCTCACTCAACCGAGATGCAGCAGGTCCACCAGCTCCTGTGCCAAGGCCGCAGTGTCCCTGCTGGCCTGCATGGCATCTTTGCAAGACAGCGTCCCCTCTCACAGGCATGGGCCCAAACTCATGGTGTTAGAGCCTGGCTGGTCCACCCGCTCCAGCGACCCAGTGTTCCCTTATTTGTCGTGCAGGTGCAGCAACCTCAGTCAGCACGGCCTCAAGCTGCACCATGGATTGTTGCCATACAGCCTGCCTGATGTCTGACATGACGCGCCACCCATTTGTGTTGACGCCAGGCTTGCTGAACATACCGGAGGCCACAGCCGCTGTCTTGCTAACGAAACTCTGCTGCATGGTCTCGCCTCCCAGCAGCAGTGCTTCCCAACCCAGCTTCAGACGCAATAGCTGACCTCACTTAGAGCCTGTGGCCACTGCCGTGCTGGCCAGCCTCTGCTGCGGCTGCATTGCCACCTCTCGCAGCGAAGCTCCCTTACCCAGCCCAATACTCGCGAACACCACTCACTTGGAGGCCATGGGAGCCGCCTTATTGGCCAGCCTCTGCTGCAGCTGCGTCGCCACTTCGCGCAGCCTGTCTCGCCCCTGGGCTGCCGCGGACACCTCCATGCCCAGCTCCCGCGCCTTCAGCCACACGATGATGGCCTGCACCGTCTCTGTGGCCGCCTGCAGCATGGGGTATGAGTTGAACCTATACCAAGCTCTGAGGTGGGAAGCCTTGTTGGCGCATTCGCTTTCTTCAAGGCATCTGCTTGAGGTGTCAAGACTTCCTGGTGGCTTATTGCCACAGGCATGTATAGACATGCGCATGAGCTGCACCCAGCGAGCAGGCTTCACAAGTCTTCATGACTCCCTCACGTATGTAGCAGCCGGAGGGGGCAGTGCAAAATATTGGCTGAAGACACACCCTGTGCTGCTGCCAGCAATCTGTAGGCTGCTAGCCCCCAACTGGGTGACTGAGACAGGCAGCACAGCACTGAATTCCCTCACGGCTGCAGGCAGCCACACCGAATGTGTGCGCACCCTCACAATCTCCCCTTTCGGCACCAGAGTCCACCCTTCCCCAGCCCCATACTGCCAGCCGCCACGCCAGCCGCCACAGAAGCCCCCAGGGCCCTTGACAGCCAAACTGAGCCTCAGCAAGCGCTCAGGCAAACTTCTGGGCAATGCTGGACTGGCCCCTGCCCCTGAAAGTAGGCTCACCTCCATGTCCTTTGCATCAAGGCTCATTGCAATTGCATCAGGTTTACAACCCCAGCCCCAGCGCAATTGCGTCAGCAGACCCAGCGCCACGAGGGGCCCTCAGCAGCCATGCACAGCCCCAGCAGGTGCAGCCCCCCAGGCTTCCAGTCACTGCGCCACAGACCGTTGCGCCAGCGACAATAGGAGCCACCACTGGCACACAAGAGGCCCCTGGCCCCTGGAGAAGGCGTTCACCTTGACAATATCTTTTGCGTCAGAGTCCAGCCCCTGCCCCAGCCCGATCACTCCAGCAGCCACAGGCGCGACCAGGACCGCACTGTCTGGGTGCGTGAACACCGAGTTGAGCATCTTACGCAGGCGCTCCTCCCTTTCTGGGGCAAGCGGGGCAGATACGCAGCTGCCGACTGTCATCTCCAGAGCATCACTTGTCAACAATACCTGCAGGAGCACCATTGCCTCTTGAGGCATAGCTTAGCAGATAGTGTCAGATGTGGGGCCGTTGTTAATCTCAGGGCATTAGTGTGTCTGCAGAAGTGAGACCACAATGATGGCCACATGAACCAGCCTGCGTCAAAGCTGGTGGGCCAGGCTAGCTGCAGCTTAGGCAGCCCATTGCATGCCTGCGGCAGAGGGCTCTGAGCAACATACGGCCAGCAGGAACCCCACAGGAGGCAATGTTTAACAACCAGCTCCTTTGCCCTCACCTTTTTGAAGTCCACCTCCTTCCCATCAAACATATAGATCTCTTTGTCGTGAGCAGTGCGCCGCCCCTTTACCTGCAGACAGGGGCCAAAGGGTGCGTCACCCATGAGTTCTGCATTTTCAGAGGGGAGGTTGCCATGCAGCTGCCGAAGGCTGCTTCATGGGCAAGTTGTGCAGTTTTCAGAGTGGGAGCTATGCAGCGGCCACAGGGCCTTTTGTTCACCTGATCCACCCAGGAGCTCCACAGCTGCAGGCGCTCAGTGTCCCCCCGCAGGCTGACAGTCTTGGCAGCATGCGCCACCGCCTCCATGCCCTCATAGACGGTTTGGATCTGGGGCTTCCCTGTCTGGTCTGATGGCAGGGGCCCTGCTGAGGAGGTGGGTCCTGTGCCTGCAGCTGAGGCCTGGCCGCCCTGAAGCTGGGGCACTGTGCTGGCAGTGCTGCCCTTACGGGAGAGGCGGCCTGCAGGGCAGGGTGGCAGGAGGGGGGTCGGCGCGCAAGGTGGACTGCTGCAAGGGGCACTACTGAGGAAGGATGGCCCTGCGCCTGGCCTCCTTAAAGCTGGATCATCTTGCTAGCAAAGCTGAGGGGTAGCCTGCACGGCAGCGTGCCATAATGAGGGCCAGCTCGCCAGCGAGGTCGCAGAACAAGACCCAGCTCTGCGGCTGGACCTGTCTGCCATGAAGCTGAGGCAGCATGCTGGGCAGTATGCTGGCTGTGGCCTGCAGGGCAGACATAAGTGACAGGGTGAGGGCTGGAATTGCCATCCTGGTCCTGCTGGAAGAGGCCCTGCTGAGGAGGGAGGGCGTGCTGCTGCACCTGAGGTTGCACCTGGACACCATGTTGGCTGTGCTGCCCTTGCACACAGGTGGAGTGACGAGGCGAAGGTCAGCCAGCCAGCTTGTAGGCTGACGAAATCACTTGAGGCCTGCGAGGGTGCAGCTGAGGCGGCATGCTGGCTGTGTTGCCATCCAAATGAGAGGGGCCAAGACAGGCAGGAGGCTGAGCAGCCTCTTGTTATGGGGAAGATCTAGGGGACGCCTCTAGGCTGCCCATTCAAGCTTGACAATTGGGGCTGTCTCGCAGGGCAAGCTGGGCTGCAGGAATTTATGCACAGATGACGCGTGCTATCTTCACAAATCCAGGGCCCTCAGATATGTTCTTCTTTCACAGCTGAGGCACACAGGTGTAGACCAGAGGGCAAATGCCCCGTGGGGCGGTTGCATTACACATCCCGCAAGATCACACCTGCCAGCTGAAACCCATCCTCCACAGCAACTTCTGGCTCAGGAGTAGGGCGCACTGTCTCCTCTGTTAAGTGTTCAGGGACAGGATCCTGCACCACTGCCTGATTGTCTGATCCCGCTCCTCCCTTCTTCTTGCTGCGGTTCTTCTTCTTCTTTTGAGAGCTGGCCTGAGGCTGTTCACCCGCTCCTTGAAGAATCGAGAACGCATTCAATGTCGCTGCCATGTCTTGCACTCCTGGCACTCAAGGTGTCCTCTCTCAGATTGAATCGGAGCCCCAATCAAACCAATTGCACGCGATCTGAACTCGGTCAGTCAATTTGACCTAAGCTAGACCTAAATGCACTGTATCTCATTGTTTGCCATGTCTATTAGCAGGCATGACATCACCAAAGCAAAGTTTGAAAATCTTGCTCAGCTGCTACATTGCGGCCTGTGCAGACCGTGTCACAAGCTGCTTGGACGAACTTTGGGCGCTGAGAGTCCCACAATAGCTTACAAACTTGGGTCAGGGTTAATTTGCCGCAATGTCTCTTGTGATCTTCAGCAGGGGTCAGACTGCGAAGGCAAGTGCCACTGCGTATGTAGACCCAGTCTGAGATGCGAATTCAGCAGGCTCCGGTCTTTAGCTGGCATCTCAGGGCCGTACAGCCGCTGAAGCTTCCCCAACTTCCTTTTGGGCCAGTCTCAAGAGCACTGCCCGCAGAGCTGGCAGAAGCAGCATAGCGGCACTCTGATGCCTTCAGCAGAGAGCGGGCCATTCAGGCAGTGACAGGAGCTTCTGCAACTGCTGGGCTAGACGGCACAGCTGTGTCTGCAGTGGAGGTAGTGCGCAACAGGAGTGACATTGAGGCAGGTGCGGGCTGGCTGCATCTTCATTGCTTGCTCCTGCCAAGTTGTGTGCCTGGAGCTTTGCTCAACACAAACATGGGCAGCCTTGCTCTACAATGGCTCTACGGAGTATGCTGTCTGTTATGCAGCTGCAGGCTCTTAGCCAGCAGAGTACTTTGCCAAGAGCCAGAGGCCGTAAGGCTGCACAGGCTTGCACAGATGCGCTGCATCAGTACACTGCTCTCTCATGCACGAGAGGGCTCAGCAGATGTTGAGCCCACGGTGGCTGCGTACCACCACAGGAGTGCAAGTTGTACCAGTGCGGGGCCCCTGGCTTGCAGCACTTCAGCTCTGCATTGGGTTTGACTCGTCCTGATGAGTAAGGGCATAAAGACTTCAATTGTGATGTGGGCATCTCTCAATAAAAGGCAGGCTCGCATGGGAGTTTGGTCTATCATCACACAGGAAGACATCAACCAAGAGGAGGCAGGTGCAGGCGTAAGCCTAATAAATCACTCACACAATGAGGGCGAGCTCTTTGCCCAGACATGACAACAACAATGGGCAGGGGTCATGTCGCCAGGACCAGCTCTCGCCCTTTCTTTGATTTTCGCTGGAACGCCTGCAGAAGGACAGTTGGGAAGACATTATGGGAGAGGTGATGTCATGGTACATACAAATCAGTTGAGGCAGCAGCATGGGTTTGACATACATCTTACCATGCCCTTGATGCCCTCAGGGTCTGCAGCAAAGCCAAGCTTTTTGTACAGGCCCACGACGCCAGGCCTGCAGCAAGGGCATGAAATGCACGAGAGGCTTGCTTCTAGGAACAGATGTGCACATCAGCCGCAGCCATTGCCTGGGTCGCACAGCAATGCTCCGCCAGCCTGCAGACAAAGTGGCAGGCAGTGGCAACCTGAGACTGGCTGCCTGCCTTTGCTGGCTGGAGCTGTCCCAAAAGAACGCTTGAAATTCCTCGCCCAGCTGCCGGATCATTTTGCATACTGCACCTCCTCCGAAGCAAGCCTGCCCAAAAGCAGCCTGTAACCCCCCAACATCAGGGGGGGGCCCTGGACATGGTGGGCATGCAGATAATGCCAACTGCAACTGCCGTCCAGGCGAGCTTGCACCATGGCGTGCAACCCCATACACAAGGGGTACCCCAAACTGGCCATGCCTGCTCACTCTGCATGCACTTGGAGCAGCTCCTGCACCACAGGCAGCAAGCTACACCCAAGCAAGGCTGACGCACTTTTCAAGCATGCAATTTGATAGTCTGGATACCCTACAATCAACCCAGCAGGCAATTTGCCTCCCATAGTGGCATGCATGCTCACTCTGCATATAAGGTGATGGTCTGAATGCCCTCCTCAACGAGGGAGGCAGTCAGGCGCTCCACTGCTGCCCTGCCCAGGCCGCCACGCTGCCAGCCAGGGTCAACCTGCAGAGCACAACCCCGAATTTGGTTCCTTCACATTTCCAGGGTGTGGTAAGTGCTTGGCTGGTGCAGGCTGTAGCAGGGACCGGCAATCCTCATCTCAGTGAGGGTCTCAGTTCACAGCCTGAGGGGGTGCAGGTGTTTACATGCAGTGGCCATGGTGGAGGCAGGCAGACATTGTCGCCAGGCCATGTGTTGTGATCCAGGGTCGAGCAGCAGGGGCCCATCACCGCTGCTCTGTGCAAACCCCTGCAGCATACGGTGGCCATGAGGAGAGGGAGGCAGGCACCCCATTGCTGCGCTGCCCATGCTGCCGACGAGTCAGTCTGCATTGCCAGTCAGAGTCACACAGACAAGACCAGTCTGTGGGGGCGGGCTGACCATTTGTCACTCAGAATCTGTACAGGGTCCTGCTGCACCGCCACACACAGCTTGGTGGGCACAAGAGCAGCATGTTGTCTAGGCTGCCGTCGCAGTGGGCTCATGCCAGGCGACAGTGCTGACTGTGCAGCAAGCCCACTGCAGGATCCCGCAGGGAAGCAGAAAGGGCGCCACTGCTAGCAGCCAGGGCAACAAACAGCAAGCACTGCAGCCCAGCTCTGTGCCACAGACATCAAGACAACAGGAATTGCATTTCACAAGAATGTCCCAAACGGCAGCGGGGAGGGTGCCAGCCTCTAGGAAGCCTGTCAAGAAGCCTAGGCGTGCGCTGCTGATGCAGGCCGCCCCAGTGCTAGCCAGTTGGGGCAGAGCGCAGAAAAGCAGGTTCAGGGACAGCCAATTGCTGACAGTGCCAATGCAGAACCTCTTCTGAAATGGTTGCGCACAGCGTCCCACTGCTGGTAGCTTGGGCCAAGCCAGCCAGCAGTACAGGCAGTGCAGGGGACAGGTTCGCGGGCCAGGCAGTGCTTCCCATGCAGGGACTCAATGCAGCATGCCAGCTGGTGGCCAACAGAGCCCAGTTGCTGGTGGCCCTAGCACAGGCAGCAGGCAGCCCAGGGGACTGGCTAACGGGCTGGCAGCGCCTGCACTGCCTGCTGGGAACAGGCAAGTGTACCACCCATGCCGTGACTCACTGCAACATCCCAGATGGTGGCAGACAGAGCTCCATCGCTGGTGGCCCGTGCAAAGCCCAGCAGCTGTCCCAGCTTGGCCCAGCGACTGCGCCGATTGCTGCGGATCCACAGGATGGTGTGGGTGTGGATGAGGGCCTCTGAGAGCTTCTGCGGGTCCCGCTTGGGGAAACCTACCTGCAGGCAGGGCAAGCGTGCACCTTACAGCAAATGCACCTCACGCGCTACGCTGAGAAAGGATGTCAACACATGGCTGCTGCAGAGCTTGGCTTCCAGGTGAGGTCATGCCTGAGCTGTGCAGGATACCAGGTGGCCCCGCAGGTGACTGCTGCTCCAGAGCACGTGACTGAGCTGCCAGCTGCCGCATGCTAAGCAGTGCAGCATAACTTGAACCAGAGCTACAAACTTGATGTCTGATCGGAGCCACTTCACACTCTACACTACCTTCGCACGCAGCGTGAAGTCCATTGA
The DNA here is from genome assembly GCA_963969365.1 of Asterochloris sp. CNOR1. NCBI lineage: Eukaryota > Viridiplantae > Chlorophyta > Trebouxiophyceae > Trebouxiales > Trebouxiaceae > Asterochloris > Asterochloris sp. CNOR1. Next base: position 836,495 of record OZ017762.1, read on the forward strand.
GTCCCTGTAGGCACTACAGCCCTCAGCAGGCAACTCCAGGCTGGCCCTCAATCGCCTGGGACCTGAACGAGGCTAATTCTACAAAGAGCGGGTTGAATACCTCCAATCAATCTGATGTCCCCCATACCATATGCACAGCATGAGCCCTGCCGGCAAGCCTTGCAGAAGGAGCCTCAGCTGCAGGCTGAGCCACCCTTGACTAGAGGTCAGATTTTTGACACGAGTCCAGTGTTGCCCCACTTTTGCTTTGATGAGGAGCACAAACCCTGCCTGCAGCTGTGCCATGCAAAAGCAGGAGCTTGATGGGCTCCTCTATGCCCAGCACCCTCCAAGGTGACAAGAGGCACAGTACAAGTCATCATGTTGAGCTATGACATGCAGTACAGCTCAAACAATGCCAAAGACAGGCTGAGCCAGGTGGCACGTCACAGGATAATTTGCCGAACTTGCAACATCTGAAGAATAAGACTCCCCCCCCCCTCACCCGCCTCCCCCCCCCCCCCGACCCAGAATGTTTTCTGGTCGTGAGCCTTTGCGGGCTACCAGATGACGTATATGAGGGGGGCTATGAGGAAGCTCACCCTCACAAAGAGCTTGTTGAGCTCCTCAATGCTCAGATCAGACCCGCCCCACACGAAATCGCAGCCCTCCGTCTGGAAGGCGGCATCAGACTTGGACAGCTTGGGTGCAACAATCCTGTCTGTGTCCACCTGCAGGGGCCAGGTGGCCTTGGCCAAGCTGATCCCATCTGCTCGCCGTGCCGCTGCAGCTGCAGCAGACATGCGGTTATTATATCTTGACGATTGCAGGGCAGGCAGCAGTGCCTGTAGAGTGCCTAAGATGCACAGACACAGCAGTGGTAGAGGTGCAGAGCAGAGTGCCATGCACGGCAGAGTTTCATCTAACCTGCGACTCCACCACCGATGTATATCAATTTGGGCTTGCCTGCAGGAGGGGCTGGAGAGGCAACAAAGCGCACCATTAGTGCATGCCTTCTCCTATAGCTGATGCAGTGCAGCATGCAGCAGTGAGACTGCCAGGCATGCCTCGGCAGTGAATGTCTAGGGCAAAGTGAGCCATGGCAGTGCTGATCCAGCATTTGCCCGGGCCTGGTGGTGGGCCAGGCCACGCTGCTGGCTAAGACAGTCTCATGGGACTTGCATCATGCCGGTCAGATCACTGCCAGGCATCGTGGAACGTCAAAATTCTATAAGGATACATCCGAGCAAGCAGCAGCAAGCTTGGTATCCAAAGTAATTGAGACAGCAGCAAGATGGCAAGAGACGTCGAAACTGGAGGCATGGAGGCAGCCAGCGATCCACTACTCCCAGACCAAGATTGTAGCACTGGTGCCTGACACAAGCCTCAAGATGCAGGGCGGCAGGCCAGGGACATTGTGCATTCATCTGCAGGTAGGTCGATGGCCTCATTGTAAGTGTCATGCTGTCACCTCTTCACATGTCATCATTGCACTGTCACCTCAAGCGGACAGCAACACAACTCGGTGTCTTGCGTGAAGTGCCGGCTTTTGATGCGCTGTCAATCAATGTTGCATGTGCAAGCGTGCGCATGGCATCGGCAGGGTTCTCCACTCAATCAGAATAGTGTCCTGCAGATGAAGGGCCGACCTCTGAGCCCACAGATGCCAAGTCCATCGCTGCTTCTGTTGCCACCCTGCTGTTCTCGATACCGGCACTAGGTGAGGCAGCTGTCTCGTTATGCAACATTTTGCTTTGGCAGCCATCATGCTTGACATAAGGAGCAGCCTCCAGCTTGCTGCAGCGCTGGACCCATTGATAGCTGGTTGTTGCACAATTGAGGTGGCATGCTGGCACGGCAGCAAGCTCTGAGTTTGTCCTGGTGCTGTTTGCAGTGGGCAGCTGATGCTGGCCGCTCCTGCTGGCTGGGTTCCTGGTGAGTCATCCATGCAGCCACACTGCACCTTGGTGATCTGCCCAGCTGGCTTTGACGTGGGTCTTATACAGCCTGATTGCTGATGTTGGGGGGCCCGTTTGCAGGGAATCACAGCTTCAGCAGGGGCAAAGGCATTCAGCCACAGCTTGAGCTTTGGGATTACTCTGGCAGCGCTTACAAACCTGGCACAATATCTGGCATGGAAGACAAGCGTGCGCAGGTGAGCTTCACTTCTCTACTATCATTGCTGAGGGGGATGCAGAGTCCTGGCGAGGGACATAGGCAGAGGCTGCGAGCTAGCAGGCTGCAATGCAACACCTGCTGCACAGTCTGTTCTGTTGACAGGACATCAACTCATGGCTGCTACTGCTGCACAGCACATGTGGGTCCTGGCTGTGTGGGTGGGCTATGCTGAGACTAGTCTTACTGCCAGACTGGCCACAGCTGGGTGCATGCAGCCATGAGCAAGTAACAGCTGAACCAAATGATAGCAAACAGCACGCGGCAACACATGACAGGGCTGCGAAACTGATTCTTTCCGCACACTCCTGCAGTGGGACACACTGGCAACGATATGGCCCACTGTACCTTATGCTGCTGGCTGTGCCTCTTGTGATGGCAGACCTCACAAGGCATGTGCTGCAAGGTGAGAGATGAAAGGCAGGGTCTGTGTCCTTGCACCAATTGTGTGGCTGCAGCTTATTTCATGTGAGGCGTGGTTTGAACCAGGCTCTGAGAGGGCACTGCTTGCAACAGGTGGTCCGCGCTCTCCTGTGCATGAAGCAAGAAGCATGGAGCTGGCCAGCACAGACATTCGTGCAGCTCCTCCTCACCTTGTGGCTGCTTCGCTGCAGATTCCGACATCTGGTCAGGACCAAGCAGCAGCATGTACAGGCCCAACTGTGGCCACTCTGCTCATGGGCTTGGTGGCCTGACCTGCCTGTCTATCACTGGAGTCCTCTTCACCATTGTCTTCACATACACAGGCTTTGCCTGCATGATTGTTGGTGAGCCCAAGCCTTGATCAGCACGCTCTATCTGCTGTACCCTGTTGTGGTGCTTTGAGAGTGAACGTTCCATGTGCAACGCTGTGTCGGCCCCTCAGTCATCCCATCCTGCAGGTGTCTTTTGGGGAGCAGACATGGGCGTTAAGTTCAGGCAGGCTTGGCGCAACATCAGGGCAGCTCGCCGCCGCCAGACCTAGCATTGCCGTTTCACTGCCCAGCGGGATGGAGAGCACAGTATCTGGAATATGCAGCGTGCATGCTAAAGCCACCTGCATGGTGGCCGCATTGCAGTGAATTCACCAGACGTGTGCTCACATTCAAGCTGGCAGACTTTCTGCATTGCTGATTGCTGTTCAATACCATGATTGGATTGCACTGGACTCATTACACAGCAAGACACCGTGCCACAGCAGATGCAGCTCGGTCACTTAGAAGAAACCAGGGCACTGCAGCAATGGTGCCACTATACCATGTGTGCTTGTCCAGCATTCCCCTCAACCAACTCCCAAGGGGCCAAACAGCTGATGGAGGTGCCAATGCTGCGGGCTGCCTCCATGTAATGAAGAGCAGCACAGCCAGCACAAGGTACTTGCAAGCAGTCAGGGTTCTCTGTACCAAGCTGCTGGAAAGCTGTCCCTGCATGGGTGTGTCAAGGGACCTCAGAGCCCAGAGATTTTGGCATTGAGGCCTCAAGGCACATCAGGAGCATTGCACCAACCTGCTGCAGCTCCTGCAGCTGTGCCTGCTTTTCAAGGGCAATGGCCTTGCGCTGGAGCTTGGCGCCCTGGGCAAAGGTTGCAGGAGACGAGAGCCTGGCTGCCTGCTTGTTCAGGTCTGCAGCCTCTGCCAGAGCCCTGCGCTGACCCTCAAGCAGCTCCCTACTCTGCAGCAGCAACGGTGATGTCACCACCGATCTAGGCAAAGGAATGCCCATGCAGGTCGCTCACGGGATTAGCAATTGCCAGCACTCCAGCAACCTGCACAAAGAGCAACACCAGAAAGCTGACCAGAGGGATCAACCACAGCATGGCTCAGAGCATCGGAAAATCAGAAAGATCAGCACTGACCGGCATGGACATTGACCACGAGTCCTGCCAAAGGTTGTTATCAGGTGACACATAAGGGGTATGGTGTTGGCCACTGACCTGTGCAACAGCGTCTGGGCATGGATCTTCATCTGAGCGAGGTCCACATTGGCAGAGCTGGTCCAGAGCAGTGTGCGGCAGTAACAGCCTTCAAAATCAAGCCTGGATCCTCACAGCAGGCAAGCTGCCTCTGTCAATGCAGCACTCAGGCCTAGAGGATCAACTCACACTGTACAACATGCTGCAGGCCAAGCGTGATGAGGATGGGGACCTTATTGTCACAAGGACACATGACAAGATCCTGATGCACCACGGCCTTGCCACCCTGTTGAATGACGTTGGTCTGCAGGTGAGGGCTGGCTGCATTCATCCCCAGAGAGTGACTGACAAAATGGGGGGCATTCAAGTGGCTCCAAAAAGGGCAGGGCAGATCCACAGGCAAACTTTTGGGCATGAGCAGCACTTGTGTTGGGCGGCGGAATGTCAAATGGCGAGTCTGCAGGTCAGGGGCTTGATGCAGCACAGGGCACAGCCAGAATCATGGAAGCAATTTCATCTGCAGGATCTGGCACAAGACCATGCTGCTTTCTGCTCATCCATTTCTCAGCTGCACTGCAGCAACCTCACCTCCTGGTGCTTGTTGTACCTTCCAGCTCTGCCTCACTGGGCACCTCACCTCCAGGTGTGGCCTGGAGCCTTGCTGCTGGCAGACTACCTCCTGGATCAGAGGAGCTATGATGGCTGCACAGCAGTGGAGCTGGGTGCAGGCCCAGGACTTGCTGGCATTGCACTGGCTCGCCAGGCAGCGCAGGTCTTCCTCACAGGTGACAGGCTGCTCCTGCAGCTGCCTGCTGCCACCCTGCTGCCACCTGTGCAGACATTCACCCGCAAGAGCTTGCTCCTGAAGCTGGCTGCGCCATTCAGACACACATGAGCTTGCCACTTCCCAGTGACAGTGCGCTTGCAACTGCATTGCCCAAATTCCAATAGTTGCAGCCTCAGTGACACTGTCCTGCACGCAGATGTTGGTGCTGAGGTGCTGTGCAACTGCCGCAAGAATGTTGACGCAAACGCTGCATCGTTTAAGCATGGACCCCAAGTAGCTCAAGTGCGACAGCTGGACTGGCTTGAGCCACTGCCACAGTCGTGCCCTCAAAGCAGTGCTGGGGACGACCCCTCTATTGACTTCAGCTGGTGCAAAGAAGATGTGCAGGCCCTGCAACACGCTCAAGTGAGCTATCACTGGTTGTGCCTGCTGCTGGATGTGGTTGTCCACAGCCTGCTAAGGCAGGCTGCTGTTGCTGGGCCTGTGGCTATCAGGCTGCTCACAGATGTTGCGCCTCTGGCAGCAGTTCGAGATGATCCCATCATGTCCAACTTGAAGTCACGCTCTGCATGCTCAGATAGCTGCCTGCATGCTTCAGAGTATGCACTGCAATTCATCTGGGCAGCGCACTGCATCTAACACAAGAGAGTGAGTGAGGGAGCTGCCCTCTCTTCATGCCCAAGCCACCACCCTGCAGCCACCCCTGTGCGGGTGCATCTCTCTCACTTGACTGCAATGACTGCTGCTCATTTGTTTGCAATACCCTGCAGGTGCAATGCTTCTGAGAGTGTCAGACACTGGCTGGCCCTTACTGCAGGTGTTCCTTGCGGCCGACTGCATCTATGATAATGACCTCAGCGAGGCATTCATGCGCACTGCAGCCCAGCTGCTGCGGGGTGCCCCCAGCAGCAACCTGCTGTTGGCACTGGAAAGACGCTTCAACTTCACACTGCGAGACATGGTGAGGGCTGTGAACCTGCTGACTCTTACAGGAAGCTGATGTGGCTATCCTTGGAAACCATTGCATTGCTCGCCTTTGTTCCTGAGCCGTAGAATTGACATGCCAAATGCCCTGGGTGTTGTCCTGTGGTGTACATGCCTCTTGCAGGTGTCAGCTGCGTTGTCCAAGGGGGCAGCTTTGCCTCTTCTTTACAATACCAGCAAGTCTGTGCCTCTTCTTTACAAAACCAGCAAGTCTGTGGTCATGCTGCCGCTGCCTTGCTCTCTGATGACTTTCATGAGGACACACCTTTGGACTGAGGAGCTATGCTGTGCAGGATGTGGCTGCCCCAGCATACGACTACTGGCGCACTCTGTTTGCCGAGAAACACGGCAACAGCAAGTCTGGCTTGGTGGGCCATCAGGTCGCTTACGGCCCCCACCTGCATCATCTACACTCAGATGTCGACATGAGCAATGTTGAGCTCTGGCAGCTGGCCTGGCCCACTTGAGGCACAACCGCTTGCGGGCAGCAGAGTTAAGGCCAGACAGCACCATCTCGCCCCTGCAACTTTGTTGAGGCCAGGCCCACCCATGCCTGCAATGCCATTGCGGCCAGGCAAATCTGTCTCCGTATTGAGGCCAGCCTCTTGGTGATCAAAAGTGAGTGCTGTGCCAATGATGTGCACAGCACTGACATCATGCAGGAAAGCTGCTGCTTGAGCCCTCACAACTGGATCAGTCAGCTGGCTCACGTCGCAAGTGTCTGCTGCAGGTTGACACAAGCTCCATTGCCATAGCCTGGGTGAGGCCAGCAGCAGCCCTTGTGCTTCCCAGCCCAGTAAGCCTGCTTGCACTCGATTAATCGTTTAGCCGTCTCACACTGGGTCTATGACACAGTCCACTGGCATTGACAGCACTGCTCAAGTTTGATGAGCTGAAGCTGCCATTCTTTAATCATTTAGACATTCTGGGAGTTCAGGTTCAAAACATAAAACAGGGGACTGTTTGGTAGTGTAGACCTATCCTTGCACAGCCTCTGCAGCTTCAAGGCAGCATACAATGTAGGCCAGGGAGTCAGCATCTGGCACAGCTTTGCGCTCAGCACTGAACTTTTGGTAGGCATTCTGGATGACCATAGGGGCCAATCCTGAGAATGTTTGGTTGCACCAGGTCATGAATGCGGCGGGGCTCAGGTCCTGGTGATCCAGCTCCTGCAGGCAAATGCACAGGCATGTTGGGTGCTGCCAGGGTGGTCAGCCTTGATGCGTGCACAACGCAGAGGTTCTCTCAGCAGCTTGAACACCTCAAGGTCTGCCCTTCACGTGTGCAGGGTTGCTTTTGAAGTGGCTTGCAACAGTGCTGCTGATAGTCTGTCTGCAGGCCTCACAGTCAGCAGAGAGACCTGCTGTCTCATGCTGGACACACCAACGAGAGTTAGCCATCCCCACAACCAGTCTCATGGCACAGGCTTCACCAAGCAACAGGCACCTCACCCGTCTCTACCAAGTGCTCTGCAGCAGGTCGAGAGTGATCCTGATCAGCACAGGGTGTCTGTCTGCGTGTCACGCAGAGACAACGCCATCCTCAGACGGAAGGCCATTCCTGCGGGCCCTGCTGCACATCGGCACAGCCCCTCACCTCTCTCCACCGCATGTGCCGCAAATCATTGTTCTGCAGCAGATCCAGGGTGAACATGTCCAGCACGGCAGCGACAGGGTCGCCGCCTGTGTCTGGCAGCCTGTGAGCCATCTCTATCTTGTCGTCCATGGAGGCAAAGGGGGCCAGCAGCTCCACCAGTGTCTTGGCTGACTGGGCATGCTCGGGGTGCCGCGCAATCAGCCAGCGCCACTGCATGGCTGCGTGTAAAAGGGATAGGGGTGAGCAACAGAGGAGCAGCAACAGGGGAACGACCATGCATCAAGGGCTGGGTGACATTGAGAGAGCATCGTGCCATCAGGGAGCGCCACTGCATTGCGGCAGGAGTACGTGGGGTGGTTAATGCAGTCCAGTGCGAGTCGGATATGCTCAGTAAGCTGCTGTGGCCATCCAGCATGGCTGCACAGAGCAGGGGCAATGTAGTGCTCGTTGCATTTCAAGGTATGCTCGTTGCATTTCAAGGTATGCTCAAGGTCCCACACAAAGAGTCACTGCATAGCTAGACCCCCCTTAGCGTCATGCATGGTATGAGAATCTGGCATGGCCATAAGATGGGCAGCAAGTGGCACGAACATGCTGCAAAATAGTGCAGTGGGGGGGCAACCTGGCTGCTGGCCTGTGGCATGAAGCAATGGTGATACTGCTGCATGGCTGGCGAAAGCTGCACATCAGGTGCTGCACATTCAGAGGCTGAAGTACGCCTCCACCAAACGCTGCAACAGTAAGAATGCAGCATGCAGGTCTGGTGGGCTGCACAGGCTGCTCACTGTAGTGCCAGACGATCTCTGGAACGGCTCCAACCAGGATGGCCACAAACATCCTCAGCACCGCATATGTCCCCTGCAGGCAGCCGAGTACGCTGGAGGCTGCAGCTAGGGCTAAAGTCCAACATGTTCTTGCCGAGGCCTGCCGCACATGATTCAGCACTCAGTGCCACACATTGTCACCCTGAACACAAGACACTTGGCCATGCAGCTCTTCATCTGCACAGGCAGTACATGTTCATGCAAGCTCGGGGCCCTCCAGAGTGCACTCACTGCATGCTGCTCAAGTGCCTTCATGCAGCCATGCATGAACTTGCTGGCCAAGGTGCCTTAAAGCTCCAACCTCTGCAGCCAGAGAGCAGGTCAATGCACACTGCTCCACTGCCAAGATGCAGCCAGATATAGAAAGCACTGGCAGACAACTGCCACCAGGCAACAAGAGCGCATTCACCGCGCGCTTCTTCAGCGTCTGGACGGCCCCCTGCTTGAAAACAAGTGTGAGAGCTCTTTTGATGCCCCCTTAACACTTGGATGGGACAGTCACAACATAGCAGCAGACTTGTATGCACCATGCGCTGCTCAGCGCTTGGATGCCGCCACTGAGACCACCTGTGCCGAAGTCACATGCTGAGCGGCCAGAGAGCGCTCACCGCCTGCTGCTCCAGCGCTTGTATGCACCCATGCGCGACCAGGGAGGCCACATCCCCGTGCCCATATCTGTCCTCAATAAAGCGGAAGAAGAAGTCTGCAGGCTGCTCCTCTGACAGCTTGCCCACCGCCCCTGCAGCCACAGGCGGAGTTGGTTGTCATGAAGCACCACTGGCAGCCAGCTGCAGGCCCTGCGGGCGGGTAGCGAAGCCTCAGTGTCCTGCTGTGTCTGGAAAGGGCAGTGCAGTGCCGACCAGCTGTGGGGTGGGCAGTGTTTGCGCTGCCCATTAAAGAGGGGCAGATGAGCCCAGAGTGTGTAGAGGTGCTCCTCAGACAGCATGCCACTGTCCCAGCACCTGAGAGATGTCGTGAGCTGGATGAATACGGGTGGTCATCTGCATGCCCTACATACAGCTTGCAAGCATTCAGATAGGTACATCAACCAAACCCAGCAGTAGTCAGCTGTACCCCTGCACCAAGGCTACTGCATCTACCAAAGCACATTGCAGGAACCAGGCAGCTGGGCAGGAAAGCCAAGTGCTGTTGGGCACAGAGGGTGCAGTTGTGCACACAGGGAACATTACGTGCATGCGTCACTTATGTCCCTCTCTCCCCGTTCAGCCAAGCTCTTGTGCCTGCTGCAGGTGCCTCTATGCTGCTCCCAGGTGAGCTTCACCCCTGACCCGCTCATGGCAGGGGGCGACCATGCTGCTGCAGCTCTCCCCGAGTTGTGTCGGGCAATGTGTTGAGCTGAGTGCTGGCTGCGCCTGGCTCCCTCTACACCTCGAGGTGCTTGCCAGTAAGACTGCTGTGCTGGGCATAAGTGAGCAGCGTGCGCTCACAGAGGCAAAGCTGTGGGCCAGAGGTAGCCCCTGAGCGACCCAGCATGCTCAGGCCAGCATCACACTGTCAGCACTGGAGGGCTGTGTGTGCCCACCTGTATGTCGGCTGCGCCTGGCCAGGCAAGCCTCCGCCACCTCCAGAATGGCTGCACAACTCATCCTGCAGCCAGCAGTCTGGGCCTCAGGAGGAAGTCATTGGTGCACGCCCTCTGCCACACAGGGCATGCAGGGAGCGTGCATGGTGTTCCGTCCAGCAGGGCGGGGCCACCACCTGAGATACAAACAGCTGGGGCATCCAATGGGCCGAAGAACGCTGCACACCCCACACAGTGGGACCTCACCGGCGCGCCGTGGCTGCATTGGGCCGGTAGTCTGAGACGTAGCAGCGCGCATACATGCCCCACAGCAGGCGCAGCTGCTGGTGCATGTTGCCAAAGCGCCAGGACCCGTCGGGGCGCAGGCAGGCCTGGCGGGCCGACTCGTCCCACTGCTCTGGCAGCTGGTACTGAGCTGCATCGCTGGTGCTAGCCGGTAGAGCTGTGGCAGCCCACTCCGAGACGTCGTGGGTCCTGCTCCTGCAGCAGTAAGGATGTCAGGAGTAGAAGTATATGCCATTGGCGCCGACACTGAGCAGCCGTTCTGAGGGTTGCTGGCAGACCCAGTGACTGGTCCTGCGCAAGACAGAGCCAGATATTTCTGCATTGAGGAAGTCTCACTGCTTTGGCAATAATGAGCTGCATTGCTGCTTGCTATCTGCATTGCTGAACTGGCCTTCTCTTGAGGTGCCATGCATCTTGCATCTGCAGCAGACATTGAGAGGAGAGCTCATGCAACAGCGTATGCAGCAGGCCTGTTTGGGGTGCCATAGCTGCCTGCAAGTCTGTTGTGGCCTCTTGACATGCCGCAGGTGGCAACAGCAGACAATGCTGATTGTCTCATTGTGTCTAGAGCAGCCAGTGCAGGGAACTGCAGCTACCATGCAGGGGCTCTGGTGCTGCCCTCACCACTGTACTTGCCTGCGTTTTCATGGGATGTCATATCTCTCTCAGCCCCGCAGCACCGTCACAGAAGCCTATGACACCGGCTCTCAACAACAGTAACTCATTGCTGCACCACAGAGGTATGATAAGAGATGACAGATCAGGTGGTGTCGCATGTAGACAGACCCTGAATGAGCTGAAGTCTGGCGCAGCAGCCAGCCCAACACCCAGCATGCATGCAAGGCCTGCCTACAGTGATCCAAGCTGGATCTCTGGAGCTCGCACAGGACCTAGTGTGTGAAGCACCTGATTTGGTCAAAGTCTCAAGCACATGCAGGTTGGACGGAAAACTCACTGCTGGACTTTTGTGCAGTCCCTGAGGGCGCTGATCTGGCGCATAAGCCCCATTGCATCTGAGATGAAGGCCGCCCTCAGTTGCGCTGCGTCCCCTGTGCCCGCCTCTGTCAAGCTCCTCTCATAGTTGTCCAGCGAAGAATGCAGCAGCAGCGCCAGCTGCTTCTCCAGGGCCTGCGCCTCTGCAGCAGAACACAGCGGGGGCGTGGCAGAAGCAGTGACCGCATCAGACAGGCTGCAGTGGCTGCAAAGCTCTTTGAATGCCTGCAGCTGCGCAGGCAAACATTAGGTGATTTCAGTGACGCATTGGGAAGACCACTTGTGCTGACACAAGTGGCCTGCAGTCCAGCAAGAAGGCCTTGCTCAAGCCCAGGCCAGCAGAGGTGCAGCATGCCCTCAGTGTGCTGTTGTGCATCGTTGCCCAGGGCGGGCAACAAGCAGTGAGGGCAGATCAGGAAAAGCCCCAGGCTAGCGGCGGCCCCCAATTGCTGCCAGTGCACTGGCAGTGAGAGCATATCAGGAAAAGTCCTCAGTCCAGCAGCGGCCCCCAATTGCTGTCTATGCACGAGTGCTCTGCTCTCAGAATGTAAGTGGAGCACGCGGTTAGCTGTTGTTTGTCAGCGCGATCATCGGCCATCTGAGACAGATTTGCACCTGCACAGAGCCCACACCAGTAGGCAAAATTGGGCCGCCCAGCATCTGCAAGGCCTTTGCTGCCATAGTCAGCGGCAGGCTGAGGCAAGCTGTGGCAGAGAGATCTAATCTCAGCAGTGACAAGCATGTAGCCCGTGACTTGTAAGCAACTCTTTGCTGTCACAGTCTGAGGCAAGCTGCACTGAGCCATTCCCAGCAGAGCAAGCAGGCAGCGCACCGTCTGTGAGCTGCTTCTTGCCGGCGTAGTCATTCGCAACCTGGCGCAGGGCATCCCTCAGCGCATTCTCCTGCTCGTGCACCTGCTGCTGGTGCTTCTCCTGTTTGACCTGTAGGGCAGTCCAGCTGGTGTTGATAGCAAAGCCCTGCGCAGTATTGCTGAAAGAGGCCGACAGAGGCGTAAGGGCTGCTGCAGTTCCTGAGTCACCGTACGTGCGTTCCAGCAACCCGGCTTGAAGAGCCAAGAGGCATGCAGCCTGCTGTAATGCATAGTGTCAGTCACATACATATGCAGCAGTGTTCTGCAGAGGTGTGAGCTGGCACCAGAGCTGAGCAGCTGGAGTGGGTTGGAGGCCAGCCCTGGCTGAGCCAGTTGGTCTCGAGCGGTATCTCACCTGCCTATTGAGTCTTTCCACGTCTGCTTTGAGACGATCAATTTTGTCCTGCAGCAGCATGACGCTGTCAGGACACCTTTGTAGCCCCTGGACCAACCTGCCAGACTAAGCAGCCGCCACAAGCCATTCATGTCTGAAGCATGCTTTCGAGAGCCACCGCAACAGGACAACACCCAAAGAGCAGGGCTGTCATGCATGGTGACCAAGCATCTATTGTATCATAGGGCAACTAGCGCCATGTCGCCTGTACAGTCGCCTCAAGATCACCAACAGGGCATCTCCTGCATCACATGCCACACTCAGCATGCTGCCTGTGAAGCGCCTCACCTCTGCTTGTCGGGTGAGCTTCCAGTGCTGGTCTGCTGTGGCCTGAGCAGCAGCCTTGGCCTGGCTGAGCTGCTTCTCCAAGCGGTCCCGCTCCATTGTCAGATCTGCCGCCTGGAGCGTCAGGGTGGCCTCCTGCATAGCGGTACAGGGGTCATGGAAGGTCTGCTGACCACGTTGCATTTCCCTACGTTTCTGGTCAGCCTTGCCACATTGAGCTGCAGGGCTGCCTGCAGCAGGGGCTCTGCACTGCGCAGACTGCCCCTACCTGCCGCCACAGCAAGCGGGCCAAGACGATCTGGCCTGATCCGGGCTCCTGGGAGTAATGCTCCTGCAAGCCTCTGCTGGACACTGTTGAGAAGCTGCCACAATCTACAGCAATCAGGTTTTGCTGCTAACTTGTCACATCATCCTTGATGCTCCTCCTCTGCGCCCAGCTAGCAGCACCAACCTCCATAAAAATCCATACAAATTGTCAGCGCCTCACCCTATCCTCAAGCGCTCTCCTCTGTTCCCGGTCAGCAGCCCCAATCTCCTGGGACTCTGAGAAGGCTGACTGCAGCGCCTCTGCCTGCTCCTGCTTGTGCTGCAGCTCAGCTTCGGCATTTGACCACAGCGCAAAGAAGGGCATGTGCCACACTGCAGACAGCGGAACAGGGCATGGGTCAGAGCGCAGGCAGCAGGCCATGCATTGAGGCATTCAGTCTGGCTCATGTGAAGGCGTGGCAGGTAGCAGGTCTGGCTCTGGCTCTGGAGCAGGGAAACTAGTTGCTGTTATGGCTATGCTGCAGGCAACAGATTTCATACACTGAGGCATCAGAGCTGAACTTCTTGTGCATCTGTATGCAGCTGCGCAGGCTGATGTGACTGTCTACCCTTGTGGCTGTTTATGTCAGCTGCAGGCAGCATGGCAGGCATGGATGCCGACAGCACTTCTTGTGCATGTGGGCATCAGCTGCAGCATCTGCTGTGAGACATTGTGACAATTTGTGTCGGTGCAAGTCAGCCGCAGGATGCAGGGATCGCACTCTTCAGCATTTGTGGGGCCAAGCAATGGGGGCCAGCACACTGATGAGTCCTGCGCACCAGGCTCTGCTGCTGCAGGGGTGAGCAGGCGCTGCGTGGTGGGCGCAGGGTGGGCGGATGCCCGCCTGCTGAAGGTGCTCAGGAAAACTTCTGGAAGGACGACCTCCATCACTTCCTGCAACGGCGCGACACTGGATTGCTCTACTTGCAGTCAGATAGCCAGCACACAAGCAGCCCTGAGCTGCAATTTTGGCAACAAGAGCGCCGGTAATCGAAGTCATCAGATTGCTTTCATTTGGGCCTGGTATAGGGAGCTGCTCTGGGGCCCCCTAATCTATGCACCACAGCAGGTTGCAGGTGCTCGTGGGATCTGAGATGGGAGGCTGCTGTGCAGCCTAGTTTGGAGGCCATCATCTCAGAAGTGTGCTCTCAAATACCTGCCTATGCTCACAGAGACCAGCCGGTTTTCAGTGCAGCAAGGGGCAATGCATTGACCATGGGCACAAGTCTGAAAGTTATGCCCCTGATCTGCCTAATGCCTTGCCATGGGTAAGAAGCACTGACAGGAAGGCTGGCCCTCTGCCAGGACAGGCATTGTTAAGAGACACGGTGGACAGACCTTGCCGGGCCAGACCGGGTGTTGAGATGGGCTGGCACATTCAGTGCACGTGACTTGTGGCCAGACTGCAGGTGGGAAAAGATGCAGATGCCAGCATTGCGGACAGGCCCCCTGCTGTCCCACCTGGAGGCCTCCAAAGGCAGCATGCTGCAGCAGCTCCTGCAGCAGGCCATGCATGCAGGCCAGGCGCTTCACATCTGGGACGCCGCTGGCAGCCGGGGCACCTGCTGCCACCAGCAACTCCTGAAGCAGCACCTGCAGACATTGCAACATGTCTGACAGCAGCAATACGTCAACAGGCTGCGAGATGCAGTATATATGCAGAGCCATTAGCAGTGGGCATTGGCAATGGTGGAGTGCGCGACCCCAGTAGCAGTTCTGCAGCCCCCTTATGTGATCGTGCCTGTGCTGCGCCCTCAATGACTCTGCAGGCAGGTGCAGAGACCAGTGCCTGCGGTTGCATGCAACACGCAGTGCAGATCAAGCTTAGGCTGCAAGCAAGGCTGACCAGGTATTGCTGTGCAGCCCCGTGCCACTTCCTGTGGTCCAAGACAGGCTTCTCGGGGCTTGCATGAGGGTGTGTGACGGCCTCCTGCAGAATGCGCTGCCTTGCACGTGCAACTGCGGCAGGCAATGGCGCCGGATGCTTGTTCTCCGCTGTACCTGCTCCCATGAGCATTGTCATGCTGAAGCGCCGGTCAGTGAAAGTGCTGGGCACAATGCTTGTCTGGCGCTGTGGAGCACCCATGCTGGCCCTGGGATGCACCAACCAGAATGAGTCTCAGACTGCACCAACACTTGATGCAATCAGTTGGCAGAACAGTCGGGAACACCCATGAATATTGATGTCATGTGGTATCGCCATTGGTGGCATTGGCATCAGTGATTGTTCCTGGTGGAACCACAAAAATCTCAGGGGTTTTCGTCTCCCTGCCGTTGCAAGCAGCAATCAAATACAGTTGATGCGGTCGGAGCGAAGTAGGATGCCAGCCTGCAGCATGGCGATGCGATGCGCAGGCCTGCTGGTATTGCTGGCCTGGGGCCATGGCGAGGCTCAGCCCCTTGTCAATGTGGGGAGTCTTCTCTCATCACACAGCATCAGCGATCCTGTCTGGTGCGCCAGGCCTCCTGCGAGAGCCGTTGTTGGATCGATTGTGCTTGCAGCATGCCAGATGCACAGAGTGCAGGCCATGCTTTGCTCCTTTAGCCTCAGTATGCAGCAGCAGCCTGCTCATTGCATGCCTGTCGCAGTAGACAGGCCTGTGTGATGAGCTTGATCGCATCTGCTTCTTAGCTTGCAGCATCTGCTTCTTAGCATAAGCAGTGTGCAGTCCACAGGTCTGCCCCACTGCCTGCTGTCTCCTCTGGTCCTGCTGGCGCTGCCTGACCTGCTGCCTGCTTGTCCTGATGCTGCCACCTGCAAGTGCTATGATCTGCTTGCTCCGCTGGCAGCCTTCTCTGCCAGCCATCTGTCTGTTGTGCTGCCCTGCTGGAATTTATGTCCTGACTGCTGGCTGCCTGTAGAAATTGCTGCCGCTGGCCCTGATGGGAGCGCTCACTGCCAGCCCCTCCCGTCTTCTGCACATGTCATGTCCCTCTCTCCTAAGCCTGAAGTGCCGGCCACCTGCAGGGGAGGTGTCCCTCAAGTCAACCTCTCTGTCCTCAACAAGCCAGTCATCAACTCAACTCTCCCTACAAATGTCACCACATCCAACAGCACTACGCTGACCTTCACAACCGCCAAGAACACCACCACGGTATTCTGTAGCTCCTGCTGCCGTGGGATGCTTGCCTTGAGCGACACTCAGCAGCACAGCTTTGAACTGGCATCAAGGCGACTGCCTGTGCAGCAGCCTGCTGTGGCAACTGTAAAAGAAGTCTCAGGCCTTTGTGCAGAGCATTGGCCAGTGAAAGCGGCTTGTGCTGTGGCTGCATCACCTGGCAGCAAGCGCAAAAAGGCCCATGACAATGCAGCAATTTGTTGTCGTGTCATGGAGGCTCACTGCTGCTGCTGCTGTGCCATTGCTTTATATCAGCACCTCATCCAGGGGCTGCTGCAGCTCTTGTGCTTGACGAGTCACCTCGTCATTGGCACCACACCAGGCGCCGCGCGCTTAGGCTTGTATACTGATCATGGCTCATCTGTTGCTGCTGTCAAGGGAACATCAGCAATGCTGTAGCCTGTCATTCCCCTCACTGGCAGTGATATACGTGCTCCTTACATGCAGGTGGTCCTCAACAATGCCGTGAACACCGTGTCCATGCAGCACAGCCGCTGCACAGTGGTGTACGACAATCAGACAGCTTATGAGACCCTTGACAGCAATTTCACAGGCAGCCAGCGCCACACGTATTCAGCTCTCCTGGTCCTCACCCTCACCAGCTCAGCCCTGTATGACACTGAGGCACCCTACAATGTCTCCCTGCAATCTCTGGCTGGCTACCTGGCTGTTGAGGACAGCTATGGCCTTGAGAATGCAACTGTCAGCGCTGGCGCAGCCTCGGGCATTGCAGCCTCTGAGGACCTTGTCCTACGACGTCTCGGGGGCAGCTCAGCTGAGGTTGGGCTGCTGCTGACCAGCAGCTCGCAAGACTTCAGCCCTGTGACAATCAGCATTGCAGGTTTGTCGATTCTTGCCTCTTGCGATTTGACCCTTGCATTGCCAGACACTCTCCTTGTTACAGGACAGACTGCAAGGTACCCTGATCTCCAGGCCATGGCTTGACAATGATTCTCGCTGTCAAAGTCCTCCCTGCAGAATGCTTTGCAAGCAATGTTGTGTGTGAAATCCCTGTTGTGCTCTGCGACATTTGACAGGGCTCCTGCTGCCTGCCTGATTGAGCATGTCTGGTGACCTGCCTTGATCTGCAGGTGGTCAGCCATCTTTGCCAAACCTGCTGTGCTCTGCAGGCGAGCCCTGTGCGGTCATCAGCAACTTTAACCGAACCCTCTACGAGCCTATCTTGGCGTCTGCCCAGCCCCGCACAGGCCAGGCTGGTGCAGAGTCAGCCGGACTGTACACCAGCGGCGGCCTCATTTATGGTCCAGATGGGAACACTGTGACACTACATGGCCTTAACTGGTTTGGCTTCGATGACGGTAGGTCAGGATGCCCTGCAGGGCTCAGCAACCCCTGCAGGCTGCTCAAAGCTCAGCCGCATTGGCCGCTACCCTACTTGGTGTCACCTCCATCTCTCCCCTTACTTTATGTGTATACAGGGAACACCATTGTGGACGGCCTGTGGGCAGGCTCTGACAGCAGCACGCTTGATGTGGCCACCATTCTCCTGCGCATGAAGGCACTCGGTTTCAATGCCATCCGCCTGCCCTTCTCCTTCAAGGTCCGATGCCCAGCTTGCTGCCTCCGGATAGTCAGCACAGTCATGCTTGCAGACCTGCTTGTCCTCTGTCTCATGTCTCCACAAGCCATGCCAGGCTCTTCTGCTGCACACAGGATCTCTTCTATAGTCCCCCCAAGTCCTACGCCAAGTCATGCCAGCAGCTCAGCCTGCAACAGCTTGCCCAGGTAAGCTGCCAAGTCGCCTCTTTACTTCCTGCACGGCTGCGATGCAGTCTGACAGTAACTCCTGTCTGCACCGCAGGGAGTGACCGAGCCAGGGATTGGGTCCTCAGGCAGCTTTCCCACACTGTCTTACCCCCCCAAGGCCACGCAGACACTTGGGATCTGTTCAGACTACATGGACGTCGGCACCACCTTCAATCGGTTTGTCTTCATGGTCCAGGTGTGCCTCAGTGCAGCTGTTCTGGGGCCACCAGCCTACTTGCAGAGGAAGTGAATGCCCGTCAGCCACTCGATCTGAGCTACAGCATCTGCTCTGCAGCTGCTGACCCACAATGGCTTCTATGTCATAGCCGACAATCAATTCAACCTGGACACAACAGTGAGCTGCAATGATGGTAGTCCAGATCTGCTCATGCATTTCCATGCCTCTGTGCCGGCCAGCTATGCTGCAAAATAACGGAACCATCACGTGAACTAAGCTCTGCAGGTGCTTGACGACCAGAACCTGTGGTTGCGGCAATGGATTACACTGCTCACAGCCATTGCGCAGGACCCTGTCTCAAAGAACATGCTCATCGTGAGCTCCAGTCTCTAGTAGGCCAGTCCGGCTTGCATTTTTTGCACATATGTGCCCATTCCTCAAGCATTTGACTGCTGTTAATGTAGGTTGATGCCCTGAATGAGCCGGATGTTTTTGGGTACAGTGCTTCTTTGCTCTGCTGAGACGGTCAGCTACACAAGTATGGCTTTCATTGCTTTTGTGGCATTGCTTTTGCAGACTGCGATGGGAAGCAGAGGGGAGCAAACCTGGCTACGCCGACTTAGCCCTCGCACTATTTGATGCAGCTGCAAGCGTAGTGCCAGGCGCACTGTTCATGGTAGAGGGGACAGGCCAGATTGTGCCAGGCGAGTGCACCCCTATGATGAGGCTGAGCCTATTTGCGTATGCAAGCCCTTGGTGGACCGCTGCTGTGCCTCTGCAGATGGCATGTCATACAATTGGGGCGATGGGCTGGCTGCCCAGCCTCAAGTTGTCATCCAGTTCCCCGGCATCAGTGATGCCAGCATTTTCTTTGAGCAAGTGGTGACCAGGCCCTACGCCAATCGAGTCATTGTTGGTAAGGCTGCAGCTGCGCTTTCAAATTTTGTCAAGGCAGGCAATTGATGAAAGGGCAAGCAGTCATCTCTGCTAAGAGTCACACTAGGCGGCTTCATCCTTTGTGCAGGTCCCCATGTATATGGGCCTGCCATCTCTGGCGCCACGGGTAGTTATTCAGGTTCAGCACTCTTCCAGCGTCTGAGCCAGTCCTTTGGCTATCTGAACAAGCAGGGCTACTGTGCTCAGTCCACTGGGCAGTGCCACCAGTTCCCTGTGGTTCTGGGGGAGTTTGGCAGCAGGCTGGAGGACCCACGTGACGTCTCACAGGCAAGCAATGCCTGCAGCTCAATCTGGCTTGCAGAAGTGCCTGGCGCTTGATTGATAATGAATCCTGCAGACTGCATCAGGCAGCCAGCGGTGTGCCCAGGCAGCAGAAGCACCTCTGGCACTGCTGCCAGGCTGTGCTTTAGTGCTCGGACAGCCACCTGCCAATGTTTGCTGCAAATTGCTCCCACCTGGAGCTCATATGCGGAGACATGCAGCTGCGTCACATGAGCTGTGCTTCTGCAGTTCAACGACATGGTCTCCTGGATGAATGTCGGCGATGATCTACACAACCCTGTTGCCGGGTGGTTCTGGTGAGTTCATAGCAGTCTGTTGGCGTTGGTGCTCTGCTGGGTCCTCATCAGCAGCAATGACACTGCTGCTGCGCCCCTGCAGGTGGTGCTGGAATGCCAACTCAGGTGGGCAGGCTGTGCCCTTCGGCAACACTGGAATGTATGTCCCTTGTGGGCAAAGCAATTCTTTGGTGGACGCCATCTACATGAGCAATATGTACTGCACTGCTGCAGGGGACACACAGGGCCTTGTGGCTGCTGACTGGTCCACCATTCTCTGGAATAAGATCGACTACCTGAAGCAGCAGGGTCTGCAGCCATGGTACTCTGTAGGATCCTCTAGGTGTGCAGGGCAGGTCACTGCACCCAAGTCATAGTCCACAAGGCAGGGCCAGTGCCAATGACGACAGGGTCTGCAAGGCAACAAACTTCCAGTCTACGACGCACCTTTGGTCTGCTTGTGCACTGCCGCTGAGTAGACCTTCTGCCCTGCAGCCCTGCCGCCTCAGGGGGCTCTTCATCTGGAGGTGGATCCTCATCTGGAGGTGGATCCTGTGCTGACATCCAGCCTCCAGGCGGCTACACTTGTGCACAGCAGGTGAGGTCTGCCCGCGGCAGATGCCTTGGCTCCGCGGGAGCTGCCTGTAAGCCCCACATTATGAGTGCTTGATCCCTTCTCCTCTTGCAGCGGTGTCTGTGCCACACATAGGCTGCAATATGGCTTGCATCCTCACCAAAGGCTGCTGTCCCAGTGCACTCTGTGCATGGACTTATTTGCTCCAGCTGGGCTCAGTGGCATGGCTGACCAGGGCAGTGTGTGCTCTTCAGCTGCCCAGTCCCCTGAGCTGTGCTGTGTGTTCTGGGTGCCATGGGCAAATGTGGCTGACCCTTCATGTGCGTTGACTGCGCCCGGACCTGCAATTGGTGTTGATCCATCAGGAGCTTCCTGTGCTCATAAAATCAGCAACTATGGCTTGCTCAGTTCCCAGCTGTGGATGGCCAGTAGAATTGCAAGTCCTTTGCTGCAACAATGCAACTGCTCTAATCAACAAAAGCAGATTAGCAGGTTGGTCCTGCAGAGCGGTGCCCAGCTGTCAGGCAGTGGCTGTTGGGTTATGATGCTGCTGTGCAGCTCTCCTGCGCGTCACAATGCATGTCATTTGCGGCCTGCAACCCTTGGGACCTCCTATGCTTTGAATGACATGACCAGCAGCTCAATGACATGCACACTGATACACACTGTGCTGCGTGATCAGAGTGCATGGGGCAAATGTGGCGAGCCATTCATGAGGGGCTACTGCGCACAAGCCTGCGGGCGCTGCACCTCAGGCTGCTCTGATGTGCCACCACCGGGGAGGTTTTTTTGTGCTCAGCAGGTCAGCAGACATTGCGAGCCTGCAGCATTGTACATGTGGTGCATCATCAACTAATTGCAGTGCTCTGCACTTCATCCAGCAGCCTGGCTCTGCAGAGCCACTGCCCTGCTGCCAAGCAGTGGCTATGGCCAGGTGCTGCTGTGCAGCTCTCCTGCTCATCCCAATGCATGCCGTGTGGGACCTGCACCCCTCAAGACGCCCTATGCCTTGTTTGCTGTGCTCTTGATCATCAGTGACATGACCAGCAGCACAATGACATACGCACTGACAGACAATGTGCTATGTGCTCAGAGTGCATGGGGCAAGTGTGGTGAGCCATTCATGAGCGGCTACTGCGCACAAACCTGTGGGCGCTGCAATGCGGCGTCAAGAATGCCTGCCGCCACTTGTTCCGATGTTGCCCCACCAGGCGGATTCACCTGCGCTCAGCAGGTTCGCCTGTTGCATTGAGCAATGGTTGGCAGGCGTATTAAAATTCATCTCACATCAGCACAATGAATGCTGACTCGGGTGCTGGCTGATGGTTTGGTATCTCAAGATGACATCTGGGCAGGGAGACTCCTGCAAGCTGCCTGCCTACTACAAGCTGCAGACAGCCAATGTGGGTCCTCCTCATGTGTTGACCAGGTTCCCAATGTAGATGGTGGCTTTCTTTGATGAGCTTTTGCTTGAAGCGCTATAATGGCTGCTCTGTTGCTATTTTGCTCAAACTAGTCCCCCTGGGTCCCTTCAGATGCTGCAAGGTGGCCTGCCACTGAGTGTGCTAATGGCCCGCCCACCTCCTGTCCTGTCTGTGCACGTGCTGCCTATCATTTCTGCGCTGTCCGAGAGCATTGCTTGTTTTGATGTCTCCTTACTCCCTCCCTTGTGCTGCGCAGCAAGCTTTTGGGAAATGCACCGAGGGGTAAGTTGTTGAGCATCCACTGGTCTCTGCCTCCTATTATCACTGCTGCCTGCAACGTGCGGACCCATCCCGAGCTTGATTTGTGCAGGTGGATGACAAGCGGTAACTATTGCCAGGTATGGCTGCACTCCCTGGCGCGCACTCAGCATGTGCATCTTGTACCTACAGCTGTGGAAGGACACGATTCGCAGTCAGAGTAGCAAAAGTCCAGGGTTGTCTGTTGCCTGCAGGCTACTTGTGGCGCATGCAGCTCCAGCTGCAGCGACACTCCTCCTGACAGCTCGTACACTTGTGCCCAGCAAGCTCAATTTGGGAAGTGCAGTGAACCGTGAGTGGCACAAGTGACTTCGGCACTAAATCTGTGCTGGTGCTTCTCTGAGCTGACTGACTGACTGCATGAGCTTCCAGTACCTGTACAGAGAGATTCGTCTGAGTTGCAGGTGGATGACAAGTGGAGGGTTTTGCCGGACAACATGTGGAACCTGCGGCTGCAGTGACATTCCTCCCAGCAATCAGTCAGCCCTTTGGCTTCTGCTGCGCGCTGCTTGCTTAGTGAGAGTGCATGTTACAAGATCCGCATTTGCTCTGCTGCCTGCAGGTTCACATGCCCCCAGCAGGCTTCTTTTGGGCAGTGCAACCAGGTGAAGAAACTGCGCATTGCATGGCTGAGTGCATGATTGCCTTTCAGTGCTGAAAATTTTGGAATGCTGACATGGTGATTGGGTGCCTGCAGGAATTTATGCAAGGCTACTGCAAGCAGTCCTGTGGGCGTTGCTGACTGCTCCATCTTTTGAGCCGCCATCTACACATATGAGTTCTGTGGTTCTGCAACCTTTCACCTGCATCCCCTTCCCCCTCTGAGTTGATGGATGGCAACTTTGACAGCTTGCCCTTTGAAGTTGCTTCTGCATCCTGAACAGCCGCTTGTGCCGTTAAGCAACAGATCTGCTAAGCAACAGATCTGCTAAGCAACAGAATATGCTCCGGCCCAGAGGTCTGCTGATTGCTTCTTGCCTGGTGTGGACGGTCTTGAAGAGGGAGCCTGACTGCTCTTTCAAACGCCTATCATGTTCATCTCTCCTTCTGTCACATCCTGCGTTCAGTCGGCAACAACATGGTGCTGCAGCAACAACTAATACGCCACTCCTGTGGCCATGAGGTGCCTGTCTTTGCGCCCCGCTTGCTTAGGTGTAGATTGCATGCCCAAAGACAGCACACAGCCTGCAGTCAGCACAGGCAGCAGGGCATGCAGCAGCAGGATGAGAGCTGCTGTCGACGCCAGCTATTGCAGGGAGCTGCTGCTGCTTTGGTGCTGCCATGGCTTGCAGATGGTGCCTTGGCTGCATCACTGCCACAAGAAGGTGAGGTGGAAGCTGTGCAGCCTGCAGCACAGCTTGACACCGTCAAGATCAGGTCCATGACTGTCCCAGCCATTGCGAAATATAGCACGCTGCGGCTCAGTTTGCTGTGCATCACTAGCCCTGCCACTGTCACTCACCATGCATGCTCCTGCAGGCTTCAGGTTCCACCAGGACAAGCTGGATGGCTACTCGTTTATCTATCCTGACAACTGGATTCCTGTCACAACATCAGGCAATGATGTCTTTTTCAGGAATCCCAGGCAGGTCCACACCTCTCGTCAGCTGCATACTGCAAGGCCTGTCATCAAGCTGCATCTTGGTCCAGTGGGTCTCCCCTCTCTGCATCACTGGCTGCGAAGTGTTGATTTGCTGTGCAGGAATGTGAATGAGAATGTGTTTGTCAACATCTCATCTCCCTCCTCTTCCAGATATACTGCAGTCAGCGACATCGGCAGCCCAGACAAGGTGCGCTGCGCAGCGCAGATGGCTCTCCTCACACTGCAGCGTAGTGAGAGCTGTGCCCTCAGTGCAGTGGCAGGCTGCATCGCTGCCCGCTTTGCTGTTGGCTCACATGAGGGTGCAGCGCTGTGGAAGCTGTGACACCACTGCCATGGCAAGCTGCACTGCTGCCCAGCCTGCGGCTGACTTGCATGACGGTGCATCATGTGGTGTTTGAGGGCCCACCAGTGTGGTGGCAAGCTGCACTGCTGCCCACCCTGCTGCTTGCCCTGCGTGGCTCTCTGCAGGCAGTGCAGCTGTCTGTGCTTGTACCCATGACCTGTTGCCGCCTGCTTGCGTCTCATGCCGCGCCAGCCAGCCGGGGATAGCAGGCTGCAGGTGGCAACAGCAATGCCTGCCCAACCTGCTCCTGTGCTGGAGCAGCTCCGCTCCGTGCTGGTCAGGCGGGCTACCCTGTGGACCCCACTCCATGTGGCCGCAGGTAGCAGACCGGCTCAAGCGGCAGTACCTCTCTGAGATGATGTCGACCAGGCTGGGCGTGAAGCGGGCAGCGGCTGTCAAGTCTGCTGCCAAGAGGCAGGGCTCAGATGGGAAGGAGTACTATGACATTCAGGTAGGCCTGCTGGCCAAGCACACTGGTGGCAATGGTTGGGGTCACTGGGTGGACGCCGAGCCTGGATACAGGGTAGGCTGCCGGCACACATAGCATGCATGTGCAGAGTGCTATGATCCGCAGGTCAGGCTGCTGGCAGAGCACAGCGCGGCAGAGCACAGAGCTGTCGGGCATGGGGTCTGCAGCCTCTACTTGACCATAGCTGCACACAGCGTGCATGGTTGTGCAGAGTGAAGGCGTACAGACCCAGCCTGACACTGGGTGATGCGCACAGCATGTGAACATGGTCCTGGCGCTCACTTGTGCTGGCACAATCAATCTCGGTCACCAGCAGGGGAGCAGCGACAGCATGGTGTGGCATGCTGCACCATGCCATGCAACCGCTGCAACAGAGGCCTCTACCTGCATGCCTCCTGTGTGCAGATGGAGGTGCAGTCCTTTGCATCGCGCAACCAGCTGGCCGTCACCCAGACAGAGATCGACAAAGCCTTTGAGCTGGAGTGGGACCGCCGCCTCATCACAGTTCTGGGCGCTGCCAACAACAGGCTGTACGAGTTCAGGCTTCAGACCGCTAACAGTGCTTATGAGACTAA
This sequence comes from Asterochloris sp. CNOR1, assembly GCA_963969365.1. Lineage (NCBI taxonomy): Eukaryota > Viridiplantae > Chlorophyta > Trebouxiophyceae > Trebouxiales > Trebouxiaceae > Asterochloris > Asterochloris sp. CNOR1. The sequence continues at coordinate 861,293 of OZ017762.1, forward strand.
CTCAGAGGGCCTGCTCCGAATTGCTGAATCGTTCAAGTGCAGAACAGTGGATGTCTGATGGCCGTCATCTGACCCAACCCTTACTCCCTGGCCCCCATCTATTTGGACAGTGCGCACACTCAATGTCAGCAGTAACACCAACACCTTGTGTCATTGACATCGTGTTCAGGAGCTGCCATCACCTAGGCAGGGCACAGAGATGTCAGTCACATTTTCAGGGTGGTGCCTCCCCCAGGTGGTGCCTCCCCCTTGGATGCATGGCTGAACCAATCAAGCACCCCTCACTGGGCAACACTCCAGTCTGGTTTTTGCCCTGACCTGGATCAGCTTGACATTGCACACAAAGCACATACGGCAGCACCAGGGTGTGGGCCATAGGTTGTGGTATGCTGCACAATGTACTGCTCTGCAGAGGCAGAGCAGGTCCGTGCTAACCCAAAGCTCTCCATCATGCAGAGGGAGGCGCAGTCTTTTGCATTGAGCCCCTAGCTGGCCTTCATCACAGAGGTTGGGCTGCATGATGACCAGCAACATCAATTCAGCCATGTGTCCTGTCTGACCCAAACAATGGGGCCTCTTGTCATCTGGGATTTGGTTACACAATTGTAGACACATCCCAAGGGCATTTTGAATCGAAAGACAACTTTGCATGAAATTGTTTAAATGTCTACGCTATGAGGGAGGCTGAATGTCAAGTTGGCCTACTTCTGCCTGGCTGGGGAGCTGACATGCTGCTGTTGCTGAACCAAGAGAAGCCGCCCTCTGGCCAGGTGCACAGCTCGGGGCATACTCAAGACTCTGTCTACAATGCAGACCATTGGACCATGAAAAGCTAGGGCAAGTCAAGGGATTAGCTTCTGAGGTCGCTGCTGGGGTTGAGCCTGTCGCATGCATTCAAGGCCGTCAGACCAGGAATGCATGCCAGGCATGCTGGCTGTCCAAGATTTGCTCAAAGGTCCTAGAGCCCCCTCTGCCTTGTGCTGAGCTGCCAGGGTCCCTGGTGACGGTTGCAGACCACTGCATTTGAGACTGGAAACTTGCTCTCTCAATGGCCAGATAGGTAGTCAGCAGTAGATGTTGCGCGCACAGGGTGGGTGAAGAGTTGTTGTTGTGATCCCAGCTTCCAAACCCCCCGCTGGGGTCAGCAGAACCCATGGCCGTACCAAGCACACTGTGCCTCAATGTAGAGAGGCTGCAGTTGTCTACCTGAAGCGAGAGCCCATCAGGGGCAAACAGGCAAGGGACAGAGCAACACAAAGCAGGACGCCAGCCCAGGAGCTGCCAGACCACTCCTGCACAGCAGCAAGTGGCACGTTCAGCCATCCAGGGTGCATGCCAAAGTAAGCGGGTGTACACTAAACAAGCATGCTCATTCATGGCTGCACAGCTGCTGGAGCATTTGTGGGGTGTACACCTCAGCTCCCGGGAGCTGAAGAGCCAAAGTGCCACGTCAAGCCTGTTCCTGACACCCTGTTTGCATGCTCCTTTGGTGCCATGAAGAGGATGCACTTTGAGGTGTCCCAGGGTGGCACTTCTCGACCCTGCACAGTGCAAAGGGGACCAGACCCCAGGAGCCCAGCCATGCTCACCGCCGTCAGCCTGCAGGCAGCAGAAGGGCTGCAGAGCTCAATGCAGACGCAGCAGGAGGAGGCGCCTCCAAAGTTGAGCAACATGCCAGGAACAGTGGCATTGTATTGACTGCCAGGCTGCCCAGCAACACTGCGCTTCGACCACACTTGTGGCTTCATGGAAGCAGGAGGCTGAAGGACATACACGACGCAACCCAGCTGTCCCCAGGCCAGGAGTGAGCCGACATCTTGACCACTACCCTGAATGAATGGTTGCTGTTGGCCAGCAAGGAAGGCCAAGATACTCAGGTGGAATTGGCCACTCACCTGGAGGAAGGCGGCTGCGTTGCTCTGGGGCTCCCTTTGCACGGGGGACAGCAGGAAGGGTCAGTCCTGCACACACTTGGTGCAGCAGCACAGCGGACAGTGTCACCTCAACCACAGTATGGCACAGAGCTAAAGGCGCCTCAATCAGAGACACAGCACCACTGCAAGATGGTGCACCAGAGGCAGGCCTGCGCCGAGGGTGAAGGGAGCCGGGCAGCATCCAGCCAGACAATGGCGGATCAACACTAATCAAACTGAGCATAGCAGGCTGAGGAGCGGTGAAGACATGAGGGCCACCGCAGACAGTGCCCTTACCCTGCGTCCCGCACACCTACAGCCCGCTCAGCGCAGCAGCAGCCGAAGAGCCAGGGGGCTGCTGCCGCTGAGGGGCAGTGTCTCCCCTTGTGGCCGCAGAGCTGGCTGCTCCTGCTGCTGGCCTGTCGCCCGCACCTGGGGAGCACAGGGGAAGAAGCGCGATTTGCCATGCAGGGCACAGGGCAACTGCAGGAGTCCACAGCAACCTCTCTTGCATTGCAGAGCTTGTGGCACAGTGAGAGCCAGGCGCAGTTCACACAGAGTGTCACCCCACAGCTTGCTGGCGCCATGCTAATCTGCAGACGGCAACAGGGTTCCTGTGCAGAGTCTACTGCAAGACAGAGCTGTGCAAGCCTCTCAGAGAACAAGGCCCTCATGATCGTGATCAGGGTCATCACAACAGGGGAGACAGTCAACCCACAACGCTGCAACGGAGCCTGAAGGCAGCATTCAGCCAAGGGACCACAACCCCACCGCCTGTTGCAGCGGCTGGGGGAGGCTGCCGGGTCGCCAGGGAGGCTCTGCGCCGCGCGAGGGCGGTGCTGTCTGGGCAGCGCGCAGCTGCCACTGTGCACAGCTCCCGGGCAGCTGAGCCTGACATCTTCTCAGTCAGCAGGACAGCCTGCACAGCAGGGGCGCACCTGTTGTGCTGCACAGCAGAACGGACTCAGAGGGGGACCCTTGCGCACCTCTGGAGATTGCGGCTGACAGCTTTTCAGGCAGCAGGCAGCAGGACAGCCTGCAGGGCAGGGGCCCATCAGGAGCCTGTGCAACCAGAGCAGACAGGACTGCAAGGGCGAGAGGTGCAAGGCGTCATTTCCCAAGCTGACATGCTTGGCTGCAGAACGTGACACTCACACACTTGTGCAGTGCAGTCAGCAAAGCATTCAGACATGGCTTCTTGGTGGGCACAACGCTCTGCCCAAGCAGGCATGCTGGAGCAGCTGCGCTGTTCAGGTCCAGGTTAGCTTCCTGGCGCATCACGAGGTCCACTCGGGGCAGCACGTCAGGCAGGAAGGCACCAGACAGCATGGTGTGTGTCAGAGGAGTCCTGCAGGATCCACCTGCAGCCACTGCGCGGGGGCCGCGGGCGGCATGCTGTTGATGAGGGCCCCTGCCACCAGGGGCAGCACCCAGGCTGCCTGCTGAGCTGCCTGGGGCTGGCTGGCCGCCAGGTCCAGGAACAGCTGGGCCAAGGCAGGGGTCGCCGGGCAGCAGCTGGCCGCAGCCTCTGCAAAAGGAGGCGGACATTGCTTGAGGCCCGCTGTTCATGCAGCGCGTGCCGTCATGCAGGTCTGAGGAAGGCGACAGCTGCTGCGCAGTGAGTGGATTGGGGGTGATGGAGACCACCTCTGCAGCCGGCAGGAAGTGCATGCCCATGCCTGCCTTCAGTAAGCATGTTGCTGCAAGAGGGCTGCAGCACACATGCATGTCCTGATTCCTACGCAAGCTCAGCAGGTATTGCCCATTTTCTTCCATACGGCGCTCACCTGCGAGCTGCACTGCCTGCTTGCGGGGCAGGCTAGGCAGCAGGGCTTGCGCCACTGTAACAATGGAATGCCCATCATAGCACACGGGCTGCCTGAAGAACCTCTGGAGCTGCTCATCCTGCAGGGCAGGGACAGCAATGTCTGTGCAAGACAAGAAGGCGCCAGTGCACGCTGTGCCAATTTATGAGGTTGGGCAGCCCGTGAAGGGCAAGACTGCAACACTATGCACGGCAGGCTGACCTGCTGTGGAATCCGTGGCAGCAAGACATGTCCAGGCAGGTGGGCAGCCCTAAACAAGATGCCACTGTGACAATGTGCATGCAGCAGGCTCATCTGGGGTGGCAGCAAGCCTGGGAAGGCAACACCGTGACCCCTGCATGCAGCAGGCTCACCTGCAGTGGCGGCAGCTGCTGGAAATCCACCGCCTGCAGCTGCATTGCCGGCACCTGAGCTGCCATGAATCTGGTTGCCAAGGACAGCAGTGGAGCCGAGGACGGCTGTGGGGCCGCGGGAGGGGGCACCGGCCGTGTGGCTGCCGCTGTCCAGTGAAGATACTCCTTCCACATGTGCTCCTCCAGCTGCAGAGCAGGCGAGAGTTCACAAGTCAGTGGGTGTTTGTAAAACTCCTCCCCTGTACGTCTGCCCTGCAACACCGGTGCTCCCTCCACATGGGCTGCAGCGAAGCAGGCCAGCGTCCAGAGTGGCTGGAGTGCAGACACAACAGTCGCACTGATTAAGGCAGCAGCTGCCAGACGGGACTAGATTTATGTGGGGTGCAAGGCGTGGGTGGCTGCCTGCATGCCTTCACTCACTGCGATGTCGAAACAGCCAGGATGATGATTAGGGCAGTATCTTCCACTGGTACTGCAGGACACCCTTCTCAGGATCGAGCTAACAGGAGACCAGATCATCCTCAAAGCACCAAGGCACACAGGTGCAAGGCACGCCCACCTGTTGGCAGCCAGCTGCCAGCAACAGAGCGTCCTCAAAGGCTTGTCGTGCGGCCTCTGCCTGCCCACTGAGCGTCTCAAAGAGGGCCAGTGCCAGCCCCCAGAAGGCCCCCTCGACGCGGTGCAGGTGGGAGTCCGCTCCCGCCTTGATCTCACCCTCTTCCAGCTCCTCAGACTGAGCCCTGCACAGGAGCAGAGGCTGCAATGTAGGGTGGGCTGCTTGCTGACAGGTGGAAGTCCAAATTCCGGGAGAACAGTGCTTTCAAGGACACTGCTGTTATCTTTTGGTCTTGGGCTCACTCCCTGTGCTACCACAGTCACGCAGCACCCGCATGCATTCAGGCGGAAAGGCAGACTGCAATGCACATCAGATCGTAATCACATCCCCTCATGCACAAATGAGCCTGCGCCTGAAGATGCAGATCATCAGCTGACGGGAACCCCGCTAGTGCAGGCCATGCCGCAGAACCTGATTGCCAGCTAACTGTAGACTGGAGTGCACAACGGTGCATTGTCAGATCAAATAAGGCCTATTTCAGCCAGAATGTGGTAAGCTCGCCTCCCCGTACCTGTCAGCTGGCAAGAGGGCTCGCTTCTGCAGTCCACACCGCACAGCCTGGTTGCCAGCCATCTTTCCCCACATCAGCGCATCCCTCAGGTGCATGGCTTCCTGCCCAGAGCCCGCCGGAGCACCGGCTGCAGCAGCTTGTAGAGCTGCTGCTGGAGACGGCGCCTTAGCTGGTGCTGCTGGCGCTGCCGCCGAAGCAGCTGCCGCAGGTTCCGTTACTGGTTCCCTCCTCGTGCCTGCAGGGGGAATTTGTAGTGGCCAGGTCAGCTTGCCACGAGGCATGGCACAGGGTTCACAGGACGGACCCCTTGACCAACATTGCTGCACAGCATCAGCAAGCGCAGAGGTGCCAGCTGTTCTGACGACTGCCTGTCTGCCTCTGTGTTTCACGACTTCTCCTCGTTTGTGGTGTTGCACTTGAGTCCGGCAACCCAACAGTAAGAACACCAGTGAAGCGACATCCTGGCATGCCTGCTGGAGTTGTGCCTGTCAGCATCTTAGCCACAGAAAATGCACCAGCTGTAGGGCTGCAAGCTCTAAAATATTGAAATCAGATGGTGCTCACCAGCCTGCCTGCCGGCCTCCCGGCTATCAGCCTCAGAGTCGGTGGATGAGGACGAGGACGAGGACGAGTAGCTGCTGGCGCTGCCCGTCCAGGAGCCGCTGGAAGACGAGGAGGTGTAGCTGCCTGACCCACTGTAGCTGCGGCTGCTGCCCGAGTAAGTGGTGCTGGTGCTGGCGCTGGGGGCCGGCGCATTTGAGCTGGAGGCGTGGTCATGCCTGCAGGGAAGTTGATCTAGCGTGTTACAGCCTGGCCGCTGCACGAGCACTGTGCATCAAGGTGCGAGGGGACCCAAAGTTGCGCAAGGTGTAGATGGAGCTGGACATGCACAGCGCTCACATGGGGCTGACGAGAACGGATCGGCTTGGGGCAGCGGTGGAGGCCTCATAAGGTCAAGCAGGTTAGTCCTGCTTTGAGCGCTGTGCACTCTGGCAGGGCTTATCACAGTGACTGAGCCCAGATATGTGCAGCAACCCACCCTGTGAATGAAATCTCTCGTGCCTCCGCAGGCTGAGCGAGCTGCTGTGCCTTGGCAGCCGAAGGCGCTGCAACACGCACGGCTCTGCCGGGGGTCTGCGGCAGAGCCACACCCTGCAGCGCAGCCGCTGCTAGCAGGGCAAGGGCAGCAGTGGGCCCCTCCTCTAGGTGCCAGGCCCAGGCTGCCAGGCCAGACACCACCGCTGGGTGCAGCTGGGGCTGGGCGGCAGCCACCCCCACCACAGGATCCTGCGCCTGCTGCTGTCCAGCAGCCAGCCTCTGCAGCAGCTGCGAAGCGGCCTTGAAGGGCATGCACAGCGCGCGCTGCTGTGGCGCCTTGGCGGCAGAGGCGGCAGCGGCGGCCGCCTGGCCGCCACCAGCAGCCTGCCACTGCTGCACCCCCAGGACAAGGTCCTGCAGGGGCCTCTTGGCTGCTGCCAGCAGCCCGCTCTGCTGTAGGCACAGACTGCCTAGGGGCCAGGTGGCCTTGTGCCAGGCCTGCAGCAGGGCGTCGGGCAGCGGGTGCTGCAGGCGCACTGCCTGCTTGGCCGTCAGCTGGGACATGTACCTGCAGATAGAGGACATAGTCTGATCGGCAATCTGAAAACCACTTAAGCTCTAGCATACTGTCAGCTGGGAGGTGTGCTTGCACACACAAAGGACACAAGCTAGCAGGATACTCCAGAGTGAATGCAGCTCCAGCCTTCCCTCTGCTAGACCTTGTACCTGCACGATGGTGGCGGACAGTTTGAAGTCGAGCAGGCAGTGCCTGAACCCGAGCTCTGGTCGGGCTGTGCAGCAGTGAGCCTGGGCCCAAGGGCACGGCAGCCGGACACATGGCACCAGCCTACTCCCAGCCGCAGGCAGCCTCACATGGGTCAGTCACATCACCTCTTCACCTCCAACAAGCAGCCAGTACCTGACACTGAGGCATGGCTGCAGAGGCAGACACATGAGGTGTGGGGACTCACAGAGCGCTGTTGACGCGGACAGCCCCCTCCGCATCCAGGCGGCTTGTCAGGTCGCCAAAGGCAGTTGACTGCAGCAGGACCTGCGCTCCCGTGGCCTCCTGCCAGCCTGCTATGGACTGCGCCAGGGCCTGGCGCGGCCAGGCCGACTGCAGGGCTGCCTGAAGCGAAGCCTCATCTGACACCTGCGTGCCAGAGGGACGCAAGTAAGTGGCGCCAAGGGCAGCTGCAGGCATGAACATACCGCTGAAGTCTGCTGCCTTTGTGAGAGGCAGGTCTTCCTTGACTCTCCAGCGTCCCTGCTACTGGTGAAGAAGACGGCAACCTTTGAGCTGGGCCGTACTAAAATTGCCCCTGATTCAAGCACTCGCGTTTGTGTAGCTCACCATGGGAATCTCCTGTAGGCTGAGGCACCCACACCCAGGGCTGAGAGCTGCCGCCAGCGTCTGGCGCACTCTTGCATTGCTGGTTGCAGTTGGCAGCTGCTGCCACTTCAGAACAAAGGGCTCCTGCACATGGCCTAGCCTGGAGGCAGCAGGAAGTGCTTGTGATCCTCAAGTTGTGTACAGGCATCAGACACACAGCAATGGGAACCAGCGAAAGCCTGAGACTGGCTGCCTGGGCACGGCGACATTTCGACCAAGCATGGGATGAGTTGGGATAAGAGCTGCACATATCAGACACATGAACAAGCCCACTGCCGCGTGCTGGCGTCTCTGGTGGCGTCACAGCAGTTCATATGCAGCCGGGCGGGCTGGCGCACCTGTGCAGCGCCCTGTCTGGGAGCACCCCAAAGGCCAGCATGTGGGTGCAGGTCAGCCAGAGCACGCAGGCCTGGGTGGGGTGCCCCTGCACGGCCTGCAGCAGAGCAGCACGTGCCGCGGGGCCCACTACCCAGGGATCCCTGGCCTCCAGACCTGCAGTCAGAGGTGGCACAGTGTGTCAGACAACTCCTGCAGCAGCCATCTGCCTGTGATGTGCTGGGAGCAAAGGGGAGAAATGGAGCCGTCGCCTCCAACGAGGAAGCAGAGTGAGAGCAGGGGCTGAGTACACTTGCCACACTGTGAGCTGTTACTGGCAACAGTGACCCAGGGCAGCTGCATCTGTCAAGTGCATGTGCACCACCAGCTCTGCTGCACAGCTCTGCTCAGCTCCCCTGCCCAGTGTGGACAGACAACCAAAGCAGCTGGCCCCACCTGGAACCTTTGCGCTGTGAGAGGCGTGCTGCACAGCTTTGCACATCTCTCCTGCCCAGGCTTCCGCCAGCTCAGCCCTCTCTGCAGCCACCCAGAGCTGCAGCAGGCGCAGCATTAGGTCCAGGGCAGCGCTGCTGCGCATGTCAGCTGCAGGTTGGGTCTGCTGGTCGCCAGTCACATCCACAAAGCCTGTGGTGGCTGCTGTGGGGTCAGTCAGCGGGGCGCTGGCTATGCGAATGATCCCGTGCTGCAGCAGCAGGGCTTTCTCTGCCCAGCTGGCTTGCACCTGCAGGCAGCGCGGGGCAGAGTGCAACCATCAAAACAGTGAGGCTGTGCAGACGATCTGGCGGGTGACTGCAGGACATTTGCAGCGCAAAGGGCGTGGCTTCAAGCGGCCCAGCAGCACAGGAGCTCCAAGAGACCCTCTACACAAGTGTTGTGCACAAGCCCCAATCTGAAGCACAGCCGGTGTCCCACACGAAGCAAAGCATGGGCACTGGGGGCCAAGTAAAAGCAGCAGCGGCAGGTCCCACAGTGGACAGGCTTCCTCAAGGCTGCTGAGCCACAGCTCCAGCATGTATGCTGCTCTCCTTGGCTGCTGCCAGCCCCAGCCTGTAGCTGGCCTCATGCTGCATCGTTGACATTGCATTGACGTTCAGAGCCAGACGCATGGAGAGCACCTTGGCCGCAGCCAGCCACAGACGATAGCTCGGCTGCTGGCTTTCCAGAGCCTTCTCTCCAAACCCTGGCAGCTGCACCGCCTTGGCAGGCGCTGTGGACAACACGTGCTGGGTGTAGAGCGGCAGGTACAGCAGCCACAGGCGGGTGTGGGTCAGCGGCATGCTAAGCCCCTTCGCCAGCACCTTGAGCGCACGTTGCAGCGCCACGCCTGCAGGCAGAGGATCCAGCAGTGTCGACCCCAGAACTCGCATTGCAAGCAGGTGGTGACTTGACACGAGGGACGGGCAACTTGATCACCATAGCAGCTTTGCTGGCCCTCTTCGTATACTGCATGGGCAGACATGTTTGGCGCACCACCCTAGCCGCTGGGTGAGGGCGCGTACGGCACTGGAGCATTCAGTTCACGCCCACCTGACTTGCCAGGCTCTGGCTGCCTGAAGCCCAGGCACTTGACTGCCAGCAGCAGCCACTCCCCCTCCTGACCCTGCAGCGACTCAAAGCACTGCCTCCAGTCAGCCTCGCTCAGCGCAGCAGGGCCGGCAGCTGGTGAGCTGCTGGCCGCAGTGGGGGCTGCTGCAGGGGCCGCTGCCCCAGCAGGCAACCCCGCCGCCTGGCTGGCAGAGCCGCCCTGGAAGTAGCGTCCCAGCTGGCGCCTCCCAGGCGCTGCTTGGCTCTCCTCTGCCTCGAGGTGATCTCCTGGGCCACCGGCCGGCAAGGCAGGCAGCTCGTACCCGTCCCAGCTCTGCAGGAGGCTCCAAGGCAGCGGCGGCAGCCCGTTCTGCACAGAGCCCAGCAGCTGAGAGGCAAAGGGGGTCCTCTGGGGCCCCTCTGCGGCCTCGCCAGATTCTGGGCCGGCCTGCCAAGCTGCTGGCACTGTGTACGCAGGGCGAGCCGTCTCAAAGGAGGTCGCCTTGCGCCGCAACAACTCCACCCGCTGCTGGAGCAGGCGCGTTGAGGCGGCGCTCCTGGCACCGTCCGTGCCTGGGAGCAGAATGCGGTTGGGGCGCATGTTCCCCAGCAGCTGCTTGGCCAGCTGCTCCAGCTGCGCTGCTGTGAGGCTTCCCCCCGGGAGCTTGGGCATCACTGCCTTGACGCCGGCCCTGCAGACAGCAGATCAACAAGCTGCAGCCAGAGTCAAAGGTGGTATGGCAACTAGCACGTATTGGCATTTGTGATGTTGTCTTCAAAGACACCTCCAGAGCAGACCTGTGTCAGCAGTAAGAGCAAGTGCTGGCAGGGCAGGACGCCATGCAGGCATCAGTGCTGCCTGATGCAAGTGCAGGTGGCAAGCGCCGGGGATAAGCTAGGCTTGTATTCGAAATCAAAATTTCACTGGCATCTCCAAATGCAGGCACTGAATTGGCGACTGACAAAGTGCTGGTAACGAAGAAGCAAGTTGAACAGTTGCAAGCTTGTGGCCATACCAGCAGCCAACTGTTCTGGCATATATGCATGGTCGACAGCATGCCCACAACTTCCCACAAGGGTCCCAGGAACATGCAATGATTTGCATGACAACAGTTATTACAGGGGAACGCTGCAGTAAGGCAGATAGCACAACCGCCCCTGAAGCACATGCACTCTGCACCTCCTGGCCAGGACCTGCAGGTCTGAGAGGATGGTCACCCCCTGCAGCTGGTAGTCGGTCTTCATCTGGTAGGGGCAGGCAGCATCGTTGCATTTGCCACGAGCGTCAAAGTAGCAGAGGGGCCAGTGTGGGTCCAGGCGGTGGGCAAAGGTGGCGGAGGTCAGGGGCATGCGACTGACTAGCTGGTAGGCCTCAGTCAGCCTGCAGGGCACAGGGAGCATTGACAACAGAGCCGTGCAGAGCCGTGAAAGCGAGGCTGTGCACAAGAACACTGACGTGCTTTTGAAAAAAGGATTGTCCAGGAGCAAAGCCAAAATGTGGCTGCTCCCATGCTAAGATAAAGAGGGCAGCAGGCTTGCACCCTTTAGGCAGCTTGAGCTGCACCACTTTAGCAGCAGCCTGCCAGGCCTGGCTGCGAATCGCATCTGCACACTGGCACAGCATCAGCACAGCAACAGCGCAGCAGCAGCATCACCCCCACACATCTGTTGTCATGCACACCTGATGACTGTGTCTGCTGGGCATGTGTCTGCTGGTATGCAGAGCATCACACTTCAACCCACACCAAGCCAGATTGGATGCGTGGACCATGAGCAGGGAGCTCCCCCGCACATCAAGCGCAGCAGAGCAAAGCCCCTGGCTGCCTGGACCCACCTGTATGTGTGGAACATGAGCAGGGGGCTCTCATATGCCGTTAGTGCGGCTCCAGTGGGTTCCTGTAACCGCTGCAAGGCGTGAGCCTCATCACTGTGCAAACGCAGCTCCTGCTGGGGCCCAGCCCATGCCAGAAAGGCAAAGGCGCCCAGCCCCGGTGCAGCCTCCCCAGATGCCTTAGCCTGCACAGGGATGAGGTGATCTTGTGCATCCAATGTGCACTGTAGGTTGAACTGCATCCAGGAGCACCTTTTGTAGCCCCATCTAGGAACAGGCATTCACTCCCCTCAGCCTGCGGGCCAGAGGCCTGGTGCCTTGCTCAGTGAGTTCTCAATCAGTCTGAGCAGGCATTGCAGGCATAAGTTCAGAGCATGTAGTGATCTGGCGCTGCCAACCCCCGTGTCAGGGCTGCACCATTGGAATCCACGCCTCACAGCCCTGGCACACTGGTAAAGCCCCACTCCCGCCCACCTGCTGGGGCTTGCTGGCCATAACGATCTGGATCCCCCCACTCTTAGGCCTGCCTGGCACTACCTTCTGCAGCTTGGCCAACTTCTGACTGCCTAACAGGGGGCTGAACACATCCTCCATATCGCCGGCTGCAGAGCTGGGTGCCCCAGCCTCCCCCAGTGCATCTGCCTTGCGCTTTCCACCCACAGCAGCCGTAGCCACAGCTTCGTCTGCACCGCTTCCTGCAAGGGCAGGGGCCCAACATCAGGCTGCTGGCTGCCCCTGCTATGTCGCGCATAGCTGCACCAGCACTTCCACGAAAAGAACAGTGATGACAACTTGCTGCTGTACCTGTGGACAGCTTTAGAGCCATGCAAAGGCAACATATGGTAGGGTGCAGCAGGGTGGACAAATTGTGCAATGCATTGGTGTCTCCTTGCAGGGTCCTGCAGGGGCACCACACAAACTGACAGCGGAGGTTGCAGCACACAGACGGCACAACATCCAGCAGCTGTCAATGCCACCGACCCACCTTGCGGCGTCTGGGCGGCCACGTCAAAAGGTGGCGGCTGGGCACGCGCTGGGGCATGTTCCCCCAATGGCGCAAAGTGCAGCGTGCTGCTGCCGTCTGCCGCCGGTGCAGGCAGCCCCTCATCTAGCTCCATGGGCTCTGCAACATCCTGTGGGCCTGGCTGGCGGGCAGCCTCCACCTCAGCAGTGGCATCGCCCAGGCCCTCAAAACTGATGAAGGCTTCAGGGGAGGCGTGCTGGGGCACAGAGGCAGAGGGCGCCTTGTCAGCCTGCTTCTGAGCAGGGACAGCAGCGCCCCTGCTCTGTGCAACGTCTAACTGGCCTGCGACAGCCCCCTCCTTGCTCGTGCCTAGATGGTTAGGCCTGGTCTCAGCTGCTGGCTGGGGTTGCCCTGAGGAGGCAGGTGCAGCAGCTGCGGCCTGAGCCGGGGTCGACCCGACGGAAGCTGGCTGTGGTGCTGGGACGCCAGCAGCAGCAGGACCTGGCTGTGGCGCTGGTGGTGGTGCTGTGGAAGCAGCAGGCATTTCGCCTTCTGGAGATGCTGCAGCGTCGCTGCCTTCCCCTGTCACTGCCAGCTCCACTGGGACAGCAGCCTTGGCAAATTCCACTGGTGCTTTTGGGGCTGCCAGCACATCAGCCTGGCCAATTTGGGCTGCTGTTGAAGGTTGTAGCGGTGCAACAGCCTTTGCTGCTGATGGCGCCTCTGCTGGTGATGGGTGTGGGGCGGCTGCATTGACCCCCTTCCCTTCCACAGGCTCCTCTGCTGGTGCTGGTGCTGCTGCTGCTGTCACGGGCCGCGTAGCTGCTGGGATGTTCTCCGCTGCCGCATCTGCCGCCGCCGCCGCTGGTGGGGGTGGAACAGTCGCCTTTCCGCCCTCCACTGCCTGCGCCCAAGCAGGCAGCTCCCCCTGCTCTGAGTCGGTGTCAGCCAGTTCCCCTGGGCTCCCAGCAGTGTCTGTGACCTCAGTGGGAGATGCTGGCCCGTCCAGCTCCGTGGGAGCAACAGCGGCGACCGCTTCAGAGTTGCGGCCATCCTCAGAGTCGATCTCCATATCGTCAGACTCTGGGGACTTTTTCTTCTTCTGGGGATGCATTGCTCTGGCTGCAGGGGCTTGGCTGGCTGGCAACAGGAGATCCAGCACCTGCACAGTCACGCATATAGAAGGCTGATATGAAAGGTGTTAAGAGCTGCTGTGCAGGCAGCTGATGGGCTGACATGGAAGGACTCGCAGGCAGCCTGCAGGCCAGGCCCTGCAGGAACATGCCAGGGGACTCAGTGCCGTGGGGCTGGGTCATGCTGTGAGTGCAGCAATTGATAGGGCAGCAGGACTGCCAGCTGGCAGCATCTGCAGGGCGGCAAGGCCACAGCAGATTACTGGATGACAGGAGGCTGGGTGTTGCTGCCAGTTGCACTTGGAGCTCTGGCGCCTGACAGCAGGTTCAGGGCAGCAGGGGCGGGAGATGAAGTATGTACTCTGCATTGGGGTGTTGCAAGCTGAGATACATTGTGACAGAACTTGGCAGAAGCAGCACTCAGTATGCCTAACAAGAGTCCAAGAGCTTGCATCAATTGCAGGTGGCTCCCCCGCCAACTGAAGTTGCATTGAGCGTCTGCAGACTGCAGGCACTGACCTCTGCAAAGCCGCCGCCACTGAGGTTCTCTGTAAGGGGCTCCTCCTTGGGCTGCACCGCAGCAGGCACCCTATCCTGCTGGCTGCTGATGCCAGGGCCAGCCAATAAAGGCTGGCCAGGCTGGCGCCTGGCCACTGATCGCTTCATGGCCTCCATGCTCACAAACAGCATCTGGGGCTGCGCAGCAGCACTTCCAGCAGCACGGCTGGTGCTGATTGCGCTGGACAGTGCAGCCCTGGCTGCTGCTGCGGCGTGATGCAGCACTGCAGGCCCCTGCCTCTCTGCTGACTGGCGCCCAGCTGCCAGGCCAGTCGGGCCAGTCTCTGCTGTGGGCGCAGCAGCCAGGACAGCCGCTGCTGGCCTGGCTCCAATGGGCCTGGGGCCAGCTGCAGTGGCCGCGGCAGCTGCAGCATTTGGCCTGCTGCCCACCTGTGCAGCTGCCTTCTGTGCGACAGAGGACTGGCCCTGAGCCTGTGCCTGCTGCAGGGCCCTGGGCACAGGGCCAGGGAGTGGACGCCTCCCAGGGACTGCTATGGGCCTCGCAGCGAGCTCCCCTGGTTCTAGAGCGGTAGACAACCCTGCTGACGCAGTTTGCGGGGGACGGGCTGCCACATCTGCGTCCGCCTTGCTCCAGGCCCTGCATGCGCAGCAGGTCGTTATGTCCCCAAGCGTCTGCAGCTGGGTAAGATCCTTTCTGTGTCGGTGGGCAACACAATGCTATGCCCACCCTGCAGCACCCACCCAGCATCCAAAGGAGGTCTGCAGAACTGTCAAAGCCAAGCAAGTGCAAGATTTGCACTGCCAAGTATCTGCAGTTCACCATGGTCAAGCCTCTGCAGAGCGCCAGGTGGGCAGTTGTGCCAGCTACCTTGCACTTTGACAGGGCACAGGCAGGTGCACCATGCTTCCACTTGCCTGCGAGGAGAGGAGGGGCCCTGCCTGGCTGCAGGCGCTGTCTTCTCAACCTCGCGCTTCCCCTGTTTCCTTGAGGCACTGGGGCTGCGGCGCCGCCTGCCAGGGGAGCCACGCCGACGTGGCGGGGTCGGGCTGCGCCACGCCTTCTGCCCTGCACGGCGGGCCCCTGCCCTGGCTGGGGAGGGAGACCTGCAGCATGGGCGCATGGTTTCTTGCTTTGAATAAGGGAGGGGAGCTGAGGGGAGCTGTGCTGACCCGGGTGCCCCACGGCACGAGCGCCTCTGACCGGTCAGGGGCGCCGCGGGCGCACAAGATTGATGGCTGTGCAGCTAGACAGGGGTGCTGAGCTGGAGTGCTGCTGCCTGCCAAAGGAGGGGCATCTGCAGCAGGTCAGACAGTGGTGGTCAGCTGCTGTGGGGACCTGCAGCATGCATGAGCTGTCTCGCCCTGTGTGCACCTCTTTCAGGGGATCGGAGTCTCTTAGGTCAGATCTGCAGCACCTTGTTTCTGTGCAGTGCACTGCCCTGCACTGTGCATAGCAGGTGATGCAAGGGCATTTTCAAATTGCAGGTATGCTTGCAGGCAGGAGTGGCCAAGTGCTTCCGGCCAAAGTGATTCGCACTGCAGCCAGCTGTGCAAGCGCTGAACCCTGTATGTTGGGTTTGCCTGGCCAGCCTGCAGCAGGACAGCCTGTGCAGCCACGTCGCCAAGCTGGCGGATGCAGTGTGGGGCGTCGAACTGCTGCGCTGTGCACACCTGCGGTGGGGGCCAGCTCTGGTGCGGCCACTCCTGCTCAAGTCTCGGCTCCTGGCACGAGTGCCCCGGAACCTGCGCGTCTCGCCTGGCCCAGGGCTGTGGCTGCGCGACATCAGCGAGGCAGATCTGCGTACGCACAGTAAGCAGTTGGCAGACTGAACAGCATGACACGACCATGTGACACAGGCGGCTGCACTGCACAAGCCGCCTGCCACCACAGGAGAGCAGAAGTCATGACGCGTCGTGGCAAAGCAGGCAAGCAGGCGGTTCGCGACAAACCTGCTGCGGGCCCGCTTCTTCTGGCATGCAGGCTCTCTGTTGCCCGCCGATCCCTTGCTCCCCCCGCTTCCCCTGCTGCTGGTCTCCGCATCTCTCCCCCTCAATGCCCTGGCTGCAGGCTCAGCTGGGGCCAGGCCATTGCCAAGAGGCTGGGCGCCGCCGGCACGCAGAGCCTCCCTCTGGGCGCTTCGCACCTTCCCAGGCGCAGGAGGGGGGATCACAGCGGATGTCGAGCCTGCCTGCTGCTGCCCCGTGCTGCCTGCAAGGGCGCCCGCAGCGGCCCTCTGTGGTGCAGCAGGTGCAGCAGCAGAGCCAGCTGCGGGAGCAGCAGCAGCAGGCATAGGCTGCTGGGCTCCTGCAGCTGTGGGAGCAGCAGCAGCAGCAGCAGCAGCAGCAGCAGCAGCAGCAGCAACATCTGCCAGCTGCTCTCCTGTGGGGAGGCTAATTGGTTGGCTGGCAGTTGCAGCAACATTCTCCTGCCTGGCAGCAACAGGTGCCTCCTGCCCCACTGCTGGCTCAGCAGCCAGGCTGAGCAGCCCCCTGGCCACCCCTTGGGCAGCGGCAGCCCCAGCTGCAGGAGCAGGCGCCGCTGCAGGAGCAGCCCCCAGGCTGCCACCTGTGTCCATGGTGGATAGCCGCAGGGCAGGCGTGGGCTGCAGCCCTGCAGCCTGGTACTTGGCGGCCAGCTGGCGGCTGTGCTGCGCCTTGCGCGCACGGGAGCGAGCATCATACTCCTCCTTCATGCGCCTCGTCTCCTCTGCATGTGAGCTAAGCAGCTGTCACTGATCAACTCCCCGGGCACCCTAGATCTCATGTCAGGCCGCGTCTGGCAGCACTGCAATACCCTGCTGCACACTGCACACCGGTCTGCTCAGGCTCGACAATGGCGAAACATAGCCTGTTGCAGAAGACCTGTGCCCCAGGGCTAATGTCTAGACTTGCCCCTCCCAAAGCCCCCTGATTGTGCAGTGCATGTGCACCCCTGATTGCAGGCACAAGTCCCTTGTGCCGGGGTGGCATGAGCACACCTCGCAGCTCCTCAGAGGAGGCGCCAGCCCCCTCCCTGCGCAGCGCCAGAGCCTTACCCCCTGGCGTTGCCCCTGGCACACCCGGGAGGGCCAGCATGGGTGAGGATGGGGCGGGCAGCGCGACCAGGCCCAGCTTTCTCCTCACCTGCAGCGCAGCGTCGGCGGTGGGGCTTGGTCTAGGCAGGTCGGCTCTGGGGACATTGATGTCGAGCGTAGGCAGAATGGTGCAGATGCACCGTGCAAAGGCATCAGCAGTGCCCAGCACAGCAGTTCGGGGGTGACTGCGCCGGCTGACCTGCAATCTGCACCTGCAGCAGCAGCAATTAGCCAGAGGAATGGAGGCCAACAGGTGGTGGCGCCCTGCTGCACATTTTCTGCAGGCCTGCTTTGCTCCATAGCAGCAGCACCCATGCAAAACATCCATGGCACTAGCTGGCAACCTCATGGACTAGCGATTGCAGCAAGCATGCAACTGGCAATGGCGCCCTGAAGTTGTGCCACAGACCTCCCAGCGTGACCTGCAAAGGTGCTCAAGGCCTAGCCGCCAAATTTGAGACCCCTGCAGATGTCTGAGGCATGGAGAAGCTCTGACCTGGGCCTTGCGTGCTCGGCTGGCATTAAAGTGTGCCGCTGTCTCGCGGGCAATGGCCTGCAGCGCTTCCATCTTCAGCCGCAGCTTGTCCTCCTCTTGCTGCAGGGCAGGGGTCCTTGACTGGACAGGTTGTTCCCAGGTACAGAAGAGCCACCCCTCTGGGCAGCATCAGGTGAACTTCATTCATGGTGTTGGCAGGCTCCCCCGCAAGCCACAGGCAAAGCTGTCAACAGCTGGCTGCAGCAGACGGCACTGGAGGGTAGCAGGCTTTACATCATGCAGGAAGCAGTCCGATGACAGAGAGAACATGCACCTGCACATGGACACCTGACATGAAGATGGGTTCCAGCCCCCAACATTGCAGGCCGCATTGAGGGCTGCCAGCTCCTCCTGCGTCCCCCCCTGCTGCCCCATGCACCATGCACAGACACAATGAGCAGCCAGCAGAACCAGGTATGCGTCACAAGACTAACACATGCAAATCTGTGAAATCGCTGCATTTGCAGCTCACGTTGAGGGCAACCAGCTCTTCCTGCATCACTGCATGCTGCTCTTTGGTCAGGTCTTGAGGCTCCTCCACCACCTGGCCTGCGTACAGCGCCAGGGGCCCCGCTCTGGAGGCAGCTGCAGCCAGGGCAGCAGGTGTGCCGCTAACTGCCCCAGCAGCACCACTGCCAGGGGCACCCACTCTGCTTGCAACCACAGCCAGGGCACCAGGTGTGCTGGGCTCTGCAGCAGCCGCAGCAGCTGTGCCGGCAGCCGAGTTGAGTGCAGCTCCAGACCCCAGCCTAGCACTTGCAACAGAGACATTGCCAGTTGCTGGGGCAGCACTGATGGCAGCCAGAGCTTCTGCTGCCGGAGCCCTGCTGCGAAGCGTCTCTGGGTCAGGCCCCTCAGGCTCGCCTGTGGGGGCCCCACCAAGAGGCCCCAAATCCCTGCCAGTGTGCTTGACACCTGCTGGCCCCTCTGCCGCTGGGGGCTGCTGTGCGGAGCTCCTTTCAGCAGCAGCCGCTGCACCTCTGCCGCCCTGCTCCGACCCTGCTGGCACCTCAGCCAGAGTGTCCCTGCCGGTCTGCTCCACCTCGGCTGGCACTTCTGCTGACGCTGGAGCCTGCTTTGCAGGATTTCTGGTGGTTCCTGTGCCACCGCTCCTCTGCTCTGTGCCTGCTGAAGCCTCTGCTGCCACTGGGCTCTGCTGTGCTAACCCCTTGAAGGCAGCTGGGGTGTGCAGGTCCAGCGCGTTAGTGGCACTGGAGCCTGGTACGGCAGTGGTCGACTGCCCTGCACTGGGTACTGCCGGTATTTGGTGCCTGATCCTGGTAGGGGGGGTGTCTGGCCTGCCAGTGGTGACTGCAGAGAGACGGCTGGGGCCAGGGCCGGCAGGGGCGGCAGCAGGGGCGGTGGCCCGTGCCAAGGGACCTCCCTGCTGAGGTGATGCGCTGGGTGCCCTTTCCTGGGCGCTCTGCTGCTGCCTTGCTGCAGAGACAGCGCCCCCGCCTGCAGCAGTGGGTGCCCCTGCTTGGGCAGCCTTTGTGGCAGCCTGGGTGGTGTCACCAGGCAGCTGCCTGTTGGCTGCGCCCTGAGGGGGGGCCTCCTGGTGGCCAGCCCCAGGGGCAGCGGCCTTGCCTGCAGACACAGGAGGGTTGCCTGTCAGTCAGGGTCATGTGGAAGGCGTTGCCTGTGCAAAAGGTGTGAAGGATCTGGGAGTCTGTGGCAAGGCTGTAGCTGTTTCATTGCAAGCAGCAATTGTGCATGGCAGCAGCCACAAAGATTACAATCAGCATGCATTCTGCTCATGCCCTCCCCCCCTCCTCACTTTCCCCCTGGGGGAGGCATGCTGTGTTTGCACAAGCAGCAGATGAATCAGGTCACCCAGTGCTGGCCACCCTGTGCGCGTTGGCAATTGCTGCCGTCAACCCGCAGCAACTGGCCACAGCAGCCTTGCAGTGAAGCTTCATCCATATACTGCTGTATGAAGCTTCATACAGCAATTTATGGATGAAGCTGTCTGCCTCATGGTCACAGCAGTCTCCACGGCATGCACTCTGTTCACCCGGAGAAGTGCCGGCGCAACACAAACCTCTGTGTGTCTGCCTACAGCAGCAAAGAGCATTGTTCCCCATCCCAGGAACACAATGAGCCGTGTGTTCACCTGGGGCAGGCACTCCCTGCGGTGAGGCATAGGCCACAAACTGCTCCATGAACCTCTCAGCCTCCTGCTCAGCAGTCAACGGCAACTTCTGCTGCTGCTGCGCCGCAGAGCCCTTCCCTAGGGGGGCCCCCTTGGCTGCTGGGGCACCCTTGTCCTGCTTGCGGGCCCTGCTGGGGCTCCCAGAGTCCTGCCGCCGGGAGACAGCAACAGGAGCAGAGGCGCGGCCCCGCGGCGCTGAGGCTACCTGCGCAGCGCTGGCGCTGGACTTGCTGCCCGGCTTGACGGCTGCCGCAATGGAGGCCACCTGCAGCATGATAAGGACCTGACACCAGCGCAACGCGACACAGCAGGGTCCTCAAACAACCTGTGCTGCGCGATGTAGCTGCAGGTCACGCCTTGGAATCCACTGCGTCCTGCTACTGAATGACCTCACAGGGCTGCCTGCCAACAACAAGGCTGCTCTGCAGCAATTAGCTGCATAACACTTGGCTGCTGAATCAGCACGAGGGCCATCAGGCACTGCCAGACCAGAAGTTGTCACCTTCTGGGTGTGCGGCCGCGACTTGATCTCGCGCTCCTTGGCAGCAATCTTTGCTCTGAGCGCCGCCACCTCATCCACCTGCTTGCCCTTTGCACCACCTGCAGAGACTATTCACATGGTCAATGGCATCTTAAGCAGTTCATGTCATATGGCAAAGACTAAAGAGGATGTTGACTGGAGATATCTAGTGGAGAGCAGCATGTCTGCATCGGTTTGCCAATTGCTCCTCCCTGCAGAAATCTTGGACTTGACTTTTCAAAGTTGTGGCCTGCCTGTGTAGCCAGATGCTGGTGCGGTGCTGCCACCCCCAATTGCTTGCTCTGGGTTCCTGAATCGCCAGGAAACAAATCTCAGATATGTTCTGGGCTTGGCCCTGCGCCTTGCGCATGGCAACAATCCCAACATTGCGGGAACTTCGCAGATGCAGGTAATGAGCAGGGTGGTTGGCAGAAACGTGCGTGTGCGGCTGTGCTTCCGCTGACACAGCAAAAGCTGCACAGCACACCAGGTGGTGGGCAGCAGCAGGTTGGAGCAGGGTGGTGAGCAGGACCTGCTGTCGTGAGTTCGCTGCTACTGACAGAGCAACATGACTTCAGCATGCTGGGCAGGCGCAGCCTGCGCTGTGAGCCTGCCCATGTGGGCTGTAGGGTGCAGGCACACCAAAGCAGTCAGTGAGCACCACAATGTGCAGCATGATGGGCAGGGTCACCCTGACGCAATGCTTTACTAACTGACTGCACAATGCAGACACCCCAATGCGGGTAGTCCGCAGCAGCATGTGCAGCATGTGGGCGGCTACCCTGCCCAGGTACCACAGCTGATGCACCAGCACCTGCGGCAGCACGCCTTTCATCAGGAGCAAGTGTGCAGCATGGTTGGCAGGCTCACCCTGCGTAGACGCCTTTGCAGCTGTGCCTGCGCTTGCAGGCCTCTGGCCCTGGGACACTGCTTGCTTGGGCGCCTGGGGTGGCAGCGGCGGTTGCTGCTGCTGCTGGGCCTGCCAGGAGCGGAACTGGGGCAGGTGCTGGGAGCTGCTCTGCTGCCCATTGTAGCGCCGCTGCAGGCAGTGTGGGCAGGTGCCAGTCCAGAGGAGCACACTGTGCAAATCAGGAAAGTCAACAGCCTTGACGAGAGCTCCTGTCCTTGAGCAAAGGGCCCTCTGCAAGATGAGACCGTAGAGCATCAGCTGGACTGGCATGCAGGTGACCTGAGCACGGCAGCCAAGCAAATGGCAGTTCACTACCCATCAGCCTGGCGCTGTGCAACCAGCACAGGGGCACCCAACCAACGCTGCTGACGTCTGCTGGTGAGTGCGCTGACACAGCATGGACACCCACCAGGGCATGTGCACATTGCCGGCTGCCCAAGTAGCACTCACCACGCGGTGCTGGCCGTCCTCCTCGTCTGCAAAATTCAGTATGACGTCTGGCTGGGACACAGGGGGTGGCCTGGGCCCTGGCGGCTGCTGCTGCGCGTATGAGTAGAGCGGCCGCCCTGGTGGTGGTCCACGCGGTGCAAACGATGGGGCCAAGCCTGCAGACCCAACAAGCAACTACTGGGCAACCAATGTTAGACTAGGCTCTGCCGTGTGAAGGCTGTGATGGCTCCTGAGGGCAGGTAATAATGGCATGCCTGCAGACAGTGACAGTGGGTGTTGAAGCTGCCTGCTGCGCACAGAGGTAAGGCAGCTGCCCTGGCAGGGGTCTCCTTGGCGCGAATGCTGGCACCATGCCCGCCGAGCCAGGGGGCAGATGTCAGGCAACAGCCTGCTGTGCAAGGGCAAATAGTGTTGCAGACACAAATGGCCAATGTTGGGCAGTTCCTGGTGTGCATTGGGGGCAGGGCAGCTGCCCCAGCTCACAAGCAACTTTGATGGCATAGTTGGTGATAAGTTGAGTCTGTGAAGAGTTGAGAAGGAGCTAGTTTGTAGAGTAGGTGCCAAGCCGCATTGAACGCATGTGATCAGATTCTGGGCAGGTGGGCATTGCTGGTGAGCCAAGTTCATCAATGCAGGTGTCAAGTCGTCAGACAGGAAAGCAAGTCGTTGGATGCAGCGGCTGTCCGGCACCAGCCCTGTGCTGAGTGCTACATTGAGCCTGGCTTTGGCGCTGCATGGACAGCATGCTCCAGCAGAAATGTGTGAGACCAATGCAGATGTAGAAGCTGATGGCCAAGCATATCCAAGAATGACCATGAGGTTGCCTGTAGGCAAATGGTGACATGCGGGCTGGGACTTCTGAAAGTCATGCCTGTCGCCACAACTTTTTGTAAGGCTGTACTCACCTGGGAAGCCCATGGGTGGAAAGCCTCCATGGAACCAGTAGGGATCCATGTGCAATGCTTCAGGCTCCTCTGCTGAAGTCCGGCCTTCCCGTGATCTGTTGGACCTGCCCTGCCTGCAGGGAGGCAGCAGCCCTTCGCCAGGCGGCAGGCAGCAAGGCTGCAATTAATCAGATACTGACATTCTGAGAGCCCTTTGACCTCCAGTTCTGTATTGGTATGCTCATCTGCATGGCATCGCAGAAGCTGCTGCTGAGGTGTCGAGTGGCTGTGGTTGGTGAGTGGCGATCGCCATCGCTCTCTGGCACTCAATGCTGCCCTTGGGCCCCACCCTTACTGCTGAATGCTGGATGCGCAGCAGTCTAGATGCATGGCTTGCAGGAGGGGCTGCTGTGGGCAAGACAAGTCTTGTGTCAATGCTGTCTAGTGGTGGCAAAGCCTTTCCCAAAAACTACAAGATGGTGAGGAGTGCTGCTCTGCTCTGCTTCCATGCCGCCCCACTCAAAGAATGGGTTCATCATCCCCTGCTTCCTGACCTGAGGCTTGAGCCTGACAGAAACACTGGCATAGACACTGTTGTAACCTGCCCAGCTTTGCCTGACAGCATGACAGAGGTCAACACCAACAGGACAATTGCTGCATGCAGACCTCCAGCCCAGAGCTTATGTCCGCTGCTGTCACCTCAGAGGATGGCACCGCTGCAGTGGAATTCCTGCTGCTTGATACAGCCGGCGCTGAGGTCTTCGCAGATCTTTCACTGGCCTGCCTGGCTGACAGCTACCATGTAGCGCTGGTCTATGATGTCAGCAGTCGGGACAGCTTTCTGGAATGCCAGCGGTGGCTTGAGGTCTGCCTCTGCTCTCAGCACCATGCAGCCTATCCCTGATCTCATGTCTTGGTGCAAGCTGCACTGAGCTGGGTGAGCCTGGCCTGATTTGCACTTTGCTTGCAAAATGATGGCGGTCACCTGCAGCTCCGCAGAGAGCTCAGCACAGCAGGCACAGCTCTGGCAGGCAGGCACACCAGCCTGCAACCCGCCGTTGAGCAAGTTCTGCAGCCAGGCAGCAGGGAACTTACTTCAACAGCCGTGCAGCACAGGATTGTGCACCAGCTTGGGAGACTCAGCCTCATTTCCCAGATGCCCGTTCCATAAACAGATGGATGGCAGCCAGGTCTGCATGCACGCATGAAACACATCTAACCGCAACTCACTCACGCTGGCAAGGGACTGCCAGTCATCCTCTCCAAAGCCTCCTGTAGGCTGTGCAGACGACCCTAACCACGTGGGCAACGATCTCAGCTGTGCCTGCATGCAGCAGATGGTGTGAACAGGTCACTCACCGTCCCCAAAGGATGCTGCATGCTGTGATGATGAGCCGGCCAGCTGGGGCCCCCAGCAGTCTTAGCTGCTGTTGCCCGCTTGCATACAGGTGCTGCAAAAAGGGCCGCACAGGCTCCTGACTCTGCAAGCTGTCCCCAACGCCCAGCAGTTTCAGCTGTGCCCCCCTTCATGTGTGCAGGTGGTGCAGAAAGGCCGCTCCGACCCACGGAGAGCCCTGCATGCTGTGCTGATCGCAAACAAGGCAGACTTGCCTCCAGCACGGCATACTGTGACACAGCAGGAAGGAGCAGACTGGGCAGCGCATAATCACTGCACATTCTTTCAGATCGCTGCGGTGAGGGCCCAGCATGTCCTGGCAGAGCTGTCTGCAGTGAGCCTTAGTCCCGCAGTGCACCATCATGGCATTGCAATGGCATTGCCTGTGTCAATTCGGCTACTGCACCTGCCCAAGTGTGCAGAAGGGCATGACAGAGTGTGTGTGTGTGTGTGCCGCTGCTGCTGCTAATTTTAGGGCCATTGCAGTCACCGCCAGGCAGCGCATATCAAGAGCCATTTCAGCATCTGGCACAGCTCATCGTCAGACATCATACGACGCAATTGCAGCAGATGGAAGCGGTGGTCACTGGCTGAAGCATCAGACAATACTGCCTGCCCAAAGACATCTGCCCAACGACAGCGCTACACTGGCCTAGTAGACAAGCTGATGCTGTTTGGGAAGAACTGTGATGCTGTTTGACATTGCAATTGGTCTTGAATGGTGAACTCCATAGTGTATGGCTGCTGGGCTGTTCAAGGGGCTGCAGAGGCTGCAAGACGCTGTTCAAGGCTTCAATGAAATGGAGTGGTCGACATGGGCCTCTTCACCGTAGACCTGTGCAGCACACCAACCTTCAGTCCAGAGCGCTCACGCATGGCATCAGGCAATTTTGGTGTGAGCAGTGGCCGATAAGCTTGTCTGTCACTGTGCAGTCAGCACTTCATGATGCATGCGTGCTGATCTGTCGTGCTGGAGAAAGTTTCAAAGCACGATGCTGTCCTCACCGCATGATGCTTTTGTGCTGATCTGTCATGCTGCTGGGGATGCCAAAGCCCAGCCCTCCAACCTTCAGGCCCCTGCTCCTTGCCTCTCTCAGGCGCCCAGCCTGCAGAGACTCCAGTGTTGGTGAGAGGCTGCCACTCACCGCAGAGACCTTGGCGTCAGTGAGAGGCTGATCACCCTCTGCTGAGATGCAGGAAAAGGGCGTGCTCTCCCAGCACTCAACGAAGGGCTGGGAGCCGACAGGAACACCAGCAGACCCAACTCACTGCCCAGGCTGCTGCATACTCTGCTGGACAGTGCAGAGAGGTGTCAAAAAAACACTGTGGGCTCTGATGGATGAGCCTGCAGAATGCTTCAGCACCTTGCACGCCTCACAGCTCAACTGCATATTGACAGTTATTGCAAAGGGCCACAGGCATTTGCCATGTCTGCTGATAACAGCTCAAAGCTGTCCCATGCTGGCATGCAATGGCGATCCTGCAGCTCAACACTAGCTCCCGGACAGCTGCTGCTGACTGATGATTGGCGCAGGCAGTAGTGCTCACAGGCTGCACTGGAATTCGTTCAAAGTGGTCCCCAAATGGGATGGGATGGCAGTGGTTGTGAAATGCAGCAGCTTGTCCATTCAACAATGTGGCAACAGGTCAGCTCACTGGCAGCCCATGGGGGAACTCCATTGAGAGCTCCTGCTCCAGGTCACGCGTCGCGTGCACCTTCTGGCTGTACTCCCCACGCTGCCGCGCCCTGGCATCTGCCCTGCACCGTGCAACGGTGTAGTCTCTGTCATGATCTCTGACGGGCTGATTGCCGCTGCCTTGTGTGGCTGTGCTCTGCACACTGATGCGCCCAAGGCATGCACACTGCATGGTGCAAGGTTGCTGTTGCCTGGTGGACTGTGTGCGTTCCTTCTACGTCTGCTGCAGATGCTGGCTGTTAGCAGGTTCAGAATGCAAGCAGCCAGGACAGCTACTGGCATCATAGCCCTGCATTGCTCACGCCACATGCTCCTGCTGACAGCAGATGACCAGCGCGCCTCTCACAAACTGTTGCAAAACAAGCCAAGATATGTTGCACCTGGCATGCCTCACCTGGCACTCTCCTCAGCCATTGCCTTGTCGTGCTTGACATCAAAGTCAGTGTGGGCGTTGAAACGTGACCCCTCCCCTGAGCCGTGGATGTCATGCCAGAAGTCCAGGGAGGTTGCATTGTCCTGTGCGCGGCTACGCACCGCCTGGATTCCTTCAGAGTTGGCCACCTGTGCAGTGTAGAAGTGTAGATGTGGGTAGGCATGACAGAGCATGGGGTTCTTGCCAGGCCTGAATGCCCTCAGGGTTCTCACATGCAGCGTATGTCAACATTATTGCAAGAGGTGTAAAACTGCATTGGCATGAAAGACTGGCGCAGCTACGCAGGGCCTGTATGCTCTCAGAGTTTGCCACCTGCACAGTACCGCCCTGCAGGTATTCAGTGAACCTTCCACCGCAGGTGTGAGTGGGCATAACACAGCAGGTAGGTCTTGGGGTAATTGTGGCTGCGCAAGGCGTACTCGCCCTCAAGAACTGGCCACATGCAGCGTGTGTCAGCGCCAGTTTCAGAGGTGTGAGACTGCATCGATGTGGGGATTAGCACAGCAGTGCACCGTCTGCATGCTCTCAGAGCTGACCACCTGCGAAAGGTCGGATTGCTGTCCTCACCCAGTCCTCACCCAGCAACTAGAAAACTTGCAATGCATTGAGGCACTGGTGCCCTCACCAGTCTCACCATCACTGCCTTCAAAACAGCAAGCATGACTTAGCGCAACAGTACCTGGTGTGCGCCGCAGTGTGCACCGCCCGACAGACCTCAAACAGAGCGTCCCAGGGTGCACGTGGCACAGCTGGTTGCGCAACGTCTGACTGTGCCGTTGCTCAGGGGAGGGTGCCAGGCAGCAGGGAGACAGCTCACCGGCAGGATGCCTGCTGCTGCAGAGTCCGCCATGACCTGCTGTGTTGGGGCAGTGGCAGGGCGCTGGCTGGGCCCTGGGGAGGCCAGGGCTGCTGGCGTCTGCAGCGGGTTCTCGTGGCTGCTCTGGAAGATGGGGTGGTGAGTGCGCGTGATGCGCTCCATGCCGCGCTTCTGCAGGGCAGGACAAACAGAGCTTCAGGCATTTTGATGTTATGCGCTGAATGTAATGCACATCTGGCAAACAGGGGCAGATATAAGTATGGAGCTGACGATGCCCTTCATGCTCGCTTCAGCAGGGCAGCACATTCTGCTGTGAGCTGTGAAAGTCTAAAAGAGATAGGGGTTCAGGGCAGGCCGGCTGGTGGTCTCATTGTGCAGGTTTGCTGCAGTGCTGTCCAGACAGCAACTGAAGCAGCATGCCGTTAGTCCCATGCAGAATCATGTGGGGGCCTTCACTATGTACTGATAGTGTCAGCCACAACTTGTCACAGCTCTAGTACAGGGAAGGGGTTTTGCACACCGGCATCTGCTTTTTAGATGCACAAACTGTGCACACCTGACACCCACACCCAGCACCCCTCTCACAAGTTGGTGCCGAGCTCCAGCTGTACTCGCAGCAGTCTTGGGCCGTCACCCATGGCAATGTGCTGAGAAAGATTCTCAGGGTGCCACAGTGCAGCACACCGCAACTGAGTCTGCCAGGTGTCCCCCACCGCAATGGATTGCAGGTGTCTGCTGTGACCCCGGCCAGAGTTATGGGTGCAGGCTGAGCTGCCACCCGCACAGCTGCCTGGAGTCCCAACCAGGCTGGTGAACACGCCCATTATCATCATTTGCACCGTTTCCCAGCTGGTCTTTCTGTGCCGCCGCCATGGTGTGCTACAGGCGGCCTGGGTGTGTATGTCCGGTGTCCATGGCCCGGCAATGCTATGAACCGCTTACCTGCACCGCCTCCCAACTGGTCTTGGTGTCCCCTGCGGCAATGCGCTGCAGGTAGTCGGTGTAGGCATCGTGACGCCGCCCCTTAGGCTTGGCAGTCATGCGGTCCAGGTCTGCCTCATTCTCCCGCGCTTTCTGCTGCTCAAACTGGTACCTGCAGGTATGGCCAGGTGAAGGAATAGAGTTCCTCGCCACAATTGCTTTCTATGCAGGGCACTGGCGCATGTGAGGCAATGCTCAAGGCCCAAGAGAACTTTGAAGGGCTGCATGATGGTGCTTGAGTTGCTACATGACAGCCAGTGCAGCACGGTGACTGGTACGGTATACGCTGGACCTGAAACAGCCTTGCCAGGCCGTCAGTGCAAAGATGAGGCTGGCATGCAGTGAGTGCAGCCAGCAAATTGGGTGCACCACCAAGTATCAACTGGTTGGGTGTGCAGCTGGCACCATGAGAGCCGGCCTGACTGAGCTGGATGACTCACTTGACAGATGCTGTCAGCGGCCTCTCTGGCAGTCCGTAAACAGGCTCCCCTGCAGCAGGCAGGTGCACATAAAGTTCAGCCATGGCACGCCTTCAACCTCATGTTCACCACCAGCAGCACTTTCGATGCACAGACACAGCACATGTAACACTACATTCCCCAGCACCTCACCTAGGCTGTTAAAACTGATGGAGGCCACGGGCGCACTGAACCTATCAGGCGCTGACTGCATGGTTGGGAGTAGCATGTGAGGTGAGGCCAGGCATAAACCAGCAACTTAAACTGGGCAGCAGCACATAACCTGGTCCCTGTTGTCGCCCTCATGTTTTCCTCTAGGCGTCTGAGCAGTAAGGAAGGGCCGCTTCTGCTCACGGCCTGACAGGGGTAGCCGAAAGCTTTGCGCCATCGGTGCACAGAGAGGTAAACAGCGGGCCTAAACTGAAGAATGACCCTGCCTGCCGACACTTGCATTCTCGGGATAGTTGCAGAACTAAAGGAGCAGCTTCAGAACGGAACTAAGGGAGAGCACAAACAGCAATGCCTAGCAGTTCTTGCCAACAATCTTGGCTGGGCAGATCTCGAGAACATTGCCGGGCTTTCCTGGGACGGAGCCCTTCACGACAATAGCGCGTCGCTCAGGGTCCACCCGCAATATCTGCAGGGCAAGGGGCAGATGTTATGCTTTTGCATTGGGGGACAAGTTGGCAACTCTGTTGTGACGCTGAAGGGCCCTCGGCAATCTATGGCGCTGCTGACCCCACAAGTACACCAACAGCCTGGCCACACCAATGCTGAAGTGTCCCGCAGCAGCAAGAACAGTCAGCTTCGACCTCAACAGGGCTGGCTGGGCCAGGCACCAGCTGCACCTTACCACTCCAGGACCTTGACGTTCAAGGCGCCACACACATCATGTGACCAGCTGCCTGCTCACCCGGAGCTTCCTGATCTTGACGCGCTCTGCTCCCAGGTGTCCTGCCATCTTCAGGCCAGGCAGCACCCTGCCGGGCGTTGCTGAGGCACCAACTGAACCATGCTGCCTGTGAGACTTGGAACCATGGGTCATGGGGCCACGGTGGTGGTTCCATCGCTTCACATCACCTGCATTTGGGCAGGCAGGTGTGAGCAAGTGTGAGGAAGGGCACCTCAGGTGAGCAATGGGAGCGCAGCTACATTCCGCGCCCCTTTCATGAACGTCTTGGTCTTCCAGGGCCAGGACAAGAACAGGAACAAACAGCTGGTGTGGCGCTGCGAAGCTTGGCTGCACTCACCCTCAAAGCGTCGCTAGGGAGTACCATCTTTGAAAGGAATATGCCCTGACAGGAAGTGCCAAGGCACAGCCCATGATGTACAGGTCACAAAAAGGACTGGAATAACTCATTCCCGGATACCTTTCCAATGGACTGCCCTGCAAATGTCCAACAGGTCCCCCTGCTTCAAAGGCTTCTGACAGCCCACTTGACCAGCCCACTTGACAGGCCACCTGGAGATGCTGCCAACCCCCTGGAGATGCTGCCAAACAGCTCACTCACCCTGGAAACCCTTCCCAATGGACTGCCCGGCAATGTCTACGAGGTCTCCCTCCTTAAACAGCTCCTCCACCTTCAGCTCCTGCCCGGGCTCAAAGCCCTCAATGTCCTCCAGCTGCAGGCACAGCAGAAGGACATCCTCAGCATCGCAAGTGGTTTATGTGCAGTCCATATCATGATGACTATGATGGTTTGAAGCTCCTAGTCTGCTCCACAGGCAGGCAGGCTCAGCACATTTTCAGCTCCCGTCAGGCCTCATGTGCTCATTTTTCTTTAGCTGCAGCACACAAACTCTCGTAAGATCAGCACGTTTGCACAGGTGGTGGCTGTCCGGGTAGGGGATATATGAACTTAGTTGGGTATCTTGAGGGACATGGCATGCTTGTGCTGTCTGTGAACTGCATGCGCATATACCTAGCAGACTCAGGTGGCAAGACACAAAAAAATGAAAGGATCAGTCGCCGGCCCTGAAAGGTGAGATGTGCCACTCCAGTCCCTACCATCCTGTGAGCACCTGTGTTTGACACCAGGGTGGGGCTGCCAGGAGCTGGCCAAGGCGACATCCTGTGCAAGGCCACAAGCTATGGCGGTCTGAGCAAGTTGTGCATGCACTCGATCTCCTGCCGCGCGGTGCCTGCACAGTGGCCTTTGTGACCATCCAAGAGCGCAGCCAGCGCGCCAGCCATCCCAAACTCCCTCAGGCGCTGTATAAAGGGCGTCTCTGCCTCCTAGCTGTGGCTGCTGGGGGACGGCCCTAGTCTCGCCGCACACAGCAGCTCAGCAAGCAGACCAGTGGTGATGCACCAGGGCAGCACGATCACTTTCCTTCTTCAACACCTTGAGCTTCATGTACGATGCTCCTCACAGCCAGCAGCACAGTCAGCCTGCTGCCTGGATGAGACTCACCCGAAACTCCCTCAGGCGCTTCATGGGGGGCACCCCAGCCTTCTTGCAGTGGCCAACGAGGGGCTTCTTGGAGCGCGTCTCACGCGTCTCCAGGTACCCCACCTGCACTGCCTGGTATCCGTTCTTCTCATTGGTCAGCACCTGCAAGCAGTCACAGTGGCTGAAACCTGCCTCGTGCCGCAGTAATGCTTTCATTGCAGATAAGCGCCTCCATGCTCTGAGGGTCTAAGGCCCCATCGATCCTTCATTGCTGTAGCTCACTTCCAAAAGCCTCAGATACCAGTTTCGATAGTCAGCACTTGCACCAGGCAGCAGCGGACCCAGACACTGGCATCTCTGCGCTGCCTTGCAGAAAGGTGCTCGTCCCTTTGCTCTTGTGCCGCGCAGCCAAGGACCGAGGGCTGCTACAGATGAGCAGGTACCAAGGGGCCCATGACCGGCACCTGTGGCAGCACCAGGGCCTGCAACTGCCCATTGTGCTGGCAGGAAGCGCTCAGCACTGCGGCGGCCTGCCTGTCCTGATGTCCTCAGAGCTGTGCATGGCCCCTCGAGCAGAACAGGTCCACCATGGGGCTTTGCTGTCTTCATGCTGGCCCTCACAGGACCACTCCATGTTGGTTCTGACAAAGACTCAGGAGCATGGCTGGTGTGCAGCTCTTGCTTCTCACCTGCGTGACCTTGTTGCCATCCTCCAGTGCAATGACTGTGGCTGACAGCGAGAGGCCTTCCGGGGTGAAGATCTGGGTCATGCCGGCCTTGGTGCCCCAGATGCCCATGGCCACCTCTGCAGCAGGCATGGCTGGCTTTGTTGCAGTGATTGCTGCAAAAGGAAACAGTGCACGTGTGCTGCAAGTAGTGCAACACGCATGCTGCACACACTGTGGCAGTTTCACGAGGAGTGCCTGCCTCATGCAGCCTGCAGAGGAGGCTGCATGTCCCCTATGACTGTAAGGTGTGGCACAGCCTGCTGGTGCAGCCCAAAGCAGCGGTGTGGCCTGCGGCCCACCTGAAGTGTTGCCAGCCTGCACAGAGAGCCTCTGTGCCCTGCTTGCCCTGCTGCTAGGGGTTCTGGCGAGCAGTGGGGACCTCTGCTGTTGGCCTGTTGCGCCTGAGAACCTGAGGCCGCAAGACTGGGACATCTTGACTGCCCGCGGGCATGTGTGTGCCATATAAAGAGGCATGATCAGCCTCTGCCCCGTTTCACCTCCTGCGGCTTTTGGTGAGTGAAGAGGTTAGGTCAGCCATTATTGTGGCTTTGTTGGTTTCACACTTTTACTCCCAGGCTTGCAGTAGCCAGGCTGCTGTAAGGCCAGAGTGCAACAGGACACATGCTTCTACAGTGAGGGCGTTCCATCACTCTGAACGTCATATTAGCTACCCCACACAGATGCAGTGGGCCAGAATCAAGGCGGGCAGTATGTGCATTGGTGCAGCAGGATGGACAAAGTTCTTCTGTCAATTTCTCAGCACCTGTGCCTGTGACACTGGGTTGCTCGCTGCCTGTTCACAGCCTGCTAGCTGGCTCAAGAATCGTGCTGCTGTATGATATCGTCATGACCCTAACTTCCTGGATTTCTTGCCACTGGTGCTGCCGTTTTTCTTGAGCGGTCCCTCCCTAGGTGCACAATCTCTGGCACAGCTGGAATTTGTGACCGTCACTGCCCTCTGATACCTGCTGACATCATAGCGCCCTGAACAACATAGCGCTCTCTGCCTGGCAGGACTCCATCGATTGCTTCCATTGCCCTTCTTGCAAGCTCCGTTGAGAGCCGCGAGTTTGATTTGAGAGATTTCTGCCGTCATTGTATCGAGAAAGATTGATAGGTGAAGGGGGGCGGCAAGGCTGGCTAGCGCATTGCCAATCTTTCACCTTGCTACCCCTGATGAAGGGCTGCCAGGGAAGGCAGGCAACAGCAGATATGGTGCACCAAACCTGCCCCTTGCTGGGCGCCAGGGGCATGCAGCGTTTGCTGCGCCATCTGGGAAGCTCGCCCAGTACACTGACGCAGCTACATGACCCAGTGTTTCAGGTGCACACCTCTATTTCTTGAAAAGGCATACAACACTGTTTGTCAGCATTGTACAAACCTTGCTGTGAGCCTCGGCCCACAGCCTGCACAATTGTGTTTCCCACGGCATTTGCCGGAGCAGCCCCTTGGCTCTCTTAGCATGCATGTCACATGCAGCATTGCTGTTCAGGTCTGTGTGCTGTCTCATACAGGGGCTTTCACGGAATGCAGCTGCTGCCAGCAGCACAGGCGCTGCCCACAGCAAGCTCCGCAGCAGATCAGTACAGGTGTCACAGGCAGTGGCGGGCTTAGACAGGCCTGTCTCCTCCGCGTCCCCGTCCTCATTCCAGCCGCCCAGGCCTGGGGCGTCTTTCAGCAAACCCTCAGAGCTGGAGGACCCACCTGTGGTAAGCAGTTCCAGCAGAGTTCAACTGCTTCTGGGCTGGTGCCAGCTCCAGGAGTTGTGTGAGTCTGTGCAGGGCAGCCCTGGCTAAGGCAGCAGTCCAAGGTTCTTGTGCTGCCCCTGAGACAGGCTGAGCAGACCGCATGAACAGCTTATTGCATGCCTGACTGCACCGGCCAGATGTGTGGGAGGCAGCAACCTGTTGCGTAGGTGGAAACTTTGAAGGCTGCAGATGTGCTGCATGGCTGCTTCCTCGGCTGGCCCCTGCAGTAGTGTAGCAGCTGGTGTAGGGTGCCCTTGCTGGTCATGTCAATTTGTTGCACTGCTGCTCTGCAGGGGTATGAGCTAGTCCAGGGAGCCCTTGCGCGGTGGAGCGAGGTGCAGAAGGGGCAGCGGGCCCCGCCCACAGTTGTGATGATCCACGGCATTCTGGGCAGCCGCAAGAACATGCAGGCCTTCGCGCACAGGCTCGTGGAGGTTAGTTGTGGTTGCGTGGCTTCATGAATGGTGGTATTACGGCTAGAGTGGCTGCATGATGACCCCTCGAGAGGGGCCTGGGCAGCTGATGCAAGTATCTGAGACACCGCTGCTGCCTCAGATGCAGCTTGCCCACCTGCGGAGGAGCCAGCAATACAGTCGTAGATGCAAGACAGCTCGCTGGTGCATCTGATAAGCGGTTGAGCCGTATAGGGAGCCGCTTGCGCAATTGCCAGTGACCCATCCTGTTCTGCAGGGTTTTGTGTGGCAATTCTGTCCACATGCTTTTTGGCGTGGGCTCAGAACCTCACCCACGCCTTTTTTTCTCACAGCCAATGTTGCGTACCCCACTGATATCTGAATGCTTTTCATGGGACAGACAAGCATGGCAGCAATATCTGCTGCCTCCCGTTGCAGCACATGTCCTGTCAGGCTCAGGGCAGCAGTACATTTCCATGCTGCTTTCCCCCTGGGCAGCAGCAACAGTGCCCCATCCTGCTTGCAGGGCCTGCCATCCTGGCAGGTGCTGCTGGTGGACCTGCGCTGCCATGGAGAGTCTGCACAGCTGGAGCAGCAGCCAGCCCCCCCGCACTCCGTGGAGTCCTCTGCAAAGGACACCCTCACTCTGCTCAGCAGACTCAAAATCTTCCCTGAAGCGCTTGTCGGGCACAGCTTCGGCGGCAAGGTGGTCCTCAGGTGGGTGCTGGAGTTGTGCCTCCATGTACGGCATACAAATCAGCTGCAGAATGGAGTGGATGCAAGCAAAGGCAGTGCAATTTCGCTCCTCCAACCACTGCAGTGCACAGCCCAGCTAAGCTGCTCATCAAAGTCAAGTTCCATGCTGGCATGGGAGTCAACTTCCAAGCTGGAATGGGGGTCAATTCTGATGAGCACCTCAGCTGAACTGTCCTCACCTGCAGCACGGACAGCGTGACTTCCTTGCTGGGCGTGCCGTGAGCTCAACCAACATGTGCTGCTACCCTGCCTGCAGCATGGCGGACCAGTTTGGGCGCATGGGCAAGCAGCTGCCACGACCAGTGCAGGTAAGACCGGTGGGACCCTTGCAGTGCGCTGCACGCGGCTCTTGTTGTGCAGGTTACGTCCACCTGGCCTTCGCGGCAGCGTGGGCACCCTCCATCAAGGCACCCCGTGCGTGCCTACATGGCTCTGTGCAACGTGCAGCTGGTGCCTCCTGGATGCGCTGTCAGGCACCATGGAGGCTTGCAGCGGCTATGCACTTTCCTTCCTCAGGCCCTCACATTTGTGATGAGCACCCTTCCCTGGGTGGGTATGGGGAACTTCCCCCCCGCCACAAGGGAGGGTGTTCCCAAGAGGCAGTGCGAGCTGGCCTGAACAGAAAGTGGTGCTGGGTTCGCTGCCATGCAGATGAGGCATCCAGAGCGTGATCCTTCCATCTCCCTATGCTTCACAGGACTGTGTCCTAGGTGTGCATGCCAGATGCCCTCCTGGGGGGTTGTGCTACTTTGTCCTGCCTTAAGCCCTCGCTCAAATGCCTACACCCACCCTTCCCTGTACAGGTCTGGGTGCTGGACGCTCTGCCAGGGGAGGTGCGCAGCGGAGAGCGCGGGGGTCAGGATCACCCCGCCGACCTCATTGCGGCCCTGCAGCAGCTGCCCATGCCCATCCCCAACCGCAGCCACCTCCAGAACTACCTGGTGCAGAGGGGGTTCTCCCTGCAGATCGCGCGCTGGGCCAGCACCAACCTGCGGCCCCTGCACGGGGACAACCGGTGAGCTGCGCTGCACATCAATGGGAGGGGTTTAGGCTTTGAGTTCAGACACTGTGTCTCAACCCCCGTGCGGCCCCTGCACAAGGACAACCGGTGAGCTCCGCTGCACATCCATGCAAGATTCTGCCAAGGAAGCAGCTTTGGCAGGCCGCCACCTGAAGCCTGTGCAGGCACAGCAGTGACGAGGCAAGGGTCGATGCACATTGCAGCCTCAGCTGTCAGGCTGAGTGCAGCTGACACAGGACCGCGGGGGTCCGAGTCTTTGCAGGCTGCTGCCTTTACCCCGCAGGAACCAGGTCTGAGCTTTTGCAAAGACCTGGCAGTGCTGTTCCTGTCCCTCTGCTCGATTAAGGCCTGCTGTGAAGTCGTCGGCGCATTGCCTCGCCTCCCTGCAGAAGGCTGCTCTGGGCTGACATCCCTTGTCCCAGATGCAAAGTCAGACCTAGCCGTCAAGCAACACTGCACCCAGCAGCAAACCTATCCTTGCACTGTCACCATGCAGGAAGTTGGTGTGTACTTCCACGAGGCATCATGGACATGCAAAAGCGTCTGACCAAACAGATGCACACCTGTGTCTGGCTTGCAGTGAGCCAGACCGCCGCTGCCTCGAACACGGACCACTCTTGCTGCTGCTGTCTTGCAGGCAGATGAGTACAAAGCTAGATGTGGTGGCCGGCAGCTGCTCAGGGCAGTCAAGCCTGCTGCCCTCCTGCCAACTACCCATGTCACCCTGCAGGAAGCTGGTGTGGAACTTCAACCTGGAGGGCATCAGGGACATGTACGAGAGTTACGAGGCATCCAACCTGTGGCCTTTCATTACTGACACCGCTCAGGGCCTGCGCGTGCACTTTGTGAAGGCCGAGCACAGCACCTTCAGATGGGCAGGTCAGCAGCAGAGCTGTTGCTTGTTGGGCTGCTGCTTTGGCAGCGCCTGTGTGTGTATCCTGTCAACCGAGCACGACCTTCAGATGGGCACGGATCAGGCTGGGGCGGCCTGCCTGCATTCATCTGCAAAGCACAGCGCACTCAGCTTGCACGTCACTGTCTTGCTGGTTGTTTGATCAGCAGGGGTGCTTTCAGGGGCACAATGGCAGTGCATGGCAACTGCTTTGACAACGGGAAGCACAGCTCACTCAGAAGAGCTGCCCAGCGTGGGGGCCGACTTGCAGCCCGGAGGATCAGCTGCATGCTGAGCAGGCTGCAATGTCTGTGGCTGCGGTCGCCAACCTGCAAGTTGTGGTTGCTGACTCCGCTGGCTGTGCTGTGCTTGCCCCTGGGGCCAGTACAGGCCAGATGGGCTTCAGTGCTGGAGCCAGCCAATACTGCTGTGATACTCATATACGTTAATACTTGCATGTGAAATGCGGTGGGGGACCCAAGCCTCACTGATGCCTGAAGGTTGCCTGAGTGCTTCATTCTGCCTCGTGTTTGCTTTGTGCTCAAGTGATCTCCTCTGCCGTGCTGCAGGGCCTGAAGAAACAGTCATCACGTCTTATGGTCATGCAGTGCACCTCCTGCACAAAGCCGGTGAGCATCTAGGGCTTTCATGGCATCAGACGCTTTGCAAGCTGCGTGCAGTCAGCCCTTCTGATGCTGCCTGCCTCCTGACTGCGCGTGCTATGCCTGCAGGTCACTGGGTTCATGCTGGTGAGCCTCTAGTGTGGGCCATGGTGCAAGGCCCTGCAAAAGGTCATGTCCGTGCACAGGGCTGAGCAGGCATTCTTGATTTGCCTCGCGTCCTGCTGACATGGTCCAAAGTTCAACAATGTCGGTTGCTCATGCAGATAACCCAGATGGTTTGTTTGAGATTATGAGCCCTTCCCTAGGTTCAGCCGACTTGCACATGAGGCGGGCGTCCCACCTGCCAGCCAGATCTCGAAGCTGATGCGCAGCCTCTCGTATAGTCCTGGCCCTGCTGGCACAATTACGGTTCTACCTTACTATTGTGCATATCCCACATATTGCGGTCCTCCCCTGCCATCTCAATTCTGGCAGCACCTCATGACAAGTCCCAGCCAGCGCGAGCAGAGACTTGCACCCAGAACCAATTCTTATTGTTTGAGCGACTTGTTTTGTATCATCATTGAGAAGAGCTCTAGCGTCATGTCTACAACGATGTCAAGATGTGTGCTCGATGCAAGTGCATGTCTTGAAAAAGACATCTTGAGCTTTAAATCATCCCCTTGCCAGTGGCATGCTCCCGTCGGCTCCAGTCTGGTACCATACATACAATGAATGGCGGCCGTGTCACAGGCTATCGCATGTGTTTGAGCAGACTGTGGCGCAGTGTCAGGCGCAACTAGATGCTAGGTCTGCTTGGACACATCTATACAGCTTAAAGCACCTGCCATACTGCAAAGCGCATGAGAGCATGCTGGTCAGTCTTTTGGTGGGTATGGTGAAGAGCTCTGCATTACATGAGCTAAAGGGCGCTATCTGGATCTGATGCAATGGCCACGCCAGACTAGCTGTGCTCTGGAGACATGACACTGGATAGCTGACAGAAAGCAAAAGCAGATCATCTCTAGCCTGCTCCAAGCAGCATTGACTGTGATGTCAGAGGCGTGCTGGGGAGGGATGTAACTCCGCAGCTCAGCAGGCACGGTACCTGGGCCCCCAGGGCATGCCGCCGCCAGGAGCGGCAATTTCCTGAAGCATTCAGCCTCTGCCTGGGAGTCACAGGAGGCTCAGCAAAGCGCCCAAAGATCCCAGAGCATGGGAGAAGGCAATGGCAGGCACCTTGCAGAGACAAAGGAAAAGACTCGCTCTAGTATGTCAGCTGGCAGCTGAGCATGAGAGTTTGGTGGGAACTGCTGTTTTGAGCTGGGTGAAGCTGACTGGCCACATGGGGCTGATCAGGTGCAGGAACTGCTGCAGCCCCTGCACCCATCTGAGCTAGACTTTTTGCCAGGACTTGCATGCTTTGCGCAAATATAACTACATTTTTGTCGTATGGAGGCCACAGCGAGGGACCCGGCGACTGCTTCATAAATAAGGTGTTGATGGGAAGCAAGTACAGGTGGTCACATGCCTGTTGTTGACCTAGGTCAAGCTTGCCGCGCAATCAAAAGGTTTGTCTGCAATTATCAAGGGAGCACCTGACAGTGCCGAGAGCCCATCTGATGCACGCCAGCGCCACCGTGCAGCATTGACCATTCCCACATGTCCATCGATTTTAAGTTCAAGGCTGAGGCTGCCGCTGAGGCTGCAGCATTCCTGGCAGTCTTGACAGCGAATGCATCGGGCGCAGCAGGTGCTTGGCCTAGCCCTGAGCAGCTCCCTCCCACTGGCAGCCGCAGTCCTGGCGGCATGGCAGGCCCTGCCTCTGCCGCCCCCAGCTGCAACCGCTGGCAGGCAGCTCTGAGTGGCACGCCCCTCTGTCCAAACAAAACCTCTGAAGGCCGGCCCCAGCTCAGGCCTGGGCCCAGGGCCCCTGCCTCCTGAGCCCTTCACCTCTGGTGGCTTTGCGGCGCCCCAGCAGCACTGCCTGCCCCACCAATCCTATGCAGGGATTGACAGGCGCCATCGCGCAGTGCCTGGACGCCCTCTGGACCGGCCAGGAGCACGCCAGGAGCCTGAGGGGAGTTGGTCATTCAGACCTCGAGAGGGGCCTGGGCCCTGCACCAGCGCTGTGGAGCCCAGGCAGCCTTGCCGGACTGAGCGTGGGCCAAATGACAATGGCAACACTCTGCTGCATTTTCGTGTGCGTGACAACCTGCAGGATCCCCTGTGCGGTAGCTTTGCCTGCAGAGCGCAGAGCCACAGGCTGCAGCGCCAAGGTAGGTTTTGCCTCCTGCTGCTGTGACATGGGTCACATCCCCAGCACAGGAGGGCTGCCCACAGACCCTTGTCTCACGGCGCCAAGGTGGGTGCTGTCTGCTGTTGCTGCTGCTGCATGGGTTACTTCCCAGGACGGTAGCTCTGCCTGCAGAGCCTGGATTCACAGGCTGCAGCACCAAGGTGGGCTCTTTCTCCTGCTGGTGGTGCATGGACCCTGGCCCCTGCAAGGGAGTGCTGCCTGCACAGTTCAGGACCATGAGCTGCCACCGCAAGCGCCATGGTGGGCTCTGTGCCTCACTGCGGTCGTTCCCCGCAGCTGCCGGGGTTGATTTCAGCTTATGCAGCAGTCTTAGGTGCAGCACACAGAACACATGCATCTACGGTGTTGCAGCCTTGTCACATGAGACGACAACTTTGCAGTGGGCTGGCAGTGCATCTGGTGACTCTCCCTAGACATCAGCAGCTGTGGTTGCTGGGTCTTCCCGACTGTGACTCAAAGACGTAGGTTGCCCCTCCCCAACCCTACGCTACTTGACACAAGACTGCAGCGCTTGCACCTGCCAATTGACGTGCTCACTCCAGACTGGTCCAGGCGTCTGCCTTGAGTGCACGCGGCCCTGCAACTGTGGTGCTTGCAGTTGGTCAGGAGACCTCACCTTGCGAGCTCACTCTGGACCGGGCCACACACCTGTCCCCCAACAGCTGGAAGCGGCTGTACCACCATCGATGGGACGGCATGGTGCACACCCTCCCTGCCCCTGTGCTGAGGGTGGGTGGTGGCACAGATGGGCATGACAGCGGCTCTTCCCCACTGCAGCAGCTCAAAGCCTTCCACATGCTGGAAGGTTTTCTGAGGTGGGCATCATATCAATTGGGGCATAATCTTGTAAGTCCTGCTCGCCCCCGCCCCAGCACATCTGACACCTCAGCAGACATGCATGACAGCAGTCTTCAGAGCTGCAGCGGCAAACTTTATCCACCGTCGGGTAAAGATTAGAATAGCAGGTGGCTGTGAGCCGCGCAGCACAGCTTGGCAGCATGCACCCATTGCTGTCTGGCCCACTGCATGCCCCATCATTGCTGTTGACTTCCTGTCCTCCTGGGGTGGCTTCACGTCGGCGCTGTCAGGTAGTCTCCACTTGCCAGGCCGCTTCTGAGGTGGTCTAGCTGCATGCTGCGGGGCAGCTATGATCTTGCAGACTCTCTACTTCTGCTGGTGCTCCCCAGCAAGCAGCAGCCCACAATGAGGTGCAGTGCTAGCGGGCTGGCTGAGGAACATAAGCAGTCCTGCTCCATCACTGCAGCTCAGCTCAATCATCTGTTTGTTTTGCTGATGATCGGCTTTGGTGATCATCGGCACAATTTACAGCATGCGGCATGTCCACGGAGCAGCACTGGCAACGCATGGCAGTGAGTCCTGCAGCAGGCCAGCAGAGTTGGCGTGCGCGCTGCTGTAACCTGCAGGCCTCTGACAAAGGGCAGGAACATCCAAAAGCAGCCATTTAGTACCATGGTGATGCATTGCTGTGGCCCGCAGGGCGGCATCACAGGACGGGAACGGTCAGCTGGTGCAGGCCGCTGACCACCAGCGCTGGGCCTGAGGCATTCCACCGTTTCCGGCATGTGGTTTTGCATCTGGACGCGCAGAGGCTGCAGGACATGTGCCAAGAGAGGCATGACCCTTGAGGCTTGTGGCACTTGCACACTCGAAAGCTCTTCTCTGTTGCAGGCCTGTTTTTGTAATACAATCATGGGTCTCACAGCAAAGCAAGGCTGCAACACTTTGCAGCGTGGTGCTCTGTGGCATTCGCCAGCAGTTGCCTAAAGAGCATGACATTGTGATGCACCATCTGCAACACTTTGCTACCATGCAGGCAGCAAACAGGACAGGCGATGACCAGCCTCGCCTGAAGCCTGGCCTGGTCATGCCCAGGGTGACAGCCTATCCCCGCAGTCTTGCATGGTCAAACCGCGTCAAGCAGGCTTCTCCTGTGCAGAGCGCAGAGGTGGGCTTCATGCCTGTGCTTGGAGTGCTAGATGCGGTGTGGTTGAATGTGATTTCAACTGGGCAACAGGCTGGTGCCGCACTGTGCTGAATGGCGCCACCAGCTGCAGGCGCAGGCATTCTTCCTTGAAGGTGGGAGCAGTACAGCTGCCTCACCTGCTGTCACCCCATGCCGGCTCAGTCAGGCATGCCATCCACCTGTATCACAAATCCACTTCTTCAGGCTCAGGCTGTCAGACCTGCTCAGCTACTGACCCTCATGTGCACCATTGCGGCACTGCTTCGACCTCAACTGCTTGGCCACAGTGCTTGACCCAAGTGCTGGGCAAGCGTTCGCCTTCCCGCCGTATGAGACCCAGCGTATCACTGCCAGCCTGCCACAAGGAGATTGCTTCACTGCCAATGCAGCCCCGCACGCGCTCCCGCTCACAAGGGCGCTGCCCACATCTTGCCTGAGCTAGGTGAACCAGGTGCAGACACCCCAGGGCAGCCCCCGCTCAGCCCAAGCGTACACAGCTGCGGCCCCACTCCCCTGCACACGCCGATTACCCAGGCTGTGGCGCCTCTCCACAGTGCAGCAGACCTGCCCCTGAGCTGTGGAGGGTCACCTATTGGGTGCTGGCTGGAGTGGTGATGCTGGGGCAACTGCCGCATGGGGTCATGCACCCCAGAACACTGCAGTCGCTGGCCAGGCTGCCCCAGCTGTACCAACTGGGAAGCCTGACCTTCCTGTACGCATACCAGCTGGACAAGCCAGACCTCAACAAGGCCCTGCGGGGCAGCATAGATCGCTTCCTCAACAGCGCGCTGCCGAACCCCTTCTGGATGTGGCGAGTGGCCAGCTGATTACCTGGCTGCCCCAGGACGGGCACTGTTGAAGACAGCCAAGCAGCGCTACATGTGGCTCCATGAGTCCCTGGGGAACCCTGCCCTAGCTTCTGGTGCCTTTGCCATTAGCTTCCGAGTCATGGAGCGCCTGCCTGACCAGCAGGCTGTTGCGCTGGCCTTTGCTGGGAAAATGGC
Organism: Asterochloris sp. CNOR1; assembly: GCA_963969365.1. Classification (NCBI taxonomy): domain Eukaryota; kingdom Viridiplantae; phylum Chlorophyta; class Trebouxiophyceae; order Trebouxiales; family Trebouxiaceae; genus Asterochloris; species Asterochloris sp. CNOR1. Next base: position 903,418 of record OZ017762.1, read on the forward strand.
GGTACATGGGCCTGTCTCGCAGGACACCCAGGGCTGGCTGTTCAATGGAGCTGGCAAGAGCTGTCTGTGACAGTTGGGATGCTGTTGCCTCCTGACTGATGCCTGCAGAGCTACCTTGAAGCATGCATCAGCCACCAACAGGTCCAGGGGATGCCCTTGCCTCCTGAATGATGCCTGCAAACTTCACGGAAAGCTTCTGACAGCCACAAGATTAGCAGATGAGGACCTGCTTGCGGCATAACAAATGTCAGACATGAATGATGAACTCAATGCCACTTGAAGACTATGGCGGCACATCTGTGCTCCTGAGCTGGCAGTCCTGGAGAGTTGCTGGAGTTCAGAGCGACTCCCAAACAACATTGGGAGAGCTGGATTTGGTGTGAGACATGGCAGCATATCACACAATCACATAAGGAGGCCGGATGTTAATCTGAAGTGCTGCAGTGGCTAATCCAGCACAACTGCCACTCTAGGCAGGGGTGAGCTGCAGTGGCCTCTAGTTCCGCCACCAGGCTGGCCCAAGCACACCTGGCCTTGAAGAACCTGCTGCCAGCTGATGCCCTGAAACACAATTTTGGAGCTTGCCATGAAAAGGAGCAGTGAGCCCTGCGTTGCTGAAGGTCTTATGCATGAGCAGACTTCATCCCTTTAGTTGTCTTGTGTTCATGCTTTAAACTCAATTAGAGAACATCACAGTTTGTGGACTTGCGTGCCCATTCCGTCTCTGGACATCTGCACAGGCATACTAAGTCAAGACGCTCAGCGCCAGCATCCTGGAGAGCAGAAGCCAGTGGATAGCATGCACACTTACCTGGAAGAGGCTGGAGCAGTGCTGCTGGAAGGCCTGGTTATGGGTCACACACAAGATTTGGCAGCTGCCATCAGAGGATGCCAGCCCCTGCAGCAGCACAGGCATGCTCGCTGGCACATGCTGCTTTGACCCTCTTGTATCTGACACAAAGCAAGCTATGCAGCAGGGCCTCACCGTCAGAAGCGCTGCCACCACTGCCTGGTTGCTTTCATCCAAGGCCGCATCAATCTGCACGAGAGTCTGTTAGTGTGCTTCAGCTGCTGAAATGTGCAGGCGTCTTTAGCAGGAAAAGCATCAGAGGAGGCACCAACCACTGCAAAGCACAATCGTGATTGCATGACAACATCACTGTGTTGCTTGAACTTCGTGGGAAGCCCACCTCGTCCATGAGAAACACAGAGACTCTCCCACCTGCGCGTGCGGTCTGCAAGGTACCATGTCTCAAGTGAGCGGCCCAGAGAATGCCCTCAGGCAGGTTTTGTTTCAGGCCAGACGAAGAGTGCACACAACAGCAGCTGTGCTCTGGTGCTTGCAGCACCGGTGCTTGCAGCAGGCAGGCCAGATCCTTGGCTTGGGCAGCACGGAATGTGCAGGCTGGTGACCCTGCAGGCCCCAATGAGATTGTCCCATGTTCAATGTCCTGGTGCCGCCCAACTGCTGCCGCCACCAGGCCATCCTGCGCTGCTCACTGCTAGGATGACTGCCAGGGAGAGCAGTGTGCGCTGCCCGCCCGACAGCTTCCCCAGCTCTGCACTCCAGCCGGTGACGCAAGAGCCAGTGTCTGCCTCCTGTGGCTGCCGCCTGCCTGGGCCAACAGCTGCTTCAAGCCTGACCTCAATCTGCACCCCATCGTGCATTTTATTACCCTGCTTCCTCAGGCGCAGCTCCTGCAGCCAGGTGGACGTGTGATCTTCCTACAAGAGTGCATCGCGCCGCACATGCACATGCCGGCTGCAAATCCAGGTGGCGGCGCGTGTGCAACTCTAGTAGTACCAACTGTGCACTCCCAGATGTTAGCTGCCTATCATTTCCATGCTTCCACACGGGCAGGTCCTGCTGATGGGCCATACGTGCTGCCTTGCACTGCATTTCTGTGCTGGTCCTTGCATGGCCAGCTTAGCTGCACATCCAGGTACTAGCAACTTCACCAGCTAGCTCCCAATTGTGCAGCACTGGGCGTCGTGGAAAAGCATGTTGTGGTTGGCCAACTCAGGTCCTCTCTGTGCTAAGGACTGCGTCAGGGATCTGACCGACTCACCATGCCTGGTAGAAGCCCAGTGGTGAGGGCAGCAAAGTGCTCGCGCACAGCCTCATACACCTCCTCATTGGCCCTCTCAACCTGCAGACCAATGCACGAGAGCTGCACATGCCAGAGTTGGGGCGAGGTGGGAAGGGGTTCAGGGCACCATGCAGCTGAAACTGCACAGGGCCATGTGCAGGAGGTGCATATATGATCTGCATGACTCTTCGTGTTGCAAAGCCAACTTACAAATTGAAATTGCCAGAAAGCAGCTGCCGTCAGGCTGGGTGAAGCTCCCGAGCCCAGGAGACTGGAGGGGGTGCGCTGGGAGGTCCTGCTACAGCATCTGTGACAGCACAACGGAGCTTCCGTCCTCAGCTGCACTATGCAGTGGGGAACCCTTTGCTGGTGGCATGGCCAACTCTGTTGACACCAGCAGATCATGCAGCACCCCACATGCTGTGGCCCACCTGAGCCCTGGAGGCTTGGATGCCGTCCTCCAAGACCACAGCTGCCTGTTGCAGCACCTGAGCCCGCTGGTGGAACTGGGCAAGTGCTTCCTGGCGCTGCTGGAACAGCACCTGCACAGCAGGAGCAACCGAATTCGAAGAGGCACAACTTGAGCATTGAGCACCCTCCAATCCGTTGCGCAGCAGAAGAGACTGAACAACCACACAACAAGGCTGGTCCAGCACACGCAGCAGGAAAGTATGCGGACATGAGCAGTCTCAGCATGCCTGCTGAGTCAGGAACATTTCTTTAAAGCAGACCTGACATGCACACAGCTTCTCACCCGCTCACTGGCAGGCAGCTCCTGCGCCCTGAGGTCCTCCAGCTCAGCCTGTATGGAGGGGCAGGGAGCAATGGTCAGTCACCCAGCAACAGATCGCTGGTTCAGTAGCTCTACAAAGCCTCTGCAGCTGAGACACATTTGATGGTGGTCACGAAGGGTGATTGCCCCACTCCTGGCAGTCAGCCCAGCATGCTGATGGTGTCGGCAGCAGCAGTCAACTGCATGAAGGCATAGCGACTTGCAATGGATGTGATGCTGCCCAAGAGCTTTAGTGTGCTGCTGTGGGGCGTGCATGTGCTCTTAGTCCTCTACCTCTGGAGGCATGGGAATTCTTGATGAAAGCAAGACGATGTACTGTTCAAGCATTTCGGCGTGCTGCTATACAAGCTGTGGCTAGCAGAGAGAGCAGTGCCCCCATGTAGGTCAAATGACAGGCTGTGCAGCCCAGGCCAATATTAAGCACAGCATGCTGATGGCCGCAAGCTGCGGCACCCACCTGCAAAGCCCTGTAGCGCTGCTGCAGGCCCTTGAGCTCCTTGGTCACCTCCTGAGGTGATGTGGCTTGATGACCTGCAAGCAGTAGGGTGTTTCAGACAATGGTTTCAGGCCACTTGAATCTGCTTGGCCGCCTGCAGTGTTGTCTGGCAGTGCTGCAGGCCCTTGAGCTCCTTCTCCCACCTCCTACGATGATGCACGAAGATCACCTGCAGACTGTAGTTGTGCACCTGAGAAGCTGCCTGCCCAATGACTGTAATGACAGCTTAGCCAGCTACCTGCCTGCTGTCCTGAACACACCAGATGCACGGCCAGCATTTTAAGTGATATGGGCACAGCTGTGGCCCTCTAGCAAGAGCATGCAGCATGAGCACCTACAGGCCCAGCATGGACTGTGTGACCTAGCATGCTGGGTCAGTCCCTGCTGGCTCAACACGACCCCCCATCTGATATGCTGGCAAGGTGCACAAGGGCCCTAGCTTCTGGGTCTGCTGCTGCCACATGACAGGCTCAACCTGGCGCTGCATCAGCTTTTGCAGGCCAGTCATTGCCCAAACCCCTCCCCTTGTGCACGGCATGCTGCACCAGCTGCTGCAGGCAACCATTGCCCCCCATGATGGGCACACGCATGCTGCATCAAGTCCTGCAGGTCTGGCACGGTCCCACGTTTTTGCCTGGCATGCTGTGTTCCTAAAGGCACAGAATGGATCCCTGCCGAGATCTCAGGGACTTTCGTGAGCATGCAGGCCTGAGGTGTCACAGCCTCTCGGCAGGCATCCTTGAGTCCAGCATGCATCATCTGTGACGCAGATGCGCTGGATCAGCTCCTGCAGGTCTAGCACGGCCTCTGAACCTGCTGGCTCGCCTAGCGCGGCTTACTATTTGGACACCCTATGCCATTGAGCCCCCAAGGTGTGGCAGGCCCTAGGCATGCACTGCTCCCAGCAGCCGCTGCAGCCCCGGTGCTGCTCCAAGCAGCAGCTGCTGAGGGTACTGTGCGTGGGGTGCTGCTGATCCACTTCAGAGCTCTGCCTGCACACCTGTGCCACCCATGCTTCCAGGGTGTGGCAGGCCCGCCAGGTTGAGCAGGCATGCTGCATCAATCTAATAGATGGCGGGGGGACCCACCTTGGACACAGGCATGCTGCATCAATGCCTGCAAGCCCTCCACTGCGCCCAGCAGCTGCTGCAGGTCAGCCTCGTGAGCAGCCTGCTGCTTCTCCACCTCAGCGCTCTGCCGGGACACTTGTGCCACTTCTGCCTCCAGCATGTGGCAGGCCTTGCAGACGTCCTGGTGCTGAGCGCTGCTGGCTGCCAGCTGGAGGTCCAGGCGGTCTCTCTGCTGGGCCGAGGCGTGCAGTGTTGCCTGCAGGGACAGGGAGCCAAGGTGTGGGTTCCTTTGACTGTGCTGTCAGGGGCTCTGAACCTGCAAGTGAGCTGTAGAATTGGCTGCAGGCTGGGTTCGGCATGGCTGCCTCTCAGTGCAGAGGCGGCATGCCTACTAAACAGTGCAGAGAAGAAAGGACAGAAGCTTGAAGCTGGCACACTGCTGAGTGATATGGAGCTCCCCCTGGTGCTTCAGGGTTGGCTCTTTCTTGCTGAGAGGTCCCCAGCCTCATTGCAGTGCAAGAAAGGCACGCTTGCCCGGTGTGCTAGGCAGGATGTCCTACCTTTGCGCGTTGCAGCTGCCCTCTGACACTGCTGACCAGGTGCTCCTGCTCCTGCAACTGGGCGTCCAGCGAGTCTGAGCCCTCAGCTACCCCCTCAAGCTGGGCCTGCAGCAGCTCTGCTCTGTCTGCTGCAGCCTCTGCCTGCAGGCTGCAGTGGAAAGCAGTCAGGCCTGCCCTGTGGCATCTGTGCAACCTTGCTGGCTGCAGAGGTCATTTGTCCAGAGCGAGGGAAATTTGTTGAGGGGTACGGGGCTTGTTTATGGAGGACATGAAAAATACAATAAGCACCTTGTCACAAATTTGCGACGCTGCATCTAGGCACGTCATCGTGGAGCCCGCCCTGCGCGGACACATGGTCGGCGCTGTGGCCTCGGTTCATGCCACCAACATGGCGATACTCAATGCCACAGTCACTGCCCCCCGGGGCGATAGGACACAAACAGGTGCGGCCCTATTGATATTGCATGCATCCAAGAGGATCCTCCAGTAGTTGCCATTTTGCGCCAAAATGCGCATTATAGGCGAGTAGCTCGTTGCATTTGCTCTGTACCAGCAGCACAAGAGAAAGCCCACCTGTGCTGTAATGTCGGCATGTTCATCTGTCAGCCTGACCAGCTCCCGCCTGCATGCCATTGCAGCGGACAGCTCCAGCAGCAGGAGTGTAAGCGCAGGTGCATCTTGCAGGTTGAGCAGACAGCACTATAGTGACAATGACAGGCTGCTGGACATGTCAGAGCAGCTTGCTGTGTACTGGCAGCCATGAGTGTCTGGCTTCAAATGCAACCCAGGGCAGACAAAGCTCGCCTGGCACTGTCCAGCTGCTCAGTGAGGCAGGCGCCCAGGCCACCACCAGGGGCCCGGCTGCCCTGGCAGGCTGCCTGCAGCTCCTGCAGCTGCTGGTGCAGGCTCTGCAGCCGCTCCGCCTCCAGTGTAGCCTGCCTGGCAGCCCTCTGATGCAGCTGCAGGTCTGCTGTCAGTCTGCGGACGGCCTGCAGCGCTAGTGTGCACGTGCCGTACAGGTCCTCTCCGCATGCACACCAGCAGCAGCGCAGTGTCCATGCTGGCAAGGTCAAGTCGAGACACAGCTTTGCAGTGTTGATGCCCCAGCGAGGGACTTTATCAGGCAGCTTGATGCGCAGGTCAAATTGGCAGACCTGCTTGGTTGCCTCAAGCTTGGTGCTGGCCTGAGCTGCTTGCGCTGTCTGCTCCTCTGCACGGCTGACTTGTCGCTGAAGGGCATCCTCCTGCTGCTGCAGCTTTTCTGCCTCCTGCGCTGCTGCCTGTGCAGCGCACTGCATGCCCAAAATACTCTTGTAGACCATGAGTAGGTGCTGAACGTTGCCCAAAGATCTGCCAAACATAGGACTTGCCTGCAGGCGGTCTGCCTCCATCTTGCTGCACATCCTGCTTGGTCGGCCGTCTTGCGAGGGGCGCCAGCCACCCTGCACAACTCACAAAATCAGACTGTCAGAGTTCTCCATGCGAGCCGGCTGGACCCAGAGGTTCTGTGAATTCAAGCCAAGCCAACCTTATCCAAGGTGGCTCACAGGTGTGCAAGTCCCCATACAGGTGGAGCGTGAGAGCAGCTCAGCATGTGTACAAGTCTTCGTGGCAATCCAGCACAAACAATGACAGTGTCACCATCACCTGCAGGGCGCCAGGGTAGCTGACCTTACCGTCCAGGGTGACAAAGGCAAGGCCCTGGCTGGCCCGCTCAGGCCCCAACGTGGCAAGCCATGGCTGTACGATATGGATGCACAGAAGTGCATGTGTCCACGCAGGTGGGCAGGGCAACTAAGCATGCCTGCAGGACTGTGGAGTTCAAACAGGCCAAGGAGGCCCCACCTGCAGTGAGCCAGGATTGCTGATTTTGCCGTCCAGGGTGACTGAGGCCAAGCCCTGCTTGGCCAGTTCAGCCGCTACTGCTCTGTTGCTGGCGATCAGGTGGCCCCCAAAGGTCTTAAGCATGACTGTATGGTGCTTCTGGTTGTATGTGATAAGGTCTAAAGGGCAGATTATCTCTCCTGCATGAAGAGGTCAAGAGGGTGCCTCAAACTTTGAAAGATCGCTGGGCCAAGTGCGTGTCAAGCTTGTAGCTGGAGCAAATGCATCATTCTCAATGCCAGCGCAGGCCTGCTTGCGCTTTGTCAGCTGCTGATAGACAGGTATGGCCAAAGATGCTCAAGCACATTGCCAATGTTGGTGACGGCGCTGCAGCCTGATGACGCATACCTGACTTGAACTTGGCCTGAACAGAGCGCTGTTTTTGGCTGACATCGCGTGTCTGCAGCTGCTGCAGGGCCCAGATGCGCAGCCTGCCACCCCATGTCTGTGCTTTCCAGGCCTGGCTACACGCCAGCAGGGCTGCTGCATCCTTTGCAGTGGGCACCAGAACCACATGCAGCTTGTGGCCTGCAGGGCACCCAGAGCCAATCACACAGCGGCCAACACGCAAGAATTGCTGGCAGGAGTTTAGCCCAATCTCTGCCTGCAGCCTTGCCACCCATGGTGCTCGCCCTCAACAGCAGAAGGGCTGCAAACCATTCGACATCTGTCAGCCCCCAAGCTTGCAAGCAGTGGCTGCTGTTGTGCACGTCTCTTGGCAACAGTTGGGCAGCCCCACCTGCAATGAGGTCCAGTGCATCCAGCAAGCCAGATTGCAGCTCCTGCCCCTGCTTGAGGTGGAAGCACTCGTGCAGCATGCCGCACGGTGGAAGCTCTCTGCCAGCACTGGCCTGCAGCAGGACAACTTGAGCCTGTGAGCTGAGGCATTGCACATCAGAGGCTGAAGATTGCAGTAACACTGCGCCACAGAATCAGCTGGGGTTACAGGACATGAAGCCCCGCAATACCTGCAACCATGGTTCAGCATCTGCATGACTGGCTTGAGATTGTGCCTTGACAAAGGCAGGGCCTGGTCCCTCTTGTCTGGATTCAGCAACACAACTGGTGTGTCTGGGACCACTACAGTCAAGCTGGGGTCATTCCAACAGAACGGCAGGACAGGTGGCCAGTCAGTTCTGCCCCTGGACACAGTTGTCATCATATATACTTGCCTGCAGCTTGCCCAGACGGAGCTCAGCCATCTGCAACTCAGCTGCTATGATTTGAGCCGTCTGCTGGGCAGCCTGCTGCTGCTGCTGCACCTGTTGGACCTCTGCCAGCGCTCTCAGCCTCTCTTCAATAGCGTCGGGATGCCTGCTGGCATCAGCCAGGTGCTGCTGAAGCCTGCAGGGCATGAAAGCAGCAGTTGTTGGCCTCAATAGCGCTGCCCTGCATGGCTGATTTTAGCGCCTTTTGGGCAGCAGCAGCAGTGACGCCGTCCAGAACAGCTTGTTCAGACGATGCCTTGCCCATCAAGCTCTTGTTTTCAGCTACCTGTTTTGGGCAGCTGTAGGGTGAGTGTGCTCACAGGGCAGGCTTGCCTACCACTGTCATCCTGTCCCACGTTGTTTGCACAGTCCCAGGCAGTAACACAGCAGTTTTTGCCTGCCTTGCTCGTCAGTGAGCCAGCCTCAAGCCTTGCAACATGATGTCTGCCCTGAGGCCAATAGTCTTGGGCCCCAACAGCAACCCTGGTGCTGTACAAACGGCTCACCTGCCAAGCTCCTGCTTGAGGGGTGCCAGCCTCTTCCCCGCGTCAGCATGGGCTTTCTGGTGCTCAGCTGCCTGCTGCAGCGCTACCTGCATGCCTGCCTTGACCTGTGCAGGCTCTATGCTGAAGTTTGCAATGGAGACATTGTTGCCTGCAGGGGCAGCCCTCAGTGAGGACACAGCTTACTGATCTGTATCAGCTGCGTGTACCAGCACTGATAGGTGGCAAAAGCATTGGCTTTGCAGACTGATGCCATGCAGGGGTTAGTATAATCTGCAGACTTCAGCACACCTTCCTTCAGGCTGCCCTCCATCTGCTGCACAAGGCCATGCTGCTGTTGCATGGCCACGTGGACATTAGCCAGCTGCTGCAACAGATTGGCACTCTGCTGCACAGCCTCTTCATGTTGCTGTTGCAGCTGCTTGAGCTGCATTAGCTGCAAGCGGTGCACGTCCAGCAGTCACAATGCGCTTCCTTATGATGGATACACAGGTGAGGACAGAATGAACAACAGGGAGCCGACAGGGAGTCACAATTGTGTTTGCTGCCTGCGCTGCTGAAGCACAGACAGCCTGCAACCTGCTCAGCCAGCACTACATGATGCTGCTATTCAATGTGAACTGCAGCAGGCTTGTGCAGCCGCAAGTGTCAGCATGCTTGCCTGAAGACAAACCTATGTGGACAGCACTAGCGGACAAGGCCCAGTGACTTTGACTACTGCCTTTTGCTGATGAGCCCTTTCAGCCTGCAGACCTTCAGACCCCGCATGCTCGAAACCAAGCATGCTTTCCTGCAGACAGTTCCAGGACAATTGTTGAGAGTCCAGCAACCCAGAGCAGACTCACGTCCTCCTCAGCTGCAGCGAGCTTGAGCTCCAGGGTGTGTGCAGAGTTGTCGTCCCCTGCCAGCTGATCTGCTTTGGCGGCCTTCTCGCATGCCTCCATCTGACAGCGCAGGCTTTCTGCCTGTGCCTGCTTAGCTGCCAGCTGCACCTACAAAACATCCATTCGATGGTATGAAATCCCTGCTAGGGGCCAAGACCTGGCTGTGCTGGCGTAAGGCCCATGCTTCCCTCTCCCCTAGCTGACACTGCACCAGTTTAGTTCGGGATGCCTTTGCAGCCAGCTCAGAGGCTTGGCCTGGCTGAGCAGGGAGGCTGCCAGCGCCCGCTTCTCTGCCAGCCAAGGCTGCCTGCAGGTCAGTGCAGAGCGTAGTCAGCAGGCTGGTTGCAGCGAAAATGCCGCCAGAGCCTGCATCTCTTTTAGCTCAGCCTTCAGCAAGGTGACCTTCTACGCTTAGGAAGCCATGGCACTCTGCTTGGAGGCCTGATTCAGGGGCAATGCTGCCATACTGAGCTTCCCATCCACTTCAGCCTGCTGCAGGATCAACTTCAGAAGAAACACAGAGAGCTCAAGCAGTCAGCTCAGATGCCTTCAGCTGGTTTTGAAAGGATGTTGTGAGTGCCCGTCCCCATCTCAGTTGGGCCTGCAGCGTGTTCCTTGAATCATTCTCAGCAGCCTGCAGAGAGGCCTCCGCCTGGCTGAGCAGAGTGGCTACCAGCGTCTGCTTCTTGGGCAGCTGAGCCTGCAGCCAGGAATGTTAGGTGTTATCAACAGCCTGCTCTGGCGCCTCCACGTGACTGAGCAGGGAGGCTGGCAGGACCTTTGCCCTCCAGCTGAACCTGCACCCCGTGTCAGAAGACAGCGCAGGCAACCTGCTCAACAAGCCGCCAAATGGCCCGGCAGGAATACTGCCACTGCCTTCCTCCAGCTGAGCCTGCAGCACTTGGTGTAGATCTCTTCTTGCGCAGGCCTGCGCCTGCCTCTGCTGCCTGCCATGAAGGCAGTGGGGCACAGTCTTACACCGCATGCGGCTGCTCACCAGCAGGGCAGCCGCCTCATGGCTCAGCCCTGCTTACTTGCCTCAAGGCAGTGAGACAGACGCAGTGCCACCATAGTCTGCCGTCCCGCTCAGTCCTGGACCTCTCACCTGCAGGGCTGCAAGCTCCTGCCTTAGGGCGTGCTGCTGACCGTCAAGTCCTTGCTGCCTTGTCTGGAGGCAGATTGCCATTCTCTCCTTTAGCTTGTGCGCTTCTGCCTCCAGCTGTGCCGTTTTCAGGACAATGCCTTGCTTGGCGGCGTCTGCCTGCAGGCGTTGCTCCTGTACAAACATGAAAGTGCAGGCCCTTTTCTACAAAACCCAAAGACCGTACAGAGTCATGCACCTCTAACATGAGCCTGCAGCAAGCCAGCAAAGTCCTGATATGCAGGTAACAAATGTCTTCAGACTTTCATGGGATGCTGACACATGTCAGGCAGCTCTGCTCAGCTACATGGCACAACCACCTGTGGAGCTCAGAATTGTGCTGACCCAAATTGCTGCTGCTGTCTAAGACTTACCAGCTGCTTCAAATTGCTGCGGATGCTGGCCAGGCCTTTGTTGGTGCGACTGAGCTCCTCGTGGGCTGCTGCCGTCTCTTTGAGCCACCTGCAGAGCCGCAGCATGAGCATGGCATACCACTCAGTGTGCTGTGTGGCAGCGTAGATGCACCTGCAGGCAAGGCATGTGCAGCGCCACAGCCCACTGACCTGAGGCCGTTGAATGCGTAGCCCACATGAATTGCTGCATTTCTGTCAAGCATTGGCACCCTCTCAGGGATGCTGGCTGCAAGGCATTGCGTCTCACCTGCTGTAGCCTGATGTGTCATGTATCAGCGTGGCAATCTGGTCTGTGTCTGCAGGCAGAGGCAGCAGCATTGAGAGGGATGACTTGTAGTAACTGTCTACAGTGCTGGCATGCTCCGTTTCTTATCCCAGGTCATTTATACGCGAGGCTCTCTGTCTGCAGAGGGCTCGTGCACAAGGCTAAGTAAGTAGCAGCGTTGGGTCTCACTCTGCTGCCTGCAGGTGCTGCCACTCACTGTTGTCATCTGCCAAGGTAGTGATCTGAGCCTGCTTGATGTTGCAGCACGGCCTGTCTAGGCAGATGCTACAGGCAGTCAAGAACTCCTGCACAAGGGAGTTTGCAATGTCAGTGTCCTGCTCTCAGAAGCGACATAGTTGAGCATGCACACAGCCTGTCCAAGCAGGTGCACTGAGCAGTCCCTGCCCCATTCAGGGACAGCTTCAATGGTGTGCTCAGCTGTGCTTCATGCATGCAGCACAGCTCATGCAGCAGGCAGTCATGGACTCCTGTGCACAGAGGCGCAGTGTCAGTCCCTCTTGAATATGCTTGAATTCAGCAACTTGGTGGCTGGGGAGGGTACCTTGAGTTCCTTGGCTGTTCTTATCTTGTCATTCAGCTTGTGCACACGACTGCCATCTGGGGCAAGCGTTGTGCGCAGCTTGTGTGTGAAGGTGCTGTCCTGGCCCTTCAACTCCAGGCAGACCTCACATGGCTGCACTGCGTATCTTGACTCAGACAGAGCTGCCATGGACAGACAGCAGCCAAGAACTGAAGTCAGCACGAGACGTTTCTTCACCTGTTCACTCCCATTTCTGCGAAGCTCACTGAGGCGCCTGACCCCAAGTGCTGAGGGAGGGCAGGCAGTGGCAAAACAGATGGCCGCCATTGCATTGCTCTTGCCTACAGTGACAGGACGAAGGCTGAGAGGACTGCGCTATAAAACAGTGCAACTTCGAATCTGCATGCCTGCCCCATTTGGCCCAACAAAGCCCGACAGACCAGGGCCCAGCCCTGTGATCCTGCAGCTTTCATAGCTCATGAAGGCCTGAATGGTGATGGCCGAAATATAGCAGGACCCCAGGGAGCTCATTCAGGCTTCCTGCAATGGTCTCAACTGATCAGATCCGCCGTGACCGCTGCACGGTGTGGTCACGATGCGGCAAAATGCCAGGCCTGGAGTTAGGTCATCATCAGAGAGGGAAGCCCCTGGCCTGAGATCTGAGGCCTGTGACACCTCTGAAAAGCTTCGAGAGGAGCAGATCAAGCATGAAACGCGACCAGGCGCCAACTAGCCGTTACATCAGCTGCACACTCACAGGCATCACCAGCATGTCACAGGCAAGATGATCCTGGCAAACAGCAATGTCTCTCGACATGAGGCAGCTTCACAAGCTGGAGTGGGCTACATCATCATACAAGCAATGACTGGCCCCAATGTACAGCATCTCAGGGTTGCAGCATGCACTAGGCGTGTGGGAGCACAAGGCGGATGGGCCCAAAACAGGAGCTTGACAGGCAGGCTGGGCAAGTGCACAGAACAAATACTCCTTGTTCCAGATTTGAGAAGCCGCACTGTGCTGAAGAGAGCATGTATAAGTGAAATCTGAGGACCAGACAGCTCTGGTATCAAACCCTCATGGGTGGCAGCGCATGGTGATGGAGGTCATGGACGCGCATCCCTGTTGGTGCCTGTGCTGTTAGGGGGCGTGGCCACGGCTCTGCATGGGACAGGTGACAAGGCTCCGTTTTACCATGCAGGGCCAATGGGCTGTCATAACGGCATCAAGTCACAATCGTCCGCCGAGCAGTAGCTAGCGGTGAACATAGGCAAGCGGTCTGGCAAGTCTGCATCTTTAAAGCACTGCACCCACCAGTGCCTCACACAATCTTAGACAGCTTCTGTGCAGTGCGTGCATTGCCTCATCCGAGATGCTTGCTACAGCACTTGAGGCCCTTGTGTGCCTGAGGAGATTTCTGCGCCGAATCATGGCAGCATCAGGGTTGCTCGGAGAAACATACCTGGCAGCCCCTCAGACAGTCAGGCTTCTTCTGCTGGCAGTATTTGCCATGTCCCTTGCTTGCTGCATGAATGCTTGCCGTGCTGGCTCCAAGCCAACGATGCTTGATTGGTGCAGTGCAGGAGCCTGTTCTGCTATTGAAGACTTTGCACACGTAAAGCAGCCAGAGGCAGACCAAGGCATAAAGACTTGACTCCACCTCAGTGAGGCGACAGCCACCTGATCGGGTGTCATGACACCTCAGGCTAGCCTTGAGTCGTGCCATATGACCACTTTTCAGTACAACACGGATGTCCATTGTCAAATTGACCTTCCTGCCAACTCCTCGGGAGCACATATCAGCTTGACATATAGCGCACAGACTTGCATTGCGAGAATAAGCACAGTCAGCTTGACCGTTTCAGCTTGCGTGTTACTCATGTCCCCAGCAGGCAACAGCGCACTTCATTTGCCACCTGTTATGTGTCTAGTCTGACGTGACGCTGCTTTCACTCCTTAGACAGTGTCATGATGTGCATCAACATTTCAGAAGGCAGCAAGGCCGTCAAGGTGATATATGCATGCGTCAGCCAGTCAGCAGAGCTGCAGGCAATGGCATGGGCTTCATCTGGCAGAGGCGCGCCCTGCTGCGCGAGCCACAGCAGGATGCTGGGCTTGACAGCAATCAAATCGTCAATTTCCTCATCTTCATCATCAAGGCTCCACCATGGACAGGGGGGGTTGCTGCTGCCGTGCCCACTTCAAGGTGACAAGGTCGAGGTTGAGAGCTGCATACAGTGTTGTGATACCAGACCAGGGGCAGTTGTTCCTGTGGGCCCACTTCAGCACTGCCAAGTGGCCTCCAGCAGCGGCACAGGCGCAGGTGTCCTCATTCCAATTGCAGCCATTCTGTCGCGCCCATTGTAGGACTGCCAGGTGGCCCCCTAAGGCTGCGCATGAGCACGTGCAATGATCCCAGTTGCAGCCGCTCTGGCGAGCCCGCACTAGCACCGCTAGGTGGCCTCCTTCAGCTGCATTGGCGCAGGTTTCCTCATCCCAACTGCAGCCATTCTGTCGCGCCCACTGCAGGACTGCCAAGTGGCCCCCTCTGGCTGCGCATGCGCACGTGACCCAATCCCAAGGGCAGCTGTTCTGGTACAGCCATTGCAGCAGTGCCAGGTTGCCTCCAGCAGCTGCTGCAGCACACAGCCTCATTGCCCATGTTTGGGTCAGGGGGTTGTTTGGGTCAGGGGATTGTCCTGCAGCAGTTACCCAGGCATGGGCATGCCAAGAGTAACCAGCTTGCTGCCAGGCTGCTTGCAGCGCCTGCAGGTCTCCCTGTGCAGCAGCTTGATGTGCCTGCAGGCAAGGTACCTGTCTGCAGGCAAGGTACCTGTCTGCAGGCAAGGTACCCTTCAACACCTGTTTTGAGGCCTTGTAACCCTGCAACATCGACAACCTCACTTGTCGGACATCTCCCAGAGCCGGTTCATGTATGTCATCCATGGCTCCATGTATGGGGGCTTGCCAGCCAGGGTCTTGTCGCCCTCCCCCTTCTTCTTCACGAATTATACATTGCCTGGCTGTCTTTGACCTGTGAGGTCAGGTAGGGTGAGGTCAAAAGGCCTGGATTGCCAAGCTTCTGAATTGCATTCCCATGTCCCCAAGTATCACATGCAGCGTTCTAGCAGATATACTGAGTTGCAATGTGATTGCAGGGAGCCTTCCCCGGCCGACGTTTGCAAGATGTGCTATCAGCCCCACACCCGGGATCAGTGCAAGCTGCACAGGCAGTAGCTGAGCAAGGTATGGGCCTTTCCATTCCATGAAATGATGGTGCTACCCTGAGCCTGAGCCCTATAGCAGATGAGTGTTGGCACATGGCTGCTGATGTACCATGCTGGTGGTGCTGCCATGAGTACCACAGCAGGTCAGCACCAGCGCCAGCTCCATGACTGCACGAAGACTACACATAGATCACATCAATGCTAAGTGCAATAAATCAGCAAGCAGAATGGTACAAAGAAGCGAGATGGAAACCATTGTTCAACACTGGCATGGGGCAGCCGTTCTTGTGCAGCAGAGCTAATAGTCAGGATTGTAGACCCCAGGATTGTCATGCTCATACTCTGGGTTGTTCCAGGAGTAAAAGTTGTGCTTGGTGTCCAGGGAGAGGCCAGCACTTGGATACAGCTTGTTGCCAACCTTGTTCGTCTTCTCGGTCTCCAAATTCAGCCCTGACGCACCTGTGTCCTTGCACAGCTGGTAACAGCGGTTAATGAGCAGCTTGGAAACTCCCTGGCCGCGGTGGCTGGGCGCCACATACAGGTCATTCAGCAGCCAGTGCTTGCCTGCAGCAGACAAGTGCCCATGTGTCAGTTAGAGAGGCGAAATAACAGCTGCCCGAACTTGTCTCTTCCAATCAGCTCACCCATGCTCAGGGATGAGAAGAGTGGGTAGAGCTGTGCCATGCCAACAGCCTCTGTACTGGCATACGCGAGGAACACAACGGATTCCTGCTTGCTGAGACGCTCTTGCAAAAATATCCGCGCTCTGGAGCTGTTTTCGGGCTGTCGGTAGAACTTCAGGTACTGCTCAAATAGTGGTGCAATGACCTCCACATCCTCAAGTGAAGCCTGCCTGATGCTCACATTGGACATCACAGACGGCTTGGCCAAGATTGTGAAAGCTGCTAATTCCCCTGACCGCGCAGGATCGCTCCACACCTGCATGCTGACACCAGACACCCTGAGCAGCAGGTTGGCATGACTTGATGCTACAATTCACCACATGCTGCACGGAATCTTCTTACACTGCACCGTGATCCCAGCAGGTCTTTTGGGTGCCAGGAAATTGAACCTGGCCCTGACGATTGGAGTGCCCCCCCTTACTTAGGTCGCCATGTAGGGGTTCCTACCTGATACCAGTTTTGAGACAGTCTTTTCCAGGGGGCCTTGGTCTGGTGGCCCGCATGGAGGAGGTGCGTCTGCCCACCGTACCAAAGTGTTCTGCTGCATGCTATTGGGCTTCCATGTATGAAATGAACAAGCTGCTGCAGGATGACTTATATGGAGGGGACATCTACGACACTGTGGCAGAGCCAGTTCTGCCAGCGGCAAACACGCCTGCAGATGACTCCAGCAGGCGCCAGGTTGACCATGCCAGAGACATATGTTGCCTTCTTGTGTGCTGCTCACAACTGCACACTCTGTGCTTCACTAACTCTACCATCATGCAGGTGCCTGTCAAGGTGCAAGAGCCCACCCCCATGGAGGCTGATGCTCCCGCCAGGTACCTGGTCAGGGCACTGCATCAATGTGTATTGGCCAGACACTCATTGGCGACCTGCTTGATCCACAGCACACCTGCGAAATGCTGTGCCCACACCTCGCCTTTTCCGGCATTTCTGTTACTTCCCTGCAGGACTGAGGCACCAACCAGCAGCATAGCGGAGCTGCAGGTAAGCTGGACTGCTCCAGGAGCAGCAAGCCATGCATTGCTCGTGCCCTGTGCCTCCTCTGCGCATGCAGGCACCCCTGCCAGACAGCCTCCATGCCTCATCCTTGCTCTGCACATGCAGGCACAGCTGGCGACTACCCAGGCAAGCCTGGACCGCTGGCAGAGCACCTTTGCCCCTGTGGCACAGGATGCCAGCATCCCACTTGAGCCCGATGCTATCCTGGCTGAGCTGAGGCAGACGCGCGAGGCACAACCCAGCGCAGCTGCAGCAGGCCCTGTGAGCAGCGCTGCAGGGGACCTGCTGGCGGCCAGGCAGCGAGAGGAGAGCCTGCAAGTGAGTGTGGGGGTGGTGCAGGTGTCGGGCAGGGGATGTGGCACAGCATGCTTGCTGCAATGGAATACTGCAAAAGCGGCTGCAGCAGCACTCGCTGCAGGAGCAAGTGAAGCAGGTGTCGCTGAGCAGGACCCGCCTTCATTCTGAGCTCCCTCATTGGCACATGTTGTTGACAACTTAGCTGTTTCCAAGCCTGTGTGCCAGCTGGGAGCAAGAGGTGCATCAACAGGCAGCAGGAGGAGGGCCCACATGTGAGTGGGTGGTGCGGGACAGCTGTGTCCATCAGCAGGTGGCGCTGATGTGCTGACAGGCCATCAAGCATGTTTCAGCAGGTGCAGCAGCTTCTCAAGGGATACATGAACGTTTTAGTGCAGCGGGACAATATTCTGCACTTCAGTGGGCAGTTGTTCTTGACATGTACAGCCAGGCAGTCAAGGCCTCATATATGTCAGATGTAGCTCACGATGCAGCAGCCGAGAGCCCTGTGAGGCACGCTAGGTTGGCGGGCAGTCTGCACATGAGTGGGGTCTCAGTCAGGGGCTGGGCACGGCAAGTCGATGCTCATGTCCCACCTGCAGGCCCAGGTGGCAGAGAAGATGCTGGAGAACTTGGAGCTGCGCAAGGCCATGCACACAGCCAAGGCAGCCTCAGAGCCCACCATTCTCCAGGTGAGCCTTATGTCAGTAGGTCTGGCAGCCTCCAGGAAGGCAGCGGACTGGCTCACTGTCTGGGCTTGCAATGGTGCTGTGTTTCAACAGGGCCAAGTCCACCAGTAGGGCTGGAGTGGCTTGGCGCAGGCCAGCTATAAGCCTGGATGAAGCCTGACAGTGCAGCTGGTTGTCACCTGGTGCAGCCAATGCACAGACAGGTTCCGAGCCCACCATTCTCTGCAGATGAGCCTTCTGTAGACAGGTCTGGCAGCCTCAAGGAAAGTGGATAGCGTGGCCATCCTGGCATGCATGTTTGCTGTCGTAAACAGGGCCAAGTCCATCAGCATGGCTGAGGTGGTCTGGTGCATGAAGTCAAGACAGCCTCCCAGGCTGTCCTTCTGCAGGTCAGGCCCCTGCTGCACAGGACTGGGCCTCTGCCAGGCAAGCCCCCCCAGCATTTGCCACATTGCCAACTCATGGCTGGCAGGTGTGCCAGCTGCTGATGGGCCCCACTGCGAGTGGTGCGCCTGCAGCATGCAGCCTACCTCTGCTCAATCTCTTGTTGCAGGTGACAAAGCCGTTATTGCACCTTGCCCTGCTTTCTGTCTGATCCTTCACGCTGCTGCTGCCTGCAAGCTGCCCTCTAAGACCATCACCATGCTTGCGATGCAGGTGCGCCAGCTGCTGATGCCACCCGCAGCTTCCCGCGAGTCTGAGCACGCGAACGCAGCCCAGTGTAGTGTCATGGTGAACTACAACCCGTAACCCCTATGCCTACGTGCTGCAGGTGCGCCAGCTGCTGCTGGACCCTGCAGTGGCCCGCGAATTTGAGCGCATGAGCGCGCAGCTGCAGGAGAAGACGCGGGAGGTGCGGCGCCTGTATGAGGACACGCAGGCGATGAACTTCAGCCAGGAGGGCAAGACAGGGCGCCTGCTGATGGCCAAGTGCCGGACGCTGCAGGTGGGCAAGGTGGTTCAGAATCAGAAAGCGGTCGCTCCGCAGGGGCCGCTTCGCTGCCTGCTCAACCTCTGCAGGCAGCCAACCAGGAGACATGGCTTACAGTTGGCCAGGGTGCAGTACACGTCCTGCATAGCTTGACATGGTTCCTGCAGGAAGAGAACGAGGAGATGGGACGGGAGCTGGGCGAGGGCAAGGTGCACGGCCTGGAGAGGCAGCTGGCCCTGGCCAAGAGCTTTGCGGAGGACATGCGGCGTGCGCACGCAGAGCTGGAGGATCACTGCACCACGCTGGATGAGGAGGCCGAGAAGCTGCAGGACGAGGTGGGCAGTGGTATGGAAGCTGAGGCAGCTGTGGGCCACATGGGGTTTATTGTGATTCACGCTTGGGCTGTGCTGAATGTGGAGGCTGAGAGCCTGTAGGACCATGTGGGCACTTGAGCAGAATTTAGCAAACCTAGTCTCGGTGGAAGGCTGTCATGAAATGTGGGGGCAGAGAAGCTGCAGATCCAGGCAGGAGCTCAGATTGCTGGAAGTGTACACAGGTGTGTCACAGCGTTGAGGTGTAGGACAAGATTTTTGGTCAACACTACAAGTTTGGATGGGTGTGCACGAGGGCCATTGCAGCATATTCTGAATTGGCTGAGCAGGTGCAGAATGAGGTGTATTGAGCGGAACTGCAGTGGAGTGTGCTCTGCGGGAGCCAGTGGTGATGGGTACCTGAATCAAATGCTGCGTGAGTGAGCACTGCGCGCTAGACAAGGAGGCTGACCTGCGGTAGAGCTGCAAAGCTGCAGCACAAGATGTGTGCATGCATTGTCCACTCTCCCCAAACATCTGCAGACCTGTGGCTGCAGCAGCGAGTTGTGCTGAGGGCAAGGCTGCCTGTGGGCGTATTGTTTTGCGTCCAGTGGCTTGGCCGCTTAGCCTCACAGGCAACATGACACGCAACTGTGCAAACCCTTGACACACACCTAACATCCAGAGCGTCAAGTTGTGGCAAACAGGCTGACATGAATGCTGTGGACTCCAAACACATCCCATGGAACCTCCTGGGCCCCTGCTGCATAATGCCATCCCATAGCGCCTTAGTGCAAGACGGCAGAGGCGGACGTCAAGCCCAGACTCCATACCAAAGTCCCCTGAGGCACCCTGCTGCGAAGTGCCAGCCTGCAGGGCAATAAGACAGGGCAGGCCTAAGTGTCGTTCACGCATGTCCTTGGGTAAGTCTGGTGTCCACCTGCTGCAGAATGCGAGCCTGAGGCGCAAAGTTGCAGAGGCAGAGCTCAAGGTGCACCGCGCCCCTCACCCACGGGCGCCCTCAGACCGAGACAGGCGGCCAGGATTTGGAGGTTCATATATGGGTGGCTCGCGTAGCTTTCAGAGCCCCCCTGGCGGCAGAAGGTCTGGGGAGGCGTCAAACGTGTTGCCCATGAAACGCAGCCTGCCCGACAGGGATTCGGAACGATATCCCAGCAGGCCTCGTGGGGGAATCAGACCTTGAGTCTCTCCCAGCTTGCTAGTTGTCAACTGAAGCTCTGCATTTTGGCTGACCATTTTGGTTTTGCAGTCACTGTCCTCTGACTCCATTTGCAGCAGCACTTTAGCATCTCAGCAGTACCCCTGGCCTTCCTCAGTGTACAAACTCTGGTATGAAGTCATCATCATCGACCTCAGGGCGGCGAGCAATGCCATCATCAAATTTGGGGGCAGTCATCTCCTTGACCAGCTTCTTCAGCCGCTTTGTCAGGTCTGTGATGGCCTCATGAATGTCTGCATGCATGTGGCTTCTGTGTGATGTTTGGTGAGCAGGGGCCCAGTCAGATGCTGTGAGCCAGCAGCGGGCTTGCTTTGAGGACAAGATGCATCGCCTCCCAACACCTCATGGACCAGCTGATTGCAGTTTGCAGCAGGCATGTACATATTGCAGGAGGCCAGGCGCACCATGCAGCTCCCCACAACTCTGACTGCACAACATGCATGGCGCCTGCGCTCTATGTGTGTCCACTGAAGCTGCTCACCTCCTTCATCCATGGGGCGCGGCAGTGCATTGCCATCTCTGTCTGAATCCTCAGAGAGCAGCATGCGCTGCTGGCGGTTGCCCTCGCTCCACTCGCTCAGCAAGCGCCGCACCTGAGTGGAAACTGTGGCAGAAGCGGAGGTAGACGTTGGCAGGGCACACTTGTCCCAGGCAGGCTGCAGGGTCACATAGGACTTGCTGAGCATATGTCAAGATCACTGGGCACCCAAGGCAGGCTTGCCAAACTGGAGTGCTTGAGTCTAGGTCCATCCTGTGCAAGTTGCGTGATCAAACGGAACACGTGCTGGGAACAAGCAGCACAATGACCAACGGCACGCAGCAGGCTGAGGCAGCAGCATGCAAACAGTCGAGTCAGGCTGCCGCTGATGCCGGACGCCCATGGGGGCTGCCACAAGCTGAGCAGGGGAGCTGCAAACTGTACTAGCTGGCGAGCAGGGGCTGAGCTTAGCTGCACTGTTTCTGTGTCTGTGCAGCCTGGCATCTCCTGCTGCCAGCGCCGAACTCTGGCTTTGCTAAGACCTCTCCACAAGTCATGCCTGCTGCGATTTCTGAGTTTGGCAACACACTGTTGATGGGGTATTGGTGGCCTGCCCCTAGGCTGACCAGCTGCATCTGGCGGTTCCACAGCCCTGCAGCCTGTGGCATTCAGCATTTCCTGCCTAGGAGAGTGCCGCAAGCAAGCTGCCCAGAGGCAGTTGATGCTCACATCAGTGACCAGCAGGATGGGGTTGGTCTGGTTCCTGATATCGTACACATTCCCTGACACCCGGCCAGCGTAGTCCCCCTTCAAATAGATGTACCATGTGCCATCGATCACGCTCATGGTTTCCAGGCGCGTGGCTTCTATCTCTGTGAAGGTCTGGTCGCTGTCAAACCTGCAGGGCATGGCTGCATGCCTGTATCTACCAGCACTGCTTAAGTGGGCAGCTGCAATAGGTGGCTGTCAAACCTGCAGGATGCGCCAGGTAGACGCTTGCATCTGTCTGACAGGCAGACATGGCTGTCTTGGGTCACCGTGAAGGCCTGCACTGAGCCCATACGAAATGCAGCGGGTAAAAGTAGAGCGACATGTTCAAGACCTGTCAGACAACTCTGCTGGCGTACAACTCACCAGAAGCTGTGCTCTACAAGCCAAGAGCCTGTCAAAGGTGTTTCTTGTGGCATACATGTGACACACTCTGGTCAGGTTGCCAGAGCAGGAGTCCACTGACCAACAGATTCCCTGCTTTCATTGAGCCAGACCGCTCCACACAACAATCTGATACACAGATGTTGCCCCCTCACATCTGCGCTTCTGGCCTGCACCTGTCTGTAACTCTCACTCAGGTTCTGCTGCCATTGCTTATTCCCCTCCGTACCATCCAGTCAGCTGGTGGGCCACAAGCTGCCTTTCACTGCTGTTTCTGACCTGACAGCACCTACAACTGTCCCAGCCTGACCCTGTGCTCACCAGCACAAGTCCTGCTCCCCACGGCTCCTCCTTGTAGGGTCGTCGAGGCACAGGTTCCAGGTGGCAGAGGCCATCAGCACGCTGGGACTGATGGTGGGGTGCCCCACAAAGTCGCTCTGCACCTGCACCAGGATGGGCGTTATCTGGGTCTCCTTGCCACAGTCCGCCCTGCAGGAAGCAAGCATTACCATTTGAGTGCCAGTTCCACCCTCGAGGCAAGGGACTGACACACACAAGTGCCTGCGCGGCAGGGGCAGAGGCTGACCTGCTCCTGTTACTGCTTTCTGAGGTGTAACACATAGAGAGGTATATTTGGAATGACACACATGCATGGCCCCATCTATTGCAGCTTCACACGTGCAGCCTCAGGGCCCATCGGCTGGGAAGCTGCCAGAGCAAATACATCAAGGCATGCGCCTCAGGCTCCAGCATGCTGAAAGGTCTGCTCCCCACCCAGGCACCTGCTCCTGCTGGCGCGCACAGCCCCCTGCGCAACAACAGATGCAGTCCAGACACGAGTAACACTGTTTTGCTGCCCCTCCCCTGCAGCAAGGGCACATAGGCAGGGGACATAGGTAGTGGACCATATGCAACTGCAGCAACCAGGTCTCTCATGCCTCTGCCTGCAGTCAACTGTTGCCATGAGTCGCACAACACCCTGCCCTTACTGGCAGCCAAAGGGCCCATAGGCTGGGAACTCCCAGGGGTACTCGCAGTTGCCGTCCCCGCACACAGGGTCCACCCAGGTGGGCGTTAGAATCTTCTCCCCAATGTAGGCCAACACCTCGTCACCGCTCTGGAAGGTGGCCGTCATGCCGCCATCTGCAGAGGCAGCGGCCTTGGAAGCCAGGACACCTTACAGGACATCTCTCAAGGTGCAGCCACCAAGACAGCTACTGGGGCCACCAGATTCCAGATTCCTCTGCAGCCCTTGCCAGAGGCCGGCAATGCTGAGTGAGGCCTACTGATAGCCACGCATATGGCTTGCCCACGGCATGCACAACACAGCTGGCCACCCACAGTCCCCAATGCCTGGCTTGGAGGCCCCAGCGCAGAGCTGCAAAGCTGTGCACATAGATGCCGCAGAGCTGGGGTGGCTTGCCTGGCATGAGCTGGTTGCGCAGGGTGGACACCACCTCCCCCGAGTTGTAGGCTGAGGCTTGCAGGTACAGCACAATCAGGTAGGCCGCCACAAACAAGGAGTACCACAAGACATGCTTGTACTTCCGCTGCGTTTCCACGGCTGCCTGCACGAAGACCACAGCTTTCACTGTTTGCATTCTGTGGGGCACATCACAACATTGTCTGCCAGCCTGTAGGGGTTCTGCAGGCCCAGCGGCACAAGGAGCTTGCAAGCCTGCAGGGCGTGGAAGACCTCCATGTCCACTGCAGCCTGCAGGGCCAGCACACTTATTCATGGCCTCAGGTGGAGTGCCTGCAAAAGGCACCACCCGCATCTCCAGTCTCTCAGGGTGCGGGAGCTCTAGCTCAGGCTGCTGGCAAGGACATAACAAACATTGTGTGCACATGAGAATGACTGGTTGGCAGCACTGGGTGAGGTGCCCACGAGATGCAGATATCGAGTTTTGAGCCTGCCAAACCACGATCATGCTTTCTGTGCTCATCTGGCACAGCTGCAGGCGGAGGCTGCGTATTGCACATCTCAACAACAGCTGGCCAAATGTCACTGGGCAGAGCAAGCAAGCACCACGTTGAAGCGGGGGCCGCACCGCAACTTTCTCCTGCACTGCCTGAGCAATCTCCTCGTTTGTGGGTGGAGCCTTGCCAGTGGCAGGGTCTGTGGGTGGAAGGCCTCTCTGCCGCCTGCGGGCGCCAATGTAGCTCCCCTTGCGGCCATCTACACCTGGCCCTGCACAGCATACCAAAGAGGCTGACATAAGGGTGTTCCACACAGAAGAGGCCCCTGCACCCATCCAGACCTGGCCCTGCAAAGCATTGCTGTTTGTTTGCAAGCGTTGATGTAGAGCTTTCCCAGCACTGGCGACTGAGGCCCCAGCTCACAGCCTCATGGACAGAAGGGTAGCAAGTGTAAAAGAGGCCCTTGCGCCCCTCCAGACCTGGCTCTTGAAGTAGTAGCAGCATGGTTGCCGGGGGCAATGTAGATGTTTCCCAGCGCGAACAACTTTGTCCCGGCTTACTGTCTCCCTTCTCCCTCAATTTGCAACACACTTGAAAGTCCTGCTTACCATCCGCAACTCAGCCCTTGGCCTTACCAGGGATGTAAGCAGGCAGCAGAGTCCAGGTTGCTGCCTGCCCCACATACACATGAGCCATGCCGACCTTGCAGCCCCTGCTCCATGCCACCACCCCACTCCCTCTTACCCAGCAGGATCTTGGCAGGTGGCGCCTCACGTGCCAGCTTGCTGTCGCCATCTGTGGGTCGAAGCAGCGGCGACCCGCTGGCATTTGAGTCCCCAGAGAAGGCTCGAATGGCTGGGCTGCCAGGCTCTGACTCCACGCCACCTCCGTCTGGGCCTGCAGCTCCAGCATGAGCAGCTGCCCTCGCTGCTGCCTGGAAGCCCAGGCCTGTACGGGGCGCCCTGCAAGGGCAGCAGAGGCATTAGAGTGAGGTAGCTGTGGTAGTGTCGGCTGCTTTGTCTGTAGGCAATCAGTGCCTGTTGCTGAGGCAGCTTGCGGTGTTGTGCAAGACTGAGAACTGGCTGCTACGCAAGGTGCATGCAGGCAACTGCTGCACAACGTGGTTGCATCGTAATAAGACACCACAACAGATATGAATAGGCTCATGCCGGTATGCCTCACCTCACAGGTTTGAGAGCAGAGCGCCGTGGGGGACTGCTGGGCCCTGGGTCTGCACTGCTGTCCCCCAGGTCCTGAGAGCCGCGGCTGAGCAGTCCAGCTGCGCTATTGAAGCTGCTTGCAGAGCTTTCAGACATTCTGCCTGTTCACAAAGGTGGCAGCAAGGGGAGCTCAGGATGCTGCAGGTGCACTGCTGCTCATCATCAGCTGGTGTCACCGATGCTGAATTATAAGCCCTCGGGCAGTCAAGGCGAGCAGGTAAGCGTTGCACTCAGTGCAGCACTGAGGGCAGCCTGTCAGACCGGCATTTCATGAGTGAATCATCTGAAAAGAGAAAGAAGCAGAAATTGGGGTCAAAGTCAAAGTCTTGCAGATGATCAGCCTGCCCTGCACATTGCATTCCACACCATGCTGGCCACTCCAGCTGCCAAGAGTCGCTGCGGGGCACAAACTTGGCAGCAGCACACCCTGCAGGCTTATTCACCATAGAAGCACAGTAGTGGCTGCCAGAGGGTGAGGAACACCACATGCCGATAGCCATGGCTTTGAACAGTATGCTTCATGTCATGACTCGGCTGGGCACCAGAGCCGGCATGAGGCTTGCTGTGATATGGGCCTGCTGCAGGAGCATGCAAGCGGGAGTGGGACTTGATCGGCTCATCAGAAGGGCCCTGCAGACAGGTGGTGCTGGCCCCAAGCAGCGCAGCCGGGCAGGCGACTTCACAATGAAGTTCGGCATGGTTGTCATGGCAGTCGGTGAGGAAGCTGCACCTGAAGTTGCAGCAGGCTGCTATGCACGGCTTATGTGTGGGCGCTCTTGTGTCTCTGTTGCTGCTTGCCTGCCTGTGCCAGCTGTGTGTAGGTTGGAGCTGGCAAACAGATGGCCTTTTATTCCTCTGACCGTCACCCTGCATGGTTGCAGGCCTGCTCAACCTTGCATTGCCGGAAGTCGGACTCAAGGCAGCAGGGGGCGACCCAGCATCTGCCAGCAATCCCTTGGGTCAGTTGGTCGCTGCTTCTTGTCTGCAGGCCGCTCTCTGGTCCTGTGACACTGAATCTGAGCTCTCTGTGCAGCTGTTGGCAGTGCACAGACCCTGGGCCTGTGCACATTTGTGATTGGCTGGTTCAACTACCTGGGTGGGAAGGCAGATGCAGAATGGTTCCTCTGTGGTAGGCTGCTTGCATGCACCTCAGCTGCATTTCCAGAACAGAGCATGCGCAGCAGGCAGCACCACTCTGGGGCAATCTTGGTTTTCTGTGTTGGTACCTCTTTTGCATACACTACTCTTGTGCACGCTGCATCGTGCCAGTATGTGAGATGCATGCAACTCTGCTCTCTGCAGCCTGCTCCTGCACAATAAGGCAGTGTGCTGCCTGGCGACTCAAGCCATGCCAGACCAAGTCCTCCCCTGTCCAAGGGCATGTCTGCTGCCAGCAGGTGGCATCCTAGATCGCCTTGCAGCGTACCTTGTTGTGGTGCCCCTGGCCCTGCTGGGCCGCATCCCGATGTCCCAATTTCTGGCACAGACGGTGCTGGATTTGGGGAGTGCCCTCTACACTTGGAAGCTGTATTCTGAGGACCAGGCAAGACGAATGTAGATGTAAGCAGCCGAGACCAGATGCCCGCCCAAAGACCAAACTCTGTCTGCAGCAAGTATCCTCAACCTGATGGTGACAGGGTTCGAGCCAGGCAAAAAGTGAGCATCCAAATCCTGGAGAGAGTTCAGCAGGAGCATCAGAGCCGCAGGCGCGCCATGGCTGCTGCTGCAGGGAGTTACCGGTAAAAACGGTCATCATGTGGATAGCACCATGAGATCATCTTGTTTGTCAAACAGCAAGTGTCCAAGATCAGTACATGTGCCCTTCAAGACTTTTTGAGCGGAAGTCCTGGCGGCCAAGATTGACGTTGGTGGCGAAAACAGCAACTGTGAATTGGTGGCAATGTCCAAGCCCTAACCCTGCACATTGCAATCCCCGCTGTTGGCCGCATAAGCTGCCAAGAGTTGCTTCGGGAGGTGACTTTCGCAGCAGCAGACCCTGCAGGCTCATTCACCACAGAGGCAGAACCATGGCTGCCAGAGGGTGAGAAGCATTACACGCTATCTAGCTGTGGCCTGAGACAGTATGCTTCCTGTGATGACTTGGCTGGGCATCAGGGCCATCACAAGGCTTGCTGTGAATTGTGCCTGCTGCAGGAGCATGCAAGCGGGAGCGGGATGTCAACAGCTGATCAGAAAAGCCCTTCAGTTGGGTGATGCCGCCCCCAAGCAGCGCAGCCGGGCAGGCAACTTGATAACGCAGTGGGGCGTGGTCCTCATGGCAGTCAGTGAGGAAGCTGGGTCTGATCCTGCAGCAGACTTGTGGATGTGTTGTCAGCTGCTGCTGCTGCTTGCCTGCCTGTGCCAGCTGGGTTCGGTTAGCGCTGGCAGAAGTATGGCCTATTCTCTCTCACACTCTGCCACCCCTGCATGGTTGCAGGCCTGTTTCCACTTGCATTGCCAGAACTTGGACTCAAGGCAGCAGGGGCCGACCCAGTGTCTGCAATCCATCTTTTGGGTCAGTTGGGTACTGCTTTCTACCTGCAGGCCGCTCTCTGGCCCTGTGACACTTGGTCTGAGCTGCAGCTGTTGGCATTGCACACACCCTGGGCCTGGTGACATGTGGGATTGGCTAATTCACCTACCTGGGTGGGAAGGCGGATGCAGAGTGGTGTCTCTGTGGTAGGCTGCTTGCGTTCCTCGGCTGCCTCCCACAAGAGAGCATGCACAGCAGTGTGGGGCACTGCAAGATCTCAACTCCTGTGTAGATGAATCTTGTGCATGTGTATACCACTCGTGTGCACGCTGCATTGTGCGAGCTCAGAGCTGCATGCAACTCAGCTTTGTGCAGCCTCCTCCTGCGCAACAAGCCAGCGCGCTGCCTGGCAACCCAAAAGTCATGCCAGACCAAGCCCCTCCCCTGTCCAAGGGCATGTCTGCTGCCTGCAGCTGGGATTCTACATCGCCTTGCAGCGTGGCTTGTTGTGGTGCCCCTGGCCCTGCTGGGCCGCATCCCAATGTCCCAACTTCTGGTACAGACGGATTTTGATCTTGGGGGTGCCCTTTACACCTGGAAGCTGGATCTGAGGATCAGGCAAGACGGGACTGAGTGCCTCTGTCAGTTATCGTAGCCAGCTACCAGACCCCGGCTGCAGCAAATATCTTCAAGATGACATTGACAAGCCAGGCACAAAATACACTTTGAATCCTGGAGAGAGTTTAGCAGGAGCATCAGAGCCCCAGGCGTGCCAGGGTTGTTGCAACAGAGATAGTGGCCGTTCTACCTCACGTGATCCATCTGTGTAGCACCATGAGATCATCTTGATTGTCAAACAGCAAGTGTTCCAAATCTGTAGAGGCGCGTTTCGATTTTTGTGAATTGAATTTCTGGCTGCCAGGATTGACATTGGCGGCGGAAAAAGCAACTGTGAGTTGGTGGCAAACAATCCTGTGGTCAGGTTCTCCCATAGGGTTTGAGATGCATTTCGAGACCTGCTGTGCATGCACAGGAGATGTCCTTCCTCAGGGATTCTGGAGGTCGGTATCATCCGAGCTGCATGCTCGATTCAAATTTTTGCTTAACCTTGTTACATTGCTGTGATGCAGCCAGATTGATCAGGCAGGCTGTTCAGCAGGCCAGGTGTGATCATCTAACCTTTCAGCCCTTATTCGAAAATCTTGAACACCTGGTTTTCATCACAACTTCAGTGGAGGATTGCCTTTGCCTGCAGAGCCTTGGAGAGTGACATTCAAAAGGTGGTGGAGATCATCGCTCCTGGGCCACAGGGGGTGGGTGGGCTGGTTTCCTTCACGCCGTACCGTTTCATGAAGGAGTTGTCAGTGCCTCAACTGGCTGCTGCTAGGGGCCTTTGCTGCTTCGTTTGTGTCTGTGCACCTTCCTGGCCTTGACAGGCTGACGGTGCTGCATGCAACCTTGCCCAGAAGATATGTGTGCCCTGCAGACCTCTGCGAAGGCGTGGGACCAGGCCAAGCGCCAAGCCTCTGCAGACCGCGTCAGGGCAGCCATTCAGAACTGGAAGGCTCAGCACCAGGAGCATGACCACACAGCCTACACGCGAAAGCCATGAGTCGACAGGCGCTGGCAGGCTGTGAGGCTGCTGGTGCAGCACTGACACAGGAGGAGGTCTGAGGCCTCTTGGCCCTCATTTGGTAGCGTCACGAGTCAACACAGCATTGCGCAGTTTCTGACATCATGGACAGCACCTCTACAAGACATCTGCTCCCTGGCCAGAGAGCTTTGTGGCTACCGTGTATGCCAGTCTGTTGCCAGACAAAGTGCCACAGCCGCCCCTTGCCCTCATGTACCTCCGTCAGAAGACTCTGTAAAGCAGCACGCGTGGAGCAGCCCCGCGCTGCCCACAGCACACCGACGTGCTGCTCCACAAGCAACTCTGCCCCCACCCAGGCACCGATCAGCTCCACCCCCCTGGCACTGCCACAATGGCCTGAAGAAGCACACCAGGGTGCTCACGACCAGCACAGTGCACATGGAGGCAGCCAGATGCCACGCCGGCAGCTACTGCTGTGCCTGTCTGCGGCTGCAGCCGGCTGGACCATCCCAGCTGCCGGCGGCAGTGTCCTTTCTCTGGGGCCAGCTGGGGCCGCTGAGGCATTGGCAGCGCGGTTGGAGGGCAGCAGCCTCAAGCAGCTCGGCAGCTCCCCCTTCACGTGGACGCCCAAGCAGGTGGGCCCCATCAGCTGTACTCAAAAGGTATGTGGCTTCTCAGCAGGAAGAAGCAAATCACGTGCGCAGTTTCAGGCAGCAATGGGCAACTTGACCTGTGCGCATACTGCGTGGGTAGACCGCTGGAGGTCAACAGCCGAAAGCAGTTAAGGAGCTCATTTTTATCTGCACGGCCAAGCAGGTGATGTCCTGCTGGCTGCCCTGATGCAATGTTGGGGCAGCACAGCCTCTGGGCGTTGCAGAGCACCTCTGTGGGCAGTACCTTGCCCTAGCCCAGTGTGCAGTCTGTGATGGTAGCCAGGCGGAGGCAGCAGCCTCCAGCAGTCAGCAGCTTCACCTGGGCGCCCAAGCAGGTAATTTCTTACTGGCTGCCCTTAGGCCTATGACTTCAGAGAAGTGCAGGACTTAAAGAGTGTTGCACAGTGTGGTGGGCACCACCTTGCAAACAGGCGTGTGCGCAGTCCACCTCGTGCTGGTGGAGGCCAGCAGCTTCCAGCACATTGGGAGTCTGTTCTTCCCTGTATGAAGGTGACTGCCTGCTGGCTGCACTCAGGCCTGTGACCATCAGGTCGCACAAGCTTGAGGTGTGGCAGATCACCTCTGTGTGCAGCACTTTGCAAGCAGTCTTCTGCGCAGGCTGTGTTAGAGGCGACGCAGGTGGGTAAGACCCTCCAGCAGTTAGGACCCTGCCCTTCATCTGGTCGCCACCAAATGGGGGTATGATCGGATGGGCTGCCAACGGCACCGCACCACCTAAGCAGGGCAGCATCACGGATCTATGCAGGCTGGCCAGTGGTGGCAACATCCGCCTGAGCGAGGACAGGGCCTTCCTAGAGACAACAACCTGCAGTTGCATGAATGCTCTGCCCAGAGATGCTGTACGACACCTAGGGGACAGTGTCTTGGCAGCCATATGCGCAGCAACAATTACTGAGTGGTGCCTGCAACTGCTGACCCCACACACCTGCAGGCTTACTTCCCCAAGTGGCTGTTTGGGGAGTGGGACGTCAAAGCCAAGCTAAAGGCTGCACAGACACCCCTGGGGCATGAGGCCCTGCCAAAGTCCCTTGAGCAGGTGGGGCTTGCAGTGGCAGTCTGTGCTGCGGGCTCTGCAGCATGCCTTAGGCAATGCCATTGCGAAGCTGTCCTACATTTTGTGACATGCTCCCATTGCGGCTGGTTGTGTACGTTGCATGGTCCATGTACAATTCAGATCAAACATCACGACCTTCTTGCATCTCAGCTGCATAGGAAGCTTTGCGCTTGCCTTACAGCCCTCATAGCTGCCCCACATTGCTCAACCTTTTGGGTCTGCTTTCGCAGCTACGTGCCAGAGCTGCTGGCTGGCATCCTTGCAGACCATCATGCATCTGCTACAGACCTAGGTGCAGTTTGTGGCTCTGTGGCTACAGGGTCTGGAGCCACTGCTTGGCGTCCCTTCTGGGGCCATCCTGCAGTTCAGGCAGCGATGGTATTCCACCCTGCCTGACACTTTTGCAAATAATCTCAAGGTGCGCACTGCCAATCCTAGTGCTTGGTCCTGGTGTAGTACCCTGTGACCAATGGCAAATTGCTGCTGATGTGCCCCCCTCTGTGCCTTGTGCATGACTATTGCTGATTGTATGCCCGAACGCTGGTCGTGCGTGGCTCGCGCTTGGCACACACTAAGCTGCTCTGTGCGTGCGTGGCTCTGCAGCTGTTGTCCTTGAAGTCATCTGCTTGCGCTGCGGCTTGGCACCCTGAGTGTGTGACTGCTTGCCCACTCATGGCTGCAGGTGCAGGTGGGCATCCTGCCCAATGATGCTATCATTGCAGACACTGCCTTCAACACAAAAGTGGGCAGGCTGAGTAGGCTGACAGGGCAGCTGCCTGCACTTGGGCTGCTGCTTGCACTTGGGCCATGCACAGGGGCTTCCTGCATGCACGGTGCCTCCTGTCCCTTCACCACGCGGGTGAGCTTGTGTAGGTCAGGCAGCCCTAGCTCTTGCACAGCAATTCGGCAGGGATGTTGGCAGGGGTGCCCTGCCTGCACATTCAACGCAGCAATTATATGCATCTCAGTCCCTTTGATCAAGGACTTGAGCAGCTGACAAGCAGCCTGCAAAGCCATCAGGCTGAACAGCATGAGAGCATGTTTCGCCGCCGACACCAATGGCCGCAGCATAGATCAGGTGCAAGGTGCTCAGCAGTCATCGAAACAACCAAGGCATTCTACACTTTGTGCGATCCATCATGCAGGCCTCGCTGGCTGCCCTAGCAGGCTTCCGAGGCCAGCAGAGAGAGACTGGGCTGAATATAAATCTAATTTGCTGATTCTGACTGCCCTGCTGCAGGCCTGGCTGAACGCCCTGGCAGGCTTTGAGGCTGTGACAGAGGTTGACTTCAGCCCCCGCGAGCCTGACCGCATCACCGTCAACTTCTCAAACAGGGGCGCTGATGAGGAGCAGCTGCCTCCCCACCGGGAGGAGCTGTATCTGCAGCAGCTGCACACGCAGGGCGAAGGGGATGAGTTTGTGCTGAGCAGATGCTTCCGCAAGGTGCGCTGGAGTGCATGTGCAGCCCTATTGGGCTGTGATGGGCTTGGTGCGGCAGGCACAGCAGCTGCCAAAGCAGACTGCTGGGCAAGGTGATCCTTTCAAGGTGGGCAGGAGATCCTGTGCAGTGCCTTGCTTGGCCCTCTGGTGCGCTTGCTGCTGAGGAGGTGGGGCCAACAGCTGGACACGCGCACTCTCTGGCGCGCATTCCTTCCAGCACCTGGTTTTGCAAGGTGGGCAGCAGCCATGTGCCTGATTGTCTGAAGGCACATCAAAGCCAACTTGCAGCCCCTGTTGGTGGTCCTTTGTTAGAGAGTGCACGCTTCCTCGCAGCTGTCTTCACTGCCATTCTGAATCTGCAGGTGGTCTTAGGCGTGAGGGCTGTGGATGCAGTTGACTATGAAGTGGTAACCCGACACACACGCACAGCAGAGGACGCTGTGGCAGTTACACAGCGAGTGGCAGGTTATCTGCAGCCCCAGCAGAAGAATTACTTCAAGGCCAAGGGGCAAGCAGTGTACTTGAGAGACAGCAGCTGGGACATGCTGCGAGTCCCACCACCTGTGGACGCCACCGGGGCTGCTGCCTGCGTGGAGACCCCAAAGGGCTTCACACAGTGCCTGTAGCTGGGTGCTTGACTTTGCAAATGTGTTGCCCAAAGGAAGCTGAAGTAGCTTGGGCCTTGAGCTGCAACTGGTACCTTCTGAACATTGGTAGGTACTTGTAAAGTTCAGATGACAAATGCACATGCAGCTTGATTTCACAGCCATGTGTTCAGTTTCTGCGACACAGCAGCAAGGAGGGGAACACAAAAGTGCCCCTCCATACAGGGTTCAGACAATCTTACAAAAAGCATAAGACGCTGCTGTGGGTTGAGCGGGGCGTAAACATGCTCTGCATGCCGTCACGGATTCAGAGTTCAACTGACCGGCTGTATTCATTCAGGTCCTCCTGTATTGCGTAGAACTCTGTCTCCAGAGTTGTGAGTTTGGACATGAGCATACGCGATTTTGCTTTCTCCTGAGTCAGGCTTCCCTGCAGGTGGCATGTCTGGCTATCGGCAGATGTGTATGTGTCATGCGAGATGAGATTAGACCAACATCTCCAGGGCTGCAGGGTTAAGATAATCAGCAGCGGCTTGCAAATACCCGCCAAAAGCTGTGCTGCAGTGAGGTGGCTGCATTTCGCTTCCCCTAGGCAGATGTGCCAACACCATAGTGAGAGGACTGCCAGCCTGCGATACAAGCATACATGTTGACGTTGGCTGGCAGTCACCCCACACCAAGCAGCTGCTGCCACTACTTCAGCAACCCTCAAGCCGCAGCCCCTCTCACAGACACACCAGGTACTGACCTGCATTTCCAGCAGCTTGAAGTCGGCCTGGGCTGCCTCCAGCTTGACTGTAACCAGCTCATCCATCACCTCATTGTGAGCCATTTGTAGCAGCTTTTCCTCACTCACTGCCAGCCGCTCTGTCAGCATGGCCTTGGCGCGCACTGCAGGCACATCATTGCAATGTCAGGCGCTGGGTCATTACTGCACATGAGAGTCTGAGGGGCACCTCTGCAGCAGCTTCTCCACCCTCACCGCCAGCTGCTTTGTCAGCATGGCCTTGGCATGCACTGCAGGCACGTGGATATCATCCATGCACATTGCCGGCCACATGCCTGTGGTAAGACACAACAACAGGCCTCACCTGACGCTCTTGCCATCTACAGAGCATTTCTTTGGCATGCACTGCAGGCAAGTGGATATCATCCATGCACATTGCTGGCCACATGCCTGTGGTAAGACCCAACAACAGGCCTCACCTGATGCTCTTGCCATCTACAGAGCATTTCGTTGGCATGCACTGCAGGCAAGTGGGTATCATCCATGCACATTGCCGGCCACATCCCCATAGTAAGACACAGCAGTAGGCCTCACCTGATGCTCTCGCCATCTACAATGCATTTCTTTGTCCGCCCTGCCAGGCAACAGGCCACATGTCAACTTTGCCAGTGATGGTCCTGGAATGCCCTCACAGACCAACCAATGCCATCAAGCAAGCATCTGGCTGGCGACGCCACCCAGGAAATGGCTGCCCCAACATCAGCAGACCCCCAGACTCACCCAGAGCATCATTCTCCAGCTGGAGGCGCCCAGCCTGCCTCTCTGCCTGCTGCCTGCCAGCCCGCTCTGAGTCCCGTTCTCTGAGCAAAACAATGCAGCGCTCCCTGAGAGCTTCGCAGTCCTCCTCCCTGCAGGGGTCGCAGGACTGCCAATTGGGAAGAGAAGTACGAAAGGGGGTTCTGAGAGCTGCAAGCCAGAGGAAGAGTGGCACTCTGCAGACATACGTGCTAGATTAGCAGAAGGTGCAGAAAGGTGCAGCCTGCTGGCCGAATCTGGTCGGTTCGACAGGTGATCAACCCAGGGAGTGCACCAACAGGGAGTGCAGGAGACAGGAACAGCTAGTCAAATGGTGGCCCAGAGAAGATGCTGGACCAATGTGAGGGCCCTGACAGCTCACTGTGCCCACAGACCGGCGCTGAATGCAGGGCGTACAGCACACTCAGCAAGCAAAGGGCAATGGCAGCTGCTGGCTTTGGAGAAGCAGGAGAAGCAGATCATGCAGTCACAGGCGCCTACCTGCTGAGAGCTACCAGCTCATCTTCTGTGGTGGGCCCTGCTGCTGGCTGGACAGCATCGCCGCTGCTGTGAGCTGGCACAAGGTCCTCTGGTCTGCAATTGAGGAAAGCCAGCAGGGTGACCAAAAGGCTGCAGACAGATAACAAGCCTCGGAGAGCTTGAGGAGCTGCAACAACAACCCCCAGCAGCACAAAAGCAGCATGGGAAGCAAAGGATCCACAGAGGGCGGCAGTGGCAGTTCAAACTTGACTTTGAGTGCTGCAGTTAGCTGCTGACTCCCACCGTTTCCTGCCCCACACAGCGCTCTTGCAGCTGGCTGCCGTCTCTGAGCAAGATGAAAGAACAGACGCCATCCAGCAGCACTGTCCCTGCTATTGCCTGCCTCAAGAAGCAGGCCTGCGTCATGCAGCGGGCCTTCATCATGCAGCAACCTGGCCACTTTTGGCTGGCTGCAAGTGAGGACCGCTCTGGGACCAAGCCACACAAGCAGTGGGAGGTCCCTCACCCTGGGATGAGGGCGCTGCCTTTCCTGCTGGCCCCGGCCAACCAGCGCTTGGCACTGGCAACAATCCCCACGCCCTCCTCCTCGGAATCGGAGTTGGCCAGCGTAGCATAGCTCTGCAACGGGGGACGGCAGGTTTGGGCGTAGCGCTGCACAGGTGCCAGGCCCAGCAAGCTGTGCTGGCAGCGAGGAGGACATGCCTGCCCATCAGGTCTTCTGCAGGCTGTGGTAATACAACACACTAGAGGTGCGCAAATTGGCGTCCACAGCAGCGGCAACCTTCCAACAGTTCACAGGCAGGCCCCCATGACATACATGTCAGCAATCCTGCTGGAGGCGCTATCAGTGCCCCACCTCTGCCACAGTCTTCTCATAGTCCTCAGGGATGGGGGAGGCGGGGCCCTTGCTGTTGGGGGTGAAATCTGAGGGCAGGTCCAGCGCCAGAGGGGTGCTGCGGCTGCGCCGGTGTGCAGGAATGGTGCCCTTGCTCCTGCAGGGACATGAGGGTGCTCATGCTGATCTTGCTGCTTTGTGTGGCCACTGCAGAAGGTGGCGCCTCGCTCTGTCATGGCATGCATATGCGCCTTTGCTTCTGCAGAGGGTGAGGCATGCGTGTGATGCTGTTGTTCTTGTGTGCGGTCCTCAGAAGGCAGGGTCTTGCCCTGCTGGCCGCCTGGGCGTGCCGCTGCGAACATGTTGGTGGGCAAAGGTTGTACCCTTCTTGCTACACAGGCTTGGGGACATCTCAGCCCTGCTGTGCTTGTGCGTGCTCTACAGAAGGCAGGGCCTTGAACTTGCAACCCGTCTGGGCATGCAGCTTGCACACCGCAGGCCTCATCTGCTGTGAACCAAATGTTATGCCCAGCCCCGGGCATGCTGTGTAGCCACTTGGCCTGCTAGGCAGGCTGCTCTCACATGTTTACACAGGAGGCTTGCTGGAACAAAGGTGTCAGTGCAATCACCTCTGTGAGTCAATGCCAGCCTGACACACAGCGTGGCCTTGCAGGTGTGCAGCGCCTGCCCCACACCATACTAGGGGTGCCCTTCAACACGTGCAGGCACCCCACCTGGTGTGCAGGCACATGGTTGCTGTGCAGCGCCTGCCCCAGATGCTGCTGTCAGGACACCAGCCAGTGCAGGCAGCCCACCTGGAGTGTGCGCGCGCACTGTTGGGCGTGGGCGCCTGCAGCGGTGTGGCAAAGGGGGTGGTCATCTTGCGGTCGCTCCACAGCCGAGGGGTGACCTGCACGGCCGGGGAGGCACCACCCAGGGCACTGCCCCTGGCTGAGGCCGTCCTCTGCAGGCAGGGGTGGCGCATGTGAGTGACTCCAGAGGGCCATGGAACGGTGTCAAGCGCCCAGCTGCTGCCCTGTGTTGAGCTGGCCCTCTGCATGGTCAGAAGCGCCTGCAGGAA
Source organism: Asterochloris sp. CNOR1 (assembly GCA_963969365.1). NCBI lineage: Eukaryota > Viridiplantae > Chlorophyta > Trebouxiophyceae > Trebouxiales > Trebouxiaceae > Asterochloris > Asterochloris sp. CNOR1. The sequence continues at coordinate 940,194 of OZ017762.1, forward strand.
GGTCGACGCTCATAGGATTGTGACGTGACAGGACCAGAGCACTGGCCCTGGCTGTGGGATGTGAACTGGCTACTCAGCAATGGAGCGCTGTCCCCGGCTGTCTCCTCCCTGCAGCGGCTGCAGGGTCATCTGCAGGCAGGGCAACGCTTGTGAGGGACGGTCCAAACCCTCAGTCTGGTGTGAACAGCACAGACGGCTTGCCGCCGGGCCACTGTCCCTGGCTGACCACCAACTCCATAAGAGGGGAACTCTTGGCAGCTCACCAGGGCGAGCTGCTCAGGCTGCAGCATGATGTGATGCTGAGCAGACTGGCTTCGCGCGGGTTGAGCCACCTCATGCAGTGGTTATCAATGACGCAGCTCAGAGGGGCTCTCCTGGCTGCAGAACTGTCTGCCACCAAGCAGACTGCAAACCCATGCATCGCAGCACCTGCTGCTTGCAGATCACCAGGCTGGGATCTCCTGGCTGCAGCAAATAAGACTGAGCCTGACTGGCAGCTATGAACACACAGGGATTCAGCCCGCACCCTACCCACTACAGGACATGTTCATGACAGCTCACCAGGGCCTCCTGGCTGCGGCACTAGCTGCCAGCAAGTACAGTGGTACCTAGCAGCCAAATCGACTAGTCACAGCACCTCTCACTTGCGGCTCACCAGGGTAGGTATTCTTGGCTGCAGGAATTTCTGCCCCCCAAGCAAAGCGGCTGTCACACCTGTGCCCAGACCTCGTAGCAACTGTTGTTTGCAGTCTACCAGGCTGACCTAGCTGCTGGCAGCTCACGCTCATTGTGCACAGCATACATCCCTGGCGACCTACCCGGGCGAGGTCTCCCGGCTGCGCCACCTGCGACGATGGGGGGAGCCCCGAGGCTGATGATAATCTCTTCAGCATGGGCTGCACCAACTCGCCCTGCTCCAAGGGCCCTGGCTGCCTGTCTGCACCATGATCAGGGCTGGCCTGCACAAGGGGTAAGGGAATGCTTACAAATAAGGCTTGCAGGGCCTGGCCCTTGCCCTCGTTTCCCTTGTGCAGGGCAGCCAGCCCCTGCCTGCAGTCACTGGCTGGGATGTCTCCTGAGCTGCCGCTGCGAAGCTGGCGGTTGACATGCGCACAGACCCTGCACTGAAATGCACCTAGTCTGGCCGATGTAGCCATTGCTACAGGTGAGAGGATGGAACATCCTGATCACAGGGCGTCTGAGCTGGGACATTCACTCGATCACAGCAGGCTGCTAGAGGGAGGTTGGAGGAACAGGCACTCCTCACGCATCATGTTGCTTGCGGAGCATCCATCCTGCAGCAGCACCTGTTCCATTGTGACCCACCTGGCAACAACAGATGCAAGGACACCCGGTGTTGTCAGAGCTGTCGGTGCACCTCCTTCAGCTGGGCATGACCCACATGCGATGGCGACACCTGATGGCCGCACCTGTCTTGCGCCTTTGGCGGGGCTGCCTGGCAACAGGCTGCCACCTGACAGGGGCAAAGAGAAGCCCATCCTCTTCTTGGAGGGCGTCCCAGTGACTGACAGGCCTGACGCCAGGGGGCCTGCCATGGATATGGACGCCTGCCTGCCGCTGGCTGAGCTGTCATCAAAACCTTCCAGGTCCTGCAAAAGGGCAGGCACAGCACTCTGTGAAAAGCTTCACCATGTCATGGCTGGGACGGCTGTCCGATGTCATGTCCCAACTTGCCCAGCCCTTGAGGCCAAGCTGGCGGGCACACAGGTCGGGGGCTTTGCCCGCTGCAGACTGAAAGGGCTGCCTGGAACTGGTGACTGACAGGACATGTGGTGCTGTCCTGTAGAGCCTGCTTGAGCCCTATGGCCTGCTGCCTGGCAATGGCCCTGCACAGTGGTACAGCACTGCTGCTGTGAGGCGTTGATGTCCAGCATGAGCTGCAGGCGGCCCTCCCCGGACCACTCAGCTCACCTGCTCAGCCATGACCAGGTCGCTGGAGGCTGCCGACTTGCCCATGGACATGCAGCTCAGGTCTGTCATGCCATCCAGCTCTGGCTGTACATGCTGCAGCCACACTGCACGGATGCTGCAGCGCAGGGTGCCCTGCGGCCTGCAGAGCACGACGCAGCGTTCAAGCTGGGGCCTGCAAGCATGCAGGTGCTGCCAGTCAGGGCGCCGGCAGAGTCCCTGCTTCACCTTTGCTGGGGGGTTCATATGAGGGCACGGTTGACTGCAATGGATGTAGCACTACACAGGCACCCTCCTCCTGCTTCTCAGCATTTCTCAAATCATGCTTGAGCATGATGACCAATATTGACGCCATACATGGAGGGATTGCTTGCTCATCTATTATTGCACCATATTTCACAGTGACAGGAGGTTCTGTCGAGCCAGCCCTGGCTGCACATAAGCTGCCAGACGCTGTGACAGACGAAGGCCGGTGCCAGGTGTCCAAACACCTGCAAGAGCTGCCTCGATCGAGATTCAGCACACACAATGACCCGCTTGCAGCTGCATTGCACACAGCAGGTTGCTCTGCCTGGGAGTCAGGCACAGCGAACTGGCTCACTTGAGTTCCAGTGTGACCTCCTGCGCAAACACCTGGTCGCAGCTGCAGTAGCGTGCCAGGTCCAGGCGGCACTTGGCAATGGTCTGGCGCTGCTCGCCGCCCTTGCCCTGGCCCACTGCTTGCAGCTTGAGGCTGTACTCCTTGGGCAGGAAGCGGTGCCCGTCCTTCACCATGCTGGTGCTCTGCAGAGCAGCATGAGAGATGGTGTCAGTGTTGTGGAAGCAGCACAAGGCATTGTGATCGTCAGCACTGTTGACAAACCACCTGCATGAAAGTGCCCATGCTTGACAGAGCTGGCGTTCTGCAGCCTTAAGGTGAGCAGGTAAGCTGAGCCTTGTTGTGGACCCTTTTGTGGTTGATGCAGCAATTGTTCTGCCACACTTGTGGTCTCCAGACAGCCTGGTCACCAACCATGCATCCCAGCAGAATGAGCAAGGAACTACCTGCAGAATGGGTTCTCCTAAAGCTGTTTTTGTGGCAGGGAGGACACTTGAGATGTCACATAGCTGTCTGCCATGCAGGCCCCTCAGCCTTACAGGGATCCAACAGCAGCCCCAGCAATACACGTCCATGAGGAAGCTCCCCAAAGATTGCTCCCTCAAGGGTATGCCCCTGACCTGCTTCAGCGTTTCGTCCCAGTACACAACATGCTCCTGCCCATCCACGAAGGCTGCTGCAGTGTACTGCAGCTTGGCTCCGCGCTGCCAGGCCAGGGAGCACTTGCTGGGACGTCCGGGCAGGTCACCTGCAGGTACCAGCATGAAATGCTTAAATGTAAAAACTGCTGTAGCTAATGGAAGAGCAGATGTATGACTTGCAGAACCAGCTGAACAAGTGTTCGAAGGCTTGCTGGGAGGCTCAGGCGGATGACATCTGGGCACCAGTGGGTAGAGTGTGGTGCCTGGCATCACTGGGGTGTTGCCATGCTTGGAAGCGCTGCGATACGGCTCTTTTGTCTGCCTGCATCCGCACGTTGCCATCCATGTTGCTTGGGGTTGTTAGACCTGTGCCAGCCAGACATTGCTTGCAGACAGCCAGTTGTCCACTTTGCTGTGAGGGGCGCCTGCCAATGATATCTCACCTGCCACACTGCGCCCAATGCAGTCTGCTTCCCTGCACAGCATCTGGCAGCATTCAGTTGACTCACCTTGCCATGCCTGCACTGAGCAAGCCTCCTGCTTGTGGCCTGAACCAAGCAAAGCGCCGCGGCATGCGCGAACAGGAAAGTGTGGGCGGAGCTATGGCATGCAGCAAGCGGAGAGATTCCAATGGGACCAGCAAATGCAATGAGAGCATGCCCGCCTGACACAACAGCCACCAGCAAAATAGATGATAGCATGCCAGTCTGGCATAATGCTATGTTCTGCTACTAGCAGAACACTCACTGACTGAGTAGGGTACCAGCTCAAACTGGAAGCGCAGGGGCCTCCTGCCCAGTGCGCGCTGCTTGTAGTCCTTCAACCTCCTCCCCAAGGCCCGGCTGGACATGCTGCGTTCTGCTGCCTGTGGCATATGTGCCTGGGCTGGGGTGTCTGCACCTGGGGGGCCTGGACCGGCAGACTCAACTGACACTCTCAGCTCTGCGTGCTGCAAGGGTGCACGTGATCTGCGCAAATTCCTTCTGCCCTTGTGCTGAGTCAGTGCTGTGCGGAGTAAGCATCAAGAAAGCTGGATAATCTGTGCGCTTGTAACAGATCTGGAGTGCTCCACAGGACCGCTTTTCTGAGGTCTTCTCACGCTGTTGGATGGGCTAGGCGGGAGACCATGGCATGAAGCGTTCTTTGTTATGGGCTGCATGCTGGATCTGGCTGGGGATGCATGACTCCCCTCATCCGATCAAAGCCTGGATGCCTGTTCGTCCCCTGCTTAGTGAGAGCACTGTACAGCTCTCCCACTAGGAGTCGGCAATGCCAGAGCGCGTCCAACATTCAACGGCTCTGCAGTTGACTAATCATGCCAAGACTTGGAGCTAGTGACGCCGGCTTCACCTCATATGACCTTCTGCAGCCGTCTGGGCACGCCTTGCTGGGCTACTTTCGCTGGTGTTCATTGTCTCCCTTGGAGATAATGTGCAGCTTCACACATCTGTTGGACGAGGAGGGCTAGAGGAGCAGACTCATGTGTAGTAGAAGAGGGGAAGGGCAGTTCACAGGGCAGTTCACAGAGGGGCACTCCTCATGTCATGTGCACACTGCATGAGCACTCCCAAGTACTGTGACTTGGGGATTTGTACGTCTGCAAGTGCGCTTGCAGCCTTTTATGAATGGATCTAAGTTTCTAGCTGTCAACAGCAAACATATTGGGTTCAAGATTTGGCATCGCCATCAATTTGGGTGGCACCACCACACCTTGCACCTGACGCACACAGCATGCGAGCTGCTGGCTGTGGGGGGTGACGAGGGATGAGCTGCTGCTGCTGCAACGTGCGCAGTAGAGAGGTGCAGCCGCAGCTGGATTGCCTGCAAGGCGCCCACCACAGCTGAGGATGCACTGCACTGCTGAGCACGACGCTTGGGGCTGTTGCTGCTGCTGTTCTGCACGCCCAGCGCAGACTGGCGCAAACTACTGGGGCGGCTCCTCGATCCAGTCCCACAGCTCATTCCAGACATGTGCATTCCTGTCCGCCTTGCCCGCTGCAAAGGCCGGCGGGTCCACATTGTCAAATACATCAAAGTTGGAGGTGTCCAGCGGCTTGCTGATCTTGGGCTGGATCGGCGCGGGAAGCTTCTTCTCCTCCAGCGCCTGTACAGCAGACTAGAAGACATTATGATAATGGCCAGATGGAGTTGAGCCACTTTTACAGCATGTAGGCAGATGACGTGGTGCCTGTGGCCAAAATTGCCAGTCAGCAGAGGGCACCAGATACAGATGCCATGCAGAAAGATTGCACTGTATGGAGGAGCACACTGGATGGAGACATCAGGCATGCTGCAGATGCTCTCTGAGGCAAGCATGCACGGGCTCAGTGGATGAGAAGGACACACCGTGCAATGGCTGCCTGATGCTGCAGCGCAGCCTGCAGGCAGTGTACAAAGGCGCCCTTCATCTACAGCACATGAGGCCGAGCACGGCTGCAATGTGGCCCAGCTACCCACCTGCCAGTCCAGCCTGCTGAACCATTTGTGCCGCTTGATCTCGTCTGCCCCTGTGGGGCCTGACCCTAGCCGCCGCTCAGGATTTACCTGCACAGCGAAGTGCACCAGTGCAGCAGCTGCCAGGGCACAGATGGATTGCAGCAGAGCAAAGAGCCGGGCTTGTGCAAGGCTGGCCAACTGCGTCTCTCAAAACGCACAGCAGTGTTGCCACCAGTGCGGCCACAAGTCCCTTGGCATGAAGTATGCAGTAGACACATGAGGGTGATAGCCAACATCCCCAGCAGCAAGGTGCAGTGGCCATTGGTGGAAGGTCAGGACCAGATCTCTTTCAGGCGCAGTGGATGAGGAAGCTGCCACAGCCCACCCCTCCAGGCAGCGAACAGCTTCTGACAACCTGGAGCAGCTTGTAGATGAGGTCTGCGGCAGACTCTGAGATGAAGTTGGGTACGTAGAAACGTCCCGAGAGGGTGCGCCTGAAGGTGTCCCAGGGGTCACCCGAAAGGGACTTGAAGGGGGGATCTCCCACCAGCATCTCGAATATGAGCACACCCAGGGCCCAGTAGTCTGCTGCCTTGGTGGTGCCCTTCCGCATGATGACCTCGGGGGCCTGCAGGGCCAAAGACAATGGTAAAGAGAAAATGTCTGCATGATGCAGGCACAGACTGGTGCTAGTGAATTTAGCACGAATGCTTGGCACAACTCTGCAGCAGTAGCTGGCATGAACAGGGCCTGTGAGATGTGTGTGAGGCCCTGCCACTCAGGCAGTATCGGCTTGATGGTCTACGAAATGATTGCCCCGGCGCTCTCAAGACCACTGACCTCTAGACAGGGCTGAAATCACTTGCAGGAGGCCGTCCCAGAATTTCCAGACTCAATTGCCAACAAAGCCTGCCATAGGCTGTCAGTCAGCTTGGAAGTGCTTTGCCGGCAACAAACCTGGTAGTCAGGCGTGCCACAAATGGTGTATGTCTTCTCGTCCAAAATCTTCTTGGCAAAGCCAAAGTCGGCCACCTTGCAGTAGCCTTGGGCGTCCAGCAGCAGGTTCTCAGGCTTGAGATCCCTGCGGCAGACATTGGCAACACCTTTCTGGTCTGCTGCACAAGGCATGCCCCTGCGACAAGCATGCAGACAGCATTGCATACAGCAGCAACACAACAGATTGATGCCCAGCAGCGCAGCTGCCCACACAATGAGTGCTCCAGCAGAGTTGGCCAGCGCTGCAGGCTGAGGCTGTGCATCTACATTGACTAAACTTTTCATCAGAGCAATAGGGCTCTTGACCAAGGCGCCCACTAAGACTGCACAAGAACCCACAGATGGTCCACTCGTTGCTGATGCAGGCTGTGGCTGCCAGCACCATGCAGAGGCTGCCTGTGCTCAGCACAGGGCACAGCATCCACGCACACCCCCCACCTGTACACAATGCCGTGCTGGTGCAGGTGCTCCAGCGCCAACAGCACGTTGGCAGCATAGAACATGGCAGTGGGCTCATCGAAGGCGCCCTCCAGATCCAGGTGGTGGAACAGCTCGCCGCCTGGATAGAAACAAAATGCATTCAGAGCTTCAGCCTGGGTGGGCAGGCTGTGACACCTGCTTGAGCTTGATGGTAAGCTGCACGGGACCAGCAAGGGAACAGCTTCATGTGAGTGGCAATGTCCTCAACAGCAGTGCAGCAGCAGCTGTATGCACAATTGCATTCAGGTGCTGCGGTGCAGTTGCATCTGTCCAGCTGGCAGGCAGAGTGCCGCTGACCTACAATGTGACGCAGAATGATGGCCGCTGTGCAGCCCTCCAGCAGCATTGCAGGCACGATGCAGCCACCAGCTGTTCAAGCATGCATTGTGGCATTTGCCTCTGATAGGAGGCAACCATAGGTATTGCCCTAGGAGGCAACCATAGGTATTGCCTTGTTACAAAAGACAAAGGCTTTCATGGAACATCACCCTGGCGCCTATGCACTCCTCCCTATGCAGTCTCGCAGAAAGCCAGAGGCCGGAGCCCTGAGCATGCTGCAGTCCACCCCTTGCTCCAAATGGCCCCACAACAGATAGTGAGTCTTATGCAACCAGCTCACCCCCGACCCACTCTTGCAGGAGGTAGAGGCAGGTCTTGTCCTGGAAGGGGCGCACCAGGCCCACGCAGAACTGGTGGGTGGCCTCCTCCAGGATGCGACGCTCGTTCACCACATGCTCCACCTGCTTGCTCTCCTGGATGGGGGCCTTGTGCATCACCTACAGAGCAGGTACAGTTTCTTTTCTTGTGATGGTGAAGAGACTCACAGCGTTTCCAGTGGTTCAGAGAGAGCCCTGTGCACTAAAGGGTGCTCTGTGGTTGCAGCTGGCCTTGACCATGGGCAGGCTCTACTGCTGCACAGCCTGCCTGGTGACTCTCTTGACAGGGGCCCTGAGCATCAGCCATAGATCCTGGGTGGCAGGCATACACCTCTGATGCTTCACTGATAGGCTGCTGTGCAGCCCCCTGCCTGGGCAACTGCCCCTCACAGGCAGCAGCGGGGGCTTAGATGCAGTTTTGCAGTGGACCTGCTTCCAGGTTCAGGTGGCAGGCTCAGGAGATGCACATGCCCGCTGCAGCAGGAAATTGCATGTGCCCACCAAGCTCTGCAGCGGTCGTGTCACTGCCCTCCTCAGCAGCATACACTTCGTTGGTCTTCATGCGTCGCATTACGCAGGTGACCAGGTCAGGGGCCTTTCAGCACAGCCAATCAGGCAGAGGGGACGTGCCTCACGGCTTGGGGCAACAGCCACCTTGCGTGCCCCAGCTGAGACCCTTGGCCATTCCTCAGGACTCAACAAACACATTTTGACATCCACGGTGCCCACCTTGAGCGCATACACCTCATTGGTCTTCATGTGGCGCACGATCCGCACGAGCCCGAACTGGCCGGTGCCAATGATGCGGTGCATCTCCAGGTCCTCAAACTCAACCTGCAACACAGACACCCCGGCAGGGGCCAGTGAGTATGCGCGCTGTGAACACATGCAGCAAAGACAGGTCCTGGAACGCATTGCAGCTGAGTGCCTGGTGGATTGTGTGCAAGCTACAGCCAGGCCAGGCACTTCATCACCGCAGATAAACCTGGAGCGCTGTGCAGAGCCTAGACATGTGCACCAACACTGTGGGGGCGCACAATGCACCCAGCCAAAGCAAGCCTAGATAGTGCACATGGTCACCTTGGGCTGCTTGGACGCTGCAGCCCGGGTGCCCTGCTTCTTGAAGCTGGACTGGCTGAACGCCCGCTGCTGAAGCAGGGCCTTCAGCTGCTGCCCCATGAGGTTCTCAACTGCGTCCTTGGTCAGCACCATGACCTGCAAACATTGTCAAGGGCGTGTCAGCCGCAACATTGCTGAGCATTGTGCCTACACATGCAAGTGGAAGGGGCAAGATGCATGGCAGGTGGTCAAACATGTCCTGTCCGGCTTTAGGACATCCACAAATCCCTGGTGGCAGAGAGCCCAGCCACTCAGGCATGACTATGCAACTGTTGATGGGGTCTGTTCTGGGACGCTTCAATTACAGCCCAGGCCGTCACACCTGAGTCTTGGCCTTGAGGGCCACCAGCGTGGTCTCCCGGGGCTGTGCTTCCAGCAGAGCCTGCTCGCCATGCTTGTCCCCTGGCTTCAGGCGGTCGCCTGGCAGCGCAGAGGACTTTGGCAGACGCTGCTCCCCAGGGCTGGCAGCCTGCAGGCGGCCAGGCTTTGTGGTCTTACAGCCGGCGGCATCTCAGGCTGAGCACCAGCACGGTCACAACAGTATGCATTCTGACCACTCAATTTCTTTGTCAAGCAGTACCAGCAGATCGCAGACAGATGCACAGCCAACCTTTGTGCAGCCAGCCAGAGCACTTCTACGCTCATTCATGAAACAGGCGGCAGCCTGAGATAGAGCAGCCAGTCTTGCAACATGCCGGCTGCTCATGCATGATGGGGCAGCAGTCGAAGACAAGGCAGCTGGTGTCGCAACATGCAGGCTGCTCGTTCATGATGGGGCAGCAGTCCAAGCCAAGGCAGCCAGTATTGCAATGCAGGTATGCTGCTCAATCATAGAACGGTCGCAGACTGAGATAGAGCAGCCAGCATTCCAGCCAACAGGCGTGAAAACTCACCTGAACTTGCTGCTTCTGGCTCTGCGTGACTGCTGTTGTCAATACACACTCCCCAGACTTGACAATGTACAGACTGTCCCCGGCGTCGGCTGCCCAGGCAATCACATCGCCCTCCCCATATTCCCGCAGCTCAAAGGCGCTCACTAAGCTCTGCAGCAGGCAGTAAATTTGTGTGCAGTGTAGTACGGCGCACAGTCTGTGCTGGGTAGAAGCCCTTGCTAGGTGGTGGCTGCAGGCCCCGCTGCCTGAGACGTCGACAAGCTGTGTGTCACGCTGTGTGCCTCCCTAGTGCTCGTTCCCTGGCAGCAGCGCTAGCTGCCAAGCAACAGGAGATGCATCCTGGCTGAGGCATTGTAGTCAGCTGAAGCTACAGATGGCTGCACCGGCTCCATTTCAGGCATCAGCCTGGCTGCAGCGCACCCTGTCCCCAGTCCAGGCACTATCACAGACACATGTAGGCTTTGCCCTCATCTTGCACAGGTCAGCAATGCAGACGACTCGCTGAGCTCACACATGTCCATCAAGAAGCCCACAAAAGTGGAGCAAGTGCCCACCTGGAAGATGCTATCAGACAGCTGTTTTGTCACGTATGGACCATGCCCACCAGCATGGCCCCTGCGCCCCAGAGATGGGGCCTCTTACAGCAGGCCCATGACCCATAAGACAGGCAGTGCAGCCTTCACACAGCACTCACAGCGAATATGCTGCAGACAGCCCTCCACAACAATAAAATGCCTACCTTGATATGGCTGTCAGACCCCCCATGCCGAAACGCTGGCAAGGCAGGCCCTTAGGCTGGAGCAAGCCCATCAGCGTAGCCCATGCGTCGGCAGCGTCCTCGGAGCTGAGGCTGCTGATTGGCCATGAGGAAGGAAGTTCCCACATCAGTGCAGCCCCACACAGCACCCACTGTGGTCCTACTGGAGACACAGCCCACAACATCAGCCCAGATGCCTGCCTTGAACTCGCTGTCAGACAGCCCCTTGAGCTGGGGGGTACCCATCAGCGTGGCTCCCGCAGAGGCAGCGTCCTCTGAGCTGAGGCCTGTGACTGCAGGCCCATGGCCCATCAGCTGCATGAAGGCGCGCCGCGATAGGGACAGGCAGACCACCAGGTCGGACTGGACAGTTACTGTGTAGGGCACCAGCTCATTGGACTGCAGGCAGCACAAGGGCAAGTATGAGGCCGAGTGGCTTGTGAGTGCAGAAAATCTGCATGCTATAAAGCGGGCAATGCAAAAACAGGTCTGGTGGACTTTAAGCCAAGAACAAAGTCGTCTTGATGCATTGCCAGGGCTGGACACAGTCGCCGATTGGCCTGGCAATCCAGGCAGCAGGCAGCCTAGACATGCAACAGAAGAGACAGAACCTGCCAGGCAGAGGGCACAACTGCAGCCTGACAAGCATGGCTGCAGCTCTGGACCTTCAGCCTGGCAGGCTGGGTCTGCCCGCCTGAAATTGCCTAATTTCTGGTCATGAGCTGTGAGGTCCTCACCACAAGGTTCTGCTCGCCAAAGCGCGAAAAGCCACCAGCCTCTTGCATTGGCAGGACCTTGCCCTTTGAGGTGCAGGTGACCTCACCCACGCGCACGACATACATCTTGCTCAGGGGGTCTCCCTCCTTCACAATGACTTCGCCTGCAGGCAGGAAGAGCAGCTGGCGCTTACTAGTGGGCCCCAGTCCATGCAGTGCAGCAGAGGGTGTTCATGGTCTTTCTGGATGAGATGGGACACTGTCTGCACCAACATGTAGAGAGGCTGCAGCCAAAGGCTCAGTTCAGGCTGCTATCATCCTCATACACAAATGTCGCCCCACACCCCACTGCTGGGCTGAGCACAACTCATGCTGCTGTCCTGCGCCCGCATGGGATCTTCCCTGGCAAGAGGCCAGCCAGCTGGATGCCGCACACTGCCCCAATGACAGCAACCACAATAGCAGAATAAACACGGGCCCTCACCTGCGTGAAACTCCTCCCGGACAAATCGCTCAACCAGGTCGTCCAGCTTCTCCTGGGTCACCCCCTTGAAGATGTTACTGAACTGCAGGGCGCAGGGTAGAGGGCATCAGTATACTGCGGGCAGTGCAGTGTGTGCTGTGCTGCAGCAGGCTTCGCTTTGTCATATTGCAGCACTGCAGGATACAATGACCCCCAACAGATGTTTGCAGAACTGCAGGGGGCAAGGGTGTGACAGCAGCCCGCTACCTGCGTGCACAGCAGCCAGACAGATTATGCATGCAGGCATGCCCCTGCGCCCAGCTCAAGCAGCAGTGAGGCAGCATGCAAGGGTTATTTAGCAACCTGTGGCTGAATGGCAGGCTCACCCGCACGAGTGGCTAGAACAGCATCGCACTCAGACTCAGAAGTTCAGCAGGGCATTGTCCATGTTTTGTCAGCAGCAGCTCCTCCCTAAAGCACTCAGCCCAGGCTGATCAGCACATGCTTACCCGTGTGAGCGCTGCAACAGCGTCGTAGTCAAGCATGAAGTTAAGCAGAGGGTTGTCTAGGTCCATGAAATCCTTCTTATTCATCACCACAGCCTCCACGTGGCCCTCTGCCACGCAGTCAGCGCTGCGCATCTTGCCTGCAGAGCATGTGAGGTATGTGAAGGGTCACAGCCATGGCCTGTGGCTCTCTGCCGCAAACTCAGCACGGCACACCCTGCCTGCAGAATATGCCACAAGGAGCATCCAGGACAACAGGGGTCTGCAGGGCAAGGGCGCATCAGACTTGATTATCTGTGCCCTCACTTCTCTGCAGGAAAACTGCAGGCAGGGACATGTCAGGCCCGGCCAGAGGCTGACATGTGGGTTTCACTGCCTTAGCCCTGAGCTGCTGCAAACCACACCACCTCTGTGTTTGTGCACATCCTCATTGGCCAGGCACCCTCCCCGCCCACTCAGGGACACAAGCTCCTGTCCTGCAGAGCCAGCGCCCTGCCTTGACACACCATCGCCTTTGAACCTCAGCAACCAGAGTGTGTTTCCCTGCAAAGGAGCCCCGAGCCCAGCCCAGCCTCTCCCCTGATGCGCACCCAGGCAGCAGACACACCTCCACAACTTTGCTTCACTGCTGTCCCCAGCAGAGTCTCACCTGCAATCAGGGCGCGCTCTCCAACAAAGGACCCACGCCCTAGCTTGGCGACCTCAATGCGTCCGCCCTTGTCATCAGGGCGCAGCACCTTGACCTTCCCGTAACGGATCAGGTAAAGCTTGTCCCCGCGCTCTCCGTACTTGATCAAGGGAGTGCCATCCTGCAGGTGGCATGGGCACAGTGCTGCAGCTGCAGATTCTTTCACTGGCTGCTGCCAGAGCTGGATGCAATGCTGCTCAGTGTTGAGGCAGCCATCCTGCAGGTGCTCTGCAGATCCAAGGCAGTGCAGCAGTGAGGGTCTCGGCAGGGCACCTGGGCTGCTCTGCAGGCAGCCGCCACCATGCATGCAGCTGTCATGCACCCCGCCATGACTGACACCATGTAGCACAAAAGGCGGCAGCACATGTTCCCACCTCAAAAGTTTCAGAGCCCATACGCTCCGCCACACTGATCAGCATGTTGTCCGACAAACCCTTCAGCAGGGGCAACCTGCGGACAAAGCGCAGCGCCCGGGCTCCTGGAGCATGCTTCATCACAAACTGCAGCAGCGGGGCAGTGGTTGACCGGTCTGCAGGCCTGGCTTCCATGCTGGCTGCTGCAGTGGGAAGTGGACTGTTCTGGCCACACAAGAGGCCTGCCTGTACAGTGCCTGAGCAGCCTTGCAAATCAGGGGTACAGGGCAAGTCTGCAGAGGCAAGCCTGCACTGATCTGCACAGTGCTGTTAATGGTGGCTCAGTCCCAGTGCAAGAAATCCGCACAGCTTGTGCTGGAGCCAGTCGAGGTCTTTCATGGCATCTCACTTTGAGGAAGACCCGCCGCTCCATGGCCCACAGCTGGATGCTGGTGGCAGCCTCGATGGAGGCGGAACGTGGCGAGTTAAAGAGGAGCGCGATGTCTCCAAACACCCAGCCAGGGGTCTTGTGGACTATGATCTTCTGCCCCTCAACCTGCAGCAGGAGACCCAGTCCGAGTCCTTGCATGGTGTCACCATTGCCATGCTCTCTGGGCAGTTGGCCTTGGCATACCCAAGCATCAGCTCAAACAGCATGCTCCTGCCTGCACAAATGCAATCCCCCTTGCATGCTGACACAGCAGAAGAGTCTGTAACAGGTGCATGCTAACTCAGGTGCAGCTCCTTACCACCGTGGTGCCTCCCTGGAGGCTGCAGAGCTCAGGAACAGCCAGACCTGCTCACCCTTGAGACTCGTGCTGCACATTTCAGCGCCTGAAGGTATGAACACGCTGAGGCGGGGCATGCACCATGTGCTCTGCCCCTGCCACATCTTGCGGCCCCAACAGTCCCACGTGATGTTCACCAAACCATCATGACAGAACAGCACAGCAGCCAGCAATGATTGAGAAAGAGGCTCCAGCACCTCAGTGCAACATATCACTCCTCTTCTGCCACTTTCAAGGACTTCAACACCTCCACAACTTTGACTGATGGTTGACCTTGAGCTTCTAGCCTTCCACCATGATAGCTTGCCCCACGCAGCACCGCAGCACAGCAGCCCGCAGAGATCTATGAAAAGATTCCCTGCATCTCCATCAAATGACCCACCTTGCGCTCCTCCCCTGCCACATTCGCAGCTTCTCCAGACCCAGCAATGACAATGTCCACCTCTCCCTGGTCCAGGAAGTAGAGGCAGTCTGTGCTCTTGGGCACAGCGCCCTGCTCCAGCACAGTGGCGCCTGCCTCGAATTGCACCTTGAACATGCGCAGCACCACCTGCACACAGGTTACATCGAGCCTCAGAATGCATGAGGTCGCCCTCATACTGCATCTTTGGCAAGTGCACTACCATTGCTGTAAGGAAACAAAGCAGCTGATCGATGAGGTCTGTTGGCGACAGCTGGAGGTTTGCATGTGCAACCACCCATGACTCTTTCTCCCTTCAAAGCACTGAGTGAGGCACGCCCGATAGCACGAGGCAAGCTTGACTGACTGAGCCACCAACAACCAGCTGAAGTTGTTGTCTGCTTGTTGCTATGATCTGCGCAGCAGCCTAAAGGGCTTACCTGCTGTAGGATGCCAGTGTCAATGCCCTTGAAGACGAACTGCTTGCTGAGTGCCGCAGAGATGCGTTCAATGGTCTCTGCAGTTTTGGGCTCATGGATCATGCTGGCAGACCTGCAGACAAAGCTATGTTTGCAGCAAGCACTTGAAGTTTTGATTGTGAACACAGGGAGAGACTGAGTTCTTCCTGACGCCAAGCATATCTCATTTGTGAACACAGGGAGAGACTGATGTCTTCCTGACGCCAAGCAGATTGCCACACACCTGAGCTTTTTGCCCACCTGCACACACGCAACTAGCGGCTACTCGGCTCTGATGGCATCACGGTCCCATGCTGAAGCCTGAGCTGAGTCCAATATTATGTTCGGGGTCCAGTGAATCCAGCAGAGTCTGTTCCAGTTGGGGTCACCTGTGACACCCACAGCACGCCCACCCAGGGCGCAGGTCTCAAGCGACCTCGTGTGCCCACTTCTCTCTGGCCAGGGCGCGGAGCAATTCTTGGTGCAGACAGCACTGCACAGCCAAGCTGTGTTGCTCCCAATCATCCCACCACAGTCCTCACCTGCTCCCTGCCATTGTGATGCTGGGGGCTGAGCCCTGGGGCTCATGCTCGTCTGGCTCATCGTCTGATGAGTCGCTCACGTCACCGCCCACGGCATTGTCCTTCTTGCGTAGCTCGTCACGAATGACCTGCAAAGGGGAGAGCAGGCTACTGCTTCTGCAAGAGCACCTTGCCTCCCCCCCTGTGCTCATGCTATGCTGAGCTCCTGTGGTTCTGCTAATGGGGCACACTGAGGCTCATGCCAGATCACAGAGGTCTCCGCCCAAGTGTGCCTCCTGCAGCCAGTGCAGGCCATTCCTGACATCCCACAGCCTGGCTGTCAGCCAGGCCAAACATAGAACTGCACGGATCCACATTTGACACATAGCCAAACGCCGCTGCTCAGGCCAGATTCCAACAGCATGGCTCCTCAGTGAGGGTCATGATAGCACGCAGCACTGCTGTCTTACATGCCACACAGCTGCTCAGCTCTGCTTTCACAGCTGGCGCTGCGTGGTGACCCCTGCGCATCAGGCAGGAATGCATGCAGCACTGTGTTGCGCGGATCCAGCTGTCCCTTTCTGTTTGCACAGCAAGATGCTGCTCCTTGGGGCAGGTTCCACAGCATGGTGTACAGGCTGCAGCTAGCCACCGGCTCAGTTGGCATGGACGCATGCACATCGAATTGGGAAACTCACTGCTGCTCTGACAGCCTGGCGCCTCTGCTGGGCTACAAGTGGAGAGTCATAACTGCATGCTGCATTGCTTTCTGACACAACACAAAGCCGCCCACCTCTGCCCCCACGGCCTGACGCCGCTCTTTAGGCTTATTCTCCCTGTCAGGCCGATTCTGGGCTGCCGTGTCTGTTGCCGCCTCAGCTGGCTGCGCCTTGTGAGCGGATGGGGCGTTCTGCTGCAGAAGAGGCCCCTTGCTGTTGGGCGCAGCAGAAATTGTGCTGCCTTGGGGATGAGCCACTACGCTGACCTGAGGAGAGAGGAGAGGGAAAATCAGATCATCAGCACTTCATGCCCGGCCGACAACCTGCGGTGTGGTTGATTGGCAGTGAGCAAGGCTCATGACCCGCAGCACATCAGAAGGCAGGGAGCAGACTGGCAGTCCCTCAAGTCAGGTCACCTCACAACAGCCAAAGTGGGCGTAATGCACGGTCTGCAGGTCCAAAGCGAATCTTAGAGTTTTTTGCAATTGTTACATTCAAGCAGCACTGCTGGCTGGGACCCACCTCAGCTTTGCTGGTGGCCATGTAATCCCCCAGCTTGGCTGAGGCAACGCCAGGGGGGTGCGCCTTGATTTCCTCGGACACCCTGCAGCAACGCAGAAATCAAACAACCTGTGACACTGAGTCCAGCGCCCTTCCCATGTGCAAACTACAGTGCTGCTGCCTTGGCTCGGCTCAATGCCTCAGAAGTGGCGCTTTTGGTTAGCAGCCAGGTGGTGTCAGGAGGACTGCTTCTGCGGCTGCAACCTGGGATGCGCAGTTTGATGCCAGACATTCATAGCTGCAGCTGGCAGTGCCTGCATCAGGCAATGTCAAAGGGCACCCCACGGCAGCAAGGGGCACCATAAACAAACTTAGCGGCACAGTGGTTGCAGAGGATGAAGCCAAGCTGGGCCCGCAAGCACATGAACGCAGGCATCGTGCCTGCAGCCCACTTGCCTGCCTAGGCTGCTGCAAAGAGACACCAAAGCGTGCATGGCGCCTGGAATTGCCTCTGAGTATTCCTTATACCTTTGATGCCCAGTAAGTCAGCATGCCATTAGAGACAGGCCCTGTTGGCTGTCCTAGCACGGGCGGTGACTTGACACACCACGCACTAAAGCCTTGGATGAACAGACGGCGCCTCACCCATTAAAAGCCTGACCATTAAGAGGAGGTGGCTGCTTGGCAGGAGCCACCCCCTTGCGACCCCGAGCATCCTCCTCTACTGGAGCACTGGTGGTGCATCCCATGCCCCAGCGCTTGCAGTGCCCTCAGGCAGCTGTCCTGCGCCTCTGAGATGGGCTGTGTGCGTTCAGATTGGTGCAGTGGCCTGCTGCCGGGTGCACAGTGAGCTGCCTGCGGCAATGCAGCATGAAAAGGTCAGAAAGGTCGGCAGGTGCCGCACCAATCCTGGCGGGAGCCAGGGCGCGCAGTGCTGCTGGTGGAGCATTTTGCCTGCCATGCCACAGCAGATTAATCATGACGCCAGGTCTAAACGATGCGCTCTGTGCTGGGGCAGCATGTGACTGCCGCACCTGCCCTGTGCTTGATGGAGTGATTAGGGCAGTGCTGGTGCTGCCTCTGGCTGAATTAAGGGATTGGGCCTGGGACAGGCCTGCACAACTGTTTTAGGTGGGCAACCCCGAATGGGGACTGCAGATGCACAGCTGATGCCGGCAAGCTTGTGATGCCGCGGCAATGCCGTAGCTAGCCCGGTCTGGACTCCGGGCACCTCGGTTCACCAGTGACACTCCATGCAGGAGCTCCTTTACGTGCTGCCTACCATCCCAATCAGGCTGATTTGGCAGCGCGAAATGGCAGGAGCTCAAACCCTATAGAAACCCGGGCAGAAAGAAAGCATTCATCCACGCATTTCATCAGGAGAGGACTGCCTACGTTGCTTTCACGACTGCAACTGTACTTGCAGCCCCCTTTCCAGAGAGCTTTTCCGAGAGAGCAGCTCACAGATTGTGTGAGATATGCATCTGCCCAGCTCCACTCGCCTCAGCAGCAACAGCAGCAGGAGCAGTGCATATGCCCTGCCTGCACCCCAACAGCACAGCCTGCCCAGCACGCAGCTGCCTGGGCGCAGCTGCCGAGGCCGGCCAGGGCGCAGTTGCTGCCTGCATGTGGCAGCTGCTGCTGCCACGCTGGAGCAGGAGGTCCTGAGAGAGGATCCTGTACTGCGGCAGAAGAAGGAGCTGCAGCAGATGATGGACAGGGACTACAAGGTGCGCGGTGACGCAATGCAGATATACATGCGTGGCTGCTTGCTGCAGCCTGCTGTGACTGCCCTTAGCAAGACCCTGACTCTGATTCATCGTCCCATCTTTTGGGACTGTATATCGTCGCAGCTTGCCTTGCGTAGGTGGCGACTGCAATGCATCAGGCCATAAACGCCTTCCTGCTTGCCTGCCATGCAACCCCCCAGTGGGCATCACGCGTTAACGCAACAAAATTGCTTGCCGTGATGACAGTCGGCCATCAAGTCATCACAAGTGCGAGACCTCTGGTTGCTGCTGCTCATCTGTCCAGGTGACTCTGCCTGCAGGATGGATGGAAGACTATCATCGAGTCAGAGACCTTTGCCAAGGGCCTGAACGAGGAGGTGGTGCGGGCCATCTCAGCCAAGAAGGAGGAGCCAGAGTGGCTGCTGGACTTCAGATTGAAGGCCTACAAGTGAGGCTGCTGGTGCTTGCCCAGCGCCTATTGTGATGTGGATGGTAGCTGCAGTGGCCCCTGCACTGGGCACTGTGCCACCGGCTGGCTGCTGGATCTGGGAACAAAGATGTTCAACCGGGGCTCCTAGTGTACGCTGAATGTCTCTTTGCCTGTGGATTGCAGCTGCGGAGGGCATGGCATAATGCTCTGCAATGGCCATTGTGCCACTCAATGCCTGCAGCCCTGGCCATACAGTTGCGTCTGGAGGCCTGCACATGTGTAGCTGCAGCCCAGGTCGCTCGCAGATCTTGTGTATCGTCTCTAGGCTAGATCAGCTTCCTGCTTTGAAGGTATGTGCTGTGCTTGGTAGACATTGGGCTTGGCCTGTTCCCCAAGCTAGCATTCATGCCCTCTGCAGGCGATGGTTGACGATGTATGAGCCCCGCTGGAGCGACAATTCTTACCCCGACTTTGACTATCAAAACATCAGCTACTACAGCGCCCCCAAGCGCCGCCCTCAGCTCGACTCCATTGAGGAGGTGGACCCAGCACTCAGGCAGACATGGGAGCGCTTGAACATCCCAGTGGAAGAGCAGAAGAGGCTGGCCAATGTCAAGCCAGTAAGGCTGTTTGTTTTGCTATCTGTCTTATTACCTGACGTCCTTGCTGCAGATGGCCGGTGTCGCAGTTCTGTTTTGGCAGCTTTCTGTGTGGGCATGTGAAGTGCTGCTGCTCAGCAGTGCAACGTGCATTTTGCAGGTGGCCAAGCAGCCTGCATTTGGACTCAGTTCCTGTGGCTTCCGGGCTGCGATGTTGTGCTCGCCACTTTTGGCAGTAATCTGCTTCTTGCAGGATGCGCACACTTTCGTCCAGTGCACGCTGTGATGCAGCATGATGGCTTCTGGAGTGCCCCTCATCACAACTTTTTGGTCTTCGCAGGTGGCGCGTGATCTGGTGTTTGACTCGGTCTCGGTGGCCACCACCTTCAAGGAGGAGCTGGGCAGGGCCGGCGTGTTGTTCATGAGCATCAGCGAGGCCGTGCACAAGTTCCCTGAGCTGGTCAAGAAGCACCTGGGGACAGTGGTGAGCCTGGCTGCAAAAAACAAAGCACTACGGTTGTGGGGAATAACCCAATAGCTTGTTATACACGAAGTAGCCTTTCTGGTCATAAAAAAGGATATCAAGCAAACCATTAGCTGCAATACCTACAACAGTGCCCAACAAGCCATGAAGGAATTTGTCCAGTAGTTCCAGTACTGGGGGACAGTGGTGAGCCTGGCTTCAGTAGAACATGAAGCACTGGGGGACAGTGGTGAGCCTGGCTGCTGAGAGTGTTGGGGTGCATGCTACATGAGGGGCCAGCAGTGCTGTCTCCGGACCACTTGCCTGTCCTGTGTGTGGGTCCTCCTCCAGGGCAAGAATGACCCGGTGGTGTGCCTCTGTGTGTGCAGCAGCTTCTGTCCTGGTGTGCTGCATCTTGCGTGCAGTACATGAGTTGGGCAGGTGAAGGCCGGCCCATGTGACACTGCACAGCCATCTGGCTGCCAAGCGGCACTGCTGAGCCCTGACTTCAGCAATGTTCACTGCTGCGGTCACCCTGCTCCTGTAGGTTCCTCCAGCAGACAACTACTTTGCCGCCCTTAACTCGGCCGTCTTCACTGACGGGTCGTTTGTGTACATCCCCAAGGGGGTGGACTGCCCCATGGAGCTGTCCACCTACTTCCGCATCAATGCAGAGGAGAGTGGGCAGGTGAGCCGCCTCTTGCAGCCCAAGTGTCTGCAGCCCAAGCGGTCGTGGGGAGTAGGGTGCAGAGGGTAGACATGTATGTGGATTCTGTTTGACAGTACTGTTTGTCAACTTGCAAATCAATGCAGAGTTGTGCAGGTAGGTGAGGTGCTGCATACAACTGGTCTGGTGTGATCTCATCAAGGCAGAGGGGACATGCAAGCGGTCCCTGCTATCTGTAGGGTCTGCAGGTTTGATGCTTGAGAATGCTGTCCACCTGTGTTGCATCAAACCAGAGGGGACCGGGCTCAGTCTTCTCAGGCCCCAAACGTCAGCAGGGCCTGAGCTGGCAACTGGGGCAATATTGGAGACAGTCCCCTTTCTGGGAGCAGCTTCTGAGGCTCCGTAGAATGTTGGGCAACTGCTGTTTGTGGACCATCATCTGCTGAAACATCTGCAGGGACAGCCTGGATTGCAACACATGCTGGCATGCTGCGGGGGCAATCCTGTGCACCATGTCTTGCTGCCGTGAAGGGCCAGCGCCCAGGAGGGCTGCAGGCCCACTGCTACGTGGACACGCCTTGAGCACGGATGCCTGACCTGCAATGCTGTGTGAGATGCCCTCTGACCTGTTTCCTTCTGTGTGGTGCAGTTTGAGCGCACTCTGATTGTGGCAGATGAGGGCGCCAAAGTGAGCTACCTGGAGGGCTGCACAGCGCCTTCATACGACAAAAACCAGGTGAGGGTTGGCCTGGAGCTGGTGGTGCTGCATCGCATTTGCCCAGCTGTCAGCTGCAGTGACGCTGGCACATGGCAATGCTGCGCCAAGACATCGTGCACTACCGTAGCAGCACCGGGCTTGGAGTGACTGCTGTGCAGAAGGATAGCACTTCGTGTGCCCCTACCTGCGCGGGATGCTCAGCCAGCGCGCAGCCTGTGTACCTGAGGCAGCCTCTCAACTTCCAGGCTCTTCCTGCAGCTGCATGCTGCGGTGTGGGAGCTTTGCGCTGCCTGCGCCACAGGCTTCATTGCTTGACTTCGAGCTGTTGTGCCTTCGTGCAGCTGCACGCCGCTGTGGTGGAGCTCTCGGCTGCCAAGGACTCGGAGATCAAGTACAGCACCGTCCAGAACTGGTACCCCGGCGATGCTGAGGGCAAGGGCGGGATCTACAACTTTGTGACCAAAAGGGCACTGTGCCATGGGGCCAACTCCAAGGTCTCCTGGACGCAGGTGAGCAGGCTGTGTTGGGGCTCGGTGGGTGCGGAGAAGGCTGATGTGTGCAGGGGAGCATGGAAGTCTAAACCTTTGCATGCGAGCCCTGCTGGGCTGACACGCTGCGCTTGTGCGCTGTCAGGAGGCCAGGGCAAGCTGGGCAGCACTTTGCGACTTGCCAGTGAGGTGCAAAGCATGCTACCACCTGAAGAAAAGTGCTAGTTCTCAGGTGGTGCACAAATGCCGTGTCAACTTAGGCAACATTGCGGCATGCCGGGGCCCTGCAGGAGTGTTTGCACTTGCATGCTTGTTGTTGAGGTGACTGGGCAGCTGCGACTGGCAGATGCAGGCTCGGTTGTGCCTCAAGGGCTCCTCAGATCTGGCAGCAACTTTGCCTAAGCAACTACCTGAATTTCGTGATGTTCATGTATGCTGCGGTTGTACAGACCAGCTTCAGCCAGCACAGCTCCAAGATGCTCTCTGATGGCCGCCTGTTGGATGCCCTTGGCATGGCTGCTGCAGGTGGAGACGGGATCGGCCATCACCTGGAAGTACCCCAGCTGCATCCTCAAGGGTGACAACTCCGCAGGGGAGTTCTTCAGCGTAGCGCTGACCAACAACATGCAGCAGGCCGACACAGGCACCAAAATGGTGCACATCGGCAAGAACACGCGCAGCCGCATCGTCAGCAAAGGCATCTCTGCTGGCAAGTCCAGGAATGCGTACAGGTGAGCACGGCTTGCTGCGGCTGCAAAGTGAGGGTTTGTCCATGTCAGACAGCTGCTTTGGTGTGTAGCCGCCCATGAGCCGCATCGTCAGCATGGGCCACTCCGCTATCTTCCCCAGACGCCTGTTGGACACAGTATGAGGCTCCCCAGCAAACGAGGCTGTGGCTGCTCAGCTGAACATGCTGCACCTTCCTCACGACAGCTGCTGGCTGTTACCAGGCTTTGTCCACATGCCTAGACCAGGCGGTCGGTATCATTACAGGTCGTGCCCCACACCATCATCGTGGGACATGTCAGGTTGCCTATGACAGGCCCTCAGGTCCAGACCATTGGGACAATGTTCTGATGCTTGCTCTCATGGCTGCAGGGGACAGGTGCAGATCCAGCCCACAGCAGTTGGTGCCCGCAACCACTCCCAGTGTGACAGCATGCTCATTGGGGACACAGCGCAGGCCAACACATACCCTTACATCCAGGTGAGCTGCGCTCTTGTGTATCTGCTGCAGCTGCCTGTTCAGTGCGAGTGAGGTGGTTCTGGTTGGCATCTGCTGCTTCTTGAGCAGTCTCAGACTGACTGGTGAAGCAAACTGCTGGTTTTGAGCAGTACTTCTTGGGCATTCATTGTATGAATCAGCAAGCAATTGCTCCTGACGCAGGTGAGGGATCCTTCTGCCAGAGTGGAGCATGAGGCATCCACCTCAAAGATTGGGGAGGACCAGCTGTTCTACTTTCAGCAGAGGGGCATTGAGGCAGAGGAGGCAGTCAGCCTCATTATTGGCGGCTTCTGCAGAGAGGTGTTCGATGAGCTGCCACAGGAGTTTGCATCAGAGGTTAGCGGCCTGATGAGCCTGAAGTTGGAAGGCTCAGTGGGCTGAGAACATATGCCGTGCTGCCTGCCACCAGACAGATAACCTTTCATGTACTCCTGACGTGAGACTGAGGCACACTGATTTTGTTTGAATACTCATCCTGCTGATGATGACATTTGACAGGAATGCCCTGTTGTTGATGCAGCACATTGCTGGCCTCCGTCCTGCTGCTGCTTGTGGCTATCTGCCTACTCTCCTCCCAACCATGAATTCCGACCCTCACTCCTGTTGGGGTCAAGACTGGGGTGACCCAAACACTTCCAGCCTGTGCAAATCCCGAGTGACGGTGTGAACGTCTGCCTGGCTTGCTGGTGTCTGCCGACTGGCTGCTCTGGTTCCTGAGGAGCCCATCTGGGGAGTTCGAGGCGGGACTTCACGCAGGACAAACGAGGGGCTAGAAGCTGTGTGGGCTTGCATGTCGCCAGCTGCTGGAACATCGTTGAATGCCATCCTGATGCGCTCATCCTACAGGCCAGCAGCTACATGTGTGAAGGCAGCACTATTGCACTGATGTGTGACTGCATGGCAAGGCTACCAGGTGGGCGCCATGCACAGACACTAGCAGCATGACCCGCTAGGTTGAAAAGTCTCTGGTTGAGAAGAGGAGCATTTCATTGAGCCACAAGGTGGCCGCAATAATTGGCCTTCCTCCTGACAATCCCCCATGTACAGCCAGCTCGGTCATGACCGCTCAGCTGTTCTTACGTAAGCTCCTGCTTGCAGCTTTGCTGACAACGGGACGCTGGATCAATGCCTGCACTGAGACATTGCTACAAAATGCTCCCTCTCCAGCCCATGAGGCAATGCCATGCTCACCGCCACGAGGTGGTGAGCCTTCTCTTCCCTCGCCTCCAGCATGCACAACTGCAGGGCATACTCAAAGCCGCTCAGCTGCTCCCACTGCTCAGAATGGGTCAGGTCTGGCTTCTGCTCCTCCTCCTCCCCTGCTGCTGTGCTGATTTGGATGGCAAACTTCAGCAGGTCCTCTTGCGCTTTGCTGGCTGGGTCCCTGGCGCTGCTGGCACGCTGCACTGCAGACAGCAGGCGCAGAGGTTGCTCATCGGTGCCATCTGCAGGAGATGCTGACAGGCACTAGCCTGTGTGCTGCACTGCAGGCAGGGGCATGACAGCATGAGTGTCCATGCTGCAGGAGACACCTGCCCGCAGTCAGTTGGTGCTGCTGGGACGGTGTTGTCGCCAGCAGGGGAACAGAATTGCAGCTTCTGCAAATGCTATTCAGCTCACAGAATAAATGAAAACATTGCAGTGGATTGAAAGGACAGCTAAAGGCAGCTAACGAATGAACAAGCATGGCAGCAATTGGCTGCCCCTTTGCACTGTCCTTTATGCATGTGGAAAATGATCACAAGTGTTTTACAAGTTCCATCAGCGCCCGCAGGACCCGCACCTAGCCTACTTGCGCTGCTGCCTGCTGGGCCGCTGCTGGGCGAGGCTGCGCTGCTGCTGTGCTGAGCAGGGGTGCATGCGCCGCTTGCCTCGATGGTGGAGCCTGCAGCACCGCAAGCAGGACTTAGCTATCTGTATGACAAGGCTTTGCCACACATGGAGAGGTCCTGCTTGCACGCATGAGGATGCCCGCAATGCCTGCCCAGCCCCACTGACAGGCACCCATCACTGCTTCCTGCATGATGCACTGACGCAGTAAAGATGCCAGGCAAGACACAAGGTGATGCAAGCAACAACAGCTGCTTGAGCGACCAGCTGCCACCAAATCCGGCAATACCAGGCTACACATGAGCAAGTCGTGCACTTGAGGACCCGGCAGGACCCCAGAGTTGCATACAGCGCAATCTCACCTGCTTTGACGGCGAAGATGACCAGAGCAGGCTGCATGTCGCTGTCGCCCAGTCCCAGGCTCTGCAGAAACCAAATTAGCATCAATGAGGTCCAAGCCAACATGGGGCACCCTGCTGTTTGCAGCAACAGGTTGCACCCATGTTGATGCATCTGTTCTGTGACTGTGGGTAAGCTTGTTTGCACCATTGCCCCTGGTTGCTGCAGCGCGTTTGGCAATCATGGCGACACCAGCGCTGGGTGCATCAGCTGTCTTGAGCATAGCTATGTGCAACAGAAAGTCACGAGATGTTTCACAACTGGGAGTTGGACCCGTCAAGTCTCAAAAACCTAAGGCCTGAAAAATTCGAGACGTGCTGCATCTGCAGAGTGCAGCTGCGCCCATGCTTGGGCGTGCCCAGAAACCACACAGGTGCTGCTCAGCTCTCCCTCTGTGTCGACAGTATGTGCGCTCGAGCAGACGTCATGCCAAGGCACCAAATATGTGTGGCCACTTCTCCCCTTGTTTGTGAAGGACGTGCACATGAGCACATCAGAGTAGCAAGTATGGTCTGGGCAGGCCAACTTGCGCCAGCTTCTGGATTCCTCTCACCTGCAAGTTGGACCAGTCCCGGCCGATGACATCCTGCATCTGCCACGTGTAGCTGTGCCCATGCTGTGTGGTGCTTAGGCATCCCGCCCTGTGCCCCTTAGCTGGTCAGCAATGCTGCCAACAATGCATTTGTGCACTGCGTATGGGTACCTTCACAGACTTTCACTGCACCTGAGAGGTGGCCCAGTCCAGTCCAATGATGTCCTGCATCTGCAGCGTGTGGCTGCCTGCCACCTCGTCGTCCTCATGGTAGGTGCCATCATCCAGGACCTGCAATGCACATGGGCTTGCCATGAGTTGAACTTCATGAGCAGTGGCAGGGTCGCCATAGCCAAGGCCAACTTGGGTCTACCGCCGGAACCTTGCCTGCTGTGCTGCACAGCTGGTTGGCTATGGGTCAGCAGGCTAAGGGACATCAATAAATGCATGCACTTGGAGCTGGCGCCTGACTCCAAGTAGGACGGCTTTCTATATGAGGCATGTATAGCAATCTTCCCATGATGTGCAGCCTGCTGCAGGGGGCCAGTTCTCAGGGCCTCGCATGGGCACCACTGCTTGGAGAGCTGACGCTTGCTGGTCTAGTGGGGGTACCACACTGCAAATGCTGCAGAGGGCATTGTTGAGCTCACAGAAACTGTGCCTGCCACACCTGGCAGGTATGGGGGGCCCCGGCTTCTAGATGGGACCTGCTTCTCATGACAGATGCCAGCGATCAGATTGTGCAGGGGACCTGACACTGCACAAAGCTACCCGGACTGTGTCCTGCACATCATACCCTCAGCAGCAGGTTGCATGCTCATAACTCACGCAGCGTACTGCATAACATAAGACGCCGGCAGGGGTAGCATCTGGTCCGCAGCCCAGATCATGCTGAACCGCTGCTGCCTGGTGGCCAGCGCACCCCTGTCACCAGCCTGGTCAGCAGCCAGCTCGTGAGCCAGCGCGCATGCACAGCATGCCACGAGTGGCATAAGGCCCCATACCTCTGGTGACCCCAGAGATCAACCTGGTGCGTAAGCCCACCACCAGTCCACCCTGACTCTTGCTGGGCTGCCAGCGCTGAGTTGCCTGCTCACCGCCAAGCTCCTCTGTGTCTCGAAACCACAAACAAGCAAGCCCACTGCCCCACACCTGCTTGACTGCCACCTCCCAGGCTCCCGGCAGGGCCTGTGCCTCCGCCCCACTGTCAGCTTCATCGCTGCTGCAGCTGCGCTGCAGGCTGACCGAGGCCAGCATGAACTCGGTCTTCATGGGCCTGACAGGCACCTTGGTGGCGGTCAGGCCCTGCTTCAGCCAGGCAGCGCTGCCCAGGGTGATCACTGCGGCCCCAGGGTTAGTGCAGGACCTGCAGGGGGACATCAGGGTGAACTTGCTGGCAGATGAGTGGTTGTGGATGCACCACAGACAAGAACGCCGTCAGGCGGGGAAGCACGCACGGCTTTGGTGGAGGCTGTTTGCTGCCAGCAACAGGCCAGGCCAAACTGCGGCATTTTGGGTTCCAGGCAGAGGACACAGCTGTGAGCGGTGTGCATGACACATGCCGCTTATGCTTTGGTGCAAGCATGTCTTGCTTCCCAAAGCCCAGTTGGTGACGCCGGCCTGCTGCAGCGGGCTGCTGACGACTGTAGTGAGCTTGGCAGAGCAGGACTTGCCTGACTCTCCAGGAGGCTGCCATCAGTCGGCTAAGGGATGGCCCGCTGCTGTCCACACCTGCATCAATGCACAGCCACAGCTGCATCCCCTGCAAAAGCAGAGTGTCTTCTGGCGGTGTGTGGGTGCACAATGCTGTAGTGGGGCTCGATGCAGCCCTGCAGTTTGTAGCGTTTTGGCAGCCTGAGCAGCGCCTGTGCACCTCTGCCCTGCATGCCTCTTCTGCACGCAGCTCATCTAGAGTCCTGGAGTCCTGCACTGTCCTGCAGCCCTAGACACTCTGCGCTGTACTCCACCCATGCAGATCCTACAGCCCTAGGACTCCTGGGGCAGTATCCAGCTCAAGCTGGCATACCCTGCAGACCACTAACAGCACAGGGCCTCACCCACCCATGCTGGCATCCAAGGTCCAAGTTGGTCTGCACAGCCTGACACAAAAGATGGCCACCCCCTGAAGGGGCAGCAGCCGCTAATTCTGCGCACGCACACTGAAGCATGCAACCCACAGGTTCCCTGGTACACATCCAGAGACAGGTCCCGGACCCATACAAAGGCCCAGTCGGTTTGAACAGCCTGACCCAAACGATGGCCGCCCCCTGAAGGGGCAGCAATGGCTATTCTGCACACGTACGCTGGAGCATGCAGTGGGGTCCCCTGGTACACATCCAGAGACGGGTTGCGCACGCCCCGCTCATCTGCACCCACCAGCCCCACAGAGTTACGCACCTCCAGCAGCCCCTGCATGGCGCTACACTGAAGACATCTGATCCACAAGACTCCCTCACACTCTCAGGTGCATGTCCAGTAGCCCCACCTGCATCCAGCAGCCCCACCGAGCTGATGGTCACCCCCAGGTAAGGCAGCAGCCCGTCCAGCTGCCTCAGCAGCCCTTCCAGCTGCCTCGCCGTGCTGGCGGCCCTCTCAGGCGTGGTCCGATCGCCGCGAGCCTGCAGATGGCAAATGGAGGCTCAGCCTGGTGTGCGTGTGGAGTGTGCTTTGGGGCTTAAATTGACATTGCATATCACTGAAGACAAGGACACTTTGTTCGCTTTCCCCCTCTCCCTCACAGACTGCTGCTGGTGCGCTGAGTTCCCTCCAATTGCTGGCTGCTGCATCCAGAGACACAAAGCCAGTGTTACAGCTGATGCCTGCACACAAGGCAACGCCTGTCTGCAGCCCAAAACCAAGCAATCTCACCACGTCAATGGCATTGGGTCGCTGAAAGATTGGCTGCTAGTGGATATGTAAGTGGTCAACAAAGGGAACCCAAAGGACAATGTCAGCCCTTCTTGCGACGATGGCCTGGTGCATCAGGAACTGCTTCAGGGGCAGAATGGGGATGCATTTGTGTATACGCACGAAGCCCATCTGCCACAAAGATCTGCGCTCACCGCGCCAATAGCTTGCCGCTGCAGGGCCTGCTCGAAGGTCTCAATGTCCTGCAGCACCTTGAGCGCGAGGTCCAGGGCGCCCTGCAGCGCTGTGTTGCCGCGGACAGCCTGCCGGACGCACAGGTCAATCGGCAGGCTGACCACCTGCAGGCAGGGCAGGGTCAACAATACCGCTGTCCTGAGGAGCATAAGCAGGTCGGGGCAGTATCAGACTTGCTGTAACTGCAGCGAAGGAGCCAACTGCCATGGGCTCGGCTTGAGCCAGTTCAGAGTTGCTGGGCAGCTGGTTTGTGACCAGCATGCAGCCTGACCTTGAGCTTCATTTCGAGACTATCGCGCAGCCTCAGCACCTGCAGGTGAGAGGCAAGAGGGCACGTCATGTGACTGGTATTGGGTTCCCAAATCATGCAGTGAGCTGCCTTGCATGGTCCACCTCTTTGTCTCCCTGGAAAGAGTCTGTGATCAGTACGCTGATGTTGCTGACTGATTTGCGTGCCACAGCCTCAAAGGCTTTCTTTGCCACCTGGAAGGCACCACTTCATCTAATACTAGCCTGTGCGTTCTGCATGTTTGCTGATCAGAGCAGCAGAGGCAGATCAGGTAGATGGCGCCCATGTCATACGCACTGTGGAGGCTGCATGAACTATGAATGGGTTTGTTGTGAGCGCCAGCAGTGCCATAGCCTTTCTGAGGAGCGGCAATGCAGCGCTGCCTGATCTAGCGTTAACAGGTCATGGTCAACTGGTTGACTCCGCCATGATGGCAGCACCTGAGCATGAGATCTCAGCAGTGCTCCGACCTGTGAGCTCTGAAGGCTTCCTGAAGACTCAGCATCTGAAACATTACTTCTGCGACCTTTGCAAGTGGGTCTCTTTCCATGCTGGCAGCAGCTATGCTGCACAAATCATCATGGCCAGGGTGATTGTGATGCTGGCACTGCCATGCATTAACATCTGTTCTGCATTGCTGCAGGCTATACCTCACCAGCGATGGCACCCAGCCTGCTGCAGACTTTGCTCTGGAGTATTTTCAGGCCGTGCAGGCAGGGACGCATGTCATTGGCAGGCGATTTGAGATCGTGGCAGCCACACCGCACAACAGGCGCTGCTTTCTGAGGCTGGCCTGGCAGGCATTCGCGCCGCTTGCCAGAGCAGAGTGAGTCTGTTGTCCTTTGCAAGTGAGATGCATCCCTGCTTGCAGTGCGGGCAAGCTGACCCTGCATGATGTTTGCCAGCTGCACCCCCTGTGTGCCCTGCTGACTTTGCGCTTGTCTGCTCGCAGCATGGATGAGTTGACCCTGCACGACTTACACAGCCTGCTGCAGCTGGTGTGCGCAGACTGCCCCCAGCGGGTGGGCAAGTCGGCCTTCAAAGCCGCCATGCCACTCAGCAACCAGGGCCAGCTGCCACGCCTGCCCCTGGAAGCCATGTGGCTGAGCCTGGAGGTCACGTTCCTGTACGAGAAGGTGAGTGCTGCTGGTGGCAGGTCTGAATGCAGGTGGCTTCATGTGGTACCCTGCCTAGGCTGCTGCCAGTGGCTCATGCAAAGATTGTCAAGTGCATTATCAGAAGCAAGGTGTGGCGGCCTGGCTAGAGAACCATTTGCTGATGTCGATTCTTGGGGTGAGGTAGCCTTCGCATTGTGCTGCCAGGATTGTCCATGCACAATACCAATTGCTGTCAGCATGACTCTGCAAAAGCACAATGAGTGATTTGAGCCCCACATGTGAGGTGCTTTCGGGTGATGTGCATGTCCTGATGCAGGTGACTGCAGGCTGCCAGCGCAGGCAGGGATCTGAGCTGCAGTCCTGTGCCTGCAGTTCTTCTTGGAGTTGAGACAAGTTGCCTTTGAGGGAAGAAGCCACACAGGTGAGCGGTGCCGGCCTGTGCTTGCACCGGTCTGCAATTGCTTTGTTCAGCTTCTTTGGCGGTTATCTGTGTGCAAGTGCATGCATGTGCATATGCAAAGCGGTGTGCATGTTGATTCTGCATACACTACATAGCTATGTGCAACGGACTACTTGAGAGAAAGTCTCGATGCCACCTGGCCTGCAGCCAAGACAGCTGCGCAAGTGGAGACTGTGCTGCCCTCAGTGGAAGCCAGGCTCCAGCTGGCTGGGTGGCCTGTGCCACCAACAAGTATCCTGCAGGCAAGCGCAGCTGACCTGCTGGCAGTAGCTGCTCGGCATGCCAACCACAGCTGTGGGGTGCCTGGCACGCAGCATTCTTGAGTGTGCTTTGTTACTGCAAGCTTGCATGCTGCCGGTGCACTCAGGTCAGGCTTGTCAGTGGCCCTGTACTCTGCCTCTGCAGGACTGCATGCAGTCTGCAGCCAAGCAGCTTAAGGATGGCAGCTTCCATTTTGATGGTCTGGTCAGGGTCCTGTGCAGCAGTCCAGTAATGAAAAAGGTGTTGAGGGAGGAAGACACAGCATTCCAGCAGCAGCAGCAGCACACGCTGCGCATGCAGGGCAGGCAGGCCAAGCCAGAACCAGCACAGCCTGCAGCGCTATCAGCACTTGACAGGCCACGTCAGGAAGAGATAGTGGCTGTCGTAGTCAGCTGACTGTTGGCCATAATGAGTTCTGTTATCATCAGATTCTCCAGCTGGATGCAGTACCTGAGATGCTTTGAGAGCAGACCGCATCACATGTACACTTGAGATCAATGTCTGGGCTGAAGATGGCAGACACGGGTGCAGTGGAAGCAGCAGACATACATTGCATTACAACCTTGCACTGACATGCATTGACGATCTGATCATGCTATCACAGCTTGGCCTGCTGCTGCTGCGCCTTCACAAAGGACTTCAGAGTCTCCAGAGAGGCCCCTTCTAGCTTAGGAATGACATGCCCTGCAGCATGACCCAATTGAGCTCAGGCTTGCCTCAAGCTCAACTCAGATGTGAGGCAGTGGCAGTAAGACCTGCCTTTGGGATGCCTGATGATGACCGGGTTCTCATATCGTGTCAACAGAAACTCGCTCATGGGCTTGACATAGTCCTGCATTTGAATGAAAGCTGCACGCTACATAGGATTGCCCTTGAAGAGCCGAGAGTATTTAGCCATGCTGCCAGTTCTGTCTGCTAGCTACTTGCAGGAGTCTCTGCCCTCAGCTGCCAAGCAGTGCACCCCTTGAGGCAAGCACCTCTCACCTTCTCGCCTATGATGTGGATGGACGGTGTGTCAATGTGCTGCTCATAGATGTGCCTGAGGTGCACGTCACGATTGAGGGCGCCAGCAAAAAATATACAGAACTTGAATTGCGGTTCATCCTGCAGGAGCCAGGCGAAGCCAAATAAGGGTGCAACAGCAACCTAGCGGTTCCCCGTGCGCGCAGGAGCACTTCAAGTCAGTGCTGCCATACCCCGGCATGCCTAGACTGCTTGGCAGGGCGCCTGCCTGCAGGCGAGTTGGGAGCTGCCTGCTCAACTGGAGAGCTCACCTGCAGCATCCTGCCCTGGCGCTGCAGTGCCACCACAGTGGATGCGC
This sequence comes from Asterochloris sp. CNOR1, assembly GCA_963969365.1. Classification (NCBI taxonomy): domain Eukaryota; kingdom Viridiplantae; phylum Chlorophyta; class Trebouxiophyceae; order Trebouxiales; family Trebouxiaceae; genus Asterochloris; species Asterochloris sp. CNOR1. Next base: position 972,444 of record OZ017762.1, read on the forward strand.
ACGCTGCCCCCTGCAGCCATGGCACCTCCTCACATTGATGCAGCTCAGCTCATGGCAGCCTGCTCGTGAGACTGCTGCCTGACAAGAGCAGCACAAATGGTAGACTGACTGTGATATGTAGGCCCCAGACCAAAAATGTGCTGCAAAGCATGTCTAAACATGAGCGGCGCGAGGCACATTACAGTTTAAAAAGGGTGACTTATGCGGAGCCACCTCTCACCAACCAATACTGACCTGAGAGAATCCCATGATGCCATTAAATGGGCCCAGCTCCTTAATCTTCTTGCCAAGGTAGGCAGCTGTGCGGTCCCAGCCCATGTACACAATCCTCTGCCTCTCCTCATCCTGAAGGCATCCTCGGGCAGCATGTGGGTGCCAAATGAAGCGAGCCAGGCTTGCAAGTGGCATACATCAGGCTGTCAATCGACTGCCAGAGGCAGCGTGTCAGTCCTGCCCTTTCAAGTGCCACATGACAGGCGGATCTTGGGGCAGCCGGCACACTTCCAAGTGCAGCTTACAGGTCCCAACCTACGAACAAAGCAGGCATTGCAGTAAGCCACAGGCAGTCTTAGGATAGCCCTAGCCTCTGTGACATGCAGCTTGCAGGCCCTGCCATTGCCAGAGAGCTGACACACTGCGTGCTTTCAGACTTGTGTGCAGGGAGGCTGCTGTAGGGAGTCTGTGGTGCTATTGACCCCGCCAGATGGTAGCTATGTTCTGCCAAACATGGCGCAGAGGTTGCTGCATGTGGCTCAGCACAAGCTGGTGCAGAGCGCAGTGGCTGACCTGCTGTGCGCTCCACCACTCTTTGTAAGGGCCCTGCAGGCACGACATCAGTGGGTCCCACAGGGCTCAGCTATACTTGCCAGCCAACATATGGCTTTGCTGCCAGTCCCTCTGTGAAGGCTGCACCTGAAAGAATGGCTTCACGTCCTCTGGCGGTGGTCCAGAAGCATCATTGGGAGCATCCACATATGTAATCTCTACCATATCAGCAAGAGCTTTGTCCAGGCCTGCCCGCCTCATCTGCGGCGTGAATCACGGACATGTGAGGCTAAGCAGTGAGGCGGCTGCTTCCCTTATCATAGCCATGGAGCACAGCACGAACCTGCTCAATAAAGATGGATCCGCTGGTGCGCCAGCTGTGCAGGGCAAGGATGCGCAGCTTGCCCCCAGCCTCTGGCATGCTCGACCTGACACACAATCTGGACTTGCTGCGGCTTGTCTGGTGCACTGCTGTGCTGAGTCTGCTCTGATGCAATGAATGTGTTGTGTGGCCTTTCAACGGCAGGTGTTGCAGCTCCAGCACGGGCTTAGTGCGTAGGTCTGCATGCACATAGCACACAGAAACAAGCCATGGCTCCTGGCAGTGAAACAGGAGCTCACAGGCAGATGATTGCAGGCACACTGGTAACAGTCGGATACTGCACAGGCACTGCTGCATAAGGGCTACATGAGGCCTGCCAGCAATTGCATACAATTGTGCTCTGAAAGGTGCTGGCGGGAAGCAGCACTTCAAGCATGACAGTAGAAGCCTGCTGATGAGTCTGGCACCAGCAGTGCAGCCAGAGAAGATTGGCAGCATGCCATGGCAGTCACGCACAGTAAACCAGATGAGGCTGGGGTTGCGTGCTGAGATCCTCTCACATTTGAGCCTCCTGATGTCGCTCAGCGAACCTCTTAGGCAGCAGCTCCTCTCTCCTCGAGTGCTGAATCGGATAGGTGACTAATTTCACTAGACTCCGCCATGTGATTCCGAGACAGGACTTGCCGCTGCAAGGTATCTGGCTGCACGCAGTGCTGCTGCCACACTGCAAGCCCTGTAACGTTACACTGCAAACCTTGACCTGCAGGCTGGCTGCAGCCTGGAATGGGCTCAGGAACGCTTTGCCAGCACAGGCTGCGGAGCAGTGACAACAGCTTAGATTCAAATACAGAGCAAGAAGAGCTCTCGTGCAGCATGCCATCACAGCTGAAAAACCAATTGAGGGGCACAGCACATCAGCGGCTCGTGGCAAAGCTCACAGCCAAGCAGCAAAGGAGGCCACAGTCTGCTGTGCTCATTGGGGCAGCTGCCACAGCAAGCCTCTCTGGTCACTCAGCCGGGCCAGTAAGCGGCACAGGTGGCACGCTCAGGCATCACAGCTACAGGGCCAGCAGCAGCATCAGGCTGCCAAGGACCCAGCACGCAGGCCTCAGCCATAGCCTGGTGCAGCCTGGCAGCATGCCACATGTCAGCACAGGCAGCCGTTCTTTTTACAAGCCTCCTCAATTGGACGTGGCCAGCAGGCTGCGCCGTTCAGGTGGTTGTCTAGGCAATGCTGGTGGCAGTCCAGCAGTTTTGATTGGGGCAGCCGCCGGCGAGGGCAGAGTCTTGCAGGGCTCTGGCGGCTGGACACAGACTGCCCTGATTGGAGCAGCTGCAGTTGCAGAGGAGGGACCTAAGGAGCAGTCTACAGGCTGGAATGCAGTGACAGGCTGCCTGCCTGTGAGGGTGCACCCTCAAGAGTCCCGCAGGCAGCGGGTGCAGCACCATGCCCTGCTGGTGACTGCTGAGCTGCGGCATAGGGCTGAGAGGTGGGCAGGGCCAGAAGGGTGCAGTACTGTCCCATGTGCTCTTGAGAATGCATCACACCCAGTTGCTGGTTGGTACTTTTGCTCCTGGCAAGGATGACCCTGCTAGATGCCTGCTCGCACCAGACGTTACCTCTCTTGCACCTGAGTCACGCTTCACAATACCTGGTCTGATGCAGGGGTCTGCTGCTGGCGAGGCATGCAGCTCCGCTAAGCATGCAGCAACGTCAACATCACCAGACAGCCTGCCTGAGTCGGTACAAGGCGGCCCGGCAGCACAGTCGGTGCCCGGCCCTGGAGCCTTGCCCCTCGTACTGCGTGCAGCCCTGCAATACAGCTGACTGGCAGTTCTGCCGTCCCAGCTGCACCTGCTGCATGCTGGACGGTCATCATCAGCCAGGCAGCAGCTTTTCACCCAACAGGCCAGTCATTGGCCATGCAGAAGGCTGTGCAGCCCTTGTGCACTGGCAGATGCAGAGGCGCCCTGCCAGGAAGAACCGGCTCTGCAGCAATACTTTCAGCAGACAGATGCAGGCACGGCAGCATGCAGGTGAGGATTTCTAGAGCATGACTCAAGTTGCTTGGCACTGCAGTCACTTAAACTATCTAGGCTGACAGCTGTGTATTCTGCTGCAGGGGTGGCGCCCAATCATTAGCCAGTGCATCGAGGATAATGTCCATTGTTATGCACATCCTGCACGTCCAGTCCTTCATCAGTATGCTTTAGGTCACCTTTGATGGATCATGACAAAGAAAGCAAGTGGGCCATGCAACTGAGCAAGCTAGAGCCCCGAATGTACACCTGATGTTATCTTGGGACGCCCAGACATAGGCAACACTGACCTGTGCCAGGCATGGCGGAGATTCGCCTGTTGGCCTCGGATGGTCACTCAGATGGCGGGACACTTACACCAGGCGCTGCAAAAGGTGATGAGGCAGTGCTGCCGATGCAAATGCTGACAATGTGCCATGAACATGAGCAGCTAAATGTTAGTCCTTCTGCTGCAGGAATCAGCAAACCCCGCTTTGGCAATGTCACGGCTAGCAGGAAATGGCTACGCGTGGATGACAGCGGCATCATTAACTATATCACAGTGAGCTGCATGAGAAGCAGCTCACAGGCTTGGCTCTGCAGACATGACTTAGCAGGGGGCCACCCTCATACTGGTTCAATGCTCTAAAAGTTGCAAACCCATGTCTGCCCTGGCTTCAGTTGGCCTGGCTGCTGACAGCTGATTCCTCTGAGCTGAATCAGGGATTGAGTACCGCCCCAAATTGCCCTGCTGTGTCCTGGCCTGCATACACAGGACACAGCTGGGAGCCTTGCTAACAGCAGCGGCTTCTGCATGCTGTAGGCTGACAAGCACAGCCTGGTGGAGACGCTGAACATCCCATACCGGGACCTGAGGATCCTGGACCCTCTGGTGAGGCACTCATCTGTTCATTGCCGGCCTGCTGCTGCTCACAGAAAGAGTCGCCTGTCATTGCCAGCCGCTGTGGGATCAGCCAGACAGCACAGCAGCATAGGCGATGCAGCAGCTGCAGGTGCTGCACGTCTTGTCAGACAGCTGCCTGATCCTCAGACCGGCCACATCACGTCTGTCTCCATCGCGCACAGGCATTCTGCTGCTGAACATCCAGTAGAGTGTGTTGCAATGTGCTGCCCGAAAGCACTGGCCACCTGTGCAGCATCGCCACCTTATCACGGCTGCATGGGCTGCACGCCACTTCGAACAGCTGCCTGCTGAGGCTGCCACAGCCTAATATACTTCATCACGCATGAGCCCCTTATGCTTTACATGCACAGGTCAAGAATCATTGCCCTGCCTGCAATCAGTGGCGACATGATGATGCTGTTATTGCAGGTACTTGTTCTGCAACCCTCAGGACGCTCATGCAGTCCCAGTGCTGGCCAGATTGATTGCCTGCCAGCTGGTATCAAGGGAGCACGCTAATGGACAGGAGCGCCCCAAGACTGGACGTGTGTCTGTTACCAACAATGCTGGCCTCTGCGCTGCCTTCAGGTGCCCATGCCCTACCCCACAGCCATCTTCATTCGGGAGAAGGCGCTGGTGGTCAACCTGGAGAGCATCCGCCTGATCATCTGCCAGGATGAGGTGCTGGTGCTCAGCGTGCCCTCAGCCCAGCAGCCGCAGACGCCTGCTTTTCCCACGCCAGATCATGCCTTTGTCAAGTGAGTCTGCAGGCAACTCCAGGCTTGCACACAACTTCTGCCTATAGGCTTGCCCTCAGCTCAGCAGTCGCAGATGCTGGTTTTCCCCATGGCCCACAATGCTGTTGTCAGGCAAGTCTCCAGGCACATTAGGACTGCGATCATGGATTCTGCTGATGGGCATGCCCTCTGCTCAGCAGCTCATGCTGATATGCCTTCTCCACGCGCGACCATGCCTCTGTCAGGTGAGCTTGGCATGACTGTTGTGGGGGGTTGTTGGCAGAGGGCACCTCTGCCCAGCCACCACAGGCTTCCTGCTACACATGCATTGGTCACCCCTCAAGATTGTGTCCCGTGGTTAAAAGCACTGCTGTTCATGCAAGTATCCATTGCTTGGCCACGATGGCATCACTATCAGGATTCCAAGTGTCGAATCCTTCTGCTGGGCCCGCCAGACCAGGTCTCCCTTGGCCAGCACCCTGCCATTTGCAGCTGCTCTAACGATACAGCCTGTATGCTTGGGCTCGTCAACAGGGTTGGCAATGCCATTTACAAATTTGCAAATGAGGACAGCTGCCCTTTGTGAAGCGTCACCCACAGCTTGGCCCCTGGTCTCATGCAATGGTCGAACAGAGTCAGCCAGGCTGGCCTGCCCTGGCCACTGCACAGCTTGCTAAGAAGCTTATAACAATTCCACTGCTCTGATGCCCTCATGTCGATTGGGTCGAGCACCACATCTTGGTCATAAGCCAGCACTGCTGAGCCTGCCAAACGTGCCAGGTCCCACACACTGCCCCCCTGGGAGATGCCACGTAAGCAAGGAAACTTGCTCGTGTCACCCTCATGCAAGCCACTGTCAAAAACAAATGTCTTGCATTCCATGCAGGGAGCTGGTCAACCGTGTCAGTCAGGCCAGCCTGCCCATGGTCAGCAATCACAACCTGCATGTGGACCAGACGCTGCCCTTCGAGCTGAAGGCGCTGGAGGCGGCGTTGGCTGCCGGGATGAAGCTGCTGGACATAGAGACGGGGGCTCTGGAGGGCAGGCTGCAGCCCTCGCTGGACAGGCTGTCAGTCAGGGTGAGCAGGGGCCACGATGTGGCTACACAGGCTGTGCACCTGATGCATGCCGTACTGTGTCTTAGGCGACCGGTGACAATGCCTGGACAGCTTCCTTGGCTGCTGGGTCAGGCCGCGGAGAAAGACATGGGGGTGGTGTGGGGGAAGCTGCAGCCCTCACTGGAACGCATGTCAGTCAGGATGAGGGGGATCAGGGCTAGGTTGTGCAGGAGTGGGTTTCCATTGAGAGGCACGCCTGGGAAGGAAGGAGGCCAGGTACTGCATGCAGAGACGAGGGCGCAGGAAAGACATCTGCAACCCTTGCTGGACAGGCTCCGAACATCAGGAACTGATGGGGAAAGGGGGGTCAGGCCAACCCAGGGGAGCCGTTTGAGCGGAGGGCAGTGCACAACCAGGGCCTTGTAGCTGCTGACTGCTGCTCAATGCTGGCAATGGGCAGCGGGCTGGATGGACTGGAGGCTAGGGCCTTGCTGGAATGACTGTCTCGGCATGTTTTCATGATTACCCTGCAGCTCAGGGCCATGCTGCACTGTCCAAAGCTGCAGTGCAAGATGATGTTGATGGCAGTGGGATGCCTTGCTCAGGCCACTGCATGGGCTCCAAAGCATGCACACGTCCAAGCGGCACAATAAGAAGCTGAGCCTTAGTGGCGGTGCAACCCCTTTGCTGCATTGCCTCGCACCCTGTGCAGGCATGAGCTGGAAATCATGAGGCAGTGCAAGAGCATGCTGAGGCTTTTAGTTCCAAGCACCCATCTGCACGCCTGCAGGACTGCCAGAGCCATGTCTTGTGCTCGGCCCTGTGAAGATATCGAAACAAGCTGGACACCTTGCAGCGATGCAGGCATGCTCTGAGCTGCCTGCTGATGCTGAAGCCAGATGACTGTGCCCCGCACAGGTGTCCAAGCGCGAGCTGGAGAATGTAAAGCAGTGCAAGAGCGCTCTGAATCGCCTACTCACACGTGTGGGCAAGATGCGGCAGACCCTGGAGGACATTCTGGACGATGATCAGGACATGCAGGACTGCTACCTGGGGCGACGCGCAGGCGAGAAGAATGCTTGGCTCTGGTGACAAAGCTCCTGCAAGCTGTAGGCAAGCTGCTTCTGCCAGATATATGAGTAGTGTAGGCAGCATAGGGCGGGCGTGCAGGTGAGGTTGGTACCATGGCATGTCTAGGCTGGCGGGACGATGGGCCCAAGCAAATCCTCTGCTGCCTGTATGTTGTGCTGTGTAGGCAGTGCAGGGTCAGAGATTGGCGAGCAAGACACACATGACTGCTGCCCGGTCAGGCGCGCAGGTCAGGGCGGGACGCGAGCCTGCTGTCTGCGCAGGCTAGCACCAGATCTGCAGTATGCCTCCCATGACCCAGAGATAAGTGCTATAGGCAGTGGAGGTTTCCCCAGCCTCAGCTGGGCCTCTTGACGTTACTGGTCAGGGCTTGTAGACCTGCAATCTGGGCAGGTGCGCAGGTGAGCTTCAGGCTGGCATGCTGGAAAGGGGCTTCAGAGAAGTCGAGAGAGGGAGCATGGCAAGGGCATGTCTGCATGCTGCGCTCCAACGCCGTCCAGGCAAGCTGGACGCAAGTACAGACTGCAGCAGGGCTGATGTGGCCAACGACCAGTTTGAACAGGGCTGCTACCTGGGCAAGCTTGCAGATGCTCAGCGTCCAGGGGGGGCCTGCGCCGGGTGGGTGCTGCATGCAGGGTGCTTCAGACCCACACCGTGAGTGCTGTGCAGCTGTTGGCATGCACGACTCCTGCTTGGCTTTGCTGAGCAGGCAGGCTCATGGCGCAAGCACCCTGCGGGCCTGCACGCCTCATTATTTTGTGAGGTGCAAGCTTTGCCCATGGCATGAAACCACCTACCTGCAGAGATGGCGGCAGCCAATGCGCAGCACGAGGCCGGCAATGACAATGGCGACACTGGTGGCAATCCTGACCAAGATGTTGGCGACGCTGAGGCAGCAGGTGCAGTCCCCACATCATGGCTGGCAGGTGGGGCCTTGGCAGTGCCATGCACACTTAGTCAGTGACCAGAATGTTAGGGTTGCTGAGACATCAGGTACAGCTGCTGCATCTGCGCAACCTCTGTTGGAACAGCACCAGAGCCAGACCCCCTGGCCGTAGGTGCAGGCTCTGTGCCATTGCCACCCGCTGCTGTGTCTCCTGATATCATGCTGCGGAATATTTGCTGTGAGCTGCAGGTGTGCCAGCATTGCTGGCCTCGATCTGAGGCAGCAGGTGCAGCTGCTGTACCTTCCTTGGCTGTGTTGTGGGCTTTGACGGTGAAGTTTAACATGGACAAGTCTGCAGTCCTGATTGTATCTCCGCCGTTCCTGGCATCACTGCAAGCTACCATGTGCTTAGCTTACAGACCTGCCACTTGTGGAGCATCAAGAACTCATCAGCCTGCTGCTGCTGGCCGGAACCTGAGCGCTGCAGGGTGCATCACCACTTACACTCAGTGATCCTGCTGTAAGGACTGTGGCATGCAGGACTGTATCTGACTGGAGCCGAGAAAAGCTACTGCACCTCTGCTGCGCAGGCAGCACTGAGGAGCAGCCTGCTGCGGAGCTGCAGCAGCAGCAGTCCCTGGCTGAGGCTGGGCGCCGCAGAAGCTCAAAGGAGGCTCGCCGTGCAGCAGCTGTCACTGCTGCAGCTGTCGCCGAGGCAGGCCAGCAGCTGAGGCGTGCCAGCGGCAGCGGTGGCGGCGCCCCCGAGGGTTCTGTGGGCTCGCAGTCTCGCCCCCCGTTGAGGCGAGGCAGCGGCAGCGGGACCCCCGCAAATTCTGCCGGCTTCCAGGGCTGGGACAGTGCGCCAGGGCAGCACAGGCCAGAGGGCGACCTCTGGAGGCTGGCCACGGTGCCGGAGGGGGATGGGGCCTCCTCCCTGGCTGCCTCTATATCGAGGCCGCAGGGTCAGCAGGAGGGGCAGCGGGAGGCGGCTCAGCACCCACATGCACGCTTTGCCAATGCGGCTTCAGATGATGGGGGCGTCCGCCCCAACTGGCGCTTCAGTGACAGCAATGCAGATGCAAGTGGGTGTGGGCTGTGGGCCGTGGATGCATCCATCTGTCTGCATCAAAGCTACGGCTCTGCAGCCCCTCAAGTCCTTGTGGGCAACATTTCTTAGCGCAGCATCTGTGGAGGGGGCGGTCTGCCCTGACCAGCTGTTCAGCGACAGCAACGAGATCCAGATGGGTTGAGGCTGTGTTGGTGGCCTGCAGGCCGGTCAGCCACAGGTGTAGATGCAATGGCTGTGAGTCCGTCAGCTCTCAGACACCATGTAACATGTGCGCAGACTGGTGCTGCAGCGGTAGAAGCGCAGAGATGCAGGTGTGTGTCGGTGGGACTGCAGCATGTACAGGCCCTTCTGCAGAGGCGCCAAAGAGGGGCCAATCTGGCCTGAGATGCTTGCAGATGCCCTGCACACCCTGAAGTGAGGTTGCGTGCAGAGAGGGCCTGCAGAGCGCAGCAGGCAGGGGGCTGATGTACACAGGGATCAAGGGTAGCCCTAGTGATGCTGTGAACAGAGGCGGGCGGAGCAGTCCCGCTTTCTGCCTTCCCCTCATGAACACAGCACTTCTCAGAAGCTGTTCGTGAACATTGTAGCAGGCTCCGTTCTGCGTGCAGCCCCCTGCCTAGGGGAAGCTTTAGTGACCCAATATACAAGGTCATCATGTCTTTCTGCTGTGCAGAGGGGCAGGTAGAGCGCTCCACCTCCCTGCCGTCACGGCCCCACGACAATACCGAGCGCCTAATGGCGCACCTCAGCCGCGCCAACTCAGCCAAGTCGGCCTCCACCAGCAGCAGCAGCAGCAGTTCAGAGGAGGGCGACGCAAAGTCGCTGGGGGTTCGTTCAGGGAAGAGCATGACGTCCCAGCGGGGCAGGTCAGCCTTCTGTGTGAGGCTCATCTTAGCCTGAACAGCTGCTCATGGCTGAGCCACGGCGTGGCTGACAGCGTGTTCATTGCAAAGGCAGATCCACTGAGGACAGGGAAGCAGAATCACTTGACAGCTCTGCAGCCCTCTACAGACTGACTGTCGCTGGCCCAGTACTTTGTGCTGGGCCTGCAGCCCTCTGCACACTGGCTATTGCCAGCCCAGTCCTTTGTGCCAGGCGTGTAGCCAAGGTCAGCAGCTTTCCCCGCGGCCACGGTCAGCAGCTTCCCCTGCGGCCTTCCAGACCACCAAGCTCTGCCAGCTCCTGCAGATGTTGCACACCATCTGAAGTTTGTCACAAAGAGCCACCGCAACACTGCGCAGCCGGTCCAATGCCTGCTGTGGCAACACCTGTCACCAGCCCAGCCAACTCTTGTGCCTTGGCCTGCAGGTCATTGACAGCTATTCAGTATGTCACGATGCGCCAGCGCAGCAATGCGCAGCGCATTCAGCACCTGCTGCAGTCACAGCTGAGTGCTCTGCAGTCCCCTGCAGGTCGTTCACGTCCCAAAAGTCAGTCACCGAGCGCCAGCGCAGCATTGCGCAGCGCATTCGGCGCCTGTTGCGGCGGCAGTCCACCAACATGGCAGCACGGGGCCGGGCTAACCTGCTGGGCCTGGCAGCCACTGCAGAGGACATGGAGGGTGAGTGCGGGCCGAAGGCTTATGATGCGAAGCTGCTCACATATGAAAAGGCCCTATGAGAGTGCATGCACGGCAGGGACAGTAGCAGCTGCTGCCAAGGACATGAGAGTAAGCCTGCTGATGACAGTTTCAAATGTTGAATGACCTACAACAAGCTTGGGGAAATCATGACTTGGGGTTGAGTGTTTGAGCAGCTATGTGCAGCATGGGCAGCATGGCCGTGACTCTGCTGCAGGCCCCAGTGTTGGTGCCCTTCCTAGATGCGACAGATTCCTCTCTGTTCAGCTACACTCTGTCCTGCCAGGCCCTGAAGGCTGAATCCAGCGCCACTAATAGCTCTGCACTCCAGCATGAAGTGTCCTGCCCTTACCCTGCAGAACAGCACAGCAGCATAGAGTGCCACAAAACGCTGAGCATGATGACACAGGGAGCTCAAACACCTGGTCCACTGCCTGCAGATGACGAGGCAGCCATGACCTGGCTGCAGACCCTGAATGTAGTGGACCCCCACCACATCGAGGAGTGTGAGGCGTTATTTGAGGCCTACTTCATGCAGGTGGCCCTATGTTGATTGCCCAGCAGGCTGGCAGGAGCATGTAGGCTTGAGCAAAAGGGCTGTGCGTGCATGCCGCAGCATCCTGTGCAGAAGGAGCTATCTTAGAGTACTGTGCAGCCTTGTTTAGCATATGTGCTTGGCCTGCTAGTCCACCAGATGTCATTGATGCAGCCAGTTGTCGGAACGTGCTGGAGCAGCTCATACTGTGTGCGTGAGAGGTCTCCAGCATGCAGCCAGCTCTGGAATTCGACAAGGTCGCAAAACAAGCAGCCAGCCTGATGAGGCAGTTGTAGCTGGATCCGCCCACTCGGGCCAGCTTTATCTGTTCAAGGCAGCACAGCAAGGGTGGAGCAGCAGAGGGGTGCCTGCACAGACTGGCACCCTTTCCACCAGCCACCAAGACGAGCTGATGGCATCAGTATCTGGTGTATGTACCGGCAGCCCGCAGCTTTTGCTAGAGGGGCGTACGCAGCTGTGTCCCTGTAAGTAGGGGCCAGGCCGGTCAAGGAAAAGGGGCCTCTGCCTGCAGGTGGACTTCCTGCTGAGCAGGCTGTCTGTTATGAAGGAGAGGGTGGAGGCCACCCAGGCCCTGGTGGCCATTGACTTGGATCAGAGACGAAATGAGCTTGTGGCCTTCGACCTGGTGTGATTGGGTCTGCGTCAAGAGCAGCAGTGCGTGGCATGTAGGGCAGGCACCTTGCCATACTTTGCAGGCAGGGCAGTGAGGCCTGCAACCTGCACAGTGTGGCCCTCTGTCTGGCGGTCTCCCACCTGCCGCAGCACCTGCAAGTCGGCTTCAGGGACTGGTGGCCTGCCTGGCACTGATCCCGTGGGCTCGCCTGCCCTGCAGGTTCTGACCATCATCACAGTCGCGCTGGCGTCTGTGAGCGCCTTCTCGGGCCTGATGGGCATGAACTTGTAAGTGGTGGCGGCTGTTGTAGGGCAGCCTTAACCCTGCCATGCCAATGTGCATCCCCCTCTTTTCTGCAGGTATTTCAATTCTCAGGCCACGACCACGCAAGACTTCTACTCAACATTTTCTGCCATCATAGCTTTTGGAGTTGTGATGCTGGTGGCAATCCTGTGGCTTGCTGTGTACAAGAGGGTGCTGAGTACCCCTCCTTTGCTCCACAAGCTGCTGATGGCTCCCTTCAGTCTCTGAAGCCGCTGAGAATCTGACATTGGTCTGGAACCACTGGGAAGGAATCTGAAAGCCTCAGCTCTTATCGCTTTCTTGAGCTGTACACTCCGCTCAGCTACCCCGCAGCACACACAGCATCGCCACCATGCAGAACGCCTTCTCCAGCCGTACAATGGCACCACACTTCCGGGCTCCTGCCCAGCGCCCAGCAGTGATCGTGCGGAGCCTGGTCGGTGACACTGGTCCTGGAGCAGGTAAAATTTGCCTCTCAGCACTGGCAGGCAACTGCAGAGGCAGCTGTGGCAGTGCGCGCATGCGTGTGGCCACAAATTGATCCCATCCTCAGGACTGCTGTCTTTGTATGAAACTTGCAGACCGCATTGCCTGATCAGTCTACAAACGACACATGCTTGCCCTTTCAGCCAGAATGCCCTGCAAAAATGTAGCTTATCCGTGAGTAGCAAGGGTTCTGACAGTATATGCCTCGTTTGTTGCAGGCAATTCTGACCCAGAGAAGGTGGGTCGTGCCTTGTGGCTGTGCAGAAGCGTTGTAGATTGCAGTGTCTGCAACATGATTTCTTGTTTCTTGCTGTTCCCACTCAACACATCCACCCCTCTCGGCAGGTGAGGCAGCAGAAGGAGAAGAAGCACTCTGAGGGTCAGTGGGCTGAGCCACACAACAAGGTCAGGAGCCTGCCAATCTTGGATTGAGTCAGCCACTTGTTGAGCCAATCTGGTTGTCTTGTGCTGAAGGCACACTTCACTGCCTCACTGGCTGACAAAACCTTGTTGCCTGCCTGTAGAACAAGCTAGAGAAGAAGACTCTGGTACACGGTGACCACCAGAGCGCTACAGGCAGCAATCATGCTGCTCATTACTGGCCTTAGAAACTGTCAAGCGCAGGTGAGAAGACACATTCCCTGTCGTGCAGGTGTTGGCAGCGAAGCCACTGACACCAAGGGTGCCGCTGACGCCATTAAGGAGGGAGCCAAGAAGATCGCAGATGCTGTGAACCCCAAGAAGTGATTCTCTGGCCCAGCGTCCAGCAGAGGCACACTTCAAGACTTTTGATGCCAGAGAGAATTGTGAGCTCAGCTTTGTGAAGAGATACATCTTTCATTTAAGAACATCATGCATGTGCCTGATAGTTGAACCGCCCTGATCCATTCACTTGGTGATGCCAGCTTTGGTGACACATGGGCCCCATACACTGATGAGGCTGGAGGGCTGTGCTGCTGCCCAGGCTGCTGCTGCCGAGGTGCTGCCACTGCTGATGCCCCTCAACAGGCTGGTACAACACTGCACATTGGCAGCTGGCGTCGACGGCAGCACATTGCTGACCACTGCTGCAGCACCACGCAGGGACAGGAGAGCAGCGGTGCATGCTGGCTTTATCAGCTGCCTGCCCTCCACGTCTTGTCTGCAATTGACGGGGCTGCAACATCAACAAGTACTGCAACTGCTGCAAGCGCATGCATTGAAGCCCCCACATTCAGGTGGACCTGAAGGCACAGATGGCACAATGTGTGCGCCAGATTGGCCATGACAACATGCGAGCATGTGCCGACCTGCTTTCCAGGTAGCCCTGCCTGCGCAGCGACTCCTTAGTGTGCGCGTGCCCAAGCAGCAGGGCAAGGCTGCTCTGCCTGAGGTCGGCGGTAGCCACAGCCTCAGCGGAGACATAGTTGAGGAAGGCGCCCATGCCGCAGTACAGCAGGCCAGGGGCTGCAGTCAGCACTTGCTGCAGCTCTGCATCGCCTGCACAGGGAACAAGCTGGTGTCAACATGTACTGGCAGTGTCTCAGGCTCGCACACCATGGCCAGCCGCAAGATCTGGAAACACACCTGTTGCAACTGTGGCCTTGATGACAATGCCTGTCCTGCCAAGCTGATTTGCAGCCCTTGGCTTGAACGATAGGCACGCCATAAGACTTTACCAAAGCCACGCACACAGACTCCCACAAGCTCACGCAGAGCCACACCTGCGCAACTCTGCCCGCTCCCGGCCACCCCTGTCCACTCCTTGCCCCACTGCTGCAACACCCCCTGCTGGAAGACTCCCACCAGATCAGCAGGGGGCCCAGCGGAAGCAGCCGCCTTGGCCCCCTGGGGGCCTCCCTTTGCTGGGGGGTGAGGCTGTGCTGCAGGAGTTGCTGGGCCCGGGGTGTGCTCCTTGCGGGGGTCGACAATGTAAGCCATGTTGGCTGTGCTGGGCGCCTGCACCATTTGGAGCAGACGTATGAGAGTCACCTTGATTATGATGTCTGCAGGGCTGGACAGCCAACGTGATGCCATACATTGCACTGGGAGTGCGATCACAGAGCAGGGATGCCTCCCGTCATCTCCGTGGGTTCAGGCTGCTCGTCGCCTCCCGCTGTCTGGAAGGCACCTTACCTGTTGGGCGGCGGGTGACTGCAGCCTGCTGTGCTGCACATGCAGCGAGAAGTCCCTGACGACTGCTGCCTGCTGCAATGCCTGCAGGCACCGAGGCAGCAAGGCTTGAGGTGGTGCAGGGAGGCAGGCCAGAGCAGCTGCAACATGCCAGGCAGCAGTGCAGTTCCCCGCTACAGCACGGCAGTGCAGGCGCTGATGCTGCAGTGCAGCGCTGCAAGCTGAGCAGCCTTGCCAGGTGCAGGTTTGCTTGTGCTTGCCTGCAATGCCTCCAAGGGCAGGCCCTCCAGCAGAGGGTCCGCGAGCAGCAGCACAGGCTGCAGGCCGCCGCCTACGTCCTGCTGATTCTGAGTGCGCCCCTTGGGCACAGGGGTGCCGCCAGGGGGTGTGGTGGTGCGGTGCTGCAAGCCTTGCTGTATCATGGGCAGCAGTGGCCCCAGCGCTGCCTGCTGTGATTGCAGAAGAGCCTGCAGGGCAAGGGCGAGCCGCGGCTGCAAGACGCAGGTCGTGGGCATTTGTAATGTTTTGGCGACGTGCAGGGGTAGCAGGCTGCCTGCTGCGACTGCAGCAGAGCCTGCAGCCGGGCAGGGTCTGCCCCAAAGGTTCGTCAGCCGTGACAACCTCAAGGTGAGCAATGGAGAAACCTTGGAGCAGATCTTAGATCCCACATGTGGTCCTGCGTCTGTGTCAAAGCCCATGGCTGGTTCTGACATAGGCATGAACAGCTCGCTGCCTGGGTGCATGGCGCCAGTCGCCCAGTTGTTCCGCTATAAGTGTCAGCGCACGGGGCTGATGCTAAAGCTAGCAGGCACGCCAGTGGCTGTGCAGAAATAATGGCAGCCCAGAGCATGCCAGGCATCCCTCAGCCCCCGCTCCTGAGCAGCCAGCAATGCATGTTGAGCCCCACACGCACCTCCCACTGCTGCATGAGGGTGCTCGCCTCAGCGGCAGCACCACCTGCTCCCTCACCCCCCGGCCTGTCTGGAGCGGCAGCCAGCCTGGCTGCGCCCCTCTCCCCAGCCTCAGCCTCCGCCACCAGGTGGCGCTGCTTGCGGCACTTCCAAGCCTCCACCTGCTCCAGCAGACTCTCAAGGGCAGGAGCATTCAGGGGCATGTGCGCAACATAGCTGGGTGGCAGGGGCTCTGGCGGTGGCGGCTGCTCCCCTGCAATCCGACAAGTCATGTGTTCATACACAGTCCAGGGCTGCGAATGTCAGAGTCCTGAAAATTGGGGGGCTTCGGCAACATATCATGCCCCCCTGCAAATTATCAAGGACCACAGTCAGTGCAGGGCTTCAGGTTGCAGGTGTATGTATGCCCCATTTGGGGGGGGAGGGGGGCAGGGGGGGCAGTGGCTATCGTGATTGGGATTGCTCCTCTGCAGAAGGGCAGTGGGCCAGTGCTACATAACACTGGCTCAGGTAGCAGCGGCCACTCCCTGCACAAGGTTGAGCCAGCATTCACGGCGTATGTGGGAGGCAGCAGGAGTCCATGCACATCGGACTGCTGCTTCCTCCCACCCAGCCGGCCACTCAGGGAACCCCAGCCGGAGGCTCAGGGAACCCCACCGAGCGTGTCAGGAAGATGCAGCGAGCCTCTATAGACAGGGGGACCCTCAGACATGCTGCAGACCAGCAGGAAGGCCCAGACACCGACGGGCAGACCTGTGCCGCTCACCTGGCTTCAGCTTGGGGGCTGCTGCACCAGGTGGTGCTGCCTGACGGCCTGTTGTGCTGGCACACCACAGCCTGCCCCTGCTGGCATCGGTGTGCAGCACCAGCACGCGCACAGAGCGTGGCAGCAGCTGCAGTGGAGAAGCACCATTGAGTCGCACTTCTGTGAGTTTGGGAGTAGCTAGCATCGGCGCGCAGCACCAGCACGCAGAGAGCGGGGCAGCAGCTGCAGTGAAGAAGCACCGTCGAGTCACAACTCTGAACTCACAGCAGGGGCAACTGGGCAGGCATCAAGAATTGGCTGCAGGCAGGTGCACTTGTTGAGCATGTAGCACCCCCTGCTGCCTCATCTGTTGCACCAGTTGTTGCAGGCACGGAGCTGGTGCAATCTTTCGCTGCTGTGGCCAAGCTACGATGCACAGATTGCAGGCTGCAGACCCTCGTGCTGGGCTGTGCAGGGGCAGTACAGGCTCATGACAGGGCAAGCTGTGGAAGCAGCACAAGCACAATCACCCAGCGGAGCAAGGCGTGCGGGCCAGTTACTCCACCAGGCAAGCAGCTGACCCTTGGTGCAGCGCAGATAAGCTGCAAGGGAAGCAGAGAGGCGACAGCTGACAGCAGCAAGTTGCCTTCTGAGCAGGCACAGCAGCAGCCATGAGTTGAGGCAGCGATCACCTGCAGGATGTCAGGTACAGGAGCCTCCACCGCCAGCACGCTTGCCAGGGGCCCAGCCGCCTGTAGCTGTTGCAGGCACTGCTGGTAGGTGGCGTGGGAGGGCCAGGCAGGCTGGCTCAGTCTCAGAGCATCTCGCAGGCGCAGCAGCAGGACCTCGGGTGCCTACAGGGCAGAATGAGCAGGCCTGAACGAGGCTTGACCTTTGCGTAGCATGTCGATGCAGCTCTGCGGGTACAGCATATTGCAAGTGCCACATCTATGGCCATGCACGCATGCTGAAGCAGCCCTGTCAGCTGAATGAATCAAATTGGTCCATCAGCATACCTGTGCAGGTGCAGCAGCCCTGTAGACTCCCTCCAGGCGCCTGACTGCAGCACAGCTCTGTGCAGCCGCCACCCACTCAGCCGCCTCTGTCAGCTGTTGCAGGTGCAGGTGGCTTGCAGCAGCCTCCTCAGCTGCAGCCCGAGCTGTCTGTAGGTCCCCAGCTGTGATGGCTGCCCTGTACACTGGGTGGAGGGCCTGGACGGCCTCCTGCAGGCTGGCCTGCGCCTACAGGCAACAGGCAGCGTGAGGCATTCAGTGCGGGCTGCTTTGCATCCCTGGTCAAGGAGTGCCGGCAAGTGCCATGTGCTACACGGGGGGTCATCTCTGGCTCAGTGCCGGCATTCCTTTCAGCAGTGATGTGAAGGAGCATCATTGATGTGTGGGGGGTGACAGGTAATCTGTCGGGGCAATGCTGGCCGCCCGCATGCAGGACAGTGTGAGAGCGACACACCATGTTTCTGCAGCCCTGTGATGCACCACAGCAGCTGCCTGCCCAGACAGCAGTAAGAGCCGAGGCATATTTTGCACAGGAACACGTGCTGCATATTGTCAGTCGGTCTGTACTGTCATCACACCATTGCAATGTGGCCTGTGTTTGATCGTCCATTCACCTGCACCTCCTTGCTGGACAGCTCTGCAGGCGGCGCCTCTGCAATCTGTTGGGCCCCAGCGCCGCCCACAGCTGCTGCCCCCGCTGCAGGGGCTTGCGGGGCTGCTGCAGCATTTGCGCCGGACCGTGAGGGGGGTCTGGAGCCTGCTCCTGTCCTGGATGGTGGCCTCGCACCTGCAGAGTGAGGTGCATGCAGCAGCAGCTGAACGGAGGTGGCGCAACGCACCGAGGGTCACTACAAACGCCAAGATGGCAGCACAGCACATGCAGGCAGGCCGACCATGCCTGGCTTGGTTGACAGACAAGGCAACACCATATGTCAAGCCAACATTTGAACCAATTGAGCAGCAGCCTGTACACTGCTTCCATCAGCCAACCTGTTCCTGGTGCTGCAGCAGCAGCGTTCACACTGCCTGCAGCCGAAGGCGGCCTGATGAAAGCTGCTGGTGCCGCAACAGAGTTTGCAGCTGGTGTGCTGCCCAGGGGATCAAGCCGCTTCTGCTGCCTTGCAACCTCGGCCTGCGCCTGTGCAGCAGACAGCTGCTGCCGAGCCAGAAACTGTCGCGCACAGCAGGCTGCCAGCTGAGAAGCCAGCTGCAAAACTGGTGCCTGCGACAGGGCTCCTGCAGCCTGGGCTGCATCGAGCGCCTGCTGTGCTAGGCTTGGCCCCGATGCCTGTAATGAAAGTCATGCTGGTTGGCTCTGTACTGACAGGCTGCTGCTCTCTTTGGATTGCAAGTGGAATCTAAGCAACTTGTGGTTGCTTTTGAGCAGTAGCGCTGGCACACATCAGGGCCCTGAAGCTTTCTTGGGACCGTGCCTAATGTACAAATTGCAGCTGCCTTGGCCAAGTTGCCCACCCTTGCAAATCATCATAACACCACAACAAGCCTGCTGCTTGCAAGGATACTCACCTTGCCGGTAGCCTGGCTGTCTAGATACCTCTCCACCGCCGAAGCTGGCCGCCCCTCGATTCGTGGGAAGCTGGGCCGCCTCTGCTCCCTGTCACTTTCATCAAATTGCGCATCAGCCTCTGCCAGGGCGAGCAGCACACGGCTCCTGGCAGACAATGTATGGGCCAGCAGCCGGGCTGCAAGCGTGGTGCCTGCACAAGATGATATGCAGCCGATCAGTAACAAAGCAAGCTGTACTGCATGATGTCTTGCCTTTGTTGATGTCCTGTCAAGGTGTACCCCTGCTAGCATGCAGCATACGCAGAGCACACTCCCACTGCCTGCTTGAAGATGTGGTGTGACCCCTGTGCCACACTGGCCATCTAACCTTCTGCAGGTGAGGGACTAGCCTCGCTTCCCTCCTTGACATCCCGAGGGGTGGCAGCGGCACTGACAGTGGCACTGGCAGCAGCACTGGCAGCGGCACTGGTAGCACCGCTGCCAGCCGCTGCTGCCCCCTTGACCGGGCTGGCACGCCTGGCACCTGCCTCAGCAGGCTTGCCCGGGCTGGGCAGCGGCTGAGCAGCAACAGGCACAGGGCTGACAGGGCGGCTCTGAATGAGCCGGAGGGGAGGCAGGCCAGCTGCCCTGCGAGCCCCTGAGCCGTTGTCTGCACTCACATGCATCTCTCGTGCCTGAACCTCTGCCACCTGCACCCCAACCTCGATTGCATCATCTTGCAGGCTTGTCACCGGTCCTGCTGGCGCAAGTGTTTCAGGACCCAGATGATTGAAAAGCATGCACATGCTCCAGCACACTTGGACACCTTTCACATGCTGCAATCAGCAGTCATACAGGGTACAGCATAGCGCTCAGGCTCAGGCCATGATGCATGTTGCCTATGCTGCCAGCGCAGTACCTGCAGGATGTTGAGAGCCTCCTTCAGCATCAAGCGTGTGTCGCTGCTGCCCTCTTGTGCCTCTGTGCAGGCCTGACGACGAAGCAAGTCAGCCTGAGCTAACAGGGCTTGCACATGAATCGGGACCGAGCCTGCAGCACACCAATGTCACCATGTGACTTGCCTATATCAAAGGCCCTGAATATATGCAATGCCAGTGGATTTGAGCAGAAACAGCAGGAGTGCGCTGCAGCATAGCCTCACCATACTGAGACACTGTATTTACTGCAGTACGCAGGCTGATCAGGGCTGTATCTGCACTGCTGCTAGCAGCTGTGAGTGATTCCTGGCCCAGCATCAGCTGCAGCTGAGCAACTGCCATGGCAGCATCTGCGCTGGCAGGGCTGTCCCTGCACCAAAGACCACAAACATTCAGGCACAGCTCGAGCAGTGCTCCTGTCTGCTGTTGCATGCAGGCACCTGGCGCCTGGGCCTTGGCCGCCCTGCAGGCCACAGCAGCCCACTGACAATGACCCAAGACACTGTGCTGCCATGCGCACAGCATGGGTGTCATTGCTGGCAGCCCTGTGAGGCGGACAGCAGGGGTGCAGCAACACACATCAAACCCCAGGGCTGCTCTGTCCACGGCCACCGCTGGGGGGCAGGTCGAGTAAGCAGGTCATTGCTCATCGAACCAGCTGCTGGCAGAATCTTGCAGCACAGCACATCAACTGTGTTTTGCTGCAGAGGTGTGGAAGGCAGTTGCTGTACTATTACCATGCTGCTCATGCACTACATTGGCATCTCAATCTTCCGGCTGAAGCAATGCAGCTGTCAAGATGATCCTATAAGAGAGGAAATCAGAAGATTTCAGCCTCGCTCCTGTATCTGAGATACTCCAAGAAGCTTACCTGGCTATCTGATGGAGCATGGCGGCAGCCCCCTCAAGGGCCTGCTTCGCATCCAGCAAGCCTCCCCTCATCTGCAGCCGAGCCTGAGCGTACAGCTCAGCTGATTGCTGCCAGAAGGCCGCATCCCCTCCCTGCTGCTGTGCGTCCTGAACAAGCAGCACTGCTGCCCCTGGGCTGTTGGCCAGCACCTCCAAGCGGGCCAGGGACAGCAGGCATTCTGCCACAGATGTCGAGGCGCCTACTGCCTTGGCGTACCCCAAAGCCTCCGTCAGCAGCTCCTGTGTGTTCAGCAAGGGTTTGCAGGGGTTGGTATGCAAAGCCAAGTGCTGTGATTTGGTCAGTTACTTACAGCAGCTGTCCATGTCCAAACAGGGCACACATTGGCTGCCAGATAATGTGCCAATGCTTGTGTGAGCAAACGATTGAGCACAGACGGCACAGAGTGTTCCTTCTTAAACAAAGAGGCACTAGGTGTCCAACGCGCTATGCCTCAAGCTATAGGGGTGGTCAGGTGGCTGTTCCTAGACACACCTGCAGCTGCCTCAAGCTATAAGGGTGGTCAGGTGGCTGTTTCTTAGACACCCCTGCAGCTGCCTCAAGCTTACAGGGTGGTCAGGTGGCTGTTTCTAAAACACACCAGCAACTGCCATGCTGGCTGACGCCAGGGGCTCTTACCTTAGCTGCAGCATATTCGCCGTTGACTGCCAGGCTCATGCCCAGCTCCCTCCAGGCATCAGCGGCAGACAATGGCTGCACAACACCCAGGGCCTGCTGTACCACAGTGGCAACTCCTGCGGCACAGCGCAAGCAATCAGGAGGAGCGCTGAAAGTGCCCAAGCTGGCAGTACCTTGGGGTGCTGCATGAACAATCCATGCAGAGTCTGAGTCTACGTCTCAGTGGACGATCACACACACTCACCATAACCAACACAAGGTGGCCTATTTGCGGTTGCTGTGCTGCCCTGTAGAAGAGGATGTCTTTTACAGATACCACCTTAGACTACCTTGTTGTGGAGTTGCTGACTTCTGACTGCGCCTTGGGGCCCCAGTCACTGGGCGACCCCCGGGAGGTGCACTGGAAACTGTGGGATCCTGGTGCCAGCTGGCTTTGCGCTGCAGCTCTGCCAGCAGCCCAGCGGGGGGCTTCAGGGAACCTGCAGAAAAACAAGGTAATAGGAAAGTGGCTACCTGTATCAACAGCAGCCGCAGTTCCTCAGGCAGCTATAGAGTGTTAGCATGACAGCCACATGCTGCCACCTGCACAGTCAGCCTGCAGCTGAGGGAGTGCGCTGAGAGCACGCCATTGGAGCATGGCACATACCGGCCCTGCTCCTGGCAGCTGCTGCTGCGCTGCACAGCTCCATCTGCTCCAAAACGCCGGCCAGGCGCAGCAGGGCTGCGGGGACATGGCCCTGCTGCGGCAGAGCCACTGCTGTCACAAGATGTTGTGCATGACAGACTGGGATGGCATGCCCTGTCAACCCTAGACGCTGCAGCTGAGCCTGCAGGGACTGCAGCCACCTGCAGACAGGCAGCGGGCTCTGAGAGACTATACCCTGAAAGGGGCAGTTGGTGCAATGCTCAGGCAGCAATGCAGGTGGGGAGGGGGAAGCTGCAGAGCGCCTGCTCATGCAGGGTATGGCTGTGAGTGGAAAACAAATTTGTGACAAGCATGACGCCAAAGCACACCATGGTACAGCTCTTTCTGCAAGCTGCAAAGCTTTTTTACGCAGGCGACACCAGGGGAGGTGCAAGGCATGGAGGCACGAGCACAATCTGACGGCAGGCTCTAGCAGTCCAGCACCTGAGAGTGACGGCAGCGCATGGCAGGCTGGAGCCGGTGATGAGGCTGGCATCTGCACTCTCCTGCAGTCGCTTAATTGCGCTGTTGGGCACTGCAAAGGCGGCCCAGTCTGCCCATGACACGGGGAGCACCAAGGGTGCCTGCTCAGCTGAGGGAGGCTGGGGAGCGACTGTGGCGGCCAAGTGAGGTGCAGGAGCTGCAGGAGTGGTCTGCTGCTGCCCTGCAGGCAAGCAGCAACTTTATCTTTTATTTCTTGTTTGAGCGTGCTGCACACCGCCCCTCATGTGCCTTGTGGACCATGCATGCAGGCAAGCAGCACACTGTATGTGTGCTGCACACTGCCCCTCATCTGCCTTGTGGACCATGCCGGCTGCTGTCAGCAGCCTCGACCTGGGGCAAGGTCCGTTTGGCATGAAGGAATTGCACAGTTAACATTCTGATGTAAGCAACGATGGCTGCCAGCAGCGTGTACATGTTGGGATGAGTCATCTGTGTTCAGGTGCTGTCAGGCCTGCAGTCACCTTCTGCAGCCGGAGCTTGCTCTGCAGCCTGTGCAGAGGGCCTCAGGCTGTCCTCCAGGAGCCGTACTGCAAAGCTGTGAGACAGCAGCGCATGCTGACGTGCCCCCACAGCCTCCTTGGCGAGGGTGCTGAGCATGAGGTGGGCTTGCAGCAGCTGCTCCAGATGCTGAGCCTGCACACCGATCTGATGAGCAAATCGAGCAGTTTGCTTCCAGGCGACAGCAGCCATCATGTTTTCAGTCTGAGGTGCTCTGGTTAGGCCTTGCTTTCGTGTGGAAGCTCATCAGAAGCGCACTTGTTGCGTGCTGTGATGCTCTCAGCCTGCCCCTCAGCTATGACGACAGCACCTCTTCGCATGCAAGCCCACCTGCAGCTGTGGCGGTCGCGCCAGTTCTTGCCGCGTGCCAGACGAGACTCCCGTGCTCTTGCTCTCTGCCCGCGAGGCACTTCTGTCAGAGCTGCCTGGCAGCCCTGGCCGGTGGCTGCCCGTAGGTGTCTGGCTGGTGGGGCGTGAGCCTGCTGGAGGGGCAATCACTCAAAGCACAGCTAGCAGCACATATAAGGTCATAGGGCATGCTCTGCTGCATGCCATTTCTGGCAGCAGCACATTCCAAGATGCAAGCAGCACTGGCCTCCATCCGCTGATCCTTAACACCAGCTGATTCAGACTTGTTGTTTTCCCTCAGCTCTGGCAGCAGCGCCTGGGAGCGCCACACATCAGCAGGCACCCCGGGCATCGTCGCTCAGCAGCAGGCCAGCAACCTAATGCTGATAAGGCCAATGCAATCTTGCCAAAGACATCTTGCAGCACAGCTTCCAAAGCAGCGTCTCTGCACCTGCACATTGCTCCAGCTGAAGAAGCTGGGTAATGGCCCTTTTCAAGCCTTTTTCTGCGCCTGCCATGTCCTTCCCTGAGTGCATTTGCCACTCTGCAAAGTTGATGAGCTGCTTGGCATGCAGCCAAGGCAGGTGGTCCAGCTCGTGAAGTGCCTGCACACACCCATGAGATTGGGCGGACATGCTGAAGCTCAAGTTGCACTGCAGTTAAGTGAATGTCTGTGACTGCCATGTTCCAGGCAGAGGTAACCTTCAGCTGCAGCTGCCAGGCGACTGCTTTGTGAACTTCTGCTGCCGTCTTTGTCCACCATTTGCAGCATAGAGATATCAGCAATCTCCTGCAGCACAGCAGAGGGCCAGCTCACCTTTTCATGATACTGCCTCTGTAGCTCCAATGCAGACTCCTGCTGCGCAAGCGACAGCCACGCTGCAGCTGCATGGTTGGCTCCTGCGTCACGCAACCTGGCAATCTCATCTTCTGGGCTGCGACCCATTTTGCCAAGCGCTTGAACCTGCAGGCAAGTGCTTTGTGTGCCTTTGCACTTGCCTGAGGCCCTGCTGAGATGTTGCCTAGTGATCATTGCTTTCAGGACAAACCGCGCTGAATGCTTTGTTATGCAGATGCCGCATGCCTGCTGCCATCGGCAGGAGCAAAAGCGCAAGCAGATTTGTTTGCTGGACCAGGAGGTGCGCCTGTCTGAAGTTTATTGATGGCATGACACCACCATCCCAGGGCGTTCCAACAACATTGTGGCAGCAGGCCCCTCACCTTCCAGAAGCTGAGTGGGCGCTGCTGCTTGACGGGCACAGCGGGAAAGGCAGTCTCGCACCAGCCCAGCGCCTCCTCCCAGCGCCCAGCATCTGCCAGGCACCGCAGGAGCAGGTCCAGCAGCTGTACCTGCACACATTCAGGGCAGAACACATTATGTTGACTGGTTGCCTCTGAGAGCAGGCGCTGCAGCAGCAGCGTTCAGCAATAGCTAAGCCTACACACGTTCAGGGGAGGCATGATGGCACAACACTGGGCTCTTGGCTGCTGTGGCTAGCTAGGTGCCTGTTGAGAGGACAGGCAAAGCTCAGCACCTGCCAGGCTGCAGCAGCAAGTCCAACAGCGCCTGCATGGAGCAGGGCGAGGCATTGGGTATCTTGGACGGGGCTGTTGGCAGCACGACACCTGTGACAAGGCGGGCATGGCACAGCAGCTGTCAGGCACTGCAGCAGCAGGTCTACCAGCTGTACATGCTGGGCTTGGGCTAGTCAGAGCGGTGCTGAGTGGCTGGCAGATGTGGCTGGCTGCACGACAGTGAAAGCCTCAGCCAACTTAGCCTTGACAGAGCCAGCTGCTCTCAAATATCGTACACTAGGCCGGCATCGTTCAGTTGCAATAGACAGGCCTCCACTCAAGACACAAAGTCGAGGCACTCATATACTATGCTTCAGCTGACCACCCTTACCTGGAAAGCAGGGTCGCTGCTTTTGGCGCTGCACAGCAGGCCCCCTGCAGCCTCCAAATGCCCAACAACTGCCTTGCGCAGATTAGCAGCTGACGCCCAGGGCTGCACAACAGACCACAGCTGGTGAACAGCTGCTTCAACCAAGTCCAAACGCCCAGCAAAAGAGGCAAAACGCGCCCCTGCAGTGCAGTGCTGGGCTGCCAGCTGCCGTAGCTGCGCCTGGGTAGCTGGCTGCTGGACTTCAGGCTGCAAGGCTTCCATGATGGCCTGCACCGGATGAGCAAGTCAGACTCTGCCCAGGAGGATGAGAGAAAGTCTCACTTTAAAGGGGGCAGCATCAGGAGCTGTCATTGCAGCACAGGCACCATTGCAGCTGCAACTCTGCTGGACATCTGAGTTGAGACAGGTTCGCAACTCCTGTGGCTGTGGGCACTGGTTGTAGGAGCAGGGGGCGATCAGCCACAGCATCTGCTATGAGCCGTAGCATCTGCCACGCAGCTGCCAGGCAGCCCCACCATTCAAGGCAACAGATGAACTGGTGAAGCGCTCACAGGCTTGCCTGCGCCTGTACAGACTCTGCCACGCCCGCCCAATACCAGTCTGCTGGAGACACGCCAGGAGCCACTTCCTTTGTGTCAGCATCCTGCACGGAGATGCCTGGAGGGAGTACAGCAGCCACAGCTGTGGCCGCGCACTGCAGCGCTGACCCCCACAGCCCTGCCTGGGCTGCTGCCCTGGCCAGCTTGCCATACAGTTCCACACTGGGGGGCTTCTGCGATGACAGGGCATCCATGGCGGACTGCAGGTCGGCCTGCTGCTTGGCTGCATCGCCCACTTTTGCAACACTCAGGGTTTCGATGGTCGCCAGAATCTGCAGACACAGCAAAGAATCTGTACAACAACAGGAACAAACACTGGCAGCTGCATACATGCAGAGCTGCCCGCCCACGCCACTCGCTAGCACTGAAAAAGTCAGCAGCAGTGTAGCAGATACAGTGTGGGCAGGGCAGTAGGGAGCAGGAATTCCCTCTCACCTTACTGGTCTGCTGCAGGCTGGCAGCAGCATTGGAGGGGACGGTTGCAGGCAGGCCACGCAGCTGCTGAATTCTTGTGTAAGACTCCATCAGGCGCTGCAATCCTGTACCGCAAGCGGTGCAGCACATGGAGCGCATTGCCGGGGATCTCAGCATTGCAAGGCACAATGGGGGTGTGATGGTGCAGCAGTTGACCAACAACGCCCCCTTCGCCCCTCTCCTAAAAGAAGCACAGCGGCGCTTTGATATTGTGGCAGCAACCCTGAGACTGCCTTGCTGAGCTCATGCACAGTGCTTGACATTAGCACGGGCGCAGTCCTGGCGGCTGTACCCTGCCTATTCAGCAGGTACCTGTAGCTGAGTCAGGAGACCCCAGGGTGGCCATGACAGCCTCGCAGCCCTCAGCAGCAGCCTTCAGCTCAGCTGCAGCTTCCTGGGGCAAGCCCCCCCGCGCTGCGGCCTGAGCTGCGCCTCCCTTAGCTGACGCCTTGGGTGCTGCCTCTGGCGGCGCCAGGTGCTTGGCTGCCAGGCTACGCGCCAGCGGCAGAGACGGCGCTGTGGGCTGCTCCTGACCTGCAGGGCAGCGGGCAGTGGGCAGCCGTGCTGCAGTGACATGTGATGCTCCTGGGCAGCAGCACAGCAGCAGCCCTGCCTCTTAGGACATTCTGCCTTTGCTGCGCTGTCACAGGGCACATGCAACTCTATCATACTCAAATACAGAGAGCTGGCTGCATGAATGGGCAGCATCTGCTGGCCCTCATGGTATGCCACACACCACCCCCCCCCGCCCCCCCCCCCCTCCCACGGTCTATGACACGCAGCATTGCTCACCCCCATCCTCTGCAGACGCCTGCCCCTCACCAGCAGCTTCAAGCACTGCCAGCAGGAAGCTGTGCTCCACAGCTGCAGCCATGGAGCAGGTCAGGCTGATCAGCAGAGCTGGGTCAATCTCTGCTGGCTGCAACTGCAGGAGGCCAGCCTGGGCCTGCTGCAGGACCCCGCTCAGGGCAGCATAGTTGTGGTGCCGCATCTGGGGCAGGTAGGTGTTGAAGAGGGTGATGGCTGCATTGGCCACCAGCCAGGGCTGTTTGGCTGCCAGGGCGAGTTGCTGAGCTGTCAGAAGTGCCTGCAGCATACATTGAGCATCAGTGAGGCACAAGTTAGAGAGCATAGGCTGTGCAGCATGTCAGGCCTTGCAAAAAAAACAAGTGTGCAATGCAGTAGAGGAGCAGTCAGGCCAGCCATTTCGGGCTAGACCTGGACACAAATGCATCGTGTGCAACGCATCAGGCTCACACTGCACCAAGCAGGCGCACAGAAAAGCGAATTGAAGTGCATTTGGGGAGCAATCAGAAACAGCAGGAGTACATGACCGTGGATTCAGGGTGTTGGCAGTATGAAGCAGCCCACTCTGGGCACCAACTTATAGGCAGCACGCAGCAGCATAGCTTGCGAACCCATCTCCTGGAGTATGCAGCAGCACACCTTGGGCACCAGCTCCTTGGCATGCTGCAGCAGCCTACGCTGGGCACTCACTCCGTGGCAATATGCAGCAGCACACCTTGGGTACCAGCTCCTGCAGTTTCTCCAGACTACTGACAGCTGAGCGGGGACGCCCCGTGCCTGTGCCAGCTGCTGCCTTCCCCAGCGAGGGGGGCGGCAGCAGCTGCTTGACTCCCAGCGCCTTCAGCGCTGCCCTTGCGGCCTCAGACTCTGTCATGCTGACCTGCATGCAGCGCCCAGCACTGCGCTGTCATTGACGGAGGCATACAGGACAGACAAGTCAGCAGGAAGGTAGCTCCCCACAGCGGCAGCATTGTCATATGGCACACAGCAACACCACACATGGGCCTTGTGCTCTGCAGCTTGTGAGCCGATGGGGGCTGGCTTCAGCAAGCAACCCTCAAGCAATGGGCTGATGTGCTGCCTCCTGGTGAGCTGCTGCTGCCCTGCTAGCTGCCAGCACCACCTCTGCATCTACTGCTGCATTCCAGGCTGCCTCCAGCGCTAGAGGAGCAGATGTGCATGCAGAAGCCATTAGCCAAAAGTCACACCAACCCCTGAAACAGAAGACACAGGAAGGTCAGCTGAGCCCCATGCAGCACCGCCTCTGCATGCATTGCTGCATCTCAGGCTGTCTGCCATTACAAGAGGGGCACCTGCGTGCACCAAAGCCGTTACCTGAAACTTTGACGGCGGCCACAAGAGCCAACAAGATGCAGATCAGGTCAACTGAGACAGCAGCATCTGTACCTGCACAGCTGCAGCCCAGTAGCCCAGTCCCCCTCCAGAGCCAAAGGGGGACCTGCCTGCCCAGAAGCCTCCAGCCCACAAAAGTCACAACAGCCAACAGAACAGAACAGATCAAGGAAGGTCACCTGAGCCTGAGCCAGCACTACCTCTGCATCAACTGCTGCATCCCAGACTGCTTCCAGTGCCAAAGGGGCAGCTGCGCGCACAGAAGCCTCAAGCTTGAGAGCCCATCCGCTCCTGACGGCCTCGCAGAGCAACAGTGTCTGTTGGCGAGCCGCTTGGTGGCGGCTCCTGCGCTCAGGCCCCTGTGGGTCTGCAGCAGACAAGGTGGCAGCTGAGGGCCAGTGAAGCTAAACAGGAGCTAGGCCCTGCTTTCGGCACAATATCATTCGAATTAGTTGGGCAGGATACATTGAGCGGCTGCTGTGCAGGCAAGTAGCCCAGATTATGGATTACTTGGGGACCAGAGCAATTGAATGTGCCAGATGTGGCTGGCTGTGCGAAGACTTGTCACTACCCAAACGCCGCAGCAGAGCAATGAGAAGTGCCAGACTGGTGCAGTGACT
Source organism: Asterochloris sp. CNOR1 (assembly GCA_963969365.1). Lineage (NCBI taxonomy): Eukaryota > Viridiplantae > Chlorophyta > Trebouxiophyceae > Trebouxiales > Trebouxiaceae > Asterochloris > Asterochloris sp. CNOR1. Next base: position 1,001,395 of record OZ017762.1, read on the forward strand.
TCTCACCTCCAGCATAGTTGTAGCAGGCACCTGGTTTGACACTGTCATACCCTGCAAGCGGTCTTTGCGACAACGCTGGTCACCTGAGGCTAAAAGGGCTCGTTACCAGCAGGCTCGCCAACCTAGCAAGGGCGCCACCATCCCAACAAGATCCCCATGCTGTCTGTCGTGCTGCCTGCCTTGCTCACCTAAAGCTTTGGGTGGCTCAGCCGCCGGCAAGCTCTGCAGCTCAGACAGGGCCTTGCGGAGGTAGTCTGCGCGCACTGCAGGATTCCTGGTGTCCTTGCTGCGCTCCACCAGAAGCACAGCCTTCTCAAATGGGTCGGTGGGGGGCCAAGCAGCTGATCTGAGGGTCAGGGCCTGCAGGCAGGGTCGCCACACATATGCCAATTTGAGGCCAGGTGGGCATGGTGTGCAAACAGCTTGATGCATTGGGCACTACACCAGCCTTAGCCTTCTCAAGGGTCTGTAAGGGCCATCTGGCTGCCCCTAGAGGCAGGCATGGCGGCCATGATTGACACAGCACTACTGCAGTTCAGCAATGTTGCAACCTCTGCACTGCCTGAATTGGTCAGCAATGTGTTCCTGACAGGAACCGCTAAATGTAGGTGCAAACTGCTGCCGAAGTGGGCGCCTGAGTCAAAGTGCATCAAGCAGGACGCCTGTGAAGGTGTAGTACTTACCTGCTGCAGGGGCAGCAGAACACGGTCCAGGGGGCGCTCACAGGCAAAGCGTTGCTGCTCAGCCTCAGATGCCACATAGTCCAGCATGAGCGCCTTGTTAACCTCCACCGAGGCCTGCAGGCAGACATACAGGCTGCTTGCCAGTCAGGTATGAGGATACCAGCTGCTGCCTGGTGTCTATGAAGGAGTAGCTGGAGGCAAAATACTGCAACTGCCTGGTGATTGTGTAAGCTGCAGCATGCGGCATCGTGGCTGTGTATGAACATGGTTGATCAAACCTAACGGGCACACAAAGACAAGCGCCTGCCTGTGCAAGGGTCCAGCAATGCTGCAACGACAAAGCAGTGATATCCAGGTCCAGACAGTGGAGGCCTGGCTGCCTACCTTGGGCATGAGATCATCTGCCATGTCACATCGGGCAACTTCCACATGGAGCTGGACCCTGTACACACATGAGACAGATTGTGCCTGAGGCACCTGCCTTCCGCATCGAGGCTCAGTTTGGCTAAGGCTGCACTGACCAAGCTGCGCAGCCCCCTATACTGAGCCAAGTCAGCAGATGAGTGCTTGTTTTCTTTAGCTGTCAGCACCTGGTGAAGAGGACACAGGCCCAGGCACAAAGCAGGTCCAGCGTGGCCTCCAGTCTGCGCAGCAGCTGTTGCAGAAGGGGCCCGTGCAGCCCAGTGTACCGGCCAGCTGCAGATCAAGTTGCACAGCCCATTGCACACGCCAGCGGCCCTGCCTGAGACAATGTAGCTGCGACTCGATCAGCTCCAAAGCTTGGGCAGCAGAAGCACATGGGCGCTTAATGTGACTCCGCAGCCCTGGCTGCATGAGCGGCAGGCTGGCAGCCCAGATGAGGCGGCAGGTCTCCTGGATGCCGCTGGCATCGCGTAGGCGCACAAACATTGAGAGGTTGGAGTCCAGCTGCTCCAAGAGTGACGTCAGTTGGGTGGCCATTGGGGCTGCAGGTGGTGCAGCCCTGCAGCAAATGTGGCATCTATAGGGCAAGAGCCGCTTCACATCTCGGTCGTTTGCTGCCCACATGACCCAGCATTGCAACAGACTGGTCCACCAATGCGATTAAGACATAGGCAGTGTGGTTCTTGCAGGGCCGCCAGCGGGGCGGCGCCGAGGCACGTGGCAGGGATAGCCCTGTAATTCAAGCACATGCAGTTGCCCATGCAGGAGTGCAGGCGCACAACCATTGACAGAACAGAGTCCAGCTGCTCCAAGAGCACTGTCAGCTGGGTGGCTGCTGGGCAAGTGGGTGTGATATAGTGGGCTTTCTAAGACCTGAGTGGGCCTCACCAAATGCACCTGTGCTGATTGCATGCAGACTGCCTGCTCTGCTAGTAGGCTGCAGAGTGTGTAATCTTGCATTTTGCAGACCGCATGCCATTCCAACAGTCTGGGGGATGGGCAGCTTGGCCCAGCTGCTAGCAGTGACAGTGTCCATTCCACTCAGTTCCAGCTTGTCAAGTCAGTTGCAACATGTTTTTGCCATCAATAACAAACACTATATCCAGTAGCCAGACCCAGCAATGTGACATGTGCCCATAACAGACAGACATGGCCCACCTTCCAGAATGTGTGCTCATTTGCTCATCAGGCCCAGCAAAAGGAACTGTGCCTGTGTGAGCTCGGGTGAAATGTAGCCGTGCCTTCCAGCACGAGACCACACTGCCTACCAAGCCAGCAGTGGGACCTGCCCGCGCTGGGCCCAAGCCAGTCAGCAGCAGTGCCTTTCGACACGCACAACACGCACATGGACACTCACCCGCCAGCCAGGCCCAGCAGTGTAACCTGTGCACGTATAAGCTCAGCCCATGTGCGCGGTCCCATGTCCTGGCTGGCAGCTGCCCTGGAGGCGCACTTCCCAGCCAGCTCGTGGCAGCCTGCTAAAGCAGCAGCCCAGCCAATCTGGGCCACGAGAGCGAGATCCACGTCTCGCGCTGAGCCGGCAGGGTTGGGGTCACACTCCACCCAGGCTTCCTGCAGGTGATGGAGTTTGTGGGTTTTCAAAGCAGGCTTGACTGTGCCTGCCGACCACAAAGCAGCGTGCTTCTGGATGAGACTGCTGCTTGCAACAGGTATGCATGCTTGGAAACATCACCCAATGAGAGCCAAACTCTGCTGTCCGCTTGCAGCTGATTTTGTCACAATATCTCATGCATGTCCACATTGGAGGGCCTTGACTGGACACACCTGCAACCTCTGCTCCACAAATGCTGCATCTCCGCCAGCTGAGCGGATGCCCTGCACCTTTGCTGTGGTTGCAAGGGCCTGCTCCCTCTTGGCTGCTGCAGCCTCTGCTGCAGCCACAGCGGCTGCAGCAGCTGCCGCCTTTGCCTTATCAGCCATGCTTCCCTTGCCTGGTGCCGCAGCTGCTGCTGCGGGCGCTGGCTTGGGCTTAGCAGGGGCTGCCTTGCCCCTGACATCCTTGCCACCCTTGCCAGACACCTGCAAGGATGCACCATGTAGTTGAGCAAGCTCCATGACTGCCACGGCCTCTGCTCTGTATAGCTGCAACTGCTGGCTGCGCACACTGTGCTTGAGGATGGCCTCTGAACAACAGGCCCCAAGCACTATTTCCTGCTGAACCGCTGCCCCAAAAAGACCTCAGCTTTTTGCAAGCTCAGCAGCTGGAGCCTGCCTTTGCCAGGTGGGCCTGCAGGGAGACTGCCTCCAGCTGCAAGTCCAGGCTGGAAGGCTTGAGCAGTGTCTGCGCCTCGTCCAGGGCCTTCAGCGCATCATCTGGCTTCCCAGTCTGCAGCAGCAGGAGCATCTACATCGCCTCACCAGGCTGGTCCAAAGAAAGCAATGCAGGCTCTAGGCTTGGCAACAGCTGCACAAACAGCCCACAGCAACCCTATGGCAGACCATCCAAAGGCTTTGAAGGCCTTCAGCAGGCCAATTGCTGGTTTGCAGGCCTGCACTCATCAGCTGACAACCCCACCAGTCAGCACAGCCCTTTTGCCCAGTGCGGCCCAGCCAGACGCATATTTGAGGCAGTTTCAGCATCTGGTGTTGCTCCCCACATGGCCCTGCAGCCAGCTCCATCAGCAACAGCGCAAGACTGAACAGCTCCATCAGCAACAGCGCAAGACTGAACAGCGTGTGCCCCCGCCACTCTGGCCCCTCTAGTGCCCCGCACAGGATGTTGGCCTCATGCTAGTGCCCATGTTGCGGCCACTCACTCATCACTGTCAGGTGCATCATAGAGGCAGGCTGCAACTTCTTTCCAGGGATGTTGATGTCACTAACACCCTGGCAGCAATCTGCCTTACCTCCATGAGGCACAGGGCAAGGCTGCAAAGTATGCGCCCAAGCCACTCCTGCCCCTCTGGCACTCTGCGCAGAGCCTCAACAAGACGCTGGTGCCCAGGCAGGAGCTGGGCCCTGACGCCGTCCCGCATGAGGGGGCGGGCCGCGTGCCAGAAGTGGACGGCCGCGTTGACCACCATGAAGGCATACCTGCACAGCAGGGGTTCTCGGTCTGTGGCCCCACTGCCCACCCAGCGCAGCCTGACCACGTTGCCGTGCAGTATGACTGCAGTCGCTTTGGCATACAACGGCAGCAAGCTGGTCTTCTTTGCTTCTTAGTCTGCAGGTCATTGTAGGTCATTAGATGTCTGCCAGTTGCAAGCCAGGAGCCATCAGCTGAGTCCATGACATGGGTGGGACTGGACAGCGCCAGACAGTACAGCCAGCAACAGATCAAGAGTTGCTTAAGCACAGTGGTGGCAGCATCATGTGCAGACCCTGCCATGCAGGCGGGCTGCCCTGCGGAGCAGCTGCCTCCACTGAAATTACCTGCTGATCTGTACAGCAATGTCCAGCCCGTCGTTGACATGCTGCACAGCAGCCAGCACACCCTGCTGCAGCTCTGTCCCCTGCACGCAGCACCAGCCATGACCAGGTGTGCGAAGCCAGCTTGAGCGGCTGAACAAAAATGTGAAATTGCACCACAATTGCACCCAGGCCAGCAAAGGGTTCCCACCTGCGCAACGTTGCACCTCAGGTGTTGCAGACGCCGCACCTTAAGGCCAGCATTCCGCTTGTCACGGATGCAGGCGAGGGCATAGTGAGCTCTACACAGGTACTGGTCTGGAGTCTGAGCAACTGCTGTGCCGCCTGTGCCAGGCCTGCAAACGTGCAGGACACTGTCATGGTCTGACAAGCAGTGCAGCCACCTGTGACTGGAACAGCGCTGTGGAAAGCTTGCCTGCCAGCGGCGGCAAAGTATGCTCTGCAGCTCTCATCTGCAATCTCCAGAAGTCCGCACTGCATCGCCAAAAGGTCAGTCGAGAGCAAGCACTGGCGATCAGAGGCAATTCCTCAGGTGCATAGATCTGATACCTGCAGTGCAACCTCTGCACATGTGATCCACAGGGCCAGGCTCTGAGCAGGAACAGCAGGCGCTGAAGCTTTCAGGGCTTCAAAAGCTTGTCTGGCCAGCTCAGCATCCTGGTGTTCCCTTGCAGAGCTGAATTCGTGAGCAAGCACTTGGAGTGCCGACATTCAATCTGTTCAACTGGGCTCACAGAAGCATCTCATCTGACCGTCCTCAAGGAGCCAGACTCATGCGGTCAAAGTGCCTAGCCAACCTGGTCAACGATTACATTGCATGCTGCTGCTTGCTTATGCCGCAGAGCACTGGACTGCCCCATGTATCTCATGGAATGAGCAGCTGTGCTGTACACTATGGTGACATCTGACTCACAGGTCATTTGACCACCACTTTATCACTGTCCTTGAACGCGTCTGACCAGTCCAAGAATGAGCTGCTAGGTCAGTGGATGCAGAATCAGTCTCTGAGTTAGCCTCACACTGCATCATGAAGGGTATCTCGCTGGTGTGCACTGCAGCTGGCCTTGCCGCCCTGTGCAAGGCAAACATGGCGCTTAGTCTGATGCTCACCCCTGTGACCGCCGTCAGCAGTCTTTCCTCTGCCTGTGCAGTGTGGAGGAGCCCAGAGATCTCTTTCCCAGGCAGAACCAGCACCACCACCGACCCATGCCCTCTTGACTGGAGGTGTGAGCCTCCTTGCTCAGATCTGCTAGCTGAGCCGCAACAAGCATTCAGCACAATAACTCCAGATCCGGTGTGTAGCCTGGCAGTGCTGTTCTGTCTGACAGGGTTGTTTATGGTGCAGGGAGCTGCTGTGCACGCCTCGCTGCAGCCACCTTCACGTCAGACCTGCCAGTGCTTGTGTTTGACGTGCCTGAGCCCACTGTGACACGCAACTACACATCAGCAGACTTCTGCATCTGTGACAATGGAGTGTCATCCACAAACAGCTCAAAGACTAAGATCAAGGTCACTGGAGGGACCACAAGCGGTGAGCTGTCTGAGGCACCAGACTTGCGCTTGCAACTCTAGCCTGCTTGCCAAGAATGTGCAGCTACCCAGGCTGCAGGCCAGGGCAGGCCGGACCAAGACACACTGCAGCATGCTTGACCAGTGATGTGCCACACGCCATGTCTGGGAGGACACTACAGACGCCTTGCTACCTCCTGGCATCTCATGGCTCGCCAGCATCTGGTCTGCAGCATGTCGTGAGCTGCATTCTTGGACAGGCTCAACAAGTGTATCAGCCTCACTCAACACCTGTCACCCCTGCAGCCATCAGGAACACAATTCAGAAGTATGACCTCAAGTTCAAGAACAGCACCGCCCTGCTGGGGCTCCCCAAAGCCAAGAAATGGAGCTTGTACGGTGAGTGCTGCACTCTTCTGACCATGTCTCTGCCCAGCATGACCGCCTTCTGTGTCAGCAAGTGTGGCTTGACAGCTGCTTGGCCTCAGCATTTGGCATGCACACACCATGTGCCTGCTTATGACCCACATCTGATGCAGTCAGCTTGGCTCACTTCTTCACACACCCGTGGTGAGGGTCAGACTAAGGTGCCTGCCTCCTGCAGGCCCTCAGAACGACACCTTTGGGCTGCATGACTTTGTGGCATACAACCTGAGCCGGGCTGCTGGCGACTGGGCACCCCACACCATCTTCACTGAGGCAAGTGGTAGCATTCAGGGCTAGCAGCTCACAGCGCTAGATGCCATCCAGCCAACATGGCTATCCATGGCTGTTCCTAGGCGCCTGCACGCTGGCATGCACCCTGTGCAGTCAGCCGTGATGCAGCACAGGCAGTGTTGCAGCCCACTATGCCGGCATGCCTCTGGCCCAGCATTGTCATGCTGCATTGGCTGCTCCAATGCTGTCTTGAAACATATACAAAGTAGCTCACGGCACCACCGCTGCTGCCGCGCCTGTTGTGTGAGTGCACGATATGAAAATGGCGGCTGCCTGTCATTGGAGCTTTCGACTGATGCTGGCAAGGGCTCACAGCACCAGCAATGCTACAGCCCGCTGTATGCTTGAACAGCCATTGTGTTGGCTGCTCATTGGTGGCAATCAGTTTGTGTTGGCAGGGGCTCACAGCACTTCATCATGCCTGCAGATGTTCATCAACATTAACAATGACCCTCTGCAATACCCTGGTGGGTTCCTTTGCAGCCTGCGCCATACACCAGCACATGTGCTGTACCGCTGACCTGCTGCCGAGCAACTCCATGAGGCCTGCAAGGGGGTGCCCTCGCCTCTGCCAGAGCCCACAGAAGCTGCACTTCCATAGACTGCTGCAGCACAAGTATTGCTGCTGCAGACAACTATTACGGCATCGTGGTTCTGGAGGAAAAGGATAAGATTGTGAGACTCCCTGTCAATTGCTGAAGCGCACATCAAGCAGTTCCTCATCTCAGCATGCTGCTGGTGCATCTACTGCCCTCCGCCTGCACTGCATGTCTCAGCGTGCTCTGGCTGCCAAAGACCCCAGCACATCTTGCCCTGCTGCAAGTGCTGAGGATCTGGCCAAACCCATTGTCCTGCCCTGCGCCTGCCAGGGCCCTGACCAGATCAACATCAAGGACATTACCACGCCGCCCTTTGACATCACGGGCGGCTACCAGCTGGAGTACACTCACGGCGAGAACCCCAAGAACCTGCCGGCCGTCAATGTCACCAGGTCTGGTGCACAGCCGCCATGGTGCCATTGCTGCTGCCCTGCTACCTATATGGGCATCAAAGCTTTGCCAGGAAGAACTTTGCCCCTTCTTCAGTCTGATCCAGCTGGCAATGTTGTGTAGGAATAGAATTGGAATAGATGCCATGGCTTGGCTGCACTGCGGCTGTGCACCGCCGCTGTGCACCGCGGCTGTGGAGCCAAGACATGGCATCTACTCCAATTCTTTTCCCATGCAGCGCCTCCAGCTGCAAATGTGAGCAGGGGCAAGCTCTCCAAATTCTTGATGCCCACTCAAACAGCAGGGCAGCAGCAGCGGCACTAGAGCTATATTCTCGTCCTCGGCATGCCTTCTGCAGGAAGTAGCACTAGCAGGTTGCCATGCTCCAATGGCATGCGCTGGCTGGTCAGGGACTCCACCCTCAAGAATCCCTCACCCAGGGATCATCCCAAGTCTTTGCCTGTGCAGGACTGGCATGCCCTGGCTCATCGAGGACCCCACAGCCAAGGACCCCCTGACCCAGGCAGAGATAGACTACATCAACACGTGAGTCCCTGAGTAGTGTCTGTGTTGGCACATGCAGCCGGCTGACCAGGATGGCCACCATCCAGAGCCTGTGCAGCAGCGGCCTGACTGCCTGCCAGGCTGGGTCCTGGGTGATAGGTCATTTGCTGGGCTTCAGCAGTGTGATGGCAACCACTGAGCAGTGGCCAATGCCTGCACCGGGGTGGTTATAGTTGGTCAAACCTGCTGTGCTGACGTGACCAGGCATCAACCCCAGTTGGGGCGCAGGGGCACACCTGATGCCCTCTGGTGTGGCCTGCTGTGAGGTGTGACTCAGCACAGCCATACACTGATGACATGCGGACATCATGGCGCAGACGATGCCAACCAAACACATGATGCCCGACAGCTAAAAATCGTGGCCTGGACTTAGGCACCTGCCGAGGACCCACACAGGCAGCCCTTACCATGCCTGCCTGCCGATACATGACCAGCCGCATTTGCTGCAGGCAGACATCAGTTTGAGGCTGTACGCAGGCAGTCCATCTGCCTGCAGAGACATGAAGCAGCATAAGTAGGAGGTTGAGCTGGACTCATGCACTGCCTCTTCTGCCTGCCTGCAGGGACTTCCTTGAAGCAGTGTGCGGCACCTGGAGGCGCACACATGCCATGTCTCTGCTTGCCTGCAGGTACATGAACAGCTTTGAGGCGGCCCTGTTCAGTTCGAAGTTCACCGACAACTCCACAGGCTGGCGCCAGTACGCCAATGAGAGCGCCTTCGTCGACTGGTTCGTGCTGACGGAGGTGAGGCAGCCGGGGAAGGGAGGGGGTAAGGGTGGGATTGTTGCCAGCCCGCAGAGATCAGAGTGCAGCTTTGCAGTCATCAGCTGACTGGCTGGCTCCAGGGCACATGGTCTCCGCATCATATCATTCAGAAGCCTGGGCTGCACCGTTGGGAGCCACATTATATTTTGCTGGACTGGTCTGTCATGCCTGACATGACCCACTGGCATGTGCACCGGCCCCGTGTGTGGCATAGCTGGTTTGTGGCAACAGAGAACAACAGGTCCATATGTGACAGCATACTTGGTTGCGTTTTAAATGGCAGCCTTGCCAAACAGCGCGCTTGCTGCTGAGCTGGCGTCTCTTGGCATGGCCAAAAGCTGATACTGGGTGGCACAGCTGAGTGACAAAATCCGTAAGCCAGACACTGGGCTGGCTTAAGGATTTTGCTGCAGATGCCCCAAGTGGTGACAGCATTTGAAAGGCCCAAGACTGCGCTGAATTGTCCATGTAGCTGGGCAGCGCATGCTTGCACCGTGCACCAGGCATGTCTCATGCCTGCCATGGCTGCTCTTGCGAGGCCAGACAACAGGCTGGGCCAGGACAGCCATCACGCATGATATCATGTCTAGTGTAAGCAGCAAGCATGCACCTGGACCACTAGGCAACAGGCTCCGCACAGTGCATGGCAGACTATGTGAAGTGCGAGATGCCAAAATTGGCTGGGTGCAGCTGCATGTCAGCTGCCGCCAGCAGATGTTTCAGGTGGCACTGCACATAGTAGCAGGGCTAGCTCCAGAGCAGCACGCAGTGCTGGCGCTGGCCTGGGGTCTGCAGCACTGCGTGGTCAGTATGTGCTGTCAGTCTGAGGGTTGGAGCATGATGCAGCAAACAGACAGCTGAGGGATTGTAGGTCGATCACTGTTGGGGCTTGTATGCGCTGGCTTGCGTGGGGTGCCAGTTTGCCCCTTGAAGATCTCAATTGGCAGAGCGCCGCAGACTTGCAGTGCCGCTGACTGCTGGTCATCTATGTGCAGCAAGCGCTTGACTTACAGGACCTGGGAGCGTTGCTTGTGGGGCATGCTGTTCCGGCATGCAGCTTGGCCTGTCACGCTGCTTCTCAGCATGTAACAATCCGAAGTCGCTGTCGGTCCTAGGCCACACGTGGCAAGGTGTGACTGTGTCGCTGCAGCTCGTGAAGAACCCCAAGCACAGCTACCATGGCGCCGACTACATTGTCAAGGTCTGGGCACCAGCTGTTGCTAACTGCTGTGCACGTTGTGGCCCGCAAGTGCAGCTGCTGCTGCTATGCATGCGCCCTGCATATCCGGTCCCCTTGCACGCGGTTGCACCCTTCTGCCGTGCTGGGGACTCCTGCCTTTCACATGCTTGTACATCTGCCACTTACCTGCAGGATTGCAGGCATGCTTCTGCTGTGCTGTGCTACCGCATACTGACAGCCCCTATTCTTCCGTGGCCGAGCCCTGATGGCATCCTGCCACTGCAGGATGCTGAAAAGAAGCTGGCCATGGGCCCTATTGAGAATGTGATTCAGGGCTTTGGGCAGTGCTGTGGCTTCCCCATTCAGGTGCTACTGCATGGCACCTGCACTGTGCCACACAGCACATTCTGCCAGGTTGAATGTGCACTCACCCCAGCAACCTGCAATACTTGGAAGGGTGGCCAAATCGACACTTATTGTCGTCATGTCGTTTGCCTGCAGTGTCCTGGCCGAGAAACACATATTCGACTGCTGCAGGGGTATGAACTTGGCGGCTTCAGCAATGGCAGCTCAGGTGGCAGCGCTATCTCGCCACAAGGATGGATGTGAGCTGGTTGCCATTGCCTGAACACTCCCTGCTGCACTGAGCTGTTTGCGGCTTGCGTTGATAGCGTCACGCCTCTCCATGCAACACGCATGTCATGCTGCTGTGCCACTCTACTGCAGCTTGCACTCTGCTCAGGTGTACTGTGTGATGCTGTGCAGGTTTGACATCTGCAACGGTGGGTCTGGGAGTAGTGCCTGCTGCATCCAGTGATTTGGCTTTGCCATAATGAAAACTCGAGCACACTTAGGAGCTTTGATGCTGCCAAAAATCATCTCCTGCTGTCTGCAGACGCTTCACGCTGCCCCTCCCCAGATGGTGATGTTGTATTTCCATTGGCAGACTGGTTTGTTCGCCTCATGAACGTGAGTATTGGGCACAGCCCTGCACCCGCATAAGATGGCAAGCATGATTGCACCCCACTTGTCTCTTCCTGAGCCAGTGCACTGCTGCTACAGCTTATGGCTTTCATGAACTTGGCTCTGTGCAAGCTGGGAAGCAGCTGTGCGTCCCGCACCCACGCAGTCCCTGCTTGCTGATGCAGGACACAGAGTTCGCTTCAAGCGCAGCCAAGCGCTATGCAGCCCTACGTGCTGGACCCTGGACTGATGCTGCAGTCAGCGGTATCATCAGCAGTGTGAACACCCAGATCCACTTCGCAGGCATCCGCATGATGGACCGCTACCCGAACCTGCTAGTTGCTACCCTTGGTGCCCCCAACAGCCAGGCTGCCTACAACGAGGTGTTCAGCCAGCTGCAGTCCTGGCTGCTGACCCGCCTTCAGTGGCTTGACACTGCCTTCCCAGCGTTCCCAAGTGTACCTGGTGCAACTGCCCCCACAAATGTCAGCCCCAGCCCTGCTATCGCTACTACTGGCAAGTGATACAGAGCTGTGAGAGGTGTCCCTCAGGACTGCCCCACATGTACGTCATGGGAGTAAATGACTACCGTCCTTCCAGAAACATGCGTTACACTTCCTCTCTAGTAGATTAGAATGAAACAAGTGCCAGCAGCTGACCCTAAACTTCTGCAGCTCACGTCAGCTGAGTGGCATCATGACGGATTCAGCAATGTCACAGCTGATCAGGCAGGGGGCAGGGTTTAATCCCGACTCTAGGCTGCTGTGATCCTGACTTCAGGCTGCTGTCAGCAGGGGGACATCGAAGTGAAGGAAGGCTGCTGCAGATGACAATGTGCTGGGGCTTGCCATCCTGCATGGTGTGCAGCCACTACTGGCTACTGACTGTCGCTCTGAGGGTGCAAAGTCTGGCTCTACGGCTTGCGCTGGGACGGCTATCGAAGAAGCGGAGGCTATCTGGGCGAGCTCTTGGGGCTGGTTGCCTGCAGGGGCAGGAGGTGAGGTTCAGCAAGCTAATCTTAGCAGCAAGCAAGAGCTGCAGCTGATATCAAGGCAGGGGTGCTCTTGGGGCTGACTGCCTGCAGGGATAGGAGGTGGGGGTCAGCTTGCTGATCTTAGCAGCAAGCAAGAGCCGCAGCACATCTGAAGGTAGGGGTGCACCTGGTAGGGCGCTGTGCATCCTTGATCAGGCACCAAGCTAGGGGCATCACCATGCACTGAGGTGGAGGAACACCCAGATAAGCAACAGAGCTGTACTGCCAGCAGCAGCAGGCCCGCCATGACGTGCAAGTAAGCCCATGTTTACTGAGCACTGCATGCCACGGCTGTACCCATGCCCATTGCTGGTGTCCATAGCAGCCCATGTCAGCATCCCCAATCCCAATTCTGCCCTGCCCTGAGGACACCAGAAGCTATTCTCACTCAAAACCAGACAGGCACCCATGCTGTGCATCTAGGCCAGATTGGCCTGTGGCACCAGCCACAGCTGCTGCAGCTGTGGCTGGCTCCGGACCCATGATGGCCAGCACACCTTTGCCCAGTGCCTTGTAGGGAGTATCTCACCTGTCTGATTGCTTTGACTCGGCTCTATCCCTATCCTTGAGCACCCCAAAGCCTCCAACGATATCAAACAATGTGACTACACCATACCTGTGGCTAGAGCCCAGACATCGCTGCTCCTGCTTAGCTTAGTCTTCTAGTCAACTCCAGCAAACTGCAATGCAGTGGTGCCATGCAAAACAAACCCACCACCTGACTCATGCTCGAAGTACAAGGCCACTGCTCCAGCTCAGCTCCATCTTATGCCACAGCCTTACCACCCTGGTCCAGCTGTGCATGCAACGCACGTGAACCCACCTGAGTCCTGGCCAAATAGCAGGCGCCGCTCTGCATGCAGCCCTGCCCCGAACCACCGACCACAGGCAGCAGCACAGTGTCAGGCAGTGAGGGCCCACCTGAAGCCTGGCTAGAGCCCAGGCGCTGCTGCTCCAGCGTAGCCCCGATCTTCTGGCCGGCCACTGCCGCTGCCACCGTCAGCACAAAGGCCCATTTGGGCATGATGACCCCCTTGCGCAGCAGAGAGATGAAGGGGATGCTGGCATGCACTGCCAGGAACCACTCCGGCGAGAACTTGCGCGTGTGGGACCGCCACATCCCAAAGGGGATGTTCATGCCCGCTCCAGCAGCACCAATCGCTAGCATCTGCAATACAGAATATGAGATGGACGCGTGTGGGGTGTGTGAGCGCAAACATGACATCCCTGCACTTGCAGAGCAGGACCGGGTTGTCTTGAGCTCTGTGTGGGTGGCCAGATCACTGCTGCACGTACGGCACCAAAGGCAGGATCTGCAGGCCAGTAGACAGGGGTGAGTGTAAGAAGGCAGCAAACACACTGGATTGCGCCTGTAAACTCAGCTGCAGTCCCCTGCATCTACCTTGATATGGCAGTGCCAGAAGTGAGAATGTTTGCCATGCCGAAGCGTACGCTACTGCGAGTCCCTGCACCCACAATTGCCAGCTTCTGCAGTGCGAATGAGTTATGACGCCAGCCCAGGAGCTGGGTTGACGCAATTAATGGGATGTTCTGTAGTCAAAGCCTGCCTTGAGCCTGCCCTGCAGCGTTGAGAGACCTGGGCCCCTTGATTGACCAAGAGGTCCCTGCAGGGCAGCATTCACCAGAATGCTGCACAAGTCTGCAGCCAGCAGAAGAGAAACCATGAGGCACAGCAGACTGGGCTACAGTAGACTTTTCCCAGATGGACATCAGCGGATGGGTCACGCTGACTGCGGACAGCAGATGCGCGACAGAGCAGGCGACAGCTGCTCTGGCTGTGCCACACCCCAACGTCAGGCACCTCTCGGCTTGACAGGCAGCTCGGGGGCCGCAGAGCCTGCACAGACCTGGCGACAACAGGAGCCCTCACCACACATGGGGCTCCCCTTGGCAGGCAGACCCTGGGGCGCACACTGCTGGTTTGCAGGTGTGCAGCGGAAGGATACCTTGCCACTCTGTCATGCTCCTTGACTTGACGGGCAATGTGTGAGCCGCATCTCCTGCACAAGTCTCAGCTTGGGACCGCCACAAAGTGGCGTCATAAGCTGTGGATCCCCCTGTTCACCTTGACAGGCAGCGCCTGAGGCCGCAGATCCCGCACAGGCTTCATCTTGGCAACGAAGGCTCGCGCTGCCACCACTGCCCGCGGGCACGTCAGCTCCCCCTTGGCACTCAGAGGCACCAGCCCGCCCAAAACCCCTGGCAGGCTGCGCAGTGGGCAGCTCCCTGCGCCCTTGCCGGCAGCACCGCCCGGTGGCCGCGCCTGGCTGCTGGAGGTCAGGGGCTTGCCATCCCTGCTGGATGGCAGAGAGAAGTGCATCAAAGTCAGAATGGATGCAGTGCCTGGCTGCTGTCGCGCAGGGGGCCCAGGGAGGATGATGCACATAATCTGCAGCTTGCTGTAGTGGAGAGCCTGTAGCGTAGTGTGCAGCACAGCACAGTGCTGCACAGCGCTGCCCAAGCTTGACAGCAGAGTGCACACCGAACAAGGTCGAGCAGGCGGCTCAGAGGGCTACATCAGCATGGGTCTGCCCCTGGCCCAGGCAGCCAGCAGCCAAGTACCACCAGAGTAGGCTGTCTTGGAGCTCGAGTTGGAGGCATGATTTTAGGAGCTAGCTGACAAGCAACTGAACAGGCGATGCTTCAGTGAGTGCTGCCGCTGGTGCACACCTGCCAGCTCCAGATCGCCTGGCTGGGCGCCCAAATCCCGCGGAGGGTCTGGTTGTGTTCGTGTGCACAGCCCTGCAGGAGGCATGCAGCGGGACAGTCAGCAGGTGTGCGTTGTCATTGCAAGTTGGAGCCGGCCCTGTGCTCAGGACAAAGGCAGTGTCTGATCAGACACTCTGATGTCAGTGACAGCATGCAGCGAAGCAGTCAGGTGGCACAACAATGCAGAGCATGACACATAAGTGAAGGCATGCAGATTGTTTGCACCTGCTGCCACTGCCAGGCGCTCCTGTCCCCCTTGCAGATGCCGACCCTGAGTTGCCAGGCCCTGTGCCAGCAGAGCTGCTGGGCCCAGCAGTGGGGCCAGCCGTGCTTGACGAGCCTGCCTGCGCTGCACCGTTGCTCCCTGGCTTGGGTCGCTGCTGCTGCTTGCGCCTGCGGTGCTGGCTGCGGCTGCCAAAGACGTCATTGAACCCAGGCTGCACAGCAGAGGGAGACATGCATATTATGCGCTATTGGTGATGCATCATACAACCATGGATGCTAGGGGCTGGCCGGCATTGCTGCGTCGCTGGGGCCATGCATTCATGAGCTGTGCGCATGGTTCAGAGAGGCTCACCAGAAACCTGAAGCCAGACAGGCTGATGGCAGCCACAGGCATGCTCCCTGGCGCCACCCTGTGCTGGCCTGCTGAGGCTTCCTGGCTGCCATGCTGCACGGGGCAACCCTGGGCAAGGCTGCCACGGTGCAAGGGCAGCACCCCCCTGTCTCCGTGAAACAGCTCAAACGAGGCGGAAAGGCCTGCCAAGGCGTCACCACTATGTTTGAAGGGGCATCCCATGCGGTCTGCAGGCTGAGCTGGCCGCGTGGCAATGTTGCCTGCATACGAGGGCCCCTTCTCTCTGTTGATGCGGCTCAGGAAGGGACAACGTTGCAGAGCATCGGTGACATCCATGCTGTCACACATCGATGTCTGATGAGAGCAGCACTTTGTGTTTGCAAACAAAACATTTTAAGAAATAGAAGTGAGCCTGAGAATGACACAAGGCAAGGCATCATGCTCGTCTGGGATCCTAAGTTGTTATCTGTTGCTGGGGTGAAGCGAAGTCAGCTTATGGGTAATGTATCCCCGCCAACACGTCCTGCTAGGTCTGCAGCAGCCGCACCATCTGCTCTGCCTTGGGCCCTCTGTCGTTGCCAACTGAGGGGATGATACGCACAGGCCTGCAGTGAACAGTGTCTGATCAGACGTGGGTGCTGTGAGTGGTCAGCTTGCCAGAGCTACAGTGCACCCCCCCTACCGGAGCCAGTGTGTGAAGGCCTTGAGCTCTGGGAAGCTGCTGTGCTCAAAGTAAGGCACCTGCAGCAGACAGCATCTCAGACGAGGCTCAGCAGTGATAACTCCTCGAGCTGATGAAGCAGGCTAGGGACCCTGGATGGACATCAAACAGTAACTGCACCACCTGGTGCATGTGGGTGTTCTGTGCAGCACGCTAATCGGAACCAGGAAGCACTGCGCAAGGGAACCCATCACTGGGCGGCACCTCACCTCATATGTGATGATGGAGCCGCGCTGCTTCCTGCTGCCACAGCCCTTCTGGGGCCCAGATGCACCGCCTGCACTTGCACAAATGAAGGTCTGCAAGTGCACCGCATGTTTGTAACTCGCTTGGGAGGCCTCAAGCTGAGTTGAGTCTGGCTGGCTGATGTCAGGAGTCCTGATGTGACAGTCTGTTCTGCCCTGCCCTGCAGCTGGCACTGAACTGATATTGTGCTTGAACTGTAATGTTGTCTCACACTGGAGCTCTTACCTCATGAGCAAAGCTGCAAGCTCTGGTGAGCAACTACCCTCCAGCGCTGTCACCAGCAACAAGCCCAACATCACCATCATCACTGAGCTGAAGTGCTGCCACAACCTGTCACTGAGGACATGCATCACCTGGTGTGTGCTCCATATCAGGTGCTGCTGCCCAGATCATTGCCTGCACCACCCAGCCTGGACATCACTGAGGCCGCATAGTAATGAAGCTGACCTTTGGGACCCTCATTGGGCTGAGACCCCATCACCATGTGGAAGAACTGTCAGTGCCAAGGTTGCGTCAGACATGTTCCAGATGCTGACCTCTGCCAAGGGACCACCCCGTGGGCCTGAACCCAACCACCATGTTGAACCTCCCCTTCAGGCGCCTCAGGGTGTCGGCCATTGCCTTCTGGGTGATGGACCACAGGGGCACCACGTGCAGGTTGGTGTCGCCGTCAAATGTGGTCAGCAGGGACAGCGTGCCGGCGTCCAGGTCAGTGCACTGCAGCACCTTCTTCTTGGCCAGGCTGACATAGACCTGCAGGGTGAACAGGGTTTCTCCATGTAGTTGGTGAGTCTTGCCTCAGTTAGCCAGGGAGGCAGCCCACAGCACATCCTTGTTGGCCAGGCTGAGCAAAGCCCTCTGATCTGCAGGCTGGAGCGTGTCCCGGCAGCAGCCTGCGGCACAGTGCTCCCACCAATGGCGCCCTTTGCTGCCACCACTTCTAGTGCTCCCGCCACTTGACCTTCTCGCTGTCCTGGCTTCCATATGCACAAAGCCAGCACCATCAATGGCAGGCCACTTGCAGCCATGAACGACAGCATGCCAGGAGCATTTTGAAGCCACCAGTCTGAGCCAGCGCTCAGGGTATGCAGCACAGGTGACAGGCAATGAGCAGGGCAACGTGACTTGTCTAGCTCGACAATGATACACAAACATGCACATCTGCTGCTGCTGGCAGTGTGATGCGTGCACGTTGAGGCCACACCTTGCGCTTGAGGGCCCGTGCCACCTCCAGGAAGATTTTCTCCTTGCCAATGGTGTAGGAGCCAAACAGGAACAGAGTGCGCTTGTTGTTGAAGCCCTCAGCCCGCACAGCATCCATGACAAAGCGCAGCACCTGTGGCCGGCAGAGGGGGGTGCTACATGTTGCATTCGACTATTGGATATGCCGTCAGTGCTGCACTGCAAGCACACCCGAGGCTGTGGTAGGGCAAGCCAAGCATCATCAGCGCCCACACGAGGACAGAGTGCAGCCTCTGCAGCCAGCAAGCGGGTGATGAAGGTCGCAGGAGTGAGCATTGACGACATGCTGCTGCCTTGCTGGCTCACTCAGCCACAGTGCTGGGGCAAGCACATGGGACATGGGGCCTCGCTCAGCACCCATGACAAAGCGTAGCGCCTGCAGCCAGGAATGATGGGACTACATTCTCCCAAGCAAAGAGGAGACATGTCAGCGAAACAATGTGCGCCCAGGCTGCGCACCTGCTATCTCCCTGCTGCTCCAGGATGCAGGCGCATGCAGAAAGGACAGCAGCAGCCTGCGAATGGTGGCAGCTCCAACACCAAGCAACGTGCCTGCCAGCAGCGCCATATCGATCAGTGCTGCACCCTATGGCGTCGGCAGGCAGCACTGTTGCTGCGCAATGCTGCCGCCCAGCTGATGCCAGCACTGAGAGTCCCCAGCAGGCCAATCCAAACAATTCCCCGCAAATTCAGCATTACTTTGAGAGGGGAAGCTTTCGGTGCCCACCTCTTGCTGTGCAGGGAAGATGTACTGGGGCTGGCAGTAGGTGGTGTCCAGCACAAGGATGGCTCTGCCCCTCACGGCCTGCAGCACTGCCTCCTCCTGCATCCCTGTGTGGCACCTGCACCGGAGGTGACGTTCTATGGCTCAACTGCAGCAGCAGAGTGCTGTCGCACTTATGTTGCCATGAGACATGGAATGTGCCTTCTGCAGCAGAGAATCCTGAGCAGCTCCTGGGCAGTGCATGTGCTCTGAAGACAGGCTGCAGACCTGTCCTATAGGCAACAGGCGCGCTGGCTGATGACACTGCCTGGCATCCAAGATGACCCCTTGCCTGCAGTCGCCCGTGTGCACCACAGGGGGCGCCCCCGGTGGCTCAAACAGGATCATGGCTGCCCCGGGGCAGTGGTTGGCATCCACAAATGTGATGCGTACACCCTCCACCATGATGGGTTGGTACATGGGGACTGTAAAGATGCGCTCTGGGGCCACTCTGAGCTGCTGCCGCACCAGGCGCGCAGTGACCTCATTGCAGTACAGGGTGCCTGTGTGGAAAAGGCTGAGGGGTGAGCATGCTGCGGCATCAGCTCAGGCGTGGGTGGCCAGCACTTAGGAAAGGGCAGCAGCTTGCGCTCCAGTCTGAGCTGCTGTCACACCAGCTGAACAGTGATCACAGCTGCAGGGCGATTGTAGGGCCAGCGCCCACTCTGACCCTGGTACTGCTCCACCAGCCACGCAGTGATGTCATTGCAGTACAAGGTGGCTGCAGGGCAGATGCAGGAGCAATCTCTTCTGTTGGGCGCCTCTGAGAGCTGCCGCTGCACAAACTTTTTTCAAAAATCATAAATCAAAGAAGTACAAAACCCAATAGCAGAAAGGGTTAGTCAACGAGAGCTGCCGCTGCACTAGGCTCACAGTAATGCATTATAGGACATGGTGGCCTGCAGTGCAAACTGCAGGAGCAGATTCTGTTTCAAGCTGCCGTTGCAACAGGCGTGCAGTGATTGCATTGCACTACAGGGTTTCAGAGCTATCTGCACAGCACTCCGGCAGCAGATCTCCCTGTGCTCTTGAGCAGTAGAGTGGCAGCCAGCCAGTTCACACCACTTCCCTCACATGCCACCCTCAGCACTGCCGATGCAGCAAGTGGCATCCTTGAGGCCAGATGACTTACAGGTCAGGCCGCTTGTGGAGCCAGGCGCAAGCACGGCACCTTGGCAGAACCTTCCAGACAACCCGCCATAGTGGTCTGCATGGAAGTGGCTCAGGAACCAGTGCTTGCACACCACGTTCTGCACCGAGCGAAACTTGTCCACCACAAAGGGGGTGCCCGGGACGCGCTGCCACTCGGGCAGCCATGCACTGCGGGAGCCTGGCCCTCTGCGCGGCGGCTGACCCTCTGGGGGCCTGACCCTCTGCGGAGCCTGACCCTCTGGGGGCCTGACCCTCTGCAGCTGTGGATTTGCTGCAAGTGCTGTGCCCGCCCTGCAGGCAGGTGACTTGCTGCATCACGCTACCATGTCCCTGGTGTGAAAGGGGGCATTGTCTGACAGCACCCTGCAGGCTCATGCCTGCAGGCAGGGCAACCTGACAAGCTGTGCGACATCACAATTGACTCAGTGCCAGCGGGGACATTACTTGGGCAGCACCCTGCATGAGCCTGTCTGCCTCAAAGACCAAGCGTCCTGTGACAGCTGCAGGCGCTGCACCTGCCCGTGCATAGAGGGCAATGGTCTGTTACTGCTGCCCTACATCACATTGGCATGGTAACAGCTGTAAGGCAGTTGTCCACGCTTTGCAGCAGGGCCATGGTGGAAGGCAAGAGGTGCTTGGGTGTGAACAGCCCCTCCTTGACAAGCCGCTCAGAAGCATCAGCATCACCATCAGATACAATGAGCTGTAACGGTGCTGCAGGCCAATCAAGTGTTCAGCATGCAGCTTCATCAGTGAGCACGAAGTGTCAGGAGCGCTGGGCTCACCCTGAAAGGCTGCCACCAGATCGGACCTTCTTGGCCCTGCCTCCAGCACCACTGAAGCTGCCACCTACAGGTTATAGGTGTGCTTTAGTGCATGTCGACGCGCAAGTCGCCAGATTGAAGCATGCTCATGACATCTCACAGGAGACAGTCACGTCAGAAGCAGCGGTGCCGGTCTCCACATCACATGGCTTTGGCCATGATCACCCGCATGCTGCTGGGCCACCCTTTTGGAGCTCTGCATAAGCGCCGCAAACGCATCTTTGGGGAGTGCAGCCGCAGCCGCTGCTGCTGTATGGCGCGCTGCAGCTGCCTGTGCTGCTGCCTGGGCTGAGGCGTTACGCATCAGAGTGGCCAGGGCGTTCCTGGCAGGCTGGGGGCGGTTGGTGGCATCTGCCAGGGGACTGGATTCCCCATCTGCAGGTCACCCAACAAGCTCAGCAGCCTCCCAGACAGGCAAGAAGGCATGTACCAAGAGCAATTCTGTGGTGGTCCACAGCCAGCCGGCACTGCCAAGCACAGCTTGTGAAATTGCAGGGTGTCGTGACCCTCGTCATCTCAGACAGCATCAGAGCAAAGCAGACACGGCATTACCTGCAGACCCACAGTGCCCCTCCTGTGTCAGCAAGGACACAACCTCATCATTCCCCATGGCGCCGCCTGGCGCCGCCTCAGCATGGCTCGTGCCGCTGCAGAGCTGCCAGTCCACATCTGCACAGGCACCTGTGCAGCCTGCATCAGGTGCCGCTGCCAATCTCTGCCACCGCTGGGTTGCCTCCAGATGGCTGCCTCCACCATCTACTGAGGGCAACCCCGCCTCCTCAGAGGCCCCTACGCTGTGCTTGGCGGCCCACAGCAAGGCCTCAAACTGAGGCTCCTGCCGTTTATCTTCCTCCGCTGCCATCCATTTCACGCCACCTGGGCCAGCCCCAGGCTGCCCCTCCCAGGCGAACTGCTCGGCGTCATACAGCTGCGTCAATTGATCAACAGAGTCACATGGGCTGCCAAGTGTGTCTGGGAGGCTGTGTGGCTGCATGGCAGGCGAGGAGCCCAGCGGCTCCGCAGACTGCCCTGAGCGCTGATGCGGCCCATGCTCCCAGCAGCGTACTGCGCCATTCATCCGCTCCTCTGCAGAATGCCCTGGGCGCTGATGCGCCTCTTGGTCCCAGCCACCCTCTGAGCCATACGTCTGCTGCCCTGCACACTGGCCTGCTGGCAGCTGTGCTGCCTGCTCCCAGCAGGCTTCTGGCCCTTCAGACTGCTCCCCCTCGCACGGTCCTGCAGGCACCTGCTTCCAGCAGTCTTCTGGTTCCTCAGGCTGTGAAGCTGGAGGCTCCTCACGCAGCAGCTGGGCTGCAGCCCTCTGCAGCCTGCGCCGCCCGCCCAGAGTGGTCACTCCCAGCTGCAGCGGGAAAGGGACGGGCTGCTTCATGCTGGGCTGGGGGGACCCCTCCCCATTCAGAGAAGTTGCAAAGCACTGCACTGGGGTGAAATGCCTTGCACAAGATGTCACGCTGCCACACAGCAACCTGCCCTTGCCACTGCATCCCTGTTGGCGGGGGGCCCTAACCACAAGTCACAAACCTTCACCAGTAGCTCCGTTCCCCTACAGGGGTTGGCATCATGATACCCCATCAGTCCCATGCCTGTTCATTGTGGCCCTTGAACTTCAGTTTTACTCTCACTCATCTCACATGGCAGGCTCTGCCTGACCTGCAGGAGCTCACAGTCTGTGAGGGTTGGCAGCAGAGCAAGGTCGACCTCAGCTGCAGTGAGGGCGCTCGCCCAGCGCTGCAGGGCATGGCCCCCCAGCCAGGCTGCAAGCGCTGTGTTGGCATCCCTGGCCTGGGTCTGCAGCAGCTGCAGCTCCTCGTCGCTGGACGTGCTGCAGGGGCAGGGGAGGTCTCGATCTGTGAGAGACACGAGCCAATGTGGTGTGTGCAGCATCCGCACCATGTGAGGTCCTGAACATCAGGCGCAAAAACTCACAGCCATGCATGAGCAGAGCAATTTAGATCGGCAAGTTTGCAACAGGGGCGCATGCCCTGGGGTGGATGTGCAATCTCTTCCGCCAATCTGGGCGTGTTCCAGAGAAGTGAGAGCTTGGCTCAAGGTCTGACCTGGCGGCGTCTGATGGGTCATCAATCATTGAGCCCATGTGCCTCTGCTGGAGACTTTGCTTTCATGATCGGAGAGCTACAGACCATCCTGTGCCTCATGCCAGGACTGGCTCATATACACAGTCAACACATCTGCCATTTCAGCAGCTCGTCTACACATTGGGCTCATGACTGGATCTCTTATCATGTGAGAGGCATCCTAACAGCAGAATGGCATGCCAGCTTATGTGCTGGCAGAAGCACTGATCGTTGAGCATGTGAACGGAAGACAGAAAGTGCAAGACCTTTGGAGGCAAGCTGATCCACCAAATGCAGAACCCATCGGCCTCAAGAGCCTTCATGGGTGGGTGCAGGGTCATGTGATGGGTCCTTTCAAAGCTTTTGCATTACTCCATCGAGTCGTCGTCCTGACCTCCTTCCTCGTGCAGATGTTCTGATGCAAGCAGTCAGCGGAGGCAGCGTCACACAGGCTCATGACGATGTGGAATCACCGAGCCAGTCCAGCGAAGACTCAACAGGTGAGGGCTGCAGAACTGGTGCCTAGAGCCATGGTTGAGCGTGCATCAACAGCTCTGGCAAGAGAGGGAGGGCCACAGGAGCTGTCCGGGGCGCGCACGCTTGGCGCTTGATGCCCGCCTTGATGGGACATCCAGGTGCTCCCTGGCGTGCCTTTAGCACTCATTGCTGCAGGTGCTTCAGGGACTGGCCCCAGCTGCAAGCCTGTGCATGCCCAAAGTTCCCTCGAGCTGGCATTAGTCAGCGCATCTCAGACCATCTTGGCCCTTTTGTGACAGTTCGCTTCAGCCAGTTGCACAGATGTGTTGACTCACCAGCTCTTGCTGCTTAAGGGCTGCTGAAGAAGGACCCAGTCTCTAGCAGGCCATGAATGTGCCTGCAGGTGCTAGCCCGCTTGTGATGTCCCGCCTGGGCCTGGCAACCCGCCAGCAGGGAGGGGACCTGCACAGGAGCTTTGTGGAGGCGCGGCGGGTGCTCGAGAAAGGTAGCCGCCGGCTTTTCTTTTGACCTGCATCTCACACACCTTCATGCCGCTGCTCAGGGCGTGATGAGTCGCGGGTCGTCCAGTTCGGGGTGGCCTGCATGTTCAGCTGGAGTGCAGGCTGCACTGTAGGTCCGTTGCAGGTCATTGCGTCCCTGGTGCTGTTCATCGTTGGGCACAGACCTTCACATGAGCTCGGCTAGAATCACATGAACCTGCACATCGTGGGCTCATGTGCCCCGCAGGAAGGGCAAATGCTCTGCGTTCAGGCCGGTTCCCTGATGGACTGGTGCGCTGCCACGCTGTCCCCCCTGCCCTGCCATCTGCTGCTGCCAGAGTCCCTGCGCGACATCAGTCAAAGTGCTGCCACCTGAGCACTTGGCCTGTGTTGCAATGCAGTGGCCACCCACATTGCTGCTTCCATCCCGACATTATGGGCCATCCTGTATTGCTGTTGCCCAGGTCTCGCTGTGTCACGGCAGTCAGCAGGCCCCGACTCACCACAGTGCCCTGTCTTTTTGTATCCATCAGCTCTGGTTGCCAGCCTCCTGCTGCCCTCAAGTCTGTCGCCCCTGGTCTCCCTGCACGATAAGAGCAGCAAAGCCCAAAGCCACCTCAATTCTTGTGCATGCAGCAGGCCCTCTGATTGCCCTGCCTGTTCTGTCCCCCACTGCCCTGCATTGCTGCCTGCGCAGAGGCCCAACCACCTCAGGTTTGGCCCCTCTTAGCTCACTGTGGTTATTTAAAGCAGATTTCTTGCAGAACCATTGCCAGGTGTGCTCTTGCCTAGACTCACCTTCACCAGCACTGACCATCTGCATGTGCGTGCCTGCAGTGCTGTCACCCCAGGTCTCCCTGCGCGACGGCAGTCGCAAGGCCCAGACCCACCTGAACGCCCTGCATGACCTGCTGAAGAACACAGCAGACCACATCCAACATTCCGACGAGCTCAAGAGCAGGATGAGCCCAGAGGAGTGGGGTGAGTGGAGGGCAATGTTGAGCAATGACTGTGGGTTCAGGGTCCTGGAGCGCCCTTGGGGCTACAGCCTGCAGGGGAACAGGCATGGGCGTGGGTTAAGACCTCTGTTGGAGCACAGGGTCTGACGAGCCTCGAGGAGGGGGTAAAAGTAGAGGGCTATTGGACATTGATATCGAGCTACGGGGCTGTACACAAATTTGGGCTGCAGTCAGTGGTCAGACAACCTTGAAGGAGTCAGGTGAGCACATGGGCACAGTTGTGTGCAGAGTCAGTGCCTCAGGTGCTGGCAGACTGCCTGATGGCTCCAAAATGGCTCTGTGGACAAATTTGGCTGTAATGTGTTTTGACGATGTAGAGCTGACACACAAGCATTCACTTTTGCAGAGGCAGAGCGGCAGGCGCTGGCAGATGGCCTGAAGCCGCCTTGTGGAACAGTGTCTGCCCCAAAGTCCCTAAATGTCACTCCTTTGATGTCTGGCATGCTGTGCCTGCAGAGTCGGAGCGTCAGGTGCTGGCAGACTGCTTGAAGTGGCTTCAGGGCACCCAGGCGCTGGTGGGGGAGGCTCTGGCAGCGGTGGCCGACATCAAGGCCCGCGATGCACAGGGGGTGCCCATGCCCGAGTGGACCGCTGTGGTGCAGGGCCTGGTGGGGCAGTTCAAGGGCATGGAGCAGGTAAGCACCTCGTACTCAGTTGAAAGGGGTGCTGTCTGTGGTGGCAGCAGTGTGCAGGGCAGGCAAAGCCTGGAGAACAATGGGCAGTAGTCTGCTTGAGAGAATGGGCTGCATCCCGCGTGGACAGCTGCAGTGGTTGGTTGCAGACTGTGGTGAGGCAATACAAGGAAATGGACCAGGCAAGCCTTGCTGTTTGGGCTGGCAAGCGTTTGCGCACTTTGCAGTGGGTGGTCTGCACCAGAGGCATGCTGATGCGTGGGGGGAGCGGTGTAGAAGGTCGTGGGGCAGTGCAAGGGCATGTGATTTGTTCTTTGCCGTCTGCATGGCCTGTAAAGTCCATTGGCTGCAGTGCAAAGATGCAGGGCCAGGGCTAGTGGCCGCTTTGCAGGTGATGCCCTGCCTGCAGATGATGCAGCAGAGATCCCAGGCCTGGGCTTAATTGCTCGTGCCACTAGCCTGCACCCACTCAACGACTCTTGTCGCCTGCGCATTGGGGAGGGAATGACAGCACAGCAGTTGATGTAAAAACGCTAACCTCCTTCAAACGTGTCTGCCTGCGTTGATACATCAGGGGTAAACAAGGCCCTAACACACAAGTCAGATCATGCTTGAATCTGTGACATGCGTGTTCAGCCTGCATGTTGCCAGAGATGCTTGCCGGTGCACCGGCAACAAGACGCTCCTGAAAAGCTGGCTTGTCTATGAGTGCCCAGACCCCTATCTACAAAGCAAAAATTCATGCCCGCAGGTGATGCAGCAGGGGCAGACGCTGACGGCCCAGAAGAGGAACGCCAGCAGCGGCAGCCTGGACTCAGACACAACGCAGGGGCACATTCACAAGATCCGGTGTCTGCCCGCCTCCAGATCGCGCCTTTCCTACAGCCAGCACTGGGCCAACAAGATAGCACTGTGAGGAGCTCACAAGCTGCTCACTGCCAGGCTCACCGTCAGCCATTGGGCTGACAGCAGCCAAATCTAGTGCGTTTATAGAGGCGGTCTGGTTCCCCACAGAGTTCTCCTAGCAGAGGCTGGCCCCTGACCTGATAACATCCGAGACATCCCCTGCAATATTCCCTATATGATGGTGGCAGCGGCAGAGAGGGGCTGGGACCCATTGTGGCTGTCTGCCCCATTCATCAAGCCTGGTCCTTCCCATGCCTGACCCCCTGTGCTGTGCACAACGGCGGGCACGTTTCATGGCAATCAGCCCCAACCACGTCCTACACGCCCCTGGTGCTGACGTCCATGAGGTTACATGTCATTCAGTGTTTTAGCTATGCATCTTCCAGTCTGAGCAGACTGAGGGAGCCAGCCCTTGTTGTCAACAAGCTCCTGTTGGTACTGTGTCTGTGGCATGGCCAGCATGCCACGCTATAGCCCCTCCGGACACCATCGGACGCATGCACTTCCAGCTTCAGACTGTACAGTAGCGCCAAGCTTTTGAAGTTTCAGTGTTTCATGACATTCTGTTTGCTTTGAGACCCTTTCATGTAATACTAGCAGGCCAGTCAAGTATCTGTATAGTGGCTGGTAGAGATTACATAGCACAGCCCTTATCTCATTAGAACAGACGGCACATTGCAGCAGCTTTGAGCTTGGGTAGGCAGTCTAGAAGGACATGGCTTGAACAGTCACCAAGCAGTTCATCATCAGCATTGAGGTTGTCAACCCTGCTGGCGGCTCACCACAATTGCTTGTCACTGTCAGCAGGGACCTCGACTACCCCAAGCTCTGCTGCCTTTACGCTCAGCAGTGGGCAGGGCTGGCCACTGGCCATTGCTGAAGGCTGCTACTGCAGCCAGTTCCTCTCCAAGACCGTAGCAAAGTTCCCCTGTTCCACTGATTGCCCCGCAACAATCCTGCTGCTCAAGCTGACTTAGGTCTTTGATCTCTGCCTCTTCACCTTTAACTTTAGCTGCCAGCTGGGCTCCAGGCAGCCATCTTCTGCAGGGCGGCAGCTGTGAGCCCAGGCTGGATGGCAGCCCGTGACTGTGCAAAGTGGCGGGCTGCCACGTGCTGGGCGCCGTGAATATCCTCCCTGAGAGCTGCCATGGAAGCCTCACGGCACAGGGCCGCCAGCTCAGCCCCTGTGAAGAGGTCTGTGGCCGCTGCCCAGGCCTGCAGGCAGGGGGCCAGCTTGTCAGGGTTCAGGGAAGGCAAAAAGCTGCCTGAGCCGCCAGCTCGGCCCCTGTGAAGAGGTCTGTGGCCGCTGCCCAGGCCTGCAGGCAAGGCGGGCAGCTCGTCAGGGTTCCTGGGAGGCAGGGCGCTGCCTCAGCTCCAGTGGCTGCAGCCACAGGCCTGCTGCAGCACTGCGTGGCGTGCCCATCAGTGCAGGGCATGCAGGTCCAGGAGTGGACAGCAAACCTGGCAGTAGTGCTGCCAGATAGGGGGAAGAACAGCATGCACTTCCTCTGTCAGCCCCAGGTGCCGCAGTGCTTGGCATGCAAGCTTTGGGTGGTTGGCGTGCCAGCAGTCCTTTGCTCTCCTCACAACAGCATTGCCCATGTGAAGCAGACCGCAGTGCAGAGCCCTGTGCACCTGCAGCCCTCAACCCGTGCACCCCCCAGGCCTTGCATGGCACACAAGAAGCAGACCTGGTGCTGACCATATGCTGCAAATCATGATGCTCTGGGCTTGCCTGTAGCTCCAATGTGCGGCCCCCTGCGGGTTTCGACTTGTAGGACAGTAATCTGCACAACACAAGTTTCTAGCCCTGTTATGCATGCTGCTGTGCGCTGGCCTCGCCTGCAGGTCCACGTCGGGTGCCAGCGGCATGCTGCGTGTATGGATCTCCAGCACCTGCAGCCTCCCAGCAGCGTCTGGGGGAGGCACAAACAGCAGCATCTCCAGGCGCCCCGGGCGGAGCAGGGCTGCGTCAATGGCTCCAGGGCGGTTGGTTGCAGCAATGACTTGCACGCCTGCAGGCAGGAGTCTTGCTAAAAGGCAGCAGCTGCGTCTCAGCAAAAGGGACCTGGTCTCTGCAAGTCAACGTCATCACAGTACACAGGGCACAGCAGGCTTGGGCTGCAGTACTGGCAGCCTGCTGGCCAGGAGCCTGCCTGACATCTGTGCACACCAGACACCACAAAGTCGCTGCTGCGTGCAGCCAAGAACATCTTATGTGGGAGTCAGCACTGCAGGAGGCAATGTGTACAGCGGCATGTGCAGGCCAGGGCTGCAGCACTCGCAGACCTGGTGCCTGCCCAAACCCTGGCTTGCACTACAGCTGCACAGCTGAGCTGGCTTGTGCAGGACAGGCTGGCCCCACCCACCTGTAGCAAGCTCAAGCCCATCCATCTCTGTCAGCAGGGCCGAGAGCAGCCTGACGCCTGCAGTGGCGCCACTGCCGCTATCCCCTTCAGCCCGGCTGCCTGCATGCGGGCAGCCACCAGTCTAAGGTTGCTTGCAAGGCAGCTTACAGCAGTGGACAGGTGCCCTCTGAGCAAAGGGCTCAGAGGATGCATTGTCAGGTGGTAACATCACAGGGCAGGAGGTTGCCTGCATGCCAACAAGTGCAGCTCACATGTCAGGCCCAAGCCCTGCTCTCTGCGAGCAGCTCAACATACACAATGCAGATGCAGTATACCAAGCCTTTCCTTGGACCCAGCAACTCTGTCCAGGCTTTCTGTGAGGCCAATTTGCGACTGTTTGCGCATTGGAAGGCTGGGCTGGGGCCACCCCACACTGGCTCACCTGCTAGGCTGTCGACTTCGTCCAAGAAGATGATGGAGGGAGCGGCTGCTCGGGCCAGCCTGAACGTGGCGCGCAGGAGGGACTCCCCCTCCCCCACATACATGCTGAACAGCTGAGCGCTGGACAGGGGAAACAGGGAGGCCCGGCTGGCAGTGGCTGCTGCTCTGGCCAGAGTCGTCTTGCTGCACCCTGCAAGGCATTGCACATGGGTCTGAATCCACTGCATGCTGCACAGCTGACTCTGGACGCTGGACAGAGGAAGCAGGGAGGCCTGGCTGGCAGTGGCAGCTGCTTGGGCCGGCGTGGTGCGCAGCCTTTTGCACAGGAGCAGGCAAGCAGGAGGCTCTTGCCAGGAGTGTCTTGCTGCAGCCTGCATGCCGCCGCATGTGACCATGTAGGCAGCAAGCTCAGACTGTTAATGGTTCCGCTACCTGTTGCAGTGGTAGGGCTCCAGCCAACAGCAACACTGGTGTGGAGTGGCTCCAGCCAACAGCATCCAGGGTTTGGGGTTGCCCCAGCCAACAGCATGACAAATTTTTGGTGTCGCTCTACTTTGTTGTGGGTGCCAAAGCAGCAGTCATCGGGCGTGCCTGTTTAGCAAGGATCAAAGCTCCAACAACATGCAACTAGCAGGGTCCATCCTGGGCTCAGCACTTTGATGCTAAGCTTGGCAAGCCAAGGCCCAGCCACTCACACACCAGCCATGTTAGGGAGCAGCATGCAGCAACAGGCCGTGCAGCAGCCAAGGTTGCAAAGCAGGTCACACCTGGGGATCCGTGCAGCAGAAAGCCATGCGCAGGGCTGGAAAGAAATCCCCGGCGCTCACCAGTGGCGCATAGACTGCAGCGCCAGGGCAGCAGCGGGGCAGAGTGTGCAGCAGCTCTCACCTGGGGGTCCATGCAGCAGGACACCACGTGGCGGGCTGAGTCCCAGTCGCTCAAAGCTGGAGGCATGCTCCAGCGGCCACTGCACTGCCTGCTTCAAGCGCTGCTTGACCTCTGGCAGACCGCCAATGTCTTCCCACAGCACTGCAGGCAAGCCAGGCACGTTTGGCTGAAGGCTTGTCTTTTGCAGAGATTGACCACACCAAAACCTTGTGAAAATGGAGGTGAAATGGCAGGCAGGGGTAAATCAACCAGTGGCAGGCACAACCTAGCCTCTTCACTGTAGCCTGGCGGAGGCAACCTGGGCTGGATGAGGTTGGAAGGAGTTCTTCTGCAGGCTGGTGGGCGCAAGCAGGGTTCTCGTCTGATACCAGTACAGGCTGCACTGCCATGCATTGTCAACTGTGACCTAGACGCAGAGCGCTGGCGGTATGTGCAGATATTCGGAAGAGGGACAGTCCCAGTGATCCCGACAAGGTCAGCTGTGCTGTAAGCTGGAAGGGCGGACGCTGGGAGGGCGGTCGCTGTGCCAAGACAGGCACGCTGCATGTCAAGGCCCTGAACAAGGCCAAGCTCTTGGACAGGCACCAGCTCAAGGTGCCAGGGTCTCGGCCTAAGCTCAGCAGCAGCACCTCAACCCCTCAGAGGCAGCAGTAGGGTCACATGATCCAGGACATTGATGGCCCAGACTGCCCTTACCTGGACTAACTTCAACCTCAGACCCACGGGTGATGGATGGCCCCACCTGTTTCATGGCGGCCTCGAAGTCTACCTGGCTGACAGGTCGGGCCAGATCAGGGTCCAGGGCAGCCTCTAACTGCTCGCCTGCAGAAGGTGTGTGTCTGGCTGCGCATGCCTGCTTAGTGAGTTGTGGCATGTCTGCAGGATGAGCAATTGCATGGCCATTGATGTGGTGCACAGTCAGGCCCCAGGTCAGTGCCTACCCCAAGGAGGTCGCCTGGCCCATGGTGGTGCAGAGCAGGCCAGAGCAGCACCTTTTCCAGACATTGCAGCCTTGAATGCAGCATGTCCAGCATTGCTGTAACCAGCCTGAGACCTCAGGTGAAATTTGCTGCCTGAGAGTGCACTGGCAGCCTTTGTAAGCGCCACCATGGCACCCTGCCTGCACAGTGCCGCCTTGTCTGCCCCAAAGCACACATTGCAGTGGAAACCTTGTCAGAACCCACCTGACAGGAGAGCACTGGCAGCCTCTGTAAGCGCCACCATGGCGGCCTGCCGGCACAGAGCCGCCAGGTCTGCTCCTGAGTAGCCGTGGCATGCTACAGCCAAGCCAGGCAGGTCAACGCTGCTGTCCAGAGGCAGGCCGGCAGCTTGCAGGCGCAGGATGGCGGTCCGCTCCTGCAGCCATGTTGCAGGGATGGTACCCTGGAAGCCACCCTGTGTCTGGTCGTGCGTGTGAAGGTGGCAGCAGACCGCACTGCCGCAACTTTGCGCCAGCCGGGCCACATGTGAGGGTGCAAAAATTGCTGCTGTCAAGCATGCTGCCAGGAGCATCCCCAGTGCCACTCAGTAGAGATGGCTGGTCTGCTCTGGCAATGCAGTGATACTATCACTGGTCATTGCCAGCATGGCCTCACCTGTGGCCCTGGCACACACTCGAGCAACCACTATACTTCTGAAACAGTCTGCCTGCACAACGTGAAGTGCAGCGCAGGCTAACCAGGCACCACCTGCCACCCCATCCTGACACAGGCATAAAGCACCTCTCTGTCCAGCCTGCCCTGCCAGGGACGAGAGCTGAGCACACCTAGTCAATCAGACCTCACCTGGGGGACCCAGCTCCTCCCCCTCCAGAGAGCAGAGGCCAAGTGGATGCTCACCTATCTACCCCTCAGAGCATTTTCCAGAAGCTTGCTGCGTAACATGCACTATGTTAAAACCCAGAGGCAGCAGCTGCTCACCTGTGGCCCTGGCACAGGAATGAGCACCTCCCTGTCCAGCCTGCCTGGGCGGCGCAGGGCAGGGTCGATGGCATTGGGACGATTGGTGGCAGCAATGATGGTCAGGCGGCCCCCTAAGTCTGCAGGGTCAGCAGCAGCCTGTCAATGCTGCACAATCGGAATTGCAAGCAGCTCAAGCTGCAGCAGGGCTAAGTGGCTGCAGCAACTGTCTCCAGATCTGTATAAGCAGTACTGGCTGGTCAATGCTGCAGTGATGGGAGTGCAGGCAGCCAATGTGACAGCAGCGATGCTAACAGCAGTGACTGCTGCGCGGCCTTTCAGATCTGCAGGGTCAAGAAGGGCAGGGTGAGGCTCAGCACAGGCATGCGTGAAGCCCATGGAGGTCATTTGGGGCAAGTAGCGGCAGCAACAATACAGGTAACGATGCACAAAATGCATAGCTTGATGCACCACATTCCTGTCGCCCGTTCATGAGCAAGCACCATATAGATAGGAAAGGACCTGCAGCTCTGCCGAGGCAGCTGGTCTTAAGGCCAGAACCTTAAGTCTAGCATGTACTGTTGACACAGGGTGTGTGACTGGTCGATTTGCCTTTTCCTGAACTCTTGCCTGTAGCGGTGTCTGTGCCATTCCAGCATAAGTGGAGGCTGAGAAGCAGCAGAAGCAGCCAAGGAGGGGCCTGACGCCCGGACATAAGGCAGTTGGTGGCTGCACTTGTACAGTTGATCCCCCACACCTCAGCCAGTCACTTGCCTGCCTTAGAGGCTGCGCCATCCATGAGCGTGAGCAGCTGGGCGACTACACGAGCCTCATGCTGCCTGCCTGCATCCCTGCGGGGGCACATTGCATCAATCTCGTCCAGGAAAATGACCACAGGCTGCCCCCTCCGTGCCTCTGCCTCTGCTCCCTCAAAAGCCTCCCTCAGCCGCCGCTCAGACTCGCCTGCAGGTGGGCACTGCAGCAATGAAGTACAGACTCTTTCTGCATTGTGAGAGAGCAGCTTGCAATCACCAAAACAAGCAGCGGGAGCATGGGAGACATATAGCGCTGAGGTACACATTTGATGCAGTGGGGACATGAAGGGCACCCTGCAGGCAACTGCAATATGCCAAGCAGCAGCTGGCGTCTACGTTTGCCAAGTGTTTGGCACCAGGGTTTTGCGCTTGCCTGTGTATGCCCCAAAGATCTGTGCAGCGCTGATTGAGTGCAGGCGGGCACCGCACTCCTCTGCCACAAAGCGTGCTGCCAGCGTCTTGCCGCACCCTGGGGGCCCATGCAGCAGCAGGCCCCGCGGCCAGTCCACCCCCAGGTCAGCGCCCAGCTCCGCATGCTGCAGGGGCCATCCTGTGGCCAGCCAAGGACGCCTTCACAGCATGTGTTTGCATAGAACCTCATCTGTGCTGGAATGCAGCCACGCTTCACACACAGTCTACATGCACAGCTGCCAGTCATCCAGGGTACTGCAGCTGCAGGAGGGGGGGGTCACAGAGCCATGCATGCATGATCTAGCGGAACAAGCAGGGCACGGTGCCCATACCTATCAGCTCCCTGAGGGCTGCCAGCACGGGTCCCATGCCTGCCACTGTACTATTTGCGTGGGCAGTACCTGTAAATGCAGAACGTCAGGGTGCTAGGAGCTCCTGCACACAAGATCATGTCTGCCATCACGATCTCTGACCTATGGCGGGCTGCTCAGCAATCTCTGGATCTCTCTGATCCAGGTGAAGCTTGCCGAAAGCATCGTTCAGAACGTCCGGCATGGGCTGAAGACAGGGCTGCATCAGTTTTAGAATCCGTTCCACCGCGCCACCTGCATTGAAGGGACGAGCCTGCCTTACTGGCGGACAGTCTGGCCCGAATCTGCTTTCATCCAGCTGCCAAGACGACACTGGGCTGCCCAGGCGAGCACTCTCGTATCTGAATCACTTCACTTCCGTATGCACGTGCTGAAGCGTTGCCACAAGTCCTAGGAAGGCTTGTGTGGCACTCCTCAGGCCATCGCAGTAGTCTCTGCTGATCAGATTGCAAGATTCCCTGCACAGCATCACGCAGCACCTTGGCTAACCCAGACCGCCTGTCTGCAGATTGACACATGCTCTCTCAAGGACTTGAAATCCCACCCAGCCCCGCAGAAGCCTGCATCTGTTCCTCCGGAAAACCTTGGGGCGGTTGCATCTGGCCCCAGCAAGAGGCATTTTGTACTTGAGTCCTTGCTTGCCCTGGTGAGTGTGTGGTCTTGGTCTCTGGTGCCTGCACTGCATTAATCTTCAACCATTCTGTTGGTTGCTTTGTGATTTTGCCCCCCGAATGATGCCTGTTGCCTGTCATCACAGCCATGTTGCACCAGTTGGGGCACCTTCACGAAGCACAAAGGGATGAACTGCTGCTGCCTGCAGACCCAGTCAGATTCCTGCTGACACAGAGCAGCGGTGGCTGATCCAGGCCCCTTCTTTCTTGCTCCAACCACAGGCTGTTGGTGTTTGCGGCACTGACTTGGCCTGGGCCAGCACAGCCTGAGCAGTTGGGCTCAAGGCTCGATGCCTTACATGCACAGCGCAGGCTCCTCCCCTGACCTACGGCTCAGCCCAAAGCAGCAGATCTGCTTCGATTTCACCAAGGGCCTGTGCTCAAGGTGAACTGGGGCACGCAGGCAGGCCGCCTGTAGGATGCTCCAGCTGTTGTGCACAGGCATGCGGTTGCCCCGTTGCACATCTGAATTGGACATCAACCGGCATTGCAGAGGAGACTGCTAGCTGCCCATACTGCACGGCCTGGGTGGCACAATTGCTCCCTGCCTCAGTTCTGCAGCCGCCAGGCCAGCATTGCCAGCAAGAGCAACGCTGCTGATGGCGTGATGCCTTTTCTGCCAGTTCAGCACATGTGCATGCAGCACAGCTCATGAGAACAAACCGTCCCATGGTTTGCATGGCTGCAGGGGGTCAAGCTGCCGCTACAGCCATGACCTGGCCCTCATTGTCAGCGTGAACAGCCAGGAGCGGGGCATCTGCTTTGACTTCCTGAGGGGACAGTGCAACCGAGGGCTGCTGTGCAGATTCAGCCATGACCTGTCGGGCATCGTGGCGCAGCAGAGCGAGGTGAGGCTGTTGATAGGCCAACAGCGGAGAGTGGGCATCACCCCCCTGCCTTTGTCCTCAGCACCGCCTGTGCAGGTTTATTGACAATCACCCTCTGCCTCTGCATGCTGCTGGCGTTGTTCAGCCCCAGCACTGGAGACTGAGCGCTGGCTGCCCTTTCCCGCTGTGCATCTGGCTTGGCACTGCCAGCCATGCACTGCAAATGCTAGTACTCCTGAGGCTTGACAGGGCACTGTGTGTCTTGCTTGGGATGTGGCTTGACACTGCCACCCATTGGGGACCTGTGTGGCCCTCCTCAGTCTGGCACAGCTGTGCTCGGGGCTTGGCCTGTCTGGCTTGTGCAAGGCTGGCTCGACACTGCCACCCACTGGTTGTGACATGCTCATCAGACAGTGCTGGGTCTCCAAGGTCTCACTGCATGTCCAGCTTGACGAGCAGCATCCAAGATCAGGTCATAATTTGGTGCTGCTGTCCAGTCGCTGAGGGGCAAGGCTGTGGGCACCTCTTGATGTGGTGGCTCTTGCCTGGATGGGGCTTGCCCAAGCTGCATGGCCATCAAGCTGCATGGCCCTGTGCTCTGCTGATACACTTGCTGCACAAGTTTTTGATGCTAACCAGGTGTTTTGCTGTGCCCTGACCTGGCTGCGTCATATGGCATGGCCTGACCTGCTCTGGTGCCATCCCAGGAGATCGCCAAGTCCAACGCGCCCATCTGCTACGACTTTGTCAAGGGGGTCTGCGTGCGCGGGGCCAACTGCCGCTACAGCCATGACCTGCGCTGCATCATCCACGCGGGCAAGAAGGCGGCCTCAGGGACCGGCAACATCTGCTACGATTTTGCCAAGTGAGCCCTTGTGTGTAGCTGGAAGCAGTGCACCTGCCTTGTGTGTGTGTGTCCAGGGTGATGGCTGCATGTCACAGGAATCCCTGCCTGCAGGCTGGGAGGCTGGTGCACCTGTGCTGCAGGCTTCTGGGGTGCTGCCATCTGCAGGGACGTCTTGCCTAGCAAGCCCCTGCGTGATGCTTGGAGGGGGGCAGCTGCCTTGCATGCTTCTAGGGTGCTGACACCTGCCGTCACTTTATGGAAAGGGCCCCAGCCTGCAGCCTATGCCTCGAGTGATTCACCTCTAAAAGGCAGCACCGTGGAAGTGGTTGCAAGTGCATGGCAAGCAGGCAGCAGCTGCCCTGCATACCATGGTGCGGTGGGCTCTGTCCTGCTGCGAGGCACAGGCTCTCGCCATTGCTCAGGGGCGCGTGCCTCCTGCCCCATGTGCCACAGAGGTGCGCCGTGATCACCTGGTGCTGCACAGGGTCTGGACGGCTTCCGAGCCGTACGATGTTCGCTGTGCTTATGATGCAAACACTCCCTTGCCTGCAGGGGTCGCTGCATACGGGGTCTGAGCTGTCGCTACTCGCACGACCTGCCCCAGCAGCAGCACAGCCTGCCCACCCCCCTCATCCCGGCGGTGTCAGACGTGGCACATGCAGCCGCCACTGCAGCTGCACGCGACGCCGCAGCAGCGGCCGCAGCTGGGCTGTACGCCAGCTACAGTCCTCCGCACCCCATGCAAAGGTGGGGCTGTGCTCTGGCTTGCTGGGCATGTGAGGCACCTAGCTGTAGGCCAACTACAGTCCCTGCACCCCATGCACAGATGGGCTGGCCCATCTGCATGGGGGGCGCCTGTACTGTGGGCCAGCTGCAGCAGCAAGACCTGCAGGCACCGTGTCTAGCTCCTTCTCTGCCCATCTGCCCAAAGGAGGGGTCACTGCCTCGGCCTGGTCTCTGTGCCTCAGCCTGCTGTACAGTGCTCAAGACTCCTCCTGTCTGTACTGCTTATCAAGATGCCAGAGGCTGCTGCCTTTGCTAAATGCCCCAGGCTCTGGCGCCACAGTGCAAAACAATAGTCCAAGCTGGCCCGTCTTGTTCCAAAACAAATCAACTTATTCACCATGTAGAGACCATTCTTACCACACAGGCTCCCTTGTGCTCTCCCAGGCTTCCTGCACACCCCCAGCGGCCTTTGGCCAACCTCTCAACAACAGCATTGTGATGCAGGGACCCTCACTCCCCTCTGTGCACCTTATCATTTCCAGTACACAGCTGCTGTCGCCAACACCCACATCAGTGTCACTGTGCGGCAGGGGCCATCACCAGTTTCTGTGCCCATGCCAATCGTACACGCACAAACCTAGCATCCTCTTGCTCAATTTCATCGCTGTTCGCTGTGGTGCAGGGACCCACCCCTCCAGCACACAGACAACTTTGGGCGCAGCATTCCCCCGTCTCTGGTGGCAGCCGCGCTCCAGCAGCAGCAGCACGCCGTGCAGCAGCAGCAGCAGCACCACCACCACCAGCAGACCATGTCCCAGGCTGCCACTGACGAGCTGGGAAGCATCCTCAGCGGCCTGGGCATGCGCCCGACCATGAGTGGAGAGGATCTGGACCTGCCTGCTGGGTGAGCTCCTGCTGTTGTAAGCGTGTGCCTGGTGTAGGCTGGACCAACCTGCAGTTACAGCTGGTGTCCGCGAGACCATAAGAGTAAGCAGCATGCCAGGCACCTGAACCTCACTGAGATTCAGATGTGCGATTCCAGGTCCAGCTGGAAGTCCCTTGCTGTGCAACCAGCAACCCCTTGTGAGGTCTTGAGGTGTAGGGGCTGAGTACCTGATCCCAGCGTGCTCAAGACCTATCCTTTCTGTGTAGCCCGACTTTTAACACCAAACATGCCTTGTCAGCCGTCGTGACTGCTGCTCTGCAGGTGCTCCCCCCACAGCCACATGGGCGCTGACTCCCTGGCTGGGGGAAGTCCCCTGGCCATGACAGACACCCCCTGGGGCCACTCGGGCATGAGCAGTCGCACAGGCAGCCTGGGAGGCAGCCCTCAGATGAGCCGCACCTTTGATGCCTGGCCGCCGCAGGTGAGCGCCGCTGCAAGCTAGGCGGGCTGTGCCAAGGCGCAATTAGTGGAGTGGGGCCCACCGCCTTGCCTGCAGCTGTTTCTGTCCATTGTGCTGCAGTCAAAGAACAAAGCTGCCACTTGATGTCTGACAAAAATGTGCTGCCACTTGATGTCTGACTGGCTTTCGTCAATGCAGCTGTCAGCGCACACTGAAGATCATCTCATGAGCAGAAGAACATGCTCCTCCTGGCCCCCCCAGTGTCGTAATCACCTGCCAAAGTCTGTTTAGCAGTGCATTGCATGAACTCTGAGCCCCCTGGGGCCTGATCTTGCCGTCCTTTGAAGGACTGTCAGCATCAGCCACCACTTGACGAAGCTGTTGATTTCAGGCAGCCTCTTGCTTCTTGCAGACGAGAACCAATGCCGTGCCTGCCGCCCCTGCAGGCTCAGTCCAGTGGCCTCTCAGCCCACAGCAGCGGCCTGTTTGGCGGGTCCACGCTGCCCAGCCCCGAGCACGCCGCAGCGGATCAGGAGAACTGCCAGATGCACCTGTCTCTGAGAGAGGCCCTGCTGTCCCAGCTACAGCAGCACTACCCGCAGCCCCGGCAGCCCATAGCTAGGGCCGACAGCGACATGGGCAAGGGTGGCAGCGACATGGGGGCCATAGGCAGCAGGCTGCCCTTTGAGGGTGCCCCGCAGCAGCTGAGGGGCCCCAGCCCCCACGAGACCTTCCGGGGGGCCAGCCCCAGCCTAGAGCGGCCCCCACCAGGCAGGGCGGGGCTGGGCGCTGGTCGGGAGCAGCAGGCCGAGGCCCAGCAGCAGCCGCAGCAGGTGGAGGGTGATGGCGGCTACATGGAGGCCTGGCGCCAGATGCTGCACCGGCAGGCCAGCGAGGGGGACCCCGGTCCCAGCAGCACGTGAGCCTGTGCCCTTGAATCTGTGCTTTAACTGGACACAAGGCTGCCATTACACCTGGCTACCTCTGCAGCCAACCCTAACCCCCTTCAGGCTCAGCAAGCATCATACTGTGCAGGTTGAAAACACTGCACTGGCAGCTGAGAGCGTAAACGCATTTCTGATGCCCTACTGAGCCTAGTACTGAACCCCTGCAGGAACCCGCATGCGACCCAGTACAGCACGGCAGGGCTGAACACTTCAGCAGCAGGCGAGCAGCTGGCACATGCAAGGCTCCCATCAGTAAGGGTGAGTCACAAAACTTAGAGATTCCCTACAGCATCCTGAAGGAGGGGTTCGTCCTCTGTATGTCATAAAGCATTCTGCTGTTCTGTTGGCATGCTTCTCATTGTTTTAAGGTATCGGGCTGTCAACCTGTGACAGCTGGTGCAGCTCACCCTCACAATGAGCATTGTGCATGACGCCTCCAAAATGCAGCACTGCCCACAGAGCCTGGCACTCCGCCTGCAGACAATCCTGTATGTGGCAGAGCGTCCTGTGCTGCGAGCCACTTCTTAAGCCAATAATGTGTGACACTGAACTTCTCTGCACAAGTCATCCCTGTCTCCAGCGTCACGTACCCATGCTGCTCTGCTCGCCAAGCCTGTCGCCCTGCGTGCAGACAACGCTGCCGCTGGGCTACAACCCAGCAGCTGAGCTGTGGGGCATGCAGGGCAGCTCCCCACTGTCGGCCTACAGTGTGGCTCACCTGGCAGATGACAAGCCCGCCGTGCTGCCCCACCCCGCCTCAGGCGCTGGCAGGCTGCCCTCCCTCAATGGGTGCTCCCCATCAGCGGTCAACAGCGGCATGTGCGGTGGGGCGCGCCGGCCACACCAGCAGCAGCACCTGGAGAAGGCCGGGAGCTCCAATGCATCCACGCAGGGGGATGAAATGCTGGAGGGCTGCAGCCCAAGGAGTGAGGACTCCCAGCAGCTGATTTTGTGCAAGCAGATTTGGCAGAACAGCTGAACCCCACACGTGAGGCGGTCCTCTCTTGCATCCATTTGACCAGCAGCCAGATTCTTGGGCTTGGCGGCCTGGCAGAGAATGCCCGTCTGCCTTGGGGCTGCACACCCTTGCCAGGCCACATAAGTCAGTAGCAGCGTGCCCGCCGTCTCATTGCGTTGAGCACCAGTTGTCCAGTATGTCAAGCAAGCAGCTGATCACCTTGCAATTGTGGACAGCAGGAGAAGACTCAAAAATGAATCCAGAAGCGATGATTGAGTGTATTGCAGCAGCTGTTCCGCTTTTGTCTTCACACTTTGCATGTCCCCACAGCAGCATTTTGATCCAGCATTTATTGTTCTCAAGCAGAGTTGAGTACTGATTGAACAGTCAAAAGTAATTATGCCACTGGATGCAACCTGGGAAGGACATAAGCCAAGACGAGACTCCAGGGCAGCAAGCAGACTGCATACTGTGTTGCTTTCAAGCACTGCTGACAACATGTGCATCTCACAAGGCGGGGCCAAGGGTTCTGGTCGCATTTTATGGGAGCTGTCATGCGACAAGGTGCATCAGAAACAGCGCTGTGCCATCTCATGCACTTGACAGGGCTTCCCTTACAGAGCTGTGAGGCTCCAGATGCGGCTGGTCAAGCAGACATCTGCCAGGCCGCCAGGTTCAGCGTGGTGCCTTGCACGCTGCCACCAGCGCTGCATGTCACTATGCAAAGCCCTTGCTCTTAGGGCGCTTGGCCTGCGTGTCCAGGCTGGGAGTCCCTGCCAGAGCCTGCTTACGCTCCAGGATGTACTTCTTCAGCTCCATGAACTTGGGTAGGCTGCGCAGCTCTATCTTGTCGCCGTTGCGCAGCTCAACCACCACATCGCCGTAGAGACCAAGCGCCCGGCCCACTGTACGCACATCCTTCACTTCCTGGTAGGCTGCATCGAGCTGCTCATCTGCAAGCAGGGTAGCTGCAATGCTCAGGATGATCTGCTCAGCAAACATTGCTGGATGTTGCAGTACGAGCAGCAGAGAGGCTGTGTATAGCTGCTTGTTTGCAGGGGCAGTGCTGCCCAGACCACAGCGGGCATGCAGGCAGGCAGGTGCTTGTCTGCAACCTGGTTGCAGCAGAGGCAAGCTCTTCAGAAGAATGCCGTTACACAGCCTTGAGCTAGCGTGGCAGTGCAGGGCTCACTTTTCCATGGTGCACTTGTGATCACCGATAGGCGTTTGTCTGTGAACCTGCAGGCACAAGGGGATCATTATGCTGCAGACACTCTGACTGCCCTGCTGCATCTATTCAAAGTTCTCACTGCATCAGGGGGTAGACCCCACCCTGCAGTGTCAGGGCGGGCTGGACAGCGCAAAGCACCGGAGAGGGAAGGGCACTCAACGCAGCAAGGTCACTCACTTGTACTTCACAAAAGCAGCTCTGCTGATGGCTGCAATCGTCAGGGGCAGCCACAATATGGTGGCTGCCAATACTACATTAAATGCCAGATCGCCCCTGTGCGGGGGCGACTCGAAGTGCATGGTCTCCCCTGAAAAATCATACCTCTTTCCGCCTGCAAGAGAACCAACTTTGACAGCAGCAGGCTTGGGGTGCAGCTTATGAAGAAAGGCACCATAATATGCTGGCAGATGTGGACTTGAGGAAACAATGCAGTGCATTCCTGCCAAAGTGGCTCCTGTCAACAAAGTCTGCACTCAGGCTTTGCACATGAAATGCCTTTGGTGTCCAGGCAGCAGGTGACAAAGTACTACATATCTACCTGACTTGGCAATGTCAGTGGCATCCCCTGCGCTAGACTGCTTTGGTTGCTGCGGCGCCTTGCCCCGCCTTGCCTGCCCTTTGCCCTTTGTGAGCCTGGCCAGCCTCTTCTCAAACTGGTCTGGATTCTCATTGTCCTCAGCTGCAATAAGATATTGTTGCATCTTAGCCTGGCCATTCAGTGAGTCTTTTCTGGGACCCATAGTGCTCAGCTTGGCAGAATTTTGTTACTGTTGGGAAATCTCATGCTTTTCTGCAGCTTTTGCTGGCTGGCTGCAGGGGCCAGGCCTGGCACAATGGCAGAGCAACAAATGCCATCTACAGAACAGCTCGATCTATGAGCCCAAAATGGACAGACAGCTCACCTGCAGCCCTGACAACAGTAGAGCTGGCCTTCCTCTTCTGCACAGGTCGTCTATCATGAAGCTGTGGCTGTAAAGGCCTGAAAGGCAGCTGGCGACTGTGTATGCAGCATGTGAGGCGTAGATGGTGACACAATTGTCCTTGCATGCTGGATGCTCAGATTGGTACAGTGGGGTTGAATGGTTTGACAGGTAGGATGAGCAACATGCTAGGTTGACCTCGGCCGTAAGCGGGACAACTCAAGACGGGTCTCTGACATCCTGAACGATCTATTAAAATGTCTCTGTTCAACAGTCTGTTCAACTCTGAAAAGTTTGGCAAGGCAGCCTCCCTGTTTGCTGAGGACAGCACTTTTGCGGTCCGCAGGCAAGCAGATGCCTGTGAATCAGCAGCAAACTCGCTTGCTGTTGAACATGAGCAGCATCTGAAGCGCAAATGTGCCAATGGCAGGCGGGGAGCGGCAGAGGCGCCCACAGAGCCATTAAGCAGGCAGCAGGCTACTGCTGGACAGCCAGCAGGCACAGAAGCTCCCTCTGAGACTCCAATGAAGCTCAGCAACGGCAAGCTGGGAGCCTCTGCAGTCAAGGCAGCAGCTGCAGTGCCTGTGCCTGCGCAAGTGGCGGCCTCTGATGCACAACCACCGCCTGGTAAGAAGCGGAAACGAGAGAAGGCCGCCGCAGAGTCTGCTGCCGGCCAATCAGCCCAGCCAGCAACAAAGGCGCCAGGCCATAAATATGCAAAGCGCCAGGCAAATAGCGCTGCAGAGCCTGGTACCAGCCAGCAGGGCCAGGCGCCTGATCCAGGCTCACATCCCCGGCCCTCTGCCAGAGGCCGAGTCAAGGGAGCTGTGGAGCAGACGAGATCCCCGGCATCAATAAGCAAGGCTAGCACTGGAGAGGCCGAGCGACCCACCAAGCGGGCAAAGGTTGCTGTGGAGCGCCCTGTCAGCCAGCAGGCCCATGCAGCAGCTGAGCTGCCTGCTGCCCAGGGCCGCAGCAAGCAGCTGAAGGCAGCAGTCAAGGCCGCCAGGGCTGCTGCTGGTGACAATGAGGAGGCTGGTGCTGACCACTTGGCCTCAGCTGGTGGTGCTGGGCAGGAGCACAGGCATGCCGGGGAGGCGGCTCTAACTGCAGCAGATGCTGCTGCTGACGACCAGCCCAGCGCAGCAGCCGGATCTGGCGAGCAGGTGAGCTGTTTGCTGCCTTTGAGAGGGAGTCCACACATGAAGTGAGCACGACTCCTCCTCCCTGTGGTTGTCTGCAGCTAAGACAGCAATCAGAGTCCCTGCACTGCAATCAGGGCTGCATGCAGCGCCACACCAGGTGATCTGTCATGCATTTGTGAGGGAAACTGCTGTCACGTGAGGGGGATTGCTGTCACGCCGGACTCCATCAGTGCAGACGCACAGATTTCAGGCGCCCCCCGGCTTTGCATGCGACCAGTTGACATCTCAGGTGGCACAGCAATGCATCATTGATCATGGACGACCTCATTGTGTTCACTTTCTGCGCTGCAGAGGCTCAAATTGACATCAGAAGAGGAGGCAGCGCGTCTGCAGCGCACTGCTTTTGTGGGCAATCTGCCCATTGCCATCAAGAAGCGGACGCTTCTCAAGCACTTTGGCAGGTAGGCCAGAGGGGCCAGACCCATGTGCGTACCTCAAGCTTCTGATCGGTCTGCACTGCCTTTTAAATAATCTGCTGTCCGCGGCGCACTGAAGCAAGGCGCCCTGGCAGCAAGGGTACCGTGTGTGTGATCAAGCAAAGTCAACACCTGCATTGCTAAGGCACACTTGCAACCTTGGCACCAGCATTGAAGGGGAGCGCCCCGATTGTGCTTAAGAGGCAGCCGCTCTTCAGCACTCATTGGAGACTGGCGGCTGCTGTGCCGGCAACGACTGGTGTCACTGTCCTGGGATATCACCATCGACAGTGCTGTAGAAATCTGCACAGGACCAGGAAGGGCGCCCAATGCATGCACTACTTTGCCCAGGCCAGCGGCCCACATGTCAGAAAGCTGGCAGTGTGGCCAAGTCTTCTCAGCTGAGCATCCACTCAGCGCGGTGCTGCATGCCCAGGGAGGTTGCCCTTGACGGAGCATGGCTGCAGCTGTCAGTGTGGGAATCACAGCTCTGTTCCAGATGACTTGTGACACCTTTTTCGACCTGCAGCAGGGTGAGTGAGGTCAACTATGTGTGCCTCTGCAGGACCCGCTGCGGCGTGTACACCGGCGGCATCCTTGACGCAAGCAGCCTCCCACTCAGCTGCAGCACATCCAGTTTGACACCTCAAGATTGCAAGCTAGCCTGATGAAATTCGTGGGCGGACGTTTCCCTGCTGCAGGCATGTTCTGGGCAAGAGTCTGCAGCTGCTCTTTGCGCCCTGGAGCATGCTGTGCCTGCAGGACAAGCTGCATGACAGGTGTCATCACACTGCTGCAGGTATGGTCAGATAGAGTCCCTGCGCCTGCGCTCAGTCCCTGTGAAGC
This sequence comes from Asterochloris sp. CNOR1, assembly GCA_963969365.1. NCBI lineage: Eukaryota > Viridiplantae > Chlorophyta > Trebouxiophyceae > Trebouxiales > Trebouxiaceae > Asterochloris > Asterochloris sp. CNOR1. The sequence goes on from OZ017762.1 coordinate 1,045,608, forward strand.
TAGACGGTAAACAGATGCCGCGGCGAGCTGCCGTCCTGACGGGCAGCGTGAGCACGAAACGTGGGACTGCAAACGCCTACATTGTATTTGCCGAGGCAGAGAGCGTTGGCAAAGCCCTGGCAAGCAACATGCAGCTGGTGAGTGTGGTGACGATGCTTCACTGTGAGTTGCATCGCATGCTGTGGGTGAAGCTTTGTGACAACATGCAGCATAGCGCCTTGCAGCAGTCTGCGCAGGAAGTTGACTGCAAGTGGGTTGCTATGTCTGCCTGGGCATGGACAGACAAAGCGTCGGCGCCATGGACCTGCGTTCCCAATGACACTGTACGAACATCTTAGGAGCACTGATCAAGTGCACCTGCCTGCTGCAGCTGGAGGGCCTGCACATGAGGGTGGACAGGGCGGCCCCCCGCTGCCAGGAGGGCTCCGCAGGGGGCAGTGTGCATTATGAGCGTGGGCGCTCAGTCTTTGTGGGCAACCTCCCTTTTGATGTCGAGGTGCGAAGCCTGCCCCTGCATGTCCTTCCAGGTGCACGCTTCCCAGAGGACCTGCAGACCCACATATCTGCTTCTGTCTTGGGAGACCTGGCCAGCAAGTGTGGTGGTGACCGAGGATGCTCTTGTGTACAGGACCTGCTGCAGTGCATGAGCTTCATCCTCGCCAAGGGGCAAAGAGGTCAACACCTCGCGCAGCTCCGCAGCCGCCAAATTCTTGTGGAGAGAACAGCCCCTTACCTGTGCTGCAGTACAGCGCTTTCCTGCACTTCGAGCTGCTTGCGCTGCCACCACAACCCTCTGGTTGCACTCCACCTGCTGCAGTATGCACAGGTCGCCTCTCTGTGCAGCTCTGCAGCTACGAAGAAGGCCTTGGACCAAACAGCTCCCCTTTCTGCAGGACTGAGATTGTGCTCGCACTGCCTGAGAATACACAGAGTAGCCCCTTGAGGGAGATCACTGTGCTCTCTTGCTGCAGTGGCGTGGGGTCACAGCTCTCCTCGGCATCTCAACCGCTGAAGTCGGCTGCCTGCAGCTTGTGACATAACAGCTTGAGCTGGCCACACCATGCTCCAGAAGGCAGGGCTCATGTTTGAAAATGCTGCAGGATGAGGAAGTCATTGCTCTATTCAGCTCAGCTGCTGCCAAGCTGGGCATGGAGCACGGCATTGAAGCGGTTCGCATAGTGAGGGACCCCACCAGCAACTTGGGCAAGGGGTTTGGTTTCGTGCTGTTCTCCAGCCAGCCAGCCCTTCGAGCAGCTCTTTCCCTCAACGATGCCAAGCTGCGCAACAGGCCTATACGAGTGACCAAGGTCAGACACCCTGTGCGGTTGCCATCAATCATTGCTTGACGATCTGGGTTTGTTGCACATTACAAGATTTATTTTTTTGAGCTTTATGGCGCTGCTGCCCAAGCGCAGCAAGCATCAGTCCACACTCTGCTTCCTCTGTAGCTGCTGCTGCCAAAGCCCAGCAATCATGAGCTTGATCGTGTTGGATCAGCAATCCATGGCTGCTGTTGCACAAGCGCATCAAGCATGTTCTCACAAGATGCTCATTCCCCAACCCAGTCAGCATCACTGCTAAGATGGCGCAGCACATTGCTTGCTGTCCCCAGAACCTTGCTTGATGGAACCAGGAGCATTGTGACATACTTTACATGCAGGTGGTCAAGATTCCAGATCACCTCAAGGGCGGCCTGAACAAGGCAGGCAGGAAACCCAACAAGGGCGCTGTCCGCAGGATGTCATCAGGCAAGTCTGCTTGTACATTTTGTGAAGGGTCTGGTCAGCGAAAAAGCAGCTGTATACATGTCGCAACCCAACAAGGGCGCTGTGCGTCGTGAGACCAAGCCTCACTTTAGTTCCTGAAGAGGATGTAAGATCTGGACCTGAGTTCAGGTCTGCATGCTGACGGGTTCTAGTGAGGTGTGTTCATGCCCACTTTCCACTCCAAACCCGCCCCAGATGAGACGCTGGCTCTCATGGTGCTGCTGGGTCTTTGCAAACGCTAGTGCACTCTTGCCGCAAAGCCTTTGTAGTCTGTGCTTTGCAGGGTATGGCAAGGGCGACACGGTTCACGCCGGCAGGGCAGCGCCCAAGCTGCAGAGCAGGGCAGGCGGAGCCAGCTCGTGGCAGGGCTTTCAGACCAAGGGCGCCAAGAAGACTTCAGCGCCTCTAAACATCAAGTCAAAGCCTAGAACATCCTTGAAGCCAGGCCCGTCAAAAGCAGGCAAGGGATTGAAGTCCCAGACAAAAGCAGGCAAGCAGTTGAAATCCCAGAGGAAGCAGTCATAAGTGTCCTGTCCATGTGGCCTGAATCAGGCCTAATGACCCTTAATGCTAATGCAGTGTTGCATGAATAATTCATTGAGCTTCTCATACGGCTGGGTTGCTAGGATTGTCTGAGGTCAAAGACAGCTACGTGGAAGGAACTGTCCTTGCAATGAGGAATGACAGGAAATCAGTGCATCAAGATGTCACGCATTCTTTTGGCAGCAGCCAGTCCACTCAGCACTGCGCCCTCTGCACTGGACGTCCGAAACATGTCACCGCACACAGCGACACGCTGCTGCTCATCCATGAGGCACTCCTCTGGAAGGGGGTTTGCCTTGAAAGCGCTGCCCCAACGCTGCACCTGCAGCCAGCAACAGTTGATGCAGATCAGCTCCTCGCTGCTGCTGGTGGTCCACCAGACAGAAGGATACCTGTAAGGGTGCGACCACATTGCTGTCCTGTAGCCAGACACCATCACCATCAACGTAACGGCCTGCTCATCCACGAGGCAGCCGTCTGGCAAATCACTTAGCCTATGAGGCCTCCCCCAGCGCTGAACTTGTGCAATCTTGCTGCCATGAGAATCCACGCATTGTCGGAAAGAGTCAACCTTGACCACATGAGATTAGTCAGCTGGTCCATCAATACGTACTTCTACCAGCAGGTCTTGTATACAGTATGACCATAGACCCTTAGCATCACTCAAGATGCTGAACAACTGAGACCAGCGCAGATGTTGTGCCCAAACACATGCGCTGCGTGTTATGCCGGGAGTAATGCTTGCCATAGCATGTGTCTTGAACTTGTAGACCCTGCCAGTATATCCCGAACGACCATGCAGCAGACCTCATCTGCACAAGCAGTGGCTCCTCTGCAGGTGCTCTTAGCGCTCACGAGCAAGCCCTGCGCCTCAAAGCCTCTCAGTCCATGAAGGACCCCCCCAAGGACTGGACCTGCCTGCATGAATAGGGGCTCCTGCTCTGGCTCGCCCACACCAAGGCCTCTCAGAAGCTCCTGCACCTCCCTCCACATGCGCGGTGCCATAGCAGCCATGGCTGCTGTCCCTGGGGCCAGGGGGCGCCCATCCTTCTGTAGGGGCACGTCTTCCAGCAGCTGCCGGCTGAAGTCCTGGGACGCCACAGCCACCCAGCACTCTGCGCCATCCTGGCGCTCGCGGCCTGCAGGCAGGCAGTCTCCATGGGCCTCCAGCTCTGGCCACCCGAACGGTCTGCTCTCAACAGAGCTTCAATGCTGTTGGCCTGCATCACCCACAGTTTGCAGGCAAGGATCAGCTGCAGTGCTGCAGATCTGCACCAGTACTGCCACTGCTGCAGGATGCTACCTGCGTGAGGGCCCTGCCCTATTGCTGTATCACAGCCCACATGGCCCTTCCTGCCACGTCATACACATCAGAACAAAAGCCGCAGGAATTGCAGCTGGTGTGACTTGCTGCTGCTGCAGCTCAGCCAAGGGTGCTGCAGCATGCCAGGCACATCTGCAACGCCAAAGTTGCTGGTGTTGCAGCTGAGCCCTCTCGGTAATGCCCTAGATGCAAAGCTGGCCCAGATGGGCACAAAATTCTGCGCCACCTCCGCCTCTGCAGGCACAGGTGTATACATGGTTTCAGGCAGCCAGCACCCACACAGCGACTTCCACCTGGCTTGCTGCTCTCGAGTTGAGCACTGCGGGTCGAGCTTTAGATACAGTGCCTGCACAGCAGCTGCCCGCAGTCAAACACTAGAAGCCATACAGCGTCTCCCCACCTGGCTTGCTGCTGTCACAGCTGAGCCACTGCAGGCGGTGCCCTGAGATGCTGGCTGCCTGGAAGCTGCTGGCTGCCAGGCTGCCCCGCACCGCCACCATCAGGCTGAATGCCGGTGTTGGATTTGTCTGCCGCAGCTGCTGCTGTAGGTGGCTCAGCCCAACTTCCTCCAGATTCAGGGTGCCTGGGGAGCCTGCATTACATGAAGGGCTTCAGTGTTAGGGGACATGAAGGGAGAGGCCACAGGCCAGGCGGGCCAGGCTGCAGCGGCCTGCTACCCTGGGGTGCAAGACACTGACGGAAACAAGCTGTCTGAGCAAAACCCTACTCGGGATGCCAGGGAAGCATGCAGCAGGTGATAGGGGCTCATCCACTGCACCTGCCTTGGCTGCCAGGTAGTCGGCCAGCACAATGCCATTGAAGCCACCCATTCTCTGGCTGGAATCTGCTGCCTTGTCAGTCACGTCCAGGGTCCAGGTACCACCACCATCACGGTGCAGGGCAGTGACCTGCATGCGTATGAAGCAAGGTAATCAAGCAGATGGTGTGATTAGTATGTCTGAGCCAGAGCTGGGCCCATCGTGGACATGCTTCATACCGCTTGCTCACCTTGTGTGCCCAGGAAGTGGTGCAGCCTGCAGTCAGGTGCCGGCAGACGGCATCCATGCCAGGCTGCCCAACAAACAGCTGGGGGCTCTGCAGCGAGTTGCAGAAGCCTGCCTGGTTTCCTGCAGGCTGCTGGGTTGCTTTCCCGTCTCCAGTTGCAAGGAGGTGCACTGGCTTCACCAGCCAACGGGTTGCAACGCCTGCAGCAGGCCCAGAACTGATTGTCGGCGACTGAGGTCTTAGGAGTGTGCTGCGCGCTGCAGAAGCCTCCCTCACTGTTTGCAAGCTGCCAGGCCATTACCAGTCGCTTCGAGTGTACAGCCTCTACCACCCACTAGACAGCTGCACCTGCAGCAGGCACACAGCGCTGAGTGCTGTGCCCTAGAGTGTTCAGCAGTGTGCAGAGAGCTGCCTCCACGCCTGCGACTTACTGAGTCACCCAGCGATTGGTTTATATGCTGCACCAGCCGCAGGACAGATCAGTCTGCAGCAGACACAGCAAACCGCTGTGTTCCGGGAATGTGCTGCGAGCTACAGGAGCCTGACTCAGCCTGGGTCACTCGGGTGCTGCCTGCTTGCAGGTCCACAACCGCTGCACTGCACCTGCAGCACGCAGGGGAGTGGCTGAGTGCTCGTGCAGCCCTGAGTGCACAGCAGACTGCCCGTAACCTGCTTTTGCACCCCCTTACTGTGTGCCTGGGCGTCAACATCAGAATGCCTGCAGCAGGCACACACCTGAACAGGAAGGTGCAGCCTTTCCCCATTGTGCCTCTTGATGAGCAGAGCCTGGCTGGCTGGACTGGCCAACAGCCCAGGCTGCTGCGCATGTACTAAAAGCAGGGGACTGAGGTGCACACAGCAGGGTGATCATTGACAGCTGCAGCGTGCGCCATCATCATGATGGAAGCAGCAATAACAATGCAATTGCTTTCTGGCAGGCAAGCTATGACCTGCTTGCTCCCAGCGCTGCATGATGGCCTGCATGTCGGGGCTGCTGGCCTGGATGAACTGGCAGCCATGGTCAAACTGCCAGCCATCCTGTGAGCGTGTGTTGGCTCTGCCCCCCGGGCCGCGGAACCCCATGTCGAACACATGAGGGGAGAGGCCCAGCTGCTTGAGCTCATGAGCACACGATGCGCCTGCCAGCCCTGCCCCAATCACTGCCACTCTGTGTGTTGCGACTGTAGTGACCATTGTGTGGCTCGCTGCAGGGGTGTACCTACTAATTTGCAGCTGCCTGGCCGCTGCAAGGCCCAACCTGCAGGCTCGTGGCAACGCCAGTGCAGATCCGGAGCGCAACGAGATCGGATGCTGCTGCTGAATGAGTGATCTTATTTTTGCTGCCTCTGCTTCTGATGTCACAGATTGCTGAATGATGAATTTGTCAGTGCTCTTGATTCAGAAGCTCGTGGCAAAGCATTTGCAGTGAAGGTCTGCTTGCCCAGAAGGGGAGCAGTCTGAGGCAGGCTTGTCCTTGGCACCGGCACAGCACTACATTTACGGCCAAACCCCGAGCAATCAGGCTGAAGCAGCTTGTTCAGGAGGGCATGTTGCTCTGACAGCTTCCCCCGGGTCACTGTGCCCTCAGACTCGGCCTGAACACCTGCCAGCCTATTCACAGCATCACAGACTGGTGTTGGGACTTGCCCTCCAGCAGACTACATCTGCTAGCTGTGGCAAGTGGTGCCAGTGCAGCTGGTGGTGCACAAGTCCTCATCTTCAAGCCTTCTGTGCGGCATGATCAATCGGGCGGTGCCCCCTGCAGAATTCTTGGCGCAGGCTCTGCAGGTCAGTTGCCCAGCCTATGCAGGCCTGCTGAAGCCTTCAGCTGCTTCAGTAGGGGCTACATGCTGCAGCCTGAGGTGCACTGATGCACTGCCCAAGGCGTGAGCTTGTGCAATAGCTGCAAGCTGCATCTGTGAGAGCTGGTCACAGCGCTGCAGCAGCCCGAACCTGGCTGCCATGGAACAGTGCTGCGTCAGGCAGCATGACATACTACCTCCCAGCTCAGAGGCTTCCTGTGAGCCCCCCAGCATGCATGCTGCCAGCTGGGGCCTGGCTGTTGCTCATGCTTGTGTCCTGCAGCACAGGGCGCCATCGTGCCAAATTGCTCTAAGCCTATGTCAAGCACCTGCACAACGCCCTGCAGGGTCATGGCGGGATTCAAATGCCATACTCAGATGACCGCAAGTGGACTGTGCGCCAGCACCTGCTGGACGTGGTGCAGGTGAGAACTGCTGGATAGTAGAGGGTCTGCTGAACATTGGCTAGATGGACCTGTGTGGGTCCAACTCATGCGCATTGCGCCACGGCAGACCTGCCCTGCCAGGTGTCGTCTGCGTTCTGCATCAGCAGCACAGCAGCTTATGCCCGGCAAAAGTGTCTGCCACCTGCCCTAGACCTGGGTCATCAGTGGCAGTAGCTTGAGCACTGTGACGTTCCTTACTTGTAACATGAGCACGCACAGCAGCAGTGCAGAGGACGTATGTGATGGCTCTTGCATATGATGCCACAGGGCCTTCCAGGGTCCTGTCAGACATGCATGCAGTGCAACACAGTCACATGATGCAGGAATTCCCCACGCTGGTTCTCAAGGCGCAGACCTATACATACCCTGACGGGCGCAGCGCCACCCTGCTCATGGTGGAGGGAACTCTGCCAATGTACTACCAGGTGAGGGCGTCCATGCAGCAGGGTGGCACGCACATGCGACTGCTCAGGCCATCGGCTCTGCCATGATGCTGGCCAGCTCACGGCGGGGACGTCTATGCATTTCTCCCGCAAGCAGGCAGACGCTTGTAGGTATGCCTTTGCTCATGGTGAAGGGGACTCTGCCTGTCCACCACCAGGTGAGGCAGGCGTGCATCAGCAGCACTCGCTAATGGTCCATGCAGGGGGATTGGCAACATCGTGCACTGGAAAGGAGAGGGGGATGGAGAGGGGGATTCACATGAGCTGAAAGGTCATGAGCCAGCCTTGCCCCGCTTGTGCTTGGTTGCATATCTCTATATTGGGTGCAGCGTGCAGGCATGGGCGCAGCATGCACAGTGCTGGCGCTTGTGATGAGGATGTCGCCTATCAGGGGTGCAAGGGCTGCAATAAGAACCCCACGGGCGCCCACCGCAGTGGGCAGCAGCAGCATGCTCTGTCTGTCTCTGTGTTTGTGTCGCTCCTGGCATCCTGTGTTGCATTGGTCGGCAGGCGCAAACATGCGGCATCCTGCTGCTGCGCTCTGACGACCAGCAGGCGCATGGTTGGCAGTCTGCGGCATGGGCCCTGTATCATTGCATGTGACCAATCATACTGCCTGTGTCAGAATCAGGCTGGCTTCCTCCCCGCAGCTGCTGCCTGCACAGCCTGCAGCGCAGGGCCTATAGCAGCAATGCTCCCTGCACTGCATGAGCACAATGAGTGTGCTGCCTGCACACATCAGGTTGGAGTACCAAGAGGGAATAAATGGTCAAGTTGGCAGTCAACAGCAGACATGCATGCTGTCTACGTTTGGCAGCGACTTCCACAGCTTTACTCCGCAAGAGCAATCCGCCTGACTGGATAAAGATTTCACTTTTACACCAATAGCACCTTAACTCATTCATGCTGCAGGGAGTCAAATACAACATCCCTGTCGCCATCTGGCTGACCGAGCAGTACCCCCAGCAGGCGCCGCTGACTTACGTGGTGCCAACGCCCGACATGATCATCAAGCCGCGGCATTCCTTTGTAGATGCATCAGGTGAGAAGAGCTGCTTGCATCAGGGCTTACACCACAACCTTGCATCTGCTGCATGCCCTTGTGTGTCTGGGTGCCACAGATGGAGTGCTGTGCTGACTGCTCAGCCGTCATGGAGGTACCAGCTTGCCAAACATGATCATCAAACCTTCACACTCTTTTAGCACGCTTGCCTCAGGCAGAGAAAGTGCCTGCAGCTGCACAGCCTTTGCAATGGCCTGCAATGGCTGTCAGACTGCTCCTGCAGCCTGAAGAGCTCACTGACTGCACCTTGGCCTCTCCCCTGCCACTGTCTTACTGCAAGCAGTGCGGTAGAGAAACCCAGCACATGAGTCCCCAGCTGTGCCACACAATGCTCCCAGGCCCCCAGTGCATGCGGCACGCAGGGGAAACTCCTGCCCACCGAGGACAGTCTTTTGACAAGCGATGCAGATTTGCATGATCAATGGCAGTTGCACCTGCACATGCAGGTCTGGTGAATGCGCCCCACCTGCATAAGCAGAGGTTCAGCTGTGCGTGCGTCCTGCCCCAGACCATTCGTGTCAGCAAGCACATTTGTTGATCATAGGGTCAAAAGCCGACACAGCGTTTGCCCTGCACATGCAGATGTGGTGAAGCTGCACTGGAGCCCGCAGCTGTGCAGTGCAGGGCCAGCCCTCCCAGATATGCTTGCCTTGCAGGCATAGCCATTGCCAAAATAACCAAAGATTCCCCTGCACATGCAGGCGTGGTTAACACGCCCTACCTTCAGCACTGGAGCCCCCAGCTCTGCAACCTGGTGGACATGGGGCACGACACTTCTATCCAGTTTGGGCAGGATCCACCCCTCTTCAGGTGAAGGTGTGCTTCGGTGGTGAAGCCACACAAAATATCTTGACGCAGGGGAGGCTGCACGCTTGGCTAGAGTTGTCAGCAGGCTCCCCCGCTCATCAGGGCAGCAATGTGCAAGGTACAAGAGCACACCTGTGCGAGATGCGTCGCGCACAGAGAGATTTTGCCCTCGTGTTTGGGACGTCACATGTCTCATTTTGGAAGGGCCTCTGGACTTGCCCACAAAGACAGGAAGGGGACAGTCCACTTCATTGGGAGAGCTGCAGGAATGGTCTCTCATCGATTGACTTCATGCATACACTCCGGCTGCCCATTGCAGCAAGCCCCTGCTGTCCTCTGGGCTTCCCATGTTCAGCTTCAGTATCTGATTGTATCATGCCCCTGGCGTGACAGAGAAGGGTCTCCCTCAGGGATGGAGTCCATTGCCTAGCAAGACTCCCTCAAGAGTGTTTCTGGCTGATGCATTCCTCTTACTGTAGCAAGCCGCCTGGATGGACTCCACCGCCATCCTCTGGGCCTTCGCATGGCCAGCACCCGCAGCAGCGGCCGCCGCCTCCTCAGCACCAGGGACAGCAGCAGATGGGGCAGGACATGCACTTCCAGGCAGAGAATCCCCTCAGGCAAGCTGCGCTGGGAAAAATGCGCTTTGGTTGGACTCCAAAATGCAGGCGCTGCACCGCAGTGCACTGACATATAAGGTGGCACCATATGCTGAGTGAGAGTCCCCAACCCCCGCTCATGGCAGACTGAGCCGAAAGGGCACCCCTCTAGCCATCTGCGGCTGACAGCAGACTGTGCTTCAAGAGCCCCTTCAAGTCAGCTGCAGCTCACAGCAGGCCATGCCGCAAGATGCAAGGTGAGTTCGGGCAAACTGACATTGTGGAGACATCAGAGCCACAGGCTCAGTGATGCATTGATATGTGACAGCCTGCACCGAGCGCATAGCATGCACCAGTGGATGGCAGGCAGCGCTCCACAGACAGGTAGCCTCAAGAGTGCGCTGACGTCAGTCAGGAAAGGAGCCCTTCCCTCGTGCCACCGTCCATGCTCCCACACATGAGTTGGCAGAGGGTCTTACCTGGTACTGTTTGCAGTAGCTCTCTACAAGCTCTTGCCAACAGCTAGGCCCCTGTGCCGCTGCCATGCCGCAAGCACAGTCTGAGGCCATTAAGGTTGCCTGCTGCAGGGGCCCGCCCCGTTCCTACCCCCCCAGCAGCCATGCCAGTCCCAGTGCCACCCCAGTCCCCGGGCAAGGCTACGATCCTGCCTCCATCTGGGCGGCTGCACAGCAGCAGTCAGGCACAGCCTCTGGTGGCAGCATGCAGGGAGGGTCTGCCCAGATGGGTTCCGCTTCCCAGATGGGTGGCGCACATAGGATGGGTGAAGGTCACCAGTTGGGTGGCAGCCAGAACCAGGTGGCCCAGCAGCAGCTTCAGCAGCAGCAGCTTCAGCAGCAGCAGCTTCAGCAGCAGCAGGCGAGGCAGCAAGAGCAGGAGCAGCAGCGCCAGAGGGAGCAGAGGAAGGCGGAGGCGCAGCAGAGGGCCTCCACTAAGGCAGACATGCAGGTGAGAGGTTTAGGGCTTAGGTTGTTGCAGCAGGCAGGCACTCATGAGGCGCTATGTGCTCAGGGCACCACCAGGTTGACGATCAGGTCAGAACGACGCATGGGAGAGTGAGGCTGTCGGTGGTGACCTGCTGCTGAGGCCTGTCGCTTTAGACATAGGGCAGCGTAATCCAGGTCTGCTCTGCGTGCGGGCCTGCTGCTTGCCATACAGGCAGCAGCCCACAGGTGGGCAGTGCTGCTGCGCTGGAGCAAGTGCTGGGGCTGCTGCTGGATGCAGTAAGCACGCATGAAATTTCATGGCAGCCTTGCAAAGGTTGCCTGGCACGAGACCAGTGGGCGCTGCTGCGTTGGCATCAGACGACTGCCCCTGATGTTGCAGCTTGTTGTCTGAATGGCAGGACTGCGTGCCTCTAGCTGAGCCTGAGCTGACTCTACGGGTGCCTGGGTTTCCTGGTCAACAGACATCCTCTCGGACAATGGACAGCCTCTCCTTTCTGCTGCAGGCTGCCTTCCGAAAAGCTGCCATTGCAGCGCTCACCAGGCGTCTGCAGAGCAGCATCGCGGCTGCTAATGCAGACGCTGCTGCAGAGATGGACTCGCTGTTTGAGACGCAGGGGAAGCTGACCAGGTAATATGAGCCCGTTGCCACCCTCCAACATACGGGTGCGGCAGCTGTGCATGCTCTGGCAGGCCTGGACAGGAAGCACCACAGGGCACAGCCTTCACGTAGCTGAAAATGTGTAGGTCTGTGGTGAGACCCAAGATCTGCTGCACAGGCGGAGGACGAGACCCAGAAGGCATGGCAGCTCTTGAGCAGGTTGTTGCTCCTCAGAGCAATGACAGCTTGCAAGGCCTGAGGAGATGACACCCCTTGAGGCAGCTATGGTGCCCATGCCAGCATGAAGTCATCAGACATGCCATGTCGCTGCAGGCCGGAAGATGACAACCCTAAGGGGTGTAACAGATGTTTGCAGCAGATGTTTGCCTACACAGAGCCATGGCAGCATGCTGTGCGGGCAGAGAGGGCTGCTTGTGGCAGCACCCAAGGCCATGTTGCCATGTAGAAAGCAAGCTTGCAACGGTGTGCAGGCGGGAAGAGGAGATCCAGAAGGGTGTGGCAGCGCTCCAAAAGGAGCGCCAGGCGCTGGAGGCCTGTGTGCTGAGCATGTCCGGCAAGACTGTGGCCCTGGAGCGGTGGCTGGAGGAGAACGAGGCCAAACTGCCCCAGGGTGAGTAGGTAACCGGATGGTCTGCTGCTGTGGTGTGGACAGATCACCCTGCTTTGAGGCCAGCATTGCCAAGACAGCTGATCTGCCAGACTGCCAAGTAAGCTGGTCTTGCTGTATGTGGGTCATGTTGGGCAGGACCGTGACGCCAGAGCAATGGCTGGAGAAAGATAGGACACAGACGTCGTTCAGGGTGAGCAGCAACCTCAGCAGGAGGCTGGGCATTGCCATCTGCAGCAGAATTCCTGCACGTGTTATGCATCATCTGGGGCTGGAGCGGAGGCTGGAAGACACGAGGCCAAGCTGCAATATCCAACGTGATGGTTGGCTTGCCTTGCCTGCAACAAGCAGCTTGCTGCCAATTGAAACGCAGGCCCATTGTCAGGGAGGTTCAGGTGAGAACTTAGATGGCAGGCCCGCTCATCCCCCGGCAGGCTGTGCTGTGACTCCACTCTTGGCACCGCTTTGCTTGCAAGCTCAAAGACCTCTGTGAAGCGCTTGGCTTCCAGAAGGTGAGATGCGGATGCAGCTGCAGTGGCTGCAAAGGCTTTCCTGTCCCAGCACGTGGGCCCAGGCACTGTCTGCAGCTGGACCCGGACCTGTTGAGGACTGGGGGACCCGTTGAGGAGTTGGGTGCCTGCAGGTGAGATCAACCCAGACGAGGCCATCGTCGCCGCAGACTCTCTGTCCCAGCAGGCTCTGGAGGCGCAGGCAGAGGACCTGGCCATCGAGGACACCCTGTATGCGCTGGAGCGGGCGCTCACAAACGGAGTCATCACAGCAGACGCCTACCTGAAGCAGGTCAGAGGATGACAGCAGGGGTCTCTGCAAAGATGGCAGGAAGTTGCAGGCAGTTGTACCGAGGCAGGCATGTGTGCCGCACTGGGGGCAGTTCAGTGCATGCCCGCTCGGTCATATGGCAGTGAGGACACCCTGTCTGCGCTGGAGCACCCGCTCACCAAGGGAGCGCTCACAGCAAACACTCACCTGGATGCTCGTGAGCGTGAAGTGGACAGCAGGGTGTGGGTGCTGCTTCAGTCGGTCAAAGACACAGCTGGCGCCTGTGATCTCAAGCGACCCGCTGTGCCCACCTGACCCAATGTGTCATAAACGAGATGCCAGACACACGCGGGATCTGCAGCAGGGACTCCTCCTGATGGAGGGTAGCGTGTCTGGCTAGCCATGCAAACTGCTTGCATTACGTGTAGCACTGCATGGCACAAGCTTAGGGAGGGGGACATTGCCACAAGCGCCTTGTGCTGCGTGTACATCCCCTTTGCACCTGCTGCTGTTTTAAACCTGTCTCTGCCTGCCTTTAGCACAAGGCCAGTGTTACAAGCCTGCCGCGCTCCCTTCTGCAAATGATGCACAGGTATGTGGTCCACAGAGACGTGGTGACATATGGGCTAGCAGCAGCACTTTACTGAGTCTTTTGGCTCTGGCCCTCCAAGCTGCTTGCTGACAGTACATGCACCAACATGTCTGCCCTCACGTGTGCAGGTGCGCCTCATATGCCGCAAGCAGTTCTTTGTAAGGGCGCTGGGCATGAAGGTGGCTTCCAAGCAGCATGAGGTTGCTAGGCACTCGCAGAACAGAACGAGGCATGAGCGCTCGCCCCAGACTCAGAGCGTGCAGATGCCCCAAGGTGACAGCTGGGCTAACACAGGAATCTTAGCAAATCCCCTGCAGGCCCGCTGAGCAAGTGCCTGTACTTGACACTCACAGCAGCAGCAGAGTGTGTTGCCCATTCGGTGAAGTGTTTGAAAGCTGGTGTGCGCCTGACAATATCTGTGTAAACTACCCACTTAAATCTGCTTTACATCTGAGGGACAACAGTGGACATTATTGTTGTGAGGGTCTGCCATGTGGCTCACTCTGCATGCTGCTAAGAGCACTGCACCGTCAGACAAAGGTGCACTTATCACGGAGCAAGATCTGTTTATCAGGCAAGGCATGGCACTGCAAATGTCAATCAAACGCAAGAGAAGAAAAGCATCATCAACAAAATTTGAAGATAAGATGGCAAGGATAGACATGCTCCAGCAGAAGCATGGGTGCATAAAATCGAAGCGTGTGCTGGCCGTGCAATGTGGCTGCACAGTGAGACTGTCCGGTACTTGCAGAGAGCGGGGATCCCTTGTATCAAGGGCCACCCCCCAGGGTGTTGGTCGATGCTGCAGGAATGCTGTCACCTTATGCTGTGCCTGGCTGATGTATCGCGCTGTCTGCGGGACTTTCAACAATATCTGAATCAAAGAGTTTGTCACCCAGGGCAACTCGAATCAGCACAGCCTGGTGTGTAGGTATGTGTTTGCATCAGGAGCGTGTGCCTGGCACTGGGGGTTTTCCCAGAGGGTATGCTGTTGGAAGGGGTGGCAACTTGGGGACGAGCCGCCGAGCGCGGCCTGTCCCCCACTGAAGGTGGGCTGCTTGTTACTGGGGGCCAGCGATGCCTCAGGCCAGAGCCTGGTCTTTGTGGGAGCTGAATCTCCTTTGAGGTTGACGCCATAGCTGGCTGATGAGGCAGTGATGGCGTAGGAGGGGGAGTGGGTGGTGGTGGGTGCTGCATGCACCTGGGGCAGGGCAGTGTAGCTGCCGAGTTTCCAGGAAATCTCGCTGCCCATCTCCAGCTGAATGTCCTCCTGCAGGCAGTACAACTGATGGGCTGTCAGTCAAACTGGCAGTCTGCATTGAACAGCCAGCCACAAAAGCTGCTGTTCCTCAGGGCAGTATGCTTCTTGGGAGCGAGGACCCCTGGCAGCCCCCTGCAGGTGCAGACATGCACATAGTAGATCAGCTACACTGGCATGCCTGGTCCTTGGGCTATGCAGAGGCACACAGGTGTGCAGCACAGATCACACACAGTCGAGCACTCTCAGGAGCCAGCATGACAATCCTGAGCACCTCAGGAATGAGGTGAGAGATGAGCAGCAGCCCTGTGCGCAGCTGTTGTAGACCCACAGAACCCGGAGCAGGACCTGCCGGCTTGGGGTGCATTGGTGCTCCCTGGCACATGGCATGTTGACGGGCTGCAGGCTGGCCACGACAACGCAGAAGATCACCATGGGCAACGCTGCCGGCTTGGGGCCTTGGCTGGTGCCCCTGGAAGGCAGGTCATGGCAGCAAGCAGGCGGCTGAGCATGGTGCAGGGCCTCACCACATCGGCGCTTTCAGCTAAATTCCGAGCAGACAGTGTGGAGGAATGGCAGCAAGCAGGGGCTGAGTACAGTGCAGGGCCCACCATGATGGTGCTCCCAGCCGATGTCCCAAGCAGGCTGCAGCTGCTGCCGCCGATAGAGCTGCTGCCCCCCAGGGAGCCACTGAAGCCCTTGCCCCGCAGCGCCTGCCTGCCCTCATGCTGCATGGGGCCACCATTGCTCAGCCTGCACCAGGAACAGCACAAGCAGTCGAGCTACGCTTCTCAGGCCCTCGTCCAGCCATCTGCTGGACGTGAGATGGCGGCGTGCAGTGCACTGCAGGCCAGAACACTTCCAGGCTGCCTTCGGTGCAGGGCTGCCACCACAATGCAGACATTGCTGGAGACAACGGAATGGCTGCAGGATTGCTCAGGGGCTACCCCAAGGCTCAGCATCATCAGCTGCTCTGAACCGCTATGCTGCCAGCTGACTTCACCTTTGCGTTCAACATCCCCGGGCACTGGTCTTACCTGCTCTGCAGGTCATTGCCATTCTGCCACTCAGGCTGCGGCCCAGGGGGCCCCCAGATGCTAGAGCCCAATGCTGGGGGAGCCCACTGCTGCTGCGTCTGGAACTGCGGGTAAGTCTGAGGGTTTGCAGGGTGGTTTGCAGGTGGTGGGCACATGCTCAAGCCCTGGCACTGCTGCGGGGGGCATCCCTGAGCAGCCAGAGTGCTGACGGATCCTGTCTCATGCCCTAGGCTGTGGCTACTGTGGGGGTAGCCTGTCACGCTTTTTGGCTGAGGGTGGGTGGTGTGTCTGCTGCTGCCATAAGGGCCCTCCAAGTAACTGCTGGAGCTGCCTATGTTGCAAGGGGCCGTCACCTGGTGGATTCTGCTGCCGAAAGAATCCTCGAGATGGGAGAAGGGGGACTGCAAACAGGAGAGAACATGTTGGTCAATGCGCGTCGCATGAAGGCAGTTTACTGCACAGGCCAAATGACATGCCCTTGAGCGAGCAGCGCGCAAGGTGTTGCCTGCCAAATGCTGTTGCCTGCCAAGCAGAAACAGTCAAGGAGCTTGATTACCTTTGTCAGACCCAACCACACATCCTCACGGCGCTGAAATTGGACATGCTTCCTGTCTATGCTATGTGCGCAAGCTGTGCGGGAAGCAGAGGCACTGCACAGAAAACACAGGACACATGCCGTACAGCCTATGCAGAGAAACTGCAGACATGCAGCATCATGCCGACACCAACCACCTGTTGAGTGATAGAGATGTCTGAGCAGGAGCGGGATCCTGAGAGAGCATTGGGGTCCTCCACTGTAAACTGGGTAGACATGGTCAGCCCAGATCCCATTGAGCCCCCAGCCAGCTGGTGCGGGCGAGCCAGCTCCACTGGGCCAGAGGCTGCCCTCCTGAGGTCACCTGCAGCATCAGATGAAAGCGATAAGCCCTAGTGTACAAGCACTGAGCAGCGTGGAGGATATGTTGTGCCCAGGGGCGAAGCCCTCGAGGCTGTGGCGGCTCAGCTGGCCAAGACCTGCGCTTTCTGAATCACCTGCAATAGCAGAAGGATCAAGAAGTTCTGTTAGCAGGGATGTCACGCTAGGAAAGCCATTGCGGCCTGGGGCCCTGGTGCTGTCATCCAGACACATTTTGCTGCAGCTTGGTTTGCCAATCAGCCCATAAGAGTCCCTACCATCATGCTAACACAGGCAAAGAGTTTGGTTACAGTGCCGCCTGATGCATACTCAGGATTGAGCAAGTATATGGAGCCTTGACTGACTCTGGGCCGTCAAACAAATGTCTATGGGTTCCCACCTGCATTGCTGAGCACCATCTGCTGCTGGGGCAGCGTCCCCTGCTGCCCTGCCCTGGCAGGCACAGACCCAGAGGCCGGGCTCCCAGCTGCATGCCTGGCTTGCAGCTGCTTCATGCGCTGCTGCCACATCATGGTCGGGTCCATGCTTGGGCCAGCTGGCATGCCTGCACATTTCAAACGAACCGGGTCGAGAGACAGAGGCATCAGGGTGGCGCGGGGGATGGGTGGGGAGGGTGTTGACGAACAGCAACCAAAAGGCACCAATTCTCTGCGGCTACATGCAATACAGGTCCATCAAGCACCCAGTCCTGTCCGAGCATGCTGCTGCAGGTGATGCAGTAAGCTCACGCCGTACAAGAACATCAGGGGAACCTGCCCATCAAGCAATACAAACTGACCTGGGACACCGGCAGTGGCCACCGTCGACCCTACCCGTGCCTGCTGCTGCATGTGGGCTTGCAGCTGCTGCTGTGCCTGGCTTTGCAGCAGGCCCGCCGCGTAGCTTGCGGGGTGGCGGGCTGCCTGCTGAACTCCAGGGTGTTGTGGCACCTGCATGCAGTGGATGCACAGAGGTCAGCATCCGCAATGAGGGCAGGGCAAACGGCTGTCTGCTGAGCCCTGGGGCGCTGTGGCTTCGCATGGAGCACATGCGTGCGGCGGCATGTTAGACCTCCAAGGCAGGGCCTAATGGGAGACCACATGAAAGCCACCTGCTGAGCACTGTGGTGCTTCCCCTCGCGCTGCCCTCCCTGCTGCTTAGTGCGGCCCCCTGGTCCTGCAGCGCTGACCGCTGTGTTTCTGCCCACAGGGTTGAGTGGCGCCCGCACAAAGGACACGAGTGGCTGCGGCTGGTCCAGGCAAGACACCGTGCCCCTGGAAGCTCCTGGACCGCCCAACATGGTGGACAGCTGCTCCTGCAGGCAAGTGGAGATGATCAAGCTCCCATCAAGCAGATCGCTTGGCGAGCAGTGCATGATTTGCTGCAGTGAGCCCTGCAGGCAACCTAAGCGCGCTGCAGGCGTGGGAGAGCAGGCATCCAAATTGAAACCTGATGTTGTGCCAGTCCTATTGGGAAGCCTCAAAGCTGCTCTTATAAGCACAGCGCGAAAGTTGACTGTGAGCAGCAGTGCCTCAGCAGGGACACTATGCGTCCCAGTCTGGTCAACGCCTGCATCTCTTGGGCTGAAGGCTGACAAGCTGTTCATCTGTCAGCCCTGAAGGTGTCAGGTCCGCCTGCTGAGGGGTGCTGCCTGACTTGTCCACCCCATGGTGAGCAGCTGGGCAAACAACAAAACAACACAAAACTACAAAACAAACAAACAAAGCCAGTTTCAGCCACCTGCACTGAGGTGGCCCCATTGCGCACTGCAATGCCCAGCATGGCCTGCGCGCAAGCCATGGTACGCTGGGGCAGCACAGGTGGCAGGGCCACCAAATCATCGAGCGGGTCCTCCCCGCACAGCACCTTCAGGTTGTGCATGTAGTCGCCCTGGGCACGAGTGTCCAGCCCTGCAGCAAAGGAGTAGCAGTCACACAATTTCAAAGGCTCCTCGCAGCTTGCTGTGTAAGTGCCTTACACAGCAATGATGCCTCTTGCCAAGCAGCGCCTGGTCAAATGTGCCGAGGCCTGCAGGGCTGGCACGTCAAGGGGAGGACAGCAAGCTGCAAGCTCAACCTGACAGGATAGGGGCAGGCCTGCGCTAACAGTCATTCATGCAACCATGCTATGCAGATGGAAGGGCAGCAGGTACATAAAGCAACCACAAGCACCCCTCACAGACAGGATGATGCCAAGCCTGCAGCCCACATGCCTGCAGTGCAGTGGCCATGCATCTGCTGTGCACAGACAAAACATTCAGACAAGCATGCCCACCTGCAGTGTTGCGAGCCAGGGACTGCATCAGCTCAACCGGGCTCCCCACATTCAGCATCCCCTGCACCGCCAGGAGCAGCTGCGCCATGGTCAGCACACCCCCTTGCTCGGAGGGCGGCTGGAAGTTGCAGAGCTCAAAGTCCCCCAGAGCAGCATCTGGGCTGTAGCTTGGGGTGCTGGGCAGGGCTGCCCCCACACTGCTGCTGCTGGACTGCGTCTCCAGGCCAGGGGTGTCGGGGTTGGCCAGACCCAGCAGGGGCTGCTGGCCTGCCATTGCCTGCAGGGCAGCGAGGACTTCTTACAGGCAAGGGGCACAGCACGATGTGCTGGGCCAGGACCATCTGCCATTGCCTGCAGGTCATCTCACTACACACAGCAGACCTTGAACATTAGCAGTTCAGGCTCAAAATTCTGCAAGCTGAGCCAGATGCACAGCATTAGCCAAGTGACAAGGCACAGGCAGGCAGCTGCTTGCCTGCAGCGTGGGCAGGGCAGTGCTGAGGGCCTTGGGCAGCTCTGTCTGCAGGATGGTGGTGGCATCCTTGGGGTGCTCCTCAACCAGAGCCTGGAGCCTCAGAAGCTCCTGCAGCACCGGCAAGCACCTGTCAACTGGTGCTGTCACCCTGACCTTGTTCCAGTCCCAGTCAAGTGTTCACAAGTGAAATATGGTGGTATTGACTTCGTTTGCTGGCTTGCGAACCCAAAATTGCCGATTTAAGCACTGCATAAGTGGCACAGCCTGCCACAGTGCCAGCCCAAAAGCGACTTGACGGCCAATGGCACAGTCAGTCGGGCTGACAAGACTCGAGTGCTCTAGGCAATGCAAGCGGCAGCCGGCATACCTGCAGAGGGTCCCCAGCGGACACAGGGCTACCACTTGCGTTGTCCCTCCCAAACACTGCCTCCAGGGGCAGACCATGAGATATAATCTGCAGCCCAGTAGGCGTGCCAGAGGCTTTGCAGCCCGTGCTGCTGCCCTGCAGTGTGTAGAATGCTGCTCACAGACCTGAGGTGTGACGACTCTTGAGGGCAATGCCCAAGGCAGCTCCAGCAGGCAAGTCAGCAAGGCAAGCTTCCCGGGGAGGCAGGGATGACTATGGTACCAAAGCTGCAGGTACGCTGCACAGCTGATGGGTATCGGCAGGCAACACCTTCAGACAGTTAGCCCCACCTGCCGCTGCTGGTGAGTCTTGACATGCTGCAGGTGGCAGTGCAGAGCCAGCACTCCGCCATCTGCCACAGCAGCAGTGCCAACAGACGACTCCAGGCGCGGCCTGAGGGCCGCCTCGGCTGCAGCCGTCGCAGCTGCCACTGCCTTGGACTTGGCGGCTGCCACAGCCTTGGCTTGGGGCTCCTCCTCAAGCAAATTGTCATTGCTGCAGATGGCAGACAACAGGAGTCCATTGGTGCAACATGGAGCGGTAAATGCAGCAGACAGAGGCAAAGAAGCTCGGCCTGGTACTTGTAAGCATAGTGCGTTCCCATGATGGGTGTACAATGGTCATGTGCACTTGAAGCAGCTGCTGCCGCCACCAAGCACCGGTGCACGGCACCGCCGCACAAGCAATGCATTTTGCGCATGTGCCTGATCCCATGCAGAAACATCCTAGCACAGTACCATGGTATGGTCTAAGCTGCAACCTGAAGGGGTCCTTTTCACATGCCAACTTTGCAGCAGGCAGGCAGGTCTACACACACAATCAGTGTCTGTCAGCTCAAGTTCTCACATCACCTGCAAGACCCCTCGGGAACGTCTGCAGCTGCACTGTCGGCCGCCGTGCTGGCTTCCGGCCCGTCTGCAGCAAAGGCAGCCATGGATTCCGGCAGCCGAGGCTCTGCGCCGCCTGCAGGGGTGTCAGGGGCATGGCAAGGGGTGGTGCTGCCGCTGTGGCTGCCGTCAGAGTCCTCGGCAGCGATGCCCTTGGGGCAGCCCAGGCTGCCCTCCTGGGTGTTGGCTGAGGAGGCCAGTCCTGCGGGAGGGCTCTGGGCACGCATCAGTGCCTTGACTCCCTGCTGAGGTGTGGCCAGCCTGTCCAGGGAAGGCACCTCTGCAGGCAGGCCGCAGTATGAAGTCAGCGTGTGCAAGTGCTGAGGGCAGGAGAGGTGTGCCCTGGAAGGCAAAATGGCCGGCACTCCCTGCTGGTCAGGGACTGGCCTGTCCACAAGGGCCACTTCTGCAGGTCAGCGAAGTTCTAGTCTAGCTCGAGCAAGGGAAGCAGGCTTCCTTGCTCGAGCTAGACTAGCATTCAGGCAGGCTCCCTGACCCTTGCCTGGCTGCTTCATTGAAGGCGAACTCTGCAGATGAAACGTGCAGGAGACAGAGAGCCACCTACCACAGGAAGCTCTGGCTGTCAACTTGAGACAGCCAGCTTGTACAGGGGTGCTGGCCCAGCTGACGCCCTTGCCTGCCAGGAATGGGCTTTGAGGTCAGACATCGACAAGGGCTAATTCTTGATGCAAAAGGTCCTTCATGAGGCACCTTTGCTCCAGGCAGAGCACCAGCCAGACCAAGCAGAAAAGCAAGGCAGGTGCAGAGCAAGCCCCGCCTTGCCAGACATGGCAACAGACTAAGCAGAAAAGCAAGGTAGCTGCAGAGCAAGCCCAGTCTTGCCAGACATGGCAAGCTTCTTGCTTGAAGAAGACAGCCCCAGACCCAGAAATATATGGACATTTGAAATGTAAACATGCTTGTGCTGGCACTGCAGCCCAAATCTAGACTTGATGCCACCTGCAAACCCAGAGCCCAGCTCTGGTCAGGCATCCCAACAGGCAATCTCACCTATAGGTGCACTGGGTGGACACCCCACACGTGCCGCCCTCACGGCTGGCTCTGGGGAGCCCTCTGCAGACTCCACCTGCATGTGCCCAACAAGAGGGGTGTGTGGTGGGTGCAGGTCATTGATTTAGATTAGATGACCTGGCATTCGCCCAGGATGATTCAGCGTCCCAGGCATATTCCCATCAGCGGCACAGCTGTGCAGTGCTTTGCAGTGGCAACTGAGGGGCTGTACACAATGGGAATGCTGGCAACCAGAGCGGCTCCTATGCTCATTAGTCAGAACAATCACACATTTCGGCGGGAGCGAAAAGGGCCCCCACTGCATATGTGGCAGATATTTGCTGAACAGTGCGGCCTCACCTCCATCCCCCCAGTGCTGCCCTGGTCTGGCACCATTGAGTCCGGAACTGGACCCCCAGAATGTTGGTGA
Source organism: Asterochloris sp. CNOR1 (assembly GCA_963969365.1). Classification (NCBI taxonomy): domain Eukaryota; kingdom Viridiplantae; phylum Chlorophyta; class Trebouxiophyceae; order Trebouxiales; family Trebouxiaceae; genus Asterochloris; species Asterochloris sp. CNOR1. The sequence goes on from OZ017762.1 coordinate 1,067,642, forward strand.
TTTAGCTGAAGTTGCAGCTCTGCCTGGTGCACCAAGTCCTGCAACAGCAGTTCGGCCAGCCCACTGCCTGCCTGTGCTGCCTCATGGTAATGTGCTGAGGCCAGGTTCAGGGCAGTGGCCTCCTGCAGTCACAGGAAAGCAACATGCTTGGCGGGAAAGGGCACACTTATTCCAGGGTGCCACTGGATGGCTGCAAGAGCACACATGAGGAGGGTGCTGTCAGGCAGCCAGTGCTGCTTGCCGGGATTGGAAGCTGCAGCACCTGGCAGCTATAAAGGCCACAAAGGCGAACGCTGAAACTGTTGATTGTTTTTTGATTATCATAAGCTTGCTTGGGGCACCTCGCCTCACCTCTAGAGGCACGCCCTGCAGGCCCAGCTGACAGCACAGGCCCAGCAGTACGCCTGCCTGGGGACAGTGCGGCTGCGCAACCTCCAGCAGCTGCCTGCCTGACACATGAGCCAGGTTGGGACGGCCACCAAAGCAGACCAGTAGGCCCAGGAGGCAGATGGCCCCCGCTGTGCCCTGCTGCTGGGCCCTCTCATAGTATGCGGTGAATAGCTGCTCCAGCTCTGCAGGGGAAAAGCTGGTGCAGGCCTGGCAGAGAGCATGTGCCACACTGATGCTGCCTGCAGCCCCTCTGCAGGTGGCGCCTGGTGCGCTGGCGAGGCTCTGTCTGGCAATGGCTATGAGTGTGGCATCCATCTGAGGGAGGTCCCCCTGTACTATGGCCTTGCACAGCAGCTTGTGCGGGCTGAAAACCTCTGTTGGCGTGTGCTGGTGCGAGGACAGCACCGTGATGGGGCCCTGCATGATCCCGCGATGAAGTGGCTGCAAGGCAGGATCACCTGCAGCAGGAAAGAGATGCTGCCCTGGCGCCAAAAGGGGTATGCTGTCCGATGGTGGGGCTGGGCCTGCAATTGATTTGAAAACACACTGCCTGGTTTGAATGCAGGCAATGTGCAGGTGTTGTTGTGCCATCTGAGGGCCACTGGCCATAGAAGGGTGCTCGAGGCAGAGGAACCCCATGATCCACAGTGATGTCCCTCGAACAACTCACAGGCTTCTGTTGCGGACACGCTCTCACCTCAGGCTTAGCGCCTGGAGGCAGAAGCTAAGAAAGAGTCCCAAGCAGAGAATTGCCGCCTTCGGTCGTGATGGCTCTGTGGTGTGGCTGGGCTCTGAATCGGTACTCGGGGCTGAAAAGAGAGGAGGGATGCGTTTCACCTCCTGACCATGCAGGGAATGACACAGCTTCCGGCAATGAAATGCCCGGATGGCCCGGGAGGGCAGAATGTAAGCCAGATTCGAGGCTCCCAACGGAGCCCTTCCAGCGGTCTGAAAGTTGCTTAGTGGTGACACTTTTCTTCTTGGCAAGACTCCAAGTCTGGACGGCATGTGTGTTCAACAATGTCCTCATATTGCCTGAGAACTCCAGTTGAAGATGTGCGGGTAAGCTGGAGCTACAGGGCAACCATTTCAGGTTGTCCAGGAGGAGGCCCCAATTCAATGCAGTAGCGAATAGCGCATTCCTTGATCCAGGGCTTGAATTGCGCAAGTTCCATACCAAATCTATCCTCTGCAGGCACTGAATGCTTGTTTCGAGCGTTTGTAGGCAAACGGCAGCAGCCCACCATTCCTGGCACTCTTAATCATCGAGCAGCTGGTGATCACTCACCCAAGGTCTCCATGAGCAACCGCAGATTGAATGTGTGCACATCCACGCCCTCCAGCACCTCGTGCACAGACTCACGCAGCTCGTCTTGCGCGGGCGGCACTGAGGACCCCTGCAAAGCGTGGGCTCAAGATATGCTTTACTAAGCACAATCCTGCCGCTGCCTCACCCAGGATCTTTGAGGACAGGACGGTGGGCAGGCAGCAGCATAAGGCATCGCTCATGCATATCTGTCAGGACCACATGCGCAAAGATCAGCATCTTCCTCAGCGTCAGGCATCTGCTGCAGCGCGTGACTTGCATGGCAATCGTGGAACACCACTGCTGCACTGGCTGAAGGCACACGACTGCGGCTTTTGCCAGTAAGCCAGAGGTCTGCTGCAGCTTGAAGCACACAGCCCCCTCCCCCACCCCCCCGGGGAAAATATTGTGTCCGTGGTGCATGCATGACAAAGTGAAAGGACACCTGCAGGGCTTGCACCTCCCTGGCAGCTCTTGCCCGCTTGGGCCTGGGCTTGCTGTGTGCGTCAGCAGCGCTGACTCTGCCAGATGCAGAGGGCAGCAGCGCTGAGTGGAGCAGGTGCGGCGAAGTCTGAGTGGCCACTGTGGCAGCTTGCTTCTGAGCTGGGGACAGTGCCTGCAGCAGCAGATGACAAAGCATGGCAGCAGCCAGAACAATGTGCCCAGAAGCAGAGGGCGGCACCGACGAGTTTGGCAGGGACGCACTCATCAGCCATGCCCACCTCAGGCATGTCACGCACTTGTCTGAAGCAGTCATGCTGTTGCTGGCAGGGACATGCCAGCAGTGCGCAACAACCATTCCCACCTCTGGATCAGTAGGTAGCCCGCTGGGGCCACCAGCAGCCCCTTCCTCCGCAGAGTTCTCCTCCAGGCCAGCTGCAGCTGCAACTCTGCTGCGGATGCCACTGGCCAGCCCAGCTGCAGCAGCAGGGCCACCCCGCCTGCTGCTGCGTCTGGTGCCGTCAGGAGTTTCCTGTTCAGCAGGCTCCTCGGGGGCAGGCACAGGGGCCCTACGCCTGCCACTGCGCCTGGCACCTGGCAGTGCGGCGGGCACGTGTGCCCCTGCTGGCCTGTCAGCATCTGTGACCTCCCTGACAGCTGCCGCCTGAGCAGCCTGCTCACAATCAGGGCCATGCTCAGGCTGCGCAGACGCAGCCTCTGCAATGGCTGATGCCGGAGCAGCAGAGGGCTTGCGCCCTCTGGCCACTGCCTGCTTGCTGCGGCTGGCAGCAGCCTTCCCGGGCCCAGCCCTGCCCTTCCTGCCTGACGGGCCAGCAGCAGCCTCAGGCGCTGAGAGCGTCTCTGGCTGCAGCTCCCCAGCACTGACCTCTGCCCCTGTTGCCTCAGCAGCATTGCCACCGTCTGGTGTGGGACCAGTGCTGCCAGCCAGACCGGGCTGACCCAGAGGGCTTTCAGCAGCTGGAAGCCTGCCAGCTGCATCTGCCTCGCCCGTCGCTGCATCAGCACCAGAAGCAGGCTCGCTGCTGACCAGGGCCTGCGCTGCCTCAGGCTCAGGCTTTGCAGCAGCTGCAGCCGCCTCGCCACGCTTGCGCTTGCCGGCAGCCTTGCCGCCACCCTTGGGAGCAGCCCTGCCCTTCTTGGGCTTGCCCTTTGTGGCTGCCGGCCTCACTGGCTGCTCTGCATACAACCCAGGGCTGGCTGCAACCTCACCCTGCAGGCAGCAGACGCAGCATGTCAGCTTGACAGTAATATCTCCCAAGTGCACGCCAGCTCCATTGGCTAGCTTCGCTCTGTACCATGCAGCAGACAGCCTGCACACAACCAAATTATGCCCCTCACAGCAGAAAACCTCTGGCAGCACCTGGCACCTTATTGACAGCAGCACTTGAGTTTAGTCACAAAGCAGTGCACCGCTGGCTCCCCAGCACTGCCCTCTGCAGCGGCAGAAGACAGCTGGGTGAATTTGCGCGGTAGGTACCTCTGGCCTGCCAGCACCTGGCTGTGCCGCAGCAGCAGCCTCGCTTTGCTGCTCCACAGCATCAGCGCTTGCAGCTGCGACCGCAGCTGCTGGGACAGCTGCCTCTGCCTGGCCCTGCACAGCGGCTGTGGCTGCCTCGTCCACCACAGGCTCAATGGACTTGCGGCCCTTAGCTGCTCCATTCTTGTTGTTTGGACCATCCTTGGCATCATTGGCTGTAGCCCTCTTGGCTGGCTGGTCAGCCTCCTGCTGGCCATCAACAGCTGCGGCGGGTTTGGCATGGTCCGCCAGCTCGCCCTGGTGTTGCCCAGGCTCAGCACTGGCAATAATGTCTGTGTCCCTCTCAGCTGCTGAGCTGGCAGGCAGGCCCTGTGCCGAGGGCGCCTCCTTGCTGGCATCAGTCTTGCCACCCTTCCTGGTCGCTGCCTTGGGGGCACGCTTGCCACTCTTCTGCCTTTTGCCAGAGGTGGCCCCAGCTGAGGCCTCAGCTGCTGCTGCTGGGACCTCTTGCTCAACAGCGGCTGGACCAGCACCAGCTGCAGGGGCGGCTATTACCTCAGCCTGCTCCTGCTCTGCCTGAGCAGCCTCGTCTGCTGCTGAAGGCCCGTCATGCAAGCCAGCTGCTGACTGGTGGACTGCAACCGACTTCTTGTTCTGCAGCAATGGCACAGCAACATGTCTAAAGAGGCAAGTGGTTTGATTTGCTGTCAGTGCCGTACACAGTCCTTAAAGGCCTCAAGCCCGGCCTGGCTCCTGGACAGATACAGGTCACATGCTGGGGCCACAATTAGGGATTCCGACAGGCTGCCATTAGATAGGAGCATCAGAAAAAGCCAGAGGACAAGCTCACAGGTTCAACCTTAGCTGGCCCAACAAAGACTGCTGCAGAGCAGCCGGAGCCCACATGGCTCTGTGAGTGCCCCTGCAGCTTGCAGTACGGTTCCCCAGCAGCAACCTCACGCAATTGCTGCAGCCTGATGCATTGCATGTCAAGGTGTCCCAGGGCTTACCGTCTTGGCGGATCAACCCAGGGCAATCTGAGCAGCAGATGCTCTAACCCTCAGCACTGCCTGGTGCACCCACACCCCGCCTGATTCCTGTCAGGGCGTGTTCAGCTCTGCAACACCCAGTTGACACCCAGCTTATAGGGCTTAGAAACGGCAAGCTGTACCCGGGTCGCAGCTGGTACGTTCTGATGGTGTCCTTTGCCTCTGGCCCCAAAGGCGACTGATGGGTCTGGCAGCCATACCTTTGCGGCAGCTCGTCCCTCTACCTCCTCGCCAGCAGCTGCTTCCTCCTCAGCTGACTCACGCCCCCTCTTGCTGCCCCTGGCTGCAGGAGCTGCAGCCAGATCAGCCTTGGCTCCTGCTGCCTTGGCTGCAGCACCTGCCTTGTGTGACCTTTTGGCAGAGGGCACCTGCACGACCTGCAAGTGGGGACACAAGATGCTGCACAAACAAACACGCACAGCCAAGGCCTTGGAAGCGGCGCCTACCTTGAATAATTCCTGGGGCAGGAGGGGAATGGGGAAGGAAATTGCCCAGCATCAGTCCATGTTGTAGAGGCAGCAGGGTTTGAGGCCCGCCAGCACCTCCCAAAGGAACCCGCACAGCAAACCCTGTCATTGAAGGAGGGCCATGTAGGGGTGGGCAGAGGCTTGCGTGCCCTGCAGCTCCCCACTTGGCAGCAGAGCAGTATGCACCCGATGCCTCTGGCCCTTGATAAAACCTACTGCAAGCCAGAAACCCCGACCTGCAGCGCCCTGCGCTATCCCACCAGTTTGTAGGGCCATAGGTTTAAGGCCTCCACCAGTGCTTGGATCCCGCAGCGTTAATACTTTAGGGGTCTGAGGCACAGTGCGGCCCTGCTCTCCGCTCGCACAGCCAGCAAGCCACATTCGCAGGTCACAGCCCGCAAACCCTGCCTGTGCAGAAATCGTGAAAAGGTCCTCACCTGCGATGCCTTGTGCTTCCCTGTCAGGTGGTCATCGTCGTAGGTGAAGTTTTCTACCTGCTTGCGCTGACGGCCAGAGCTGCGCGGGGCCTCCATGTTGGCCAGGCCCTGCAGGAGCAATGCAGTGCAGTATTGAATGCATATACTTTGGTGAAACAGCAGAATTGCAGATTGAGTTGTGGGGCGCCCCCGTGGTGGCTGAGCCCCGCAGGACAGAGAGCCGCAGCGTTCATGCAGATGGCTGTGACAAGAGGTGCGTGAGTCTCAAGCTGGCCAGATAGGGACACCCTTGGCTTTGAGGTGACACCCTGCACACAACAGCAAGCAGGTAATGAGCTGAGCCTGACATCTTGTGCACAGCTGGGTGCACCATGGAGCTGAAGCAAACATGCGGCGGGGATGGCTGCATGCAGTCCACACTGCTGCAGCAGGACCCAGAGACATTCACCCAGCAGCATGCTCACTGCATGCGCAACAGCATCAGGGTCTTTTGACCGGCAGTCTGCATGCTCCAGCATGCAGCACAAACATGCAACAGCTTCACCAGAGGCAGCTGAATGCGCTCAGCCAGGCCAGGCACAGCTGCACCTACACCAGGGGCCCACTGCATTAAGTTTGTGGACCCCACGCCACAGGGTACTGACAGGCCTTGAAGTGGCCAGGTGACTCACCACTTCAGCCATGAAGTTTGCGACTGGGTTCTTCCTTGCTGCGCTGCTCTTACGCTTCCTGGCGGCACCTGTCTGTGGCGTGGCCACTGCAGCCGGTCCCTTCTGGGCAGCAGCGGCAGCAGGAGCCTCTGCAGCACAGTTGGCAGCTGCCTGTGGCTCGCAGTCCACAGCCATAAGCTCTGCCTGCCCTGTTGAGGCTGCAGCGGTGGCAACCCCTTCTGTTGCCACAGCAGCAGGCTCTGCAGCTGGCTGGCCCTCAGCATCAAGGGCCATGGGCTCTGTCCGCTTATTTGAGGGCTCGGCAGCTGCCACTGGCTCCTTCTGAGCGCCAGCACCAGCAGCAGACGCCATAGATGAGGCCCTAGCCAGGGCTGCTACCTTGTGATCCTGGGCAGCATCACCACTCATTGGTGGTACCTGGCCTGCTGCAGATGCCTCTGAGGCTCTCAATAGGCCTGCTGCCTGCCCCTCAGTCTCCATAGCGTCTGCTTGGGACCCGGCAGACTTCCTTGCACCTAGCAGGGCATCATCAGCAGGAAGTTCTTCTGATAATATTGCCCGATGCTCAGCATCTGCTTGACTGTCTGCAGGCCCAGGAGTCCTTAGCATGTCAGAATGCTCAATGAGTGGCAAGAGACCACGTAACAATGTATTTGCTCTGTTCTTGTATTGCCCTTTTAAAGCACCCTGTTGGTCTTAAGAGCGAAGAGTTGATGACTGACCTGGCCTGACTTATTGAATGGGCCACTGGGTGCTGCCGGCGAAGTGAAGGGCACCAATCTCCTCCTGTAGAACTTGGTATGGACCCATTACCAAAAGCAGGCGGCAGATCAAGAGCAGATGGCTCATATGCTACGCTCTGCAAGAGAAATGTGCTGGCTTTGGCGCATGCCAAGCCTGGTCGCCAAGAATGAAAGCAGCTGAACCCGCTGGGCATGCATGCTGCTGTCCGCAGCACGAGAGTGGATCCATTGATTGTTGAATGTGGCTGTGGCGTTTGGCCTTTGCTGCTCTTCAGGCCCTGCTGGTCTTCAGCTATCACAGGCTCAGACTACTGCAGAGTGAGTGCAGGAAGAACACCTGCAGAGCTCCACACCTGCTGTTGGGGTCAACTGCAAAGCCAGGCTTCTGCAGCTCTAAACTCTACCTGAATGCAGGTCAGCTGGGGGAGCCTGACTCTCAGACCTCCTCCAGCCATGTGAATGCTCACTCAGCACTGGAGAGATCTAGGGAGTCATCCAAGACAGTGGACCTCATTGTCAAGGTCACTGGCGACTTCTCAGTGCAGCTCTTCTGGACTGACTTTGAAGGTGGGGAGCGCAGCGGGTGCATTCAGTTCCTCAGGGCAGACCTTGAAGGTGGCCTGCACGTGCATGCGTCACCATGATGCAGCTTTCCTGACAGAGTTCAGAGTAGGCAGTATTGTCACAGACAGTTGCTCTTTGCAAATCAGCTGTCATGACGACCTTTCCTTGGTGGTGAGCAAGTGCAAGCAGTCTGGTCCTTATCACCTCATCTGGCAGGGGGCTGCTGGTGCCTGCATTGTCACAGTGATGCTATGCTGGGCGAGTTAATCCCCGGGAACACCAGCGTGTATGCTTCACCAATGCACAGGAACCTGGCCGGCTTTGAGTCTGGAAGGTTCAGCTGCTGGCTGCCACTCAAAGACTGCAATCATCGAAGCTCTGCATGCCCCATGCTTCAGACTCAGAGGATTTTGGTACAGGGGTCCCTGTAGCTGAGCTACCCATGCTGCAGGCTCAGAGGTCTTCTATGGTACGGTGTTGCCGGGGAGGGCGAGGCCCATGCAGCTGCGCACCTTCATGGTGAGGTGTAGGATGGCACTTTGCGCTGGGGCTGGCTGCATGACTGTAAGGCCTGGTGGCGTTTCAGAAGGCACAGCATGAGGATCAAACAGCAGCATGGTCCTGAAGGCTGTGCATTGCTGAGAAGGGGCCTGCCCTGCGTGCATCACTGCCTTCGATGAGAGACACTGATATTGTTGACTGTGAAAGCTCTCCATCGAAGCAGCACCCGGCATCCCTGCTTGCCTGGGGCCAGCCCGCCTCTCAGTGCAGCTAGCTTCTGCAAATTGTGGCTTATGCCAATACTAGTTGAGTCACAAGCTGCAGCCCAGTCTCTGCCACAAGGCAGACCCACCCCTGACGCCTGCACCACTCACCTTTTGGCGTGCTGCTTGGCACCAGAATGTTGTGCAGCATATGGCCAGACACAGCTTGTCCCTGCCTGCAGATGAGAGCCGAGGGCGCCTCTCACACTCAGGCGTCCCGCTGGCCGCGAGCTGCCCGTACTTGGCATGGCCCCCAGATTTTGCATGCAACAGACCCCAACACGTTCTCCTGTTGCTCCTGCAAACCCACTCTGGACACCTAGACTTCCCAGGCACCCTTCATGCAGGCATGTTGCCGGCCCATGAGCCATGTGGCTCATCAAAGCATGCAGACAGACACCAACACCTTCCATTTCTGTCCCTGCAGACCCACCCCTGGCGTCTATACCACTCCAAGACAGGCGTCCTGCTGGCGCACTTCGTGTACACAGAGTCGGCCACAGTGTGGCAGGCTCACAGCCCACTGGCTGAGACAGTGCAAATCAGTGTGGGGTCAGCACCTGCAGTGCCGTGGTGGAACCTGTGGGCCATCTGCAACGACCAGGTGAGCTGCAGGCTGTGGAGGCAAGCTCCCCCTGTAGAGCATGTTGCAGGCACGCAACCATGCTCAAGCGTTGCGATGCATTTGCAGGCATTCAGCAACACTGTTTGATTGCTATGGCTACTCTGTAGAGCTTTTCAAATCTATGGACAAACACGCAGTACTGCAGCACAACAGCTATGAGGCAGCAACTGCCTTTCAGCCTTCACCAGGATACAGCACCTCAGAGTCTGCTGCTCTGCAGGCCATGCATCAGCACTGCACCATCGCCATGGAGCTGCTGTCAGCGCTGGTGCTGGGTGCTGGGCAGGGCCTCATGTGTGTGCTGGCCATGGCAGCAGGCGGCAGAGGGGGTCATCACCTCCTCAAGTTGGCCCGGGCTGTGCTCTGACACCTGCAGCGCTGCTGGCAGGCCAGATGGCTGCTGCAGCCTCACACACCAGCAAGCTGGCCCAAACTTACGTCCGTGAACTGCCAGCACCCCAACACCTACTCATTTCTGCTGAGCACTGGTTGTCTACTTAAATTATAGTTTCTGACAGGTGCAAAAGATTGAGGTTCACTGTCTTCTGTTGACATGGCGGCAGCTTGGCTCCCGCCACCTGGGCAGCTCTTAGGGCGCAGCCCAACTTGCACAATTACCATCTCTTCATAGTGACTCCTCGTGTATGTCACCTTGCCACCTATATACAATCACAAAACTGGATGAAACTTCTGTGCTCCTGAAGCTCTTCTGGCTCAATGCTCCTGTTGTTGTCATGTACAACATTTGCACTTCAGGGTGCTTGCTGCCCTAAGGGGCTGCTGCTCTGGTGGCACACTGCTGATGGCAGGTCGCTGATGGGCTGCCTGGCCAGCACCTGCCCAGAAAGGGTATGTCTGGGAAGCTCTGCCTGGCATACCATTGCCTTGGCATGCTGTATCAGCCATCTCCAGGAAGACCACACAAGTTGCACATATAGGGGTCGTGCAGTCAGCAGCTAGGGTATAAGCAGCTGCCAACGACCTGTGCGGTTGTGCACACAGGGTGTGCTGACTGACTGAAAGAACAACGGACCAACTTCACTTGGCAGCCTGCACTTAACAGGCAGGTTGGCCTGTTGCCCAACTTGAATCTGCTGGGTAAGCTCTGGCAAATCTGGCAGGAAGGCACCAGACATGGACAGAGAGGATGACGCCATTGCTGTCTTCAAACAGTTGTGGTAGACTTACTTTGCAAACCCACTGGCCACTGCTCAGGCGTTGAAGACATATGTCCTTCAGGAAGTTACACGATGCTGTGCGTGCTCCTTGATCCACCGTGTAATGTGAGCGCGTTCTGTGTCACGGGCGATCTTGACGCTGGGCGGGTCCAGTGGGTCTGAAAACATGAGCTGCAGGCAGCAGAACAGCAATCAGATGACCTGCAGTTGATAGCTCGTATCAGGCTTCAGAACACCTTGACACGAAGGACAATGTCCGCGAGGTCATATAGCACTCACATGCAAGCAGTGGACTCGATGCCCAAGATGTGGCTCTGAGGGCAATGCGGCACTTACGTCCAAGTGGTGGGCTCCCTCTGGGATGATGACAGCCACCAGGCTGTCCGATATGTTTTGCAGTACGCCGCCGGAGCTCCAGGGGTCCAGCAGCCCATTGCTGAAGACGATGTTGGAGGCTGCCTCAATGTGGCGGCCGCCAAAGCTGCAAGGCAGGAACTGGTCAATAAGGGCAGGGTCTTGTCAAAGCTGACAAGCTGAGCTAAGGTCGCAAGGACAACAGTGCAGGTAACATGCAAGGCTGACCTAAGAGGCTTGTGGAACATAAGCCGGCAAGCTGCATACATTTGTGCAGGTCCAAATGCATCTGAGCACAGCTGCTGATTAGCCCTTCTTGGCAGGGGAAAGAGCAGCACATGCTGTAAGCACAGACTGCTGAAAGCTGACTTCAGCACAGCCTGCTGACAGCTCACTTGATGGTCAGCCACAGCGGACGAGGCTTAATCCCCCACTGCTGCTCGCATCCCTCCTCCAACATCTTCAGGTCGAAGGGCTGCCTCCAGAACATGTCCTTGACTGCACCACAGGAAACCACAGGTCGCGTGAACACTGAATCACTCTGCCTGGAGAGAGCGCACTGCGGCATGCAAGGCAATGGAATGGAATGTGGGAGCAGAGAGGCTCTTGATGGGTGAAGCATCAGTTGCAGACTGGTCCTTTTGCTGCAGGCATGTGCCTCCAGAATGTGCAGAGCCGGACCGCCTGCAGTCCAAGAGACGAGCAGCGTATCCTGTCTGACCTGCTGCGGGCAGCACTGTCACCCCTGAAAACCAGAGCTCTGCCGACCCTCAGCCCTTTTTCAGCACCGCGGCCAGCAGCAGCAGCCAGATCATCACCCCAACACCTCAGCATGGGCACTGCTTCTTCTGTAGAGGACTGCAACCCCCACAAGAGGACCTCTTCCTTAGCCATGACCAAGTCCAAAGCCACACAGCCACCGTGGCCACACAGCCAAAGTAACAAGCTCAACACCCAAACCCCACCTTTGGGCAGCAGCGCCACACCAGAAAACAGAGCTGCTGTGCACAGCACTGCCATTGCTTAAGAGCCTGTCAGCATCACAACCTCATCAGCATCTCACCTCCATCTTTTGTCATGGGCATTGGCTGCTCTGTGAAGCGCTGCCACCTGAAACACTTGATGCCCCAGCCAGCAGTCTCAGAGGCTGCTATGTTCATGAGCCAGATGGTTGCCCGCCTCCAGCCCTGTCCTTCTGCCGCACAACAACTGCAGGGCCTGGCAGACATCACGCAAATGTGCATGCGCGTGTGCAGCACTCACCTCCATTGCGCGACATGGGCATGGTCTGCTCCGTGCAGTACTGCCAGCCCCAGAAGAGCCCATCCTCAGAAGTCTCAGGATTGGCCCCTTGCTGCCACTGGAAGCACTCTGCATCCCGGCTGTAGTTGTAAAACACGCCCACACTGTCTGCCAGGGCCGGCAGTAAGTCATCTGCAGGCAGGGCAAGGCAGCCAGTCATGTGCAGGCACTCACGTCAACAATATGCCTCACAAACTTGGGGACAGACAATGGAGACCCTGACGACCCTGTGCATTGGCCACACATTGCAGTCCTGTGCCTCACCAGCAACATCAGGGTTAGCACACAATGTGTGGCCAGCGAGTCACAAGACAGGCACTCCACTTGAGCGCGCCCAATATCCCCTCGGTAGGCACACCATACAGCCACCTCTCAATGCATACGGCTCTCCAGAAAGCAATGACTGTTCTTCTTCTTAACCATGACTCGTACCTGCAGGCAGGTCTGCGGCACCAAGGGGCTGGCAGGCTGCGCGCATAGGGTAGGCGGGGAGCTCCCCATGCCCGTTGAGCATGTAGCTGGTGGGGTAGGGGTAGCTGCCCATGGCCTGCACAGCAGGAGAGGGCCTTTGGTACCCTGTACATGCAGAACATGGACACGTGAAGGGTGCATGCTCTGCGCAGCCCGCACGAAGTGAGCCCAGGTGAAGAGCTCAGCAGTCAGGTCCAGCCTGCGCCTTGTAAGCGCGCAGAGCAGCACATCACGAGAGGGACAGGCTTGACTGCCTGTGCAGACACAACCCAGCCCAGCAGCGCTGACCCGGCCTTTCAGTTGCTGGTTCTCTCAACAATGTGCCTGGCCGGTCGTGATTGTCAGAGGCCTCTAGCCAATTTGGCTGCACCACAGCATGAGGCTCCAGCCCACCAGGTGAGCACAGGCGCCCTGGACTCATCTTGCCAGCACTTGAGGGGCACATTTTGGCCCAGGCATCAGCACAGCAAGGCTGTTGCTCCAGCGTGCTGCCAGGCGTTGTTGCTCAGACCAGGCATCATTGCAACTATTCCAACATAGCTACGAGAGCCCCACCAGGTAATCATAAGCGCTCTGTGCCCACTCTGCCAGCGCCTGCACGTCCGCCTCGCCCTGAAGGGGGTTGTCGTTGCACAGCTGCATCTCACGCTGCACACGCTCGCGCCCTCCGGCTGAGCTCCCCAGCGAGCGCAGCTGCTGCCAGGCCCTGCAGCGCAATACAGGAGGGCTGTGGCAGCGGCACCTGGGCCAACCCCTTTCACGTCACAAGGCACAGGGTTGTTCCTCTCAGCTGAGCTTCTAATCAAATGCCGGTGCTGCCAAGGCCCAGCGGCGCAGCACGGCGGCCACCGGGCACTTTGGAAGCAAGTCTCCAGATTGGTCTGCAGAACGCTGCTCTGCAGAGTAGTGGAAGGCACATGGCAGCCATGTAAGGCTGTCACCGCAGCAGCCTGCGCCGCTGAAGATGGAACATCATTACTTTTTCACTTCAGCAGATGCATCCGCATCCACCGCCTGCAGGAGGGCTCCCCTGCACATGATGAGGGTCAGAGGCCACAGCAGCGCAGGTGGCCAGCTGTGATGGTCCCGGACCCATGTCACATCTGTAAAATCTTCAGCAGTGCCTGAGAGGCAGCTCACCTGCGCAGATTTGGGACGCAGGCCTCACCAGCACCAGCTGCGGGGGTGGCATCGCGAGTTACAATGGCCGCAAAGCTCTCCGGGTCGTAAGGTGGGTCCTGCAGGTATTGAGCAGCATGAAGGAGCACTGCAAGACGGCTGTGGGAGGGAGTAGACCCTCAAAAGCTTCAAAGGGGGCTGTGCCTGGCTCTTTCTACAGGGTTGCGCCTGGCAGGGCATGCGCCATGCCTGCTAAAAACAGAGCTGAGGGACTCCTGAGCCAGCCCTCCGCAGCAGTACTTGCGAATGACACTGCAGCAGCACTTGTGCAAGACTCTGCCCTGGAGCGGGCTGCAGGAAGAGTTGGAAGGGTGCAAGCCCAAGCTGGTGCAGCCCACCTCTCCATAGTACGTCCAGATGGGGGCTGAGCCAGCAATGGACCCTGCCAGGATGTGGGGGTACTTCTGCCTGCGGGGAGGCAGTCAATGGAGTTCAAGTCAGGCGGAGGTACACTGTGTGCAAGCCTGCAGCCCCAAGATGTGCTGCAACCTGGATGTGAGGCATCTTTGACCTGCAGGCAGATAGAGTGAAGGCATCAGCACAAGCGGGAGCCATGTGCCCGCCCGGCATACCAGCTACATTGTCCTCATGTTCCATGCTCAGGCAGAAGTTCCCAGGAGTAACACGACTCATGTTTACTAGGCATGAAGGGAACAAGGGCCCCTCTGTGAGCCTTGCCAGCATATAGCAGAACTGTTGTACTGCTTGAAGTCAGAGTGCAACATCTGAAGAGATCTAGAGCAGACTCTTAGCTACAGCAATTCACCTCATCCAAGCTGCGAGCATGCCGCCATAGGACCCGCCAAAACCAATGACGGGGCTGTGCTCTGCCTTGAGGTCTCGTCTGAGGTCTGTGATAAGCTCAGCATAGTCTGCCATTGCCTGCAGAGCAGCAGGCGGGATTGATTGAGGTGCAACCTGGAGCTGCATTGCAAGTGATGTACAATGTCAGGCCAGCATGGCTTGCCAGGGTACTAGCCCCATCAACTGCAGAGGCAACAGCAGCCATGCACAGACGTTCTGATCAATGCAGCAATGACAGCCATTGCCTACACAATGGCAAGGCTTTGCAATGAGGCCCAGGCTGCCTGGAGGGCAGACTCTGCCTTGCAGCTGCGAAGGCTGTGAGATTGTGCAACAAGGTCTGACAACAGCCCAATGGATGGCAATGGAAGGAGAAGTCATACGGTTTTAGAGGGACAAGAGAAGCTGTGCCTTGTACTTTGCAGCGTTTGTCAGCGGCCAGGATGCAGGACGCTGCTGAATGAGTGCTCAGGCAGGCATGGCTAATTGGCAGGCTGTGAAGGAGTGTGCAGGGTCAGATGCTGCCGTCGTGAGCGGAAGCTCAAAGAGATTGTCTGCCTGTGATGCAATGGCTGCGCAAGTTCCACCAGCACTGTTGGCATGCAGACCCAAGCCTCCTGCTGAGCAAAGAACAAGGCGGGTCATGCGCAAATCCCAGACTTCACCTACTTCCGATCAGGCACTGCATGGTGATCAGAGAGAGTGGCAGCCCAGCAAGACAGCAATAAGCAAGGTCTGCCTTACTTGCTCAGAGGTCAGGTACTGCATGTTGTTCAGAAGTTCTTTGCGGCTGCCAAACGGTTTGCTGTGCCCATA
This sequence comes from Asterochloris sp. CNOR1, assembly GCA_963969365.1. NCBI lineage: Eukaryota > Viridiplantae > Chlorophyta > Trebouxiophyceae > Trebouxiales > Trebouxiaceae > Asterochloris > Asterochloris sp. CNOR1. Next base: position 1,082,701 of record OZ017762.1, read on the forward strand.
GTACCTGTGCTCGGCAAAGACCAGCAGGGCGTTGAATGCTGGAGCTGACTCCCACATCAGGCCTGCATTGGAGTCAAACTGCAATTTAATGCTCAGAGCACATTGCTAAATAGTACAGCATCCTGGCTAAATCTGCCCTTGGGTCGGCACTCGAGGCACTCCACAATGAGCTACAAGGGCCACGCTGCTGTCTTTCTGGCTCACCTGTGTTGTTCAGGTACCTGCATCAAGCCACAGGCCAAGTGAGACAGCCAGACATCAGTGAAGGGTATGACTGGCATGCATGCAGCACCGAGGCAGGTGCCTGTGGTCCTTGTAAGCACACCTGCTTGCCTGTCAGCCGCAGAACTTGGCGATGCTTCACTTGAGATGGTCAAAGGTGAGCAGCACAGGACCACCCCCTCATGGCCCCATTGACAGAAGCGCTGACAGTGCCTGCCAACAGCTGGGAGATAATGCTCACAGGGTGACGTCTGCCTCATTGCCTAGATAGAAGAAAACCGGTGCTTCAGCTTGGCTGCCACGCCAGTACTTGTCGCAAACAAAATAGCGCTGCCTGAAGGTGTTGGGCCTAGGTCGTTTATGATGCTGCACAGGGCAATCAACAATGAGAGCTCATTTGGGCAGCATCCCTGCCTGATGTTGTGCACAGACCTGGGGAAAGGAGAAGTGATCAAGTGTGGTATTCCTCCACTCTTCTTTGCAATATTTGAAGATATCATGAGGGTCTGATCCCAGCTGGCTGAGATGAGTAGGCTTGAAGGATCTGATAGATAGGCCACACACCACATGACTGCAGATCTGCAGAACCATGCACCAGAGCAGGGGGACCTGGCATTGCAAGACTCCCATGCTGTGTATGACTTATCGTTCCACTTCGACTTCTTTTGAGGCTCTGCTTGCCTATGACTGGATCGGAACACTGTCGTCCAGCACAGCAACACAGCTGATGTGGACGGTGCAGATGTCAGACAGAGGCAGCCATGCTGCGTGCAGGGCCGTATTCATGGCAGCTTGAAAGAGCATGAGGACATGGAGAAGCTTCAGCAGCTGCTGGATTGAGGAGCTGTCTTGCATGCGGGGACCTGCAGCATGCTGCCAGAAAAGGCTGGCCGGGCAACGCTGCAGTCTGCTGATGGCCATGGCATGCGCTGGAACTGCTGGATCACAATCGGAGCCTACACCAGACAGATATGCTGCAGTGGCTGTGCCAGCAGCAGCCATGGTGGCCAATGAACATGGAATGCACATAACTTCAGCAAAGTGTGGGAAACCCATCCCCATGTTTGCTGTGTCTGGCCCAGCAGCATGCCCCTCTCCCACAGCCAGCGCTTGACGTTAAGGAGCCCTGCAATGGGGCTTTACAACTTTGCCATGGCCTGCACAACACATAGTGCCATTTCAAGGAGATCTGGCGGGACTGCTTGGCCTGCACTAGGTGTTCCATGAGCTGAAGCAGTCTTGCCAGATGCACAGGCTGCACTGACAAGAGCACCTTGGCAGTACAGCCCGTGGTCTGGCTTGTGATGCCCCCATAGATGTGTTTGTCTGGCTGACTTACAGCGCATTGCATGATGTGTGCCTATGGCTGATTCAAGCCCCGACATGTGAAACTTTGCACAGACCAGGCATTGTTGAACCTCAGCCTTGGACAGGCTTTCGCAATGGTCACAAGGAGTGTGAAGACGCTGTCCCGGTAAAAACATCAAATGCACAGATTCAGTGTTCCTCAATGCTCAAGAAGGGTCACATGTTGGCTGGCAAGCATGCAACAACCTATCAAAAGTAAGTCTCATGCAGCAGCAATTGCTTGAGCGGTTTGCCAAGCAAAGAATCTGACAGTCATACTATCCTGCAGGCAGAGACCAATATGAGTCTTCTGCTTGGCAAAGCCTGACAGACTCGCAGAAAAATGATACCTTCCTACCTTCAATGACACAGGGACCCAGCTGCCACCACCAGCACCTTGCATCGACTGGCGCTCTTTTAGCGCCTCAAATAGCTTGGCATACTGCAGGGCAGCACTTTTCTGTGTCTTCTGGTTCGGACTCAAATTGGCGCTGGTACCGACACATCACTAGGGGACATCAGCAATCTTGAGACTTGGGTCAGCACAGCGCCTCCTACCACACGCTGTGAGACAGCATGTGCGAGAGGCAGACTCAGCAGTATCTGAAAGATGTGGTCATCCTTTGTCCCAGAGCAGCAGTGATGCAACTGCAGCTGCCAACAGCACACATTCGGCAAAGCACGAGCCAGTACGCCATGGCTCCTGGAGCAGCAAATCAGCATGCAGCAGTGCACATCATGCTTGACTGGGGCAGCATGTTCTCAACCGCAATGCAACTTCCCAATATACCAGAGGCTCATGTCAATCACGCCATGCCTAGGTATGGCAGCATTGCTAGTTCATGAGTTGCGCGTATAAACCAGCACAACATGCTGCACAGATGCGACACTGGGAGCAGCAAAAGCGTATGCAGTAAAGCAGAACAAGTGCCCCCTTGACAGCCCTTGTGCATGCAGGCTGGGGCAGTACTCACATCTGTGTCAGGGTTGTGCATGGGCACAAAGGCTGGATTTCCAGACGTGAAGCACGACCTGGCCTCATCCACTGCCAGGTACCTGCAGCACAGTGATTGGTGCTCAGTATGGTGTTGTTGGGTTGGCAGCAGCATCATGTTGCTCTCTGGTGCTTGTCCAGAAGCAGGTGAGGCTCGGAGGCTGCAGGTAAGCTGGCGGCATGGGCATGCCTCCAGCGCACATTGCACAGGCTTGGCAAGGTAGCACTTGGCAGTACGAGCGCCTTGCGTGTCCCTGCAGCATGGGGCTCAAGCACAAGGCGCAAGCAGCCCAGCAGCAGCGACGCGACTCTCAGGGCCTTGCCCAACAGCAACTGCCTGCAGGCTTAGGGGCATCGGGCTCATGATAGCAGCAGCCGTAGTGACACCGCTACTTCAACATGCAGCACTCCCCAGCAAGGTCCTCTGACCTGCCCTGATGTACTGCCTGGCACGTGCAATGCAGAGCCCTGCGGCGGAAGGTGCAGAGCATGCAAGCCGCTTGACAGCAGCAGAGCTGATGCCATGTAGCCAGTCTAAATGGGGACCTCAGCCTCAAGATGTATCCCGTGCAGTGCACCAGCATTTTGAACCCCTGTCCTCGTGCAGACACATCCGAGCTCTGCACAGCAGCAGGAACGTGCAAAGTTGCCGGCCCAGTGAGAGGCGCACCCCACCAAGCTGCGGCTGCGGGCAAGCTGTGCTGACTTTGGCCATGTGTGAGGTCGCCCGTCTGGGACCAGGCATCAGGCACCCCGCGCACTCCTTGTGCACATGCGCTCAAGCTTTGCACAGCAGCATCATGTGGCCTCTACAGGCCACTGTGTAAGGACGCCCTGTAATGGACCAGCATCAGGCAACCTGTGCAGTCCCTGTGAACATACGCTCAAGCTCTGCACAGCAGCAGCACTTGACCTACGCAGGCCCCGTGTGAATGCAACCTGCAGCAGTCCACTCTGTGCAGACACTCCCGAGTAGTCAGCAATCCCGCACCGGCACTGCAGGCAAAGCTCACTTGACTCCTTGCACCTCATCATCTTGAAGGCGCATGCAGCTCTGAGGTATCCGCTGCTCTGCTGTGACCAGGTACACATCTGCAGGCAGACAGCAACAGATGGCCAATGCTCCCTTTACTCCTGGCTGGCATGTGCGGCAGAATGAGTACACAACTTGGCTGCTTACAGCAGGAGAGGGGGTGCTGGAGGCACACGCAGGCAAGCAAGCACACACCCACTCCGCAGGGGTGGCAGCCTACACCCCCGCCCTATCTGGTCCGTTTGGTGCACAAGGCAGTGTCAGAAGCGTAAGCACAGCTGCCTGCTTCAAAGCAAGCTGCTGGGGTCAGCCACCCTGGCTGCTGCAGGCAAGCTAAAGCTACCTGGGCCCTCAGGTGAAGCGAGCAGGCAGGCGTAAGGCTTGTTTGCGCTGCAGAGGTGCCAGGCCCTGGTGCTGCTGGGGCTTGGCAGAAGCACTGCCTGTGATCCAGTTGCAACTGTGCCTGCAGTCCCCACTGACCTACAAACTCATTGTTCTTGAAGGTGCCCTCATTGGTGACAGACGATACCTTCAGGCTGAAGAGGGGTTCTATGACCTGCAACAGGCAGTACGCCAGCTTCTTAATGCGCTGCTGTGCAGAGCGGGAGGGAGCAGTGCCTTTGCTGGACTGAAACGCAAGCTGTACAGGTGCCTGCCTCGCCCCTGCTGGCAGTGGCAGCATCTGCCTCCCCCATTGCTATACTGAACAGTACCAGTCCTGCCGAGTGCACCACTTGGCAGGCATGCTGCCGAGCCCAGCTGGTCCCTCAGCTGTCTGCAACGTGCTGCCGAGCAGCTCTCCAGGCAAATATCCCGCCCTAATGTCGTGCCCCTTCCACGCTGTCCTCTCAAGCTGGTCACTGCTCATCACCCTGCAGCAGCACACAAGGCAGCCTCACCTCTGGCTGCACATGGCCTGCAGCACCTGCGTCCCCGTGTTTTTGCTGATCACAAGCGGTGCCCCAGCGCAAGTGTGGGCCCCTGCACATTGCTCACCTCCTGAGGCAGCTGCAGGCCGAGCTCTTCCTCCACCTCCCGCTGCGCTGTAGGCAGGGAGTCATCCCCTGCTGATACTGCACAGCACCCACGTGACACAAGTACAATCAGAGGAAGTAGAGCTAACACCAGTACGGGATGCGCACTGTGTGATATGCCTGGCAGACACTGAGGGGCAGCCATTTGGCAATGCCCGTTTGAGCTTAGCAGGATCCTGCTGCGCTGTGGGCAGTGAGTCATTCCCGGCTGATGCTCCACCAGCACTTACAACCCTGCATTGCAGGGTAATTCAGCAATTGGCAGCGCTAACTATGGTATAACTGTTGACCATGACAACCCCAGCACGGCAGCCAGGCATTGATGTCAATGCTGCCTGAGAAAGGACCCATTCGCTGCACTGCAGGTAAGCAGGACTCTCCAGCAGACACTGCAGATATACGAAGATGTTATAGTGTCAGCAGCATAGTGACAAGTGGACCCGTCTCCAAGTGTCCCACGAGCAGCTGAGCTGCGCACAGCCAGACATCCCTAGCAGCATCCCCAATGCGTCCTTGTGGGTAGGATATGGCGCTGACACCTCACCAAGACCCAGATCACAGGGGCTCTGCCAGCACTGGCCGTTTTAGGCCGTCCCAGTGCAGCCTTTCAAATTGCGCAGCAGTGTGCCTCATAGGAGGCTCCCGGAGGGGCAGCTGCATGAGGTGCTGAGCAGCCCCCTTCTGAGCTGCCTGCCTTTGAGCAGGGAGAACACCCCAACAGCAAGATTGGCAGGGTGCACAGGACTCACGGTGGCCAGCAGTGCTGCAGTCAAAGAGGTTGGCCCAGGACTCCTTGCAGGCGGCACGCTGCTGCAGCAGGAGCTCGTTGGTGGACAGACTGTAGATCCAGACATGTACAGCTCGGTGCCAGTCGCCTGCACAGAACATGTCCTGTCGAAGGTGCAGTCATTGCAGTTGCACAGACCCTGCCTTGCCCATCCAGTGTCTGGGATGCCCGGGACCCCACATTGCATTGAAGGAGGGGACGATCTCATCTTGTCATGTGGCTACACATATGGCAAACTTTGCTGTTTCACATCATGGGCAGTGTTCAGCCTGCCCTGCTGCCGTAGCACTGCACAAGCACAGCAGCATGCAAAGAGGTGCACAGGAGCCGCACCATCTCTGTGCACCTGGTTGCGCTGCTTCACCAGTCCTGTCTTTGCCCCCACTTCATTCAACACCTGCACAGGCATCCAGGATCATCTATACTGCTCTACATGCAGCTTTCTCAACATAAATGTAACTGGGCTGCGGGCTTGCCTCGAAGTATTCCACTGCTTGGGCAGGGACAGAGGCTGAGATCGCTGGGGCAGCCATGTTTTGGCTGTGTCGCCTTATGAAGGCTCAAGAACATCCAGTGCCCTAGTGTCAGGTTGGGTTCACAGGTCATAGATTGTATCAGTCTCAGGCCCTTGCCCTGGATCACAAGCTCCAGATCACTGTGCTCTCACCAGGTCGAAGGGAGGCCTCATAAGACAAGGGGGTGATCGAAGGCAAGCCTGAATGTGATACCCATGAATGATCTGTATCAAGAGGCGCTCTTCTAGGCTCCGCCAGCTCTGACAAGATGGCTATGTGGCTAAAGCGTGATCTAGCTGCAGGCCCACCTGCAGCAAGCTAGAAGCAGCAAGTACACTCTAACATTCCATAACAGCCCAAAGAGGGCATGTCGGATGCCATGAGGCAGGTCTGAGCTCAGAGACAGCAAGGTGTGCCTCTTGCAGAATTGATTGGCAGGCAGCGACCACACTGAAACGCATGGCTGCTGGGCACAAGGGGCAGCCAGCCTGCTATGCCAGCCTCTGCTGTAGTTCGCTGAGCATGCGTGTTACTTGTGATGCAGTCATGCCACGCCAAGTCAAGGCATCAGGGGCCAGCATCCACAGCCTGCCCCCAGAGCTGCTGGGCAAAGTGTTTGCTAGGTTGGATATGTATGAGCGGTGAGGGAATGTGATTGCCTCTGTTGGCGCTGGTGTTGATTTGACCCTAGCAGGGTAGCATCTATCCCTGGCATCGTCAACAGGACTGCCGACTGTCTCGCCAAAGGACCAACAGCAACATGTGGCAGGTGGCAGCGTCTTAATTGTGTGAGCGTCTTGCTCAGACGCAACTGTTTCCTCCTATATGCTGGTCTCAAGTTTCTGTGCAGCATGCAGACTTCGTCTGGATCAAGTGTGTCGTGCATGGAACGCAGAGCTGCACACTGGGGCTGCTGCTGTGGCTGCCTGGCAGACACTCAGCCTGAGCAAGCACCTTGGCGACAGGATTGGCATCATGGGGGAGGCAGGCTGGATGGCGGCTTGGGCTATTAGGCATCGAGACTTCGTCAAGGAGCTGTTCATTGAACATGAGTTCCAAGACGAATGGGTTTCGGTAAGTATGCTTGTCCATAAGGTGTGCCAGCCGTGTCCACTTGTGCTCCATGGCCAGCCACAGCACATTGACAGAAGCATTGTATTCTGCTGACAAAAGGCTGGTTGCCACAGGCTTTGGGACCATGGCTGACGGCTGTTGAGTGCATCATGACAGGACACCGTTCCTCCGTCCAAGAATGGTATTGGGTGATGATGGGAATGCCCAGGTTGACCAGGCTGGATCTGGGCCTCAGCTTGAACTGTATGCGCCTGACCTTGTTGTCGAGGTTGACACAGCTGACGAGCTTGAGCCTGAACATGAGCATGGACTCTGAAAACCCTGAGGAAGAGGATGAGGACATCCTCTCCCAAGGCTCTCTGCCCACTCTCAGCACTGCGGCAGCTCAGGCAGCTGAGGATTCTCCACTCACCTGTGCCCCACCTCCCACCTGGCGTCTCAAACCTCAGCAATCTGCTCTACTTAGAGTTCCACACCCACCGTATCCCAGATTCCATACTTTTGCCATCCTTAGGGCGGCTTACACAGCTGCAGGCTCTTGTCCTGAGGAGCAGAGCAGTGGACATGAGGACCCTAACTCTTGATTGAGGTCTCACACGCCTAGTCAGTCTTCGGGCGCTGTTGGTGAATTCACAGCCGGTCTTTGGCCATACCCTCACCAACAATTTTGCTGCCTTCTCCATGTCATCTCTTCAGGTGCTGGACCTCAGTCTGCCCGACAGCTCCCGTTTGCCTACCCTTTGGCTTGCATCAATGCATCAGTTGCAAGTGCTTGCAGTCTGCAGCAATACTTTGGCTGGGGCTCTTACAGCACACATTGCGCCCCTGCTGAAGATCCTTATCATAGCTGCCGACTACCACAATCCTTTGCCTTGCACCCAGCCTGTGCTGCATGCTGACACTCTGCCCTCGGTCCTTGACCGCATGACCAGCCCCAACCCCCTCACTACGGTGACCCAAAGAGGAATATTGGTGGGCAAGCTGCCTGCTGCCCAGCTCTGTACCCTCTCAAGCACTGGTAACTTTCTTGTCTTCGACAGGTATGTGCCACTAAAGCACATCCATCAGCTGGTGTTCAAAAGGTCCAGTGTCTTAAAGCAGCTATGCAACCAGCACCCTTACCTGCCGATACCATGCTGCTTAGAGGACTGCACACATGAAATCTGTCAGTATTCTACCTCATGATACCTTGCAGAAAGACCGTCCAGCGCTAAGAGCTCACAGATGGTTACATCAGACAAAGCCATTTGATTTGCAGAAGTTTGTCTGCATCAATATGAGGGATGTGACCAGTGATGAGCCCATGACTTTGCTGTTTCTTGACCAGCTTTAAGTGACCCTCCCTCTTAAGGCAAGTAAACAGGCCTCCAGGACTTCGGCTTGGCTCACTCTCACAGTTCTCAGACTGCTTATGTGGTGCAGCCCATTGTGAACTTGTTGATTTTGAACTTGTTGATCAAGCCGCTGTGCTGCGGTACTCATGCTGGGAGCCTAATGTACTTTACTGCAGCTCGATTCTCGGTGACTCAAATCACTGAAATATTGACACTTGGCGAAAGACATGAGATGGCGGCCGAGTACAGCCTGCCTGATGCATGTTGGAAGCGACGTTGCACCAATGACTGCGTCACGGCAGCTGAGCCACTCCTATTCATGAGTAAGCAGAGCCTGTTAGCAGCGCCAAGGCAGTCAACATTATCTTGTCCAGACAGTGGTACAGGCAGCATCGCTGCAGGTTTCTAGTGACTTTGAGGCACTGTTGCTGTGCAAACAGACTGCCAGCATGTGTAGTGTGGATGTCGCAGTGGACCAGCTGACCAGGTGCAACCCCTGCATCCTGATGCCGCGGACGCTCAGCTTCCCTGAGGCCAGCAGTTTCTCAGAAACAGGCAGCAGACTGGGGTGCGACAGCAATGTGAGCACCTGCATGCAGTCGAGCAGTGAAGGGTGCTGTTGTCCAGGCCTTAGATGGGGACGGTGCAAGCAGCTGCCTGCATAGGCCACATACAGGATCCCTGGGAGGGACTTTGTCACTCAAGATGCAGAGGCATCATGCCCATCCTCCCGGCCTATCAACTATGTTGCTGCATGCATGGCTGAAGGACCACAGCCTGTGCTGCTGGAGGCCCCTCTGGATGCTGCAGGGTAGCCAACCCTAAACAGCATCCTGAAGCCTGTGCTGCCTGTGCTGTTGGAGGCAGTAGGGACCATTCCAAAGAACATGCACCGCCCCTGTCTTGGTCCATGGTGAAGCATGCCACATGTGCTGCTGCATGCCCGCCTGTCACCCCTGTCTTCCATATATTGCAGGCGCTATACCTGAGTTGCAGGCTGCTGTGAGCCCCTCTGCATGAGCTAGCCTGTTAGCAGCAGTCTGCTCCAGTACTTTCTCTGCAGGTGAAGGACTCATTTGCTCTGACATAAATGTCAGCACTCATGCACTCACGCCTGAAAACATCCAAAAGTCCGCTTGCCCTCTCAGTCTGGCCATTGTTTTCAGCTGCAGGCAACCTTGGGTTTCCAGGGTCATTGGCGGCCCCTGCTGCACCAGGTGGCTTGCACCTCTGACTTGTGGCTACCGCGTGTAATGCTTCAGGGACCCTACACACTGTGGCACCTCAAGACTGCCTACAGCCAGTGAGCTCTGGACCCTGTTGCATGCTGCAGGCGCCCTCCTTTGCTTCCCAGGATCAGCAGAGGCCTCTGCTACCCCAGCCAATGCCTGCGTTGGGGTTCTCAGCCAGCAGGCTCTCTGCCAACCGCCACCTGCGGGCATCGCATGACACTGCCCTGTCTAGTGGGTTGTTGCTTGGCTACCGCGTGGTTGGTGGTGTAAGCAGCATGCGCCTGTTGCAGCATTTAGTTGTAACAGAGCTGTGAAGCCCATTTGGGGTCCAGCGTGAAAGGAGATGATGCAGCCCTGTGGTGTGCCTCAAGCTCCTGGTTGGAATGCGGACGAGGCTTCTGGAATGCAGCACTCACGCTTTGCACGGACAGCCATCTGCAGGGCCAGCCAGGATGCTCACCTGCAGCACTGCTTTGTTCAGGTTGGCAGCAGTGTTCGAGGAGTCAACAGCTGGGTGCCAGCGGGTGGCAAAGGAAGCTGTTGGCTGTCAGAAGCCCTTGTCGTGCATGCAAGCGTGATGCGCTTCACTGCTGGTACTGGGGCTGCAGCAGGCCCCCTCAAGCTCCACTGACGTCATGAGAGCGTGCATGATGAGCAAGCCTTGCGCTGCGTGCTGCAGGCTCTGTGGATCGGGAGAAGGGGTCATTGAGGAGCAGGGATGCTGGCAGGAGGGACGGGCACCCAGGTGTGGCAGGACTGTTTCCGTGTTCACCTGTGCATACACAGAGCTCTGGCCAATACGTGATCCTGCCCCTGACATGAGCGGTGCTCAGTGCATTAACAACAACACATTGCAAGCAAATTTTTTTTGACTGCTGCGTGAGGGCATCTGCAGCACAGACTGTGGCATGTCCTTGCGGGGCATGCCTCAAGCGCTGCACTGACCTCCCACTGATTGCCTGGGGCTGCTGCTTAGTCAGCACCCTCAGGCTAAGCCCCTGCACCTTGCACCAGGCAGCTGCACTCATGCCTCCCTGCACTGGTCCTGCAGGGCACAAGCTGCTGCTGCACCAGACCCTGCCCCTGCAGCCAGGGAGCGCCCACTCATATCCTCTGTATGACTTGGCCTGCCCTGCCCCCTGCAGAACATGAGTGGCTGCTGAGCCAGACGCAGCCTCCATCCCTGCAGCGCAACTCTCAGGCACCTGGCCTGGCAGTCGCACCCAATGAGGCATTTGCAAGCACCGTGCAAGCAGCAAGGGAAAGGACACCAATAGCTGTTGGAGTGGGGAAGAGATGTGATGCTGACCAGGGACAGCGGCAGAGGCAGCATGGCGTTGGGGACGGCATCGGGCTTGACGCTGGCGGGCTGATGTGCAGCTTCTTCCCCTGGCAAGGCACAGATGCTGCATGCAGGGCAGGTGAGCATGACAGAGGCCTTGTGCACGTTTGGGCCTTTGCAGGCCAATGTGCAGCTGCTTGCCCTGGCAGAACACAGATGCTGCTGCTGTGGGCAGGGTGGGTCAGGGGGGCTGGTGTGCAGCTTCTTGCCCTGGCAGGGCACAGATGCTGCTGCTCTTGGCAGGGTGGGTGACGGGGTCCATACAGAGGACTTGTGCATGGTGTTGGTGAGCCTTTGTGGGCTGATGTGCAGCTTCTGCCCATGGCAGGGCAGAGACGCTGCTGTGGGCACAGGCAGGCACAGTGAGACAGCGTACTTCTCGAGCCTCCCAGCAAAGCTAGGTTTGCTTCGTGGCCCACATCTAGCATATTCTCCCCGTGACTGCCTGCACTTTCCCTGCATGCCAGGATGGGCCAGGCATCTGAGGAGCCTCGGACAGCACTGCACACTTCATCCTGCACAGGCTCTGCTGAAGCTTATGACCTGCTTACAGAGCCTGTTTGTGATTCCCTGCACGCCAGAGCGGTGTATCAGCAGCAAGCCCCTCCCAACCCGCCTGTCAGAGTCAGTGGAAACACACCGTCTATGTCCTTGTACACCCTCATCCATGCGCCAGCCACTTTTACCCTCACCTGCAGGCCAGGGCAGTGCATTCAGCAGCAAAGTTCCAGGCAGCCCCACACAGCTCCCGCAGCTCAGCACAATCAGGGGCAACGGACTGGGACTCATGGGTTCAAGGAAGCATCCACACAGAGCTCTTACCTACAGTTCCTCAGCCATCGTTCTTTCCCACAGCCACCAAACATCTGGTAGCATACTCACAGCCCGGCAGCTGGCACTCAGGATGCTGCACAAAGTCTCCAGCTGGGTGAACAGCCCAAGCATGCCCTCTGCCCACCATGTCCATGCAGCCTGAGTCTATCAGTGGTGGCAGCTATGGCACTCCTCCAAACAGTTGATCGAGGGGGCAGCCACTCAGTCTGACTGTCACGCCTCACACTCCATGAATGGCAGCCATGCCACCACCTCCTCTGAAGTTGACACAGGCATCTGGCACCCATGAGACCATCTATGCTCCCTGAAGATTAGGGGCATTTGGCAGCCATGGCAGTCACTCATGCCCAAGGAGTCACAGGGGCATTCAGCGCATTTGAATGCAGCCAGCGCTTCCTCCGAGTCATCTTCCCCTTTGCAGCCCATTACTGCCTGCATTTGAGTGATTACCTTAATAAGTGGAGGTCAACATGGCAGACAACAATAATGGTGCTGGGCAGGCTTTGAGGACTGGGACATGTGATCAGCACACTGCTCAGGCATGCATTGACGTCCAAGATGAAGACTGTCAGGATATGTGTGGGGCAGCGTCTAGCACTATACATCAGCAGAGGAGCGGTGGTTTGCCATGGGATCATGGCGGTGAACCATTAAAGACAAGTGCCAGGGGCAATCAAGGAAGGCCAGGAATCAGGGGCAGGAGGGCATCCCCGAACAGCTGGTGTAGCGCAGCCACCTGCGGGCCCACATCGCTCATTGGGTCCCAGGCCTGGCTCAGCACCTGCTGCAGTCCTTGGCCATTCAGCACTCTGCCAGTGCCCTGGGGCGCCCTCTGTACAGGCAGGCCACCACTGCTGGACCTGACACTCATGATGCCAGGGCTATGCTGCTGTTGCTGCTGCACGCTGGCCTGCACATCAAGGCTTGGAGGCCTCAGTATGGGGGCTATCATGAATGAGCGGTTGCACATGCGGGCACAGATACAGGTGACGACAGCAGCTGGCAGCATGGTGCAAGTTGACTGCGACAACTGCTGCAGTACGTCTTGTGCTTCAAGCATGCAGTCAGGCAACATTTGAGGAGCAGAGCAAGGTTGCGGCAACCCGACTGCCCACCTTTACTAAAGGTGCAGCCAGCTGCATGGGGGCAGGGCCCATGTCGTCCTGAGTATCTGCAGACGCCTCAGTTTCTTCCACGTTGGCCTGCTGTCCCTCTGGCTTATGCAAAGGCTCTGCTCCCTGCAGGTGCCTGCAAGACAAGCATGCGGCTCAGTAGCTGTGCCAAAGAGCACCGCACTTTTAAAGCTGGCGGGCCAAGTGTGATCTCAGTCAGCATCAATTCTAGCATGTCAGCTCAGCTGCAACCTTGTCTGCCTGCATGTTGACCACAGCTGTCAGCACACATGTCGGTCATGCTGACTTGCTGCCCCTGGGTGGTGACAAGCAAAGGGCCTGCTCCCTGCACCTGCAGGACAAGCACTCTCTTCAGCCGTGCCAAATCAGGAACCGCTGCCTTCCCCTGGCTCCCGCGTGCAGTCTTTGCAGCCTGCTGCAGCATACATGCACACTCTGGTGCTGTTTTCATTGCTGTTGTGCCGCCTGTGAACCCCCAAAGGCTTGTGCGGTGAGGTCATCCCTGCAGCCTGCAGGCGCGCTGCACCCATTCAAAGCATGACTGCATGCTTGCAGCCTGCAACAGATGACCGCCGTACGGGACCCAGCCTGCCACCTCACCTGATGCGGTCATGCATGGCCATCCCCGAGGCCTGCAGCAGAGCCCCGTGCACTTTGTAGGCCTCAAAGCGTGTGAGCTCATGGTCCCCCTGCTGCATCTGAGGCTCCAGCACCGTCAGGTAGGCTGCCAGGTTGGGCAGCAGGACCTGCCGCACCGTCTGGTGCCCCAGGGCAACGAGACCCACCACAGCACCTGCAGGCAAAGCAAGCTGTTGTTAAAGGCTGCCTGTGATGTGGCGGGACCCTTCGTTGAAGCCAGTGTTGTGGCCCCTGTGTCTAGTCTGGCGATGGAGCTAGCAATGCCAAAGTCCTTGTCTGCACCCCTGAAGGAACAGCAAGAAGTAACGGATCCTGACGTCAAGCATCAGTCAGCTTGGCAACAGCTCTCACAGGCACAGACTGATCTGCAACCACTGACCCTTCGACGCCACCCAGAACATGCTCACATAGCTTGCAAGCTGTTAGTTGTAAAGCGGCTAGATGTTCAAGCCAGAGCCTCTACAGCTCTGCCTGCCCCGCAAGACTGGGGGTCTCTCAAGACTGGGAGTCTCTCAAGACCTGTGTTAATGTGAAGTCCAGCTGCACTCGCTGTGAAACAAAGGGAGCATGTGCTTCGGGCACCACAAGGCCCACCTGCACACAGCTCAGCTGGTACCTGTGGTGGCGAGACCTGGGACTCACCATAGTGGGTCGTCAGGGGATTGCTGAGCTGTTGCCAGGCGGTGTTCAGAGCCTTGACGATGCGCGACTGGATCTGGTAGAATGGCTGCCCATACTTGCTGCAGACTGCCGCCGCCAGCCTGGCAGCCTCCTCCCGCAGGGGCCAGTGATTGGGCACAGGCCCAGACTGCAGAGCAGGAGGACTTCATGTTCTAGTGATAGTCCTCTGGTGTGTGACTCTAAGACAACTGACGTTTGTGGCAGACTGCTGGTGCCAGCTGAACAGCCTCTGTGAGCATGAGCCACAGCATACATTTCCAGCATCTTGCTCCACCAGCAGCACCACATGTCCTCACATGGCATTCCGGGTGTGCACTCACCCCCAGCTTCTTGCCCACCAGGCAGGTCAGCACGGCGGGCATCAGCTGGTGCAGGTAGGGCTCCATCTGTACATGGGGGTTTGCCAGCAGGCTCTGCAGGGCCTGCAGTACGATGGAAACGAATCAGGGACCGACCCACAAACAGGGGGTGCCGAGGTGCTGCGAGCTGTCTGGGGCCTGCACTGCAGCATCAGGTATGCACCTAAAGCAGGCACCTACGCTGAACTATGTGCATGCATTTTGTACATCCTCAAAGATAAGCGTGCAAGTCACCTTGAGCAGCAAGTGCAGGCGTGGCAGGTCCCTCAGGTTGGCCTTGACCTCCTCTGTGATGAGCTGGCTGAAGTAGGGGACTGCTGGGTGCAAACCTGCATATCAAAGGGGGTGCATGAGTGCCAGCACTTCAGCAGACAGATGCATTGGGGTGCCGAGCCTGCACAGTTGTTGTCAACAAGTGTGTGTACATGCAGTCAATGGTGCTGTGCACATCCACAAGCAGCTGACGGTGCTCTGTACACTCCAGGATTGTGATGCATCGACATGATGCATGGCAGGCATCCAGTACTGCTGGCAAAAGTGGACATCCAAGCCGCACCAGGATCCTCAGCTAAACTGGTCAGCATCACACGCTGCCACTGCCGTTGCAGAAGCTCTGCGTTTGGAGGCGCTCCATCTGCTGTGGGATCTGCCCCGGCTGCAGCGGCCAGCTTCTGCTGCTGCAGGTAGTCTGCAGCAGTGAGCAGGGCAGGGCTCAGCAGGCACGCATCCCTGTGGCTAAAGGGTGGCAGCGACAAAAGCTGCCATGCAGCAGCTCTCGCAGCAAGGAGGCACAGAGCGTGGGCCCGACAGGGGGCGCAGCCTCCATTATTGCCAGGGCTGCAGATGCCAGCCTCTGCTGCTGACGCTGGTAGTGTTCACACTGGTGACGTGCATGTGGAAGCAAGCTCAGGTTGCAGTGCAGACTTTGACCAGCATGGGTACCGTGGGTGTGCGTCAAGTTATAGAACAGGCTGTGATCGACCAAGCAGTGTGCTGGCCTCCCAACAGATGACTGCCTGCTTGGGCAAATGCTGCATACTGAATGGCAGGATCTTCTGACAGGGTCCAGAAGCTGGACTGCTCATCTGCCTACCTTCCTCATCCCCGCCCCGCAGCATGCGCGCCACGCGGTCAAAGTAAAGCTGCAGCTCTTGGGACAGCACATGCTTGACTGGCTGCTTGACCAAAGCCTCCTTTTGATCGTTGCTTGCTGCCACTGCTGCTGCTGCCTCAGAAGAGAGGCTGGAGGGTGGTGTGCCTGCAGGCAGAATGAGCCTTTGGCATTGCAGCGTCGATTGGAAAGAGTGGCACCCTGACTGCTTTTCTGTGCCTGCCTGGCTTTTGGGGGGGTGGAAGGGGTGTAGAATTATACGGTTGCATGCAGCTTTGGTCGGCTCAAGTGAACAGGAAGATACCAACTGCCACTGTTGCGGCTGCCATAGCTGGGAGCGTGGAGGGGGATTTCCCTGCAGGGGGCACGGGAGCAACATGTCTGAACTTACATGCTTCACAATGTGAGGACAGTACATTAAGGCATGCATGCTGGTATTACACCGAGGGTACATCTGCAGAGACAGCTAAGCAAAGCGGCACTGAATGTGCCTCAGAGTTTGCAGGTGCCAGAGTGGTACAGGAATGCCAGAAATGGCCAAGTTTAGTACGTCTTTTGAGTCCCATCACCCTGCTCCTCATAGGCAGGGCATGCTGCCGCCTGTGCTGCAATTGACAGTCCAGCAGGTGATCTCCAGTGCCCCTGAGTTTCAGGCCTGACAGAGCCCACCTGCAGCCTTACAGTTGGTGCAAGCCCTGCGCCCACCTGCGACCTGGGCCCCAGCGCCGTGATGTTGTGCCTTGGCCTGCACAGGTGCTGCCTGCGCTGCAGATGCTGGCCCAGAAGGCGCAGTTCTCTGCCGCTTTGGCTTGCGTGGGTGCAGGGGCGCGTTTTCAGGGATGGCTGGCTGTACGCCCTCAATGGCCAGCCAGTGCGCCAGCACCCCAACCTCCACCGGGCACTTAGGCAGTGGCCTGTCTATCACCTGCAGAGACAACTCAAATGCTCTACTCGGGTCCATGACGCCATGCTTGAGCTATTTCTGTCCTTTGAGCTTCTGTAAACATTCCTGCAATTTGCTCATTTCAAGCTAACATTGCACTGTGTGCCCCAAGAAAATTGTGCGCTGTGGCCTGCCACAGCAGGCGGCCAGCCCACCTGCGAGATGCTCGGAGCAAACGAGGCAGAGGCCAAGGCCGCTGCATGCATCCAACATGTCCAGCTGCTTGTGCCGTCCCCAGCAGTGCAGCACTTGCCCAAAGATGGCGCCCTTAGTGATCAGAGCTCAGCTTTGGCATCCCTGACGGTGGGCGCTGTGGGCCACTGCACCACATATGGTCCCGGCACCCACTCGCAACGTCCTGCCCTTAAATCCAGCCTCAAGGCTGGGTGGTGCATCTCGCTGCAGGGGTGCCCTTGACCAGAAGCAACTTCCAAGACTGCAAAGGGCTCACCTGCTCAAAGCTGAGCTCTGGATCCTGGAGATAAAACAGGTCCTGGAATCCAGCTGCCCTCACAAAACGTGCAGGATCCTTGCCGCCAAAGCCAAGCAGAGGCTGCAGGCGACAGCAACTTGCACTTAGGAGCGGCTCAGGAGATGCAGGTAAGGGGCCAGGACTTATGGACCTGGGATGACTACTGGAGGCTGCAAGGACTGTTGGCAAACTGCCTCGAGCTTAGGAACAAATGGGCACAGCAGGGCCAAACAGGGCATGCAGGCAGCAGCATTGTGCGCCAACTTTGTGAAGGACCATCAACAATTGTCAAGCATGGCATGCAGGCAACGCTGGGCCTGAGAGAGGGGCCATGCAGAGCTGTCAGATGCCAACGTGTCTTGCTCTGCCATGCTAGCAGCTTATGTCATGCGCACAAAATTTCAGACATCAACGACAACGCTGTGAGGTGCCATTGACAGGCTGTTGGCTGTTATCAGAACTCAGGTGCATGTCTGGATCCATTTTTGGATGTGCAGACAGGCAGATGCAGGGTGCAGCCATAGCATGGTCTTAATGTCGCGGTGCAGCTCCGGGGGATGTGGCCCCTCACCATGACATTCTTCAGTCTGAGCACATTGTTCACGTCCTCTGTGGTGACTGCAGAGCGCTTGGCGTGGCGAGCAAACTTCTGTGCCTCCTGCAGGTGCCAGCAGAGGTGTGCTTGGATGGGAGCTCTGAAGCGCAGGTGCTCATGGCGGCGATCTGTGCTGTGAAGTCACCTGGACAACCTCTCGCAGCCTGTACTCCACGTCTGGTGCCAGGGCCTTAGCAGCCTCGACAGAGACATTGCTCAGCTGCAGGCTCTGAGCTATGACTTGAATGGTGGAAGGTGGGATGGCCCCCATGCTGTACCACTAGAGGTCCAACAGCAAGGCAGCTGTGTTGATGTGATGCGTTGCTGTTCAGCATGCTATGGGGGACCAAAACAAGAAAGAAAACAGGTAGAAGGAAAGTATGTTCATGCTGCACTTCATTGCTGCATGACGATCTTGAGGGGCTTCAGGACAAAGAACCTCCAAAAGGCTGTCTGGGCACAGCCGCTGCAGCTGCCAACGATGCAGCCAGCATCCAGGAGATCCTGTCATCACAAGGTGTCGTGTGGATATTACTCACTGCTGCCCACCTGCTGGTGTATTGCCATCCGCCACATCTATAGTGCACCCCTGCACACCTGTGCGTACTCTTACTCGTCCGCACCATCACACCATCAAACTCCTCCACTTCCACAAATTTGCTCTTCCAAAGCATAGAACCCCAACCAGATATGTTCAGCAAGATGGCTGCCATTGCATTGATGGGCCTGGCTGGCATGGCCAATGCTCGCAGCCTGGTAAGTGGCCCTGCTATGCTTGTTGGTGTGCATCAATCATAGCTGCAAACTTAAACAGCATTGCTCACTGCCATTCTGACGCCTGTGCAGAGCCAAGCCTCCTGCGCCTACTCCCCCACAGACGCACCCAGCAGCAGCTCTGGAGTATACCAGACGAAGTGATGCACAGACTGCCCCCTCTCCTCTGGCGGCGCCCCGATCAGTGCACCACCACCACCTTGTCTCCAGCTGGTACCTCCTGTGGGCAGGTCAGCTGCACTCATGCATTGTGCCGGTATCTGCCCTTCTGGTCTAAGGTCTGAGTGCAGCACTTCTGTCATGGGCTGCGAATGCGGCCTCTCAGTTGTACAGTGCTTGGGCGTGACCGCAAACTTTGCACATGACTGCATGTTCTTGCAGTTATTACTGGTTCTTTGTTGTGCTGTCACACCTGAGGCACCGCTGCGACATGCTGCCCCGAATGCCCTGGCACCACACTAGTGCCATGTTGCAGATCCCCATTGTGAACCCCTCTGGTGCTGGTGACAACGGCATCCAGTCCTATGCCGTGCCTGCTGGCCAGGCAGCCCCCCAGCTCTTCTCTGAGGCCGCCTGCTCGGTGCCAGTGGGCAGCAGCCCCACCCCCAGCGCTGCTTGCCCTTGCGTGCTGAGCGGCTACTCAGGCTACACAGAGAGTGGTGCCCTCTACTACAAATACTGACCAGTCTCTTAGCCATCAGGGCTCCTGCCTGCTCCCTTTAAGCAGCCCCAGCTTCTGCTGTACACGCACAACAAATTACTGATACAAACTGATCATCATATTCATCGGTGTGCATCACACGGCTTCATGCTTTGCCACAAAGTCTGCATCCAGCTTGCAGTCACTTGATTGAGCCTGCCCATTGAGCCATCATGGCCCAATCAAAAAAATGTAAAAATACTTTTGCAAGTTCACTCAGCTTCTTGGGGCAAAGTTGTGGGACTCAAAACACCTCGAGGCGGTCTCAGCCCTGCAAAGCCCTGCCCGCGTATCAAGTCGTAAGGTACAGCTTTGTGGGCCGCAGACGGACCCGCTGTTGCATTGCTCTGTATGCCCTATAAGGTTGCCTGATGCATGCTCTGTTTGCCTCATCTAGCTGTTCTTACAAGTTGTTGCAGGATGCTATTTTGAGTGCGCAGAGCACATGATGGAATGCGCAGAGCATATGGACGCCAGTTCTTCATGTGATGTCCTGGCTGGGGATGACTGGATCACCAACTGGGACACAATGGCAGAGCAGCATGAGCCACAAAGCCATGCTGGCCTGAACAGTCCCCTTTTGAGCCTCAAATGGCTGGACAATCTTGATCTTGACTCCAGGTAATGAAGGCTGTGCCTGCACTTTTGATCTGTCATGCCGTCCAGCTGCAAGGCAGCAGCGCACTGTGACGGCACCAAACGCAGTGTTCGGCTTCTTGACGCATGCATGACCCATGCAGGGACTGGTCGGCTGCACAGACTCCTCAGAGCTTTCAGGATGCTGGGGGGGAGCTGCAGTGGCCTGCAGCAGGCACAGTGGGAGGTGGGTCTGCACGATGGCACTGCCGGTACATGCAAAACTGCTTGCAGGTGCTTGACAGTGTGCAGGTGCCTGACTTTGCTGCACATGCTCAGCTGCCTGACGTAACGCAGTCTGCCAAGCACGCCCTGCACCTGCACCCTACACACTGCGGGCACCATCAAACATGTCAATATAATGTGGCTGGGATCAATGCTGATGCTTGGCTGCCTGACAGGCACTGGCGGTGTCTGCCCTGCAGGCCAGCCTGTAACACTGCAAGCTAATGCCCTCTGCCAGCAGGAGACAGGCCCCGCAGCCTCCTGGCAGCTGCAGGCGCTGGATATGCTGCCCTCAGTGCCCTCGGCAACCTTCAAAGCCCTGGAGTTGCCCCAGATCCCTGCAGACAAGGGGGACTCTCTCATGACAGCTTCAGATCTGCCTCTGGAGGCAGAGCTTGCTCTTGGGTACACGCTGCACGGCAGCCAGGACACCGGGAGTGGCGGCCTGCCAGGCAGTCAGGAGGTTGCTGCTGCCCGCAGCGGGAGCATGCACAGCAGCGCCAGCACTAGCAGCCAGGGCTTGCCCTGCCCCGAGCAGGCACAGCTGCGCTGGCCTGCCATTGGCGGCCCGGGACATGCGCAGGCACAAAAAGCTGCCACCAACCGTGGCAGCGAGGGGCAGCTGCAGTACAGCAGAGCTGGGCATGGTAGTCAGGGGCTGGTCCAGTATCGCAGGGCTATCAGCGGCAGCCAGGGGCTGCTGCAGGGCAACAGAGCAGGCAGCAGTGGGAGTGAGGAGCCAGAGGAGGAGGAGGAGCGTGTGGACCCCTCCCTGCCGGCCAAGGAACGCCGCAAGGCGTCCAACAGGCTTGCACAGAGGAAGCTACAGCTCAAACGCAAGGTGACACAAGTGGCCAACATCCACAGTCTTTCAGTGTGTTGCTGGCAGGCGCTGGGGGACGACGTGGTCAGTGCAGCTGCAACAGGCTGTAAGCAGGCGCAGTGTGCCCCAGAACTCTGCTCAAAGGAAGGCAAAAGGTGGCCACCTACTGTGTTGATGTGCTCGTAGCATGAGTGGAGTCTGAGATGTATGGCTGGACCCTCAAGGTGCGCCACAAGGTCTGCACAATGCTGGCCCAGAGGAAGCTGCAGCTCAAGCGCACATGATGAGGCTGGTGCTGTGTTGGGCTTGCCTGGGGCAATCTGGGGCATGGCAATGGACTGTGTCGCTGCTCCGCAGAGGGGAGTGTCAGGGTGTCATGCCCACAAGGCACTGGCATGGATCTACCCGTCCAGGGGTCCCTGCAGGTACCAGGCTCTGCACTTACATTGACACCTCAATCACCAATGACGAGGAGCATTTGGCACGAGGAGCATGTGGCGCAAGAGCTGACATGGCGAAGCACATGCAGCTGTCAGGCTCTGTCTGCCCAGCACATACTGCTGTGCCTGCAGAGGGGACATTAGGCGATCACAGAGGCGACTATCACCTGCAACTGCATCTGGACTCTGTGATAGGCACCAGAGTGCTGCTTCCTTGGCCCGCCTGTCCAGGGGATGCCAGACCATCACAGAAGCCAGCAAGACTTTGCCCCCCTGTATTTCAGCTGCCCCCAGACTGGTATACAGCATACTGAATGTGCTCTGCTCTCCATGTAGAGGGAACCTCATGCGATCACAGAGGTGCTGGAGCCCCTGCGCATGCAGATGACTTTCGCAGCAACACTCATTGCTTCATCATGTCTGGGCTAACTTTTCATGTGCACCCGCAGAGGGAGCGCCAGGCCATCACAGAAGCCCATGAGACACTGCGGATGCAGCTGGCAGCAGCAGTTGCACTCAGCGCAAACCTGATGACCCGCAATGCTGCTCTGGAGAAGCAGCATCTTATTGCGGCAAAGCATTGGTCATCAGATCAGGCCATGACGGTGAGCATACAGTAGTTCTCTGGGCGCAACGGCTGTTGTGTCGCAGGCATGCTTGAACTTGTATATCAAGAGTCGTGGGGTCCTGTTGCTGTAACACGACTGTTGCTCAAGACAGACCACAGCTCACACGCCAGCATTCAGATCTGACTTATGGTGAGAACCCTCACACAGCCCATACCTCCTATGTGCAGCATTTGCTGACATGCTAGGAGCAACGTGCATGACTGGACCGCTTGCAAAGCCGCCCTGCCCAACTACTTCCTCCCTGCATATCGTCTCCACACACCCCCTGTCATTTGGCCTTCAGGCGAAGGCACAGGCAGGCGGCGAGTTTAACGTGTTCAAGAACATCACCTTGGCACAGAGGCCGGCTGTGCTGTCCTTTGCCCTGGCCGAAGGCGCTGACTGCGACGGCCTGCCAGTCGCAGAGCTGAAGCAGCTGCACAGGGCGCGAGCAGCGGGGATCTGGAAGGTGAGCTCAGCGATGTTTGAGCTGTTTTTGTGGGCCAGCCTGCTGTGCGGGCAAGCTCCTACCGTGCTGTCCTCTGCCCTGGCAAAGGATGCTGCCAGCGACATCCTGCTGGTTGCTGAGCTCAAGCAGCTGCATGGTGCGTAAGTGGCAGGCAGGTGATAGGTGGCTGTATGCCAAGAGGACGCTCATTACTGCACAGAGGCCGCCTGTGCTGTCATTTGCACAAGCTGAAGGTGCTGCTGTGACGACCTGCGGGTTGTTGAGCTCAGGCACCTGCACGGGCGCGTGCGGTAGGCACTCTGGAAGGTGGTGCTTGTGGCATGATGTGCTTCCTGCCAAGGGATGTGCCAGCTGTGTGCATGCCGGGTCCAATGCTGGCATGTTGCTATGCAAGTGCTGGCTGGACTATAGCAGCTGGGCGCAGGCATATGGATCTCAGGTGCGTCTGTATTGGATGTCAGGATTTTGAATGGTAGGTGGGGCAACAGGCCTTTTCCATGATAAGGTCATGACGGCCCCTGTGCATGTTGGGCCCAGCCATAGATACCTCTAGACCTCACACCTAGTCAGTCCAGATACTGACAACTTGTCCTGTTGCGCCCTTCAGGCCTTCGTCAACAGTCTGAGCATGGACCTGGCATCGCTGGCTGCAGAGGAGGATGCAGAAGTGGCAGCATTACTGGAGGTAAGATCACTGCTGCATCAGCAATTGCATCTGCTGCCTGCATGGGTTGCCAGCCACATGGCTTTGCCAGCCTGATCATGTGGCTGGACTTGCATTCTAAGTGCTGTGAGCCAGGTTGCAGGTGGGCTGTGTTGTGAAGTAAGCCAGTTCACCACCCTGCACCTGCATCTGACTTGTCTGCAGGCCTGCCTACCCTAGGGTGCTGATTTACACCGCCACCCCGGTCAAGGATGTCCGCGCCACTCGCCATTGACAGCAGGCCACACAGTGCCTTGCAGGGCAGGACTGTTTAGGACTGATGCAAGTAGCTGCCTCTGCAGGCCTGCCCCCATCCCTGCATACACAGCATGCCAAGCTCTGCCGCCCGAAACCTAAACCTGACCAGCTCCTACCTTTGCAGGTCAAGTTCTCAAGACTTCAGCCAGTGCTGAAGCTGGGTCCGATCCATTCCAGGCACAGCTGCAGGATGTCAGCCCCCACTCCTCAGAGCAGCACTCAACCAAGTACTGCCGCTGCAGGCCAAGTTCTTTGAGTTCAGCAAGTTCATCGTGGGCATGCTCCTGGAGGCGCCCCAGCTGCTGCACTCGCTCATGGAGGCGCCCATCGAGGACACCCACACAGCCCTGTGCCTGCCCCCGGGGGAGAAGATGTATAACGCCATGCTGGTGAGCTACTTTGCAATAGCACACCATGTTGCGCTTGCTCATGCAAACAGGTCTACAGCGCCGTGCGTGGCCGGAGTACCAAAGGCCTGTGACGCCAGGGCGATGAGCTGCGGGGGAGAAGGCTGACGCTGTGAGCCTGCTGACTGGTAACAGCTAGTACTGCTGCGTGCTGTAATCAAGCGATGACAGGTGAGGCACACAGCTTTCAAGATGTGCTCTAGGATGACATGAGGTGGGGTAGAAGCAGAATGCGCAAAACCACCACTTGCCATGGGCGCCGTCAGGAGAGGTGCACAGCCCTGTGCTGGCCATATCCTGGAGTGAATGCATGATGCCAATGCTGGTGAGACCTCTCGAGAGCAGATTGTGTGTGGGCAGTGCAGTGCTGTTGTGTGGTTCCCAGTTCCTGAATTCCACGACAGGGTGCCTTGGCTGAGCCCATGGGACTACTGTTGCACAGTGGCTTTGGGCGTTCTCGCGGGGGCACCTACACTCTTTGTGCCCTGCCAAACGTCAGGAGCCCCACCGTGCAGTGCTGATGAGCACACTATGTATGCTCTGTGTGCCGCTGCTGAGTTATCATGCATGATGTGGTTCTTGATGACAGAGGTAGTAGGATCAGCCCTGCGTCATTCTTGCTGGAGGCCATGCGGCACTGAGGGCTTGTGGTGTTGCTCGCTGGCGCTGCAGTGCTGCCAGTTGCAGCTCCAACACACCCCGTTGCTCCCTGCAGCAGTGCACATAAGTTGTGCAGGCAACAGGTGTTTTGTAGAGATGGACCCTGACATACTGCCGCTGCTTTTCTGCCCTGCCTGTGCTGACCCACTATCAGCAAATTTGATTCTGCACTACAACATGCAGGGCACTCAGGAGAAAGGCTGCAGCTGATCATTACTGTATTATCCCAGTGCCAGCACCGCCGCGCTGCCTTGCACAAATGTGTCTGTCGTGCTGGCCTGCATGCAGCTGCTGTCAGGTGCACCGCAGCGGCCATGCAGGCTCGCATACTTGAAAGCCAGGCTGTGCTAGCATCTGGCTCCCAGATGCCTCCACTTCGTCACCACTCTGTGCAGGACTGCATGAAGTTGACCCAGGAGCAGCAGGCCGAGATGGTCATCCGCAGCACCAGCTTCCAGGCTGCCAACCAGCCGGTCCGCACGCGCCGCAGCGAGCTGATGGCCCAGCTGCAGTCCTCCTCTGCAGCAGTGGAGCGCAGCGGTCAAATAGCTGGCCTGAATCCTGAGGTGCGATGCAGGATTGCACATGTCTTGGCTGCTGTCTTGCAAAACTCTTTGTGGACAAGAATTGTGCTGATGGCCCAGCTGTGATGCGCTCCAGTGGCTTTTGTGAGCACACATCAAACAGCTGGCCTGAAGCCAAGATGGGCATTGCGGTGCTGCATCTAATCACTGCATGAGCTGGTGGCACATAGAGGTCCTGATGAGCGCAGGCCAGTAAATTGCTGAAGTCGGTGTGAAGATGGATGCTGCTCAGCATTTTTGGCATGCTGTTAGAAAGGCATTGAGGTACTGGCATGCCCGTCTACGCTCTGGTTTGCATTGCTTTAGGTGCCCAGCCAGGCTGTCCAGCCGAATGTGCTCGGACCTGCCTCCCTGCTGCTCTACAAGAGGCCTGCCTCTGCACCCCCACTGTGTCGTCGCAAGCAGCCATTCAAAAAGTCTGCTAGCGCTCAAGGTTAGGCAGGGCTGAACCACTTTGCATTAGTGATTGGGCGAAAGCATCGGCAGACAGGCGTCCAAGTTGGTCTGATGTCAATATTGATGCGATCACTCGTCCCCCCCAACCAGTCCCGCCTAACCAATGCTGCACTGGCGCAGGCGCTCAGGTGGCCATCCCAGTGTTACAGTCGAAATGGTCCCCACCTGAACAGTCCTCACCTGCAATGCCCCAGCAAAGACCTGCCTCCCATGTCGCCATCTGCTGCTGCAGGGGGTCAGCTAGGCTGGTCAGCTACAGGGATTAGTGAATGCACATGGACTTTCATGGTGCAGGTGGCCTGCAGGTGCATGCATTGAGCTGCTGTGTCCTCTGGCAGATCACTTAGCAGAAATTGTACTGCTGCTGCAGGTGGCCGACCAGGCTGCGCAACTGCAAGAGCTGCTGGTGGAGGAAAAGATGCTGTTCATCCAGTTTGGAGGGGGCCTCTTTGGGCAGGTGAGCAAACTCCAGTCTGTATGCAGTCTTGAGGCTGTCTAGGGGGAAAGGTGGTATCTTTCGTCATCCTGTTTGAGCAATGGTCTGCTTGGGCTTGGGCTGCTGTTCATGTCATATGGAGGGGGCTGTTCAGGCACTTGCCCTGCCTGTGAAGGAGGTTGCATTCCTGCAATAGCGGTTCTTACCACTTCCAAAGAGAGGCTGTTGCTCTGTCAGGCAGAGTCCCTCGCTGCTCCCCATCGTGTCGGTAAGGCCTGTTCAGATAGGTTGGCAACTCTTAAATGGAGCTGTGGTGCCTGCGCCCACTTAGAAGTGGAGCTTGGAAAAGCTGGTTGTGCAATATGAGGAGTGCCCGTCTAGGCAGGTGGGGCCATGAGGATCCCACCAGCAGTGGGCACTGCATTACAGGGATTCAAGGCTGCACCTGTCTGACCTGTGGGATGCAAGCTATTGCTGATGGTGCTGCATGTCCTCAAATGAGTGCAGTGGCTGGTTGTGTTGCTGTGACAGCAAGATCTGAATCTGAGCGTCCAAAGTCGTTTTCGCCTGCCCAGACATGTGCAGGCCTGGGGGAATCAGAGCAACGGATGTGCCTCTTGATCTAGCCACAGTGCGGTCGCAGCGAGTGCTGTGTCCTGATGGCAAAAAGTCCTGGCCATTGCAGTAGTTAGCTTGGCCTGCCTGCAGGTGCTGGGCCCTAGGCAGTGCGCGGAGTCTCTTGTTGCGGCTTACCCCCATGCACTGGACATGTTTGCCCTCTGCGACCACCTGGCAGTCGTTCAAGGCGAGTCATGAGTACTGTTTGCCCTATGCTGAGCTCTGTCTGGCTTATCTGGACAGCACTGGCCTCTTCGCTCTGTTCGAAAGTTTGCGCGAGGCTGACCACCCACACGGCGGTACCGCAGTGTCTGCCATGAGGCAGACGTGTCTGCCCAGCAGACAGAGAGCAGATGCAAGGTGTCTAGTTCCGGGCATCCTGCCTGCTGTGCTGCAGCACAGTGCTGCACTGCCTGCTGTCTGTGGACGTAGGCACCAGCTCTATTACATTCAGATGTGGCCCCAAGGCATATGCTGCAGATCCCATGGTTCTTTGTTGTCACGATTGACTGTTCACAGATGAGTGATGGCAAGTTCCCTGCCATTGCAGGCATGCTGCAGGAGGCGCCAGTGAAGCCCAGTCCCACAGCACTTCAGGGCATGATGTTGCTGGACCAGCTAGGTGCAGCAGATGCACGCGGTCAGTTCATCAGCTGGCAGAGCATGTGAGCGAGCATCAGAGGAAATAGATTCCAAATTGTTCAACCCATAAACACTACATTCGGGCTTGCAGAGGATGTGGCCAGGGCCAGCCAAGGCAGCCGTTGTCAAAAGGCACAGTACATGCCTATTGTACTTTACTCCCAGTCCCCGAGATGACTTGCATGAGGCCAGGCAGGAAGTTGCCTGTGCTGATCAACACACCTGGCAGTGCAGTTGCATGCATGACACCCAGTCCAGAATTTTCATACTTTGGTGCGTCTGATCACAAACTGAGCATTTAGTCTTCCCAGCACTCTGCACACCATTTGGCTTATTAGACACTGAGAGATTCGATTTCCACTTCGACTATGTACAAAAGCTTTGTGTTGGAGTTAATCCATGATTCTTAGCTGGCTCAGACAGGGGGAAAACACTTGACCCCTGATATCCCCTGGCTGAGCTTCCTGTTTTGTTAGCGTTGTGGCAGTATGTCTGGGGCTGCAGATATATGTGCATGTCCAGGCCAAGAAGTGGTGACACAGGCTGAGACTACAGCTGTGAATCAAGACGAATCAATATCACGGTGCATTGGTTGCTCCTGACATTCACAACGCTCTGTGTTGATGACAGAGTGTGCCAACATGGCAGAGTATGAAGAAAGTCACTTCACTGAGTGATGCAGTCGACCTGCTGGATGCACAGGTGAGCTGTGGCACTTTACTGTCAATCAGCTAGCGGCCCAGAAAGGTGAAGGGATGCAGCAATGCAGCACGATTCACACCGTGGACGGTGCAGTCTCCATGGCGGCCAACGGGAGCCCGCTGGCCAGTACATCTGGGCAGTAAACTGTGGCTTCAAATTGCCGGTGATTGTCTGGCTCTATGCAAGTGGCCTTGCCCCGCTGCAGTTGCTGAGGGTACATGGCCATCCTGCCAGCTGCAAGCGACTTGGGGTACACTTGACAGACCTCACATATGTCCGCAACACCCTGCGGCGTGAGCTTGCAGTCATCTCTATGCCGCCATACCAGTGCGCAGGGCTGTTTCAGAAACAGACAAATGACAAGGGTGATGCCATTGCCTGGTACAGCATGCGTGACAGGCTGGTCACACTCCTCATATGCAGCTGGCAGCTGGTTCTCAAACCCACCTTGAAGGTGAATTTGCCGAGGGAGTAGCTCTCCACATCAATTGGGACACAGGAAGTCACGTGGCTGCGGACTGTGACCTTGAATGCAGAACTGCCTGCCCGCCTCAACACAGGTTGGCCGTCCTCAAGATCCCTGCGGGCAACTTGCGTCTGCAGGCTGCTGCTGCGCTGCTTCAACTCTGGCAAGGCTGCAGCAACAGCTGCATGCAAGCCCCGCATGGAGCCTGTGCGCCGACCACTGCCGGTGCTGCGGCGCTTCATCAGCTGGCGGCAGTTCCTCTGAGCCATTGGCCCCATGCCAGCAGCAGCCTGGGCTGCACTGCTGGTCTGCTCCCAAGTGGACCGCACCTTGGCCATGGTGCCTGCTTCCGTCAGAATCTGCCGACGAAACAGCGAAGGTACACACTGGCTCATGGCTGTGTGAGGCAGCAGAGTGCTGCACTGCTATCAGGCATTGTCAGCTTGCTGCCAAAAGGTCAGGTGGCTCATGTTCGCAAGGAAACCTGGTTGCATGAGAGGTGCCTTGTGGTACCCAGGACGCGTACCTTCCTGCAGATGGAGCAAGTCGTGCTGAAATCTTTTCAGAATAGGCTCAAAGCGCACCTGCCCTGCTCGGCAGGCCGCCAGAAACCTGGCAGCCCTGTTGACTGCCTTCCCAAAATAGTCTGCCCGCCCTGCATGGAAGAAACATGCCTTTCAGCCTCCATACAACAAGGCAATGCCAGGGCCTGGATGCAGCGATAGATTTTCTTGAGGCACCGCTGAGTGTCAACGATGCAGCAATACTGGCATGCCTGCGCTGTGGCCTCTGCTACCTGGCACATGACGTGCCTTGCGCCACGTCAGACAGGCCGCAGATATCGTGCCATGCCTGAGGTGGTGTGGGGGGTGATCTTGCTCATCTCGCCCTCAAAGATCCCTGCCTTGGCTGACAAGCCCCTGAATAGCAGGCTGCCGTCCACCGGGTTGAATCGCTCAGATGTGGGCAGTAGGGTCAGCACATCCTCGCCCCAGTCCAGTCTGCACGTCAGTCCACTGCACTGAGGACGGCATGATGCCTGCCACCAGTGGCAGCTTGTGGCAAGAGCAAACGGCAAGGCAGTCATGCACTCTGGTCCTCCAAGCAAACCTGCAACGCAACGTTGAGAAAGCTTTCTGGCTCCAGGAACATCCCCCTCGCAGCTTTACGTGGAGCATAACATCTTGTAACAAGTAGACTGACCAAGACGAGATACCTGAGAAGGGCCAGCTGCAGCAGAACAGCCCACGTAACGGCATCGGCTGGATCCGCAAAGGCCAGCATGAACAGGCCATCCCTTTCCTGCACAAAGCGCATGATCAGAGTCCACCCTCTTTCACTGATTCTCAAAAGCTTGCTCTTGGCACTGGGCAAGCCAAGTATTGCAACTGCGGCACATGCAAGTTCAGCTCTGGCAGCTATCTTCTTCACCTTGCTTGACCCACCTGGCACTCGTAGCCGTTGCTGACAGAAAGTGTGGTCCTCACACAAGACTTGAACTTTGCTAGAGCAGCTGGGCCCTCTTCCTTAGCCACACCGACCAGCTCCTGCAGACCCAAGACAGAAGATATGAAAGGAGCGGGGTGTTGTGAGACCACTCATGGTGGGCCAGCGTGTTCAGATGTAGTCCTGAAGGGAAATTTGTGAGCAAGCAAGTACATCAGGACGTTTTGAGTGGTGGTAAAACCTGCAGCGCATTCAGCGTCAGTCCAGGGCTCACCTTATAACCTGAGGGCCCGCAGAAGGCAATAGTCACATTGACCACTGGTGCTGAGAGAGTCTTCTGTCCAGGCAGCATTGCTGCATGTGCTCCAGGTGCATCGAAGAAGGTAGGCCCAACCTGCAGTCAGTGAGTCCTCCATTCACTGTGCCAACGACTTGGACATTTGACCTGCTTGCCTTTGAACACAGCCAGTTCTAGGGGCACCAGAGTGAGGCAGTAGAACAAGCTCACAGCAGGGGCAAACAATTGGCAAGGTGCATGATATTTGGTGCTTGCAAGCTGCATGATGTTTGGTACATGTCATGATGCAAGCCACCCAAGGAAGGTCTGGCTTCATGCAGGAAGACCTTGCTGACCTGATTGGGCACATTGAAGGCAGGGAAGTGCAGGGCTCTGACTGCCAAAGACTTTGGCAGAACCTGCAGCAAGTGCACGCCCACCACAACCGGCAGGGCTGCATCAGCCGCAGAACGCTGATCGGGCTCGTAGTCATTGTAGAACCACCTGCGCATGGCACCCTCAGCCAGTGCGCTTGGGCAATTCCACCAGAAGAAGAGGCAGCTGTCAAACGTGGCCGCACCTGCCCATGTCAATCACAAACACCTGTCCATTGTCCTCCTGGGTGGTAAAGTTAGTCAGCAGCTCTGCAGTAGAAAGCAAACAAGAAAGCTGAAGCCAGCTACAGCCACAAATGACATTTCTTCAGGCAGGCGGGCTCTGTGCCCCGAGGCCAATGCCAAGTGCAAGCTGCATCACCCGGTAACGAAGTCACGCAGACCTCACCAGGCTCCAGGGGTGCCTGATTGGTGCTGGCAAAGCTGGGTGATGTCCTTTGTACGTCGAAGGAGAGCCCCACAGAGCGTGGAACTCCAGTGAAGCTGGCATCTGCTGGGGTGCGCGAGGCATGTGCGGGCCATAGCCGCCATCTGCGCCTTGGAGCAAGCCCAACTGCCTGAATCATGGGGCTGGCACTGGGGCTTGACTCCTGGACATCATCCACCAACACGCCCTGCACTGCCCATACTTGCTTTGCGTCTGTGCTGGCAATGGCAGTGGTTGCACGTGTCAGGCAGCTTCAGTTCTCAGGCCACTGCTTCCGTGAATGGAGCAGACATGTTGCCACACTGTCCCAGCTCACCTCAAGGACCGGCAGTCCTTTCTGGCCTGATGGCATCTGCTGAATGGTGCATTGGCTGTTTACAAGATCTGCTGGCAGCCTGATCTCGTGCAGGCGCCCAAACAGCTTCTCGAAGGTTGCTGAGCTGAATAGCAGCTGGCTGCCGGCTGGGAGATGGGATATTGTCTCAGTCAGCTCCACCACTGCGCCCTTGTACTCGACCTGCTTGGTGATGCTGTGCACCTGCAGCAGGATGTGCGTTTCAGACTGTGCAGAGTGAGAGGCTAAAACTCAAGCTGAGTGTGGCAACAGCAAGATGGCATAGAATGGTGTAGGTGAACACGCACTTCAGCTCACTCTGAGGTCAGATGCAGTACCGGTGTGTATCGCCATGCGCACACGCAGGCCCCTAAAAATGATTGTTCCCGTGGCATCCCGCACTTCCTGCAGTCATATGGAATGGTCACAGAGCCTTGGGGCAAGTCCTGTAGCAGCCAGCCTGGTCACCACCATGCTGCTTCATAGCCAAGCAGCATTGCTACCAGCTGCTGAAAGCATGACACCAACAATGCCACTGGTGGCCTTGCTCATCATGCAGCAACTGACAGAGACCACCTTGGCAGCGTGGAGCTTGAGAAGCGCAGGCGACCAGGGCGCACTGAGCAATGCCTACAGACATCAGAAAGGAAAGCGTACAGAAATCAATGTGTGCAATGCTCATGATGCATGTACCAAAGATCAGGTATACCTGCTGCACATGCAGTGCCCAACCCACTGCATCTATGGGGTCATGAAACGCAAGGTGGAAGGCGTCACCCTCTGTAGTCACCTGCAGCCGGCAGTCCTGGCTGGAGTCTGGTGAACAGTTGAGGACCCAGCGGTCTGCAAAGTCTCAACTGCAGAGCTAGCAGCAGGCAGCGGATGCAGGGTCTGCAGAGCAGAGTGCGCTCAGTGCCCCGGGAAAGATGCCGGCGTGAGCTTTGTGAGAAGGGTGGCATGCAAATGTCAGAAGGTAGCTTTTCTGCAACAACTCCACCGTCGTGTACAGATGACACTCGTATGTCACAAAGTTGCCAGCCTGAAGTCCATCTTACCTCGAAGCCAAAGTAGACGGGCAACATACCCCTCAGAATGCTGTCGTGCAACGCAATGGCCTCGTCTGCAGCAGCACTATCTTGCTCCCACAGCTGAGTGGACCCCTCTACATCTGTCATGACCATGGTGACCTGCAGGCCATGTGGCACGTACAGCAATGACAGATGACAACAGGGCAGCGCACAGCTCCTATGAGAAGTCACACATGACATTGCTGCATATGAGGCTGACGAGAGCCTTCACCAGCTCCATCTGTCACATCACACACCACTGTGAGGGTCTGCTAAGTGTGTCCAGGAATGCCATACCTCTTTTGGAGCCAGTCCTAACCCACGCGCCTGCCCTTCTTTCAGCGTACCAGGTGGGTTTCTGCAAAACGGTCACACAGATGTCAAACTTGAATGAACATTGTCACTGCAGAGGGATGCAGAGTAAGCTGTGCTTAGCCACATGCCAAGAAGATGGCAACAACATGCCTGCCGCGCCTGCCAGCAGATGAGGCAGCTCACTTGCGCTTGAGGCGAGCCACCCTCATTGCTTCCCACTGCCTCCCCAGGGCTGAGCCGAATCGCCAGCAGACAAGTGTTGTCACAATGACCGTAAACGCCAACACCCCCAGCGGGATTGCAATCGACAGCAGGGTTACCAGGCTGTTGCGTTTTGGTTGGGGCTTCAAGTTGCAGGTCATATCCCAGATACCTGCACGTGTCAAACAGTGTCCACTGTGCAGCTGCTCAACCGGACCGTTGCATTGACTGTTGTTCACCTGTACTGTGGCTCCACTGCGAGACATATGAGTCCTGGCAGTAGCACCCATGAAAGGAAACAGCTGAAGGGGGCACAAGAACTACATTTTGCAGGCCTGCAATTGGCCAAGAAGTTTTTTGGCAAGGAGCAGAGCAAGCAGAGACAGACGATGGCAGCCACCAACTCAGCAAGAAAACCAGCCCAGCCTGAAGAACAGCCATTATATGTAAGCTGACAAGCTCAATACCTCCAGTGCCAGGGGTAGTTGCAATGTTGACGTCTGTATTTAGAAGGTGTCGCCCCCATGCCTGTCCAGCAGAGGTAGGTTTTCTGATGGTGCATTTCATTGGCTGCCAACAACGTGAGTAAGCAACCATGGCTTACGCATGCAAGTCTCACCGTTGGTGCCACAATCTGGTTAGCCATGAGGGTAGGACACATCAGCCCTGCATCACAAGAGGCATTGCATCATGCGACACAGCGGGAGTGCAAGTAATTCTGGGTCCTTCATCTCATGTTACAGGCCAGGCATGCATGCCTGTGCATATGCACAGGGTTCCTTTGCATGATGATATATCATATGCCCAGAATTTTTGCAGGCTCTGCACTCCAGGAATACATTGAACACACCTGGAGACGTGTATTGTTCAACAGATGAGTTGGCAACTGCCTCTAGCCATCGAGGGAAGCAGCTCACACTAGAGTTGTAAAGCACTATGTCGTCAACCTGGGGCGCCGTTTTGGTCACACTGGCTATGCAAGGCTGTTGCATGGAGGTCTGGAAGCTGCAACGGTTTGCAGTAAGTCAGCAGAGGTGCAGCATGATGTTGACCAAGCTGAACATGCAGGGCTGCTGCCTGCATGTGGGAAGTGCATGGACCAACCATCCATGGATCTGGGAATGCAAGGTGTGCACACAAGGGTTCAAGGCAAGCAGCACATGCAGCCAAAATTGGACGCTGGTCATGGTTGCAGTGCGCAATTGGCGTCATGAGTGACAGCTACAACTCAAGTCTAGGTAGCTTTGCTGAGATGTCTCAGGCCACACGCAGTACAGGCCCGCATGTCGCAACTCCCGGATGCTGCACAATGCAAGCACAGACACAAGCTCACTTCATGAAGAATTGCAGCTTGGTCTGCAGCGTTCGGGGCCCCTCAGGCATGGACCCATGAAGGAGAGGGTTGACAAAGATAAACACGGACTACAAAGCAACATGTCAGCAGAGGGATTGGCTTCGCACAATTGGCGGAGCAGCAGGTCTTTGCCTTGCAAAGCTGGCAGGTCAAGCAGTGGCGACCTGCAGATGCAGCGCCCAAAGCACAGGATCCAAATGCAGAGCAGATGCCGGGCGCGCCTCAGAGTTATAGAGTTATGGACACACCTGGAGGTCAGGTAATGCATAGAACATGTCACTGCAGCATACAGGCGACAAGACAACAGTCAGTGGCGCGGGGCCTAAGCACTGGCAGCAATGCGTGCCAGGGCAGCTGGACCCACGAGCTCGCAGACCATCAGATACTCTAGGCTCTGCCCAGCTTGGGTGGTAGCCCAACTTGCAGGCAGCCAATCCCTCACTCACACTGGGAGGGTGCCGCTGAGGTTTGCAGCCACCAACTGCAGGCCCGAGATTGACTGCACACCCTGACTGCACTGCTTCAGGAACGAGCTTCCAGCTGTGAGACAACACGTCTGCAGCAATGTATGGGACAATGAATGTACAGCATGGGCGATAGTCAGCGTCAAGGCTGGCTCTGGTACACCTCACCACGCCAATCCAGCTGCAATAGCTGACATTTGGGGTGAACCTGCAGTGCAGGCCTGGATTTGTCAGGCCAGAGTACCCCTGACACTGCTGTGCTCTGCACCGCAGAGTGACCCATGAGTGCTTTGGGTGCACTTCCAGAGTTGGGCCCGGCGCAGCACTTGGAGGTGAGGTGGCAGGCATGACAGGCGGCTGTGATATGCTGCTGAGTGTATGGGGCACGTGTCTCACCAGGGCACCTGCTCCAGCAGCCCCGAGAATTGCCCTGAGCCAGTGTACAGGGCTGCAGCAGCAGTGCTGTGTGCTACAGAAACTGAAGCGCTGGGACCAGGTGCTAACGCAGGGCCAGCTGCCAGTGATGTGTTGCTGGAGAGGTTTGGACTATAGCTGCTGCTGCTGGCTC
This sequence comes from Asterochloris sp. CNOR1, assembly GCA_963969365.1. Classification (NCBI taxonomy): domain Eukaryota; kingdom Viridiplantae; phylum Chlorophyta; class Trebouxiophyceae; order Trebouxiales; family Trebouxiaceae; genus Asterochloris; species Asterochloris sp. CNOR1. The sequence continues at coordinate 1,117,837 of OZ017762.1, forward strand.
TCAAATAGGCTGCCCAGGTGCTGCCTGCAGGCAAAAGTGCTTCCTAGCACAGGGCAGCCAGGACAATGGCCTAGCTGTTGGAGGTGAGGGGCACCACAGACAGCCTCTCTGTCACCAAGATGACCTCAGCCAAGGGCAACGACGGTGGTTGTCTTGCGTGCCTGCATATCTGCGATTCCGATGCACGACAGGTGTGCAGGACCCTACCTCCGGTGGCATTGTAAAACCTCGCTAGCATCGCTGTCTGATTCTGTGAGAGCAGACAGCAGCAATCAGCTCAGGCCTTGGCAGTTGGGCGTGCAGCACTACACCACATGTCTTACGGGCAAATCAGCGCTGTCGTTCCAGACAAGATCTGAAGTGATGACAGTCGATGAGGAACCTACAAGAAGAACAGATACAAGTGGGTTGCACAGCAGTTCAGAATGCTCACAGACAAGAACACCAGTGCCGCAAACGATGGCATGCCGCTGCGGTGCCATACAATGTGAGCTGCAAGACTGCACAAATAGGCACATTGTACCTGTAGCTTGGCTGGCCACTGCAGCATGAATAAGAGCCAGTTTAGAATGGAACTGCAATGAACCTGGCAGCTGCCAACGCACCTGGGACCAGGCGCCATGTGGTGATTAAGATGATGAGCCGGCTCATCATATGACGATGCAGTTTGACAGCCCCACTGAATGTAACTGATGGGACTCCAGTCAGAAACACTGAATGCATCGTAAGGAAGCCAGGCAACAGTTCATGTGGACTGGTGATGGTGAGTGCATCTGGAGCTGTGCTTACAAGGTTACAAGCGGCATGTAGTCTGCGTCCCTTCCTCACTGTGACTCAGTAATTCAAATCTAAGCATGCGTTATTTGATGCTTCAAAGGAGCGCATCTTGCCTGCTGTCGTACTTGTCTTCTTCCAGGCCATGGAAGTGCTGCCGTTATACCAGAATGACCATTGATGCTGCTGCACCTGCTGCCCCTGGTGGCTGCAGTTCTAGCAGTGCCTCTTTCCCCTCAACTTGTTGCCCGAGCCCAGCCTGTCATCCCTGTGCTGGGTTTTGGTGTGATCGCTGACCCATCAGGTCACGCAGATCTTGTGTGAAGTTGCTCAGGCGCACATGCAGCAGCTCAGTACCATGCTGTGCATCCTGACATGCAGGGTATGCAGGACGGCTGCTGGCCAGCATTGACCATGCAGTGGAGCGAATAGTGGTTGTGTATGGGGGCAGATCTGATGGAGCAGACGAAACATGGCACAGCCTGTGGAGGCTACATGGCCAACATGAGAATGTCACCCTTGCCCAGGTGTGGTCCTCTTTGGGGCTCCTTGGCATTTTGCTGCTCTGTTAGCCAGCTATCTGCAGTTCAACAGGCTGCATAGTCTTCAAAACGTGCCGTGATCAAGCCTGTCATCTGCTCGTGTTCCGGAGAGGGCCAGAGATGGAGTCTGCTGTCAATCTGCCTGACCTACGCTCAGACCCTGAGCCTTGCAAGCAGCTGGCAGTCTACTGCCACCCTTGCTTCTCCCTCAGGGTGTTCATGAAAGGTCTCTGCAGTGAGAGTTCCCACTGCGGGTGGTATGCTATGGTGCTGGCCCATGCCCAGCACTGGAACTCAGCGCCAGGAGCACAGCAACAGAGCTTGTAGCTGCCTGTTGCAGGTCTCACACTTCAGCACTCAGTCCCGTGCTCTCCCTGGACCCTAAGGGCTCGCACTGCAGGTCACGGAGGGCCTGGGCTGCGCAGAGAGCTGGAACCACATCACCGCCATCGCCCCCACGGCGCCCTGGGTCGTGGTGACTGCCTATGACATCGCTTTCCTTCCGGGGCAGCTGGCCAAGCTCGCACAGCAATACGAGGCAGACCTGCAGGTGTACTTGTGCATCACAAGGGGGCACTGCCCTGCACCAGACTTTCTGGGGTCATGGCCAAGAAGCCACAGTAGTGTACAGCAGACCTGCAGGTGGAGTGGGTGCCTGTGTCTGGGTATGCCAACAGGCTTGTCGCTGCTGCACGCCAGGTCAGCTGCTGCACCTGGAGCAGCGGGGCCTGTCCTCTCAAGCAGGTGGTTGTGGGGCACCCAGATGAGCCTCAAGCAGGCGCTGCAGGGACAGCCGGGCAGGACTGCGCAGCAATGCGAGCCACAGCTGCAGGTGTTCTGAGTACTGCACTGTGTTGGGAGCAGTACTGGCCAAGCCTGCACAACATCACAACACAGGCCAGCAGCGCGAGCCAATTTGGCTGTGAGCATTGCGACCCAAGCCTGTGCAGCTATACAAGCCAGACCTGTAGGTGCACCAGATCCTACATTTTGCGGGAGACCGCCTGGCTCATTGTCTGCAGGGGGCGTGGCTGTGGAGCTTGCACAGCGGTGTGGAATCAGTCTGCACCTCTGCCTGTCCAGTATCAGAATGGCAGGGGCCGCCCACACCATTGCCCGACAGACTTGCGAGAGTGGTGCAAAAGTGCTGGGCAGGCTGACTTGCCCATGCTGGGCACATCTGACAAGTAGTCAGGTGCCGCGGCGCTTGTGCTGCAGAAGACGCCGGAGCTGATGGCGCACATCGATTTGAAAGAGGATGGTGCCTCCATCGGGACAGACTACAACCTCTTTGCAATCAGCCGACCCATGCTGCAGCGCCTAGGAAGCTTTGATGAAAACATCTGGCCTGCATACTTTGAGGTAAGCTGCCAGCATTGAGAGTGGCTGCTGTTCCAGCCCCTTTCTTGCTCTTCTCAGGCTCAGGATTGGCTGCAGCCTGGCAAATGCAGCATTAAGGCAGCAGTGACGACAACATCTGGTCCATGTACCTCAAGGCCAGCTGCAGCTTGCACAGAACCTCTCGACAGCGCAGGCAGGCAGCTATGGGGTGTACCGCCCTGCGTACAGTGGAGCGGCACAGCCATTCCAGCGCAGCCATACGCATGGATGTGACAGCCCCTACTGACTGGCCAGCATGGGACTGCAGCCAGTCCCGTGTATACACCCCGGATACCCAGCACCACGTTGCTGACCTGATTTACCAGCCAGTGGTCGTGTTGGAGTTGTCGCAGTGGTCGATGTGATGGCAGGCTAAGCTGGCAGTCCTGAGCCTGCAGCAGGCAAAGTTGACAGTCCTGGGCCTGCAAAGCCCCGTGTACACCTCAGCAGCATCTGCGCTGCCCGTGCCTGCAGGACAATGAATGGTGCCACCGCATGCTGCTGGCGTATGGGGGCTGGCCAGACCACAATGGGCATCGTATCTGGTACAGAAGTGAGGCAACCACGTGTCTCAAGATCTACTCAGGCGCTGCTGCTACACTTGTCCTCAAAATCTCGGCTTGCCTGCCACAGCCTGCATCTCCCGCCTCTGCCACCTCACAGGAGGCAGGTGCGCACTGGGGCACCCTGGCTGCAGATGAGGAGCCACATTTGGTGAACTGAGATGCAAAACCCACCTGGCCTGCCAGCAGATAGGCACGGAGTTATATATATACGGGAGGCAGCGATATGACGTCCAAGCTCAGCAAGCACCTATGACTCTGCGACTCAGACTGGATTTCTCGTGTCCCTGCCTGTGAATGTGCAGGGCACTTATGCTTGCCTTATTTGGTGAAAGCAGCAATGCAGTGCTGCCAGCGTTCCCTTAGTGCATCTGTTTTTGCCTGCAGATGTGCAGGGCATCCATGGCGGACTCATTGGGTGGAAGCAGCAATCCAGCGCTGCAAACACAGCCAGCGCCAGTTATTTCCACAATGAGCAGTATTACCAGCAGAAATGGGGGTGCACTGGAGCTGGTAAGGAGTCCTGCTCATTCCAGACTCCCTGGAACAAGCCCAATGCCGCGCTGGGCCACTGGGAATTTGATGGAGAGAGACGGCGGCGGCTAGGGGGCCTGGGACAGTCCCGGGTCATGCACGTCCATGAGCCACGCTCTCAGATATAAGCAATGAAAGCCAGCCAGCTTGATTTGAGAGCTGCAACGCCATAGCTGTGGCTGCCAAAGTGCCCCTGCTCTCCTTCGTTTTGCTCCTGAGAGTATGGTTGTACAGGCCTAGACGACTGCATGGATTGTGCAATGCTGTGCCAATCCACAGCATATTGCAGCTGTTCCGTTGTGTAAGCCGCAGGCACATGTGCCTGTACAGCTGTTGGCTGCAACTGAGTGCATGATGCTGGGGCATTCTCTGTATGCTCATGCTATAGCATAATCATGCTTTGAGCTGTAGCTACAGCTTCACCTGTACACATGCACAGTCACAGCAAGCGCAAGTCCATGCATGCATTTGCTCCCAGCACCACAGGTTATGTAGCTAGACTTCTGCTGCACTAGAATACTCTTGCGTCAGTATCAGACCTTGGAACTTGAGTACACTGACCTCAGGCAGATCTGACACCAAGTGGCATGCAGGTAGGTCAGCTTATACCTCTGCTGGAGTGGGAAAGCTGACGCACTGTAACACAAAAACAATCCTATCTGACAATAAATGAGCCAAGCCTGCTTCATGTCTCACAAAGTCAGATAAAGCCCTCAAAAGGTTTTCTGACGCTGCCTGAAGCAGGCACAGCCCAGCTGGCCTGCACTAAGCAACGTTGCAACGGGTCTTGTTGCGTAATCATCATGTTCAGGCAGAATGAGCATATACAGAGGGGCACAGGGCATGCCTGCGCAGGTCACGCTGTCGGATGCATATGCTTCGGGTTCGGGTCAAGTATGGTTCCCATCTTCTGGTGGACTGGTTCTGAGCAGCTGACAATGAAAGCAGATGTGCCAATGGCAGGCAAGGTCACGAGCAGCAGGCGAGCGATGCTACCATGTCCACCAGCATGGCATCACATGTGCTGCCTGAAGCCTCATCCAGAGGCAGAGACTGCAGTCATCTGGGCAGGGGCTGCTGCAGCAGGGGCCGCTGCAGCGGCGACTGGACCGGTGCACTCAGGGAAGAGCGGAGGAGGCACACGGTGCTGGGTCTGCAGTGAGCAAGGCCAAGTCAAAATTGAGCATTCCGTGTGAACGAAAGCTGGTGCTTGCAGCCTTGGGTTATGAGCAGGTGCCTGTGTGAGGCATATAGCACATTAAGAGCCATTGGGACTCCCCTGACTGCGTCATAGTAATTCACAGCAGTTGCACGCCTGCTGATTGCAGTCTTGGGCCAGCTGTGGGGGGCAGCCAACCTGTCATGCACGGCAAGGGGCTCACCAGCTGCTCGTATGCATAGCCGATCTCAAACAGCGTGGCCTCATCAAAGGGACGAGCACCAATCTGGAGAGCAGTGGGGGTGCTCAAGTTGGCGTGCAGTCCCTGCAGGCAGACAGCTGCCAGCTTGAAGTGAGGAGCATGAGGAAGTTCTTAAGTGCTGAGCATGGTATACACAGGTCCCTTGTCTGAGACACATCAGCCAGCGTAGCAACTGGCTGCCCCAACTCTTTGACTGATGTGCGCTGTGGGGAGTGAGTCTGCAGAGGGTGCCCATCCTGAGGCATGCCGTGAGCAGCCCTGTTTGTGTAAGCCTGACTTTTCGTCAGCACAAGCATGCCAGGAATACCCATGGCAGGCAAGCCGTGAGATTCCACGGCAGCCAACAGGAACTCCTGCCACTCTGCGGTCATGCTGCCCACTGTTGCAGCAAAGTGTGACGCTCTGAGACTCACCATCTGCACCACCATGCCGGGGGCGCCCGTGCCGGGCAGCAGGCCCTGGGAGAAGTCGCCCAGAGGGGATGCGCCAGTCTGGTCCAGGTCACCGATCAGGCGAGGAGGGTTGCCCCAGCCTGCAGGGCAGACACACACAGATGCAGTATACATACCACATATGCCATTTTGCTATGGGCTGGTGAGATGGGGCCATGCAAGGGTGCTCTGTTGGCCTGTCAGGCAAGTCGTCTGCATGATGGGGTGCAGCTATCAGCGCGCCGAGTCAGAGCATTGCTTGGCCTGCAAGGCACCCAGGATGCATGCATGGGAAGGGGCTGCGCAGCGGCTGATGGCAGCCATGCACAGAGGCTGCTTGGGAGACTGCCTGAAACAATGAGAAGCTGTGGCAGGGCACAGCAGACACTTCTTTCAACCCACCTGGGTAGATGAAGGCGTCAATGCCATCAGCGTCCATGCTCTCGATCAACCTCTGCAGGCATTCGTCAGTACTTGACCCTGCTGTCAGGCAGGGTTAAGTAGATTTGCAGCTGCAGAGACAGATAAACGCAGGGGTTCCAAGGTTGAGAGGCCCACCTACAGCTTGGCAAGAGCAGCATGCAGAGTGTTTGCCCATGTCTCACCGCGCGCTCCTCCACGCGGCAAGGGTTGTCAAAGAACTGGCCGCAGGTGCAGGTCAGGTTGGCAGCTTTGCTGGCCGGCTGCTGCAGGATGGCGGAGGTAGAGAAGTTGCTCTGGTACACATAGGAGGCAATGCTGGATGCGACAGTGGGGTGGAAGAGCCCGTCAGTGTAGATGTCCTGCAGGCCGGGCAAGGAGGCGTTGGCACCGTTGTGTTACAGAAAGGCATCTGCAGCAGTGCTGCATGCTTGCCTTCCAGACTGGCCCGGGAAACAGTGGGCCAAAGTGAAACCTGTCAACGTGACCAGACATCCACACGATGCAGCCTAGTGCAGTCTCATGCCCAGAACACTGCCGGCAGGCAGCACTGAGCGTAAGGCTGTTGAATGCTGGATCTCGCTGCTGCAGAGCAGCACATCCAGGTGGCCGCTGCTCTGCCTCAGCAAGAGAACATCTGCAGCATGTCTAGTTGCTGAATCTCAGATGGTGCCCACCTGCAGCGTCCTGTAGTGTGAACCACTGGTGCTCAGGTAGGCTTCCAGATCCTCCCTGAAGTTGGGGCAGGCGTCAGCGCTGTCAGACTCCCAGTGGCCCTCAGCTCCAAAGCCCACATACCTGCAACAGGGAGACATAGTCAAGGCTGGGGGCTGGCGTGGCGGCTGGGCGGCTCCTGGCTGCTTGGCGCCACTGCCTGCAATGGTGGCCTGATCTGGCAGATGTGTTGCACGGCAGCGATATCTGCCTGCATGTGTAATAATGGGACTGACTGGGCTGCCACAGTTGTTGTAGTGAGCTGCAAAGCACCTGCCTACAGGTCTGCCAGCTTGACGGCAACCCATGGCAAATGCATGACATCCAGTGCAGCTCGTGTAAAAATCCCAGATTGAGCCTCACCAGCTGCCATTGTTGAAGCCATATTCGCCAGTGTTCACAATGGAGCCATTGTCAGCAATGGTGGTGACTGGGACGTATCCGCTCCACTCCTGGTCGCCCAGACTGTTGCCGCTGATGGTGAAATTGTCAACAATCTCAGCACCTGGGGGCAAGCCAGCAAGCTGGTATGAGCTCACATGACGAGATGCCCTGCCCTGGAAGTGACAGCACGTGGCAAAGCTGCCACCGCATCAGCATGCCTGTGCAGGGAAGGAGCAGAGGGGCGTCCATTGTCACTTAAGTACACTGCATGTGCCCTTTGCAACAGCCTCCAAGCCTCTATGTGGCACTGGGGGGCACATCGCACATGTGTCTGCCAGCAGTGAACGTGAGGTCCATCACAGCTGCAGATTGAGCCTCGTGTGCGCCTCATGTTCCCGAAGTTCCAGCCAACCACTCTTTGCATGAAGAGGATGCAATAGAGCAAGGCTGCAGCCTCAATGTCTGCCAGAATGTACTTGTGCCACCATGCACTTGGTTCAGAAGATTCCGCCCAGACATATAGGAGAGCTCTTCTACCCTACCTCCAGCCTCCAGGTCAGCCACTGCCTGATTGAAGAGACGCACGATCTCCGGGTCATTGAAGGGAACATCCACATATGACCTGAGCACGCCGATGCGCTTGCCCTGCATTACCGGGCAGGCAATGCCTCTGTACATAGACATAGTTGAGCAGCTTGCCCGGCAGCAACTGCAACTGTGAATCTGCAGGCAGCATGCCCTCCACTGTGCACAGCCCGCTCATAGCATGCAGCAACGTTGAAGCGGCACTGGAATGCTGTCACGCTCACCTCCAGGCCGTTGGGGTTCAGCAGGGAGGTGTAGTTGGCTGGGTGAGTGTAGTTGTTCCTGAAGGCGGTCACTGTGTCCCTGCAGTCATGGTTGGCCACCTGACCTGACACAACAGAGCTGCTGCGCACTGGCACTGAGAGAGCAGTACATGATGCCACAGGCTGGTAGCCCGGGTGGTAGACTGCATCTCATGCAAGGCATCATATCTGCAGCAACTAGCTGATGCAGGCGTTCCACGGCACCCTGCTGCTTGTGGCATCGAGAAAAACTACAGTTGGATGCTGGCATGAAGCCACACATATGGGACGGATCTTGACTGCCAGCCGACATTCTCAAGGTGTTCAGCAGCTGGGCTGCTGCAGTCATCCTGATGTGGAGCATCTCTTCAGCGTGACAACTAACCTGGGGTCGACGCCGTTGGGGAACATTGAGAAGTCGGTGAGGGCAGTGAACACCTTGGCCACATCAGAGACTGAGCGCCCGATGGGTCCACCAATGTCCCTGTTCAGTTCCAGCGGGATGATACCAGCCCTGCAGCAAAGGAGCTCACACCTTCAGGACAGGCAGCAAGTGGTGGTTATGTGGCTTGACATCCAATGTATTGCTTTGCTCAGAAAAGTTTTGAGGTATCCCAGCCTGAGGCGTACCAAAATTTGTGGCGCAGAGAGTGCACCTCTGCATGCAAGGCTGGAGCACTTTGGAAGCGTGTGGCACGCAGCCCTTGCCTGCTCAGCATCCAAAACTAATGCTCTGCATGCGCTGCTGAGCAGGCTGGAAGGAAGACCACAGGGACTGAGAAAGCATTGCCACTGTGAGCAGACACTGCTTCATGCTGGACAGAGCACAGCAGGGGTGCCAAGTGCCCTGCCACTCTGGTGCTCGTGCCACTCCGGTGCCCGCAGGCAGATGCTGACCTCCAGGCGCAGTACAAACCCATCAGCTAGATAACTAGGTGGCATCCTGCTGCATTATGGGCTGAGTGCTCACACGAGCGCTGCATCACCAGCCAGAGTGCGAAAGACATGCTCTTGCTGCATGCAAAAGCTGCAGGCCCACACTGTGCCCTGGACAGAGCACCAGAACACTCAACAACTGCAGGCAGCCACATCGAGCTGACCACTGCAACACTCGCAACGCCCAATCCCACCTGCTGGTCTGTCCAATGGATGAGCGGATGCCCACCAAGCCGTTGTGCCCTGAGGGGCCACGAATGGAGTTGCCAGTGTCACTGCCCAGAGAGATCATGGCAAAGTTGGCAGAGGCTCCAGCTGCAGGGCCGCCTGAGCTGCCAGCACTGCTACGGTCCAAGTCGAAGGGGTTGCGCACCACACCAAAGGCTGCACAGTAAGCAGAGAGTTCAGGATCAAGTATACAACAACAGTCCACAGGGAACGTCATGCAGCAGGCAAAAGTGCCGCAGTGGGCCTTGGGGGGCTTGCGCATCACACACAGAGCTGCAAAGTTGCGAAAGCCAAACATGGGATGATCAAGGTAACTTGACACTGCTCTGGTGTTAGGTGGCACTAGTGAGTACTTGTCTGACCCAGTGCAGGGCACGCTGAGGGTGAGTGCATCCATCTCTGCTGGAGGCAGCACACAATGATTTGCTGCTAAGTGTCTGTAACACAGTTTGTCCAGGGGCAAGAAGATGGCACAGCTGGGGCCTGCTTGCCTGAGCCAATGGAGATGGCATTGGAAAATGCCCACTCAGCCATGTTGCCCTTGGCCAGCACCAGGGCTCCATACTTCTTGACCTGCATGACCTCTGTATAGCAGAACCAAGAAAGTGATTTGATGTTCTATACCAAGTATGGGTCCATCAAGAATTGAGACCAAGCAAGCATAGCAGACTGCCCAGGCCTTACCTGTGGCGTCCTGGGGAGGGAAGTTGTCGAGCAGAGCCACAGCGCCATTGGCCGTGGCTATTCCCACTGCAGGGCAGGCAGGGAGGTCTTGGTGCAGCAATGCATCAGAGCACCTTCAGCTTGCAGGTTTGTTGATCTCAACACCACAAAACAGCTCAGACACCAGGTCCAGTTGGCTGTGTGCAGCATCACAGAGTGCCAGACTGCGGCCAGGCCCAGCAGGCTGCATATACTGCAGCCGCAGAGGCTGGGGAGATGTGATAAAGCGGACATGTGGGTCTCCCTACTTGTGTCAAAGTTGTCCTTGACGAGCATGGGCACGCAGAAGAGCAGGGGCATCTCCTCCGCCCCGCTCTGGTAGGCTGGCAGCATGGCATCCATTGCAGCAGCCTCAGCCACAATGTCAGGGTTGACCTCCCGAACTGCGTTGATCTGGGGACCATACGCACTTATGCGCTGCAGCAGCCCACAGGGCAACTGGTGAGCGCGGCACTTGCAGGTGAGCAGGCACAGCATGCTACAATACAACCAGTAGCCACTGCAGCTCATGGGCTTGAGCAGGTGGGTGGGGGCTTGAGCAACAGATCACAACCCAGCCTTTGGTCAACACAGCGGGGATGACGTGCACTCATTTGCTGCCACAGGCAGACAGTGACATGAGCAGCAAGCTGCAACCAACAAAGTAACATGCTGCAGAATGGGGCAAATGGACGGCTGCATGTCCCAAGCACCTTTTGTATGCACTGCAGCAGCGAGCAGCTGACAGTTGACAGCCTTGATACACATTTCATTACAGGACCCCATGTGAACCTCATTGGAATGACCCTGAGCCCAGCACCAAGCTGAATTGACATCAAGTGATTGACTGCTCATATTTGTCACCAGTGGACTGTAATGGTGCAATAGGGACCATGCTGATGACCCCTCACCTGAATGTAGTTTTCCACCAGCTGGGAGCATGTCAGGGAGCCATCCAACATGGCCTGCAGGACACACACATTGGGTCAGCAGTTGCGGGATTTTGGTGGTGAGAAGTTGCAAAAGCTTACATAGTAGAAAAACGCGGCTGGAGCCCCGCTGAGTCACAGCACCCCTGAGAGGCGCAGGGACGCAGTGACACTGCTGCAAGGCCACAAAATGTCCCGCTATCAGGCACAGCAGCCTGGGCCTCTGTTTCTGCAGACCTTGCCAGGACCATCAAGCGATTATAAGTGACGGCGGGGTGCTTGCTTAGATCAGGAGCTCAGCAGCAGGAGAGCCAGATCCAGGAGGCCCTGGGAGCCTGATCTCAAAGCAGCAGCTCTAGCTGAGCCAAAAGTGAGGTAAGCATGTTGTCATACAGAGGAGGAAACCCCTGCACCGCAATGCTGCAGCTGGGCAGCTGGGCTGCTGTGCAGCCCACTCAGCGTGCATGTGGCTGGCTCCCCAAGGGGTGGAGAGGACATGCCAATCTTGCTGGCTTGCATGGCAGTCAGCAATCTTACCGAGTGAACATCATCAATGGTGGCATCAACCACAGGGAAGGCTGGCGCGCCGGTGTTGCAGTAGCTCTGTGCCTGGCTCTTTGTGAGCTGGTAGGTTGTGTAGCCACTGTAGAGCACTTGCTGTGTGGGCCCGCCTGCATTGACAGGACAGATCTAATTATCAGCACTTTGCAACAGTTGTAAGTGCTGTGCAGGGCCTGTGCACATGTGGGCTGCCCTCTCTTGGCAGCCAGTGCAGCTCTCTGAGTGCATAGCATGGGACAAGCACTGCTACAAGTTGCATGGGAACACATGGTAGAGCAACTGCCTGAATTCAGCATGATGTAAGCAGTTCACAAGACACATTCCCCTCACCGGGCACATAAGTGAGGTTCACATATGGCACATCAGCATAGGCACTGGCTGCCAGCAGCGTCAGCGAAAGGGCCACTTTCAGAAGAGCCATGGCAGGTGGCTTCTGTGGACAGCCCTGATCAGACTGCTGCCTGACAAGAAGCACACGGGCTTCACTGGCAAGAAGTGTGCTTGTTCTGATCACTGAATGGAGATATTGTGAGCTCTGGAGGTCACAAATCAGAAAATGGGGCTCTATAAGTCACAAACGGATATTGTTTCTGTCAAACATGTCACATGATGTCATCCGGAGGAGGAGGAGCATGCAAGTCCCCGTTCTGGCAGAAGTAGGGCCCCACATGTGGTGGTGACCCCATTGGTTCCTCAAATGCCAGACGTGCTACTCGCAACATGAGTGCCAGCACCAGCTGCGTGCGGGATGCCCGCGCACTGCTTCAGGCCATCTTTCAGGCTGCTTGACCACACATGCATCTGACTGGTTGCGGCCCTGAGATCTGCACAGATGACTGGGAGTTGAAAGCTGCCACTGGCTGACGCTGCAGCAACAGGCTGGTCTGGCTCCCTGGAGTCTGCTGCATGATGGGTGACCCATTTCTGGGTGCGTGACTGTGAAGCTGAAGCTGAAGCAAATTACATCTGGTGTGACTGTTCAGGCTGCTTGCATGTGGCTTGCCTGCCGCGACATGGCCGTGCTGCGACATGGCCGTGGTCGCAACTCACTAACTCTGCATCCTTGCTGCTTGCTTTCTTGCCAGAAAGTTGTCATAGAAGGCAGCGATTGTTCTCGATAAACCTTGGCGTTGCCATAGGTGCAGAGGTTTACTGGCTTTTGCAGTGTGGGCCATACACTGGTACAGTCCGAGCCATGCACCCCTCACACGCAGTGAGCTTGAGCAGTCAGACAGCAGGCAACGCGATCCCAGTCATTTAGCGTCCAAATGTAGCATGCCACATTCCGGCTGCACATGCTGGAGACACTGGCCAGCACGGCTGGTGCTTTGCTTGCTGCTTACCAGCCAAGGTGAGAGCCCATGTCGTGTCTTGAAGCCCAGATCTTGAGCGAGTCCAGGTTGTGGCACCTAACATGTTGCGTTCTGCCCTGTCGATTGCACAGGCGTAACAGGCTTCAGCACCATTGACAGCAGCCAAGGCAGCGATGTACCGCAGTCCTGGCTTGTTGTGCCAGCAGAGGACTTCTGGGATCGTCCAGCGGGCACAGCAGGCACCACCTTGGCAGCACACATGGGTGCTGTCCTCAAGGGGCAGGACTTGAAGCATGGTGCGATGGGTATCCATGCTGCAGTGGAGATGCAGCTGCCTGCTCTCATGCAGAGCAACGGGCTTTTAGAGCAGCTGTCACCCTGCCTGCTGCCATTTTACAGCTCAAACTTGCTGAGTTTCCCTTGAGGCTTAGCTGCTGAATGGCATCTGGGCCATTGGGTCCTGCATGCAGAGGCAGCGCTAAGCTTTGCATGAGACATCAACTTCCAAGATGGCACCTGAGGTCCCCCTCTGCAGAGGGCAATGCCAGAGCCTGAGCTGCAGTGTAGGCACTTCTGCTGTCGCTGCGCAACCTTCAGCTGATCCCCCATGCAACTCTGGAGGCTTTGGCAGTAGCTGCACCCACAGGGCCTGGCTGCCCTGGTTGCATGCAGCTTGGCCTTGGCTGAGCCTCAGCAAAGGTAGTGTGATTGTGCTGCATGCAGAGCTGGGTGCCATCAAGGCAATAGCCTGGCAGCTGGACCCCGACTTGTCGCAAGCTGCCGAGGTGGGTTTGCATCTGCTGCAGTGCTCTGTATTTACAGCCACTCTGCCTGTATCATCATATCAGGCATTACGGGGATGGAACTTGGGTGTGCTGGTGTCGTCACGTTTCCAGGCGGTTCTGTCTGGCTGCCAAGTTGGGAGGACGGGAGGACGCCAGCAGGCTGGGGATATTCATCTGAGATGTTCCACGCTTCTGTTGCCTGTCTTGTTGGTGCCATGCCACACTCACTGCTCTTGAGCACCGAGTGCAAGTGTATCACTTATCCCACCTGCAGGACTGGGATCCCAACCCAAGCCAGCATCAGGAGTCATGGAGCCCTCAGGGAGACATCTGGGCAGATCTGTGGCCGCCCACAGGCCCTGAGACAGGGGGTCAGTAACCTGCCCAACTTGACATGTGGACAGCTCTGCACACCTTTTCGGCTTGTTACGTGCAGCACTGCAGGTGTGCCTCGCTGCTTGTGGAACGCATTGCAAGTTCCTCTGTTGTATGCTGCATGTGTGCTGCCATGATGGAATGCACTTGACCAGAATGCACTGCAATGCTGTTGCAGGTGATGCCACCGGCGCGCCCAGCCTCAACAGTTCCAAGCACCAGGCAGCAGATGCAGCATTCATTGTGGCAGCGCTGGCTGCCTCTGGTGTGGCTACGCCCCACATTGCGCAGGATGAGGCGTCGGCAGTGGGCTGGCTGTGGGCTGCGGCGGCTGCAGGGTCGCTAGAGGCGCAGGCTGCACTGGCAGTGCGCCTGGAAACCGGGGAAGGCGTGGAACAGAGCTGCGAAGCTTGTGTGAGGTGAACTATGCCTGGCATTAGCAGAGGGACTGTGAGACGTGGAGGCAGAGGGCTGCTGTGCAAGTTTGCAGAAGGGCTTTGGGTGCTGCTGGCAGTCGCAGTATGAAGCCGCTGCAGCTAGTGCTCGGACCTTGCAGCGCTGGCAATGCATCTATGCACAGGGGAGAGCGTGAGGCTCATGCAGGATCATGAGGCATGCTTGAAGTGGGGCTGTCGCCAGAGGGTCTGCGCTGGGAGGACTCAGGACTTGTCCATGTAGGAAAGGGGACAGTGGACAGCAGGCATCCATTTATGTGTTGAGAACTTTCTGTAGTGCTGACAGACCATGGCCGAAGCGCACACCTTGTTATGCTGTGGGGTCAACGTGGCCTCTTCATAACCAGGCTCCCACCTGGGCATAGCAACTGCTCACGCCTGCCCCCTCCTGCTCATCAGGCCGCCATTTTGCATTGCCAACATACATTCCTTAGTTCTCCAGACCTCCTGGAAAACCAGCTGTGGTGCCCCCCCTGGTACAGAGGCCCTGCCCTGCGCGACTGCAGCCGTTCTGGCCCCATGGGCACTGCATCAATGGAGGTCGCCCGCCATCTGCTGGACCAGGTGGCCGCCCTCTACAAATGTAGACCCTGTTTTACTCCCATGGGTATGGCTGTGCAGGCACAGCATGGCAGTGCCGCTGCTGCAGCACCAACTTCTTCCTGCTTTTTGCAGGCCCCACATGGCCAGCCCCTGCTCTACCAGGTGTCTGCCATTTGCAGCCCTGTCAGACTGCTGCGCAGGCGTAGAGTGACAGTGTCTCATCCCTGCTGCAGCAGGGCCTTAGGCTTGTAATCCTGCTGTGTGCAGGCACGCTGTGGCTGCGGCCAGCTGACTGCTCAGCCAGGTGGCTGCAACAGGCGAGTGCAGACCCTTTGGCCCCATGGACACCTACCTGCGCCTGCAGCACTTAAGACTGAGCGCACCCTACTATTGTGTGCAGGCATGCTGTGGCCGTCGCTCGGCCCCTGCTCCGTCAGGTGGCCTCCATGCCCAATTTCAGGCCCTTTGGCCCCATGGAGACCTACCTACGCTGGAAGCACATGGACGGCAGCGCCAGCAGCCTGGCCAGCGCTGTGGAGGACATGCAGGTTCGCGTTGTGTGGGACGATGAGCAGCTGCTGGTGACTGCCACAGAAGATGAGGCAGACTTCAGGTGAGGGGACTAGACATTGTCAGAGGTGCTGTGCATGGGCTTAGCTGGACCAGCAGGGTAATGGCAACAAAATCATCCCGTGCAATGCTGAGCCCTTTCTTGCGTGCAGGAGCATGTTGGGGACTCACCAGTCCCTTGTGGCACATGACAGCAGCAACCCTGGAAGCGGTGCACCGGCCCTCCCTGCTCCACAGCTTGCCATGCTGAGGTGCAGGCGCATCAGTCCAGGTGTCTTCTACCCGCTGCAGGGGCATCCGTGGGGAGCTCAGCGGAGGCGAGTACCGCTACCTGCTGGGCAAGTCAGTGGCAGCCAACCCTGGCAGGGCACTCAAGTGGTTCAGGGAGGGCTCCCTGGACGGCGACGCCTACAGCGACTTTGGGCTGGGCATCATGTGAGGCAGGCAGGCAACTGAGTCAGGTGGCGCCTCCCAAAGTCTCATGTCGGGGCTGTACTATATGTGCCCGACAAAGCCATTGGATTGGCAGCCATATGTTCGTTGATGGCTGGTTGTGAGCATAGCTTGCATGCTAAGAGGTGCCTTCACTGGCTTTGGGCAGGGAAGCCTGAGTGGCAGGGGCTGGCGCTTTTGAGTGTGGGCAGGGCATGAAAGCAGTGTTACGGTTCAGAGCTATCAGGGCATTCAAGGGGGAACTAGACAGGGCTCCCTGCAAGGCAATGCCTGCTGCAACCTTGGGCTGGGCATTGTTTGTGAGAGTTGGTCTGCGTCTCTGTGTTGACAGACTTAGCACACCGCTTTGGGGCTGCAGAGTGGCATGTCGACCAGGCTAAAAGCCTGTTCTGGTCCTCTGCTCCAGCACTGTGCTTGAGCACTGAGCGATGATTGCATGCCACAACAGGCTGTGCATTGAGGGAGCACCCTTGACCCATCCAAGGTTCTTCATCTCATCACGCCAGTCAGCACAGGAGTGTTTTGAGGCTTACACTGGAGTCTGCACTGGCCTCAGTGCTTAAATGAGATTGCAAATCTGACGCGGCGCTGCCTCATTAGCTGACATGCTGGCATAGCTCCTGTGTGCGCTGCAGCATCTTCGCATGTTGCAGATGTGAGGTGCAGCGCCAAGCTTACTTGCAAGCTGCATTTGCTGCCCATCAATACATTGCCGAATGCACAAGGGGCCCGACCAGCGACAGGACCCCAGCTGCCGTTCTACTTGATGCAGGCCTGGCCATGCCAATCACACCTGGCTTGCTCCAAGCTGGGCTCATGTTAGCCCACCCTCAGCTAGCAGATTTTCAAACTGCAATACTGCAGGCCCTCCTGAGTTGCCTTTGATCACCTGCCCAGGCAGGGATGCAGAGAGATGCCGTGCTCTTGCACCTCAGTGACTCATGATACCTGCCGACCAGCCATGTTTGAGGGCTTTGCGTAGCTCAGACAACTTAAAAACTACTAAGGATGCCCCTCCACCAAAGGATCTGCTCTTTCTACCTTAATGCCTTGCCTGCAGGCACTTTGAGGGCCTAGGCACCCCCAAGAACCTTACAGCCGCGGAGGCTGCGCTGCAGAGAGGCGCTGAGCGCGGGCACTCTGCTGCTGGCAACCTGTGGGGCATCCTGCTAGGGACAGCCTGGGAGGGGCACTCAGCGGACCCCACGGCTGCAGCCCACGCATTCTCCAGCGCATGCGACCTGGGCAGCGCAGACGCGTGCTTCAACCTGGGCATGATGTACAGAGGTGAGACTTGGAGCACTTGGCGCTGCAGGGCTCGAGGGAATGTGTGTCCTTTGCGCATGCAGAGCAGCATGTTAAGCTGGCCAAGATGCGCAAAGGTCAGTCCTGCTGCAGTTGACAGCCTGCAACGGGAAGCTTTTGTGGGTCCAGTGCAGTTGCTAGTTCCAGTGTACATTGCTGAGCTTGAGGTGGGGCAGGCTCCAGGGAGGTAAACAGAGGAGGGCGGGACTAGAGTGGCGAAGAATTGAACTCAATCTCATTGAGGGATGGATTGTATCGGGCAGTCTATCACCATGGCTTCAGATCGTCAGAGAGTGGTGATACAGTCACCACCCCAAGATGAGTCCTGGGGCTGCGCCTACCATCTGAAGGACACCAAGCCACAGCTGCTTGCTGCCAGTGGCCAGCTCAAGTGTATCAGGTTACAAGTCCAGCATGACGCTTGTGAGAGGTCAGGTTCATCTGGGGGCTACTCCTCTGATGTATCAAACACCTTTTGGTACTCAATGCTCACCGAGCTGGTTTCAGTAATATTACGTCATCATCATCATCATTGCATCATCAGAGCTGCTGAGCTTGTCAGAGCTGCTGTCTTGTCTGTCAGACACAGGCTGCATCACCCTTTGTATGTCAGGGCGGTGACACCTGTAACAGCCTGTGGTGCAACACAGGCTGTTATAAGGCATCATGCTTCCTGGGCTAGGCTTTGCGCACTCCCTGCCTGCCTGACAGCGTCCTGTGGTGGCACCACAGACCGCTTTTCCGATAGTGTCGTCACAATTGTTGGTGGTCTCTACGGAACAGGCTGGGAAGGTCCCATGGCAGTGTTGGCTGGATTGCTCACTGGCACCCCAGACTGTTGTCAGCACAGCCCCAGGTCCATTGGAGAATGTCTGGGATGTGAAAGAGGGATCTGGATCAAGCCTGCCTGCCTGCCTGGAAGTACCCCTTGATGGCCGAAAAGGGCCAGCGTGATGTATAAGTGTCATGGTCTGACTGTGTACAGTTCATGGCCTTTGCAAGGTCCAGGCGCTGACTATTCCTCCTCCCTGGTGCGCAATCATCACCTGGCTACGAGGTTGCATGTGTTGAACAAGCTGCATGGGGTGGCCCGGTGGTTTTCTGCCCAAATGGGCATTCCTGGGCTGGGCTCATGAATGTATGTTGGCCACAGCCAGGGTGGAAGAAGAGCTGAACCTGCTCTTTGAGAGGGAGCCTGCAGAATTGATGGTGTGTTTTGTGAGCTTTTTCTGGGTACGCTGCACTACCAATGACTAATTCAGCTTGATAAACTCCGTCTGCCAGCTAGATTGCAGTGGTGGCCCAGACAGATGTCTAAGAATGGGTGCTTAGGAGGTGGTATGTCTGCTTGAGGACACTTTGCAGAGGATCGCCTTACGACTCATCTCTTCATACCTCATGAGGCAATCACGAGCTGCATTGGAGAACTCCATCATGATGCACCCTGAGGCATCCCTACAAAGTGCAAGTCCACAGGGCAGTGAATCTGTCACTGTCCTGAGGTGCAGTCAGCTGCATACAGCCTTCTGAGAGTGGCCGCCAGGACCACTGCGGGATGTTGTAGACCGCAGCTGCTTGAGCAGAATAAACACCAACAACACTGAAAGGCTGTTTTTGGGAGTGATGCCTGGGACCTTTGCCTTGTTTTCAACAACAAGCTGTCTTTAACATCAAGCTGCTCATCAGAGCAGTTCTGTTGGTATTGCGTCTCAAACATCAGCACACAACACTGCCACAACTGGCTGCTATGCACCGTTGCAATGCTGAATCCAGTACCACGCCGTTGCCACTGCAAGACTGCCCGTCCAAGCAGGCGCCTCGACAGTGACATGTCTGTATGTTGCAAGCTTCCACTTTGCCGACGCCCTTTCTGCTGCTGTGGCAGGCAGCCACAGCTGGGTTGGTGCGGGCATCAAGTCCAATGCAGCAGTTGGCTTGGGGCTGACTGCTTGGGGCAAGGTCCAAGGTGTGCCTGCTGCTCTTCACAAGGAAGTGCTCTGGCGTGCCTGCCTCACACAACATGTGCCAGGGCAATGAGAGTTGGCCACTTCCAGCTGAGAACTCAAAGTGCATATTGCATATGCATTGCCACCAGGCACAATATTGTCTGTGCAAAGTCCTGCAAGTGCTAACATGTGGGTCTTCAGCCAAGTCAGTCCGTGCAGAGTAGGTGCTGGGCCTGCTGTACCAGCACCTGAAAATTGACATTTGGTGTGCCGGTAGGCTCTGAGATGAATTTGTTGCTGAACCTCATGACTGTACGCCAACACCTGTCAGCTGCTTCCGCAAGCTGGCTTCTAGGGAAGCATGACTTGCCCACGCTTGCTCATCAGCGGGGCACCCATGCCGAGGTGACTTGGCCGGACTTCTGCACCTTTCAACAGGCTAGAGGATGTCCATAATTGTTGTCTGCAGGCTGGCTGCTCGGGGAGCCTGACGTGGAGCAGGCTGTGGTGGCAATGACGCATGCGGTGCACCTGGGGCACTGGCAGGCACCCCTCAGGCTGGCAGAGTGGCACCACCAGGGGGCGCAGGGTCTACAGGTGAGCAGGCCACTGGTGCACAGGAAAGTTGGCATCATGAGGGGGGCGCTGGGCTGGCAGCTGCAGACACACAGATGCAGAGACTGGCCTCCTTCAGCTGGCAGAGGGCAACTTTGAGGCGCACAGGGCCTGCAGGTGAGCTGGTCTCGTCAGGAATGATCAGGCAACTGGCCCCACAGTGGCGCAGGGGACTTGCCAGTGGTGAGCACAATCATGGCCGAGTGGCGCCAGATGGACATGCCGCGCAGTCTCTGAGCTCATAAAGCACCGCTGTCTGCCCCATGGTCCATTGTGGTGACTGGGCCAGGAATGGGCATAAGCAATCAGACTGCAGCTGCCCCTGCAATGTGTGACACCCATACTGGCCCCTGCAAGCTGACTTGACTTACAGCTCGAACTCAGCGCAAAACCTGCCTGTAACTGTTGCCTGCCTCCACTGAGTCTGCTAGGGCACTGCATGCCCTGCTCTGCCTGACATCAGCTTGCCTTCTTGCTGCTGCAGCCCAACTGCACTGCAGCCCAGGAGCACCTGCTTCTCTTCCTGAACAAGCGTCTGATGCTGCCAGAGCTCCTCGAGAGGGGCATAAAGGCATATGAGCGTGAGTGCTGCTGCTTGTCAATGTGAACACCATACATCGTATGGAATGGGCTGTGCCAGAGGTTCTAGAGATGGGCATCAAGTGCAACAAGACTTTGGGTCGCTTGCCATGTGGACTAGAACACCAATGGAGCTTATACAGCAGGGTGTGAAGGCATATAGCAAGCCAGCAAGCTTGCACTGGCCATCATGCCAGCACGACATGCAGCCAGGCATACAATTGTCTGCTAGACGCTCACATCAGCAGCAGGGTGTGAGCCCCTGCAGCAGCCTGCCTCAGGTGCAATCAGAGGCATGGTTGCATCCTGGCAGTATCCTGGAGGGGCTACAACTGCTGAATTGGTTGGCGCCCACCTTGATGACTGCCTCAGCTGCTGCCCTTCCAAGAGCTGAGATGAGATCATGAGTGTTGCCCCTGCTGCAGGTGGTGGTGCTGGGTACTGGGAAGCACTTTTCAGATTTGCCTTCCTAGCGGAGCTGGGCAGCGTTCCTGCACAGGTACAGCCCGCAAACTCTGTGTCTTTGCCCTGCTCACTCTCACCAGCATGCCTGCAACTGTCTACCCCCAGGTTCCCTGCAAAGCAGGCCGAGCATGCATGCC
Organism: Asterochloris sp. CNOR1; assembly: GCA_963969365.1. Classification (NCBI taxonomy): domain Eukaryota; kingdom Viridiplantae; phylum Chlorophyta; class Trebouxiophyceae; order Trebouxiales; family Trebouxiaceae; genus Asterochloris; species Asterochloris sp. CNOR1. The sequence goes on from OZ017762.1 coordinate 1,138,724, forward strand.
TCTCCTCGTCCTGCGACTTGTAGCCAAAGGCTCCTTTTCACACATTGTCAACTACTTGGTGCCTTTTTGTCTGGGCTGGGGCCTACCTCTGCTTGTGTGTGCTTGCCATTGCCCAGTCAGGCCTGCAGCATGCATCTGCACCTGCCCTGCCTTTTGCCTGCCGAAAAGGCCATTAGATCATGCAGCTTGTATTTGCGAAGCAACAAGTTGCGTCGAGGGCCTCGCAGCTTGCCAAGATGTGAGCCCCAGGTTTTGGAAGGTGCTCTGCAGGCCAATCTGGGCTGGATGCTGGAGCGCTGCCAGCCCGAGTGCCTGCCAGATGGGGGGCGCCTGGCCATGCAGCAGCTGCTGCGAGCAGGGCGTTTCGGCCTGTATGAATGCTACGTCCAGGCAGGCAACATGGCATTCCGAGGGGCACATGAGGGGGCTGCTGATGCAGGTGTGTGTCCTTCTCATCTACAGTCAAAGGTGTGCTGTGTGTCAGCGTCCAAGGCAGACCACAAAGCCTACGTGATGCGCTGCTGCCTCTGTCAAGCTGCTTTGTATGCTGTGCTGCTTCGCTGTCTTGGCAGTTGAATGCCACCTGCCACACTGGCAGCATGCAATGGCATTCCTGTGCTGTCCTTGGTTGTTTCAGGTCTCCATCACCTGGAGGCGAGGCTAGCCGCATGAATGATGCAGGATGTCAAACCTGCCTGCATGCAGGCCTCCCTGCATTGGCTGCAGCGCCATGCAGTCTTGCTGCAGGAGCCCCAAGCTCATCTCTTTCTGGCTGCAGGCCCTGATCATGAGCTGGCATTGGACCTCTATCAGAGGGCCGCAGCCATGAACGACGCAGAGGGCCTGTTCAGCCTGGCGTGGATGCATGCTCGAGGCCTGGCTGTGCCTGCCAACAGCACCTTGGCACGCCAGCTGCTGGACAGGGCCCTGGCGGCGGCACCCCAGCCCAGCTACAAGGTGGGCCACTTTTGAGATGGCAAGCCTTCCAGGCAATGCTTTGCATGTAAACTTAGCCAGCTGCAATGTGACCACTAGCTTTTGGTTGAAAAGGCTTGAGATGCCTGCAGCAGCCTCAGTCAAGCCAAAGACGCTGTTCCAAACGAAGCTTGCCTCCTGTAGGTGCCTACAGCAGCTGTCTGCTGCAGAGCTCCCACAGCTATGCTACCCAAAAACAAGGCACCTACTTTGAAGTCCGTCACCCCTGCTGCGCATCATTTGCAAGCAAGTCTCTCTGTGCTGCAGGTGCCCACTCAGCTGGTGCCTCTGATGTTTACTGCTCTTGCTGCATGGGATCGCTTGGCAGAAACCCTCTCGCAAATCATGCCAGCAGGCAAGTTCTGTGCAGTGCACGTGATGAGACACATCCCATGCCGCTTGCTGTCACCGGCAGCCCCCATCTGGACGCCTCCAATTATGCCAGCACATGACCTGCCCCTCTGTGAGGCCTCTGCACTGCTGCTGTTGTGGTCTTCCTCACCACCAGCACTTTATGCTTGACACATGGCCGCCCGTCTGTAAGGGTTCTGTGTGCCCCCTGCACAGTGTATCTGCTTCCTCCTTCTAGTAGCAGCTCATCACAATGTTCGATGACCTCAAGCTGGTTTCTGTTGTTCACACAAGCGGAAATATTTGGGCATAGCATCCAAACCCCTTCGTGCCACTTAAAGGTCGATGATGCAGGGTGGCTGAGGAAGCTCGCGCAAGCAAAATCCCCTGGACACAGCAGGCAGCGTAAGCCCGCTCCACACATGTCTGACTCCCTGCTGGTGACGGTGCTGGTCCTAGCATTGGCCAGTGTCGTTTGGTTCAGGAGGAAAAGAAGGCAGCAGAGCCTGCACCAATTCCAGCAACAGCAGCGCCAGCACCAGGATCAGAGACCTCCTGACGCACAGCAGACTGGGGTCGGCTGAGAGCACCTTGTTGGGTCTCTTCTGTCATCTCGCATTTCAAATGCTGTCAAATTGGGACTTTTTGGGGGGACTTGCATGTCTCCCACAGCTCTTTCACTGCAGCTTGTCATTGGTTTGTGACTAGTACGTCACTTGGCCCTGCTCACACGTGATACTCAGCTGAAGAAAATCCACAGTTATGAAGCAAACAAGCTCCAGTCTTGAGTGCAAATCACGGCTGCAGCAATGCCGCCAGTGAGGACAAGTGAGACCTGCCCACGAGGGACAATCTGCGACTGATCACAGCGCTTAGGAAAGGGCACAAAAGGACTGTATTCAGTCAGTTCTGGCAGCAAAGGCAGGCATCCTCAGGCTGGTGTGGCACAGTCCAAGGACAGAACCCACCCTGATGCTGGAGAAAGAGCTCCCTTTGTACCGTTCTGACCAGGCCATGCCAGCCGTCAGCAGTCCAAACAACACAAGGACACCTGCTGGCCAGGATGCCAATCTACCTTGGCCATGCAGGTGTCTGAGGAGGCAAACGCATCCTGAGGACTGCAGTGCTTGAACAAGACAGAAGACCTGGAGTGCATCTGCATGCAAGTGCTTGTCAAAGAGCATGGGTGCCACGTGAGCATGTGGCCAGTTGCTGTGCAACCTGTGCCCACCATGGGTGCCAGCCGCATCTTGCAGCAGGGGTCTGACAGGTTTGTACCACAGTGCAGGGCAGCTACAGGTGTAATGAAGGGTTTTTTCTGAGGTGCATGCTCACCTGGCTGAACACGAAATGCAGATTGCACAGGAAGGAGAGGCGATCAGCTCTTTCACCAACACATGATTTCTGCGGTCAGGGAATTGCTGCAGGCATGCCACCAGCAGAGCAAGGTGAAGGAACATGTAGGTTGCCGTGGCCACCCACTTGCCCCCCAGCCCCAGCGTGCGCTCTGTGAGGGACACCAGGGACACACCCCCGGCTCCCAGGGAGCACATGGAGTTGAGGCCACCCCTGCGATGAGCAGGCCGCTGACAACAGAGTACAGTTGGCCGGCTGTGAGGGCGGCCTGCCTGCATGGAAACAAACTGGTAGTCTGACCATGAAAGTTGAGAGTATGGGGCTAGCTCTCAGAGCAGCCTGCATCCTGTGCAGCATTGGCAGTGGCGGTGATGGCAGGTAGCAGCAGCAGAGGTGCAGGCTTCTGCTGTCAGGGGGCGGTGGATCAACAGTTGGGTATAGGTCAGCAGGGGTGGGCATGAGGCATACTGCCTGCACGGGACAGATTGTGTTGAACAGGCATTGACATCAGAGTAGAGGTGGCTGGCTGTAAGCTGAGGACTGGAGACAGGAACCCTGCTGCCTGCAGGCGCATCAGCAGGAGAAAGCAGGCTGGGGGCCACCAATCCGAGCAGCAGTGGGGAACAGGAACCCTGCAAGAAGACATTGCTGCTGCAGCTTTTGCGAATGCAATGCAGGTGCCATGTCTTCTGTGAGGAGGCGTGTCCCACTGAGCCTGCGCGCAAGATCTGGCAACTATATAAGTCTGTCTGCGCATCAAATGCTGACTAGATCCTCGCTGCACACATTGGCAGCACAGGGAGGGCTGCATAGCCGATAGCACTGCTACGCCAATGCTGTACAGCTCTCCAGAGAGAGTCCAGATTGACTAGCACAATTGACCCAAGAGACTCAATAAAGCGCCAGTAATGTTCAGCATGCTGCCGCCGCTGCACTGCACGTAGGCAGGTAAAGATGAGCAAGGGCACATGGCCCCACGCAGCCTTGAAACTGTCCATGGCAGTCATCAGCCTAGCCGCTCATCCTTGTTGCCGAAGGCAGCCCTAGGATGCCGGCACCCACTGTGGTACCTGTCATTTTGCTGATCATGCACATCTCCACCATTGCACCTGCAACCAGCGCTGCTGCCTCAATGACGCTGGCAGGCTGGTGCCACATCTTGGCATGTACATGAGAGAACACCTGACATCCTTGCCAGGCTGCTGTGGTGTGTCCTTGGGTGCTTTATGCGGCCCAGCATGGATACATGAGAACCTACTGCCAGGTCTGCATTGCCTGGCATGCAGGGTGGTCTTCCTTCGGGCAGCATGTGGCTTGAGTCCGGCCGGTGAGAAGCACTATTTTGAGCATCCGCTGCAGCCTCTGCGTTGTTCAGCATTGACTGCCAGCGTATATAGAGCGTTAAACGATGCTCTTGAGCTTATCCGCCCGCAGCTGGCACTGTGGAAGCTGCCGACCTAGCATTCGGCGAGCGGCCTGTCGCTGTTAGGGCTGCAATGAAGGTGGTGTTGCCTGTGGGACTGGTGACCGCCTGCATCTCGATAGGTCTGCTGCTGACAGCCCTTCTGGTACCAAGGAAGATCAATCAAGTCGTGGAAACTGGTCTAAGGGAGCAGACGATCTGGAAGGCAGACTCCCCTGCTGATGTGCACGAGCACTACCTGAGGAACGACCGCCCAGGAGACCCACCGTTGTGAGTAGCTAAGATGATGTTCCTGCTGCAGCACGAAGTGCTCCCCAAGAGTGCTCTGTCAATCATCAATCAAGTGTCAGACAGCATCTTACAGTGCCTGCGCTGGCTTTGCCAGCTGGGTTACGCAGTGCGCCCACAGGACGGCGCATAGACGTAGACTAATAATGATCCTGCAAAACAGGCGGCAGCCCAAGAGCTTGCAGCATGCTGCTGGGAGGCGATGGTCAGCAATGTGCATGTTGTGCGCTGATGTCCTGCCTCCTGAGTCATTGCCAGGCCAACACTTTCACTGGCTCACAGTGACCATCTTCGCATGTCCAACAGGAGGCTTCGTATGGCTGAAACCCCTACTATAATCTGCTGGCAGATATCCCACCCAGACCTATAAGACAAGCGCTCCCTCTGATGATGCGGAATGTTGGCCTGCAGGCCATTATGCCAGGGGTCAGCATCGGTCCATATCTGTTTCCAATGCGCATGCCTCATACACTGCTCCAGACTTCGTTGCCTCTGCTGCAGATATGTGCACTTTTACGTCTTCAACATCACCAATGTGGAAGAGGTGCAGGCTGGTGCCAAGCCTGCACTGCAGCAGCTGGGGCCCTACACGTACACAAAGCACAGCAGGAAGCTGGACGCCCGCTTTGACGTGGCGGGCCGGGTGCACTTCAAGCCCTACACCTTCTATACGGTGAGTCCTGCAACACGTCAAACCCTGCAGGGCTGGATCGCTGCCCTGAGCAGCAGCTCAGGTCTAGTATGCTTTTATGTTGAAGGGCTGATGTATTGCTTGGCCAGGCCAGGTGTACCTGATGTGTTGCGTGATTGCGTCCTTTCATGTATGGCATTGGTGAGTCCAACAGTATGGTGATGGCTTGGCTTGACCAGCCACACTGCAAGAGCTGCGTAAACTAATGTTGGCAATGGTTCAATGCCTGCTGTCACTCCTATTTCTGGGCTCTCACAGCAGCATGCCATACCCACTGCACCTTGCATCCTTTTGGCATGCCCAAGGTCCCCAATCTCGACGTTCCCTGCAGGGCCCTGTGCATGACCTATCCAGGCTGGCCTCAGCAATATGTTACAACTCACCTGCATCCTGAATGCAGGCTGCTGCACCACACCCTATGGCCACAGGCCCCTTTGACTGCCCCGCAAGATTCAGTGGATGACCCGATGAACAGCACGTGTCAGAGCGCAGAGTGTTGCGCACCCCTTGCTGCACAGCTCAGTTCCCTGTACCTTTGCATGCAGGGCCCTGTGCACGAGCTGACCATTGGCAGTCTGGCAGACGTGGTGTACACTGCCAACATTCCCCTTCTGGGAATTTTGGCCAACGCAGACCCCCGAGGTGACCACCACTTCCTGCAGACTGCCATCAAGGCCGCCACAGAGGTGCTGGACAGGAATGACACCACAGGCTTGTTCATGCGGCGCACTGTGGAGGTGAGAAACCCTCAGGGTTGCAAGAGGCATGGGGACTGTCTGCACCACACAGGGGTGAGGGCACCAGATCCATCACAAAGGGTGAAGGCAGCATACTAAGAGAAGTGTCTGCCAGTAAGGAGTTTGGCAGGAACAGCAACAGCGCCCTCTTCAAGAGGCGCAATGTTGAGGTGAGGAGCCCTCAGGGTTGCCCGTGTTGCAGGGGTGGTAGCTGTGACAGGCGAGTATCTGCATCACTGGGGCGAGGGTACCAGGAGGAATGTGTGCGGGGAGAGGCTAAAGGTAGGAAGAAACCCACTGGGCTGTTCATACGGCAGCCTGTCAGGATGGGCACTGTCAGCTTTGCTAGGGAGGGTACATGTTGGGGTGGGCGCAGCCTGCATGAGGTCAATGCACTGTGCAGGGAATGGGCTTTCTTGAAGAGGCATACACGCTCTGCTTGCTGGATGCAGTGCCTGCCTTCACACCATCAGGCCCACATCGACCATTGCTGGCTTTGAAGTCCACCAGCAAAGACGTCTTGGTGCTGCAGGAGTTGCTGTGGGGCTATGAGGACCCCCTGCTGGCCAAGCTGTCCTGGGTCAAGCCCAACCTCCCGACAAGCTTCCGCCTCATACAGAATGCCACCTCAGCTGCAGAGGCGCTGGAGGGCACCAGCACAGTGATAAACACAGGTGACAGCTGTGTGCAGCTTGTGTAGCCCAGCTGTTGCAGGCACCGGCCAAGACATTGGCAGGTGCCAGCGCCTAAGGGACGGCGGCAGGCAGGCTGGCGTCAGGAGGCAGGTCCCCTGGGCATGCCCCTTGGCAGAGCTGAGCCTGCGACCAAGCTGGGTGCTACCTGCCTGTGACTGCAGTGTTCATCGGCGTCCTGCAGCCACCAGGGAACCAGAGTCGTCACACCACACTGCCCCTGGCCTTGTGCACTCTGTCCTCCCTGCGTCAGCCAGCCACTTCTATTGCAGCACAAAGCCCTTTACTGCGGCCCCATGTTGCACAGGCAGCGCCAGCATCAGTGCAGCCCTGGACACCGTGGCTGAGTGGCATCTCACCAGCACAACATGGCACACACAGCATTGAGGACCGGTCCCTGTCCTGCCCTGTGCAGGCAGCGCCAACATCAGTGCGGTCATGGACACAGAGGTCTGGCACAATCTGACGGTGATCACCAGTTGGCGTCCGCCCTTTGTGGAGGCGGTCAGGGGCACCGATGCAACTCAGTTCCGGCCAGGGCTGGGTGCAGGAGACCGGGTGCAGGTCTGGGCAGGTGAGGGGCTGATGCCAGGGCGTGTGCATCTGAATCGACAGCAGGTAGCGGGGAACACTGTTACCAGCCATGTGCTGGGGTTGGGGACCCAGTGCAAGAGTCGACAGGTGAGGCTTGCTGCTCAGCTGTGTGCCCCTCCAGTCTGATTTGGCACACATCCGTCTCTAAGGCTCACTTCTTGCATCTGCTGCGCATCACCTCGCGGCAGGCTGTGGGAGGCACTCACACCAAATTCAGGCCTAGCTGTGGGTATCAGGGCGCAGGTCTGGGCAGGGACGATGAGATGGCCACACATTGCATCTTAGTCTCCCTCTTTCCCTGCTGCAGAGGATTTGTACAGATCAGTCACCTTTGTCGTGAACGAGACCACAACAGACCTGAATGGCGTCAAGCTGCAGCGCCTGATGCCAGACCCTGCCAATGGCAACCCGGACGCCAATTACTTCCAGAGGATCCAGGGACTCATGAACATCACCAGCCCCACTGCTGGAGGCAAGGAGGCATCCCTTCTGCATGCTCAGGGAGTGCCTGCCAGCAACTGTAGGGCTGCGGCGGCAACACAGGCCGCAGATCCCAAAGCCATGCTCACTCAGCAGGTTCTGGTGATGCAGCAGAGGGTCGGGGCGCTATCTGTGCCTGTGCAAGGACTCATAAATCACACCAGCGCCACAACTGCAGACCAGCATCCTCATCTGGGTTGTGGCATCAGCTGGGCTTGTGCAGGCAAGGCCTTCTTGGCAAGCAGCTTTGGTGCTGATCTGCAAAAGCCTGCTGCAGCTGCACTGTTGGGTGTGAGCTGGCTTTAGCTCTCAGCCACGAATCATTGGGGAGCATGTTAAGTGAGACATGCTGCACAGGGCTGCGCTCATGTTGGACACACCTCATATCTCGAGGCTTATGCAAAGGTCATGCACAGAAAGGCATCAGCAAAGCCATTGTGCACCTTCTGTTGTTATACCAGACACTGCATCCAGTTGGAGATTTGCAGGCACTTCATAGCTCAGATTAGCACTCTGACTGTGCCCTGCGGGCCTTGAGGAGGGGCAGGGTGGTATTGTTCTGGCCATGTCCCACTTCCTGTACCACTTGTGTGACCTGAGTTGACTCCAGGCCCTCACAACACTTCGTACGTGGTGCGCTGCAGGCCCTGGCGGGAGGGGAGGCCAGCAGGGCCCCCACCTGTTCCTGTCTCAGGCGCACTTCTGTGGGGCAGACTCCCAACTGGCAGAAAACGTGAGCGGCCTGAGCTGCAACATCAGCAAGCATGTGACCTACCTGGATGTGGAACCTCTTTCAGGTAAGACAGCCTTTGTGAGCCTAAACACGAGGCTGGGCAGTGAAGTATCAAGGTCACTTGGCTGGCCTGCGAGCCCCTCTCAGGAGGCAGCCTTCCTAGTTTGTGCTTGGCTTGGTCAGTATGCCTCCCCTGAGGTGCCTCCCTTTTGTCCAGCAGTGCGACCCTCCTCTGAAGAAGCAGCCTGATTGGAGCCTGTCCGTATGGCAAGCAGTGTCTGCCTTGCTGGGCATCAGCCCTGTAGAGCCTCAAGCGGCCACATTTGCCTGTTTGCATTGCTCACGAGGCTTGCCCTTGTCCAGCAGCAGCCATGCAAATGCTGCTGTCTGGCCTGCCGTGCTGCACCTTGTCTTGGTGGACTGCCTGCAGGCATCACCTTCAGGGCTGCCAAGAGGCTGATGCTGTCCACAGAGTGAGCCTCTTCTGTTGTCAGCACCCTGTGTTGTCATACTCAATCCAGTTATTGTTTCGACTGCCTGGGCGTGGCATCTGGATTCAGCTGTCCACGGAGTGAGCCCCTTGTGCTCTGTTGTCAGCATCATGTGCAGTGATGCTTGGCCCAGCCACTGAGTCATTTGCTTGCGCCTGGCACCCTGCCGCATTATAGCCTGCAAGCTGCCGGCCCCCTGCAGCAGTTCGTGCTGCAGGTTCTCAAGTATGTGGAGTGTAATTGAGCCAAGCGTGGTAGACACAGTTTTGCCAGTTTTCTGGGTCGATGAGTCATCTGAGGCCACAGAGACACAGTGCAATCAGTTTGTCAGCAAGGTGGGCTGACCCCTGTGCTGTCGATGACCAGATATCTTGCTCCATTGCTTTGGCTTTGCATTGGGCTGATGAGATGCGATGACTTGCAGGTGTATGGCGCAAGGCTCACTAGCAGGCTGGTGCATGGCATATGCCTGGCAGTGGCCATCTTGATGGGATGCATAGCATTCATCTGCTTGACCGAGCCTTTCTGGAACGACAGTGGTGACACCAAATCAGATGTGGAAGAGCCGCTGCTGGCAGGGCAGCCTCAGGCAGCCTCAGAAGCACCTGCCACTGCAGCCGCTGAGCCAGCAGCGTCTGCAGGAACACCAGCTGCAGATGAGGCTGCTGCATCTGCTGCAGCGCCGTCTGCAGACGAGGCTGCCACATCTGCTGCAGCGCAGTCTGCTAATGGAGCACAGCCCTCCAGTGCTTCAAGAACACCTGGTGGCGGCAAAGAAGCTGCCAAGTCTGCCCAGAGTGGGCCTGTGGGATCACATCCAGTCTAGACTTTGCTTTGATCTTTGACTGACAACAGTACTGATTTCATGTCATGAATTGGTCAATGAACTGTCTTCTGATTTTGGTCTCAATGCATGCCTTGCTGACATGAAATAGCTGATAAAATGCATGCTTCCAGGCACGGGCCGGCGGCTCTTGAAAGGATGGGATGCACTGGCACATTTGATTCGAATTTGCTAGAGTGACATTTGGTCTCAGGCTTGCCACCAGGTGCCGTTCGACAATGAGCTACATATATGTCCGCTTGCACAGCAGCTGGGAGGCACTGAAAGTGGCACAGGGGATGTCAAACACCCCTGCCCCTGGTGTGGGGTTGCTGTTTCAATCTAGCAGGCGTCCAGGTGCTCTCATCAAGCGACAGGCTCAAATGCACCTTCAATAGCTGCAGTAGTCCTCGTCATCCTCCCCCCAGGCGCGTCGGCTGTAGGTGCTGCCCGCATAATAGCTGGAGTAGCCCCTGCAGGCAGGGGTAGATAGCAGCTGTAAGGCAACACGAAGGGAAGGTCGGGAGCCCTAGCTGTGAGGTGTTAGTGTGGTGATAGCTTCAGAATTGCTGTGAAGTGCAAACTGCAAGGTGGCTCCCTTGTATTCAAGTAAGCCCCTGAAGGCTATGGGACATCCAGGTCCAAAAAAAATTTGGTGTGCCGCCTGATAATGGTGCAGTTCAGAGTGCAGTGAAGCCAGCTTGCATCCTGCACTAGGCAGCGCCTGCCAGTGACAGGCTGCTTGACAGTCAAGCGTCCTGTGGGGGTTTTGCAGCTCGCCCAGCAAGAGGGCACCAGCCCTGACTGTGCCCATGCATATGTCCATCAACGCGAGGCAGAGGCCAGGTGCCCAACATGTGCTTGGCCAACCAGCAGGTAGAGCACTGACATTGTCGACCGCACACACAGCCGGTTGGCTAGGGCCTGCCAGTGTCAAAGCACAACGCCCATGCACAGCCCTTGCATCCACTGCAGGGGCTGTGCGCGCAGCGGCCTTACTTAGACTGCCTCTGGCTGTAGCAGAGCACAGGCATGGCCTGGGGACTGGGCAAAGTAGGCAACATGTCTCAACACGACAAGAGTCAGGCCTCGCCCACGGACACAACTCAACTGTGACGCCCATGCAACGGCCCACTGTATGAGTTGCAATAAGGCCTGTAGGCTGGCCTGCTGGCACGGACACATGCTACAATGCAATGAATCGGTGGTGGGCATGTGTTCTACCTTTCTTGCTGAGCATGTGCAAATTCTAGGCTGCACACACCTGTGGTCAGGCCTGCCATTGCTGGCGCTGGAGCGCTGGTAGTGCCCATAAGTCTGCTGGTACCCGTTAAACCCCCCAAACTTGGCCGGCCCCAAGTCGAACAGCTCCTCGTCAAAGGCCCGGCGCTTTATGGGGTCTGACAGCACCATCTGGGCCTCGCCAATGCAGGTGAACAGCCAGTGAGCTTCAGAACGCACCCGTGCCTGGATCTGCACAAGCAGGTCAAAGCAAGGCAGTGACGTGGGGTTGACACCCCTCTGGGCCGCACTGATGCCAGTGGACAGCAAGTGGGTCTGAGACGGCCTGTGTGTCTGGAGCTGCCAAGGCAGGACAGGACAGATAAGCCAGGCCGTCACATGCATGGAGATGAGGAGGCGATGGGCCATGTTGCACACCTCTTGCAAGGGCAGGTCTGCATGCTCACTTGCTACTGTCCAGCGTGAGTTGACAACAGCAGGTTGACCCATGTACCAGGCTTTCAATGGCACACCAACTCTTGATGCCAGCTTTCTTTCCTTTGTCAAACTGGCACAAGAGCCTCCTCCAAAAGACAAGATGCTTGCCTGACAAGACAACTACAGACATACTGATCTCATGTTGCTCACCTCGCTGGTGTCTGGCATGACTGTTCCTGAGTCCCCCAGGCTGGCAGCAAAGCGGCAATGCACCAGCGCCTTGTCGGGGTGGAAGCGCAGGGAGCTCTTCTTGTAGGCTTTCCGCACCTGCAGTCATGTCCTATAATTGGGCAGCATGCCGGCAGCTCGTCGCAGCTTGCATGCAGCCAAACTCAGCAAGAGGGCTTGCCGAGCTGCTCCCTTTGTATGGGCTTCAGACCCTCCATGGGGCGATTACATTGGCCTGTGCATGTTGTTAGGTGCAGCTCCGCCACATCCCCACAAGCAGAGACTCACTCAATGCAGCAAGATGGGCAAAGAGCTTAGCCCATACAATACAACTTGCATCGTGTGTGGTGCAAACCCTACCCAACCAGCAGGAAGCCACCTTTCCCCCTCATTGCTGCACGTGTTGCTGAGCACCTGAGCAGCACCCTTCCTGTCGCCCCAAGGGGACCATGGTGTTGCACAGGTGTGGTGCCCCACCAACTGCTTCACACGAGCCTGGGTGTTGATGTAATGTCATCATCTCTGTCATGCAGGTCTGCTCTAGCACCATCAGCCTGTGGTGGTGCATCTTTGCCAGGCTATGGGCGCCTCAGCTGCAGCTTCAGAAGGCGTTGATAGTGTACAGTTGGGCAGCCCCACACATGCTCCCACAAGAGGCTCTGCAACTCTGACTTGCTAGACAAGCTCCAAGCATGCCTAATTCAGCGCCATCCGCCTGTAGTGGCTCACCTTGTACCTTCAAGTGTACCTTGGCTTCGTTCCCAGCAGGCAGTTGTGTGGCAGCCCCACACATGGCCTCACAAGAGTCCCTGCAACCCTGGCCTGCAACGCAAGCTCACCTCCTCTGTTGTGCATCCCCGCTCCAGCCCCAACAGCTTGTAGTGGTGCAGCTTCTGCCCTCTGCGGGCTGCAGTTCGGGCCTCCTGCAGGCGTTGCTGAGCAGACTTCCTGGCAGAGCGCTGCTCAGCTGTCCGGCTGTTTTCTGGCAGGGCCTGAAGCAGGCTCTCCAGGGTGGCCACAGCTGCCTGGCTGCAGCGCACCTCCAGGAGCAGGGATGCCAGCCGCGAGTGTGCCTGCAAGACATGAGGGGTACAAGCATGGATTCGACGCAGCGCACCTCCAGGAGCAGCGATGCCAACCATGAGTGCGCCCCCCAAGACACGAGGGGTGCGAACATGATTTGATGCCTTGCCTGGCTTCAGCGCACCATAGGCCGCAGGCAGAGTAGCCGCATGTGAGGTTGCAGGCCGTCTGATCAGCACTCATCACCCATTCAAAGCTTGAGCATGTCCCTGCTTTGCCGAGGTATATTGAGCCTGCAATGTCACCCCTGCCAAGCATCACTCTGACATCGCAACTTTTGTTAGAACAAGACTTCGATGAGCTCTGCATGGAGAGCTGAGCCCAGCACTGCAGAGAGGAGGCCTTATGCCAGCCCTTACGGCCAGCCCTGACCAGCCGAGCACCCATATGCCGTGGCCAGCTTCAGGCTCATCCTGTTGAATACGCTCTCAAGCTGCAGGCCCAGGACAATGTTGACACCCTGTATCACGCCATTTCCCTGAAGCACCTGACTCAGGCACCTGCCAGCACAGCACCGAAGCACGCAGCCAGTGGCAGACAGCCAGCACTCTCATGCCAGCTGTGTGGGGTAGGGCTTCATTCAGGCCTCACCCACCTTAGTGAAGCTTGGATCCAGCGCCTTGGACCGCAGGCAGTCAGCAATGGCCTCCGGCCAGGCCTGTAGCGCCTGGTAGGCAGCCGCCCTGTTGCTGTGCAGCACAGCAGCAAAGGCGGGGGAGGCGTTGTCGCAGGCCGCCACCGCTGCAGTGTAGCGCGTGACGGCCTCGGCCCATGCTTGCCGTTTGAACGCCCTGCAGGACGCAGCTGTGTGTCAGCTGCCGGCACAAGGTGCTGCGGTGTATCAGAATGCTGGCTTGCCCTGTGCCTGGCGCTTGGACTGCATTGCAGCAGCAGGATGAGAAGCGCACCGGCTTGCAAAAAGGTGTGCTGCTTCACAGCCATGCAGGATAGAGACAAGGTGTTAAGACAGTACAATGGATGGCTGCATTGGCCTGAGCCGGCTGAGCAGCAGCAAAGTGGGTCACATCAGTTCCAGCACCATGTGCAACAAGGATAGTGTGCTGGCTGCAACATCGACAGCTCCAAGAGAGATTTGCACACACTGTTCTGGGTCTGCCATGATCTGGACCAGTACACCAGGAAGGGGATCAAAGTGCTTCTGCGGCATTGGGTGGAAGCCCGGGCACAGCATGCTACCCACATTTGGATGAATCACAAGACAGTGTAGACTGGCTAACACAGGTGGACCAACTTGCAGCCAGTATGTGTCAGGCTTAGCAGGCATGCAACAACTGGGCATCAGCAAGACCTCACACTTATGGTGCAGCAAACTCCAAGTCTTGCCAGTTGTTTTGCTGATGTAGACTAGCAATGTGCCTTGGTACATGCACAGCTGCAACACTCACTCGTTGCCAGCCTTCTTCAGGTCAAGCATGTCATCCAGCATCCTGATGAGTTCTCTGGCCTGATTGGGCCCTGGTCCCCCCTCAGTGCCCTGTGTCATGCGCTCCCCCTGCAACTTCAGCAGCCCCTGCTGCAACAGCTGCTTGGCCTGCAGGGCAGTACATGTAAATGTGGCCCTCCTGCCAGCCAATTCTCAGCCTGAGCAGGTGCACTGTGGCAGTTCAGGCCTGCAGGGTGGGAAGCAGTACTCGTCTTAACTTTGTACACCTGAGCAGCAAGGCTATGCAATCTATGATGCAGCAGCCGCTGCGCCTGCATGAAGCATGTTTTGAGTCTGACACACGGGCAAAGCCAGCTGCCAAGCGCACGCCAGTACATCCTGTGCAGGCCCTGCTGCATGAGGGGCAGGATGCACAACACCATTATTGTGGGAAGGTATGGCCTGCATGGCAGTGGCTGCTTGCCCACAGGAAGGCTCCACAAAGCAAGCTGGCCTGCGTGCTGCATGGGCAGATCGACACTGATGGCTGCCCTTCAAGTGCTCCCTGTGTACATGACAAAGATGCTGCAGCTGCTGCATGAGCTTTAGCAGTGCTCAAGAAGCTTCTCCAGTGCTCTGATGAGCCCACTCTGTGACCTGAGGACTGCTCAATGAGCCTACATTTGTTGAAGCAGACCACAGGATGACAGCACATGCACAACAGAGGTTAGAGAGGACACTGCAGTACCTGGCATGCTTGTGGCACAGTACCCACCAGCTCAAGCTCTCCCAGAAAGAAATGTGACTGTGCACAAGTCCACCACGCCCAGTGCTGCGCAGTGGGGCGGTCGCGGGAGGGAAAACTGTGCTCCTGCGCTAGCTTCAGGGCCTGGCTGAACCTGCAGCAAGTGCGAAAAGGCTGGCCAACCTTTACACAGGTGTTTCTTCCAAAATGCAGCAGGTGCGCACAAAGCCTGTCTTGTCCTCCAGTATTTGAGCACTGTTGGCCTGAAGGTGGGCTCTGAGGAAGGGCTGAGATGCGTCAGGTTTGTTGGGCTGGCACCATACCAGCAACAGGCAGACACCATGGAGCTGGGACTCACTGGCGGGACTTCAGCAGA
This sequence comes from Asterochloris sp. CNOR1, assembly GCA_963969365.1. Taxonomy (NCBI): domain Eukaryota; kingdom Viridiplantae; phylum Chlorophyta; class Trebouxiophyceae; order Trebouxiales; family Trebouxiaceae; genus Asterochloris; species Asterochloris sp. CNOR1. Next base: position 1,153,833 of record OZ017762.1, read on the forward strand.
AGTGAAGCCTGCAGGACGATGCACTCCTGGCTGAATGGGCAAAAGCCCTCTGGCCGCACCAGCTGATGCACAAGGGACTGCGCCTGCCTGATGGCCTCTGGCGTGGCAGCCTGTGCCACTTCTGACTTGGCCTGCAGCAGAAGGATTGAAGTCTGAAAAGGCTGGAGGCATGTGCTGTGTGCCTGTCCGATGGCTTCTGGCAGCCAGGCCACTGTTCTACAGTAGCGCGAAAGCAGGTAAAGTTCTGCCTGCATCAGGTGCACCTGCATGGCTCCCAGCAGGCTTGCTGTGCTTGTGCCCGTTCTGGCCTGCAGCAGAGGAAGTTCTGCAGCTACCGGCTGCTGCAAGAGCAGCTGATAGCCATTGATTGCAGGACTTGTGTCACATGTGCCACGGAGCTGTGGATAGTGCATGAGTGCCTGTCTGTTGGGACAGGTGGTAAAGATGGGTTGCAGCCAGGTTCTTGCATATAAAGCTGGCAGGCTTCAAGGAGCCACAACCTCTGCAAAGCTCTGCATCAGAATTCCTGCAAGAATTTTTGGACCAGCAAAGCCTGACGGCAGGCCACTGGCAGCCAGGATCAGAGTGGCATCAGGTGAGACAGGACTTGATGCTCTGACACCAGCCTCCAGAATGGGTGCTGCGCATCAGACAGATGCTGGGCAGCTGCTGGCAGGCACGCACAAAGATGCTCACATCTGCAGTCGACCAGAGCTTGTGTCTTCAAGCAGCTGCAAAACATCCTGCATGCCTGCCATCCGCTTGGCAGGCACAGTCCTGGGATGCCAGCAGCCAAACCCAAACCTGTTTTCACAAACTTTTGGGCATCTCTTGACTTTTGCAACTTGGTGTGCAACCACACGCCTTTGACAGCGTCTGCATCCTGCAAGCCTGCACTTCAGTGTTATGCACAGTAAGCCTAGAGCAGCTCACCTCCTCCAGCAGCCTCTTGGCATCGCTCAGCTCCTGCATCTTAGTCTGCCACTCCCGTGGCAGCCTGCTGCCTGCTGGCAGGGCAGCCTGGAATTGCTGGAGGATGACCACTGCCTCATCAAAGCGAGCCAGCTTGATGAGACAGGACGCAGTGCGGGTGGCCGAGCGGAAGTTACCCATGTCCAGCTGCAGCAGGTGTAACATGGTCTTAGTCTGTTTGCTGTCATCAGCATGTTGTTTGAGCTGGCAAACAGGGCAGCATAGCAAGTAGACAGGTCGTGGGCACATGGTGAGGTACATGATAACAGCTTCACCTGCAGCAATTTGACTGGCCTGCGTGCCTTGCATGCAGGGGCAATCTTCACAAGACCGCAGTCAGGCCCATGCAGGCAGCTGAGATGAACCGGCCAGCACCCAACTGCAGCAATTTGATGGTGCAACAGGCTCGTGCTGTGAGAGGCAACCTGGACATGACAGCGTTTAGGTTGAGGTGCAGACATGTAGGCGATCCATCTGCAGGCAGGGCAAATTGGGGGTGACTGGAGCAAAGCATGACATCCCAGCTCAATGAATGCAGGACAGTGCAGGAGGAAGGCCTGGGTGTTGCCAGCAACCATCTGCAGAAGACAAGGCTAGTCACGAGCTCCTGGGTAAGCAGGCTGATGTATGGCAGGTCACTTAGGGGTGCACAGGGAGCATCACATCCTGCCACACCAAGTGTACTGGATGGAAACATTGATGGCAGCCCCATGCAGCTGGGGTGGACTGTCAGTCTGAAGCTGGGGTTTGAGCGTGCTCCTTGCAGCTAGGCAGCGGCTCACCCTCACTGCCCGTTGGCTGTCCACCAGGGCTGGCAGCGGCTTGCTCAGCTGCAGCTGACAGGCTGCGCGATTGCACAGCAGCTTGACTAAGGTCTCCCCTTGGAGCACTCCAGCCTCTTCAAGCTCTCCTATCCCCTGCAGGAAGGCGGCCAGCCTGATGCTGCATGTCACATGCTGACTGTGGACCACTAGCACTCAAATTTCAACATCATCTGCAGATGTGCACCAGATGAGGTGTCAAAACATGCAGACTGTGCCAAGCAAAGCAGGTGCCTGTGATGATCAAGCAGTCGTCACAATATCAGTTGACCCACCTGCCGAGCTTTATGATGATGCCCCTGGTACAACTGCTCCCAGAGTCTCACTGAGAGTGACCTAGCCAAGCGCAGATTGTGGCAGCAGGGCAGCGCACCTTGCTGTAGTCCTGCTCAGCTGCGCCAAAGCGAGCCCGCTGGAACGCAGCATTGCCATCGTTGCGGCAGCTATCTGCCCTCTGGGTTGCCTGCAGCTGCTGCTCTGTCAGATGCTGCGAGGACCCTGCTGCTGCAGCAGCCCCAGCTGCCTGCTGCGGGCCAGGCTCAGCAGCATGTGGCGCCAGGGGTGCTTCTTCTGCTGCCTGAACTGCTGCCTCATGCATGAGGCGGGGCAGCAGGCGGTGCTTCATACAGGGTGGCACCCCGCTGGATTGCAGCACAGAGCCTGCAGGTGCCTGCTGGGAGCAGGTGCAGGGGTACACCTGCAGGCAGTGCAGCAGCAGGCATATTAGACTGTGCCATGCCTGGGAGCGTCACGTGTTGGAGCTGCTGCCGCCTGAGCTGCTCTCTCCTTGGCCTAATGAGGCACGCGGCGGGGCAGCAGGCGGTCGTTCGTACAGGATGCTGCCCCACTGGATTGCAGCGCAGAGCCTGTGGGCGCCTGCAGGGGGTCAGGTGCAAGAGGTACTGCTGAAGCCCATGGGAGGGCAGTATCATGTGGCATTTGAAAATTTGCCACGCCTGAGAGGGTGCAGCTTGGAGCCTGTACATGCCTGCTGTGAGCAAGTGCAGGCTTGAAGCTGCGGGCAGGGCCACAGCATGTGCATTAGTGGGAGTGTGCCACGCCTGAAAGGGTGCAGCACTGGCCTGTGGAGCACTGGCCTGCACAGACAGACCTACAAGCAGTGCAGCAACTTGTGGCATGCTTAGGGAGGCCATCTTCACATCATGCTGCAGACAGCACAGAACGCCAAGGCGCGCAGCAAGGCTGCAACCTATATTTTGCGCTCATCTGCCCCAGTAAGCCACAGGCAGGGTGTCCAAAGGTCCTGGCATAGATGCTGGCAGTAGCGCAAAAGAGCAACACTGCAGGATCCATTGCAGACCATGGCTGCAAACAGTGACACTGAGAGCGCAGACCCTTTCGGTACCCACCAATTCCTGCCGGGCCATGGGCGAGGCGTCCACCCCTTCTGCCCCGCCCGGGGCCCCTGGAGCTAGCACGCAGCCGCGCCGCATCACGCCATCCATTCACATCCCGAATCTCTCACCTGCCCCTGCCAGGTTATGGGCGAGGTGTCCACCCTTCCCCCAGGCCGAGGATCCCTGGGGCTGGCCCCGGGCCATGTCTCGCCATGTCCACCTCTGCCCCCAACAGCTGCTGCCCCCTGCCTCTGCCTCTGCGGCTGTTGCGCCTGGCTGCCATTGGCAGGGCTGCGCATGACTCCAATGCCGACCAGATCATCACTGCTTGAGTCTGAGTCAACAGAGGAGGAGGACTCTCCCGCAAAGTGCCTGCAAAGATGGATGCATTTCCCCTGGGGGATGCACTGCCTGAGCACATCGTAGCCTGCAAGCTTGTTCTCACGGTAGCTAAACCAGCACGCTTGCATGCGTGCAATTAGTGGGCTGAAGACAATGCTCGATCAGAGAGGATGAGCCGATCTGCAGGTGCCGAGCTCGCCTCTAGCAAGCAGAGCAGCAGAATGGTCAACCCAGATGGGGGAGCACAAGGACCTGATCTGCTGAGGAGGTCCCAATCCTTGCTACATCCACCAGGTGAGCAAATCATTGCCCATATCACCCGCAACCAGATCACATCTGGCCACTCAGTACTCGGGCTGCTCCCACAGCACAACCCACCTGCCAAAGTCCCACTCGCTGCTGACATCCTCTGGGCCCGTGGGAGCCTCCCCTGCATAGGGCCGTCGCCTGCTGAGGCGCTGGGCCTGCTTATTCACAGCCGCCTGAGCGTATGATGTTCCCTTCTTGCCTACAGGGCAAATCCTCCAAGCTCAGGGCGAGGCCAAGCACGGTGACGCGCTGTGCCTTTTGTGAACGTGGGAGCCTCTACACTCCCCTGCTGCAGAGCAAGGCTAAGCAGACAGAGATGCTGTGCTTTCTTGACTACACTTAGACAGATGAGGTACCCTTGTTGCCTGCTTTCTGCCTATCTGAATCATCGCATAATAATGTAATTGAGAGGCGTCGTGCAAATGAGCCGTAAGGTGAAGTATGAGGCCAAAGCAGACAGTATCACAGCCCCTGACTGGAACAGCACGATCTGTTGCAGGGGCGTCCTGGCTATTTTGGCAGCATGCTTCAGAAACAGTCTGCTGCAGAGAGCCAGTGCAGCGCAGATGCGTGTGCATGCACCCAGCAAGAGAATGCTTCTTGAATGGCAAGGCCGACCTGTTGAGGGGACCCGCCTCGACCGAGCCTTGTGGGCTGAGTGCGGCCGCTTGGCAGGGCTGCTTCGGGCAGCCCCACTGGCAGCAGTGCTAGAGAAGTCTGGCTGCTGTGCTGGGCCTGCTCCCTGCGTCTGGGACTGGCCAAATACAAAAGCCGGTGTCTGCCCAGTCCCTGCACCCTGCGGGTGACCAAAGGATGGGAACGAGAAGTTTTGCGGCTGAGGGGCCTGGCTGGCCTGTTGCCCAAAGCTAGAGGACGCCTCCTGGTGTGTGTGGTGCCCAAAAACAAAGGTCGGCTGTACCGGCACCCCTGGGGCCTGCTGACTGGGCGCCAGACCTGGCTGCTGCGACGCCTGAGCTCCAAAGGCTGACTCCGCAGGACAACCTGCCGACTGCCTAGATACCGGCGCCGGCTGCGAGGATTGCGCACCAAGGCCTGCCTGCCCGCGCGCACCTGCCGCATGCCCAAACACTGGCGGCTGCTGTCCAGCGCCAGGTACCTGACCTATGCCATTGGGCACGAAAGTAAAAGGGGCTGGTATTGGCAGTGAGGTTGGCTGCAGGCCAGCAGGGCCCCCAGAGACGTCTGGCGGCTTCTGGCTTGCAGGCATGCCACTGGATGCTGCTCCAGCAACAGGCGCCGCCTGAGTCCCTGGGTGGGGCCTGCTTGAGGCATCAGCACCAGGGCGTGAACCTGCCGTGCTGCCCGCACCAAACAAGGATGGTGCGGCAATCGGCCTTGCGATTGGCTGGCCAAAGAGGGGCGGCTGCTGCTGCACAGGGGGGGCTGCGCCACTGCCCGCAGCATCTGCCTGTTGCTGGCGCCAGGCCTGCTGCTGCTGCTCCTGCTGCTGGACAGGGGCAGCCTGCCTGGCTGGGCCAGCCCCTCCTGCAGGGGGGCCTCACGGTTGCTGCGAAGGCGGCCCCAGTGCTTAAAGGCAATGTCACTGTAATGACTGCACCACAGCATAATCGCTGCGATCACAGGGCACAGTTGCCAGTGTGGTGGCCGGAGCTTCATGCTGTGCGCCCGACACAGCACCTCAACCAAGTCATAACACTCAGCACATGCCTGACCGCAGCCCACCTGAGGGAGGTGCAGCGCCAGCCCTCCTCTTGCTGGGGCTCCTGGCAGGCTCCCTATGTGCATGGCCCATAGGCATGCCCCAGAAGCTGGGGGCCCTGAGAGGGCTCCCCAGCTCGTCGGCTGGTGCAGCATCACCTTCACACTGCCCCATGGGCATAGAAGCTGCCTGCCCCAGCCTTGATTCAGCTTTGGACCCCACTGCGCTGGGGGCAGCTCCCAGAGGGGAGTGGGAGCCCCGGGTGCTGCCGGGGGCATACCTGCCATGCCGCTGCCGTGAAGCCCGCCTGGCGGCGTTGCCTGGCGGCGTGCTGGCATCAGGGACTGCTCCAAATTGGAAGGCTGCTGGCGCTGGGGCGGCCCCAAAGCTGACTGGAGGCGAGGGGAAGCCAGCAGACGCTGCAGCCTCCGAGCTGCCTGCACCGCCCTGTCCCCCAGCAGCATCGGTGGGTTGCCCGCTTTGCTGCGCTGCTGCGGCAGGGACGCCAGCCTCAGCGCCTGCAGAGGGCACCTGAGAAGACCCAAGTCCATTGCCGGCCTCCGCTGCCGCGCTCCCCTCTGCAGGCTGTGCAATGCCAGCACCCTGCTGCTGCTGTTGCTGCTGCTGCTGTGATGACATGCCAGAGAGTGAGCCACCAGCAGCAGCAGGGGCTTGGTCCCCCCGCGCCTCCGCCTGTGGCTGTCGCTGAGGAGCTGCGGCACCATCTGCCTGAACGCCTGCCTGTGCCTTAGCTGGACGTGCTCTGTCCTGGGATCCAGCACTGCCTGATGGCCCAGCCAGCTGGACTTTTGCCTGGAAGGCTGCCTCCAAGCCGGTGGGCGCATGCATGGGCCCGCAGAGGTCCATGGCCTGGAACCTGCCGGTCATGCACTTGACTCTGATTCCCGTGGGTCCAGAGTGGCGAGGTGGCTGGCGTTCCTGAGCTGCTCCCTCCTGCTGCTGTCCTGCTGGCTGCTGCTGGGGTATCTGCCCATCAGCACCGCTGCCAGCAGCAGCAGCAGGCTTCGCCCCGGCCTCCCCATCAACCCCGCTTGCCTTCTGCTCAGAGGCGGCTGACAAGTCCAGCTGTTCCTGCAGATCCCGTGCTGCTGCGTCTGCAGCCAGATTGGGGTCCTGTGGTGCCTTCTGACCGCGCTCCTGAAACATGGCTGGCGTGAAGCTGGGCTGGGCCAGCGGCGATGCGCTGACTGCACACAGAGTAGCAGCAGTTGCAGGAGGAGCAGCAATTGCATGCTTGCAGGCAGCACATGGCCGTTGAACTTCAAAGACAGCAGCCAAAGCATACAGCATGCCATTGCCATGGTCTGCTGTGCATGCGGGAGGGTCATCAAGTCCTGACGATGGCAAACCCCAGCGCAGCACATGACCGGCAAAGCGCGGGGGTCTGGCTGCAACCGAGCAGGCAGTCGCGCAAGGAGTCGTGAGCACACAGGCCTGAGGATGGGCAGCTGTGCAAGCCATTGTGTGCAGGCAGCCCCAGCCCTCACCAAAGGGCGTGTCAATGGACATTGGGGAGTAGTCATAGGCCACGCTCATTGGAGTCCCTTCTGCCAGCCCTGGCGTGCCACCTGCAGCAGCTGCAGCAGCCATGGCTGCTGCTCTGGGCGTGTGCCTGGCATCGGCACGAGGAGTGCCTCGAACAGGGCGCCTGTTGTGGCGGCTCATACTCTGCGTGGTGCTGCTTGTGCCTGAAGCAAAGTGCAGACAGCTAGGTCAGCAACTACTTCTGGCAGTCAAACAAACAGGTGTGTCTTTTGCAGCAAGCACCACCAGAGCGGCCAACTACTCTTCACACACCCACAGCTGTATGTCTCTCCCAGGTCATGCAATGCTGGGGGGCCGGAGTTAGAGCAGCAGGCAAGAGCTGACAGCAGCCCCACGCAGGCAGCTGAGTACCTGCAGCCCCTGGGTGAAAGCCAAAGCCAGTGGCCGCCATGGCAGGCTCCTCCCCAAGGTTCAGTTGAGCCCTGAAGTTTCCTTCCAGCCCCCCGGCAGCAGGCTGCTGTGGCGCCCTGCCTCCCCCTGGCCAGCCCTGAGCGTTTGCCTGCTCTGGTGGCGCCTGGCCTGCAGCATGCCCCTGCCAACTACCTGCAGCCCATGGCTGTACCCGAGGTGCTGGGCCTGGCCCCGTCTGCCTGGCAGCAGCTGCGTCACTCCCCGGCTCAAATGGGGATGGTGGACCTGCTGCGGCTGCTGGGGCAGGCTGTTGGGATGGGTTTGCCCCGAACAGCCCAGAGGAAATGACCCCTGAGACTGCTCCCATGCCAGCTGCCTGCTGTGCTCCAGAGGCCTGGGGTGCTCCAGCAGCTACGGCTGCGGCTGCTGAGGGCTGCTGCGCATTCCTGAGGCGAAGGCCCTCCTGAAACCCCCTGACAAACGCTGCCTCGTCCGCGGGCGCTCCAGCCGGAGCCATGGCTGCGCCTGAGGTCGCGGCTCCCCCAAAAGGGGCCTCCGTGACGCCTCTGAGGCCGTTTTGCGGCAGAGTGGCCCCCTCAGGCTGCGCAGCAGGCGGCACCACTCCCTGTGTGCTGTTGCTCACGTTGCCAGGGGCTGGGCCCCTTCTGTTGTTCTGCGACAGGCGTGAAGGGTGACGCATGGGCTGTGCAGTGCTCCTCCCTATGTGGAAGGGCTGTGCCTGCAACACCATGAAGCGCCTGCTAGCAACAGTAAGACAGCAGATGCTCTCTGTGCGGGCTACGGCTGCCTTGCCGCAGACATGACTGAAGCAACATCGCTCCTAAGCTGTTGTGCAATGGCATTCAGCTGCCGAATCCACAGCAGCCTGCAAGATTCACCAGTCAAGCCTAGTGCCAGTGCTGAGCCTGCACCTGGCCAGCTGGAGCTCCCTCCTGAGCTCCTGGTGCAGCATTGCTCCTCATCCAGGGCAGCTGAGCAGTGTTGAAGACACCTGCGAGGTTGCGGGCGCTACGTGTCAGGTCCACTTTCTGCTGAGGTCCAGACAGCTGTACCAAGCCACAGCGCCGCTCTTGTGCCAGGCGTGGCGGCTTCTCAGACAAGCCAGCAGGCCTAACAGCATGCTGCCTTAGGTGCACTCACCAGTGAAACACTTCTGCTGTCCCTGCTGCGCCCTGCTGCACGCAGTGTCCTTGACAAAGGGTCCAGTCATCCGGCCTCAGCCTGCTAGTATACCTGCAGAGTCCATACTTGAGACTGCATGTCAATTGCTAATTCTTCGGGAGCTTGAAGATCCCCACTCACAGTGAGTGTGGGTGCCACAGTGACATGCTCTGCTGAGACAGAGCTGGATGGCCCTTCTCGGAGTTGCCGTCTGAGGACCCGTCGATGCTGAGATCTCATGCCTGTTAGAACCTCCCTCTTGTCAGGCAGGATGGTCCTAGGTGACAGGGACAGCAGATTCGCCGTCTGGCTTCGTTCAATGCTGACCCTCTCCCATTCTCCTTCCAGCCGAAATTCAAGTGAAGTGAGTGCATTTGCAACGGACCTGTCAAGATGTCCAACCAGTGCTAGAGGCAGCAGCACATAGCGGAAGTTGACTGGCCTGCCATCCGAGAAGGCCGATCCGCAGCCTTCAGCGAATGCCTGAGCTGGGGCCCTGACATTGCCTTTTGCCTGCTGGAAGAGCTCTTTACAGCAGCCAAGGCTCTCATACACACTAGATGTCATGAACTCATACCCCGCGACAATGGACGCAGATGACTTGGGATCAGAGCCTGCAGGAATGGCACCAGAGGAGCAGGCAGCAGAGCAAATAGAGGAGCAGCTCACAGCTGACACATCCTCACAGGGCACCTTTGCACAAGACATTGGTATGGGTTGACAGCAGTGCTCATCTTGGTATTTTTAAGGGTGACTCACAGGCAGGCGCTGGCCTCCTGACAGAGCGAACCTGCGGGTGACTGGCTCTGACACCGCAAGGGCTGCTGGCAGGCGCCGGTGCTCTGCGCTGTGAATGCAGTGCAAGCCTTTGGAATGGCAGCCGGCAGCCTGCACTCACTCACAGGTTCTGTGAGCTGGTAGCTTGTTGCGAGGGAATGGCATGTGCCGCATTAAGGGGAGCGTTCCCTTCTAGTCAGCACCGTATAGTCTGCTGTGCTGGCAGGCTCGCTGTTCAGCAGACACGTCCCTGATGTGATGTGCAGATTCATCTAGCCTGCTGCGTCGTTTCTGTCTTCTGCCGATGATGCTCGGCGACAGCATGCCTGCTGTGTGCAGGGTATCTGCTTCTTCTCGGCCAGTTGTCAGCCAAGGCACTAATGACCAAGTTGTTTAGCCTGTTCTTGCAGGTGATCCACTGCTGGCTGGCTTCCTCACTCGCCAGCTCAGTGTCAGCAAAAAGCAGTGGCAGCAGATTACACAGACTCAGGTGAGCAGGCCCGGCACTTCAGTGGGCACGTCTGCTCTCTCTCTTCAGGCACTGCTCCTGTGGTCACTCTCCTGTGAAGTCCTGCTGCCGTCACTTGAGACGCGTCCCCAAGATTGCTACTTGGGCTGGGGGTATGGAGGTCTACTGTGAGAGCTGACCCTTTGTGGTCCTGTTGGACTGACATCACTGAGCTTTGGGATGCGGCATGAACAATAGTGCAGTCTTGTGAGGCTGCCACCCTTGTGGCTGCTCGGCACTGCTGCCCTGCTGCTGTTGTATAGTGGTATGCAAGAAGGCAGTCAGGGGCCTGCAAGTGAGTTCAGCATCGAGCGCAGCGCTGGTGCAGCAGCTGGTCGAGGGCCTTAAAACAGTGTATCTCAGGGGGACCACCTGTCTCTGAATGTTTCATGCAGGATGACCCAGATTCATACAACATCAAGCACAGTGCGCTGGCACGGCGTTTGGTCAGGGGCCTGGGGGTCACGCGCAGCAGGAAGGCAACCAAGGCCACGCTGAGCACGCTGAGGCAGGTGGAGGCGGGGCTAGAGGGCGGAAGGGCATCCAGATTCAAGTGAGTCAGGCTGCGTCCCTTCCAGTGGAATTCTGAGAGCTTGGCGGCACGGTCTCACCTTGTCCAGGCCTGTTATCAGGGGACAGGCAACCACAAATTGCACCACTTTGGCGTTTTAGATGTGGCAGCTTGATGGAGGCATGCTGAGTCTTCCAGACAGGCCGAGCCTGTCTGGGTTCATGAACATGCAGAGTTGAGCATGATGCTTGCTTTTGAGCACTTTGTGGGCATCCAAAGGTGGGGACAGGGCCTCTTGAGGCAGGAGGCTCCAGCTTCTATCAAACAGGCTGAAATTGTGCTGTTTCTCAGCCACAGCACCTGTGGACCAATTCTGCTAATGTGTGCAATCGCTCCATGCCACTGTGCCCTGTTTGCCGGACTTTTAGCATGATGTTTCACCATAGTCTGCCACGTGGGCAGCACTACTATGTCCATCCATGTGCGCTCGGCAGCAGGTCCTGAGTTCAGCCTGCTGCTGGTCATGAGCCCTGACCATGCCATTTCTGCCGTGCCATTAGCCTGCGCCTCCCCGTGGCTCTGTGGCAGAGCATTGTGTTGACCCTTTGATCATGCTGTGCCATCAATGCATGCACCTGTTGTACTGCTCAACATGGAGCCTGCTATCCCCTGCAAGCCTTCTGCTGACCACTCCTTTTGTCCCTGCCCTGCAGCCGAAGGTCTGTCTGCATGCTGCCCGTAATGAGCCCCCGACACCCCCTGGCCGTCTGGCAGAGCATTGTGCTGACCATCCTGGATGGGACCTACTCAGCCTATGTGGTGCCTATCAGCATTGCCTTTGAGGTCAACTTGTCAGTCTGGTCCTGGGTGACCATGCTGGACATGATTGCAAGTAAGCTTGAGGTGTGACCAGTGCTGAAATAGCCATTGACGGGAGGTCCTTCTGCACACGCAGTGAGGAGCGCTACAGTAAGGAATGCATCTGCTGCACTGTGTTTTCTGTGCATGCTCTTGATGCTGGACGGCCTCAGCGCCTGGGTAGGGCCCGCACCTTTTCTTGACCGTTCAAGGGAATGTCAAAGGGCAGCATCCTGCATAATTGTAAGCACAGCGGCTACTTGATGTCTTACATGCAACTGCACTGTTCACCTCTGCAAGTCTGTTGCCCCTCCACACTGGCTATATCATCCTTCTCAAACTACTAACCTCCTTGCCTGATCCTGTGCAGTGGTGCTGTTCACCGCAGACATCCTGCTACTCTTCCACACCGGCTTTGTGATCTCGTACAACCTCAAGAAGAAGCTCATCTTGTCTGGGCCTGCTGTGGCCAGATACTACATCTGGCACGGCAGCTTCATCTTTGACGCCATCTCCACAGTTCCCTTGTGGATGGAGGTGTGTCGTGGATGGAGCGATGCTAATGAAGTCGCTCAGCGCATGGGCTGCTCATGGGGCTTCCAATGCACTTAGCTTGTCCTGAACTGTTGAGTGCCGCTCCTCCTCACGATGGTCGCCATGCCTGCTGTTGCCCAATAGTGGTAACAGTGGGCTGACCTGGTGCTTCAAGTCTTTTGTCTGCGCCTCAGCCACACACTGAGCCTCAACCCTTCAACTTTGAGCTGTTTTCACTTTGTCCCTTTATGGCTGCAGTTTATCATACTGGTGGCCTTCAACAATAATGCTCCTCCATTGCTCATCAAGATTTTGGTGTTTCTAAGGCTGTGCCGTATGCTGAGGCTGTGCCGCTTTGTGAAGGTAACAGGCATGATTCTGCAGTTCCGTGAGAGCGCAGGCTGCTGTGCAGTTGTTTGCAACCATACCTGCATCGTTGATCATGGCATCGAGCAGTGCTGCATGGTAGCTGCGTGCTGCTGTTGCATGCTGCATTCCGTGCTGAACCCTGCCCCTCAAGTGTGTGCATCCCAAGGTGGGCAGCTGGGCAGGCGCGAGCAACAGCTATCCCTGCAGCCTGCAATTGCCAGCAATATATGCAGCATGGGCTCCTGTCTGAGCCTTGTTAGTCCTGCCTGCTGCAGAACATGTTTGCCTCCTCAGGAGGCCAGTTGGGCAAGCGCCTGAACAGATGGGTCTCCTCTACCTTACTGTACTTCCTCAACATTGTGTACGCGGCCGCTGCACTCATCAACTTCTTGGGCTGCCTCTGGTACTGGGTCGCGAGGCGTGAGGGTGTCACCAATTCATGGCTGACCAGCGTAGGTAATGGTTGCCTTCCCTTGGCATATCCTCAAGCAAGATGACCCCAGGCACAATGTAACATGGCAGCCAAAGTCACTTGACCCTGCTGTGCCATGCGACTTTTGGCAGCTGAGCCTTATTCCGCCAGTCTCGAGCAGTGGCTGACGAAGCTTTGAGTCATGCAGACTTGACATGCGCAGCTAGACTGCAGCAATGGCACTGCCTCTGACTCTGACAGGCGTCTCAGGCAGGGCTGCTTCAGCAAGGTAGGGCTCCCTGTCGTGCAGGCGGTCGCGACCTCACAGGGGATGGCCCTGTGAGGCAATATGTGGCTTCTGTGTACTTTGCCATGGTGAGAGCGTCTGTCTGCAGGATCTGGCTTTGTCACTGTATTTCAATGTAGGCTTCAGGTGACTATATCTATTTCAAGGTTAGGTCTGGTGATCTGCTGCAGACCACAGTCACCACTGTTGGGTATGGTGATATCATTGCCCAGTCAGCTGTTGAGGAGGTATGCTCTTGCATCCAGTTGGTCTCTGTCAGAAGATGACCATGAGCACTGTGTACACTCATGGGGCAAGCAGCCCTAGGCAGCCTGCCACTCAGCTGTTTCTGCCCGTTCATTATTACGGCAAGGGGCTGTCTGCCAGAGGAAGAGCGCCTGCTGCCCTGCCGTGCAGAGCCACATGCTGACCAGGACTCAAGCTGCCGCCTGCAGATCACGGCAATGATCATCATGCTCTGTGGCGTGCTCTTTTTTGGCATTCTCATTGGCAGCCTGGGCGAGATCGTGTCCACAGCCAGCCACAACGCTCGCCGGGCACAGCTGTTCAGGTGACCAAGGGGCTAGGCAGGCTTTGTTGGGTACATGAGCAGCAGCCTGCAAAGGCAAGCCCATGTTGAGTGAGCCAGTGCTGCAGGCGATCCTCCATGCTGTCTTGAAATTGAGCATAATGGCACATGCTGGATCAAAGCGTGCCTTAGCATCAGAGGTGACTTTGCACTACTTGAGAGGAACCTGGAGAGGGCATCTCATCAACGCAAAAGCTTTCACTTGAGAAGCTGCAGTGTGGTGTCATGGTGCAGGAGTAAGTTTGAGGAGGTGGACTCCTGGATGCGACTGCGCAAGCTGCCCAAGCGCACCAGGAAAAAAATTCATGCTTACTACAGCGAGGTGTGGGTGCGGCAGGCAGGTGAGTGGCTGTGTTGCCCAGTCATGTGCAATTGTCTGCTGGTATTTTTGACGGGGTTTATTGAAAGCGGGCTTGTGTCAACGCGGCAGCAGGTAGGTGCTGTGGCGCTGTGACCAACTACTTCAGTTCAGGAGATGGCTGGTCTTGTGTCAAAGTACATGGATGCGGTCACACCAAGCAAGCAGGGGACTCCTTGTCACAGATAAGGGTCCTGGCTTGAACCCTGCTGCAACCACCTTACTCTTGTCTGTGAATTCACATTCTGACAGAATGAGTCTGCTGAGCAAGCATCGATTATATCATTAGATGCTTGAGCTTCCTGCTGTTCATGGCCCCTTGGCTGTGCCAGCTTGCTCACACTTGGCCTTATGCATGTTTGCAGAGTGGCACGACGACAAGCTGTTTGAGGAGCTGCCCTCCTCCATCTCAGGCGAGGTAGCAAGCTTCTTGACCAGAGAGGTCTTCGAGAAGTCAGATGTGTTCAGGTGCGGCAGCACCTGCACACTTGATGTCCTGCCTGTCAGGGCTTTCTTGCTTGTCTGCCAGCTGAATCCCAGATTGCCCATAGAGCCATGTCTTTGGGCTTGCAGCCTGCAAGCACCTCACATCTGCAAGAAGTCCCATATTATTTCCAGCAAGCTCATTCCTGCGGTTTGAGCGTCACAGGCGGACCCTCACATAGCTGTCTCTGCTATTTTATTGAAGGCTGAGCTGCCTGACGCCATGCTGCCGCAATCTGCATGACACTGCCAAGCATGGGCTGGCCTCTGCTTGTTGGGGTGGACACTGAGGCGTCTACTGTCCTGCTGCAGCAATCTGCATGAGACTGCCAAGAGCCGCTTGGCTTCAAGGCTGAAGCCTATCATGATACCCCCAGGCCATGACTTGTGCCATGAAGGAGATTTAGCAGACTGCCTCTGGATTCTGCAGGAAGGTGCGACAGGTGGCCTATTAATCACTGTTCACATACCTGCTGCTGATTTAGAAGCTGTCTTCCAGCTGCCACGCACGGGGGCACTGCAGTGTGGGGGCGGTCAGTGCAAGCTGACGTGCATCAAGGCTGGCTGGCTGCTCAGCTGCAGCCCTCTGAAGCCGGACAAATGCGTCTTGGCAGAGTCTGCAACCATGCACCAGGCGCCACCTTCAGCAGCTGCTAGATGCCGTACGCGAGGCAACACTTCCAGGCATGGCTGCTGACCTGTATGTCTGCAGTAAAGGTGATCCTAGGGTGCTTGGGCTGCAGGCGAGGTGTTAGCAATGAGTCACACTCAGGAGATGGAGCTGCTGCCAGCCCCAGCTGTGATTGGGGAGGCAGTCATCCTTAGCAGCACCTTCCCTGAGGCTGCCATCCGAAGTTGCACTTTCAGGCAAGCAAGCAGCTGAATGCCACAGCCTGGGTGCCAGGTGGAGTCGAGCCGCTGTGGGGCAGTTTAGACCGCGCATCCAAGTGCTGGGGTGTCTCAGCTCAGAGCGGTGCAGTGCCGAAATGGAGTTTCTGCTGAGTTTCCAGGCCTGCAAGGGCCCTGCAGTGGCCAGAGCAGGGAAGGTGCCATGACACCGTTGTGCGCTCTGCCTGGCTGTTGGCTTTTTGTGCTGCATCTGGCTACAGTTAGAGGCTTGAAGCTCCTGATAAATCTGTCAGAATTAGACGCAGGGTGTGCTGAGTCCAGCAATACATGTCAATGGCTGGGCTCCTGGGCAAGAGTCTCATGCGCAGTACTCCTGTTTCTTGTTGGTGCAAGGTGCTGGGGTCATGCAGCATTTGCCAGCTGAGGTGCCTCAAGCTCTGCCGCCCCAAGCTTGGAAAGCGCCCCACGCCAGTGCAGTCCAATGGCAGACTTTCAATGCTGATGCAGGGCGCTGGGATCATGCATCATCTGGCAGCTCAAGCTGTCAGACATACAGCCCTTGCTCAATGTGTACCCAGAGCTGATGCAGAACATGGTTGCCTCCCTGGAGAAGAGGCTCATGGCACGTGCGCACATCAACCCAGAAGATGCAGAGAGGTGATGTCGAGGCATGCCAGTTGCAACTTTTGCAACTTAATATTACTGGGGGCCCCAGCAACATGCACTGAAGCCATATGAGACTGCTATGGTGGCAAAGACCGTGTAGATTCCGGGCCAATGTTAGGGACACGTTGGCGTATTCTCCTCTACAGTAAGCTGATGCGAGACACCCATTGGGCTGCCATCATTGGCTGCAGACAAGACACCCACCTTGTGCTGAGGCACTCGCCAGCACGACACTGCTTGCTGCAGGGCCCGGCTGCTCCAGCATGTGGCGGCGCTGAAGCAGACCTCCCTGCACCGCGTGCACAGGCAGACGGCTGACGCCGCATTGGCTCACCGCTCAGGGAGTCTGCCCAGCCTAAACAATTGGAGGAGGTAGGGCTGCAGGCCGCATTTACCCTTGTGTGCCGTGCACGACATGCAGTTGTCAGGCACCTCTGGCAGTGATTGAGGCCCATGCGTGAAGGGGCATATTGCCAGGCACATAGGGGGCTGTGAGCATGGATTCCCTGCAGTCATAGCACCACCCAGAATAATTGCTCAAAGCTGTCAGGCAGCTGCAAGGCTGTGAGGACACCCCCAGTGACACCAACTGACCAGCGTCCCTCATTGACACATCAACCATGCACTGTTGCAGGGCAACAGACAACCCCAGGATGAGTCGGGCAGGCAGCTTGACAACCATCTCCATCTCTGCCGGAGCTGGGCCTGTGTCCTCTCCACAGTCTGGCAGTGCTCCTACAGAGCAGCTGTCCCTGCTGTCGCCACAAGGCAATGTGCCACCATCCCCCTTGGGGACCCCAACACCTTCTGAGCAGAACCTGGCTGCACCTGCGCGGCAGACACCTGCTGAACAGCATGCCCCTGCACACCCATCTGATCAGCAGCATCCACTGCCAGGCAGCACACCCCCTGCTGTCCACCCTGAGCCGCGCGATGTCTCTGTCCAGATGGACTCAGCTGACAGCTTGCAGCACCATTCCTCGGCGGTTGGCTCTGGTGCGGCTGCTGTGCCGCCAGCAGACAGCACTGCAGGCGTGCTTAGTTCCTCAGCTGCTGGCGGCCTGATCCCTGCTGCCAATATGCCGGACCCTGCCGCCAGCAGCGACTCTGATGACAGCACTGCGGCTGTGATTGAGGGGCAGCGGTGGCGTCCCAGCAGAAGGAAAGCCCCTACAGGTAGATAGCATCTGCACCTGTTGCAATTCTGAGCTTGTAAGCAGCAGCTCACATGCCCTCATAACAGCACTGCCGCAAATGGTCTATGCCTGGCAGCCATGACTTTACCACAAGATATCAATGGTTAGCAGCAGAAATGCCTGCAGCAGCACCCTTTTTCAGTCTTCAGCCTTTCTGATGCACCCTATTTAGGTCCTGACCCCCTTGCAGGTGGCCAGGGGCCTGAGATGGCCCGTCAGATCAGTCACAGCTTAGACTTCTCCATAAGAGTGCCAGATTCCTGGCTGGCGTCCGTTTTTGCTGGCAAGCTGCTGGCACGGCAGCGGCAGAGCCACACATCTGGAAGTCAGCAGCCGCCCCAAAATGAAGATGCCTGACATCCACAGGCCTGCTTTTAGATAGCATTCCAATGCTCGAGGTGTTCTTGATGTTGGTCTGCATGGAGGTTGCTACCACCGAGGCCATGTTTCATTCATTCATGTGTCATGGCCCCACCTCTGTCAGTTTGCTGGACGTGTCAATGTTTGCTGGACATCAGTCTCACTTTCTGCAATGAGAACAACTGCACAGGCAGCTTGAGCACTTCATCAGTGTCTAAGGTCTGTCTCTGACTGCAGCTGATAGCAATGCATTCCGACTCGCTGCTGGTCAGGCCATGGTGAGCTGCCAACCCCAATGTCACTTCCCGTTCTTCTTTTTTGCCATTTGACCTACATGGAGCCATAGCTCTGTCGGACAGTGTAGCTCCGAGCATGCCAAGCGCCGGTGTGGATCTGGCAGGAAGATCCCAAATCTGCTGCACCCTGCGAATGCTTCGCCTTAGCAGGAGTCTTCAAAAGACTCCATTCAGAGGCTGGACACAGCAGAGCAAAGCTGCCATGGGATCAGTAGAAACACAAGTCTGCTCCAACACTGAGCTGGGGACCTTGGAGGTGAGGCTCTCCATGTCATGCGCATACATATGCATGCTGCCTTTGTACGTGCGTCGGGGAGTAGCACCAGCAGATGGGGCCAGCAAGCTGCCAATCTGCCACTTACAACTCCAGCCTGGAGCTGTACAGAGTTGTCCTTTGTGGAAGGTCCCACTGTGGTGGTGCAGGATGTAAAGATGTCTGCCCCGTTTCTGGACGAGCTGCCCACAGACCCTGAGACCAAGAATGCACTGAGACAGGTGCACTACTTGAAGTGCAGCTGTGTCTGCTGCAAGCCTAGGGCATCAGTCCCTGCATAGCCTCCTGGACCTTGACGGCTCAGAGGTACTTGTGGGTTCCTGCCTGGATGGCTCCAGTCTTGAAGGCCAGCGGCGCCACGAGCTGTGCAGGCTCATATCAGCTGAGCTTCAGCAATGGCCCTCTCAAATGTCGGCCGTGCCTGGTGCTCATGCGGTCAGCATGCCAGCATCAACACTGGGCTCTGACCCCAGGCCTGATTCTAGTGCATGGGTTTACTCCTGCCTGCAGGTTCACAGTGCGTTCTCCTCCCAGGTAGCATGCACGCCGACAGGCACCACTCCCACCCTGGTGAGTGCTGTCAGCTGCGCACTACAATCTTGCATTCCTCCGTGCCCCAGCTGCGGTTGGCGCTCGGAGGGAACACCTGCCTGCAGCTGCTCTAGCTTTGAGTGCAACTGGTCTAGTCCAGCATACCTTTGCTTACAACATTGTCTGTCAAAGCCCACATCCAATAGCAACCCCAAGTGACTTTTCTTGCACGAACAGCAGAAAGCCACATTCAGCTTTCGCCCAACAGGGGAGAAGCTCCTGGGACTCCTGCACTGTTTGCTTAGAGGGCTGCCTTCAGCTGCTCTGGCCAGGGGACCACTGTATCTGCAGCGGGCTTGTGCCAGGCCCCTGCAGCTGTTGCTGGGGCGCGCCACCCCCCTGAAGCTGATGCCTTGAGTGCCTGCTTGATTGTCACCATTGTTCATCTCTTGCTGGAAGCAAAGGCCTCACCCCCTGCAGCTGCTGCAGAGCAGTCACACTGCAGATGATGCTTGGAAGGCCACCTGCCTGCAGCGAGGGCTGTTCAGGCATCAAGACTGCAGCAGGTGCTGGTTCGCACAGATCCCGCTGCCCCTTCAGGTCGCCCAATCATAGCAAAGGTGCTGTTGTGCTAGTCCTGCATCTCTTGCAGAAGCTCAAAAGCATCTGCTGTACCCCTGCAGGTGCTGACCCCTCAGAGGCGGCATGGAGGTTGCCGTGCCCTGCCTGCACATGATATGGACGCTCAAAGCATCCACAATGCCACTGCAGGTGGCCTACTCCCCAGAGGTCGCACAGATGCTGGGCCTGGACCCCTCCGAGTGCGAGCGCCCCGAGTTTGCAGAGATCTTTGCAGGGAATGCGGTGCTGCCTGCCACCCGCGGGCGCACGTACTCACAGTGTTACGGGGGCCACCAATTCGGCTCCTGGGCAGGTGAGCACTGGCTTGCCGGCAGTGGAGCGCAGCTGCAGATAGGCTTCTGTTGTTTAATATGGCCTCTCTCTGCATGCATGCTGACAAGCCTCGTGTCAAGCAGAGAGGGGAGTGAGTGTCTTGAGAGCACCCCTGCTGGCCACCTGTATGTGTACCGCTGCCAGTGCTGCCTGTGCCAGCGCAGCAAGCATGGATTGCAGCATGTAGATTGGAGCTGTCATTGCTGCCTGCACCCCTGGACGGAGTCGGTACCCAGCCAGCCATTTGTGGGGGTATCTTGAAGGAGTCAGGGGGCAGCATCTGTCTTGATGCAGGCCTGATGGCTGCTTGCGTGCCTGTTGCCCTGTCTGCAGCTGGCTGTGTTGACGCAGTGCCCGCCCAAGCAGCTGAAACTCCTGGCACAGAACGTGAGGGGTTCACTGTGCTGCCTGCCAGAGCAGGACCAGCCTCTCAGCCGTCCAGCAAGGCGGCTTTGCATTTGCTACAGACCTGCTGCCTTGAGTGCCTTGCCTGGCAGGGCGCCACAAGGCTGTGCACATCTACACAAGGGGCTTCCACTGTGCTCTTTCTCCTGCATGACTGCATCATCTCTGCTGCCCAGATGCGCCATGATGGGGGCTCTGCTGAGAGGGCAGGCTGGCCTTGGCTGTCTCCAGCTTGGCATGGATTCATGTGCGCTTTATGTTGATCAAACCTGCACACACCACCCTGCAGGGCAGCTGGGTGACGGCCGTGCCATCAATTTTGGGCATGTTGAGACACCTGGAGGGCAACAGCTGGAGGTGCAGCTAAAAGGAGCCGGGAGAACCCCCTACTCACGCATGGCAGATGGGAGGGCAGTGCTGCGGTCATCTGTGCGGGAGTTCATTGCCAGCGAGGCCATGCACCATCTGGGTGAGTGAGAGCTACTGCTGTCCATGAGTGCTGCCACCCAGCAGTTAAGAATTAACTGCTGGCGGGATCATGCACCCCTGGTAAGAGCTTGACTTGCAGGTTCTGCTGTAGCCAATCAGCTGTTACAAGCGCACAGTGCTGCCGTTGTCCTTCACAGAGTTCCGTGTCAGCAACGCCATGCACCCTGTCAATGAGCAGAGATGGTAACCTGTGGTGTGCAGACTTGTCCCGGGGCACTTACATTCAGCCTGCCAGCATGTAGGCTGTTGAGGGCGTGCAATCCAACAATACACTCTAAAGGAAGCCATGCTCAGACTGACTCAATGGCATGAGATCCGATTTCACCCTTCCGGGCAAGCCGTGTCCAGAATGATCTCCCTCGGACTCAGCAGCATTTATACTAGTCCCACCCTCTGGGCAAGCCCTGTCCAGACCCATCTTTGGTCTGCCCCTGCAGGTGTGCCGACAACGCGGGCGCTGTCCTTGGTAGCCACTGGAGCAGATGTTCCCAGAGATCAGTTCTACAAGTCAGGTTCTAAGGTGTTGCCTTGTGCGTCGGCTGGACCGCTGAGGGAGGGAGCAGCGGGGCATGCCGCTTGTTTTGCATGTGTGGTTAACCATTGTGGTCACATGAGCATGCTTGCCTGCCATCAGCATGCTGTGGCAGCTTTGTAGCGCAGCCCCTACATGGCATGGCCAGCTGAGCAGTGTTGCTGCTCGGTGAGACACAAGGCTGTTGTACTGTGGGGGAGTTCTTGCAAGCCTGCACAGTCTAGGGAGGGCAAGCTCCTTTGCTGCCTAGAAATCTCAGCATTGGTTGGCACAGTGTACTGCTCTGCCTGCTGTCACCGAGGACACCCTGAAAGATGCCCATATGATTTGAGCCTTTCCCCCCGCTGCCTCCTCCTAAATGCTCCTGGGTCTTACACCAAATTAGCTGGCGCTTTCTGACCGCTGCCAGACCTGAGGGTCATAGGTAGCATGCGACACATGAGCACTAGTTGTGCATGTGTCGCAACCTGCAAAGGTCTTGAGGCAACACTACTCTTTGCCCTGCCTGCAGCGGGAATGCCAAGATGGAGCCTGGGGCAGTCTGCAGCCGCGTGAGCCCCTCATTCATCCGCTTTGGCTCCTTCCAGCTGCCGGCGTCCAGGGGAGGTCTGGAGGTGGACATGGTTCCCCTGCTGGCTGATTATGTGATCAGGCACCACTACCCCCACCTGCAAGGTCAGGGGCTAGCTGCCAACCTGTGAGTTTGAGGACTGCATCCAATCCTTGGATGGCACTGGGGACGCCACCAAAGCTGGCAGCAAGCGGCAGGGTGGGGCTAGTCCAGGGTGGGTCGCTGAGCCAGGCCTGGGTGGAGGCTGGTTCACCCAGGCGCACTGCACCACAGTCCAAGACTGTATGCAGGCATTTACGACGTTCATGGCCTGGCTGGCCGGTCAGGGGCACATCATCACAATGGCACTTTGTAGTAACTTCTACTCAGCTGTGTGTCTTTCCAAATCACGACATTGTGAAGTCGATGTGGCAGGCTGAGTGGCTGTCTGAGCTGCCTGGGCTTTTGCTAAGAGCTTGCCAGACTGTCACCCTCCTGATTGGCATCTGTAGAGCAATCTTGTCCCTCTGGTACAAAGCCTGGCACGGTGTCATGCTGCAGCTGACACAAGGTGCAAGGGTCATCGGTCTTTCCAATAAATGCGGGCATCACAGTATGCTTGTGGTGCCTGCAGGCAACTTACAGATATCTCTTTTCAAAAATGGCAGGCCTGCCTCTGATTTCTGAAAGCCCCTCTTTGGCAGCACAGACACGACCTCTTGTCTGGTGGCTTTGTATCATATCCGTCTCTACACCAGCATGTCTGTCTGCTGCAGATTGCGGTCAACAGCTGTGCAACACAACCTTCCCTCATACAACCCCCACACCTGCTCTGCCACGCCATGTGTGCCCTGTCCCCTGCAGGTCAGCCTGAGCAGTACAAGGAGCTGTTCCGAGAAGTGACCCTCAGGACAGGTCACCTCGTTGCCATGTGGCAGGCGGTGGGGTTCGTGCATGGGGTGCTCAACACCGACAACATGTCCATCCTGGGGGAGGTGAGCCTCAGGCTGCCTGGCAGGTCTGGCGGGGTCAAGCGAGCTGAGTCAGTGTACAGCTGCTTGCGGCCTTGGAGTCCTGAGTGGCCTGGAAGCCTGAGGGACTGATTGCTGTGGTCCTCCGTTGGCTTGTCGTCCCTGCCTGGCTGGTGGCTGACCAGCCTGGGACGTATGTGGGTGACCTGCCTGCGCTCGCCAAGCAGATTGTCACAGGTCATCCTAACATGGTCTCCTTGCTGGCAAACTTCACTTGCAGGTGCAATCGTGCCTGAGCTGTGCAGCATCAAGCTTTCATGTGCACCTCCCTCTGTGCAGCTGAAGTCAAGGCCAGTATGAGCTCCCACTGCGCACAATGCTGCCAGCCATCCCTCCTTGCTCCTGCAGACAATTGACTATGGACCCTTTGGCTATCTGGAGCGATTTGACCCTGACTACACCCCAAACACAACAGGTGGGCCTCATGGTTGCTGCCTGCATATATATATGCACATCACAGTGGTAGCAGCCCTAATGCTGACGCCTGTGCAATCTGCAGATTGCAGCTGCAGCTGCTCTGCTCAATGTCCGGAAGCGCATCAGTCACAGCAGCAGCTCTGATGTTTGTTTAGCATGCTGCACTGCACACCTTGTCTGCTTTGAAACCCTGCACCCTTGACAAACACAAGGTAGTCTTGCCCACCACCACGCAGCTAAGCTCAGTGCCCTTGCCCTGTAGACTTTTCCAACAGGAGGTATGCTTTCCGCCAGCAGCCCAGCATTGGGCAGTGGAACCTTTGCCGCCTGGCAGAGAGCCTCATTGCTGGTAGGCTCTTTTCAAAGGTGGGATGGCTGTGGATGAGGCAGCCTTGTTTGATGGTGTGGTAGAGCTGCACACAAGCATCTGTCTGCACACTCAAGCATCTGTCCAAGACCAGCAGTAGTGTCTGTTCTCGCAGTGTTGCTGTGCCCCATTGTATAGGAATGTGCAGCCTGCTTTTTATATTGGTATCTCCCAAACGTGATGGGAGGCGCACGGCCTGGGAGTCTGCTGACCCACTCATGCACTCTGCACACTTACAGCCTGCTGTGGCCAGCTCAGACAGGGACACCGGTGGGGCACCCTTGGCCCTTGCAGTCCGTGGCATGAGGGGTTGAATCTCCTGCCCTCGCTGCATGATCACAATGCTCATTGGTGAATTGCTCCCAACATAGTTGCTCCTGCCTTGCAGGAGGACGCTCAGGAGGTGCTGGGGGAGTATGAGCCCGCATTGCTCAAGTCCTACAATGCACGCATGGCCCGCAAGATGGGGCTCAAGCACTACGACAAGGAGATTGCGGTGAGGATATGAGAGGGTATCATTGGTGGTGGCTTGGGGTCAAAGGGGGATTGCAGGAGGGCAGGCACAAGCTATCGCTTGAGCACTGCACGCAGGAGAGTATGTTAAAGGCTTGATGGGGTCGGGGCTAGGGAGAACTTCTGGAAGATCGCAGGAAGGTATCTACATGGAAGTCACTGTACAAGACAGGGAGACAGCAGTGACAGCTGACATGGGGCCTGAAGCAACTAGGGACTGGGGGGTCCAAGAGGGCAGCCCCACAAGCAGAACTGGGTGGATCCTGGGCTGACTGGGGGTCACCCCTGGGGACGACAAGAGAGTGAATGGAGGTTGGAGCTCAGGCTTGGGCCAAGGAGAGCATGGCAGTCATCTGGGGTCAATAAGGCCACAGCTGGGCTGGTGTGCAAGAGACAGCAGAGATGCAGCCCACTGCCACGTGTCTGTATGAAGCAACATCTCCTATGAGGGGCTTCTTACTCCACAGGAAAAGCAGTGTTTAGGGCACATCACGTCAAGCTGGTCACTTTAATTTAAACGTAGTGCTGGTCGCAAGCATGAGGCAATCTTCCGCAGCATCTCCTGTGGGTCCATAAAGCCCCCTGTGGGGGCAACCAGCACTGACCGTGCACAACATACCTTGGGTTGGAAGGCAGCTTTGCTGTCCCAGTTTGACAGCAGGCCCTGACAATGCGCAAGCCATCTCAAGACCCAATCAACATCAGCTGTGATGCTCCCAAGGATGGGGCAACATGCAGGGGCATGGTGAATGCTTTCCATTGCCTGGTCTGTAGCAGGCCTGCCTTTGCTCAGGGAGGGACTGGATGTGCATGCCACCGCTGGTTTCCCCCATGTCATGAGGTGTGCTTCCGGCCAATATTGCTTGCATTCGTGTGGAGCAGTGCGCCCTTGAGGGCGTATTGCAACTGTGGGGTGCTGGGCTTCACAGCGAGGCCCTGCACTGTGTGTATGCGTTACAACCAGTGGCGGCCTGTGACGCTGGTGGCTCCTGATGTGCATAGAGGCTACACCTTTGAAGCAGCCCTTGTTCTGGGTCAAATGCTGCACCATTGGGAGGGCCATTGTGCAAAGGACTAGCTGGGTCTTTGAGGATCCCCAAATTAACCTCAAGGAGGTCTCACTGACATGCCTGGGTGTCTGAGCTGTCTGGCCCATCTGTGCGCCCATCTGGGCGGTGAAGCTGGGCTCAAAGACTGTTCAACTGCTTCAACATGTTGAGTGCTGCCTGCAATGGGAATACCCTGTGACGACCATCTACAGCCCGTTCAGAGCCTTGCACTCAGGACCGATGGCCCTGTATAGATAGTATTGTTCATTGCTATGCCCTCCTTGGGAAAGGTTTTCTTGGGGCATATCCCAATCTGCCTGAGCTGCATTTTGTCCAGTGGTGCGCTGCACCAGTTTGAAAGCAGCTGTTGAGTCTCTGCAACACAAAAGTGGCAGACACCAGAATTTAAGTATGTGGACAAAAATGTTGATCTGTTGATACAAAAGCAGGCCTGATGTGTGAGGCCATCCCTGTGATTGTTTCCAGCAGCCATCTGCGGCGCCCTCTGGGCGGCGGACATGGTACTGGGGACAACACAGGGATGCTAAAGTGTGTCGGGTCTTGTCTTTGTCTTGCCAAACCATGTCGGGTCTTGTCCTTGTCTTGCCAAACCATAAGTGTGGTCTGATCTGACCTTGCCCATGTGACGGCCGGCTAAATTGTCTTTGATAGCGAGGTTCCATGCCCTCCAGTGCCTTCAAAGTGTTCACAAGAAGCTGGGCAGGTGACTCAGGCAGAACAAATATGCCAGTCAGCTCCAGCTGGTGTCTGTCCTCGGACACATACTGGGCTTCTATGCATCGTTGGTGTCTCATGCCAATGGGTGCCTTAGTACTTGCACATGGTGTGAGCTATTGCATGAGATCTCACTTTGGTGTGAGCAGCATCTCAGCGAGCACATGGCTACGCTTGTGGCGGCATGTTCAAGGAGGCAAGATCGATTTTATGCCATCACGTCTGGTACGAAGCTGCACTTGCCACCCATCATTAAATATCTTGCAAGGTTACTGGCTGCAAATTGAGCTTCTGTCTCAAGGCAACTGCCAGCTACACACGAGGAAGTGACTGTGCTAGTCAAGGGTGTGGCCATGTTTGATGAGATACCTCACTGCAGCTGCCAGCCTCTCTTGTATTGAAAGGCGCAGTCCAGTCATGGACTTGAACCAGCATTACAGCCTGATACTCTCTGGCTTGACAGCCATACACTCTCTCTGGCTTGACAGCCAAAGTCCACCAGAGCATGGGATGAAACACAAGCAGGTGCCTACATCTAAGCAGATCGCTGCTGCCTGTTGCAGGTGGGGCTGCTGTCGCTGATGTATGAGGACCAGACTGACTTCATCAACACCTTCAGAGCCCTGGCCAGTGCAGAGCCCCAGGCTGACAGTGAAGACCTCCCAGCGCCTCTGCACAAGGTGTGGATCTGTACCGTTGCAACACTGCAACTACCCTGGGTCAGATCAAAGCACAGATTCTGACCCATTGGTGCAGCCTACAGATGCCAGGCGCAGCTTCTCTTGATGGCTGGCTGCAAGATGTCTCTTCTCCAGCAGCAGTTGCATTCCGTCAGCGTCTCCAGTGTGCCGCCGCTCTGCAATGTGCTCTGCGTCAAGATTGCAAACCTGACACCAGCAGCATTGACGCAAACCTAGCCTTGGAAGCACTGCCTGCTGGCTGTCTGCCTCTCAGACCTTTGCCTGAGCAGTAGCACCCAGCTCAGGTCCCCTCAAGCCATCTTCCTCTGCCTACAGGCAGCGGGGTTCTCAGAGCTGAAGCCGGAGCGCCAGCAGAAGTGGCGTGAGTGGTACCAGCAGTACCAGGCTCTCCTGAGGGCTCAGGGGCTGAGTGATGTGGACCGGCGTCAGATGCAGGACGGTGCCAACCCCTGCTACATCCCCAGGAACCACCTTCTACAGAAGGCCATTGAGGCAGCTGAGAAGGGAGACTATGGTCTGGTGAGCTTTGACTTCATTGGTTTGCTTACTTGGTGCCTGGATTTGGATTCCCTCTGCGGGGCTGCTTTTCATCTGTAGCTCCCCATGCATTGTTCATGCATAGTGGCCCCAATGCGCTGAGCTGCCTTGGCATCGCTTCTTGACATGGTGGCCTGCATGCGTTGCAGGTGAACAGGCTGTTCGAGGTGCTGAAGAGGCCCTACGAGGAACAGGCAGGCTGTGAGGACCTGCGAGAGGTGGCCCCTCAAGTCAGGATGGGCATTGAGTGCCTCTCCTGCTCTTCCTGATGCACAAGCACAAGAGTCAGCTGGTGACAAACAAGCCTGTGGAAGTCCAATTTCAGGAATTGCTGTTGTTCAGTTCTCTGACCTCAAATTGAATCTTGCTACGGCATCTCTGTAGTCTGAGAACCTTGATCCAAAGCCTTGTATGTCCACCACTTTGTGGCAAGTTGTTGATGAAACCACACCTGACTGCAGCTTGCAAGCCTCCAGTTTAAGGTTGAGGCAGACCAACAGACGTTAAGTCAAGGCAGCATCTATCTGCACTATGTCCTCTGTATCAGAATTCATCTGACATATTGCTAGCTCTGAGCTTCACAGAGTGTGTTCCCCTTCTGTTTGTTATTTACTTAAATGAGGAATTAGCAAAAGCTTCTTACAGAATCTAACCACATCAGGCCACAATGAGCCTGATGCAGCACTCCTTCAGTTCAATAGCAGCTGAGCAGGGCAGTCTAGGGCAGTTCAGTGACAGGCTGCAGCAAAACATCAGAAAGACATGCAATGCACTCAACGGAAAAGATGCAGTCTGCAAACATGGAGATTAGTGTTCAGCAGCAGCAGCTCTGGGTAACACAGACATCAGTGTATGACTGAGCTGCTGCTGCACCCATCTGCTGCAATGGTCAGCACAGCCCCTGGCACCTGGCACAGCGGCTTCCAGGGACCTGAGGCAGGATCTGGTGATGCAAAGAGCTTTCCACTGTTGGTGCCCAGCACAGCGCCCTGCTCTGCAAAGTACGGCACTGGGGTGTGTGCCCCTAGGTCAACCTGCTGCCTGACGTTGTCTGACAGGTTCTGGAAGGTCTTGCCGCCGTCTGTGCTGTGGTAAATGTGGCAGCCAATGCCTGCACAGGCAAGTGAGCTCCTCAGCAGTGTGCAGCTGACTCGTTGCCTCGCAAGTCTGCTGCAGCTGCTGTCACGAGCACACATGGCCACGCGCAGTCAGACAAGCTTATCTTGATGGCTAGAGCTCTGATCAGTGATGCAGGCGAAGCAAGTCAAGCTGCACATAAGGAAATCAGCAGCCACGCTCAAGCAGACCAGGGGCTCAGCACAAGCTGTGTGATGCAGCGCAAAAATCCCACAGGTGCAGGCCGCTGCCCTCCCTGCACGCTGCAGCCTGGCTGGCAGCACACCATACCTCTCAACCAAGGTCTCACCTTGGGACCAAGCCCTGCTGTCACCAGCAGCTCCTCCTCTCTCTGCAAGCACAACCCCAGCCAGCCCTGCAACATGGCTGCCTCTCCCCCTGCAGCCGGCCCTGCAGCCCGGCCAATGGCCCCACAGCAAGGCCCCCACCTAACCTCTGCTCCCCACCTGGGGGCCTGTCCCCTGCCGTCACCAGGAGCTCCCCCTGCCTCTTTGGGTTGAGTGCCAGCCCTATGACATAGCCCAGCCCCCGGCCGGTCGTCTTGCTCTGCCCCTCCCCCGCGCCGCCGTCAAAGATCCGCTGCCAGGTGCGCCCCTGGTCCTCTGTCATGAAGAGACCTCCTCGGATGTCTGAGGTGCTGCCGCAAGTCACGTACCACCTGCAGGGGCCAGGATGAAGCCCAGATGGCTCTGCACAGTCTGGAAGCATTGCAGCTGCCCACCATGCGCAGTTATATCCAGGTGTGGCCCTGGTCCTTTGTCAGGAAGCGGCCCCACAAACGTATCAAGGTGGTGCTGCAAGCCAGTTACCACCTGCAGAAGGGCAGCAGAGTAGTCAGGGGGGGGACACACAGAGAGGCCGGGGGCCCTGAATCCCACAAGTGCTCCAGACTCTGCAGCTGGCAGCCCAGATGTGAGCTTTGGCACCATCAGCAGCTCACAGGTGGCAGCACTTGCGCCGGCCCTGCATTCAGCAAGGATCCCTCGCCCGAGCTCAAGGCTGACTTGTCCAAAGCGCTCGCTAAATGAGGGCAGAGTGAGAAGCTCGCAGCAGTCCACTTACAGGACAGGCAGGTTCAGGCTGCTTGCGGGCTTTGAGTAAGTTCCTTGGCCTATTTTGGGGTGGAAGTAGAGGTTACGTGGCTAAACAAGGCTTTACACGGTCCACATGATGCACAGCACTTCATGCAGGCCTGCATGCTAGAGAGCTTCCCCCTGCAGCAGGCACCTCGAGGGATTGAACGAGTCTGGCTTGAGTTGGGGTGGATCATATCTCACACTTAGGTGTCACTTTGAAAGCATTAAAAAGCGGACAGGTGGTCTCTGGTGCACATCATAGCCAAAGTCACCTTGAGGGGTTGAAAGGGTCTGGCCTAGCCTGGTGCACGTCGGGGCAGAGCTTGGTGGGGGAGCCCTCCTCTCCATGCCGCACCTCCCAAAGCTGCCCTGAGGCGCCATTGTCCACCAGCAGGCCCCCAACCTGCAGGGGCATGTCTTCCATATCACACGCGATGCTTTCTGCAGACCTCACTGCCCGTCACACATTGGGATGGCAAACGTGCCCTGTTTGAGCTTGGGTGGGGAAGAGAGAAGACATTCCACTTGCAGGTGATGCGTCCTGTAGGACTGTGCAGCTGACAACCTGGGGGGTGGGAGACAAGCTCTAACATGCAAAAGCCTCCCACATGCCTTTAGCCCTGTGGTGAGGAGGCAGACACACTGCAGGTGCAGCAGCTGACCATGTCAACCTGAGGTCAACGCACACCAGCAGGTCCCCATCTTGTGAGCCTGCTGTTGTGCACCCCTGCTGGCCATGCAGGGATGTGGTCCATCACGCACTCTGTCACAGCCATGTTGCAGGCCTTGAGCTGAGCCCACCTCAATGCCAGCCAGCACCAGTCCCTCTGGGTCGCCCACGCCATCTCCTTTGCTCTGGGTGTCAGGGCAAGTGGCTATACTCAGCACGTGCGGCATGTTGGGTTTGGCTGGGAAGGACCTGCAGCAGCAACCCCCGACCCTGACTGCAACGCCAATCCTGTGGGATGGTCCTTGCTTGGACAGAGCACATGACAGGCAGGGTTGATTGAGACACGCTCCAATTGGTTCAGCAGCATTCACGTCTGACGTGTGAGACAGCACTGGCATCTGCGGCAGCAGTGACTCAGGGCGGTGATCATCACACAGCTTGCCCTCTTTTGCGTCAAAGATGCCGGCTGGACCACCGCATGCACTGGGCCTGCACACCCAAGTGCCCTGAAGCTGCCTGCTGCGCTGGTTAGCAGTCAGGGTGCAGATGCACAGACCTCACCAGGTCCTGCGGCCGGGGATGGCGGCGAAGCTGCCAGTGTCCCTCCAGGTTTTGCCCTCATCCTCACTCAGCAGCACATCTGCATGAGTGTGGCAGGCTCTCTAGCTAATCAGGTGTTCTGTGGCAAAGGGGTCCTGTGGACTTGGTGGGGGCACTGCCCGGAGGCTGGTGCAAGACGTGCTGGGCGCGTTGTGTGCAGGTGTTGCATTGAGCAGCCTGGATGCCAGCGAGTCTTGGCAAATGGAATGCACCAGTACATGCCTCTGTTGAGAGGGACAGCCGCTCAGACACATAGTCGGCAGTCTGATCCAGGGCAAAGCAGCGACAGTGCCTCGTGTCGAGATGTGGCCAGCTGCTGGGACATGCTGTGGCCCCGAGCAATGCGGCCAACTTGCCTGCTGGTTCCACGCCGCCATACAGGGTGCGGGCACCTGGCTCGCTGCTTTTGCGCCCAAAGGCACAGCTCTTGGCATTGCCGCTCCACAACTTGGTGGCCCAGTGGCCACTGTCATCAGTGCCCAGCATCCACAGGCCAGGGTCCTGCTCCTGCCCACCAGCCCAGTCCATCATGGTGTGCACCTGCATGCAGACTGCTGAGGGAAACTTACACATCGCTCTGTCGTCAGTAGCCAGCATCCACCAGCCGGCGCACTGCTGCAGGCGATCAGCCCGACTCCATGCTATTGACACAGCACAGCCATGAAAAATTTTGAGCTGCCAATCAATGTACAGCAGTGTTGAGGCTGCCCCTGGCTGCAGCCCCAGATCAGCAAGCAGTCCACCTGCAGATCCACACAAGATTCTGAGCTGCAAGAAGGTCAAATGGGGCTGAGTCTGTGCCCGTCCCAGTCCCCAACCTGTCGCATTGTGCACCACAAAAGGTGCCTGGCTGGGTGTAGTCTTTCAGGCTGAGCAAATGTGCTGTTGGCACAGCAGACATGTCAACTGTGCAGCGTAATAGCAGGCGCACCTCTGCAAGCTCTGGGACTGCTGCCAGCACAGCACTGCCTTGGATTGCAATCTGCGACACTGTCATCCCTTCCAGGCCCAAGCATCTGCTGGCTCCCTGCCCATCAATATTATACACTCCCTGTGTGGTACTGACCAACAGCATGCTGCAGGCCAGTCTGTGAGAAACTTGTGCTGGACTTTCGTGCAGCAAGAAGGAGAAGTCAAAACATAAGCAGCTTAGCTGAGGAACTACATACCATGAGCTGTGATTGCCAAAGACATCAGGTAGCAAGGATGTGCCAGAGTTGACCATCACATCGCCACCTAACACAGCCGAAATGCTTCGCCCATGTGGTCCCCTCTCTAGCAGATGGAACTGCCACTGGACAATGCCTCAGGACCAGAGACAGGGTGGCAGACCGTTTCACAGTGAGTTCTCCAGCTGCAGACTTTCTGTAGTCATGAAATTTTGTCTTGAGCTCTGATGTCCAAGCGATGGCTGCAGGCCTCAGGCATATGGAGTGCCGTGCTGAGCACCTCCTCTTCGGCAAATCCTTCAAGTGCACAGGTATGGCCTGCGTGGTGCAGAGAGCTGTTTGCTGCTGTCTGCTTGCTGTAAAGTGAATGCTGCTGCTACAGCATGTATGCTGGCCCTGCATTGGCTGGGGCCATGCTTAAGTTGTCACTGTGCATGCAGAGGGCAGCAAGTTCTGCAAAGCTACACAAGCACCCCTCATAAGCAATATGCACAGCCCAGTTTGATTATGTGCACAGCCTCACCAACAAGAGCAATGCAGACCAGGATGATGTGGTGCTGCAGAGTGTGGGAAGTGTTGCACAGGCGATGGGGAGATCTGGGCCACCACAGCAGAATGCAGAGTTATTGCAGAGCACTTGGGGCAGTCCATGGGAGCGTTCAAACGGCAGTACACCAAGCACTGGCACAACAACCCCGGCTGGCACATGCTGCAATCAGTCAGATCTGAAACCGGATCCCTGGTGAGCGTCTGGGTTACAGCACAGGATGAATCACAGCCTCTTCTTTGACCACAGCTGCAGTCCTCCATGACTAGGTTGAGCTGGAAGATGAGCTCTACAGGAGCTGCGAACCAGTCCCCCTGCCAGACTCAACACCCAAGTCTAATATGCTCAAATGATAGCGCTCTCCTTTGCAGGCTTGTACAGGCAGTGGATAGCAACTTGATGTCCAGCATAGCTGTAGTGCATCTTTAGCGTGCATGCTTGTGCTGACATCCGCTGAGAGTGCTGGACATGTGTCTGCAGGACTGCATCTTTCTCAAAGATAACAGGTGCAGCATCAATGCTGTGAAGCCTGTGCAGGTGGGCTGAGCACAAATTGCCAAATTTTAGCCTGTTGCACAGCAGACATTGCTTATAAGATTGTACAATCAGCCTGAGCAATGCACTTTCCAAAGTGAATGTTGTTCCAGCATGTGGTCACCTGATATACTGTCCCGAGACAGCTTGCTGGCCCTGCAGTGTGCCACCTACCCATGGTGGCCTGAGCTTGTGATGCAGCCCGATGCCTGGGAGTGGGAGAAAAACAATGTGTGTGAAGGCCTGGACCATGAAGAGGGCGCTCCTGCTGGCAAAGCTGAGATGATTCAGCTGCTGCAAGCTGCACAACATCTTGGAAGCAGAGTGCCAGACTGGGCACCAGCCGAGGAGGTTGCTGAAGCCGTTGCAGGCCAGAACGAGTCCTCTGACAGGGCAGCATAAATGACATGTTACTTGTACCCTCTGGTAGCTGCTGAAGCTTGAAATCTGATGATGCAGCAACTGACAATAGGCCTTTCATCAATTCATTTTCAAATCCACATGTCACATTCAATGGTAAAACATGCAGACTGCCTCACTTCAACATGGATATCTTGTTTCTGAGGTCTGACATGCGCTGGCTCTCAGGGATACGTAAGAGCGTGAAAGGGGTAGTGGCAATGCCCGGGGTGGCAGCCAAAGGCATCCTCAGGCTGCTGCCAGGCCTGGTGGGGCTGTCACAGCGTGATCCTACATCACAGCAAGCCAAGCAATGAACGCAGGCCACATGGCTTAGGGACTGATTGGGCAGGGCGTCACTCGCTCTGCATTGTCAAGTGGCCCACAGCTGCTCAGGGACAACACAGCTCAGGACCAGATCCCCAAGTCTTCATGCTAGCTGCTGTCAATGAGCTCACCCCTGCTCAGCCCCTGCAGACGGCTCTTGAGCTGCGGCAGCGAGGTGGTAGGCGTGGAGGATACCGGGCCCCTCAGTCCCACGCTGCACTGCTCAGCCCGGGCAGGCGCTGGAGATGGTCCCACACGTGCAAGTGCCTGCTCCAGCTTCAGCTGCACCACTGCATTCTCTGTAGAGGCAGTCAAGACTCATTTGGCTGCACAGGCAGAACGTCCTCTGTGCCTGCACCTGGCCAGCACTGCTGTGCTTCAGCTCCAGCTGCACCACTGCAGTCTCTGCAGACACTTGCAATGCTTATGTGGCTGTCCGAAGGCAGAGCTTCACTGTGCACTGCAGAGCAGGCTGCTGTGTGGCTGAGTTGTTGCGGCTGCAGCCGCTGAGCAGCCTGCTCTGGAAACCTGGTCCCCAGCAGCCTGGGGCACACCTTTGTCCTGCTGGGTGGCGGCAAAGCGCGACAGCCCCTTCCCACTGGGCATGCTCTGCAGGTGGAGCCTGCCAGCACCCGCCAGCTGCGTCCTGCAAGTCACCTCTGCACTGCGCTGCAGTGGCGACAGCACGGACCTGCACACCACAGCAGGCAGCTCCATGGCCTGGTCACCTTATCAATGCAGCACAGTAAGCTGCAGCCTGCCAGAAGGTGCAGTGTGCTGCAGAGGCATCAGCGCAGGGCAGCAGGGCTGATGATGTGTGGATGTTTCAAACTGCCAGCCTGTCAGAGCATCTGTGGCCTGCAATCAACATGTTTGCCTGGTGAAGTGGACTCAGCACAGTTCTGCAGAGCACAGCACTCACCAATGGCAACTTATAGATGTGCTGACAGCCTGGTCTCATACCTGTCACAATGTGTTGAGAGCATCATGCTGGCAGCTGAGTCCTGTTCCTGCCCCAGCATGAGCTTACCGTGGCCAAGGTCGCACTGGCATGTCACGCTGCAAGCTGCTAAGAGAAGCCTACCCTGCTGGAAGCTGCTAAGAGAGTGCCTGCCACACAGGCAGTCTGATCCCCAGCCATGTTGGCCCCTCACATGGCAGCCTGTCACTCAGAGGTCACTGCAAGCATTTATGATTCATGGATGCATGTCACGAGTTGTAGCCACTTGCGGTGCAGGGCAGAGGCTGTGGCCTGCCACCTGAAGACCCTTGCATGCATCCTGAAGCTGTGACTGACCTGGTCCTGCCACGTGCCAATCCCATGTCGGGCATGTGCGCAGCCAGCTCCCCCTTTGCAGACAGCCCCTGCCTGTCCCCGGCCGCCGCAGAGCGCTTGATGCTGCCACCAGCTGCTGCAGCGCTGCCGGCACCACGCTCCATCAAGTCCCCTGGCTGGCTGCTGCTTGCACGCTGCTGGCCAGCAACAGCAGCAGGTGTCCCCAGGTCTGCCTGGGCTGCCTCTGAGCCTGTGCCTAAGCTCAGCACCTGGGGCTCACATGCTACCAGGGGCTGCTGGCAGGCCAGCCAGGCTGTGTCTGGGGACTGGGTGCTGGCAGGCTGGGTCGCCCTGAAGGGCGTCAGCCAGTCTGCCCTGCAGGGCAGCACCAAGCCTGAGCACAGGTGTTGCTGGAGGTAGCTAGTGAAGCCTGCGCGACTTGGCAGGGCTGCGACTTGGCTCCGCGCGTCAGCCAGTCAGCCCTGTGGCAACATGAAGGCAGAGCGCAGCAATTCATGGGGACCAACTTGGGTACCCTGTTTGAGGTTCTCTTCATAGTCGCTCTGAGTTGTGCAGCTTTGGCAGTGGGCCCAGTTCGGCAGCCAGCTGACATGCCGCAGAAGAATGTTCTGATGGAGCTAGCCACCTGCTTGCAGCTGGCTCAGCCGGCAACTACGTCAGCTCTCCTGCATGTGCGCCCGCTTCGGTCCACTGCAAGCCTCTTCAAGACGCAGCATGACTGTCAGCAGCAAGCCCACAGTGGCTGCATCTGCCGGACTCTGTTTGCACCAGCGTTGCAGGCAGCCCGCGTGCTTTCAGCATCCCAAGCCTGCGCGCTTACCCTGGCCCGCTGCAGGCGGCATCCAAATTCATGACAGGCGAGTCCATGTGCTCCGGCTGGGGAACAGTGTCAGCTGCTGCGACTCGTGTCTCTGGCTGCCCCACCTCCGCTCCTGGCTGTGCCCAAGCCGCCACACTCCTCTTGCCTGCTGCATGACTCCCCGCCTCTGCCCCCGCCTCAGCTGGTGACCCTGCTGCACTGGCTGCTGCCATGCGGTCTGTGACACCATTCGGCAGCAGAGTGCCACCACCCAGGCAGTCCGTGGGCTGCAGCTCACTGGCAGTCTGGCCGCTCCTGTGGCAGCCACCGCTCCTGCTGTCCAGTTGCCGCCTGCCAGCGTCGGGCTGGATGCCACCCGGGCTGCTGGGCAGCTGCTGCTGGCCTGGTGGGCTCTTCCTAAAGCTGTCACTGCACTCCTCCTCCCGGCTGCCTAAATTACAGCTTGGCTGCTGGCTGATTGCGGTGCTGGGGCTGGTAGCGGGCCAGCAGGCGTTGCCGTGGCTGTGAGCAATGATGGCTGCTCGCTGCATGGCCCGTGTGTGGGCCTGCTTGGCAGGTGTCCCGCCAACACTGCCTGCATCGTGACACCAGGTGCTTGGGTCAGTTCGGATTCAGATGAGAGCACGAGGACCGAGCTCGTGGTGCTGTGTGTTAGTTGCAGGCTTGCATTGTGCCCAGTAGAATACACACATCTGCTGCCTACACCATGAAGGCACATGGCTGCATGCCTGTCTGGCAACCAACTCTGAGAGCATGAGCTTCAGCTCAGTAGCCAGGCAACCGCCCTGGAGGCTCAGCTACGCGCCGAGACCACAACCCGTGCAGCCTTTTCTGAGATGTGTTATCTACCGTGGCAATGCAGCACAAGGCAACCTGCGCGGGTTACAAACAGCAGCCACGCTGATCAGCAGACAGGGACCCGGGCTAGAGGCAGTGCACCTGAGGACGCTGGCCCCTGGCTGCGAAGAGCATATCTGCGCCGCTGCTGCTTCTTCTCAGCCTGCACAGCAGGTGCAGGTCAAACGAGCATGGACAGCCTCGGCTGATCATCAGCCTTACCATGTCAGCACATCAGCCAGCATAGCAGCTCTTGCTTGAAGGCCCAAACTTTTGTGCTGGCATAAATTGACAGTCACAGCATGCTTGCATGCTGCCCCCAGCTGCTCCAGCGCAGTGCTGCTAAGGCCAGTGCCAGCGACTGCAAGGCTGCCCTTGTCCCTGTCAGCAGGGCCACGCTGCTCTAACACGCCAGCTTCAGCACCCCTACCAGGAACTGATCCTCCCCTCCCCTCACATCCCCCAGCACCGCAGGTTTCAAGCCACAACAGAGCGACTTCAGGGACCCTTGCTGCTGCTTCCTGCGCAAGCTCTGCTGCAGCTGCCAGCACCAGACATTGCCGCACCCCCGCTTCTGAGATCGCACTGTATGGCTGAGCACTGGCCCCCTACACAACTGCACACTCACTGATCCAGGGAAGCTCTGCAGCGGCCAGTGACACCTGAAACTGCTGCTGCATCTTCGCCCTGCCAACACAGCCAGCCTTGATGCTGGCTCAGAAGCATTTCAGCAACCCTTATTGCCCACACTTAGGCCATACGCTGCAGCGCCCCCGTACTTAATCTCTGCCAGCACAGCCAATTCCCGACACATGATGCATATAAGCCTTTGTTCACCTATGCCAGCTCTGCAGCCAACTCCAACGCCGCAGGTGCGCGTGACCGTGCACATGGCACGGCACGGCACAACACTCAAGACCTCCAACAGCACGCCTGAACAGCGCCCTCCCTTCACCTGCGCCAGCTCTGCCGCCGCTGCCAGTGCCGCAAACTGCTGCGCCTGCGCCCTGACGTCTGCCAGGACAGCCAGCCCCCTGCAGGCGCTGCTGTGGCAAGCGATGCTGTCTGCCAGCTGCGCAATGCAGGCCACCACAGGCGACATCCCCTGCGGCGACGCTGCTGACGGGGAGGCCGGCCTGGCAGCCGCCAGGAAGCTCTTCATGGTTGACAGGACCACAGGAGGGTCCAGCTGAGCAGCTGCACCAGCAGTCATGGCCTGCAGCAATGCAGACTCACTAAAACAAATGTGGCCACACGTGCTGCAGGCCAATGTGAGGGTGACCAACAGAGCCACAGCAGAGACGGCCACCCAGGTGAAAGTCTGCTGCCAGACAGCCCAGGTGTGTATCTCAACTGAACGGCAGTGCTCTGCGGTATTCAGAAGGCAGACAGTTGACGAAGCAGGCCTGTAGGCAGAGCTAAATGCCCAATTGGGCAGCTGCCTCAGCAGCAATGGCCCGCAGCCGGGCAGCACAGGCTTGAAGAGGCAGCACATCTGGAGACCTGTGCAAGGGGTGCAGCTGACGTACTGCATCAGCAGTCGTTGCTTGCAATCAGGCAGCACAAAGCGTACTGGTGTTGACATGTGCACAAGTCCCGCTGCTGGCCAACATGTAAGGACTAGCTCAGTGATTGCCTCACAGCTGATTAGGCAGCAAGGTGCCTACACCACCTCTGCTGTGCCATTCTTTTAAAGCACCTTGATGTGTTGATTTGGACTATGGGTGGCAAGGCAGGTCCTGTAGATGTTCTGGCCTGCTGCAGTCAGCCAATTTGAAAGTATGTCCTCTGAACATTGCAGCCAGCGCCGTCCCCTGTAGCTCCCACGGAAGCTCCTGCTAGGGCACTGAGCTCTGTGCTCCTTCTGCAGCCAACCAGGTTGCCCACCTGCGACATTATCCCAAGACACTCCACCATGTTGGCCTGGACAAACTCTGGCAGCGCTGTGTCCTGCAGCTCTCCCAGCATGAAGGGCACCAGGGCCTTCCAGCAGCTGGCAGCGGCAGGCTGCTCCAGCAGCGCAGCGAAAGTGCTGTGCATGCAGGCGGCCAGGCCTGCGTCGGCAGGGGCAGCGTAGTTCACCTGCAGGCAGAGCACTGCCTACTGTCGGCATGCTGAAGCTCTGTTGCATCCAGGGTGTTGTGCTGGCTGGCAGCCAGGCTTGCATCAGCAGGGGCAGCGCAGTTCACCTGCAGGCAGAGCACTGCTTGTCACCATGCTGAATCTCTGTGGCATCCAGGCTGGCTTGTGCTGGGTGGCAGCCAGGCGTGCATCAGCAGGGGCAGCGCAGTTCACTGTGTTGTGGTGTGTGGTGGGCAGACTGACGCCCAGGCCTGTGTCCGCAGGAGCTAGTTGATCCACCTGCAGGCACACACAGGGTCTGCCCGTCTACACGTCAGAGCCACCGCAGCCTACCTGCAGGCAGACACTTAGTTTTCTATCAGTAAGCTGACAGCAATGCTGGCTGGCTTGGCCCAAGCCCAAGCACAGGACGCTGGGCTGCACTTGCCAGCTGATGTCGTTCAGCATTGTACTGAAGGTTGATCAAGTAGGGGAAACTCTGTGCCGGTGTAGCAAGTCACAGTGGCGGGCGGAAGAAGTTGAGGACGATCCCTTTTGAGGGGTCCATGCCAGATTCCATCAAGCTGTCCCACCTGCAGAAATGCCTTGACCAGCCGCAAAAGGTGGTGTTCGTCCAATTGCGCCAGCATGTCAGAGCTGCCCAGGATCTGCTGCACGTGGGGCAGTTGGGAGTCCTTCAGCACAGAGCCGAGCACCTCTGCGCCACCCACATAGGCGCCTGCAGAGCAGCAGAGCCTCAACACCAAGATCAAGCAATCCATGTGATGCTGGTGCATGGCGCCCAACATCTGTGCACCGCCTGTGCGAATATCTGCAGAGAAGCTGCTACTCAACACTAGAACAATGTATGGCAATCGTGTACATGTCAACCTAGAGCAGCTGAGATTCGTGCAGCGCAGTACAAAGAGGTGAGGCCTCACAGGCTCCTGCAGCACAGCATGGGCCAAGATCAGCGAAGATTGGTCATCCTGGACAAGGCAGGCACTGAGTCTGGCAGCAGGACACACTCAGGCCAGAGGAACGCCACGTCGCCTGAATGACTCACTGATCATGCTGCAGGTGCTGGCCACAGCCTGCTGCACTGAGCGCTGGAAGCTGAGCGCTAGGTTGGCTGCATGGGCACGCTGCCCTTCTGCGCTGAGGCGCTCGCAGACAAGCTCATTCTCCAGGAAGTTGACCATCCTGCGGGCACGCTCAAACTCTGCATCCTGCAGGGCAAGGTCGCATGCAATCAGCGGCCAAAAGAGCATGACCAGTCTGCGCTCACACGCTCGCACAAAAGACTTTCCCCCCATTCTGGGGAAGGGGCCAGACAGTGGTCTCGCTCGCCTCCTGTGGAGTGGTGGGGAGGCGCACTGGCATAGGCCAGGCTGACAGCTTGGTGACCACCACGGGTCAGCTGTACCTGCCCTACTCGTCACCCTCACTCTGCACAGCCCTGCTGCAGCCAACCTCAAGCATTGTGGCATGGTGGGGGATTCCCGTGCAGAGAAATATCAGAACAGTCATCTGTGCTGTGCCCGGGTCACGACACCAGCTGGAAAGAAGGCTTCTGCGATTGCCCGCCTGCCACTCCAGAAGGCAGCCCCCAGCTTGACCCACCTGGGCCTGCGAGCTGCTCTGCAGCTCCCGCAGCCGCTGCTGCTGGTCACGCAGCTGCGCCTCTGCCGCTGCCGTGCCCATGCCACGCACTTGAGCTGCCAGCCCTGCCATCTGTCCATTCTGCACATAGCGCACCTGCAGCAGTCAAGTGGTTTTGAGCTGCCAGCTCACATGATGCATTTGCAGCAGTGAAGTGGCCGCAAGCTGCGTTGTTGCACCGATCTAGACATCCTGCAACTGCAGACTAGATCAGGGGATCAGGGAGGACATACGGCTGTGCATCCTCAGAGAACATGGACAGGTGAAACGAGCTGGCATCACTGAAGGGTGATTCAGCTTGCAGACCACCAGGTGCCATAGGGGAGCCACTGGACAGATTTCTGGCTGGGACAAGCAGCTGGCACGTCTGCTGCAGGTGCACAGGGCAGGCAGCACCCTTGAATCTGCCCACCACTGCACCTGCACCACACCACCACAGTGAATGGCTCACCTGCAAGATTGTGCACCAGGAACCTCAGGCCCAGGCAATCTTCAGGGGCCCCAGACTGTCTGCACGCACGCCAGCATAGCAAGCCAGCAACGCACCTTTGGCATGGTAGGTGATGAAATCTACAGACATCTGACAATGGCAGCAACTTGCAGGCCTTACTTGCAGACATTTGAGGACTGCAGCGTCTTGCAGGCCTGGCCAAACGCAATGTGCCTAGGCTCCCTGCTTGGTGTGCAGGGGGTGGCCTCGAAGTAGGGGAGCTGCAGGAGGTCAACAGGTGTGAAGGCTCTCCGGCACAGCAGCTGTGTGGCTCACCTCCGGTGTGGCGTGCAGTGACTTGCAAGCCTGGGCAAACTGCAGTGTACCCAGGGTGTCTGCGTGGTCCTGGGCGGCCTGCGACAGGCAGCAGAGGACCAGCAGCACCGCATTGCCGCACAGGCTCTCCTTCAGCAGCTTCGTCAGCTTGGACTCCTTGAACGGGATGAGGTGGTCCTCAGGGGGGATGGCTGCAAGCACCAGTCAGGGGGGATGGCTGCAAGCACCAGGCAATTTATTGTCTAGTTCGGCATCCACAGGCAAGGCCAGGTGCTGCAGCTGATCCTCAGGAACAACGGCTGCAGATGTCTCCATTTGCCATCCAAGTTGTAAGAGATCTAAAGAGCGCACGCGCCTCATTCAGATGACCCAGCATATGCTCAGCCTGCTGCTGCTGCTCCACTAACATATCTGAGTGGCAAGATGTCCACCGCCCCTGGCCCTAACATATCTCCAAAGCCTTGCATGCAAGTCAGCTTCCTGCCTGCCGCAACTCCAGAAGTGCATCAATTCCAAGCCACACACCTCCTCCCAGCTTGGTGCCCCTGCATGAGCACCTCACACCCTCATGTGCTGAAGCACTCAGCTGCAAGAGCGGCCACAAGCTTGCGTCATCTGGAGCTATACCCCTACACACGTCCACCACGCTTGCCCCACCCACCCACAGGTACTGCTTCAGTAGGCAAGCAAGCCTTGATCCACCCTCCGCCATGCCACGTGTGGGTCGACCTCCATCCAGCTGCCCTTGCGATGCGTGCTGCCTGCGGCTGCTGCTTCAGCCAGGCCAAGGAAGCCCCATCCCTGTGGAAGCAGTGCAAGTCGCCTCCACACAGCTGCTTATGCATTTGCTGCATGCCATGCGGGTCCAGCCAGCCAGCTGTGCTGAGTGGGCCTAGCACCCTCTGAATATAGCCAGACCCACCTCCACCAGGCTGCACCCGCATATGAGCCGCCCGCCGCTGCTGCTCCAGTCTTGCCGCCACCACGCGCCGCAGCACATGCAGTGTGCTGTTTATGAAGGCGGCCTCCCGCAGCTGGACCCCCTGGGTCCCCGTCTGGAGCTGCCTCTCGCTGCCGGCCAGGTCGCACAGGTGCAGGCGGGCGCACCTGACAGGCCCGCCCGAGCCTCCTGCTGCGCAACTCTCCACCTGCAGGCGCCGATGGGAGGCTGCCAAGATGAAGCAGAACCTTCTCACAAAACAAGATGAACCCCTGTCTGAGGCACTGCCGACCGAGTCGC
Organism: Asterochloris sp. CNOR1; assembly: GCA_963969365.1. Lineage (NCBI taxonomy): Eukaryota > Viridiplantae > Chlorophyta > Trebouxiophyceae > Trebouxiales > Trebouxiaceae > Asterochloris > Asterochloris sp. CNOR1. Next base: position 1,195,694 of record OZ017762.1, read on the forward strand.
ACAGGTGCAGGCGGTTCATCCCCTCCCAAGCCTCCTGCGGGGCGGCTCTTCACCTGCAGGCGCAGACAGGGCGCTGCCGAGGTGAAGCAGCACATCCTCACAAACAAGATGCACCCCTGCCTGAGGCACGGCCTGCCTGAGCCCTCAGCTGGGCAGGCTTCACATCTGCAGGCGCAGAAGGGAACTCCTGAGCTGAAAAGGCAGTTTGGAATGGCAATAGGGTGGCGCCTCTCAGGCGCCCGCCTGGGGCTGCCTCTCCTTCTTTAGAAGAGCACCTAGGTGCTGGACCTGTGAGCTGCCCCACTGGTCAGCTCTTCACCTGCAGCATGGACACAGCACTGGGTGCTGTGCAGGCAGCACATCTTGCATCTGAGTGCGTTGCCTGGCCTGGCGGCACACCAGAGGGCCACACGCAGCGCAAGCAGTTCACATGGGTACTCCTTGACAGCCAGCTGTTTGCCTAACAGGGAACAGTCCTGGGAAGTAGTGGCAGCCTCCCTGAGCTATCCAAAACTGCAATAGCCAGCTGCAGGACATGGCCTGGCTGCCTTGCCATCAGGAGCTAGGCGTATGCAGCAGGCTACGTAAGTCAAGGGGGCACGGCAGCACATCAGGCCGTCTCCATCAGGCCACAACGCCAGAGGAAGCAGGTGTTAGTCAGCAACAGCCCCCCTCAAATGCATTCTGAGGAGACCTCTCATTCATGAAACACGCGATGAGGGCCCAGTGAAACAGGGGACAGCAACATGGTTCAAGCTCGCACCTTCAGTATGACATCAGCAAAGCTGCGTGAGCTCGACGTGTTCATGTTGTGAGCAGCGACATGCCTCCGATGGTTGCCAGCAGCGATCAGGTGCAGCACCTGACAGGGGCAATCCCGAAGAGGTGTCACTTATCAGCAATTGCAGAGAGCATGACACATTCCCAGAGCTGCTCAGCTTTTCTTCTTTTGAAGTGCCAGCCCAATGGATTGGCCTGTGGCTGACATGCCTGCTGCCATGCACTCGTTGCCAGCATCCTCACATCTTATGGCTTTGCAGATGTGCTGCATGTGCCAAACAAAACAGAAACCAATCCACATGTGTACGACGGCAAAGTCAAGATCGGGCGGACCTGCTCCAAGTCCCTGATGGGCTCCTCCCGCAGGCCATCCACCTCAAAGTTCCCCTCTGCATTCTGCTTCAGCTGCAGGGGCTGGGGCTTGGAGCCAGGCCCTGCACAGCGTGGACAGCCAGCCTCCAACTGGCTGCCTCAACATGAGCAGCCAGCTGCATATAGAGCGCACACAGCAGGTGGAGTACATACAGCAAGGCAGCCAGCTGCAAATGGAGTACACAAGGCGGCTGACAACTCTTCAGAGTCCCCCACCTCTGCCAGGGTGGGCCAGCAGGTCTGTCAGCTGCTCCCGGTACAGCTCCACATATGACAGTGTCACCAGGTAGCTGCCAGCGCTGGCCTGCCCGATCCGCCTGAGCAGCTCGTCCACAGCAAAGGGTATCAAACCCCAGTCTTCGCGGTCGACCAGGCCACAGCCCTCCATCTGCAGAGGGCACAGTGGGTTCGCAGCCATAGGTGGCAGTGAGTGTAAATTGAGGCTTGAGCTCGCAATGTCAGCCTTGCCGCAGCCCTCCATCTGCAGGCGAAGGCACTGGCGTGGCTGCATGGAAGCAAGGCATGCAGATTGGCCTTTGCACAGACCCTGTTCTACTGCCAGTCCTTGCCGGTGGCTTTGCCCAGCTTCAGGCATCCCTGCAGTCAGCAGACAATTTTCAGGTCTGTTGGCGCATGGCAGCAAACCAGTGCAGTGATAGCTTGGGCGCGCGGGGCGCCAAAAGCATGCAGCCCACATGGCATGCAGCAGTACAGCATTGCATGGGCTGCCCAGTCAGTTCCTGTGAGAGGTAGCTGCACTGAGGCGTGGCCTGCAGCCACTCCCAGTCTGGCTGCAGGATCAGATATAATAGACAGTAAATGACAGAGCTGACTGCCCTGCCCACCTGATATGTCTTGCCAGAGCCAGTCTGTCCATACGCAATGCAGGCTGCAGAACGACCCTCCATGATTGCTGCAGCACAATGGTATGGCCTGAGCATTGAGTGCTTTGCATATCCTCTGGAGGCAGCGTTTTGGCTGCTTCAGCTGTGCTTGGCAGTGAAGCAGATTAGAGAGTGTACTGAGGCAGCATGGCCTCAGCAAAGCTGGATTCCAGGCACATTGACTCAAAGGTTCACCTTCGATCAGGGGCACAGCCTGCGCATGCAAGTCTGCTCGAGGCGCCTCGCTGTGCAGCACCGTATCAAAGTGGCTCCTGCTGAAGGTGTGCTACACAAGCATGGGTCATGGAGTCAGGACATGTGCAAAGGAAGACTTGGCCAAGATTAATTGCAGAAGTCACCTGCACAGCCATCCCGTCAGCTGCCAGCCTGGTCAACACCAGGCGCTGTAGCTCCGTATCAAGTATCAGTGCAGGTGCTGCGGAGCTGCCGATGGGAAGCGGCCTGATGACCAGCACCGTCTTGACATGTGTTGCTGGGAACTGCGCTCCCCGACATGGCTGCCTGTCAGGGCTATCTGGCACGAGTCGGCGCTTGGTGCCAGGAGTCTTCCGTGGGGTCTTGAGGGCAAAGCCAACCGTGCTGCCAGAGTTGGCCATTGTGGAGGGATACTTGACACCACGTCACTGCCAAACGTCTGGGCCTGCCTACTTTTTCATAGTGCTGCCCCACCACTTCATGCACTTGGGCTGCAGAAAGGCTCATGGTCAACGGAATCTACAGTCATGTTTGACACTTGCCACGCACCACATTTTGAGGCCGTGCATTATCATAAACATGCAAGCTCAGCTCTCCCGAACCTCAAAGAGCTCAACTATGCAACTGTCAAACCGGCCACCGACGCGCAGCAGTTCAGCCCAAAACCACATGCAAAGCAGGCAAATCAGCTCAGTCCACGGCAGGCAAGCAGGTCAGCAACACTTCAGGAGTCAGATTGCTTTTGGGCGTCGGTTGGGCAGCTTCAGGCAAAGGACAGGTCCCGCAACAAGCGCCCTATTTGGGCACACAGTGGCTGAAAATTCTTTTGTTGTGAATGGAGACATAGAGAAGGTGAAACATGGAGTTGCAGCAGTAGTCCCCACACTCGCTTCTCTGTCTCTTTATTGGGTGCTCAAGCTGCACTCTGCAACCATCCTGCAGGTCTTTGAATACGCAGCAGACTTTTCACATATCAACCGGTGGGACCCTGGTGAGTTCCAGTAGCTGTGCAGGCCCCTGTGAATGCAGCACTTGATTTTTGGCTTGCTGCTCACAAATATCTAATTGGCTTGCTGCTCACAAACATCTGATTGTAGGGACTGAGGAGAGCAACAACATGGAAAGCAGCAAGCGTGCAGCACTGATGGAGGGGGACAAGATTGCCATGTCCACTGTGCTGCTGGGCACAACGACGCCCACTGTGTGAGTATACAGCATCTCAACAGCCCCTCAGCTTGCTGTGTGAGTGTACTGCGCATCTGCAGCCTTTGGCCGGCCATGCAGCAGCCTGCTGTATTCAGTGAGACAACCCCCTACATTTTGTGCTTGTGACTGACTTCGCAGCCACACTTCCCATCTAATTGCAATCTGCGTGTCAGCATGCCCCCTGCATTTGCTGTGCTGCAATGTGAACTCCTGCTGTCCTACATTATGTAGGCTGCTAGGCATTGCCACATACACTCTGCCACACACACTCTGCAAGTGAACAGCCTTGCACCCAGGCCTGCTGCTTGCATCCACAGCACATTAATGGTGCCATAGTTGCCATGAGCAGCAAATCTCCGGAAGGCACCTTTGTGGGGAGCTGAGGATCCATTTGCTGGCAAGCCTTTTAAGGCAGCCTTTTATGCCTGCAGTTACATGGTGCTCGAGCTGAATGCACCTCAGAAGGTGGTGTTCTTTGGTGTCTCAAGGTTTCATGAGAACAAAGGTATGCCTACTTAGACGATGCTTCTGCAGTGCAAGTTACAGTCATGCACTCAAAAGCTATTTTGCCCGTGCAGACACAGTCACCTTCAAAAAGGGGCCAAAGGAGGGGCAGACCATCGTGAGCCCCTGCTGAACCTGCAACAACACATGCATATGCGCTGTCAGCCTGGCCTCACAACACTGCGACCCCTCTGCAGGTCACTTATGTTTCTGACATTTGGCTTATCAGATGGTTCAAGTGAGCCCCAGCATTTGTTGACACTTCTTGACAAGCTGCTCTGTATGGCGCTTCAAAGGGCTTGATTTCTCAAATGCTTTCTGTGCGCAGATACTTCCAGCCTGTCTGTGGCATCTTGATGGCTAAGCTGGCCAAGGAAGCAGGTGAGAGAAGTTGCTCTGCAAGAAGCCCGGCGCTTCATGTTTGTATTGTGCCATAACATGCACTCACCCATGCAGTGGACGGTCTGGAGAAGAAGTTGAAGCAATTGGAGCCTCAACTCACAGCAGACCGACGCGCTCTGCAGGCCAACAGTGTTGGCTGACTGTACACTTGCCAGTGTACAGCAATTTTTGTGTGCCCCGACCTTGCACACTGTATTCTTTGCAGACCTTGATAGTCCCCCTTCTGTCTGACAAGGTCTGGTGATGTTTCACAGCATTGCTCAAACTATTGCTTGAATTCATTGATCAAGGCATTGTGCACCAGAGAAGATCTAAGAACTCCAGCAGGCATCATGCTAGTGGACTGATGGGGTGGCCAAGCAGAATCTATGCATCAGGCAGATTTTACTCAGCACCGACCACCCACTGTGGCATAGCCGGCACAGCAATCGTACGAAGATGGCCAGCCAGTGGGTGGGGCTGCTGTTGTACCTCTGTCACTGCAGGCCGACGCAATCCATAAAATGCGTGAGGTCGCAGGTTGGGCTCTACAGCTGAAAAGCGCCATCCCTGCACAGGCACCAGCGGTTGCAGCTTGACAGCTGAAAAACATCAGCCTTGCAAGGCACAGGCAGGCCACCAGCATGGGGCAGGGCTCAACACCTGGAGGAGGTCAGCCCTGCACAAGCACTGGCTGGCAGTAGGAATGCAGAGAAACCTTGGCTCCAAGCAAGAAAGTGCATGGCTCCCGCCTTGAGCAGCCTCGACATGTGTGTTGAGGCAGGCGCTGCTAAGCATGCCTGGAGTGCGCAGCCATAAAATGGAATTAAAAAGAGTCTGGCTCACCAGGTGGTGGCCACAACCCTCACAGTAGCAGAGCGTCCAGGCATAACCTGCACAGAAAGCCATTGCACCAGTGCGGGTCACGGACTGCAAATGTCCTTTTGTGCAGATGTGCATCGCTGCAGACCTACTCTGTGGCGGGTAATGCAGCAGGGGCTTGCCTCAGCAATAATCAAAGTACGGCACTGTGTGTAGCAGCATGCGACTCACAAAACGGGGCTTGCCATGTGCAAATGCCACAGCAGGGTAGCCTGAATCTGTACATGTCTCACCAGGAAACCAACTGTTTTCCGTTTCTGTCTGTCCTTCAAGCTCAACATTCACAGCATGCCGCACCGTGACCATGTCATGAATGTACCTGGGCAGCCATGACAGCTGAGACGTCAGCTCAAGTAGAAGATCTAGAAGGTATGACAGACGTCAGTGGCACATCGCAGCAAGGGCAATGCTGGGTCGCGCACAGCAAAGGTGGCACAGCCACAGTGGCGGTAATTAGCTTAGCCAGGCTTTCAGAAGGGTTTTTGCGCACAGCTGGCCAGTGCACATGTGTGGGCAACTGTGCTGCTGCATTACACATCTCACAGCTCAAAAGGTTGCTGCTACACTGCACAGCTAGGTCTGCGTACCCATAGGGGTTGACGAAGCAGCCGCGGGTGCCAGCCTCTGACATGCTGAGCAGGTGCTGTAGGGAAGCCAGCTGCAGGCAGCACAGCACCTCTTTTCAACAGAGACAAACACAGAATAAGAGCCAGCCTGCAAAGGCGCCCTCACAACTGGAGTGTTCAGACGCCCTGTCTGCTTTCAGACAGCTTTGAGCTGATCAGGACATTGCATATGCCACACATGAGACAGCCTGCAGAGCTGGCCTTTTGCTCCACTGCTCATTACGTAGGAAGTTCTTTCAAGCCGACTACAGGTGGCGCAGGACTTGAATTGGAGCCTGCTGGCTGCAGCAGACCACCCCCGTGCTGTCACCCATACTAATGCATGTCAGGGGCAGTGCTGCACCTCTCACCTCCACAGAGCAGATGAGGCACCTGATGGCTGCCAGCGACCTCATGATGCTCAGCTCCTGCCGCAACCTGCAGCGTGACAAACTGCTTGGTAAGACCGCAGGGATGCCAGACAGATCTAGCGAGCTGAACATCTGGCAGCATGGGCATTGTCTGGTCCAGCCATTCAATGTACGCATCAAGCAGACGCACAGCTGTAAAGGGAACCCACAGCCACTGAATGCTCAACATTATGTAGACGTGCAGCAGCGATGAGACCCATGAAGCACTGCATGTGCAGCAGCAAGCAGACGTGTCGCAGAGAGGGACTCACAGCCACCTGAAACGTGCAATGTACAGGGAGGGCAGCAGGCGGTAGGCGATTTGGGCAGCGGGGACTGCGAGAGGGTAGTGCGCTGCGCAGAGCAGACACATTCGCGGCCAAGCCCACTCGTTGTCGACAAGAGAGCCTGGCCTATTTGTCCATCTAAAACATGATGCAATCAGGGCCTGTGCATGTCAATTGCCCACCTGGCGCCTGGCAGATGGACGCTACCGCAACTTCAGGGGATACAATGCTTCTGCACAGTGCACTTGGCTAACCCCTGTGCAGGCCAATAGAGCTCCTGAGCAGCCTTGAGGGATATCACAAGCATTTGTCTCCATTCAAGTGCTCTGCAGGCCATGGGCCGGCCCACCTGGCGCTCACGGAGGGGCACTCCAGCAGTTTTTGCCTGGTGTCATCCTCCAGCGGCATGTTGGCGGCCAGCCAGTAGGACAGCGCCAGAGGATCGCCCTGAAATGCTTTTGCCTGCAGATAAGCGCTTGCAGATAGGTTGTTGGTGGCACCTTGGCAGCAGACTGGCGCTGGAGGGTCGCATCCAAATGGCTGCACCTGCAGACAACACAAGACGAGATGCGCTGTTGATTCTGATACAGGAGAACACAAGCAACATGAAGCCCAACCAGCAGGACACTGCCAGAGGGTCGCCCCTGGATGGCCTCAGCCATGCAGATGAAAGTTACAACAGATGCTTTGGGTGGCATGTTGCAGGGACAACTGCTGCAGGGCATGATAACACTTCACAACAGAGCTTCATTGACTAGACATCGTGAGCTACACCAGCAGGGGCACCTGCACAGAGAAGCCGCCGATGAGCAACACAAATGGCTGTTTATTTGGGCAGCCTGTGCACACAGGGCATTGAAAGACCCCACCTTTGGGGCTGCACGTGCAAAGAGCAACTGCGCCTGCTCTGCCAGTGCAAATGCGTCCAGCTGGAGCCACCCTAGGTGTGCGACATAGGTCAGTCCGTAGTGCACCTCTGGGGGCAGCGGCAGTGGCTCCTCATCAGGTATGATACAGGTGGGAGCGGCGGCATCGGGAGTGTGGCGCATGCGCTGGCGGCCTGCAGGCACAGCAGGAACGGGTACAGCCCAGCGAATGACTTCAAGTGACAGAGCTGTGGTTGTGGGCGGGGTGGTCAGAAGGTAGCATGCGCTGGCAGCCTGCGGGTCCATGAATGCATGCTTGGCATGTTTGGGGGCTCAAAGCTGTGCCTTGGTAGCATAGCTTGGCAGGAGTTGACGGCGGCAGTGGTGTAGCAATCCTGCAGGCGCATTACACTGAGGCTGGGCTAATTCAGGAGCAGCAAATCACATGCTGAGCAGCACGCACGCTACCAGTCTGCAGGGGCCACCACCAATTCATGGTCTAGCAAAACAATGAGTCCAAACAGCAGCAGTGGCTGCTCAACTGGTATTACAAATGCTGGTTGCGGCCCCATGGGGGGTGCAGCGCATGCATTGCCGGTCTGCAGGGATGGCACAGGAGACATTCAGGCCTTGGGCTCGTCAGCATCCGCAATCTGCAGGTTGGGAGTGCAGGAGCTGGCGGCCGATCGATGCAACTTCCGGCATGAGTTGCCTGCAGGTGGCGGGGCCGCGTCACAGGGACCAGATCCCAGCTGAGTTTGGGGGCACTCCAGATGTAGCACGCGCTGGCAGCCTGCAGGCATGACTAGCCCCCGCCCAGCCGCTGCTGAGTAGGGGAGGTCCAAGACCAGGCCTTCCCAGAGGCGATGTGCCTCTTTGACGCAGAGAGAGGTGACCTGCCCCAGGACACTCTACCTGCCCCGAGTGCTGCACAATCAGCCATGCAAATGTGCAGGGTTGACCTTTGGCAATGACGGCCACAGACCCGTCCAGCTGCCACTTGACCTGCTTCAGCTCTGCCGTGCAGCCCACGCCGTGCAGCCACCGCCTGCCGATCACGACCTGCCGCATACGCACCTGCAGCAGGCAATGCAATCCCTGGGAAGGGCCGGTGCTGTGGGGGCCTGTCCCAGTGCGCTTCAAACCTCCTAGCTCGTGAGTGCAGAGACGACAGGCATCTGCCAAACCAGCCCCTGCAGCAGCAGAAAGGTGCGGGTCTGCACCGAGCAGGGCCTCTGCCAGCTCATGCCTGCCATCACCCACCCAACGTTGCGCTCAAGGCCTACCATCCATGCAGAGCACAAGTTGCCACAGAGCATGGCTTGGGCCCTGACAATCTGCATGCTTTTTAGGGCATCCCAGACAATACCGTCTGACTGGTTCCAGGTGGCTAGCTGCCCTGGGACAGCTGCCACCCCCAGGCCTGATTCCCCACTGCACACGGACAGCCGCCTGGTGCATTCAGTGCATGACAGCTTCCCCAGCCATCTGTGCAACAGCACTGTTTGAGATCCCTTAGCTCACCACAGCAAGGAGGCACCCATATGGGGGAGGTGCCCTCAGAGCGCTTTGAATAGCTTGCACATTGTCATGGCCCCGCAGGCGTAGCGGCAGCGTGTCCCCAGGCATCAGCACCACACCTGCGGCCAGCACTGGGCCTTGCACATAGGGTTAGGTCGATGCAGTGACAGGGTGATGATTGGCAGAAGCACGACCCCTGCAGCAGCCATGGAAATCAGAGGCAGGAGCACATTGCATGCTCTGCTCACATGCCTAAAGGCGCTGGGGCAGTGAAGCCCCAGGCATCAGCAGCATACCTGCAGTGCCCAGGAGACTAAGCCAGTGAGATGACTGGTGTGGCATGCAGTGTGTTGACTGCAACCAGCTCCTTGTCTGCTGCCCAACGCCAGGCTGGGAAGGGATTGACAGACTGGGAAGAGTCATGGAGCAGGCTAGGGCGCTCTGGAGTCAAGCATTGTGACAGCAAGCATTGCAGTGATCGAGTAGGCAGCACTTGTGTGCATGCGTGCACCAAAAACAGACACACTATTGTTGCGAGCATGCAGCCTCAGCCCATGGGGGACAGGTGCACATTCTCGAGGGTTTCGAAGGAGCTCACCCTCCACGGGCAGCAGTGGAAGTGTGCACTCATGCCCCGGCTCCAAGTCAAAGGAGATGCCTTCGACATCGTCTACTTCTGCATCCAGCATGTGGCTCGGCCTGTCAGTGCGCTGAGTTGCAGCATCAACCATGTATAGATTGGTTGCACTGTGCTGATTTGCAGCAAGGACTTGCAGAAGCTTACCTCCTAGGTATGTGTGCCGCTCTGTCAAGCTCTGATCAAAGGCATTTGCATCTGCAAAACAATGTTAGGATTAGGTGGAGCTTGGGCAAACAAAAGGCTTCTGACACAAGTACGCAAAGCATCACACCGTCTGAAGCAGTTGACGAGCTGTCCTGCCACTCCTCTGTGTCCTCAGCTGGCTGCATGCTGTGCTGTTAAAAAGTTTGACCTGACCTGTCTTACTCATTATGAGTAGTCTGGTCTGCATCATGATCAGTGGAGGACCCATCAGTCACCGTCATACAGCTTGACACAACTCTCTGTAGCATCAACTTGCGGGATTCTTCTGTCCTGTCAGTGCTGCGTCAGTCAAATATCAACGATTCTTTACAGATATAGATCTGTAGTCTCTCTACTGCATCTATATAGTTGTGCTCACTTGCAAGGACCCACAGTGATTCCCCTGTCCTTTCCTGCTTGTCCAGGGCTGATGCTGCGTTGGCCAGTGATACATTTGACTTGTTCACGATGTGCTTGTCATGTCTAATGTGTTACTGATGAGGGACTCCAGGTGACCCAGTGACATTAAACCTAGCGCACTCTGTCTATAGCGCACCATGACAGTCTCTTTCAGATTGCAAAGCCCTCCAGCCAATATGCTGGCATATCCTGCAAATAAAACATACTGTTGGCCCAGCAGATGTTTCCTACAGGCACAGCTGCCAGGTGTGGGACTTGAAGGCGCCAGGCAAACTGTTGGTCTGATACTGCCCTCACTCATTTTATTTAATCACAAAGGCGCAGGCAGACCCCTGAGTGTGACTCAGAGTTGCTCTTGATGCTGCAGAGCAGCACTCCAGCCCACCTGCGTCAGCTGGCTGGTTGCTGCTGCTCCTCATGCTCGCTCACTAGTCGGGCGTCACGCTCCTGCAAGCAGTGCTTTCAGGCTCAGTGCCCCCCATGAGCGGCAACAGAAGCAGGGGTGCTAAGGTTCAGCGGGGATGCTAAGGATCAGCTTACATGCAGCGCCAATGTCAGCAGCAGCATGCTAGCACTCAGGCAGTACATACAGAGGCAGCTGGCAGGTGACTGACTGCGTAAGCCAGGAGAGGACTTGCACTGAGCTCTTAAGCAGCACCTGAAATTCAGACCTAGGTCATTTCTGTTGAGAACAGCAGCACTGCCAAGGATGTGGCTCAGGGGCTCTTTGAATCCAACGACAACGGAGGGCGACATGCCCACCTGCTGCAGTACCCCTGCCAGCTTCAGAAGTGGACATGCATGAGATGCAGCACAGATGTCTGATTCAACAGGTCTGTGAGGCCACTGCTCAGGGATGCAGCACCAGCCAACATACAAACTGCCTCCATGCAACAAGCATTAATATGTGCATGAGGAGTGCACATGGCAGACCCGACATGTCCACACCAGGGGTTCAGCGTCTGCCCCATGCACAGCAGCAACCAGCAGCGCTGATCCTGTTTGAAATCCTTTTGGCGGCTGCACTTGTCCACCCCTGTGACATTCTGCTACAAACACAGCGCCAGCTGAGATGCTGCGCCTTGACTGCTGCATGCCAGCCAGTGACAAAGGCATCTGCAGGACGCTTGGCTGCAAAAACTTGCCTGCACGCGCCGATCCCACTCATCCACGCCTGTGGCCTTGGGCTTGCCATACAGGCCCTTGTGAATGAAGCCTGGGAGGGCGCCCATGGCTGCAGTGGCCACGCAGATGATCGCCATGGGGGGCACTGTCTCCCAGGGGAAGGGCATGGCGCCGTTGGGGCTGCGCCTGCAGACAACGCACACATTATCGGAGGCTGCTGAGCCTCAAAGCTTGACTGCGAACAGCCCCAGGAGGGCACAGCTGAAAGATGCTGTCTCACATGGGAAGGGCATGGTGTCATCATTGAGCCTGCAGAGAGCCAACAAATTGCCTGAGGGCATTGAGCTCTTAAATACAAGGTCTGGAAGAGCTTGACAGTAATGGTTGCCCCGCAGACAGTGCTGATGTCAGGGGAAGAGCATAGCATTGCTGCAGGGCCTGCTGACAACAGGCATACTCCTTGGGCAGCTGGGCCCTGGAACAGCCTGGCTTCAGACAGCACTGGCTCCATGAGGGAATAAGCTGGCCTGCACATGGCAGCTACTGTCCTGCGCCGCATGGGCATGACAATGCTGCTGCCAGAATTGGCCGCTTGAGATGGCTAAGGGGAGGCTGGCTCAGACAGCCTAGCTCTACTTTCAAAGAGCATGCAGCACCTTACTGGATGTCAAGTGCAGTCTCAGCTTCAGGCAAGATGTGTTCAATCATCTGTGTGGCTCCACAGAGGACAATTATCACCAATCAGGCTATCTGCGCTGCCCTCAGTGTGCTCTGCGAAGGCCATGCTGCCATGTGCACTCATGCAACAGTGTTCAAGAGCAGATCAGAATTGCAATGGGGGTAGCAGCACAGACTGCACACATGCAGCCAGGCCCCACCTGTCACAGGTCAGGGCCTCTGCAGGCCTGCTGAGACCCTGTCACTTTCAGCCCTCACGACCCCTCTGCCCAAGGTGTAAGCAGTCTCCCCTGCAATCTTTCAAGTCAGCCCGGAGAGGTTGCAGGCCTCAACGCTTCCTGCTCAGGAAATGTTCCTTAAACTTTCCAACACCCTCAGGTCATCAGCCTCTGGCACTAAGCTTTAAGATCTCTCGAAGTCCAAGTTCAATCAGGCGATTGCCTCATTTGCCAGACAGGAACTGTTCTTTGGCCTGTCTGGCAGCTGATCAGCGTGACCATCTGGTCAAGCTGGACATCCATGGTGTTCTGACCCATGATGGCAGCTTGAGCAGCATGTTCCTGGTCCCCAAGCAGCCAGGCAATTGACACATGTGGCCTTGGTACCTGCCATAACAACGACAATGCTCAGTACATGCTATGCTGGACATGGCAATTGCAGAGGCTCACAAGGTCTGACCTGATGGAATGGCTGCAGGCTGAAGCCTTCAAAGGCAGCATCAATCCTCTTGATGATGCTGCTTACCTGCAGATGTCATGCACTTGAGGATGTTATGCAAGTAGCCTGTTCAGTCTGCAGAGGGGCCATGTTTTACGCACTGCTGGGCAGGCTGCTGATGGGCACAGCCAGGTCATTGACTGTAGTCGCGGGAGACTGCTCACCTGCTGGGCCCCTGCGGTAGCTTCAAGTGCAAGGAACGTCCTGGTCCTGTCATCGTTCATGATAACTTGCAGACCCCCAAAGCTTATCTGAAAGCTGTGCTGCATAGACACAGGCAGGTGGCATTTCAGGCCAACCCAGTGCACACTGCTGGGTGGTGAATGGCTGCTGCTGCCCACAACACTGAGCTGCCGTCAGGAATGTGATGTTGTTGCCCGTGAAGGGTGCTCAGGCATGCATCAAGGTCAGGAAGTCAGGCACAAGAAGCCCCACCTGTCGTGGTCACGCAGCACCTGCCTCAGCAGGTCGTGCAGAGGGTCAATCTGGCTGTAGCGAATTGGGACGACCCTGGACAGGCTGACGTGAAGGCCCCTGGGACTTGCCTGCACACCGAATGATGCAGCATGGCACACTAATAATGGGATTTCCACTGGCCACAGGACAGGCGCAGTCCTGATGCTTGCTTACCTCTGTTTTAGCAGTGTGCCTGCCAGGCTGCTCCTCAGCAGCAGCCATCACGGGGTGCAGGCCAGGCAGCTGGCTTTGCAGCCGACCCAGCAAAATGTCAATGGCAGCATCGGCTTCCGGCAACAGGGACACTGCAGAAAGGCATTTCTGGAGGCACAGAGCTGGTGTCACATGCACTTGCAGCTCAACGCTGTGTGCAGCAAGCAGCTGCATATTGCATCTCTCTGGCGATGCACAGGATTTGGCCATCTCATGCTGGTGTAGCTACAAACATGGCTTGCCGTGCCAAATCCGTGAAATTGCACATGACAAATGCAGACCGTATCTGCTGCATGATGTGTCTGCAGGCCTGCCTCTCTGGCAAAAGCACGGCACTCCCTTCTGTTGCGCAGCAGTGCACACATGGCCCCTGCTGACCTGGAATGAAGACAGAGGTGGCATAGTTCCCCTCCACATGCTTGAAGCGCCTGCTGCGCCCCTGATGCTGTTCTGGGCACTGTGCAGCTTCAGGGTCAGGCCTTCCAGCTCTGTACTCCAGGCCAATTGCATCACCTACAGGCAGCAGGCAGAGTGTCAGATTAGATTGAGGCAGACAAAGCACTGACAGCATTGGCAGACCTCCAGAGGCCCCTGCAAGCAGATCAGCTGCCCCTGGCAGGGCCTTGCGCTTTCTTCCAATCAGCTGAATCTTCCCAAATTGGCACTGTCCGCGGAATGCATCTTTTGGCTGGCCAGGCCCATCACTGTCGTCTTCACTGCTGGCATAGCTAGCCAGAACATCCATGTGAATCTCATGCGAAAGTAGAAGCAGCGGCCTGGCAGTGGCGCTCATGCCCGTTGCCTGGCAGCCCATCGGTCTGTTGGGAGGTCAGCATGGCCGCGTCCAGCATGGTGGCCGAGCTGGAGAACCTCAGGGCCCTGCTGGACAAGCCTGCAGCTGCCATTGCAGCAGACCCTGCTGCAGTGGCAGCAGGCCCTCCAACAACATATGCTGGAGCTCTCAACACAGCTGAGGTGTGTTCCTGCATTGGGAAAGAACAATTTGCAGCCCATCCTGGATGCTGCAATCCCTGAGGTGTGACTCATCTGCCCTTGGATGTGGCCTGCACACTGCTTGCCTGCTGCGTATGGGGTTAGCCTGCATAGCTTTTTACTCACATGCTAGCAATGCTACGGCCCGCGTATCCAGTGCGGAACCATGTCTCAAAGGCTCTTCGTGCTTTGCACAGGTGAGCGTGGAGAGGCTGAGTAAAGCCATGGAGGCTGCAGAGGACGAGATGGAATCAGCCTTCAGACGAACAGGTGCACAGAGCTCTTTGCTGCAGCATGTGTGAGGCCCACTTGACAGGTGCTGCATTGTGCATTTCACAGCCTGGTGCATTCCAGTGGGCTGTGCCGTGCCGTGACATGTGTGTGTAGGCTGTGTTATTTGAGGACACATGCTCTCTGCTTAGCAGTGAGTGCCGTTTTCTGCACTTTGTCACTGCTGCTGCAACAGCTGAGACGCGGCACTTGACCCTGCTGCCCCAGCATTTCACACAACAACTCAACGTTAAGCACATGCTTCTCCTGTGCAGGAGAGCTGCACCGCAACAATGCGGCCAAGAAGGAGCAGGAGCTCCAGGAGCTGAGGCGCGTGGTGGCTGCGAAAGAAAAGTCCATCGACAGCCTGCGGGACCAGCTGTCCTCCCTCAAGCGCATGCTGGAGGGGAGGGCGCAGCAGGCCGAGGACCAGGTCATTCAGAAAGACCTGGAGGTGGGTTTCTGCACATGTCCCCGGGGCAGATACAACCCAGTGCATGTAGGGCCTTAAGTGCTGCCATTGATAGGCAGAAGAACTAAAAGAGTTGGCTTGAGACCATGAGCTGGAGGTGTGGGCGACGCAGACCGAGGACCAGGTCATTTGCAGAGACCTGCAGGTACGCCGTCAGCACCGCTGGTGGTCTTGTGACTGCTGCTGCGTGTATGTGTGCGCTGCTGTGTCGCAGAGGCAGCACCTGCTCTACCTGGCACCGACAGGCAGGCACACGGGGCAGTGCGGGGCACAGCTTGCATCCGATCCTTTCCATCTCTCATGTGCAGATACGCCAGCTGCAGGAGCAAATGATGGCCCTGCAGCAGGCCAAGGAGCAGAGCGATGCTGCGCTGAATGATCACATGGAGGCTCTCGAGCAACTGCAGGCGGACTGCACCAACTGGCAGCAGCAGGCGCAGGATGCATCGCACCAGGCAGAGGAGCAGGCAGCGGTGGCTGCTGCAAAGCTGCGGCAGGGACAGCACCTGCAGGTGCAGATGTGCTTTTGAATAACACGCTGGTTCCGCATGGTGGTTTGGCACAGGCGTGACAGAGGCAGCACATGCATTGATAGGCAGCAGCACGCATAGGCTGCAGGGGCGGGGGAGCATGCAGCGGGGCACTGCTTGGGGGAACTAAGCTTGGTTTGTATGGTGGCTTGGCCGGCGTGAAGCAGGAGCAGCACATGCTTGACAGGCAGCATCAGGCGCAGGCTGCAGCAGGGATAGGTGCAGCAGCTGCAATTAGGTCCGCTCAGGGTGGGGTTTGAGTAAAACAGGGCATAGTGTTAAGCCAGCAGCAGATGCACGCTGTCCAGGGTGGCAGCTGTGGCCGCTGCCAAGCTTAGACAGGACAGCGCTTGAAGGTGACCTATGAGCTGCACGACTGGAGTTGTGGGCTGGCAGGTGGGTTGTGGTTTGGTGCCTTGGGGTCAGGAGGACTGCTTGTCACTGGTGCACTGCACTTTCCAG
This sequence comes from Asterochloris sp. CNOR1, assembly GCA_963969365.1. Taxonomy (NCBI): domain Eukaryota; kingdom Viridiplantae; phylum Chlorophyta; class Trebouxiophyceae; order Trebouxiales; family Trebouxiaceae; genus Asterochloris; species Asterochloris sp. CNOR1. The sequence continues at coordinate 1,211,767 of OZ017762.1, forward strand.
TTGACTGCATGCCAAGGGGTGCAGCAGCTGCCCACCTCTGCTGCTGCTGCTCATGCTGCTGAACTGCTCAGCAATAGCTGTGGAAACCAGACAGCTGCACTGCAGGACGGGCTCAGGAAGCAGGCCGCTCCCCTTCCTTGTCGCTGCTGCCCATGCTGAGCGTGAGTCATCTGACCACGGTGCTGACACCAGCCAACTGTGCTGCAGAATGAGCTGAAGGCCCAGGTGGAGGGATTGCAGGCGCAGCTGGCCAGCGCGCAGCAGCAGGTGAGCCTTTTAGCCTGACCGCAATGTAAAACTGGATGAGCTGCATCTCCAGTAAATGCCTTTCTCCAGCTCCTGTTCCACGTGTCCAAGGGTGTGCTCAGCCGCCTGGCATGTGGCAAGGCAGCGGGGCCTGCACAGCCGGCCGCTGCTGCTGCACATTGGGGAGGTTGACATGTTGCTGCAGTTGACAGGCATTGCCCACAATGTCTCCCAGCCTCACAGCTGCCTGTCCTCCCTGCAGTAAACAGCAAGCGGGCTGCCTGTTATGGTGTCTGCACTGTCTTCAAACCAAAGCCCAGTACTGTTTTGTCCACATGCCTCAAATCAGTTGAAGGCCTCAAAGCTGCCCCCCCTGCCTGCAGCTGAACGCAAGGGCTGCCTCCCAGGACAAGCAGCAAGAGCAGATGAATCGGGAGCTGCGGGCGCTGCGCAAACGTCTGAATGCTGAAAAGGTCGGTCAAGGTGTCCCCAGCCTGTCCTACAGTCACAACTCTGGTTGTGATGGACCGGCATGTGTATGCTGGCCTTGATGCGCAGGTGCACAAACACTGATAAGGTCACTTTCCCCATCACATCGTCCACAGTATTGGTAGGTCTGCTGAAAGGGCAAATGCGTGCTGGCCTTGGTGCGCCATGCGGCTCAATGCTTGACAGCTTGGCAATGTCATCACACAGGGCGCTGCGCCAAGTGGCTGAGCGTTGAGAGGAATGGCAATGTTGTCGTCGGCTGCTGAGCAGGCAGGCAATGGCGTATCGCGCAAACTTTATGCCCGTGTAGCGCCCCTGGCAGCTCCACATCTGGCTGCAGGAGGAGGACCTGCGAGACTTGAGGCTGCAGCTCAAGATGCAGCGGAAGGCCAGGAAGGCAGCTGAGCGGTGGCTCAGGATGGAGCTCAAGTCCAGGGTGCGCTCGGCCTGCGCGAGCGATGTGACTGTGTGCCCAAGTCTGCCAAATGCCACTGCCGCCTGGTGTCAGCAAGTCCCCCATGACATGGGCTGGGTTGCTCACTACTTGAACAGTGGACCTTGAATGACTACGGTCTGAACTGCTTGACCTGCTTGAGTGCAGGACAGGATGCATGCGCCTTGGATGACAACGCCATGAGATGGTTGACCTGCTGAGTGCAGGACAGGATGCAGGTGTTTTCATGCACGTAGACTGTAGCTTGCAGATGGGATTGCTGCTGGACTGCAGGAAGGGAGCTTGTCACTCAAGGCTTGCACTACTGACATATGTGTACCTTCCCATATCTGCTGCTCCTCCTCAGTGTTTCCTGTATAGCATACAAGCATGCATGCAGGAGGAGATTGAGGAGCTGTTTGTTTCTGTGCGAGACCTGATTCTCTCCCGACCAGATGGAGATGTGGCAGAGGTGAAGTGGCTGCTGGACCACCTCCCATCTGCACAGCAGCAGGGCGGCAGGCGGCAGCAGCAGCATCAGGACAGCATAGGGCAACTCATACAGGTAAGGACAGCACCATGGGGTGCAGTCTTGCATGGCCTGTCAGGCAGCCATAGCATGTTGGCATCAGGATTCCAGGTAGCAGTGCCAATGAGCATGATCACGTGTACTCATTCCTGCTCTGCAATAGCACCGCACCTGGTGGACTTGCAGCACGGACATGCCTACAGCAGTGATCTGCAGTTGCTGCCCTGCAATAGATGTCTCCAGACACAGCTGCTGACAAGCATGGGCCTCAGGGCTGTTCCCTTGATGCCTGCCTGACAGTCGCCAGGTCACTCAACTACAATGCCGGACAGAGAATAATGCCCTGCATGACACTCTGCTTGGTGTCCTGCAGCCCCGCCAGATGCAATAGCAGAAGCAGCCGGCCAGCCATAGGCACCACTGAGGCTGTCTCCTTTGCGCCTGTGCAGGAAATGGCGCTGGGTCCCCCACATGGGGCCCTTAGAGAGCTGAAAGCAGACTACGATGCACAGCGGCGGCAGCTAGAGCAGGAGAATGCGAGCCTGCGAGCCGAGGTGGAGCACACTCGCCTGTTGCTGGCTCAGCCCAGCGGTGACATGCAGACCATTGCAGCTGCAGAGCGACAGCACAGCAGTGGCAGCAGGGTGCAGCTCGCGCAGGGGCTGTCCAGGGAGAGCAGTCCGAGCAAACAGGTTCTGAGCGAAGACAATGCCAGGCTGAAGCGTGAGCTGGCCAGGCTGCGGGACAAATCCATGGGGCACTCCAAGGCCAGCAGAGCGGCAGCCAGCGGCAATGCAGAGGACCATGCTCTGGGCATGCAGCTGCTGAAGCACAGCTCAGTCACATGGCAATGAACACACCCCTCCTACTCCCCGATAGTCTTGATCAGCGCTCACAGCCTGCCCACTCTTGAGTCTGCACCACAACTGACCAGCTCTGCAGGGCTCTCACTTGGATTCTTGCAGGCTCCTGCTGACAGGTTTATACAAATTCAACCGCGCATATGCGCAAACGCCACTTCGATGGTAGCTGCTGTGAGAAAGCACTGTTTGAAAGGCCAGGGCTGCTGGTGGGCACAACAGCTCAGCGTCTGAGGGTCGGGGCTGCTGTTTGAGCGACAGTGCCCAATACAGCTGCTGCTGATAAGAGCAGCAGTTGCGGCCATCCTGATCATGCCTCTGTGTTGGTAGCTCTTGTGTAGATCTCCTGCTTGCTGTGCTTGGCCACGACGCGAATGTGACCAGCCTCCAGAAGCTCCCGGATGGCAGCGCGGGCCAGGCTGCCATTGATCTGCAGCCAACAGGGAATTGAGGACTTTAGCAGGGTTGCTAGTGGAAAGCACTTGCTGCCGTCAGGTCTGTACAGCAGTGCTCTAAGCTTCAGAGCATACTCAGAACACGACATGGTGTAAGCCAGGCTGACATTGGTCTGAGCAGTGTAAGTCATGTGCTGTGTTGACAAACCTTACTCGAACACCATCTACCTACTGAACACCTTGTGAAGTGCTGCCCGCAAGAACACATTGTGAGGAAAGCAGCCCCATGGACAACCTGGCAGACCAAGAACACAGGTGCAGGCTCACCCGCAACCTGTCGGAGAGCACAGAGGGGGTGATCATCTTGTACTTGGGCACCTCAGACTTGAGCTTCTCGTATGTGCCCTGCAGCAGGAGATGACATGCTGATCCAGCTTTCCTCAAGATTGGCTGTGTGGTATGTACACTGGAACAAGAGCTTGCTGATCTGCGCAGAATCTGGGGTTGGCTTGACTCATCCAGACAACATTTCTGCAGCAGCTCAGCATCCCATCTCAGCTTGCTGAAAATTCAGTGTTGTTTCTAAGGCTACAGCTCATCGTCAAGATGTGATAAGAGCCCCTGCCTATGTGCTGCCAGCAGCCTCCTGGGATGGGCTGACTGCTGCTGGGCAGCATGATGCTACTGGAGGGCAGCACCCTGCTCTGGGTCTGTCTGCACAGAGTCAGCCTGCCTTGGGTCCCCTTACATTGGGATCAAGCAATGTCAACAGTGTCATTATCACAGGCTTGTCGTGAGGCCGCAGGTGGACCTGTGACCACAGCTGACCTGACGTGCAATATAATGGGACAGCCTGATTGCACAGGAGTGCACAGGTGTCAGCATTGCCATGTGTTCCGAAGCGCCCCATGCCAACTTCAGATGATTGGCACAGGGGCACAGCTCACATTCCTTGGCGTGTGTGCTGTGTAACCTGCTGACTTCAGAAGAAGCATGTGGCTGCAGTGCTTACCTTGTCGAACAGGACCTGGTTGTTCACCTTCTCCTTCATCTTTCCCTTGGACCATTTCTGCAGCAGCAGGAGGGCACAGGTGCTGTACAGTAGGCCACTCTTGCTGTGGCAGAGACAATCTCATCATGGAAAGAAGCCATCACAAGCTTGGCAACTGTTGATGCCCCAACAGACCGCAAGCATTCAACATGCGCAAGTCAGGCGCTGCCCGTGGCACAGGGCAACAGACAGCACACCTTCTTCTTTCCCTTGCTGCTGTTTGATGCAGCCAGTGCCTTGGCCTCCTTTGAGGCCTGGGCCTTGGGTGCCTGCAGGCATGGATCACCAAGCAGCAATATCAGTGCCATTCCAGGGTCCTGAGAAGACGGGTGGGCCAGTGGTAGGCACAGCTCACCATCCTGGTTGGTTCTGTGCAGCTCCTCCCGCACTCAGAGACAAGCCGTCAAAGAAATGGACGGATTTCCGTTTACCTCTTCGTTTAGTTTCAAGCCGGCGGTGGCGATCCAGCAGCCCATTCTCATAGCACAACTCACCTGTAGCTAGCCTCTGGAGCCCAAAAGGCAGGACTTCACTGCTGTCTGGACTGGGGCTGCAGAACACTCTCTGAAGTGCCTCAACCCATGTCACAGCGCTGTTGCTGCTGACTGCAGGCTGAGAAGGAGGTCCATCTGAAGCAATGGCACCCACCACAGGAGCCAGCGCCAAGAAATCTGCAGTAAGACAACGCACCTCTTCGGGCTGTGCCAAGCTGTATCTGCAGTATGACAGCTAGAGGCCTGGCACGTTGTCCCAAATGCAGCCTGGCTGCCCTGCCTTTCTGTCTTGCGGAGTAGCTGCTGCGTGCGACGCGGCACAGCTTGTGTTGCAGAGTGTATTTTGCTGAGTCGAATTCCCCTGCCTACTCCTCATGGGTGTGAGCTTCAGCTTGTCGGTACATGGCTTCCCCTGCGTGACTCTCCTGGGTAGCGCTATCTGCACTCCTACAGGCTGCACCATCTGCAGCACCTTGCTTGCTGAGTGTCACAGCCTGCACATCTTGCGCCATCCCAGCATCTCACTCAGCTCAGTACCACCCTGTCAGGCCGTGTATCGATATGGCCCCACTGTTCTGTCTGCAGAAGAAGAGCCAGGAGAACATCAATGCCCGGCTCACGCTGGTGATGAAGAGCGGCAAGTTCACTCTGGGCAGCAAGACCTGCCTGAAGACCCTGCGGAGCGGCAAAGGTGGGCTGCTGGTAACACTGCACCAGAATACCTGGCCTGGTCGCACTCAGCATCGGGCATCCTGTGTCACTCAGAGTTGAGCCTAGGTGGGCCACGCCCTTCCTGGCAAATCTCAGGGCTTGACCTGGGTTTGGCGGGTGGTGACGAGTACCATAGTCCTACTTATGGGGTCCTATCCTGCCAATCATCTGGTCTGGCAGCAAGACCTGCCAAACAAGCGGCAAACTTGCCAACCAGCAGGAGGCTGCTGCACAATAGCAGATGTGCTGTTGCAGCGAAACCCACACCTGCTGAGCATCACCGGCTTGGCGTGTGAAGGGCAGACATGGATGTATTGCAGCGGCAGCAGTATTGCTCAATGTCTGCAGCAACCAACCTTGACACTGCTGGCTGCAGACTTGTTAGTGCCACTCCATCAACATTATCTGTAATGTGAAGAAAAAGCATAGACAGCAGCTTGATGCATGCCTGCTTCTCCCGCAGCTGAGCTGGCGACTATCAGCAGCACATGCTGGCCAACGTCTGCCGAGGGTCTGGCGTCTCAATTTAGTGCTGTGCCTTGCCTGCAGCCAAGCTAGTCATCATCAGCAACAACTGCCCCCCCATCCGCAAGTCTGAGATCGAGTACTATGCTATGCTCTCCAAGACTGGCGTGCACCACTATGGCGGAAGTAAGTCGCCCTTGAGCTCTGCCTGATTGGGGCGTTTGCTGTATGTACTGTCAGATGAGCGTGGACCACCGCTGGTTCCTTCTGTCTGCTTGTATAGTGGCGCTCCAAGCTCTTGGACTATGCAGCTCTGTGAGACTCCAGGCGCCTGTTCTGATTGAAGGGAATCTGCATGATGATGCTTGCCAACACCATGGCGCATTACTCTTGCATGAGGGAGGAGAATGAAAATCCTGGGTGCTTTTGCTACCAGGGCTGACTGATGCCCCCTCATGCAGACAATGTCGACCTTGGCACAGCCTGTGGCAAGTTGCATCGCGTGTGTGTGCTGGCAATCACAGACCCAGGTGACCATGGTCTGCTGCATTGCTGGCTGTGCTTGTCAATGCTGTGCATTGACAACAGGAATTGACAAGGTCCTGGATCTGATGCAGGTGACTCTGACATCATTAAGACATCTGTGCCGGGAGCAGAGGCATGAGCTACCCCACTTTCATGTAATAACAAAAACACACTGTCAGACATGATTGGCTAGGGCTAGCTCTGATACCACCCGCCTCGACATCACGGGCTAGTTCTGCTCTGCGTAATCTGCAAAAGGACTGAAAAACAATGCAGATGCGGTCAATGGCAGCCATGACTCTCCCAGCGCCAGCATCAGGAGGATGCCGGCAGACAGCTCCTCATGCCCAGCAGCGCCTGCATTGCAGGTCCTCCAGCTTCATGGGCACCTGCCAGAACATGCGCTCCATCCAGAGGGACAGGTGCTGCAGGCAGCAGAGGAGACAGGTGTGCAGCTGCTCCAAGTGTGCTGCATGAGGTTTCAACCTGGGCTGGGAAGGGAAAAGAGTGCTTTGCAGCGGAAGTGGCTAAGAAAGAGCACACTTTCAGCCTGCAGCAGCTGATGGCATTCCTGCAAGCAGTCTGTGTGGGTTGGCAACAGTTCACTGTCCCATGTCCATCATATTGCTGGTCACCACAGCAGGCCGATTTGTGGTCAGCAGTGCTGGGCTTGGAGTCAGTAAGTGTATGTGCAGCTGTCAGACAAACATGCAGATCCATCTTGCTGTAGGTGATCACAGCAGGCCTCTTTGGGCTGGGCGGCCCGGAGCTGGCAGTCATTGCAGGCGTGGTGGTGCTCATCTTTGGTCCCAGCAAAATCCCAGGCCTGGGAAAGGAGCTGGGGAAGACAGCAAAGAGCTTCAAGGAGGCTGCCAATGAGTTCAAGTCAGAGCTGCAACAGGGGGCAGAGGAGACTGCAGAGGCTGCTCAGAAGGCAAAAGACAATGCTCAGCAGGAAATCAACAAGTAGAGTGTGTGCCGCTAGTTCAGCGCTCCACAAAACGAATAGTCTCCCTGTCCCTGATTTATGGTGAAATTGTTGTGAAGCAGTATGAATAGTCATGGCCAGAATCCCACCCGAAAGCAGCTGCTTTGCACACAAGCATTTCCAGGTGAGCATCGATCCTGAGCGGTGCATCAGGCATAGCAATGCAGTGCCTCCGTGCCCTGGCCAGTGCTGCCACGATATCTGCATGTGCACCTGCCATGGCAAAGCATGCTGGCAAGTTGGAACGCTCACCATGGTGTGGCTTTCCTCTGGCAGGACAGATCCACCACTTCAGCACAATGACAGGAGCGCAGAACAAACTGATCTTCATTGCACAGCAGTGGGAGGATGTGGTGCAGACAGGCCAAGTTGAGGTGAGTATGTCCCGTGATGCCGATGCAATGCACATTGCTGTACAGCACAGTGCATGCCACTGGCATGCTCTCATGAATCTGCCAGCAAGGCCTAACTCAACAGCATGTTGTCCAGCATGTTGTCACAGGCTGGCTGGGACTAGTGGCCCGCCTGCTGATGACACAAGCAGTCTGCTGTGTTGCCTGGCCTGTGCATTTTGCATCATCCTGTGCTGTGCCGCCTTGTTGGACCAAGAGTGGCCCATGCCTGGCTTGCTTCCGCTGTGCTGTGCTTCCTGAACCTCTCAGTAAGCTTGGCTCAAGATGCCACCAAACACCCTGCAGCCTGTTCCTGCAGGACCTGAACAAGCTGGCATCCCCAGGCATTGTGCTGCACAAAGACAGTGTGACGCTCCAGTCAGACCTGAAGGGTCTGGACCAGGTCAAGAACTACTACCGGGTGAGTGCCAGAGCAGTATGCCCTGAGGCCCACGGGGCATGGCAGGGTGCAGGATGAACGCAGCTGCAACGACACAGACAATGCACTGCTCCCAGAAGTATGCGTCCAAGCACAGCATGCTGGCCTGCTCTGTCAGGCTGAAGGCAACAGTGCTGTCATCTGCTGGTTGGAGCTGCTGCAGTGCAGGCCTGCTTTTAGAACCATGATGAGAGTCTTACGGAACTCCTGTCCCCAGATCTCTGAACAGTGACTCTCCTGGGTGCAGGGCTACGCTGCAAAGTACGATTACAAGCACAGTGTGCTGGCTTCCGCTGCCTGGTTGAAGGACAACATCGCCTTCACCTTCACACTGGATGATGTGAGCCTCACTGCAGCACACCCACACCCACTGTGTGGGGGTGTGCTATGGTGTCCCTTGGCAGCAACCTCAGCTGCCAGTGTTGCCATCCTGCCCTCTGTGGAGGCTGCTGCCTTGCTGGTCCTGAAATGAGGTATCTGTACACCGCTCCATCGTTGTTGGGCAGCGGCCATGTGTGCCTGCACGTAATGTGCACGGGAGTTGTACATGCCCGCTGTGCACCCAAAGACTTTGCCTGGAATCAGTCTACCTGCAAGTGATACAAGTCTGCTGTGCACCCAGCAAGGCCTGCATGCAACGCAGACATCATACTTGCCAACACTGCACATACCAGGTGCAGTGCTTGGTCTAGCAATATACTGCAGGCGTCCAAGCAAGCCGCCAGCCTCCCTGCCTGCGCTGCGCATGTGAGGGGGCAGGTAGTGGGTCCCTGCTGCGTTACACAGGCCGCTTTCGGACCCTGCATGCTTGAAGGGTTGTAGACAGTGCAGGAGCATTCTGGCCCATGGTACACTCAGTGTGTCCTCCAATGAAGTAAGTGTCTCTGCTGACTATAGGATGTCAAGCCCAAGGACGGCGTGTTCACCAAGCTGGATGACAAGGACACAGCTCCCAGCAGGAGCGTGGGTGAGCTGGGCTTCCTGCAAGAGTGCTGTGCCTTCACTGAAGTGATCAGCACGGGGCAGGGCCGTGCATCAGTCCCTGCCTGCATGGAGCTCCTGTCCTTTGAGGGCAGCCAGGGCTGTTGTTGGGCTGACGTCTGACACAGTGCAGCCGGCTGTTCAACCAGCAGCCCCTCTCAGTGCTTGATGTTGTTTCTCCCTGCCCACAAGACTCATGCAGCCATACACCAACCTCTGGACTGAGCCGCGTCACGCTGCGGTGCTATAAATCATGATGCTTTGTTTTTCTGCTCCATACAGCCTTGTGCGGCGTCAGCACTGATGTGCATGAGTGGCCCTGAAGGTCTGCTGGCCTCAGTGCTGTTGTGCAAGTGCCTTCTGGGGCAGTGTGGGTCTGATGGCAACACATCCTCACATGCCAACAGCATTCGCTTTGCACCCTATGCCAACCTCTTACGTCATCGCATGGCAACAGCACTCACCTCATGCTCCCTGCGGCAGGCATTTTCAAGTATGTTGTCAACTCAGAGGGCCTGGTGACCGACATCTGGTTCCAGAGGCAGCCTTCCAAGGATGAAATAGCAAGAAAGGTGAGCTTGTGGGCGTCCTTGCAGAAACATTGCTGTGCCCTACATCGGAGACCCTGAGGTGCATTGCTGCGCAGTGACATCTGTCCTACAGCAAGGCCATACTGGAGGGCCATGTCCCTTTCTTCCAGTGCTTTTTCCAGTCCCCATGTGCCCTCAAGCTCAGCAACAGCAGCAGCTGTGCACAGGTGAAGCGCAGCTGGCAATTGCACAACACAGTGTTGGGGCATTGCTCTGCAGCAGAGTAACCTGCACAGGGCTGCGTGCTGACATTGTGGTGGCTGCCTGCAGTTCAAGAACCCCCCAGACTACTCAGAGATGCACCTGAGTCCTGCCCAATTTGAGCAGTACAAGCTGCATGCCGATGCTGACCGCACAGCCAAGATGCACTCAGCGGTAGGCCATTGGCTTCAAGTCTCTAATGCACAGCAGCCTTGCTCTGCCAAGTCAGCTGAGGCTTGGCAGGAACCTACGCGGGCTTGTCCAGGCACTGAAGGCATTTCTTGGGATGCAATTGCTCTATGCATGCATGTCTGTGCAGCTGTCTGCAATGCCTTGACAGGGTTGCATGATTGCGTCTGTATTCAAGCTGCTGAAGTTATGTTTCTTGCCAGCACTCTGCACGCAGCTGCAACCTGGACTACCCTGGGCTCCCTTCGGGGGCGGATATCAGCATTGCCATGCTGTACCCTGCGACATCCTGCAGTGCCATGCGATCCTGCCGCTGCTTCGTCCCAACCTTGCTGCATTAGAACTGCATCATTGCTGCATACTCTGTACTACTGCTGCATCATGCAGGGATCACTGCAAGCAGCTGCCAGATGCCCGGCCGTATGACGCCATGCAGGTGGCAGAGCGGGAGACCATCTGGGTCGTTGATAATTTGGAAGACCAAGCAAGATCCCTGCAAAGGGTGGTATTATCTTGCAGGCAGCAGTTCTTCAACATGTGGTGAATGGCGCTTTTGAGGCCATCAGCAAGATTTCAAGAGAATGGCGAGAATGGGAACCTCCTGTTTGCCCTGCAGGCAACAGAGTTTGACATCTGTGTGCGCTTAGGCGATATCACGCCGCCTGCAAGACCTCTATAGGGCTTGATGACGCTCTGCAGGCAGTTGAGTTCAACAACATCTGGAAGACTGGCGATGTCGGCGCAGTCCCCAAGATTTTCAAGGAGGACTACAAGGACTGGAACCTGCTGTTTGGGGGCGTTAGGGAGGGGCGTCAGCCCTTCAGCGAGATGATCAAAATGGTGTTCAAGGTCAGGCTGTGTAGCTCCTGGTGGCCAACATCTCATCACGCTCGCTTGGATTGTGCACCTGCCAGCATAAGCATGCCAATTCACAATGAGACCGCTGCCTTGCATATTTCTCTCAATGATGCAGCCTCTGACGTGGGACAATGGGCGCCCTGCACAGGCCCAGGCTGGCCTATGAAGGCAGCAGTGGCCCTCTAACTCCTGCGATTTGGCTGAGACCAGCATGACCTGCAGAGCTGGCGGCCCCAAGAAAACAAGAGCGACATTGCCGTGACCCCCGACTCCAACAAAGCTTTCATTCACTGGAGCGCCAGTGGCGAGGAGGCTGACAAGGGACTGCATGATGAATTCTATGGCATGAACATGCTCTTGTTTGACCCCAAGGTGAGGGCATTGTGCAGCCACAGTAGCTTTGTGTCAGCAGGCACCAGCATGTGCAATATCAAAGCGCCCTCAGCATTTGTCATGGGGTGTGCGCAGCCTGCCACTCACTTGCTGCTTGAAGGAGCTCAGGCACGTCTAGCATCTGTTCACCTGTGCTCCCTGACTGCAGGACTGCCTCATCACAGATGTCTTCGGCTTCCGGCAGCCAATGGCGTCTGAGCGCCCCTCCCTCCTCAAGTAGGGCGCGCAGGCAGCCAGCTAAGCTTAATTCAGCCCACTAAAAGTAGTCTTCATTTTGAAATGAAAATAGAACTTTCTCGAATGCATCTTATAGAACCACTTATGAACACATGATGCAGTATCACAGCAGGCAAACATCAATAGCAGCTGCCAAAAGTCATTCATCAAGGTCGGCACCAGCATTAAAACGGGGGACTGGCTTGAATTCTGTCATGGGATTCCCTGAACCTGTGACGCCCACCTACACAGGCATGACAGTTCTCAAAGCTCGTATGGCCAACGACATACATGTGAGCATTGCAAGACATATGCATGACAAGCTGCTACAGTCATTTGCCAACCTCACCTTGGCCTCAGGATTGTCTGGCACACTGAATATGCTGCCTTTCTGTTTGCCAGTGAAGAAGCCGGCCTGCACAGGCAGTATCAGCTCAGGAGCACAACCCCTCCTAGTGGGTAGTCTTTCGCAGATGTGATGCTGAGAGTGTCCTGGGCATTGGCAGCCATTTTGTCACTGTGGATTTGCCTGGCAGGTACAAGCAGAGAGGCAACCATGTTGTTCAGCCAATGCCTGTACAAGAAACCTCAGCATGCTACTCAGCAGCAGCGGCCCACAGGACGAGGCAAGCAGGCGCATCCTGACCACAGCCGCACCTTTTTCTGGCTGCCCTTGCCCTTTTTGAAGTTCTGCCAGCTTTGCTGGCGCTGCTGTGTCTCTGCGTCCAGGCGGGCAAAGCGCTGCTTGCTCTTGTGGCTCTTCTGCAGCTTCTTCTTCTTGGCCTTGGTTTTCTCGTCGTCAGTCTCCTTGATCTCCAGCCACTGCAGCGAACTTGCTCTCCGTGGTCTGCGTGGCAGTTGCCACCCACCAGCTGCTGCAACAGTGCAAGATACCTGTGCCCTGTGCAGTGCCTGTGTACAGTGCAGTGCTGCAGCAGCGAGCCTTGTGTAGTCCTCTCTTGCCAGTCTGTGGTGCCGATACAACCCACTCCCCTGAGCACAGTGTGGGTTGTGCTATGACCCAGGACTTGCGGGCACTCACAGTGCTGCCCTGGCACACAACTGCTGTCGAGAACACCCAGCACCGCAACTCAGTGCCCAGGCACACGAACCGCAGCCCGGGATCCACAAACACCCCATCTGCTGCCCAGGATGTCCTGGCACTGTTGACCTGATCCCTGGGCACCACAGCGTCTGCCAGGTGCCCCAGGCACCTCCATAGAGTGCAAGAAGCTGACGTGTCAAGGTGCACCCAATGCCTAGCGTGGCACAGCGCCAGCAGGACTCACTGCCGGCATCTCGAGATCTTCCGGCTTTGAGGGTTCGTTCACTGCCTTTCGCCTGGGCGCTTGCACCCCTCTGTAGATCTCTGCTCCCTCAGGCCGTGGTCGGGCATTCTGGCGGTCCACCTACAGGGCAATGGGATGCATGGCCAGGTGAAGGGTGCACGCCGCCAGTCATGCAAAGAGCAGCACGGTCTTCAGAAGCTCCACAGAGCATTGCCCCATGCTTCACTTTGGCTAGTAAGGAGACTTTCATGCAGACTTTCTCATCCTGCTGTCTGATGATGGCCGTGACACACAGCCCAGCAAGGCTATAGCACATGACACACAATGCACTGCCAGCAGCAACACAGCAGGGGGTTCCATGCAGGCGTCTGAAAGTACGAGCTTGACAGCACGGTGAAGACGGCATGTGCAACACAAACACCAAAAGAAGGCCACCTCCTCTTCAATTCCATACTCGTCAAAGCTGACAAGGAAGTTGCCCGCGCCAGTCACGCCCTTCACAGTGGCTGAGTACCACTGCCCATCCCCTGCATACAGAGCCTCACAGCGCGCTCCGATAGCCCAGGCTGCAGGGGCCTGCCCCGAGAGGGCTGCCTTCTGCTGGGCAGCACGGATCTGCTCAGCCACCTGCAGGAGCGCCATGGAAAATGCTGAAGTGCTGCTGCCAGGACAGGGCTGCCTTCTGCTGGGCAGCAGGGATCTGCTTGGCTGCCTGCAGCAGGGGCACACACATGGGATGAGGTGCTGTTGCCAAGAAAGGGTTCCGCCATGTGCAGGAGAGGCATGGCCACAGGCTGAAGTGCTACTGCCAAGTCCGAGCGGGCTTCTGCTGGGCAGCAGGGTCTGCCTGGCCACCTGCAGAAGGGACGTCGGCAAGACCTGAAGTGCAGGTGCCAAGTTTCTGCTGGGCGGCACAAGTAAATGGTCACCTATGTGAGGGGCTGGACACAGGGGATAAACAGCCAATGGAGCAGGACAACTAACCCTCAGATGGACAGAGCAAAGCAGGGACCCGCTGCAGTGATATATGCAACACGAGGCTGCCTTCTGATGGACAGTGCAGCTCTGCTTGGCCACCTGCAGAAGGCACATGCTTGGCGTGGTGCGTGAGGGACAGTCAGCGTCTCAGCAGGAGCCTCCTGATGCTTACAGCACACCCTGTGAGGCATTTTCTCAATGCCAACCCGCAAGGCTGACCGTGCTGCGTGCGCCACCTTGGGCAAACAGGCATCTATGCAGCCCCTCTCAAGCCGAATTGCAGGCGCCAAGGCTTCCTGCACACCCATCCTGCGGCTCTAAAGCGTCTCAGGACAATAATCTGCAGGGCTGTACGCCACCTGCACTTTTCAAGGGCGCAACCTCACTGTGGCGGCATAATGGAAGGATCAGCAGGTTGAGTATCCTACTCTGGGGTTTTCTCCTGTCTGGCGGGTGCTTGAAAGAAGAGGAGAACCCTGCTTGGAACCCACCTGTGGGGGCAGGATGGAGGGGATCTGCAGGTTGGGCGGCGCCACCTGCACCGGGGCAGCAGCTGGCTGCCCGCCCATTGCACCAGGGACCACTGGCTCAAAGCGGGACCCTGCAGGCACAACAGCTGATCACTCTGTACTCAGCGGCAGCGAAAGCGATCGCCACGGGGTTCACAGGCTCTACGCAGGAGGCTGCAGGCACAGCAAGCCAGTCAGCCCGTGCTCAGCGCTGGGAGGAGCGGTTGCACTAGGGGTCACAAGCTCAATGCCAGACCTGCAGGCAGGGTGAGCAACTAGTGGGCATGCAGCAGTATGACCTCAGTGCTGGACGTACGCAATGGAGCTCCGCTGCAGCCCACAACTGGCGTAGGTTGCCCTAAAAGCAGTGGCTGCGCTGCACGCACTGTCCATCATGCAGTCGCCACAGGCAGACGAGGACCAGCTGATCAGGTAAGATGATGTGAAGGCTGCAGCTCTCAAGATGCTGCCTGCCAGCGCACCCATCTCACTGCATGCTGAACAGGGGCCAGCAGATCAAAGCTAGCAGGGCGGCTCCTCATGTGTCTGCTTCCTGTGAACAGGCTCGTGCAGGAGTGAGTCCGGCACCTGGAGGGCTGAGCCATTTGCAAGCTGCGCAGCACCAGTTCATGCTCACGTCTGTGCTGTGTGGGAGCAGGCACCTGCATGAAGTGAGCCTGGCCTGCAATGCTCCCATCAAGCAGCCCACTGTGCATCCTGTGGTGGCCCCAGGCAGGTCTCACGTCTCTGTTTTTTGGGAGCAGGCTCCTGCACCTCGCCCGCTCCCTGCATGGCAGCCTCTGCCTGCAGGGACTCCTGCAGGAGGTCCCGCGTCAGCTGAATCACCTGCAGGGAACAGGGCAGACCTGGAGCACAGGTTTGGCACATAAGGCAACCTTGCAAAATCTGAAACGTGATGTTGTGGCTGCAGTACGACAGTTGCAGTGTTCTGCATTGGCTCTGGTGGGCACAGCTCGGCAGAAGCAGCTGGCAGCAGGTGGTAACAGCACCGAGGGCCGTCGCCCTGGAGCATGCTTGCAGAGCACAATCTGTGTGGCAGGCAGCGCGGCAGAGCCTCTGCTGATGAAAGTCTTTCAAGCCCAGTATCAGCCCTCGCCCTTGCATACTGCCTGTGGGGCCGGCCTGCCTTGCCTACACATGCTACAAACAGTCGCCTGGTATGCTCTTGCCCTTGCTGTATGAAATGAGCTTGCAGCAATCATCGCACACCTCCACTAGACTTGTCTGCAGGTCCCTGTACTCCTCATTGTCGGCATCCATTGCCAGAAGCTCATCCACCTGCATATGTAGCAGGAGCAGTGTTACAGCATGGCTCCAAGTTTGCCCTGCCTGGTCCAGTTGTTGAGCGTAAGACCACCAGTGCTGAGGAGCTGGCATGCACAGATGGGCTAGGCAACTGAGGGCACCTGGCGCAATTGCTCCTCATAGTCCTGTAAGTTTTGTTGTAGCTCGGCTGCATCCCCCATCCTGGCCCTGCTTGCTTTTCAGGTTGTGCCACCGGCAAGGTGATGGGGTGAGACTTGGGGATTGCACTGCCAAGTGAGGCAACTCTGTAGCCTGCTTCTGCTGGCCTTCTTTCCTTTGCCTCGCGATCCGAGGCCAGCCACATTGAACGTCATGGCGCTCCTTCAGTAAAATATGCAAGGTAGCACGTTTTGATAAGCGGCAAGAGCCCAATGCCATGCCCAGCAACGCCTCCTTGGAGCCAGCCAATCCCCTGGTGGCAGCGTTCATCAGCTCACGCTTAACCACTCACAGAAAGGACTTCAATGACAGCACCATCGTTGAGGGGGCCTCCAGGTGATCCAGAGCGTAGGCTGCTGCTGCAGCTGCCTTGCACTGATATCTGGCTCTGAACTTCAGGCGATCATAAATTCGTTATAGCAGTTGCATCCATCTCCTGCCAGGCAGGCATCAATGTCGGCACCTCTCATGCACTGCAGATACTTTCTGGAGCGTGATGCCGGCCAGCCTCACCTGGTGCACATCTCAGTGCACATTGCCAGCAGCCCCTTTGCTGACCAGCTGCTGCCTGAGGGTCACCAGCAGCTGCTGCAGCACATCACTCACATGCTGATCGGCTTTGCTGTTCCAGCAGCCAGCACAAAGCCTGGCTGCTTGCTCACGGTTGATGCCAACCTGACAGCCCTGACGGAGCAGGACACAGCCACCCAGGCATCCAGCATTGCGTGCCTGGCCAGCCTGCATGCCACTGCTGCGAGCTGGCAGATCAGGTGCGTTTGCATGTCAGCTCTGCATGTGGCCAGTGGCAAGCAGCTCTGGCAGCCGTATGCCTGTCAGTCATGGCAGCGCCTGTGTGTGTCTTTCCTTTGGGGATGGCGGCTTGTAGGTGCGCTTGCATGGTTCTGCTCAGTGCCACTCAGGCGCGCTGCATGTGCAGCACAGTGCCTGTGTCTATCATGTGCAGCACAGCGCCTGTGTCTATGGCAGCTTGCAGGGGTGTGCCCTCCCTTGTTATCTGTCCACCCTGCTGCAGAGGCGCCCCAGGCACCCACCTGCAGCCTAGCCACCTGTCAGGGCCATGCAGCAGGTTCCAAATGCTGCCCACGCAAGCTGAGCTCAAGCATACACTGTTATTGCAGGGGCATCCTGGACACGGCTGCAGCTTAGCCAGCCGCCAGGGCAACCTCTGCAACAGCACTCCCTGCCGCTCAGCTCAAGTAAATACTGTTGCTGCAGGGGCATCCTGGCAGGCCTGTGCACCACACCAGCGCAGCCAGCAGCAGAGTCCTCTGGGGCAGTGCATGTCTTCTGCAGCCGCCCTGAACAGCCCTTCTTTGTGCAGCCTGGGCCAGACCATGTCCTTGTGGTCTACCCCATCTGGCTGCCCACTGGGGCCAGCAGGGCGTACACTGCATGCTTCATGCAGGTGGGAAACAACACCACAACTGAGTTGCTGGCAGTGCGACTGCCTGCCTTGCCACCCATGATGCTGCTAAACCAGGAATGCAGTGGCAACAGAGGAGATGGCAGTTCAACCGGAGCCTGTCTCAGCAGCAGTGTCTCGCAACCAGAGTCAGGCCGCCTCATGCACAGAGCCAGAAGGCGCACACTAGCCAAAGCCCTCAGGAAGCGACTTTAATGCAATCATCTCCACAGCCAGCCGTGCAGAGGTCGCTGCAGGCAGCGGCTGTGCAAACCCCGCTCCCCTGCCTCTGAGCATGTGTCTACTTGGTGCTGCAGGGGTTCACTGAGTCAAGGAAGACAGGAGACATGCCAGCCTCCACCTATTCCAGCGGCCAGGTGGGCATCACAGCTTCTGCAAAGCCGACAAAGGTGCTCAGAGGGATGACACACAGCGCCTCTGCCTGGTGTTGCCCTGCTGCAGCAGCCCAGAACTATATTGTTGGCAGCACTCCCTCAAAACGTGCTCATATGTATGTGATTGCTTGACATGAAACACTGCTTGATTTGCTGCTCTGCAGGCTCTGCCTGTCCTGGTTCCCCAGCAGTGCAGGCAGCGTGTGGCAGAGGCTGACGGCGGCTTTGTGACAGTCACTCTCCAGCCACACCACCTCAAGAGTGACAGCCTGGACAGGCTCGCTTGGAACGTGCTCACCTTTCAGGAGTACATGAGCTTGCATGTCAAGAGCTTTCAGGTGGGTTCTCTGGCCTGTTCATGATGCAATGGCAAGGCAGGGTCCCACCATTGCAGGCAATGCACAAAAGCCTGCATGTGCAAACTTTGCCCATATCATGAGCAAGTTCCGGCCAGCCCTACCAGTGTCACCTGGGCAGGCAATGGCATATGAGATACATAACCACAGCAAAGCTGATGGATTCTCCACTTCGGAAGGATTGCCATCAGTATGCTGTATAGCATGATCCTAGCCCATGCATCAATATTCAACGGCAGAAAGTGTTCTGGCATCAACGG
Source organism: Asterochloris sp. CNOR1 (assembly GCA_963969365.1). Classification (NCBI taxonomy): domain Eukaryota; kingdom Viridiplantae; phylum Chlorophyta; class Trebouxiophyceae; order Trebouxiales; family Trebouxiaceae; genus Asterochloris; species Asterochloris sp. CNOR1. The sequence continues at coordinate 1,229,907 of OZ017762.1, forward strand.
CTGGCTGTGTGGGTGTTTCTGCACCCTCCTGCCTCCCGCCAATTGCCAGGGGAGCTTCTGGGCATTGACTATGGCAGGTGGCTTGACTGGCAATATCCTCGGGCTGGCTACTCTGTATGCCAAGTGAGGACTGTGATCCTGATCGAATCAGTGCCTGGTGCAGGCATTCATACATTCAAAGATGCGCAAAAGAATGAACATGATGATGATGGAGCTGGCACAGGCCAAGGCCACCTTTGATGATTAAGCTGGGCACATGCTGCAAAGAACTCCGTTGTCTCTTCTCTTGATGGCAAGTCAGAGGGCCTGATGTACAAGTAGGTAAAGATGTGCATCAAATGATGACACTGGCATCTTTGCTGGGGGCTGTACATGACGTTGATGAACCCTTCTGCTCACTGCTCCTCACCTAGCAGGCTGCTATCCTGGGATGGCCTGCGGCGACTGCTGCGCCCCTGCAGCCTGGTCGCAATCCTGTCACAGTCACTCCTGAGGTCGCTGGTGGTCAGGCGCTGGGCATCCAGTGCAGCCTTGTACAGGTCCAGCTGCTCATTCTGATGCTGAATGATGTTGAGTAGCTCTTGGCCCTGCAAGCCTCAGACAGCACCTTGTCAGCACCTTGTCAGCACCCGCTCCTCCCAAATGCTGGACAACTCTTGCAGCTGCAAGTCACTGGCCCCATTTGCATACAAGGGTCGCTGGAAGCCTCTCTCAAGTCGTTGATGCAGTACAGCCATTGCGAGCGTCAAACCCCAGACAGGCTTAGCCAGTCTGCCCAGGACACCCACCTGGGGCTGCTGTGCGTCCACACGGAACAGCTGACGCGAGCCCCAAGACAACAGATCTCTCCATGGCAGCTTGGACGGGGATCCTTGCAGGGGGCTGATTGGCTGGCTGGTGCCAAGGGACCTGGATGGAAAGGGGTGTGCCTGACAGCGCTGGAGCTGGTGACATGGGTCCATGCCTGGACTGCCAGCTAGGAGCCTCAGCACCTCAGGCGCATATGCAGTTGTGAAGCAGCGCCTGACCTGGTGGGCTGGAGTGATGCAGTGGGCTCAACACTGGGGTCCCCAAGCCCCCCTCCCCCCTCCATCGTCATCCTGCGGCTGCCAGCTGGCGACAGGAATGGTGTGCTGCAGAAGATGTCAAACTCCCAAATTGGTGCCAGATCTTGTCGTCAGTGTTGGGGGAAGGGGCCAAAGGCAGGTGGACATGCAAGGATGAACATGCACTTTGCTGATCTTGACAAAAACTTGTGAGCGATTGGCGCAGTGCTGGAGGCAGGAGAGACAGCCGTGTACATGCAGCACTGCATGGGGCACAAAATCTGTGAGTGCCTTCTGTAAACGGACATGCAGACTCCCAAGCAAACTGCAGCGGGGAGTGCCAGGTGCTCAGTCAATCTGCAGCTCCGGAACGTCTGCAATGTTTTACAGGTTGGGCAAGATGGTCCCCAGCTGCCCAAAGATGCCTGTGGCGCTCCCAAATGCACGAGGCAGGCCTGCAGCTTGCTGAGCTTCCCATGGGGCTGGCCCAGGTGAACTCAGCTGCCCTCAAGGGCACAATTGTGAGTTCCTAGACTACCTGCCGGGACTGATGCTGCCCAGTGTCGCTGCTACAGATGGGGCCTGCACATCTGCAGGGGCGGTCAGGTGCCCTGCATGGCTGTGCGCTGCCAGCGTGGCTGCTGTCATTGCTGCAGTGGCATCTGACCCATTTTCACTGCCACCTGCAGCGTCGTCCCCTGCCTCGTCCCCACTCTTGCCGGCCTGAGCATGTGAGTACGGCTGGCCAGCCTCCCAGGTGCCACCAGCGGCACCCTGCTGCAGGCGTCGCTCACTGTCATGATTCTGTGCATGTGATGGCCGCCCAGGCACCCACATGCCACCATTGGTGGGGTGCTGCTGCTGCCCCTCGCCCGCAGCAGCCTGCGCAGCGGGGAAGTGGCCAGCAAGGCCGCTTGAGCTCGCAGCCTGGGCTTGCATGGCTGCCAAGGCCATGTCAGCTTGTCCCCGCAGCGCCTGCTCCTGCCGCAGCTCAGCCTGCAGCCTCTCGAGGGTCCGCATGAAGACAGCTGTCTCCACCATCCTCACTGAGCCTGTTTGTGCAGCAGACCCCAGGTGGCCCTGTAGGGCACTAGGCAGCACTTCAGCCTCACAGCCTAGGCATGTGCACAATGCAGGCACCGTGGTCACATCAGACCATGGCAAGCAGATGGCAAGCCCGTTGAGATCTCAGAGGATGCCGACCTGCTCTGCACTCTCTGCATCTGCTGCCTGCCCTTCCGCAGCGGTGACCCACAGCTCTGACTGGCCCTGCTCGAGCGCTCCCAGCCTGCCCCTTAAGTCAAGGGACGGCTCTGCAGACAGCTGCTCTGCGCTGGCGGCCCTTGCCATCTCCTCATCGTCAACCGCCCACTGCAGCAGCAAGAGTCATCTTCTCAGTGCGTTCTTTTTGCTCAAGCAGTTCTAGGGGGCATGCCGTCAGGACCCCTGCAGTGCTACACTGAAAAATCAAACACTGCCAACACCTGTGGCAGCTGTCAGGCATGCAGCTCAGAGGTGACCTGGTTGAGGAAGCCTCACCATTGCATGGGAGCACAGGCATAAAGATGAAGACAAACTAGAGCTCAAGGGCCTGGCAGGCTGCTGTGTAGGCTGCCTCTTGAGACGCACTTGCAAGCTGCAGAGCACCATCTTGCCTTGCAGCTGGGTGTGCATCTGATTGTGGGACCGTGTCAGCTTCACTTCTGCAGCATCCATCTGGGCAGTGCCAAGCAGCCACAGACTGACAGCCATGTTGTGAGCACAGCCCGCAACATGGCTTCCAGAAAGCCTGCCATTGTTGCAACTGACCTGCAGCTCGGCTATCAGCGCCTGCGCTGAGGACAATTGGGAATTCAATGTGCATCGCTCCACCCTCATGACCTGCGCCTGAGTCTGCTCCTCATGGGGTGCTGCAGCTGCAGGGTCAGCTACACTCTGGAGGAAGTGCACTCGGGGCACGCCGCTGCCAGCAGGTAGAAGCCCCTCGGCTGGCAGGGATGTCATGGTCTGGATCCTAGCAGCAGTGGCCTCAGCTGCAGCCAGGTGCTCCTGCAGGCAGTGGCCCTGGCGTCAGGCACAGATGTCAGGCTCAGCGAGTCAAACTCATTTGGACAGCGCGAACATCTTTGGAGCAGTGCACACGCGCCTCAGCAGCAGTCAAGTTCCAGACAGACGCGTCTTGCACAGTGCTGCCACATGTTTTTGCAGGCAGCTGTGGCCTCAGTTGCAGCCAGGTGCTCCTGAGCATGCGAACTGAGAGGGCAGCTGCCGGTTCATGCTTGCTGACCAGACTTGATGTAGGCCACAAGTCCTGCAGTTGGCAGTCGTTGAGGAGGTTTCCAGGAGACATTGGCCCTCCTCTTTGTGGGCCAGAGCTGTGTCTGGAATGCATGCAGGGCTCTCAGCATGGAGGCCAAAAGGCTTGCCCAGTCAGAGTCGAATTGCTTCAAGAATGCTGCAGGGCGTGGGCTGTGTCGCGCAAACAGGTGTGCAAGGGGAACTCTGTAAGCTGCACCATCTGCAGGCTGCTGGCAGACGCATGCCTCTGCCCCAGCTGCTGCCTCTCGCACTGGCAACTCTGCTGCTGCTTTATGCTGCAGGCTTGGAAAGCCTGTCCTCTCTCCAAACCACACCCACCTGCAGGCTGCCGGCAGCTGCATGCTTCTGCCTCAGCTGCTGCCTCAGGCAGTGGCGACTGTGCTGTTGCCTTATGCTGCAGGCAGGCAGCCAGACAGACACATCCGTCATTGTACACCACACCTACCTGCAGGCTGCTGGCGGAGGCATGCTTCTGCTCCAGTTGCTGCCTCAGGCGCTTGACCCTGCGCTCCGCGTGGGATAGGTCGCAGGACTTTTGCCGCAGCTCCCCAGCAGCGGCAGCTGCTGCGTTGCGGGCCTTCCTGCACTCCTCGCTCAGATGGTGCACCTGAGCCTGCAGCGCAGAGTGGGCTGCAGCTCCCCAGCACTTGCAGCCGCTGCAGTCCTGGCTCATATGTTCATCTTGGCCTGCGTGGCAGCCTTAGGCAGAAGTGGGCCGCGGCCCCCCAAGCACCGTTACCCGCTGCTCTCTCAGGGTGTTCCTACACCTGCTTGCTCAAGTGTTGCACTTGCGCCTGCATGGCAGGAGGGTGAATGAGGCACGCAGCAGCAGCCGGACCTGTACCTCACCGGGATCGATTGCAGCCACAACCCTGGCCTTCCTGCACTCCTCAGACCGGCAGGGAACCACAGCAATGTGCATCACCTTCCATGTGCGATGGTGATTGCGGTGACAGCTCACACATATTCCAGATGGTTGTGAAGACATTATAAGGTGGTGAGCACTCCTTGTCGGCTGCCAATGGCTAGTGGTATTGTCTGATGGCGGCGCTTGCGGTGGCGCCACAGACATAGTGTCCTGTCATCTCGAAGCATCTAAGGACCTCAATCACTGGCCAACGTCTTGCCAGTGCCCAGATTCATTTGTGATCCCTCGACTTCTTGCTGCAGCCTCTCCTGCGCCACTGCCGCAGCAGCAACACTCTACAATGGGCAGTGCAGCGAATTGAACCCCCATTACATTGATTAAGCAATAAACTAAATCTCTGGCCAGCTTCTGCCCAAAAGCAAAGCTGACCTTTGCCCCCGTCACCTCCTGCAGCAGCCTTCCTTGCGCCACTGCAGCAGCGGCCTGGCTCTCGCTCAGGGTGCCCTCTGCCTCCTGCAGCCTCTGCAGCAGGTGTTGTGCCCGCCCCTCGGCCCGCTGACGGGCCTGCTCTGCGGCACTCAACTCCTGCTGGATGGCAGCCAGCTGGCTGGCTGCGGCCCCATCGTGCGATGCCTGCTCCTGCTGCTGCTGCTCCAGCTGAGCGGCAGCCTGGCTCAGCTGCTGCTCCAGGCAAGCAACTGCAGCATCGTGCTGCTGTTGCAGAGAGGCACTGGCCTCCTTGTGCTGCTGCTGCAGCTGCTGCAGCTGGGCATCAGCCTGCCTCTGCTGCTGTTGAGCCTGCTTCAGATCCCTCTCCCGCTCCTGCAGCAGGCTGTGATGCTGGGCTTGCTGCCCTGCAGCTTCCCTGGCAGAGGCCAGCTGCTGCTGGGACAGTGCCAGCTGTGCTCTGAGGCTTCCCAGCTCCCGCTGCAGAGCGGTGATGCGGGCCTCTGCTGTCCGGGTGGCTGCCTGTGCAGCGGCCACCTCTGCAATCAGGCCCTCTGCCTTTGCCTCTGCCTCCCACTTGGCTGCCTGGACAGCGACCAGCTCTGCAGACAAGTCGTCTTCCTGTGCTGCAGCATCCTTTCTGGCGTCCTGCATGCCAGGCAGCTTGCTCAGTTGGCTGGTGTTCCTAGACACCCTCACTCACTTTGTACAAGGAAGACAGCCTTGTTGATTGGGCATTGTGCAACACAAACCAGCACTTGTCAAGGCCGAGACAGCTGATAGCAAACAACCATAAGCCACTGTGCTGTTCAGCAACTGCGCAGCTGCGACTGCGGGAGGAAACGACAGATGAAAAGAAACCGCACTCAAAGGCGCCGCTCAACACATGAGCTGCAGTGATCAACGCAGGAGGGTACACAGTGGATGGCAAACAACGGGAAACCACCGCCTTGTGAGGACGTCCCCTACCTGTTGCTGCTGCAGGTCTGCAAGCTCTGCTTCCAGCGCCTGCACCCTCTGGCTTGAGACCTCTCGCTGCTCCTGCGCAAAGCTCCCAGCCTCCTGCGCCGCAGCAAGCTGCTCCTGAAGGTCCAAGACTGTGGCCTCTGCAGAGGCTGCGGCGCCCTCAGCTGCTGCCACATGCCGCCTGACAGCGTCCAGCTGAGACTGGGCAGAGTTGCCAGTCTCCTGTGCAGCGCCAAGCTGTTTCTGCAGCTCCGCAGACCGTGTCTCTGCAGAGGCTCTCCCCTCCTGAAGTGCTGCATCCTGCTCCTCAAGCCTTGCCTGCCACTTGGCAGACAGGCCCTCAGCAGCCTGCACCTGCCCCTGCAGGCCTGATACCCGGGCCTCTGCCAAGGCAAGGGCCTCCCGCACTGTGCTCAGCTCCTCTCGGCTGGCTTGCACCAGCGCTGCATGGTCAGCAGACAGGCAGGTGCGGGCTTGCAGCTGCTCCTCCAGGTCCGCAGCCCTGGCGTCTGCAGCAGTGGCGGCCCACTGCGCTGCTGCCGCGCGCTGCCTGGCCTCTTTCGTCTGTGCCTCAGCGGACATGCTTGTCTCCTGTGCAGATCTAAACTCCTCCTGCACATCATGCAGGCAGCCCTGCCTGGATGCACTACACACTCACAGCAATAGCTGCACAAGCACAGTTTACCAGTGCTGACGCTTGGTGGTCAAGAGGCTTCCAAGTGCATTGCCCATGTCATCACATGGTAAACACACACAGCACAGAGGTGTAGTGCTGACGCTGGCCATGATGGCAAACAGACTGCTGACTGCCTGGCACCAGGACAAGCTGCAAGGCAGCCTACCTGCAGGCTGGTGATGGTCATCTCTGCATCCAACAGCCTTTCATGCTGCCTGGCAGCTGTTGCCTGTGCCTGCTCAGCGGCCTCGCGCAGAGCAGCAAGTTCCACCTGCAGGGGCAGCCAGGAGGCAGATCTCAGGCACGGGCAGGGCATCAGGTCCAGCAGGTCACTCAAGGGATCAGGCTGCACCATATTTTGCAGAGAGGTGAGCTGGCAGACAGGGCTGCCAATGCGAAGCTGTGCCGGCGCTGGCTGGGCACATTCATATGAACACATGCAGGTACCAGCTGGAGGCAGGAATGCACGCAGGCCGCTACTGCAATTGTGCTGCTGTAGCACAGCAACAGCTCGGATGGTGCAGGAGGTCAATGCATACCTCTGCAGCTGCCTTAAGGGCTGGGTCTGGCGCAGCAGCCTGTGCCTTCTGCAACTGCTCCTCCAGGTCTCGAATCTGAGCGGCATCAGCCTCCTGCTGGCTCAGGCCGGCAGCCTGCAGCTCCTGCTGCAGCAGCTGTATCTGGGCGAGGTCCCCTGCATGCTGCTCCTCTAGCCTGATCTCCTGAGCGGACAGCTCTGCTGTGTGCTGCTCCTGCAGGCCCTGCTTCAGGGCAGCCAGCTCCATCAAGTGCTGCTCGCGCAGGCCCTGCTGCAGGGCAGCCAGCTCCACCGAATGTTGCTCCCGCAAACTCTGCTGGGCACAGGCATGCTCAGCACGACACACTGCCAGCTCTTGGCAAGCCTCTTCCAGCTGCCTAGCTTGCTGCTCCTGCCCCTTCTCTGCATCCCTCAGCTCTGCAGCCCGCTGGATCAGCAGCTGCTTGACAGAAGCCCGGTCTGTGGCATGCTGCTCCTGGAGAGATCGGCTTAGCGAGGCAACGTCAAGCCTGTGCTGCTCCTGCTGTAAGGCTGTGGCCTGCGCATGTTGCTGCTGCAGCTGCTCAAGCTGAGCAGCAGCTTGGCTGAGCTGCTGCTGAGCCTGCACCACATCCCTCCCCTGCCGCTGCAGCAGGCTCTGCTGGTGGTCAGCAGCACCGAATCCGTCCACCCAGCCGTCCTGAGCTCGCTGCTCTGCGTGTTGCAGCTCAGCAGCGTGCTGCTCCCTGAGGTCCCGCTGCTGCTGCTCCAGCTGGTGCACTGCAGAGTTGTGCTGCTCCTGCAACCGCTGCATCTCCTGTTGGGCTGTCGCCAGCTGCTTCCTCAACCCACTCAGCTCAGCAGCATGTTGGCTCTGCACCTGGCCAAGCTGTGCAGCATGGCCTTCCTGCAGCTCAGCCAGCTGCTGCTTTGCAGCCAGGTGCTCCCTGCTGAGGCTCTCATTCTGCTGCTGTGTTTGAGCAAGGCTGACTGCCTGCTCCGCCAGGTCTGCCTCCAGCCCATCCCTCACGCTGAGCAGCTCAGCAGCATGCCGCTCCTGCTGCGACTGCCTCTCGAGCTCTGCAGCCGCTGCCTCTGCAGGGTTGAGCAGCTGCCAGTGTCTTTCAGAGCCAGCAGCAGCTCCGGGCTGCCAGGGGTGCATGGAAAAACCTGGGGGGGGTTTCAGCATGACCTGCTGCACCCACTGCATGGCCCCTGTGTGCTCCCGCTGCTCTGCAGCCAGCCCATCTTGCACCTGTAGCAGGCGCCTGGAGGTTGTCAAAACAGACACTGTCATTGTCTGTGTTGGGCTCTGGATGCCCCACGTGATGAATCCGCAGACTCGCTCTGCACAGTGCTCATCAGCTACTCAGCACACAGCAATGCCTCGGCAAGACAGCTGGGCTACAGGCAAACGAAATCATGCCGGACTGCTAGCCTCCCTGCTACCCGGCAGGTACAGTGTGCAGCACTTTCAAGGCTGGCCATCAGGCATGGCAAGACATGTGCAGCAGTCGCCCAACAGACATGTCCTTGCCTGGCGCAGCTCCTGCTGCAGAGCGTGCAGGACGGCAGCATGCTCCTGGCGTGCTGCCTTGTCAAGACGCTGCATGGATACAGCAGAGTTTGTGAGACGAACTGTTGCTCAGCAAGGGATGCACATGATCGGCACTGCTGCTCAAAGCAAGAGCAACAAGCCTGAGATACACAGGCAGTCTGAGATGTGCACAGGTTGCGAGCCGCACAGGCCTTCGACTTTAGAACCGTGAGCATCCCCGGTCACAGCCAATGCACTGAGCAGAATGAGATCTGTGCTCACAACCTTGGAGATTGCAAAAGCAGCATGAGTGCTGACTGGGTTGCAGTCAACAATGTAACTTCCTTTCTTAGTGGCGGCAGCACCATGCAATTTAATTAAAGCAACTGCTGCCTCTGATAGCAGCAGTAGCCACAAATTCCAATGGGCACACCATCAGTGAGGGTGGTGCCGCCCTGTGCTGCTCCTGCTGCAGGGCCAGCACCGACTGCGCCCCCTGCAGCATCTCTCCTAAGCTGCGCAGCGCTTCACAGTGCCGGGCCTGCAGCGCCGCCAGAGCCTGCTGCAGGGCAGCCTTTGCTGGAGGAGCCACCTGCAGCGGCACAAGCATGCTGACTGTTGGGTGTAGCTATCACAGGAATGCATGCAGTGCTATGCCAAGCCTGCATGGCCGCCAGCTATTAGCACTTGTGCTGCAGATCCTGCCGGCAGGGCAGCACCGCTCCAGGCGGCCACCTGCAGCAGCAGCAGCAGGTGCATACAATCAGGCTCCAGCAGGCACCCTGGTCTCTGCAAGCAGGCACAATGCTCCACGCTGCACAGCCTGCTTCCACAGGAAGCCCTGACTAGACTGCGCCATCAGGTGACAGGGATCAATTTGCACAGCAGTTTGCAGCCGAAGTTCCACCTTTGATAACATTCATGGGACCTCTGCTATCCCACCTCATATCATACAGCCCATGTGCAACAGCCTCATTCCTCACTCTGCGTAGCTCAAGTCACGCACACCCACATTTGTTCAGCACTCAGGACCCCCCTGCCACCCGGCCCACCTCATCTGGCTGCCCGGCAGCTGCCACAGGCGCCTGTCTGAGCTCCGCAGCCTCGGCACTCAGCTTGGCGGCCCTGTCCTCTGCTGCAGCCAGCAGCTGCACCTGCTGTTGCAGACGGGCTCCTGCCTCACTGCGCTGCTGCTCTGCAATTGACAGCAGGGCATCATGTGCTTGACCCCTGCAGGTGGGCAGCCACTGCAGTGAGGGAAGCTCCTTGCACCAATGGAAGACTGCAACTGGCTGCCCTGTAGCCTCTCATGCAGCTCTGCTGCTCTACCAAGCAGCCTGGTGTCCTGCCCATGGCCACTGCAGCCTGCGCCGCTGTGCTGCTTGTGCCGCAGCCAGCAAATATCAAGTGTCTGGTCCATGCCAGCAAACACAGATGCACTGGACTTGTTACCGTCTGTGCCTGATGCTCTGTGAGCTCAGCCAAATGGGCAGCTGCTGCAGTCTGAGAGCCTGAGTTGACGTTCAGCCGGTGGCAGCAGGCCATGCTGAGATCCTGACTGCTACCAGGGCCCGAGGGCCACTTCTGTGTAGCTTAAGCTTCACTGATTTCCCACTCGCAAGCAGCTGAGCGCAGGCTCTCTCAACGGCTGCACACTGCTAAAACCCGGCGTCAAACCCTTCTTCACCCGCCTCTATTGGTGTCATGCACATGCAGCTGCCCGCCACACTATGATGCGACTTGAGCCAGGGCCTCCCTCCAGTCTGTCAAGGCAATTCTGCTCTGCACCAGCATGGACCATACCTTGCATCGACCTCTGCCAGCGCCTCTTGCAGCTGCACCCGCAGCTGGTCGGCCGCGCTGGCACCTGCTGCCTGCATGTGCTCCGCGCGCCTCAGCTGTGCCTCCAGCCTGCCTCTGTCTACAAAGGACTCTTCCAGCTGCTGTGCCAGGCTGTGCAGCTGCTCCTGCAGCAAGGTGATGTCAAGCTTGATCTAGATCACATTGTGGTGTGAGGCTCCCTGACAGGTTACCTCAACCCACGCTCATCTCATTGGTCTCAAGACTCTTGTGTATTGCGTAGTGAGCAAGGTGCAAAGCCATCTTTACACATTGTTGAGCAGGTTGCCCTCTCCTGTGACACTCACTGCCCACAGCGTCACGCATTTGGCTGAGCATGCATAGACGAGCTGACATTGTAGACAGAGGGACCATAATGTGCCCTACCGCCAGGCCAGGGTTGCATCAAAGTGAGTCTAATCTCATTGGGAAGGCTTGGACAAGGCTGCTGCGACCTGCTCGTCACCGATACCAGCAGGCCTGGAGCCGCACCGTCAGGCTGGGCTTGAAGGTTGAAGGGCCTGTGAACTGTCTGCCATCAGGAGGGGGCTACCCCAGGTCTGCTCAGACAACTTGCTACAGGCAATCCCTTGAGCCATGTGCAGCATCACTGCCCTGCCACCTGGCAGGTCTGGTTCTGCCCCAGAGCCTCTGGCTGCTGTGTCACCCTCTCCAATGCAGCTCCGCCTCGCAGGGCGGGACAGAACACCCTGCCACGCACTTCCAGGGACCTGGCCTTCAGCAGTCTGGGGCTGCAGCCTGGACCTAGCACCAGCGAACTATCCAAACCACCTCAATCCTGCCCAGGTAGGAAGCTGGACTGCCCCTAGAAGCCCTTGCTATGCATGCATGAGCCTAGAGGTGGCCGATGAGCAGATCACAGACAGACCTGACGTGTGATGCCAAGCCTGGCTGGAAGCCCAGCTGCCCTGTCTGGGCCAGGGACGCCATGAGTGGGCCTGACAGTGGGGTAGAGATGACCCAAAGGGTCCGGGATGGGGCACACCCGATTGCATGTAACCCTGCTGTACCCGCTCACTCAGCCCACCCAGTCCTACCACCTCTTCCTGTCTTACTTGACCTCAGCCACCCGCATGTTGCCTGGTGCTCCACTTCCACCGACCCAGCCACTGCACCAACCTGCATCATTCCCTGCTGAGCTGCAGCCCCCTCATACTCCCGCACCCACGCCTCCAGCTGCTGTGCACGCTGCTGCAACCGCTGGTGGGCTGCTCCCTGATCTGACAGCCGCTCATGGGCTTGAAGCAGCTCCCGCTGCAGCAGAGCAATGGTTTGCTGGGCCAATAGCAACTTGTCGTCTTCTGGCTGCTGAGGACTATGGTCGGTAGCCATGACAATCACTGAGCCTGCAGGGCACACCTGGCAGGTGTTGGTCAGAGGCAGAGGAGGACCCCCCCCTTGACAGCTGCTGTCATGGAGGCCAGAAGGCGTCCCGACTCCCCATTTGAGCGTTCCAGAGCCATGCACTGCTTGCGGGCCCGTTTCATGCATGCAATTGACTTGTCGAGTGGGCCGCCCACTGGCTGACACTGTTGTCCAGCCATTGCTGGCATTTCCAACAATAGCTGGCTGGCACCACAGAAGAGCCATTCCTCTTGTCTGGCAGTGATGCACAGCTCACTGCACAGACGTTCACTGCGGACTAATGTGCACAACCCCACACACTTCAGAGACAGCCACCTGTGGGGATGACTGGGCCCCCATCGCTGGAGGAGTCGCTGTCAAACATTGCGTGGTGGCGCTCTCTCTGCCGGCGAGCCTCCGCCACCTGTGCAGCTGCAGCGCTGCCTGCAGCAGAGGCACCTGCAGGCAGAGACGTCAACCTGCGTGCTACCGGTCCTGCAGGTACAGCCCAGTCATACGCAGGCCAACCTGCCTCCTCAGATTTCAGCTGCCTCTGCAAGCCACGTAGCTGTGCTGTGAGGCAGACAGGTCCCTCGCAGCTGCAAAGCCATCGCGCAAGCTTAACCCAGCAGACGCAATGACTTGATGGCTCTGCACATTCTGCAGCACTGGCACTGGCCACCTCAGGAGCACCTGCAGACAGAGCTGTGCTCCTCTGCCAGCGCACCTGATGCAGACCCAGTGCCCTGCTGCGGGCCGCTACAGACTTGCTGCTCCGCAGTGGCCCATCTGCTTGCGTCTGAGACTCCGCTGGTGGCCCCCTTCAGTACCCCACTGGGCTGCCGACTCAGATGCGCAGCAGCACTGTGCTCATCTGCTGCTCTGAATGGAGCGCTGCAGGCAGCATGCTGCTGGGGTTGCTGCAGGTCCCTCCTGCTGAAGCTGCTGCTGCGGCGCTGCTGCGCCTGAGCAGCGGTGCTGGCTGACCTGCTGGGTGCAGCAGAGCTCGGGCGCCTGATGTCTGCCTGGCCGCCAGCACCTGTGTGCTGCTCCTGCAGCCCTTGCTGCAGCACCATGCCCTTCGGCAGACCAGTGCTGAAGCGCTGCTTCTGCAGGCCTGGCTGTGACACCAGATCAGTGGGCAGGGCAGCCCTGGGGCCTGACAGGGGAGCACAGACCGCTGCGATGCCCCAATCTGCATCTGCTCCAGTGGCAGCAGCGTCTGCTGCCTGGCTGTCCCCAGCAGGGAGCGGCTGTTGAGCCCAGCTGTGTTTCTGGGCGGCAGCAAACAGGTCTGACATGACTCGCACAGGGGAGGTTCCAGCAGAGGCTGCTCTGCGACAGCTGCTGAGCTTGCTCGTGAGGCCCCACTGCTGTGGCATCTGCTGGGCTGCAGCTGCACGACCGGCCTGCTTGGCACCTGCATACCATTTGGCAGACAGTGAAAGCACAAAGGGACATTTCAGGCACCTGAAGAACGTGGGCTGCCTGCAGACACCAGTGCGGTCCCGGCACCAGGCAGCCACATGGACGAGCGACCTCCTTCTCAGGCTTAGCCTCTTGGGCGCCTGGACTTATCATTGCTCTGAATTGCATGCGATCTGTACCTGCCATGCCTGGTGCTTAGGCTGAGCCTTTTGAGCGTCTAATTCACACGTGTAACAGGATGGTCAGGGCTGTCAATCACACGACATGTGCCTGCCATGCCGATCCTTAGTGAGCGCCTAGACCAGGTCTATGACACAGCGGTGAGGATCTTGGGGTCACACAACATGTAGCTGCCATGCTTTGTTCACTAGATTCTGGTGGTGTCTAAACCGCTGTGCATGACAGTCGCTGTGCCAGCATGCATGTTGGCTGTACCTGTTGGGCTTCTGGAACTGAGCTTCTGGTTCAAAGCCTGCGCCAGGCGGCTGGCGTCCACAGCAGCCCGCCTGCTGCCTGCGTCACTCCAGGTGGCCGCAGCTGCATGGGCGGGTATGAAATGCGTCAGCTCGTGGTCAATGCAGGTCAGAGGCCACATGCAGATGCGGGGGTTGGCAGGCACTGCATCAGGAGGCACCGCATCACAAGCAGGCGTGAGGTGCGCCAGCTCGCAGTGCATGCAGGCCATGATGAAAACAGATGCAAGTGCATGTGGGCTGCATCGCATCAAGGGAAGGCAAAAAGTGCAGCATCTTGCAGTGCATGCAGGCCGCAATGAAGGCATGTGCAGCTGCACGGCTAGGCAGGCACGGCAGACACAGCCAAGGAGCTACAGCTGGCAGGCTGCTGTGCGCAGCCCAACAAGCAGTGCGGCATGCCTAAGAGGCATGTGAGGTGCACTGATGCATCGCCAGTCAATACACAGGGCACCCTGAGGATGGTCAGCATTGCTGCTGAGGTCTGCCGATACATCGCGGCCCGCCAGGGGCCAGCTGCGCCCGGGACGGTTGCTGGGCTGCCTCCATGCTGCTGCAGAGGCGCTGTCTGCCCAGGGCGGCGCGACCCCTTGCCTGGCACGCAGATACATCTCAGCCTTCACCCTGCAGCCCATCGCAGACTTTACATACAAAGGGGCAGCAGCCAGTGTGCAGCATGCTCGCCAGACATATGTCAGCCTTCACACTGCACACCCTTCCAGTTAGCTGTTAGACCGAGGGGCAGGGCACAGAGCCTGATGCTCCACAATGACCCTTCAGCATCTTTTGGGCATGCCCATGACACACACACGAGAGACAAGACCCAGCTGCTCAAAGCCCTTCGCATCCCCAGGCTCACTCCCCAATCAGCAGCAGCAAGCAAGTAGTGGCCATCCCCACTCTGAAGAGTGCAGCTTGCCATTCCGGGCTTACAGAGAGATGGAGTGGCTGGCAGCTACCAAGCTACACGGCCAACCCACCAGCAAGCATGCTCCAGGGCTGCCTTGGCCTCCAGGCCAGCCTTTTCTGCCCTTAGCTGCTCCATCAGGGCTACCTGCACAGACAATCCATTCACCTAAATGCAGCCCATGTCAAGCATGCTGTGTGCCCGGCAGCAAGGATGCCACATAGCCGACATGGGGGGTCTGTGCCAGCGGCAGATCAGCAGTACACACCAGAAGTCAGGTCGCGTGAATAAGGGCAAGTGAGCTCCTGCTCTCACTGACGCATGGCACAGCAGGGTGGCCAACAGCCGCCTTGGAAAGCTGCCACAGCAGATGCCAGCCCAGGATCGATGAGACCTCGTTGCTGAGCGTGGTGTTGCAGGCAGATGCGCAAGCCTGCGGTGGGGCTTGCCTGGTCTAAGGGCAGGGGAGGCGGTTTATGATAGCTGTCACCCTGTGTCCATGGCTTTGCCAGCATGCGGCCCTGTTCCCCATAGCCAGGGTCAGTGCTGCGATTCCAGCGAGCAGCCCCCTGCAGATTGTCCAAGGCAGCGCTGGAGGGGACCTTGCGGGAGTAGGCTTGTAAGGGGCACAGTGGTCTGCGCAGAACATGCCTGACGTGGGGGCTGTGGTCGCTTCAGCGGAGAGAGATATGAGAGCAGTCATGCAATGGGCATCAGTGTCAATTGGAGTGCCTCAGAGCATCAAGTGCTTGTCTAAGGCAGCCAAGCCTCATCATATTGACAGAGGGCTCAAACTTCATGAATATGCTGAACTCAGAGACCTGAGCCGCAGGCCTTCCGCATTCCTTCTGGGGATCATGACGGCTGCCTCTCCTGCCCAGAGTGGTTCCCAGCATTGAGAGAAGCGCATCACGCTGCCTCAGGCTCTCCGTTGCCATGCAGACCTGCTGGCTTTATGGGCAGTCACATCCACACTTGACCGGACCTCGCCCAATCTGCAAATTAGATGAAGAAGGATCACAGGTTTTTCAATTCCCGGCAGCAGTTTGTATTCTTACTTTTTGACAGGCTCCTCTGCCCAAATTGGTTTGGCTACCAGTACTCGAGCAGAGATATGCAGACTTCCATGCTTTTTGCAACATATGCTGCACACACCTGCTGAGCTTGCTGCAACATAGCTTGCAGCACTTGTCCTTCTGATCACATCAGTTATCATTATGACCTTGTCAAATTAGGGTCAATGTACACTTTGATCACACCTTCTGCTATGCATGACGTGTGCCCACTTGATTGCCTCATAGGCAAGTGAGCTTGTTATTGGGGAAGGGGGACGGGATTCCAAGAGATACGATATACAGCATTGTGTCACAGCTAACAGGAGGTGACAGACATATGGTGCAGGAGACAAAGGGGCCAGAGCATCAAGCCACGCTGCACATGTGGGGGGGAGGGGTTAGCAGGGTGGGCTTTAGCAGGTCGAAAATAATGGATAAGAGGGTGAGGCAGCTGAAACACAATGGGGCCCCAAGCAGACCACGAGAGTGTTCGTTTCTTCTGCATCAAAGCAAGGGCTACATGGCAGGGCAGGCTGCAGACTACACGCTGAGCTTGTCTTGGCTGACTGGCCGAAGCTTGTACTTGGGCTTGGGCATCTTCTTTGCCATCTGCTGCCTCCAGGCATTGCCAACCAGCCACACACACAGAGAGGGGCCAAAAATGGCTGCCCAGACCTGGCTCTGGGCGAATAAGGTTCTAGACTTGCCAGATGGGCAGTACCAGCCAACCTCGCCACACCAGGTGACCATGTTGATGCTCACAAGCACATGACACCCCATCCACACCCGATTGGGCATGATTTGGCGGCCCAAAACGAATTGCTGCCTTAGGAACAACCAGCCCAGGCCATACATGATGGCATTGTAGCCAGCCAGCATCTTCAGTCTGATGGGGTCCTCTGCAGCACAGAGGTTGCTCAAGCTGAAAAAAGGTACAGATGAGAGGCAGGGCACACCATAGAGACACTGCTGAGCACAGCAGAACCCAATGCATGCAGACCACCACACACCCCACTGCATAGCATAGCAAAGTCCACTGCATATAGCCCACTGCATAGCTCAGCAACCCATCAGCACAAAAAGCAGCTAAAGCGTTCCTGGTGTACATATGTGTATGGCGCCCCATGACCTGTAAGCAGAGCACTGTGCAGTGCCGAGCCCCCCGTGACATATGATGCTGTCACATTCTGCCAGTTTTCAGGTCAGGTGCAGGCTGTGCCGGCCTGAGTTTGGGCGGCCAGTCACCTCAACAAGTCATGTTCCTCAGGGCCTGCCATGCATGCCAGCAACAGGCTGACTTTGCTCGGCAGCAGCTGCACTGAAAGGCAGAACAGCAGTTTGCACACTCCCAGGTGCTACCAGCACACTGGGTTTTTCTGGCACCCAGCCACCCGCAGCACACCACCACAAATGCGGCTGCTCATTGCACCTTGACCCAGGTCAGATGCTCGATACAGCAGCAAACGCCGACGCAAATCCACCTGGCAGGTGTCTCCCAGTCATCTCAAAAGCTCCGTAAAGCGCCATGGGCGCCATCATGGGGAGGGTGAGGCTGCCAGGCTGCTGAATGAGGCCCGAGTACAGCCAGGGGCCTGCAGTCGGCCAGCCATGGGTTTCAAAAGCAGCAGACATATGACGATGGCGAGGCCCAAAGGTAGCTCATTCACAGTGGCACCTATGCTCACATTGGATTAATTGCCTGACGACCAAGACTAATTGCCTGACGACCAATATCATTACCAACTGTCACCTGCGAGGTGGTGCTGCGTGCGAGCCATATCCCCATTGGTCCACATCACAAGTCCATCAGCCAGCAGCCAGGCGCCGTGCAGGGCCAGGATGCACAGCATCTGCAGGCCATGGAACTGGTCGTCAGCCAGCAGCAAGGTGTTTGGCAGGGCAAGAGCACAGCGCGTCTGGTCACAAGCATGCCACAGGTATGGACAAGCAGCGATGTCAGGCGTTGTGCTGTGGTAAACAGCAGAGCATCTGCAGGTTCAACATGGGGCAAAACGGTTGATCATTGAACATTGTGAGGGCTGGGTACTCTTAGGGAACTTACAGGAGCTGCAGCTGACGCATATGAGCATAAGCGAGACACACACAGGGATGAGAATGCTTTGCAAGGACCAAGATGGTCCCTTGCCTGCATGATCAGAGGGTTGCGCCAGCTCCTGTGGCTCTTGGGCACAGGCCCAAAGCGGCGCAATATAAGTAGGCCCACTGTGCACACCATGGTGCTCAACAGGTAAGCGGTTGACTCTATCGTCAGGATCCTCTGCTTGTGTCTTCTCACGATGTCTGCCAGAAAAATTAACATGATGCCTCCACAATAATATTCAACGATTTGAGACCTACAAGTCCTTTGCTAGTAAGTAACCAACCATGGCCAATCAAGTTTCATTCATTCTGACAATGCATTGGCAATGGGACCATGTCCTTCTCAGCAACTGGCCCTTCAAGCAGGGGTGGCTAATGAACGCCGCCGGCTGGCTAAGGGACCATTCCCCTTGCATCAGGCATTCCCCGTGAGTTGACGAGCCCCAGAGCCTGGGACTGGCCTGTAAAGCTCAGGCCTGAGCTTCCCACATTGCTTCGCTCATGGCTGCCTCTGCCAGGGTTTTGCAGTGCATTGACTTGTCCATATTGCCATCGCAGCAGCTCCAGAAAGCATCAATGTGCCGCTTGCACCTGCACAGGGAAGAAGAGTCGTGCCAGGCTCAAGGAAGCTTGAGCACCATGTGCAGGTCTGGCATTGCGGGCAACACTCTGCCAGGCTGCCCTGTATGCACAAGCAAGTGAGCGCAGAAGGCGTCTAGCCAGCAGACTCGAAAACTGAAGGCTGGGTGCACAGCAGCTGAGGCCAACACCAGGCAGCCGGCAAACACACAACTCCAGAGGGTCGTGCGTCCTGGATGCCATGAGACACTTGTGAAGCCTCGCCAGCTGCAGCCATCAAACAATCTTCTGTCAGATGGTCAGCGCAGCAGAATGCAAGGCTGTGCGGGTGCCACCACAGGCCAGCTTGTCAGGTAGCCATTTGCATCACAGCTGAGATTGGCACTTGTGTGCTGACAGCGCTGCACTGGCAAGCATGGTCAGCCCATGCATAGCCATCACAGGAGGACAGTCAGCGCATGGACTGCAGGTCCGCTGCCAGTCTCTTGTTGACGTCAGTATCTTGCACCGCAGCTGAAGGAGTGGCCTGCCAGGCAGCCAGCGCTGGGTGGGTGCAGGCATGTAGCAAGCATAAGAGGCTTGTCAAACCACCAGCACAGCATGCACCATTGCTGCTTCTATCCTGAACCAACTTGCTTGTCATGCGGCCAGCTCTGCAGGGTGTGAGCTGGCGTGCGCATGCACACATCGTGACGCAATCAGAAGAGCAGCAAAGGTGCCATGCCTGGCACTGAGTGCAATTGTGCACACCTGGTGCAGGCAGGGGTCTTCAAGTATGATCTCTTCCTCCACCACCCCTTCAACAATTGGTTGATCTGCCATCCTTCTGAATTTGTATGGAAGTGCAGCTATGACAAGTGCTACTTGTCCTTGGCTGCTGACAAGGACTGCGCGGTAGGCACGCCCCTACTTGGCTCCACAGGCTTCAGCTGCCTGTGTCGGTGGGAACACTACCACAGGACCTGATGGAAGGAGGCAGGACCAAGGGGCTTTAGCAGGCACTTCAAGCGCTTTCAAGTTTACACTATTGCCAACGATGTTGAAGTGGTGCGTCCGGTCTATCATGGTTCTCAAGGAATAGGTGACTTGCCCGCGCCGGCAAGGCACACCAAGCAGGGGCAGAGCAGGGTAGACTGGTCGCCTGAGTGCTCTGGTCAAGCAGCGAGCAGTCGAACGCTCCTGAGCAGGCTATCTTCTGTAGCTCCCCGTCTCAGAGGGGAACTGCTGCCCTAGCGATGTCATGTTCTGGTTGGGCTGTCCACGGTTGGCTCGCTGGAAGCGCTCTGGGAGGCTGCTGATGCTCAGGCCTGTGCCGGTCCCGCTGTACCTGCATTAACGAGGTGCACCAAGGCGTCAGTGTTGTGAGTCAGCGGACTGCAACAAGTCCTGCTGTCAAAAGGGGCCACCATACGATCTGGTCCCACTCTATCTGCAGCGTGATTGAAGGGTGCTGCAAGGCGAAAGTGCTGGACCAGGGGGTCTAAGCTGCCGCGCTGGGCAGCACTGTGTTGCAAGGTGACAGAGGGCCCCAACTGATGCTGAGGCCTGTGCCTGCAGCACAGGAAGGAGGAGGCACAGTTGGTGAGTTGGCGGGCTGGTTGCTGAAAGCCACTTGCGCTGCAGCATAGATGCAAGGGCCTGAACCTCCCAAGAACACAGTGTGAAGTGCATCGCAGCGGCTGCCTATGCACTTGAGGGGCAATGCAGCAGTTTGCAGGAGAGCAGGCATCCCGACACATGCCGGGCAGCCATGTGGTTATCAGCCAGGTATCTGATGCACCACTTGCTGCAGCTGTGGCTGTCAGGCGGTGAACAGAAGCAGCACAAGGGCACCACTCCAAGCAAGGCACTGGGCCAGCCACAATCCTGCCCAGGTAACCCCCTCACCGGTCGCTGCGATCGTAGCGCGCCATATGGCTGTCCCGCCCGCCGTACCCACGGTTGTCGTAACCGCCGCCGCCACCACCACGGCCTCCCCTGTCGCCCCCGCGCCCGCCACGGCCCATGCCAGGGGGGAGTCCTGACCTCCCGCCGCGGCCGCCCCTGCATGGCAAGTAGAGAGTGACTCAACATCAGAGCCAGCAGGTGCAGGCTGCCAGACCGCCAGGCATAGCCTATGCCCAGCAGGGGACATGACCTTAGCCGCCACTGCTCCTGCGCAGAACGCATGTGCAACAGGTCAGTGGCACAGCAGGGCAAAGCGTGGGCAACGGCCAGCAGGGGGGTTGGCCTGACCTCTGACCATGGCTGTCCCTGCAAGACCAATGCGTGGCAGGTCAGTGGTCAAGCAGGGTGAGGCGCAGACAGAGCTGGCAGATTAGAGACCTGACCTGCAGCCAGGGCCACCCCTGCAAGGCAGATGCGTGGCAGTTCGGTGGCAGAGCAGAGTGAGGCGCAGGCAGAGCCAGCAGGTGCAGTCATCTGCCGCCACAGCTGCCCCTTTAGGAGCATGTAGTGAAGGGGCCAGTGCCAGGGCTGGTTCAGGTCGCAGCCCATGCTGCCAGGGAGGAGGCCTGACCTGCCAACATGATTGCCCCTGCAGGGCTTAGTAGGCTGCTCCCAGTATGTCTGGCCACTGGGAGAGCAGCTGCAAGCTACGTCAGATACCCCAAACCCCTGAAAGCCAGCCCTACCCGGCACACCAAGCAGAGTCAACGAGCACAGCCTGTGATGTTGCGTTGTGCACTTGAGGTGCAGCCCAGACACAATAACCTAGGGCTACATGAAGCCCTCCACGGCCCTGCCCTCCAGGGGCAGCAAGCTCAGCTTGGCAACACCATGCCAAAATGCAGCCCTGCGTCCCCTTTGGCAGCCAAATTTGTCCTGCATATGAAGTGCCTTCCTGCCCCTCATCTTTGGTTTGGCTCAGGTGCCCGCATGACAGCAGGATGCCCAGCCTTTCTTCCCTAGACCAGAGCCGTTGCCCACAGCTGCCAAAAGGTGTGCACCCCTCACTGAGCGATGTTGAACGTACACACCTGCGGCTGCCAAAGTTGCCCTCCCCATAGTTTCCTCCGCGGCCCTCATCCTCTGTGTCCCTCATCCCCCCGGTGCGCATTACCAGCGCCCTCTCATTGAGATCGACCATCGTGGCAGCCTTCTCTGCAAACTGCAGCGCCAGGGACTGCAGGCGCCGTGGCTGCGCATTGTGCATCACGATGGTGGCTGTGGGCTGGTCCCAGGAGCCCTGCAGGGCGGCTTGAGGCTATCAGATGGGTGCAGATCTCAGCAGCAATGAGGGCACCAGCCTTAGTGAGTGTGAGCTGGTCCCTAGAGCCTTGCAGGGTGGGTGGTACACGGTGGACAACATGTTGCTCGTCTGCTGACCCCCAGCTGCTTGGATCGGGTCAACGATGGTGTAAGCTGCCTCCAGGAGCCCTGCTGGAGGCTGTTGAGATTTGCGCCACCAAGTTGACCATAAAAGTAAGTGCGCTTTGATGCTGAATTGTTGTTGGCAGGCAGGGAGGAAGCGGCAGGGAAACGCATCTGATGCCAGACTTGCTGTCAGGCAGATTGCACCAGGCTCCCACAGGGCCGGGAGCAGGCAGCTTCCCAGTAATGATCGCATCAAATAATGCAGCATGTCAGATCTATCATTGGTTTACCTGCAGGTCCTCCTCCATCATGAGGCGGCTGACCAGCGAGTGCACCTGCAGGGGCAGGTTTGCGCGCGGTCAAGCAGGCTGTTCAATGCAGTGCTGATGTGAAATGGCCGACTGGGGGTTTCTTCTTCGGCAAGTGGTGCATGAAGTAGGGTTGAAGCACAGGTGGCTGCCGGCATGTGCTGGTCATACACGCTGCTTTGGCTGCTGCTGCAAGCTTGCTCACAGATGGGAGGCAGCAGTCCCACCCACAGCCCACCTTCTTCTGGGGCATGTCAAACATGGTGCTCAGCTGCTCCAGGCTCAGACTGCTGTAGTAGTTGCCATAGGTAAACAGGTAAGTCTTCAGAGCGCTCTCCTGCAGCACCAACACAGAGCAGTGAGGAAGATGCCAGCAGGCTTGGCCTGTACAGCAAGAAGTTTCAGCACTCAGAATGATTTTGGTGGGATATCGGCTCCAGTCACAGCATGACATAACAAAGCAGTGGAGAGCAGGCTGGAAGGCAGCGTGCCATGCATTCTGCACTGCTCAGCTCTGAGCGGCGGCAGCAGGAGGTGCAGCACTACGGCAGCAACCACCCGGCATCACATGGGGGCTCTGGTGGCATGCAGGGCGTGGCCCTGCAGCAAAACAGGCTGAGGCAGAAGTGATCGAGGGTCAGCCTTGTGCAGTTGCCTGGTGTGCAACCCAGTCCTGTTTGAGCATGGCGAGCATGCCATCTCGGCAGCACTCAAGCATTGCATGATGGCAAGCTGTGGCGGCAGGGGCCACCAGGGGTACAGCAAGGGGCTGATGATGTGCAGTTCGGAACCTGACCTGCAGCTTGGTCCTGAGCATGGCCAGCACATCGTCCTTCCGCACGCCGCCAATGAGGGGCCACACAGTCAGCGCTGCCAGGTACTCGTATGCCTGCCCCCACTGCCCCGACATAAGCGACTTGGTGGCCGCCATGACGTGGTCCCTCACATTCTCAGGGGGCCCTGCAAGACAGGAGGACAGCTTGCTTCAGGAATCACTGCCCGTCCCCTCAAGCCTTCTTGGGATGATGCCTTAGTATGCACAAGCTATGACTTGTATGATTAGGCTATGACTCCAAGGTACCTCTGCAAACAGGAACAATGCCTGCTTGCATGCTTGGGGTTGCAGTGCACAGAAGGTCTCATTGACCTCAGATGTGAGGGCTATGAGGGCCAACAGGCAGACAACACACTATCATCCAGAGCAGTTGCACCTCAGCTCATGCTGCCACCTGGCATATAGTTTTTGCGCTGCCGCGCAGTGCCTCCCAGCCCTAAGAGGCTGGCAATGAGCGCAAGAGGATCCTTTGGATTGTAAATTAAAACCCTGCAGCTAATCAGATGTGAACAACAAAGCCTGCAGCTTGTAGCTTGCTGCCGCAAATGATGGGGCTCCATCATGGCCAACGACCCCACTTGTGAAGATGCATTTGCCAGAAGGGCTTGCTGATAACCCTGCAATGCCCTGCCAACCCAGGAGGCACCTCAGCAACATCTCAAGACCTGGAACCTGCTGACCCTGACAGTCAAGCTGCTAAGATCTGCAGGCCAGCCAGCAATGCACCTCCACTCCGCCCTGCGCTGCGAATGAGCCCCACCTGTGAAGGTCTGCCTCTCATAGTTGTCCAGCAGCCGCCGGAAGGGTTTGCTGATGACCCTGCGCCGCGCAGTGCCCTCCTGGCCCACCAGGCTGGCAGCCGCCAGGTTGGGCACCTCCAGCAGGGCAGCGGCGATCAGGTGGGCTGACTCCAGCAGCTCCAGGTTGATGTGCATGTGGAAGGGCACCTGGCGCCGGCGCTCGAGCTTCTCCTGCTCGGGCGTCTTGTCCTGGTACCTGCAACAGCAGCGTTATGTGGTGAGCAAGGCTCGGCCAGGTCAGAAGTGGGGTGTGACCAAGAGCCGAGGGAGGTGACTGCATGTGTTGCCTGGGTACCTGCAGGGGTGGGCAGGGCACATCAGCTCACATGCTGAGTGGGCAACAGGCAGCCATATATTTGGGCGTCACGGCCAGGTATTTCTTGGGTGCCTTGTCCATGAACATGCAGGGGGCAGCCATAGCAGAATGTTAGGTTGCCTGTCGAGCTGCTCAGGCATCTTGTCCTGGGACCTGCAGAGGTGGGATGGGCAGATTTATTGACAGTCACTCGTCAAGCTTCCTTGGCTCACGTGTCAGTCCTGGTACCTGCAGGGTGACACAGGGCAAAGTATGTACTGATGCATTATGTTACAATGTATGCATTGGTTGACCTCCTACTGCCTGCAAAGGATTGGAAGACCAAGGGCCACCTTTGGCTGCAGCAGGTAAGCCCTTACTGAAAGCTGACCCCACCTGCTCATGCTCATGCCCTGAGCCAACAGCTCCTTCACTCTGCCCGTCCCATACAATTCGCTGAGCGCAGACTGCGCCTCAGGGATGAGGCCCGCCCGGAAGGCACAGAGCCCGACCTGCAACATCATCAGTGACTCTTGAGAACACTCTTCAAGACTCTTGTATCTGCTAGAAGAATAGAACGCAGAGAGAAATAGAATAGAACATGCCTGCTGCTCAAGCATGGCAGCACAGGTGGCCGCAAGACATGACCAAAGCCTCGCAGCTATGTCCCGCTGCCTGATCTTATCTATAGTCTTGCAGGCCAAAGAGCTGCAGTGCGCCTCGACATGGCCGCTGTAGCAGAGCAACTTGCTGCAGTTCATTTCAACAATTTCAGCAGCTGGAAATCGGCACACAACCTACCTGGGCCATGGTGCGGTTGTACAAGATCTGAGTGGAGATGTCCATGTGCTGCACCGCGTCTTGCAGGTGGGACATGAGCAGGCTGTCGCGAGCCTGCAGGGCAGGGGAAGTGGCTTGACTTTGATGCTGCGATTGCACTGTTGAGGGGGTAGGTGGGCATCTAGCAGGCTAATGCAGGCCTGCAGCAGGGCCTGCAAAGAGGCATGACTTGCAGAGCAGGTGCATTTGCACAGCTGAGAGCAGGTGGGACCCTCCCAGGCTGTGGCAGACGCCTAACAGCCTGAAGCAGATAAACTTTTGACCACGCTGTCTGACATGCGCGCCGTCTACAATATACCAGATAGTAAGGTACGCGGGCCAGGCCCTTCATCCTGACCTTGTGGAAGTTGTCATGGATGGCCTCCAAGTAGATGCTGCACAGCATGGCACGAGCCTTGGTGCGCTCGTCGCCATGCTTGTAGATGAAGCTGGTCAGCTCAGCCATCAGCCCAGGCAGGCTCTCAGCCATCACAAAGTCGGCGGGCATGCGGACCACAATCTTGTCGGCCTGCATCAGGCAGACACCATCTGTGTTGATCGTTTAGGTCAAGCCCAGCACAAAGGCCTGGCAGACTCCCCAGACTTGAGCAAGGGAAGTCCAGACCCGAGGTCTTCCAGAAACAGACCGAGAATGATCCAAAAACCTGAGGGCAATCTTGCACAGGAAAGCCCCATTCAGGCAACCCAGCTGACAGGCACCTGCTTGGCATCAGCCTCATCCTCATCCAGGTCGGGGTCCTCGTCCTCCTTGTCCCCCGACTGCTGCACCGCCGCATTCAGCTGCGCCGTCTCAGCCTGCTGCTCCAGAGCCAGTTTGCGCATGGCTCCGTACACCTGCATAGGGACAGGGACCGGCGTGAGGGTTGGACCTGAACCGCTTTGACAGCCTGCTTTTGGCTGTGTTGTTGTGTGTCTCATGATGGAGAGCCAGCTTGCATGCGACGTCAGTGCACAACAGCATTGTGACGGCAAATAATGATATAGAGCTGATGCAGAGTCAGCTTGACACCCAGCGACAGCATGCATCTGACAGCATGCAATTGGGTCATGACAGCTGGCATGCATTGAAAACAGCGGGTGATGCAGGGCCAGCTTGTGCTGGGTGCCAGACACCTCCACCGGGGCATGGCTGCCATGTGCGTGAGGCCAGTGGTGCACTTCACTGGCCAATCCTCATGCACAGAGGCATCTTGCTTCTGACAAATTAGGATGTGACCTGACGTGCTTCATGCAATTGCATCATCTCCAGCCAATCTAAGCTCTGTTGCTTTCAGGCTGGCAGTGCTTCCAGGGTGCCAGTGCTTCCAGGCTGGCAGTGCGGGAGTTGCAGTGCCAGCCATGCGGCTCAATAGGTGACAGATCCAACAAGCAAGTCCATGACGCCTTCCCTCAACCACAATGGACTCTGGTCTTGGCCAAGCTCACCACATCGGTCTTGTAGTAGAAATGCTCCACACGACGCAATGCCACCTTGGCCTGGTTGCGCTCATCATTCTGACGCTCCAGGTAGTCGGTGACCTGCAGGGCAGATCAAAGATGACGCATGGGACGCACAGGCTGTGACCTGCCTCTTTACACAGCTGCTGCATTGCTGCTGCCCGGAGACCAACAACGCGAGGAACAGCAACATCTGGAATTGGTTTTGGGGGCTCCCCCAAATGCATGGAGCTGCACAGGAGCAGCGCCCAGCCCTGCATTGCTGCCGAGGCCACTACCCAGCAGCCTGCAGGCACAGGACTAGAGCAGTGCCTCACATGAGGCCGCATGATGAGTCAGCGAAACACCGTATCAGCACACCCTCAACACATGGCTGGCTACAGACCTTCTGCGCCAAGGCCAGGAAGAGGGGCTCATCCTTCATGCGCTCCAGGTAGGCATTGGTATGGGGGTCAATGACCTGGAGATGAGGTGATTGCTGTCAGTCAGTTTGTTTGGGACAGGCCACATGCTGCTGTGTTTTCAGTAGCTGTGCACAGGTGTGCAGCTCGGTGCGCTAACAATCTGCAGGTGGCAGCTGTTCTTTGTTTCATGATAGGCCTGTCATCACCCACGCCATGACCACGGCGATTGGCGACACAGTATTGGCTGCTGTCCACAAGGGGCAAGCCTGCTGACCTGCAGGCTCTTGAAGTGCTCGTCATCCAAGCGCTCCAGGAAGCCCACCAGGTTGCCCCATACCTGGAGGTGGGGGCACAGCAGCAGTGAGTCACATGCGCACGGGGCAGGTGAAGCGGTGGAAGTGGCAGTGCCTCAGGAGGGGCAGGTGAAGCAGTAGAATTGGCAGTGCCTCAAATGCAGAGCTGCATACAAACCATTTCTTCATGATGTACAGCAGCTCACTGCTGATGTATGCCAAGAGCGCCACCTCACAGCAAAACTAAAGGATAAACAACAGGTAGCCATGCCCAAACTGCTGAACATGCAGGGGAGCTGTTGACCTTGCTGCAAACTGCAGATCGGCAGAATCGTGCACATCCTGCCGACACCTGCCAGCTTGTGTTGGCAGGCTGCCTGGGAGGCTCATCCGCCCTGTCCTCTGTGGCTGGCTCATGGGACACAACATTTCCAACTTTTAGTCTGACTTAGCCCCACTTTGCAGGTTGCCCTGCAGGAGGGTCCTCCGCCCCGTCCTCTGTGGACAGGTCATGCAACACAAAGTGCCTGATCCTCCTGTCCAAGTTGCTCACCTTTGCAGGCTGCCCTGCAGGAGGGTCCTCCAGCCGGTCCTCTGCGGGGGGCTCATAGAACTCGTCCACCTGGATCCAGTGCTCGTCCTGTAGCAGCTGCAGGACCTCCAGCAGCGTGCCCACGCACCGCTTCCACAGGGGCACCGCCATGTGGGTGCTCATGCTGGGGTTGATGTCAAACAGCGCCGACACCACCTGCAGGGCAGTGGCAATGCAGTGTGTTGCATTGAGGTCAAGGCAGCAATTCGGTATCCCATGCACTCTGGCCTGCAGAACACACACATACAAGCCACATCACCAGCCTCACCTGGATGAGGACGTCCATCTTCTGCACTGGGCCCTTGGCCACAGTGGCCAGGTAGGTCAGCATGTCCACCTGCTCATTGCGGTCGACGCCCTTCTTGCCGCGTGCCATCACAATCTCCTTCAGCTTCTTGGTCACCATGTCGTAGCTGATCTGCAGAGCAGCAGGGTGGACATTGTATGTTGCACTGCAGAATGGGACGATCCACAGACCCAGCTGCTTGGCAACCATGCCCAGCTTGCCGCCCTGCTGTGACTTGACGCAGGGTGGCAGCAAGCCAGAACCCCCTCACAGCTTGCTCTACAGCCTTCTTGGCATTGCTGCTGCACAGGCGACTGGGTGGGCCTCATCTGAGCAGGGAGCGCAGGGTCCTGTGTCGGTGTGCTCCTCCATTTTGCTGCAGGGGCTTCCCCACCCTGGCATGCAGCCTGCTGTGCAGCCTGCCCTGCTGCTGCTCATGCCCCACAACACAGACTGCTTGCCATGTCATGCGGCCTGCCACACAGCCTGCCACACAGCCTGCCAGCCATGCCATGCAGCCTGCCACACAGGCTGCCTGCATTGTCATGCAGCCTTTCCTGCTCAAGACTCCGCATGTCACAAGAGACACTCTGAACACACCTGAGTGGGGTCCATGGACAGAATCTTGTCCTTCTTCTTCTCCGTCTTGCTGCGGATCTTCTCAAAGCCCTCATTGTCCTCCTCGCCCTCACCCTGCTCCCCCTCGTCGCTGCCATCACTGTCAAAGGAGTCAGACTCAGAGGCGTCTGAGGGCTCCTCGGCCGTGCTCTCAGGGTTGTCCCTGCAGCCAGGGCGCAGCTGTGTGTCAGAGAAGAGGGCTCAGAAGCATTTATGGGCCCTGAGCTATGGCCTCAGGCAATTTCTGCAGCCAGAAGGGGAAAGACTGCTGCCTGGGGTTGCGCTGTGTCTCAGACTCTTGCGGCCATGGATCCCCTTGGCTGTGCTGCTGGAGCCCAGGCATCACCAATACAATTCAAGTTGCCAGATGGTTCAGCACTTGCCCCTTTCCCAAGACTTCGTAGCGATGTGACCTGCCGCACAGGCCTGCACTTAGTGACTGCTTCCCTTCTGTTCACTGCAGCGTGAGCTGCCAAAGGTTGGCCCCCACTTCACCAAGGGGCGACAGACAAACTCTTCAAGCCTGCACACCCCAGCGTGGGTTCAGCAAGACGGCAGGGGCACCTGAAAGCTTTGATCTGCTCCTGGTAGTTGATGTTGTGCTTCTTCAGGCGCTGGCGCATCGCGTTTAGAGCCCGTGCATTGGTGGGGCTCATTTTCTTCTTGGCCTCCTGCAGCACCAGATGATTGCTCAGTCTATTGCAGTACCCCCCGGAGAGTGTGGAAAGATTGCCTGAGGAGGAGGCGTCCAGTAGCAAATTGTTCACTGTCTCCTGTTGAGTACACAGGACAGATCTGCTGCCAAACAGTCACCACCGGGCTGAGGCTGAAAGGTCCCCAGCAAGACCCTCATCTTCAGTGCACATGCTCGCCCTGCCTCATGGTGACATAGTTCTGGGCGCATGTCAGCCAGGTTGGTGGCCAGGCATCCTCCAGCTCTACCAGCATGCCTGAACACACCAGTTCACACCCTGCACACGGCTCTTGTGAGCTGCAGACGCTGGCCCACCTTGTCGGCCAGAGTGGTGGCCAGACTGTCCTCCAGCTCGACCAGGATGCGCACGTACTTGCGCGGCACCCCAAGCGACATGGTGACCTTCTGCGTCTTCTCCAGTTGCTTGTTCAGCTTGTCAAAGAGCGTCTGGATTGCGCTCCAGTCGTTGATCTTGATCTTGTTCTGCCGGCAGGCAAAATTGAACAGGTGAGTGCAAGGTACTGCTGCAGCAATCAGAGCCTGCAATCGGCTGCCTCTACGACTCGGCTGCATCTCCTGAAAGCTGCTGCTGACACGCTTGGGCAGCTCACCAGCATGTGCTTATCATATATGCCCCATCAGGCCAACAGCTCGAGTCTAGTTCTAGACCGCTGCTCCTGAAAGCGCCTGCATTGCCGCGACTAGGGCAAGTACACAGCTCTGCAGGTGTGGCCTTGCTCACCCTGATCTCGTCGCAAGTGGTCTGCAGCTCCTCAAAGCGCCGGTCCTTGGCACTCTTGGCCACCCGCTTCTCATCCTCATCGTCACTGTCACTGGACCCAATCATGAACCTGCATGGCCACATAAGGGTGAAAATCAAACAGTGGTGTTTTGACTGGGAACGCACATGCACAACACATGAGCCTGCACACATCCGCATCCCATTGAGCAGGCCAAATGCAGTTGCATGCTATGTCACATCGTGTAGCCCAGCCTGAGTTGCAATCTGTAGCTCAGCCTGCCTCCGATGGCAAGGCAGATTGATGCCTGAGAGTGTGGGCCTGCACATACAGCTGCTGTTCACACAAGCTGGGCCGTGCCAGTGCAGAGGCCCTGACGCCTGCACGAGGATGCCCCATATGTGGACTCCTGCCTACCGCACCAGCCCAGGTCAGCTGCAGGCAGCCCTGTGCGCACAGTATTCTGTCTGCCCACCGTGTGGTCGCCAGGTCTGCCCCCAATGCCCCACCCCGATGGGTTGCCCTGCTTCTGGTGTGCTGCTGAGAGCAGGCTACCCATGCCAACCACCACAGGCAGCCACCACCTGTGCAGTCCTGCCTGCTGCACAGCTGTCCATGAGGTTGCCACTCTGTGCACACACAGCTGGCTGCGCTTTTCCGCATGCTGGGCCCCTTGGAACCACTGCTTCTTGCACACAGGGGCAAATTATTTGGAGCAGGCACTAACCCGCAGGGCCAGCACTTAGCCTGCCACTGGTGCTGAGCGCCTGCAGCAATGCCCCACCTGCTGGGCCCCTTGGCCCCCCCTGCGTCTGAAGAGCTGCTGGAGGACCCAGACCCGTCCTCTGAGCTTGTCTCCTCCACAGAGGACTCACTCTCATCCTCACTGTCGCTGCCAGCTGCCCAGAAACGGGACGCCTGCACATGCAGGTCCACTTCGGGCTGCCATGCCAGCAAGGTGTGTTGTTGGCACAGAAGACAGCAGCAGCAGGGGGATGCGCACTTAAGCCTTTTGTGCAGGCAATGTGCAGTGCCGCTGCAATCAGACAACAGCCATGCAGGCCCAGATGCCTGACAGCAAGCCTAAGAGCTCTGATCAAGTCCTCACAACTCACGGGTTGGAAAGATACAATGGCTGTGGTCTGGAACAATGCACTGTGTGGCAAGCATAGTGATGCAGCACGCATGGCTTACCATGGTGGGCTTCTTGCTACTGGCTTACTGTCAGATCCTGGAGTGCAACAGTCTGCAGCACCCACGGGATGGGTTCAAGCCGGCAACTCAGGAACCCTACTTAGTAATCAGGTCGTGCAGGGGAGAGGCTTTGGGAGGCCCTGCTGGACCTCGAACCAGTCTTCTGAAACCCCGTGGAAGCAGAATGTCCCATGGCCTTGTTTAATATAGGGTCCCATCTTTCATTCGCCATTGTCCCCCAATTCCCCTGTAGACAGACACATGCCTGCGCTACCGCATACTATTGCGTTAAGCCATCAGGAAGGCTGCTCTTAGCCATATGTCCCATGAACCCAGCATGTCAGCTTCTGATCAGACCAGGCCAGGGCTCAGCATCCAGCCAACTGCAAACAGGCGGGCATCAGATACCCAGAGCCCTGAAAGTGCTGGCCCAGGCCCCACAATAGGTGCGCATGCAATCATGCAAACCATCACATGACACGCAGTGTGCTACGTTCTCTGCTCAACCCAACAAGATGCTCCGCAGGAGTCAGATGCGATCTAAGAGGGTGGTGTTGATGCATGCCAGTGCAGCATATGATGTTGCAGATAGTAAGCATTGCCAGTTGTGACAACGATCACAGCCAGTCCGTGCGCTGCAGGCTGCCTCCCAATTGTACCATCACAGAAGAATTGGCCCTTGTGCAGCATTATGCTCTGCGTTCCCGCTGCAAGCTGCCTCTCAGCAGGGTGCCTGCGTGGCAGCGCATGACCCTGTGCTCATGCAAATTCACAGTCTGCTCTGCAGGCTGCTGCTGTGGGATGCCTCCTTGTCTTTACAGAGCAGCCACACCTAGAATACTGATTGCATTGCAGGCTGCCTCCCGGCAGGATGCCTGCACGACGTCTTTGACCATCTGCCCCCTCAGGCGCTGTGCTGTGTGAGCTGTGTCTGCCGCAGCTGGAGGGACCTGAATCACGGCGCAGCAGCAGACCAGGCGTGGCGCGCCTTTTACGAGCGCAAGTGGCCAGCCCCGGCCTCTGCAGGTTGGGCCCACCTGGTCGCAAAGAGCTTGCCCTGCCAAGCTTGACAACAGGCTGTGCCGCCTCGAGGTCTAGTTACTCTTGCTTGAAAGAGGTCGCCTAACATCCTCCATCTGCTATTTCATTACAACAGAGGCAAGCTGGCAGAACAGCCTGATTTAAGTTGTGGCTGGTTGTGATATGATGTCGATGGCACACTCTAGATGCCCGCAGACACATGTGTTGCAGCCAGCAGTGCAGGTGCAGCATGGAGCAGCTGACGGCCAACAGGGGAGTCAAGTCTTGTGCTTTGCCTTGCCTTGCCTTGCAGGGAGTGATGGTCTTCTCATGGTTAGCTTCTCCCCTGCAGGTGCCCTCAGAAGGAGCTGGCAGGCACTTCAAGTTGTGCTTGCACCTTCAGACACCCCTCGCGCACAAGCACCATCAGCAGGAGGTGGCAGGCACGCCACCATGCACCACAAATATGCAGCATGTGTCCAACAAAAACATCTCCTCCCTGCAGGCACCCTCCGCAGGAGCTGGCAGGCGCAGTATGGCTCCAAGATGTGGCAGGCACGGAGCTTTGGCGGGCGCTTTGACCAGGACACCCTGCACGGCCACCAGGCAGCAGTGCGCAGCCTGGCCATGCTGCCTGGCAGCAACCTGCTGGCTACAGGTGTGCACCTGCCGCCTTGTCATGCAGTCTGGCTGTGACGCTGGCTCTGGCTGAGTACACGCTTGCCCCATGTGCTGCCTGGCTGTAAGTGCTGGCAGTACATATGGGCGGGGAGCCGGCTACATTCGTAGCCAGGCCATGCTGCCTAGCCATGCTGCCTGCAGCAATCTGCTGGCCACAGGTGAGAGGAGCAACCTGCTGGCCACAGGTGAGAGGATGCAATTGGGGTGTTGGTGCGCCTGCCACTTGAAGCCTGCACCATGCTGTCAGGCAGCAGATTGTCTGTGCCGCCTTGTAGCAGCCTGCTGGTCTTTGTGAGGGCCATGCCTGCCTGCTGCAGGCACCATTGTTGTGCTGCAGAGCGCCTTGCTGGGCCAGCTGTGCAGCGGACGCTCAGTTTGCGGCACCTGCAGTCAGCATGCTGCCCTGCTTTGCCACCACTCAAAACCCCTCCTGTGGTGGTGCACCTGCCATGCCTGCAGTGCCCTCTGACCAGACCATGAAGCAGGGACCTCAGAGCAGGCTTGCTGCATGACACTCTTGCCCGCTGCCAGGCTTGCAGGGTTCACACACCGGACTAGGAAATGCTGCACCACCCCCACCGAGGTGTGTGATCTACCATGCCTGCAGGGTCCTGGAACCAGACTGTGTAGAGCTGCATCAACCCCACCGAGGCGTGTGATCTGCCATGCCTGCAGGGTCCTCCGACCGGACCGTGAAGCTTTGGGACCTCAGAGCAGGCATGCCTGTGGCGACCAGCAAGCTGCATGGAGGCCCTGTGCGAGCAGTGGCCATGGAGGCAACCATGCTGGTCAGCAGTGGGTTCCATGACAGAACCCTCAGGGTCTGGGAGGCAGGCAACCAGCCTGGCACAGAGGCGGCAGGTGGGCAGCATAACTGCACTCATGCCGGAGCTCACGCAGTGCTGCATGCTTCGTTCCAGGCTGCAGGTGAGACTCAGTCTGACATACATCCAAGAGGTGGTCAGGGCAGCGCTTCTGCTGTGCGAGAAGAAGTGTCAGTGTCCTGGAGGCTGGCAGCTGCATGGCACTGCCTGCGCTCATGAGTGCCCTGAACCCGGCACGTGTCCTTCATGTTGCCTGTTGTCCCCTTGCCGCTTGCGTAGCACACTCTTGCATTGCTAGATATGTGCTGTCGCTGCATCCTCCTGCACCCCTTGCAGGGGGCTTTGACCTCTCCAACCCCACGCGCTTGCGAAATGCGCACATGGGGCCCATCCTGACGCTGGCGCTGACCGACACGTGAGGCAGCCTTGCCTGCTCCTGCACACCAGCTGCTGCGAGCTGCAGAGCCCCAGTGCAGAGCAGACTGTTACTTCATGCCTTTGTTTGCAGCAGATCAGAACACTTGCTTGCAGCAGATCTCCTACAGTGTGAGAGTGCCCTATGCATGGCGGCTAAGATGATGGCAGGCTGCGTCCCCAAGCTGGCGTTGAACAGCCACTTGAAGAGCCGCTGTCGTGTCAATGGCAGCATGCATCTGCATGCTGCAGGGCCAGCCTTCTCATTTGCTATTTGTGGCTGCATGTTGCAGCGCCATGTATCTGGCCAGCTGCTGGTTCACCCCATGGATGCTCCTCCAGAGCATGGGCTGCCTTTCAGCATGACTAGCCATGCGTGGTGAAATTGGGTCAATGACTGCATGCAGCTGGTGCATATCTGTGGGCCCCCATGCTGCTGTTGCCCCTGGAGGCGCCATAGGCCTGCGTGCTTGGGTCTCTCCTTACCATGATTGTGCCCAATTGCCAATGACCCTGCCAGTGCCTGCCTGCAGGTGCCTGTTCAGTGGCGGGTGGGACTATGCAGTGCGCATCTGGGCCAGGCACGGCCTGGCCTGTGCAGGCACCCTGGCCTTTGATGACTGGGTCTGGTGCGTGGCCCCTCGGGGAGACAACCTGCTAGTCAGCGCGGGAGTCAAGGTTCATGTGCACGACCTCGGCACCGGCAGGCAGCTGCGGCGGTACGAGAACCCCCACGGCGTCAATGTGAGTCTGCCTTGCATAGGGTCACGTGCATGGTCTGGGCGCTAGTAGGCAGCTGTGGCGTTACGACCAGCCCTGCAGCATTGGTTTGACTTGTCCTGCAGAGCTGCTGCTCACGTCATCCTGCAGTTTTGCTCCGCATGAAGACACCAGACTGCATTCAGGATGGGACGGCATCATGCTTGGAGCTGCCCTAGTTCAGGCTTTCTAATGATGACTCCCTGCTGTGGCGCCAGCGCATATGTGAGCTGGGGCGGTGTGTCAACATTAGGGCTCATCTCTGCCACAGGCAGCTAAAGCTGGACATGTGGAATCACAGCACTTCGAGTAGTGATGTCCACTGCCCAAGACTGATGCTGCCCTGCCTCATTCCCCTGCCTCATGCTCTTGCCTCACCATGCTGCTCTGCCTGCAGATGAATGCGGGCAGCGTGGTTCAGGTGGAGGGCAGCCGCGATGGTCGCCTGCTGTTCTCAGGGGCGACGGGAAACAGCAACCTCTCTCACGATCTCAGCATCCTGGCGCATGACCTCAGGTGCCGTATGCTGCTGCTTTGCAGTAGCAACCTCGAGGCGTTGTCTCTCGACAGAGCTGATCTGCAAGGTGTTGCCCCTGCTCTGAGGCCTTGCAACAAGCTTTCTGTGTCATTGACTTTAGTGAGCCCCAATGCCCCGCCCTGAGATTCCAACTTTTCTGGTTTGGGAACTCAAGCAGGCTGCGTGCTGCGGCACATTGCAGCAATGCTATGGTCGCACAGGCACCAGCCCAGCTGTTGTTTGGCCAAAGGCAACCAGAATGTCACTTGCATGCTGATGCCCAGAATGTCTGCATGTCATGGTCATGGGCTGTCGGACTGTGCAGCAGGCTTTGACAGGCAGGGCGTATTTGCTGTGTTGCAGGCTGCCAGCCACAGCAGCGCCGGTGGCCACGCTGTGGCAGACAGGCGCAGGAGTGTGGGGCCTAAGTCACGAGGACCCCTGGCTGGGTGCAGCGCTGAATGATGGCACAGTGGTACTGCTCAATGCAGAGGCGGCCATGAGGCAGGGCAACAACCGCAGGGCGGTCGCTCAGGTGCAACCTGCTTTCATCAATATCTCTCCTTCAGGCTGCAGATTGCGATTGCAGTGGCAGTCATAGCCACAACTGCAGGATCACAACCGCAGGGAGGCCATACCCCGCATTGACCCACACCTCATGTTGTCCTTCAAACTGCTCAATGCAGCAGCGTCCATCATGCAGGGCATCAATAGATTTGCAGTGGTACAGGAGATCCACCTTCAGGTCTTCTGTCTTGCCACTTTACGTAGCCATCAGGTGGTGCAGCAGCAGCCTGCATACCTGAGCACCAGTCTTGAGCTCACCTTGGTCTGCAAGATGTCAGCACTTTCTGTAGTATGCTGTTTGTAGTTGGTGGTGCCGAGGTCACTATCCAGGTATGCTCACAATCTACTTTGCAGGTTCCCTGTCTGCAGGATGGATGTGCTTGTGCCTTTCTCAAAAGCTGTGCTGGGCTGGCGCAGTAGCATACAAATATGTGCCTGCACACTGAATCTGGGAGGCCACCATGCTGCAAAGCCGAAGACTTACATTGCTGGCCATGCATGTTCATTCTCTTCCAAAAACGTGGTAGTGTCACCAGCCCTGTTTGATGCTGCCATGCGTGTTCGCCGTGCTACAAGTGCGGTAAGGGGCCCCTGCCCTGCAGGCGTCAGCAAGCGGAGCTGCAGTGAGGCGGCAGCTACAGTGCGGTGGCCGCCCTGCTCATTGCGTCAGCGTGGGAGACCAGTGGCTTGCTGCAGGATCAGGTGGGCACTGGGAACGGTGGTCCCTGGGCGTGCAGCTCCTAGCAGTGCAGGCACCTGCAGCTTCAGCAGGGGACCAGCAGACCTGTCCTCCACCAACTGTTAGCTTGGCTGCCAGTGGACTGCTGAGGGCTGTGCAGCAACATCCCCTATATGGAAAGCAGAGGGTGTTGGTGCCTCTCTGCTGGTGCCTTCCTGCTATGAAGCTTACAGCTCAGCGAAGTCGTCATCTGCTGGCCCCTGCCACAGACACCTGATGACGCCAGACTCAGAAGCATGTGATCCTTGCAACTTTACTATTCAGCTGATGCGTTGCTATGCGATTGGCGACAGAGATCGCAGCTGTTCTGTTGAACAGGGTGCAGGAACAGACAGGGGCTTCACTTTCGATTGTTGCACCAGCGTTCTTGGCCAAATCAGGAGCCTTCTTGCTGGGTTGCTGCCTGCAGGGGACGCTGCAGTGAGGACCTGGGACTTCAGCAGGGCACAGGAACGTGCAGAGGCCTCACGTGCTGCCAGGCAAGCGCGATCCAAGGCGCGGCAGCAGCGCGGCCTGAGAGCTGTATGGCAGCGCCAGACCAAGCCTGCAGAGGCTGCTAGCCAAGCAGACGCGTGCCCAGATGACGCCGTGCAGGAGTCGGCTGCGGAGGCTTGGCCCAGCGCCACAGCAGGAGGTGTAGCAGAGCCTGATGGCAGGCTAGGCAGCCACCTGCTGGCAACCAGTGCACAGCAGAGCGAGGCTGCGCCAAGCCAGGGGGGCTGCAGCCTTCTTGACTGTGATGCAGCAGACCAAGCGGTGCCGGGCGATGATGACGCTGGCTTGGACAGCATGCAGAGCGGCTCTCCTGCTATGCCATGTTCCCGGCAGACGCAGTCAGAAGCACTGACCGAGTGGCAGGAGGACAGTCTAGTCTCTGCCCAGCGCTACAGACCTGCTCCTGGCAGGCGACGCTTGCCGCGCCCGCAAGGCAGCAGTGTGCCTGGGCCTGTGGCTCCATGTGTGCAGGGCCTGGAAGCCCAGCATGTGCCAGGCATGCAGACCTGGCAGATCGTGCGGCCGCGCCGAACCAGCTCATCTGGTGGTAGCACCATTCCTGGAGAGACCAGCTCTGGGATCACTGTCAAAGTCAAGGGCTAAGCCCTGAGCACAGCGCTACAGGGCACGGAACTGCCTCTGAAACCTAAACTCTGTTCGAACTGAAGAACATTCAGCACTGCATGTGTCCATTGCTTGGGATGATGTTATGTGTGGGAGGACATCTTTCCTGCCGTTCTGCATTGCCACGCCATTGTTGTCACCAGATTACTACTACTTCCAGCAAAGGAAACCAGACCGTCCTTATCATCAATCACATTTGTTGCGGAGCAGTTCGCGATGGTGAGAGGCGTGGGACCCCCAACAAGCGAGGGCACCGGCGGTAAACGTGATGCCTGCAAAGGAGAGGTGAGCAGCTCTCTTGCATGCTGACATGCAGTTTTGGCAGCAGCTAGACGCATGTGGCCATGTCTCTGCAGGCATGTGCAATCCAAACCTGCCTGGCCAATGAAGGCTACAACATGAGCAAGTGAGATGAGCACATATCTTCAGCTGCAGGACACAGCAGCACCACTCTGACAGAACTGCCTGCAGCACACCCTATTCTGACCTGCTCAATCTTGCCTGACAGCAGCTTAGAGATTGAGGAAGCTGGAGAAGCACTTGCAGTCTCTGCCCTGCATGCAGGTGTCAGAAGCAGGTGGATGTGCTGAAGAAGTGTTGTAAGGACCATCAGTTTGAAAGCACACATTGCGGCTTTGTGGCGCCTGGCGAGGATTCCGGTGAATCTGACAAGCCTGGCGACACAGTAAGCTCTTGTGAAGTTGGGGCTATGTACAACCCATATTTGATGGGTTGAGGTCTTGCCAGCAAGGCACTTGCATGATGGGCGAGGCATGCAGCCTGTGGGACACTTTTGCAGCAGCACAGTCGCCATTGCTCAGCTGGCCTTTGTGACCTGCAGGTGTTCCGCTCAGGCAAAGGCACACCTGCAGGCGGCCGCAGCTGATCACGTTGCTGTTTGGCTAATCTGCCCGAACGCACCCATCACAGTTGTCTATCTAGCCAGCTTCCCATCCTTTTGCTAAACATTTCATTGCTGCCATGGAGCTTGCTTGCAATGGCATGTTGCAAAGTGCAATGCGTGTTGAAGGTCAGTCCCCAAATCCATACTGTTGCCCAGGCAATCCTCTGAGTCAATTACAAATCGAAGGCTGAGGCAATCTTCCTAGGTCTGAAACTTGCCCGGTACACCACGCCAGATTCAGGGTTCAAGGCTGGCAGGCGCTTGATCTCAGCGCCCCTTTCAAAAAGCAGGAGGCTGGGCAGCTGCTCGCGTGCAGGGGACAGGGACACACTGTGCTGTTCAGCCAGGGCTGGCCAGGCAGATGCATCAACACGGACAAACTTGACAGAGGGGCTGGTGAGCTTAAGGGACGCCTGGGCCAATTGAGGCTCCAGGTACAAGCACCGGCTGGAGGAGGGACTGTGAAACAGCACAATTAGCTTGTTGGTACCCTTCATTGACCTGATGGCGTCTTCAAGCTCAGCAGGTGACATGTCCTGGAAGCTCTGGGGGCCAGTGTAATGGGGCATGGTGAGGCAGAGCCAGCTGATGAGGCACAGCAGGCCATACCAGCTGCCGAGGCGCCAGTCCACCATCCATATCAGAGTCAGCACTGCTGCCTTTGCATACATGAACAAGTCAGCCACAAAGGCTCTGGCTATGAGCTCCCCACGAACAGTTTTCATGAAACTGATGAGTGCCACCATGCCAAAGAGCTGCATCTCCCACTTCAGCAGCTCTTCTAAGCTGTGGAGCCGGGTGTAGGCCATGCTGCTGCTGGCAGGCTCTGGGTCTTCATAGTCATCATCGTCGTGCTGCTGAGGAACCATGTTCAGCAGAAAGTGCACACGCACTGGGATGTAGGCTAATATCAGCAGGACATTAGTGAGATAGTAGCCTGAGAGGAGGGTAGCCCGCCAGCGGCTGAGCTTGCTGGGAGGCCTTGTGGTCCGACTGCTGCTGCGGATCACCTTGGGAGCCATTGGAGCTGGGGCTGCGCAAGTAGGCACCTGCAGAACAAAAGCTAGCTTTACAATGGGGGGTGAGGGGAGGCCCAGCAGTGCCTAGGCCGGAGTTTGTTCAGCTGTGCATGGCATCTGAAGCTGTGTGTTGGGCTTGCTGGGCCAAGTTGCCACCTGCAGGAAAGTGGCCTTTCTGAAGATCGATACAGAGACAGCAGTAGTGAACAAAGGAGGGTGCTGAGCAAGTCAGGCACCTGCAGACAAGCATTCATGTTTGAATGTGCAACAACGCGAGCTGGACAGCTTGCTTGCCAAAAAAGGCCCACCCCAGCAGTGCACAGTGACCCCTTCAGGGCCAAGCATCAACAGCCCACCTGTTCGATGAGTGTTGCTACTGCTTGTTGAGTCCCATGCAATGTGCCACTTCAGATGAAGTCTGCTAAAGTCAGCAAAGCCCACTCAACTGCCAGGAGCAGCTGCTCAGAATCATGCAATGGTCTGCAATTTCTGCCCAGCAGGCAATCATACCTTTCTGCAAGTTGTTGTTGTTGTTGGTGTTCACTTTGGCTTGTGCTGCTGCTTCAACAGAGAACAGCCCAACAGGGCAACATCCTGACACAGCAAAACACATCTGCTGTCCTGATGCTGCAGCTGCCCTGAAGGGCATGACTCACAGCAGCACAGAGAGTGTGACACAAGAAACAGACCATCGGCTTAGCCACTGCAGTCAACATTCACTGTCTCCTAAAGCAGCCCAGGAAATGCCAGAGCTCAGGCAAAGCACGGTCCGCTTAACTATCTGATACTGCTGCTGAAGGAGGGCCCCTGCCAAGGTCACCAACTCTGCGCTGCTGATTCATTGGCGTCTTTGTTACAGCCCAGCACATATTCTGGGCAGCAAAAGCCCAGGTACCTTGCCTTATGATGCTCCTGAAATGCGATGCATCACAGCCTACTGCTCACCTGATTGGCACCTAGTGCTGCTGCTTGATGGGCACCTTCATGTCGTCCTCATCAAAGTCGTCCTTGAACTTGTTGAAGAAGTCCTGGTCCACCTGCACTGACAAAATTACTGAAGCACAAGCTCCATAGTTCTTTAAAGGTTGGTTCACCTGGAGGGTTAGGCCGCTTGCTGGTGCGCTGCAAGGCATGCCACGCTTTGTTGTGCTGTCCAGGTTGACTTGACCAGAACCCACATGGTAATGCTGCCACTCAACCCCAGCCTGGCCAAAGCTGACTCCTTTCGGGAGCATGGCTGCAGCCAACCATAGCGTGCAATAACACATTCAGGCTGGGAAACCCTGACAGTGCCTGCCCCAAGGGCCGTGTGCAGATGTGCATCCTAGCTGCGCTCTGCAATGACAACTGCCATTCAATTTCATGCTGCCTGCAGACATACTGCAGGTCTAGCCCTGCATGGCCTGCCCCTGAGGCAATGCTGCGCTGCTGGATGGCCCAGCTGTCTCAATACAGCAGTGCAGCCACCTTGCGGGCTGCTTGGCTGTCCATGGCATCGAGCATTGGGGAGTCACCTGCACCAGCACAGCAGCTTATCAGGCCCAAAAGTATGCAGGAATCTCTGCTGTCTGTACAGTACAGACATCCTCTGCATGCTTCAGCAAGAGCTCAGCATACACCAGCACACTGTGCATGAAGGTCTGATCTGGGACTACATCGGCCAGAAGCCCTTGCTGTAAACCCCTCACCGTCCAGATCGTGGAAGTTCATGTCATCATCAGCGGGCCTGCCCATCCCAAAATTTATCATCTCTGACATCGCTCCCATGCTTCCCCTCTCCCTCCTGTCAGCCTTGGCCTTGCCGCGATCCTTGCCCCTCATGCTTGCTGCGTGAGAGCTTCTCCCAGAAGAAGAAGGAGTTCAACCCAGGTCAAATGGCCCGCCCAGAAGCCATCAGTCCTTGCAGATGCGCAGAGCTGCACGCCTGCTGCAGGGTTCGCTGAAACAGCTTGATAGAAGCTGGCCAGAGATCGAGACCAAGCTTTCATTCCAGCACACACCAGTCAGGACTCAGTTGCAGACTCCTAGTCAACCCCGTTTAGTCCCCAAACCAGCACAGTTCAACCCAGGATCGGCCTCTGAGGCAGGGACATCTGGCCTCGGTCGCCAAGGAGGACTGGCGCTCCTCACCAAAAGCTTGCAGCAACCGCCCCGCAGTCCAGGTGCAGTGCTTGGCAATGCGATCACCACATGTCTGCCTCGGACGGCATTGGGGGCCACTCTCCCTTCAACTGCCTCCTCTGCTGGACATGCAGGGTACAGAGGCATTGCCAGGCAGGCAATATTTGCGGCCGGTGTCTCAGCAGGAGCGTTTGTATGGGCAGCACACAGAGACCAGCAGCAGAGACTGCACCCCAAGCGGGTGGGAAAGCAACTGATGCTCAGTGTCTTGGGCGTTCTCGCTCCTGCCGGCCCATGGCTGCAGGCAGCCACATCTCAGATGCCTGGCTGCCTGTCTGTTCAGTTGCCTGTGCACCAGCTTTGTCTGCAATTGCAGGTGCAATTGGTCCTGTGTCCTTCAGCAGGCATGACTGTGCCCTAACTTGCTGCGACTCACAGCACTGCTTATACTTGCTGCAGCTGCCTTGTGTGTGCCCTGCCCGCCCTGCTTTGCACTGCGCGCTGACACATTTTCCGCCTGCTACCACTGCACTGCACAGCTACCCCTGCCAACATCGACGCGTGTGCACCATGCTGCGCATGAGGGCAGCTATGCCCCTGCCTGCTGCCACACTCAGCTTGAAACCACTCATTTCTCACAGCCGCCAGCTTTTCTTATTGCCCTGCAGACTTGGCGCTCACCTGGTGGCCTCACCTTAAAGGACCGGACAAGGCTGCAGGCTCTACCCAAGGGTTTCATTCGTGACACAGCTCGTGGAGCCCTCACGTGGTGGAACGCTGTGGAGCCCAGCAAGCAGCCGGTGTACATTGTCACAGGCATCAGTCTGGCAGTCTGGGGCCTGTGGAACGTGCCCCGTCTCACAGGCTTCATGGTCCGCAACTTTGTGCAGGCGCTGCCGCCTGCAGCAGGCTCTCGGCGTGTGCTACCCATGCTGCTGGTGAGTATTGCGGCACAGTCGTAGGGTGGCAGTGCATGGAGGTGGCGCTGAGCAGGCTCTGCCACCTGCTGCCTTACGCCATGCCCTGCCTCATGCTGCTGGTGAGCGCGGCAAGGTAGTGCTGGTTGGCTGTGTCGACCCTGTGCAAATGCTGGCGGCTGCAGCTGCTGCCAGGAGGATGGTCACATCGCTGCTGGTGATCGTGCCTATGCAGTCCCATCGTGGCATTGCATCAAGGCATAGTCAGGCAGGCGCTGCCGCCTGCAGTCGCCCCATTCGGACCAGCCCCGTGCTGCTGGTCAGCAGGGCAGGGCTGTACTGATGAGCTTGGAATTAAGTGTGCACAGCACCTGCAGCTGCCGCCTGGATGGTGTATGCACCCCATGCCGCTGCAGAGCTGGCCTGTGCAGTCCCAGGGTGGCATTGCATTGGGGCAGGGTCAGCAGGTGCTGCTACCTGCAGCTGCCAAGCAATACTGCCAGTGAGCTGAGGACACATGTGCCAGTCGGCACAACGCAGTATTTTGAGGCAAGCTTGTGCAGTTGCTGCTGCCTGCAAGCAAAGGCAACGGAGTGGCAGCCATTTGGGTTTGAGGTATAGCCAAATCTATGGGGCTTGCTGCTTCAAAAAGCCCTCATCTCCTAAGCAGCCTACCAAGGCCTCACCTGCGCATCATTGCCGCCCTGCAGGCCAACTACAGCCACTCCAGCATCTGGCACCTTGGGTTCAACTCCCTCGCACTCCTATCATTTGGTGAGAGCCGTGCGCATCCACTTCTGTAAGCTGCCAGGGACACGTGAGGACTGCTGCCCTGAGTGCATCTCGGCAGTCAGCGCTGGAGGCTGCGCCTGAGTACTATAATCTCACTGCAGGCACTGTCAACCTGCAGCATTTGCCCCCTCTAGTCTGCCATCCTGGCTCATCGCCAGGGTGTGCACTGACCTGCAGAGCCCTCCTGTGTGCATGTGTGCGGCCACCTCAATGTGCCACTGCAAACCTGCTGACAGCAACAGGGAGCACAGGCGCCGTCACGGTGTGCAGCCACGGTGCCCCTCAACTCCCAACCTTCTCTCTGCTGGCACAGATCTGCTGTCGACTGCTGCATGCAGGCCCCCTCCTGGTGCAAAACTACGGCGCCCCCCAGTTTCTTGCCTTCTTTGCCAGCGCCGGTGTGGCCAGCAGCCTGATGGCCCACGCCGGGCGCCTGAGGGCTGCTGTGCCCTCTGGCAGCCTGGGCATGAGCGGGGCAGTGTACGCTGTTGTGGTGGCAGTGGCCACCTTGTACCCCAAGCTCCAGGCCCAGTTCATATTCCTGCCGTTCATCCCCATAACCCTGGACGTCCTGGTGCCAGGTGAGCCTGCAAAGAAGTGGAGTATGAAGCATGCAACTGCTGTACATAAATGCATTCAGACCCAACGCATCTTCCTGAAATTCATCCCCATCATTCCGGACATCCCAGTGCAGGTGAGGCTGCAGTGAAGCTGCCCGATGCTGGGGTCGAGTTGACATTATGGCCACGCATGCAGTCCTGGCACTTGCCTTCTAACTATTCACCGGGGACACATTGTTGCCAATCGAGAGCCTGCCCTCACAATGGGCCAGTGCTTGGCAAGCACTGTTGTCACACTGCATGACATGACTGTCAGCACTGACTTGTCCTCCAAGCAGCCTGGTCTCTCCAGGTGATGGCTTATGCCCATATGCTTTATGCTGCACACGGCTGCCAGCACTTGATGTAAGCTTGTGAGCTCTTTGTTGTAGGCTCAAGGTTGCACTGCTTGCCTGCAGGCCTAGTGATGCTGGACCTGGCTGGCGCTGTCCGGGGCTGGAGGTTCATGGACCATTTCGGCCACCTGGGAGGTGCCCTGGCTGGCTACTGGTGAGCAGCACTGCAGCTGGCTGGCAGTACCATGTCACCTTTCAGCGCCCAAGCCAAGTCAGTGGCACTGGCTGT
This sequence comes from Asterochloris sp. CNOR1, assembly GCA_963969365.1. Taxonomy (NCBI): domain Eukaryota; kingdom Viridiplantae; phylum Chlorophyta; class Trebouxiophyceae; order Trebouxiales; family Trebouxiaceae; genus Asterochloris; species Asterochloris sp. CNOR1. The sequence continues at coordinate 1,274,257 of OZ017762.1, forward strand.
TTTGCAGCAGCTGACCCTGTTACTATCTGGCAAATTCAGACACTGCACTCAGCTACCAGTGGCCTAACTTGCGTCCAGGCGCCAACACCTCCTGGGGTCGACACATAGCAGTTGCCGCCAAGAATGGAGCTTCACATGCTATGCGCCCGCATGTCTTTATTCAATCAGTACTACTGCCCTGCAGGTATGCCAATTGGGGCCGGCAGCTGATTTGGCAGCAGCGTGACAAATGGCTGCCCCCACCTGACCCAAAAGCAAAATCGGCCTTTTTCAGGCGAAGGCAGGCTTGAATCGCTGTTTTTGTCATGCATGCCAAGTGCTGCTGCCATGACCACTTCTTCTCAAGGCACAATTGCTTGTGGGCAGGGCATCTGAAAGCTGGTGTCCCCAGCAGATGGAGTAGCCATGTCATGCAGACCATTGCTTGCTCTGGGCTGCAATTTCATTGCTCCAAGCGGCAACCAGCAGGCACAGACATACCGACCCCAAATCGCAGCAAGGCAGTTGCAGCTTTTCTTGGCGAGATGGTGGTAGGCGATCATCTGTGAGACTCATGAGCTCCTTTGCTTCTGTGGGCAGCTTGTCTATGCTGGGTCAGCCCATCCTGGGATGCCTGCTGGCACTGATGCATGCGTATACGGGAAGAAGTGCAGCCAAAGCTGGTCAGCAAGGCCTCATAAACGGTCATAAAGCCCAGGCTGACAACAGATGGCTGAGTCCCAGACACAGGTTCCTGGTTCTTCATCAGGCTGCTGCCCAGGCTTACACGAACGCCTGTCACTTCACCAAGTGGAGAGCTTCCTCAAGTTTCTTTGCCTGAAGAGCTTTGAGACATACATCTCTGAGGCGAGACCGGTGCTGCCATGTTCACTGGTAGGCTGCCCTGCGGCATGTCCCACCTGGGAGGATCCAGAATCCAAATTGGGCTCAGGTGTGCCGCCCCTTGCAAGACAATCCAAGGTGCCTGCTGATGCTGCTGCTGCCATCAGCAATGCTAGGCTGCTGCAGTCGGCAGCCTCTCCTGGACATGTTACCTGCTGTCTCTCGTGCCCATAGCTTCCACACGAAAGCCATGTGCTGCAGGCTTTAGTTGTAGCAACAATCAGCAGCAGAGATAGTATCCGCCTGCATCCATTATGTGACTAAACATACATGTATCCTTTTCCCAGAAAGCCTGCAGTTGAAACCTCCCCAGCAGTCAGCTCTGGATAACCTCAGAGTCGTTGAAGAACATATCGGAGAGCGAGTTTATCTTACTGCTGTGAGCTTGAGGCATGACCGGCCCTTCCTAGAAATCTCGCTGGCTGCTGACCACTGATGCAGCTCCTGCCACAGCTTCTGGTGCCAGTCCTGGGCTTTGCTCTGAGCTGCTGCTCCAGCTGAGCTCTCCTCTTTGCAGTAGATGTGTTCGCGCTGCAGGCATGGCCGCTTCAGGTCTCCTGGCTGGTATGAGCAGTGGCCCCATGCTCAGTGGGCAGGTGTTGGGTCCCAGCAGTCCTGGCCATCGCCAGCATCGCGGTCTTGGACTGGACCTGATGCTCCAGGTGGGGACGGGCCAGCTTTTAAGCAGCCTCCCTGTGCGTCAAGTTGCAATACCTTGCAGCTTTCACTGTGCCGTAGTTTGGCCTGCTGCCAGGGAAGAGCAGCCTGCACCCAGCTCTGCATGCATCAGCATCCCGCCCCTCACCTCCGCTCCTGAGCATATGCCACGTCTTACATGTTCCATGAGGTTGACACAGCTGATTTGCTCTGTCAGTGGGCTTGCCACAGACGTGAAGCCATGTGAACATGCCGACACAAGCGAGAATGCCTTCCCCAGCAGCACTCAAAGGTGCTGATGTGCCCTGCAGAGCCTGGGCCTCCCCTATCAGACTCAGGTCCAGATGTGCCAGGTGAGCAGACCCCAGCCCCATGCTGCTGCACCAGCAACATTCTGCACATGCCCTCCCTGAGCAAAGGTGACCGCGGCACCTGCGGCGGCAGTTGCAGTCGCACATAGCTTGTCTGCTGCACATGCCATACTTGCCTGCAAGGCAGTAGTCTTGAGGCTCATGTCTGCCCACATGCAGTCCTGCTACCTGAGGGTTCGGCCACAACTCTGCGGGTCCTGTGACCTGGGAGCTACTCTCCGCGGCAACATCACGCCGGCTGAGGCTGTCCCCCTCAACAGTGCAACGTGAGGCCTGCCATGGCTGCAATACAAGCAGCAGAGCCCTCTGCTGACTTGCTTGCATGGCTCTCTGCTCATGCTGAGTCTCTGCTGAACGCTGCGTTTGAGAGTCCAGCACATCTTTGAGGCCCTGAGGGGACCCGTCCTGCTGACGCATGTCAGCAAAGATGTGCCTGGCTTGCAACCCCTGCCATCATGGCATCACACTGCGGCTGACCTGCAGCTATGAGGAGCTGTACGGCTGTAACTGGAACCTTGCCCCTGAGCAGCTGGGCTCAACCCAGGATGGGTTAGACTCAGAAGCAGCCCAGCCGCACTCACGGCATAAAGCAGGGAGGATGTGCAAGGTCTTAAGGGTTGCCGCCAAGGCTGCGCTTGGCGGCGTGGCAGTGTGTTTTAGCTCGCGCTTACTGCTGCATATGGCCCGCGCACACACAAGGATGAGCTGGTAAAGCATGCCTTTTGTAATCACCCACATGCAAAGGCGGTGTACCTCATGGGCTGGCATGCTGAGCATAGGCAGTTACGCTCAAGTTGCTAATCAAAGGCTAAAGCTGGCCTATAGCAATTGACAGGCACTAATGCAGTCACAAATGCAGTGTTCCTGGCTGCAGAAATGTTGAATGTTTGCTGGGCCAGGAAAGTGATTTCAGCAGACCCTGCCTAAGTGGTAGGCTCTAAATATTCTGTGGACCCAATGGCTCACGCTCAGACACAGTCCATAGGTTGCCACGCGCTTCTGGGCCTCTTACCCCTTGAGATCGGCCCCATGAAATCAGGTCACTGCCCTTGTGTCCATGCACGCTGGATCCTTGCCAACGTGATGGCTGATTGCGTAACAGGCCGAGATCGGCCTGTTTTGAGAGCAGCCATTAGGCAGAGGCGTACCACAATGCTGATGGCATCCTGTGCTGGGTGTCGGGCTGGAAGGTGGAGCTCAGCAACATGGTAACGGTGCAATGCAGCAAATCAGAAAGGACTGTACTCGCTGGGGCAAGATGTGGCAGAAGCCTGACGGGTCCCTGATAGGGCTGGACCAGGAGGACCAGTGGTCCGGTCCCACCCAGTGCGAGCAGCTTCAGGCGTGCCCTGCTATGCCTCCTACCCAGGCACCACCTCCGCGTCCCCCAGGGGACACCAGGCAGGGGCAAGCAGCTCATCCTAGCTCAGAGGTCTTGTGAGGCCAGCTGGCCGCCTCCAAGGCTGTCTCGGGACTGCCTGCCTGGGCAGTCAGCCTGCTGAGCGGTTGCCAGAGCTGCTGGCGCCCAGCAGCGGAAGCAAGGAGAGCTTTGGGCCTGTCAGACCTGCCTGATCGGCAGACAGCATGGGCTTTGACGAGCAGCAGCTGGTGGGGAGGATGCTGGCGACACCCACCTGGCCGCAGGTGTGACCGCCATCAGAGGCCTGGCTGCACTGTCAGAACAGTGGCCGCAGAGTCGCGCATTGAGCCTGGTGGCATGCTGTCCCGCAGAGGGCCTCCCCACCAGCAGCCTGCTCCCTTAGGCAGCAGAGTGCTGCGCCTGTCACTGCTTGACGCTGCTTGCCTGTCACTGCTTGACGCTGCTTGCCTGTCACTGCTTGACGCTGCTTGCCTGTCACTGCTTGACGCTGCTTGCCTGTCACTGCTTGACACTGCTTGCTGCGTGTTGCTACCCTGCACTGCAGAGGGCATGTCAACCAGGAGCATGAAGAGAGTCCCTCCCCTTTGTCTACTGTGGCCTCAGCTGTGCTCATTGCTGCACCACCAACGGTCAGGCCAGGGGCGTAGGGCATGCGGAGACTGCCCAGGCAGGGAGGCACTCCTTCAGAGAACGGTTTTGCGCAGAGCATGCCCATACAGCAGGCGGCTGCGATCATGGTCAGGGGAGCTGCCCGCTGCACTGTGTGCTGAGCATATAAACTGGGACAGGGCATGGATAGGTTGAGGTCTTGCGCAGCATATGCTCATGTCACATGGAGAGTTGGCAAGGCAGGGTGTTTGCTGCCTGTCGTGGCCTGTGCTGATGTCTTCAAAGAGGGCGGTCTTGTGATGCAGGCAACTATGAAGATTCTGGAGCGGCTGCTTGCTGTGCAGCTTGAGTGAAGCCTGCTTGTGCAGCAGCCACTGCCTGCTCTATCTGCTTGCTTGCAAGCGTGACCTGTGCACTAGCCACCCTGCAGGGTCTGCAACGCAGCTCTACATTGTCTCAATGTGCCTCTGCTGGCATGGGAGCACTTTGCATTTTGGGTGGTCGCTTCATGCAGCTGCCAACAGCTCTGCTGATGCAGCAGCTGCACCACACCTCTATGTCTTACAGCTGACAGGCATGACACCTGCACTCGATGAAACAGCATTCTGTGCAGGGAAGCCCTGCGCGGGTTTTACTCCCCTCTGCTGGCAGGGCAGCGCTTTGCTGCATCCAAGGACGACCAGGACGAGCAGCGCACAGGCATCGCTCCACCTCACCTGCGGGCAGCGCAGGTCAGCCCTGAAACAACTGAGAGGTCAAGCCCTTTTTGCTTGCCTTCTCACAGCGCGTGGGGCCGGCCTGCTGCTGCTCTCAAGCATTGTCACACCCCATCTGCTGGCAGTGCTGGTCAGAGGTTGCCCACTCTGGTGTGGAGATGTAGGGTTGTGTGCCCCTCAGTTTGCATTTGCTGATGAAAGGTCCTGAAAGGTACCACATGAACCCGACTGCTGCCATTGTAGGGCGTTTGGTGTGCCAGCTTCCTCACAGACTGGCATCATGCTGCTACATGCACTTCTGTGTTGATTGTTCGGCAAGAATCACAATGGCCTGGTACCTGCAATGTTGCCCCATTTTACTTGAAAGCAATCTGTGCAAGTCCCTGCAGGAGGACGACGAGGATCCCAGGCAGGTTCTTTGTCAGCAGCGCGTCCCCTGCAGCCTCGCTGAAATGGAGGAAGATGCAGCAGCTCAATGCCATCCTGCGGCGCCTATGGAGAGTGTTCCCAATGTGGAGAGTCTTGTCAATGAGCCACCTGCCAGGGAACATGGCTGTGCAGCACTCAAGGGTGCAAGCTTAGCATTTGCTGTCTGGCCAAACAGATAGCCTTGCACTGACTTGGAATGGGAGCCTAGGCGTGAGGAGTTTGTATAGCGAGGGCTGCACCTCACTGTCTGTTACATGCGGCTGTTGGGCTTGCGTGGTGTCATTGAGGGCTTCATCGGAAGCTTCTTGCACCCAAAGTTGTCTGCAGGACCGTGTGTGTGTGAGCACTTGAGCAACCAGCAACACCTTGCGCTCAGTATGTGACAACTTTGCAGGGTGATTGTGATTAAAGCAGTGCATTCCTTTCTCCTGCAGAGGTGATGGACCCAATGAGTAGAGCATCCTGGACTCCCATCCGCAGCATTGTATTGCAGTGTCCAGAGCGCTTAACACATCATCAGCAGTCGCACAGGGTGCAGCGGCACATGACATAGCCATGAGCTAGCAACTCCCTCGCTGATTTCGCCAATGAGAGTGTGCCGCTGCTTTCACATAAGCATCCGTGTACCCAGCGCTCAGGAAACAAAGCATCAGGCACACCAATGTTGAGCAATCAGTGCTGCCTGAGTTGAAGCTGGGACAATCAATCACAAGTAATCGCAAAACTTCCCTTCATAAATCCAGCATGAACATCTATAGTCTGGTGGGGGAGTTGTTGGTCTCAGAGGTGCAGACACAGCATGTTCAGCGAGTGTTCTTGTCTCATGCAAGCATTTGTAATCTTAATTCGTGTTATCATCAAATGCCTCAAGGAGCTCCTTGCTCGAGCAGTCATCAGGATTTGGCTGAGTGCCGCAGCATGGCACATGTACCGGTGGACTGCAGGCAGCTGGCCTCTTGCAATGCAATCACGGCACACTCCTCATCATTGGCGCACACTGTGTGGTGCTTTCATTGCAGGCAAGAGGCGCCCTGGCAGGTCTGTGGTCTGCTAGGAGCTCACGCCAACAGTCTGGGGCACAAAGCGCAGTGATGCTGGCAGCTTTAGGATTTCCTATGGGCAAGTGTGAAGTGCTGTATCCATGCACACTGACCTAAATGCATGGGCCTGATGCAGTCCCTGTCAGCATCAATCTATCTGATTGAGGCGCCCTTACTAAAGCACCCCATGCCAGCCCCTGATGAAGCTGGTGAGGTGGCAGCTCAACTGTCTCCTGTTGTGGCTGACGACGACGCTCACATACCACCTGGTGACACACAGTCAGACCTCTGCCTGCCTCAGGTACGACTTGTTGAGGGCAACTGTTGTGCTGGCGGAAAGAAGCCATGCACACATTGCCATGCAAAGCACTTGGAAGGCAGTGTAGCCCTGTGCTTGCTTGGCATACCCTTTGGAGGCAGTGCCGGAATAGCTTGGCTTTAGAGACGGCTTGCTCCAACACTGTCTTGCCATCAACTCCCAGCGGAGTCTCCACTACAGCGCCCTGGCCTCATGCAGGTAGCTCAGCTTCAGGGCTGCCTGGTCCGCCACGACTATGAGATGCCAAGGTGTGCACACCCACTCAGACTTTGAGCATGTTGCATGTTGCAGGCTGTAGAGCTTTGCTGCTCTCACAAGGCTGTCTGTTGTGCAGATGCAAGCGGGACCTGCAGGCATTGACCTCCTGCTGCCTGGCTGACAAGGACCACCAGTCAGTGTACTGCTCTGGCTATCTGCGCAGAGTACAGCAGTGCATTGAACAGGCAGACTGAAGGTAGCTACAGCGTTTTTGAGATTCAAGTTTGTGCAGTCTCATGGACAGTGCCTGAGCGCTGTGGCAACTGCTGGAGCTGTTGCTTCCCTGTTGTTGGATGTAGAGGCAGACTAGAAAGAGACTGAGCCAAGCAGCTAAGCGGGAAGCTGAACTCAGGCATTGGCCATTGCTGCTCTGCTCTTGGATCGACTATCCGCTTCAAGGGGGGCAACTGAATCTTTTGAATGTCTAGAGTCATGCAGTTGTGCAGGGCTGATGTAGTCGCTGCCTCTATCTGCCAAATATCAGCATTGCAAGCAGAACATAATCCAACATGCAAGGGCAGACTTTGGAATCTGGTGCTCATTTGATCAGCCAGTCTTGTGCCGGCCAGCCTGAGGGAGAGGTCAAACACCTGACAGGCCTTTCATGCGCTTTGTCATCACGGCCATGTGCATGATGGCTTCCCCAGACGTGCCAGCTCTGCCAATGCCTGTCATCATTGGAGCCAAGAAGAGGGCAGACACCCTCTGCAAGGGGCCAGTGAGTAAAGCACATTGCAGGTCTAGTGTCAGCTGCTGTGTACATCCATTTGCTCAAGCTCTCCAGGATGTGAAAGGCACAGACTGCTCATGTCACACTGCTCTGCACAAGAAGGTATGAGCACAAGTTTGTTGTGCAGGCTGCAAACATCCAGGAATGCCTGAGGCACAACGACTTTATCATTGACAGGTGTGGCTGTAAGAGATCCCAAAGGACAAGCACAGGCTGAGGGGAGCCAGACTGTGCTTCTCAAAACCAACAACATGGTGGACACCTGATATCAGGTCATGACATGTGTGTTGCAGTCTACAAATCAGTGCATTTGTGGGTGCAGGTGCCAAAAAGAGTTTGTCAAGCTGGAGCAATGCTGCCAGGAGCTGGACAAGTACCATGATTCCAGGCACTGCAGCTCAAGGTGGGGTTATGTGTTGCTGCTGCATGGCAAGCGCTGGGTCTGTGCTGATGCCTGTTTCAGTGAAGCCATCGGAGTGTGTGCACTGCCATGTTGATGCCCAAAATTGCTTGATAGATGGCTTATGCAGCTCCAAGTCAACAGTTGCATGGTTGAAAAAAGCAGCTCAAAGTGTGACTTGTGTACAGGGCGACGCCGAAAAATGAGCAGAGTAGTACATCATCGCAGAGTTGAGAAGTGCCCAAGTTATTGCATTGATGTCTTGATTAAACAGCAGCAGTTCTGCCTTCTTTGCAGTGGGATGCTTGATCTAGATCAAAATCCGAAAATGACCATCAGCTGAGTTTTGCTTGAAAAGCTGAGGGGTCCCTCCATGCTGAAACAGATTGCCAGGGGAGCATGTCTGCCATACAGTAGGCAATAATCCAACATCAAGAGTTCATTTGCTCTTGGAGGCCTGTCAGACGGCCTGTCTGAGACAGGCCAACAAGGCCTGTGCTTGGCAGGGGAGCATGGTAGTAACCCATCGCAAGTGCGACAACTCAGTAAGCTTACAAGAATGGCGTGCAATTGAATAGCTGCATAGGTGTGTGTTGACAGCTCTCCGGCAAGAGGGCTAGCACCCTTCCACAGGGCAGCCCCCGGGAAACGAAGGGCGACTTAGTGGTAGTAGCGTTTCATGCCTTGTGCGGAGTGATCTTCATTGGCATTCCCTGCACAGCAGCAAGAGTGCAGACAATCCAGGGAGGGTCAAGCCAGGGGGCAAAGCAGAGTGGAGCAGGCAATACTTTGCACAGCAAAGCAGATACTCGCCCAAGTTTGACAGTTGGGGAACAGCATAGCAGAGCAGTTTATGCATTGCAAATGTTTCCAAGCAGGCCATACGGTTCAGTGTTGCTGGAGCATTGTAGACAGGTAACTCACTGCAAAGGCCAACTTCAACACCAAGGACCCTCACCTGAAGGGGCTTCCACAGAGGAAAGCTGGTCACAGGCTCATCCAAGTCCACCGTCCAGTCAATCTTCCTGGCCATCACAGCCAGCAGCACCTTCATCTGCAGCGGCCAAGGCCAAGATGTCAAGCCAGACTGCGGGAATCGATAATGCCAATCTCACTAAAAATGGACTTGAAGGTCAGGTGATTGCCAGCCACCATGTTTCTTTGAGGCAGTGCCTTTGCCACACAGACCTCCCCACTTTTGCTCACTACCCTGTGCCGTGGCAGTTGAAAAGACAGGCATGAGCCGCAGGCCAGCCCCCGCCCTGCAGACAAAGGCTCGTCTGCAGTTGTCATCAGGTTATGGTCGCTTTAGACTCAAGTACCAACAGCACGTGCAAACAGGTCCATGGAATGGACCTGCAATATTGGCAAGCAGGGCCATGGGCACTGTCTTGGCCACACCAGCTCATGCTGACTGAGGTGGCTCTGGGTCCTGCACAGGGGCTGCAGCCTCAGGGCACCACTGGTCATGCAGCCAGCAGGATGCCTCCTGTTGATGCTTCCTGTTGAGGCAGCTAGCAGCAGGGAGCAGGTGCTGATTCACAGCTGGGACTGAGCCATTCCATGTTCAAGGTGCGGCTGGTGGGACTGAGGATGTGAGGCGAGCTGGCAGCGAATGACAGGTAGAGCCAGGAGCCTACCCGCTCAGACCACAGGCTGATGCATCCACCAGGAAGACTGAGCAGCCACCTGGCTCACCTCTTGGACAGCAAACACGCTTCCCAGGCAGCGGCGCGGCCCCGTGCCAAATGGAATCCAGTCACCATCCTTCCTGCCCTCCTCACTCAGCCACCTGCAGATGTAGGGTGTGCACATGGCACTGTGGGCACAGTCCTGCTGGCAGCATGGGAAGACATACAGGTGAGATTGCGTTAAGTCACAGCCAGTCGCACGCACCAGCTGGACGCACTGTCTCCCAGGCAATGTCACCCAAATGCAGCTGCTAGCAGGCTCCTTCTGCTGCAGTTATCGGCAGCGGAACAAAGCATCCCACACATTGACCCAATTTCCTAAACATTGCGAAGGCGACTTGCTCAGTGCTGTCCCTCACTTCATGCAGTGGCTCACATATCTGTTGGACGTGGCAGCTGTCAAAAACGTCTCATCAGGAATAGCATGAAGAGCATCAAGCAGCCAGGCATTGCCTGTGGCCCACGGCGCCCACAACTCTCGCTGACCTGTCAGGGTAGAAGTTGTCAGGGCTCAGGGGACCCTCCTCCTGTGCCCAGCGAGGATCCTCTTTTACAGCCTTCCACAGGCTGAGCACGACCAGGCAGCCCTGCAGACAAGGCAGCACATGACGTGTGGGGAGCATGCATGCTGTAGATGCACGGCTCACTTTGGTCGCCCTACCCTCGACATGCCTGCTGCCACGTCGTCTGTATTGCTAAGTCTTGATACAGTCACCAAGCAGCCCACGTCAGAGATGTGGTAGCTAATGACTACATCGCGAGTCCTTCCAAGCCAGTGCCTGACAGGGACAGATACGACAGCAATGCTGCCTTGGCCACTGTTGCCTGAGAGACCTGCCCGCCCTTGACAATCCTGCCCCTGACACTCCTGCTACATGGCCTTCACCCTTTTACACAGTCGGAAGCCACACAGTAGCCTGCCTTGGGAATGTGGTACCCTTTGACCTCAAAGTCCTTCAGCGCTTTGCGGATGAGGACGCCCACCACCGGCACCAGCCTCATGGTCTCGCGCACCTGCAGTGGCAGCCAAAGCCTCTGCCAAGACGACCACCACACTCAGTGCTTCTCTGTCAGCACCAGAATTAGCCTCATAATCTGTGCACCTGCAGTGGTCACCAATAGCACAGCGCAACCAGGAATCAGCCAACCGCACTGCTGCCACTGTAAAGTCGTGCCCTTCAGGTCACTGCCAAGTGAAAGGGACAGTGCAAGCAGGCACACAGGGCACGCACAAGGTCAGAAGCATGCAGGCAGTGGCAAAAAGCAACCAACCAGGACACAGCCAAGCGCACCACTGCCTCTGTGTAGACCATGTCCTTCAGGACAGCGGCAGTGATCTGCTTGCCGTGGGTGGCCATGACCTGCATTGCGACCAAAGCATCCGTTGAGGCACATCTGTAAGCCCTGATGCTACATTGGAGGGTGCAGTGGCTAGCAGGGATGTCAGGAGGAAGGCAGGGCATACAGCGTCCAAAGAAACCCCCAGAGGTGATGTCCTGCCAAATGGGTGCAACAATGTGTGACCAAAGTCATCGGCCTGCTGGACCCCCCACCCCCATCCAATGGCAGCATGAAGTGTGACCATTTCAACCTTTACCCAGCACATGGGCCACTAGGACGCCACACCGCGCACGGCTCTGCGTGCAGCCTAGCCTGTTATGCACCTGTCTGCACTGGGACTGGCCTCTCTGTGCTCAGCCCACAGCCTCAGGACACTATCGCACAGCAACAGTGTGTGCACACCAGCACAGGAAGGTCTTGTGCTGCGGCAGGCTCCACATGCCAGCAGCTCAGGGGGCGCACATGCTTATTTCCCACAGCAGCACAAAAGCTACAAGGGCTGACAATGTATGCGTGAGGTCCACGATGCAGGCCTCCCAAATGCGTGTCTTGTTTTGCCCTGAGCCCAGCTCGGTCAGCCCCACTCATTTTGCTGTCTGCAAAGGAGTGAGGCACTTAGTTTTGGCATGCTACAGTAGGACCCAGATGTTACGGGTAACCACGGTCGTAATAGAAGGGTGAAGCTCACAGGTTCCTTTCCCCAGCACCACCCCATTTTCTGAGTCGCATAGTGTGTGCCAAACATGCGTTGTCTGCATGCCTGACCTTGTCCTGCTTGCCCTGCAGCTTCATCACTGCCTGTGGGTACTGCTTTACAGAGTCCATGGCTGCCCCTATCCTCAGCGCTGCTTGGTCTCACCAGAGGGAAAGGAGGTGTAGCCAGCATCATAATGTCAAGCCCATACACGAGCAGCCAGCCTGACCTTGGCCTGCTCTGTGCGCAGCTTGGTCAGTGCCTCTGGGTGCTGTTTCAGAAAGCGGGTGGCCACCATGAGGGTACTGGCGCTGGTGTCATGCCCGGCGAAGAGGAAGGTCAGCAGCGAACTCTGCAGGCTCAGCATGGGGCAAGCCAGTGGAAAAGTGTTGTTGAGCTCAAGTCAACAATGTAAAGAGGAGGTCAGCAGGGCTTTGTGCAGGCACAGAGTAGCAAACAGCAAGAGCTCAGCAAGATTGATAGTGTCCTGCAGGCACATGGATCAGTGATCATGCCAGCAATGTGCAAGGTAGCAAAATGGTGTATCAGCAGGCAACGCCCACCCCACTTCCCCACATGCCTGTTGAGTGCACAAGCTGGGCAGGTTGGCAGCGCACCATGCAGGCACAGAGTATGAGACAGCCACTTCTCACTGCAATCAGCTGTAGTGTCAGCAGTTGAGATGAGGTCTGCATGGGTCTGGCACCTGCACATGATGCAGTCTGGAGCCCAGGTCCTGGTTCAGAGCTGGGCCAGTGATTGGCTTACAGCGCCTCAGGGAAAAGCACATGCTTGATCTTTGGGACACTGCATCTGCAGCAGGCCAGCGGCAAGCATGATGCTGCCGTGGGCTGACCTTTACTCCTTGCTTGCTCCAGCCTGGCACCTTGGCATTCAACATGACCTCCATTGTGTTTGCGTCATCCCTGCATGGCCACGCAATTACAGTGCAGGCACAACAGAACATCAGGCTGGAGAACATGTCGGTATACAGCCAAGCTTGTGTGCTTGTCCCTTTGCAATACAGGCTTTTGAAGGCATCGGTAAGCAAAGATAGTGAGCAGACCAGCAGGCGTCCACTAGGCAATGCTTGTCCCTGCACATCACACCTGGGCCTATGCATCCCATGCAATTCATGGAGATGTTTTCAGGGAGGTCGATGTGAGAGTGGCCATCCGCATTCAGGTCAGCGGCCTTTGTGATAAGCAGGGAACTCGCCTCACGAGTGCAGGGCGTGCAGCTTACAACTTGCACAGAGCACTTGGGCAGGCAAGCTGATGGAACAGGACAAGCAGCATGCTGACTAACAGTGGCCAATGCTGGAATAGTGCATGAGCGCATGCTGCAGGGGAAGCACTGCACAGCTTGCATGATGCTGAGACTTGCTTGACACCAACTGGTGTAGGAGGTGGATTGCATGCAACAGGTCACTGCAAAGCTGTACAAACCCGGTGGCATCAGTCAGGTCCTCCATGGCCTCATCCAGGAGCTTGAGCAGGCGGCGCCGGGCGTTCATGCCCCTCCCAAAAGCTGCATAGCACTTTTGAGGTGGTGTATGGTCTGCCATACATCACCAATTGGTTTCAAATGATGACAAATGCTTTTTCCAGGGCAACGCTGAGCAAATTGGGCCGCAGGCAATGTCATGGTTGCCTACAGAAGGCTGTAGGGCGGCAACAAGATAGTGCTCAGTGGCTGCCAATATGTGGTAGCTGGTGAACTGTTGCTGCTCATGATGGCAGGGCAAGAAGAACATGTCAAAGGCACCATATCTCTCCCCAGAGCTCACAACAACACACCTTTGCTGCAGGAGCGCTGCAGGAAAGTAAGCAGGCTGCACCCCTTCCAGTGCAGCAGCAGCACCCCTGAGCAGGCCAGGCACAGGCGTGCTATAGCAGGTGCATGCAAGCGCAAATTGCATGCTGGGCCCACAAAGAAATGGCAGGGACCCAAGAAATGGGCAGTCCCACCTGTCCAGGACACATCCAAGGCAATGGGAGACGTGAACCCCTCCAGCCAGTCACCAAACAGGTCCCTCAGCTCCTCCAGGCGCTCAGGGTCTAGCCAGGCGCGGTCCAGGCCCATCACCAGCTCGATTGCAATCTGCAGGCATCACAGTGGCTCCAGCATCTGCCAGCATGGCAAGCCTGGGTGGAGCAGGACCCCAGGCGCATGGGGCGACCCCGTCACAGACTGCAGGCAGTGGATGCAGCCGTGCGGGGGTGAATGGGGGGGGGGGGCTCTTTGCATTTTGGGCAGGGTCATGAAGCAGGCTCAGCTCAGCTCAGCCCCAGGGCGTTACAGGGCAGCTGGCACATCCATCTGGCAAACAACTGCATGCAGCAAGTGCAGTTCAGACCTCAATACATCACGCCAGGCTGCAGCAAGCCGGCAACTCTCACAACGCCCCCTTCTACATGATGAGCTCCCGAATTGCGCAATGGGTTGTGCAGGCCCATGCCACATCAAACTCCCAAGCATCTCCCAGATGCAGCATGCATTGCTAGAATCCCTACCTCAAATGTGTAGCGCTTCATGGCAATGACACCGGAGATCTGCCCCTTCTGCAGCCACTCGTCAGTCTGTGCTTCAGCCAGCTCGGCCATCCTCTCAGCGGTCCTGCCCACATTTTGGGGGCCCAGGAAGCGGGGCGCCAGCAGCTTGCGCACGGCCGCATGGGTCTTGGGGTCCTTCAGGTTATTGATGGCTCCTTCGCCCGTCAGCTGGGCAATCGCTGGCTGATAGTGCACTGCAGCAGTGACACGAAGAGGGTAGGGGGGAATTGCTGGGGCCTGCATGGCTCTTAGAGGCTGATCACACGCTGAGTGTTGCCCAATGTGATGGACGTGCCCCATATGGGGTGCCCTAGGGCCTTGGCTGCAGCAGTACTGAACCTGTTTGATTGGGCCATTTGTCAGTTATGCCCCTGTTCTGAAAGCCTAGAACTTACTGCCCCAAGAATCTTGATCGCAAAAATTCATTATAACCGTTGAGCCCTGCAGTTTTCAAGAGAGGCACGGGCACGTAGGGTCATACCAGTGTAATAGAGGCTGCACTCTGTGTTCGACCAGGTCTGATTGTATTATGCCTCCGTGACAAGGCCCTGAAACAAATGCCCCCTACAGAGCAGGCCGTTGGGGTTAGGCCGAGCAGCAGCACATTTTCCCAGACCACAGCTTGAACAAAAACTCTGCCTGTGCAGCGTGCTGCTGTTGCTGCCGACAGATATGGTGGCAGCCAGCCCGACAAAACCTCAGGCGACCTAAGACCTTTCATGAACCTGTGCTGCCTGATGACACTCTGTCCACCCACCTTGCTCTGACCAAACTCTGACCCTCCGCCCAGTTCTTTGCAGACCTGATCATCTTCCAAGAAAGACAGCAGTCAGAGCTGACATGCAGAAACGTCAGCCCGCCGTGTCATCAGCCTGACTGCTGCAGCACCACACCATCAGAACTGAGCTCAATTACACCCAGTGCAGGGGCCTTGCTTTGCTCAGGTCTGCCCCCAGGGGGTGTTGTCCCTCATGGGAACTTGAGGGCCTAAACTGGACTTTGTTGGGCGCTGAAAGTCACCTTTGGACTGGCAGCGCCTGCAGCAGGGGCCAAGCAGCAGCCTGTGCTTCAGCGCTGTGCCACAAGCACTCACTGACATAACCGACCATGAATGGTCCCCCACGCTGGCCAGAAGGCAGCTCACCTTCAACCCAGTCCTCCTCAGACATCAGGATTTTCTTGATAGAGTCCCCGTCCCCGACGCACACAACCTGGTTGAACCCCAGGTAGGCGCGGAAGAAGGCGCCCAGCTCCTTGTGACGGCGCTCGGTGTATCCCTTGGGGGCTTCCTGCAGCCATGGGCTTGGGAGCGTTTCCAGTTTCATAAATGATCCTGAAAATATTGGAAAGTACCTGTATAGGGACTAATGATAACATTTCGCATCTGGTGGGAGGCACGACAGCAACTTTGTCTATGCTGAGCTGCGATGTCGTGAAAATGCAGTGCAGGACACAGATTTGCAGGATGCTGCCAGGCCAGCTTTGGCTTTGTAAGGTCCCCAAGGGCTGGCACGCTCCTTTGCTGCGACAAGCAGTCGCAGCAGCGCCATAAGAACCAGCATGCTTCAAGCTGCATAGTCTTTGACCAGAAGCTGGCAGGTGCACCACGCATTACCGAAGGAGGCCACGCAAACACTGGCCGCTGCAGTGTGATTGTGGCAGGCCCAAGGCACACCTTGCCTGGCCAGCTGACCACTGAACGCTGCATGGGGAACGTGGACCATAGCTGGCCACCACATGAGGTGATCTCTCTCCATGGCATCAAGGCCACATATTGCCTCACCTTGCCCATAAAAGCAAAAAGATCACCGATGCCTGGGATCTGCCTGGGTGCCCATGGTGGCTGCCGCAGCTTCCTGCAGCAATATGCAGAATGACCTGGCGGACTGCAGGTGTGTACAACCCTGCTGCACTTCACATCTGCCTGGAACCCTCATACAGCATCTGCTCTCTTCAAGAACCTCAGTGAAATGACCGCATGCAGCCTTGCTAGTTCTTCAGCCTATCGGCAGCAAAAAGCATGAGCCCTCACCTTGCCGGCCTGAATGCAAGGTAGGTCACAACGATGCCCAGGAAGGCCGCTGCGGTGACTGCAAAGGCTAGCAGGCTTTGATCGGCCATTGAGCTCTGTGTGAAGCGCCCCGTGCACTTTTCAGGTCTTCAGGAAACGTTGCTCGGCAGGTGCGACTGAGCTTCTTGGATGGCTGGCCAGCTGCTGATCGAAGTAAGCCCGGCAAGTACCTCCAGACGTGGCTCAGAATCTGGTCAACGTTTTCATCAGGCTAGAATAAGATGAAACGCCCTAAAATTCGCTCAGGCTTGATCATGCAGAGCCACCAGAGGGCATGGCTCCTCATCAATGCCCTGCACAGAATGGGTCACCAGCTTCCGGCAACTGCTGTCCTGGCTGTCAGATCATTCAGTAAGGAAACCAAACCTGTGGCACCTCCAGCCCCTGGCACAGTCAACCCCTACACACAGCACATATTCATCAAGATGGCCCCCTTGCATAACGACTCTCAAGCGAAGGCCTTGGCACAGCAGCATGAGGGCATCTGGTGGCCAAGTGTGGTGGAGAGGTAATCATCTGCCTGGCTAGCTTGTTGAGAGGTGCACGAAGACTGCTTCACAGCTTGTGGCAAGCACAAACAGCCTGCACCAGTTATCACCCCAACCGTTCTGTTGGCCCAGCATGGGGGCCAGCTACTCAGCCCCAAGCTCTGATGTATTGGTGCCATGCCAACCTCTGTCTTTCTGTCCTGCCTGCAGGCATCCCGCCATTTTGCAGGCGTTTGCTGCTGTTGCTAAGCTGAAGGCTTCCTTGGACGGTGTGGTCAAAGTGACAGCCTATGAGGACCTGCAAAGGCAGACGCTTCAGGAGGCAGGCAGCGATGTGGCAGATCTCAAGCTGTTCCCGGCAGGTGAGCTCATTCTGTGATGAGACATGCCCTGGCAGGAATCAGAGGCTGAAAGGTGGACTGTACAGGGGGCAAAACCTCACATCAACAAACCAGGAACCACCTGCGTGTCTAGCGCCAAACTCTATCTGGCAGGTAAGGGCTGGCAGCCAGTCATGACGTCTTCGGTTGGGAATTCATTGCACTACACAAGCATGGGAGAACAGGCGCGGCAGGGCGCAGGGGTACAGTGAGCAGGCGACAGCTGGCAGGTGCTGCCTGTGCAAAGGACAGACCAGGAATGTGCCCCAGGAAGGGGCTGGTCAATCATGGCAGGCACACACAGCAGCTTAAAGTACTCGGCTCACATGGCGCCGAGACACTCTGCCGTGCCATCAGCTTTCCCTGCAGCTGCACCCGCTGAAGTCGAAGCACCATACCTGGCCAAGCTCTAGGGTCTGCAGCGGTGCACACCAGGTATTTGTGTGGTGTACCTCCTTGCCTGGGGCATGCAGCAGCAGTGTGCTCTGTTTGTGGGTGCTGAAAACAGTGTTTGAAGCATGTCTCCAAGCCATCAGCGAGAGCTGGAACAGCCCACAGCAAGCTGTGCTGCTCATGCATGCCACTGCCTGCAGCTGAGCACCACCTGCATGGAGCTGCTAGCACTGCTCTCTACCCTGCTCATAGGGATGGGACAGACTCAGCCCCACGTCTGTACGACTTGCGTTGCACCATAGCTGGCATCGGACCTGCTGCACAACACACCGACCGCTCCCCTGGTCAGCTATAAGCCAAGCACAAGCATTGCTTCTGCTGCGCTGTCATGCAGTGGCCACCACGACCTCATTCTGCAGCTATGCAGTGAAGGGGCCATGTCAAACCTGATGACCGTAGCATGCGCACTGACACCAAGTCCTGCAGCTGTGCAGTATGAGGGCATCCCAGTCCCACGTCTGGGTGAGATAGTCACAGCCCACCTGCAGCCGCAGCCACTATCTGAGATCCACGACGCCTCCACGCCACCGGTTAACTTGGTGAGTCACTGCATTCTTGAAGCTTTGTGCTGGGGAGAGCTTGCAATCGGCATGTATTTACCTATGTATATGCTGTACTCTGCTCATTCCCCAAAGTTGAGGTTGTTTTATCCTCTGTGGCTTACCATCACTGGTCTTGCTGGATTCGCTTCACTGTCCTCCCGCTGACCTCCTGACATCTGACTGTGAGCCTGCGCGTGTGGGAGTTTCACTCTCTTCCTGGCTGACACTCTGCTGAGTCCCCTGCTGCCGCTTAATGCTACTGCCATCTGCCAACCTGATGGTGTGGATGCCTCATGCCAGCCAGCCGCCCCTCCTTCTGAGCTGTGCTGGCCTGTGCTGCAGCAGCGGCCTGACCTGCTGAGATGCCAGAGGGACAGGGAAGGCATCTGTCTTGTCTTCCTGCTGCCATATCCCTTACCAACATGCAGTGGCTGAGGCCCCTGCATTCGCTGCTCCACCATGTGGTCTGGCGCTCACCACGCAGTCGCGTGCTACTGCAGCCGCTCGACCTGTGGGGACGCCTGAGAGACACTGGAATGAGGACCTGTCATTGTGGCTGTCTGACATGCTGCCATGTGCTGCTGCAGCCGCCCGATCTGCTCCGGCGCCAGAGGGAGATTGAAGGTGTCGACCTGTTCGTGTGCTGCCACGGCGCTCGCGACCAGCGCTGCGGGACAAGGGGTCTGGCGCTAGCTCGTCGGCTGGGCACTCTGGTGGAGCAGCAGGGTCTGGGGGAGCATGTGCGGGTGCACAAGTGCTCCCACATTGGCGGCCACAAGGTGAGCGGTTCTGAGCCGGCAGGTCATGCGTGCATGATTGTTCCAGTCCGGCACTGGGGTGCAGCCCTGTTGCAGCAGCAGGGCCTGGGTCAGCTTACGCGCATGGCATAGAGCACCAGGTAGACGGTGCTCAGCAGCTGGATTGACGTGCATTGACTTACCAAAGCCAGGGCCCCCCCATTTGCAGCATTGCTGCATTTGCAGCAGCAGGGCTCTGGGGAGCGTGTGTGGTCCCACAGGAGCTCCCATGCAAGCGGTTGTGGGGTGGCGTCTGTGCTGGGGCCAGGTCTGGCTTCAACAAACCAACTGTACCCACTGTAGCTGTTGAGCACTGCCCACAATGGGTGCCATGTGGACGGTCGCAGGGCAGGGTTGGACATAGGTAGCAGCCCAAGAGCGCTGGGCTAGCTCAGATTGAGGTGTCCTGCATATCTGATCCCTTGCAGTGCTGGAGTGTGCTCAATGCTACAGTGGCGCTCTGGTGCAGCAGGGAGCCATCGGCAGGCATGTGCTGTTGTGAGTCAACGAGCACAAGGTGGACCTGGACAAAAGTCGGCACACATCGAAGCCAGTGCATGGTGTTGGGGCCTGTCCCTGGCTTGCTGGCTATGTACGGGTGCAGCAACCAGGGTGCATGTGCAAACACAGCATGTGGTGCCTGAGATGAAGTCAGTGAGCTTTGTGCAGGCTTCTCAAAAGACATTTACAGGCTCCTGAGCTCAGATCCTTGCGGCTGCAGTATGCTGGCAATGTGCTGGTCTTCGGCGCCATGCACCCCTGCGATGGCGACTGGTTTGGGGGCGTCAATGCAGGCAACGCCAAGGAATTCCTGGAGGCCCTGAGGACTGCTGAGGTGAGTTGCTGAGCACCAGGAAAACGGATCCTGGGAGGGGCTGACCTGCATCATTTGCTTTGGGTGCCCCTGAGACTGCACAAAGGCAAACTTGATGCCAACTCCTGGCGTGGCCTGCACCTTGGAGACTTGGCAGCGCTGCCTCGATCCCAATTGGTAGCGGTTGTTGCCTGAGTAAGGCACTGCCAGCAAAGCTGTTGTCTGGCATCATCAATTTTGCATCTGCCAAAGGGCTACCTGTGTTACTCATCAGAAAAGCCAGCAGGGACACAGAGAGATTTCCTGTCTGTGGTTGGCTTCAGCAGCAACTCAACTTGCCTGCTGATGGGCTATCCTGGTGGCCAGTAACGAAGGTTTCAAGGGCGCTGGCACATGTGCTTCTTGCACTGCCTCCTTCAGTGTCATTCAGCAAGGGCTGCTGTCTGCCTGCAGGTGGGCAGCCCGGGGGGCCCTGAGCTGGAACCCCTCAGGAGCTGGTGGCGGGGGCGCATGGGTCTGGACAAGGAAGCGCAGCTCAGTCTCTTTGCAGGTAGGCGCAAAGCGCAGATGGCCTGCTCCTGCCAACTTTCACCTGCTGAGTGGCTTTTGGTGCCCTGTGCTGCGCTTGATGCGTCAGCTGAGATGTATGCAGTTGTTGTCAGCTGTCACAGAGGGCTCCATTGTCGTGCACCTGAGTGTGTATCCTGCCCTGACCCCCCCATGTCTGCTGCAGACCCTGGCTGCCAGTACTGCCAGTCTGACGATACTGGCACTGAGTCCGAGGCTGATGTGGATCTCGATATGGCAGCAGCCAAAGCCAAACAGGAACGCGGTGAGGCAGCAGAGGCGACACCTCCATCAGCTTCAATTCAGGAGGAGCTGAAGTCTCAAGCCATGACAGCGGCAGATGAGCGCAAAGCGTGGCAAAAAGCAGAGCAGGAGCTGGTGGAGGGCAGCGAAGCCTATGAGGAGCAAGAGCAGGAGGCTCTGCAGGAGGGCAGCCTGGAGGCTGTTGATGTAGATGATCTGGATGAGCAATTTGAGGGGCTAGCAACCCCTCAGGATGAAGTTGAGGCGGGGACGTCCCCATCTGCCATTCCTGGTCAAGCCCGGCAGTCTGACCCGCCTGTGTGCGATGAGGACCTGTCAGGCGCATCTTCTGAGAGTTGCAGTAGCAGCGACAGCAGCAGTGATTCATCTAGTGATGAGGAGGCAGAGCCGATAAAGCCCTGGAGTGAGTAGAAGTCTGAAGTGCAACTCGGCTTGGACCACAGCTAAATCAGCTTACAGTCTGAGATGAACAATAAGCAGCCAGCTAGTCCATCACAGGACGTTGTACACTCAGTGCTGAACTCTAAGCACGTGGGCAGGGAGCATCTGAATGGCAGATGTTCTGAAATAGTATTTATGAACCTAGCTGAGCCAGTTGTTGCAATTCGAGCCATCTCAGGCTGGTGTACGGTCTCGCAGCATGCATTTGGTGGTCTGGCAGCTGAAAGCAGTAATCACCATGGCTCCACAACCTGCAGCAGGTCATTGGTCTCAATGTTCTGCAGTTGTGTAGAAATTGTCCCTTAGGCAACCTGCTTGGCCCCAAGCAGCCACGACATACCGCTGCTGCCAAAGTCAGCAGCTTGTACTGTAACATGTAGTAAGGCACAGGGGTACAGCGTGGCTAGCAGCAGTACCACAAGGGCCTGACCTGGGTTGAGATCCAGGCTCACTCACCTGGTGGTTTCCCTTAGCAAATGGGTTCTCCTCGTTCACCCCCAGGCCGCTGAAGGTATGGTTCACAAAGGAGTGGCAGGCTTCATCTGCCCTCACGGCAAGGAGCAGCTCCCTCATGCCGGCGTCCTTGCCCAGCCGCCAGTACATCTTGGCAATGTCGGGGGCCTGCGGGGCAGAAAGGAGAAGTCCTGTGACTTGTGCCTAGGTCTCATGGTCTGGGGCCATGTCATGACACTTGTCCAACGTCAGCAGAGGTCACTAGTGCAGCCATCAGCACGGCTCTGCCATGATCAGAAGCCTGCAGCATTCCTGATCAGAAAGTTACGAAAGGCAGGGCGTCAGATCACTCGTACAGATGTCTGACTCCAGCCGCCAGTGCACTTCTGGCAAGGTCGGGAATCTGCAGCACAAACGAGGAGGGATCGCAGCATCTGTTTAATCACAGACTACCCTGTGAGCCTAATTACAGACTCCCCCTAGTGCCTAAGGGGGGTCTGCAGACCAGCATAGTCTGCAGCTTAGCTGACAATGGACTGAACCATCTGAGCTGACACATGTGCTGCTGCTTGTGCTATACTTCAAGTCAGCAAGCCAAATAACCTCAGCGGCACCAGGAATTGCTTCACATGGCAGGCACTGTACTGTACTCAACAGCAAGTGCGGCCAGCAGGCCTCCCACCTGGATGTGCGACCAGGTGGGCAGCTTGCCCACATCGTGGATGGCGTGGGTGTAGGTCTTGACAGCTTCCTCCTCCAGGTATCCCACAAATGCGTGGCAGGACTTGGGGGAGATCAGATATGCCTGCATAGGGGTACAGGGGTGAGTCCATGAGGCTGAGTCTATGAGGCATGTGGGGGTGCTGACTGCACGACTGCATTGTAGGGGGTGCAGGGAAAATGGACACCAGGGACGGCAACTGGGGAGTTGGGGGAGATCAGGTACGTCAGGAGAGGCAGCTTTACAAGGTGGGATTAGCCGGGGCCAGCCACCGTAGCAGAAAGCACAAACAAGGCGACACTTGCACCACTGAGGGCAGGATGGCAGGGGAGGGTTGCGCAAGCGGAGCATAATGACAACAGCGTCATACAATGGCAGGGGAGTCAAGAGAGCAGCATGTTTGATGTTGGCTTACCAGCAGATACAGGTTGACAAAGACGCCCTACAGGCATCACAGCAGTATGTTTGTTGACATTGATGTCCCTTGACCCAGGGCGCGCGGAGCCAACAGGTGACGCAGAGGCAGCATGATCATAGCAGGATTCCTTTGTGGGCGTGCCTGTCTGAGGCACACTCAGGATGTGCACCATTGAGCAAGGTGTCGCACCATTGAGCAGGGTCCTGCATCTTCAGGGAAGCTGACAGGCACGCAGGCACTCAGGTGCACACCTCTACTATAGTGTGACCTGCTCGAGTCTGCTGTGCACTGCTCTCTCCAGGTCAGGAAGCGAGCTCAGCAGATGCTGCTGGCACAGGCCGCTCACCTGCCCCAGCAGGACTACCCCCCTGAACAACGGCCCTGGCTGCTTGAGCGCCAGGAAGGTCAGCAGGTGCATGCGCTCATTTTCAGCCTGCGACAACAAGACGTGTCCCCCTCAGCTTGTCGTGTGAGTGTTGACAAGGTGCTGTGGGCTCGTCAGCTGTGAGAGGCAACACAAGGGATGGTTGTATCAGCCTCGTTTGCATCAGTCAGGTGCATGTCCCTACTCTCAGCCAGTGCAGGCATCAGACATCAGCCAGGCTTGGCAGGTGTCTCTGAGGACAGCATGCAAAGCTCATCAGTGCTGGCACAGATGCCGCTGAGGCTGCTTGCAGACAGCGCACGGCTCACCTCCTCCAGCAGCGTGTGCACCCACCCATGGTCACGCCTGCACAGCACGGCCAGCCATGGTTGGAGCAGCAGGCTGCAGTTTGAGCATCAGGCTGCCGGTACTGGCCCTGCAGCTGCCTGCCAGGCTCAGCCAGGCAGAGAGGCGGTCACCAGTCAGCACTGTGCCTGCAATGCCAGTCACAGCCAGGCAGCGCCCAGCCAGTGGGCAGAGTGCAGCAGATGCAGCATGGCAACAGATGCAACACTCGCAGCTGATGAGACATGGAACCTGATGAAAACACAGGGCAACACTGCAGCCCATACGGCAGCCCATACGGCAGCAAGCAGAACAGTGTCAGCACCAGGCAGCATCAGGGGCAACCTTCACCTCATAAGCCTCAGAGACTGCAGGTGTCTCAGCATCGCTGCCACCATGCCAGGTACGCCTGCAGCAGCACACTATAGCTCTGACGTGCTGGAGAATGGAGGGCAGGCTAAGCACAATGCCCTGGACACATATCCACACAGTGCAGGTGCATCAGCGCGGATGACTGCATGTCAGCAGCACGTTTTATGCCAGTTTGTCCCAAGCACAGGCCTAGCACGATGCCAGCAGCAGCTGTTGCTGGGTGGCTTGATGCAAGCAGAGGCTGCACCTCTTCACAAGCTACCATCTACAAGACAACTGCCTTTGTCCCCTTTGTGCCTGCCCCAAGTGCATTGCGGCAGTCCAATTTGCCGCCTGCAACGGTCTTCAAGACCATGGCTCGGTGCAGCTAGCGCTCCTCGACCGTCTGCTTGTGTGGCAAAGGCAGACATGCGTGCCTCAGTCTAAGTGAGTTTGCTGCAACTCCCCACAGGCCGCAGTCTCTGTGGACATGGCTGTCTGCCATCACCTGCTGCTGCTGCCAAGAGTCGGTGCCCTGGCCACAGCTGCACGCAGTGAGGCACTGTGCATGCAGCAGTGCTCCCCTCACCTGCAACAGCCTCCAGGGGCAGGCACCGCTGCACTGCTCACCTGCAACAGCATACAGGAACAGGACAGGCTGCACTGCTCACCTGCGACAGTCTCCAGGAACAGCATGCGCTGCAGCCAGCGCTCCTCGCTCATCTGCTTGGACGGCTTGTACCCTGTGAACAGGTCAAAGGTGCCCCTCATCAACTGCACCGTGTAGAATCCAATCTTCTCATGCGCCTGCATACGCACATGATCTTTCACTGCTGCTTGCTGCAGCCTTGTCCTGTGCTTGAACATACGGGTCACAGCTGCGGCCGACTGGCTGATCAGCATGAAGCTGAGATGTCTGGTGCGAAATACCAGGCAGCATGCTTGGCGGTCACTTGCATGCCTGTGACAAAGCAGGCTGCAAGGGGGACTTGAACATCTGAGCAGACAGGTCAGCAGCAGAGACAGCACTGACATACCGTCTTTGGGGGCTTGTGCTTAGGCACTACTGACTCCACATACTCCTTGCTGTAAACGGGCTGCAGCACAGAAGGCAGCTGTTCAAGCCTTGCACAGGGAGCTGCTTAGCCACTGACCATTTGCCATGGGGCTGCTCACAATGATCTGGAAGCCTGAGCAGGATGAGTATCAACCCCCTCACAAACTGCCACAGGCCTGCTCCCTGTGGTTCAAGACAGCTGCAGGGAAGTACTGACACCCTCACGACCTACCACAAGGCTGCCCACATCCCAAAGTTTTGATCAGGGCGGCAGAGAGTGTGCCACTCCCATTCGTGAGGGAGAGGGGGCGCTCACGTGCACAACAGATGAATGGGCACTGCCACCTCTTCTACTGACGCAGCCCGACCACTTCTCCCCTGACCCCTGTGCAAGGCTTCTGCCCAGGACTGTGCCAGAATCATTGTGCTGCATCAGCAGGCAGCAGCGTGCGACATCTCTGCTTCAGCAAGAAGCCCATGCATCACTCCAGACGACACCCAGGGCTTGCCACCATCGACAGGCTTTGTAGAGATTTTAAAGTCAGACCTCCTCAGGACACCATAGATCAGGACATTACAGCTCAACACACCACAGCTTGTCTGCATCCGCCCTCTTCCAGTGCTCTGCTGCACCTGTGTTAGTCCAGCGCAGGCCAAATTGCGACCATACCTGCATGAGCAGGTAGGGGTGCGCTGCGTCCACCTCAGACGAGGCAGGGCCGCCGTGCTGCTGCAGCCCCGCATGGGGCGCAATGCTGCCAGTGTCGTAGGTCTTCTCAGGGTCCCTGCCTGCTGCGGGATCCACCTGGGCGCGGCTCTCCTCGGGGCGCCCAGGCGTCATCAGGGGCTCTGCGCTGTTTTCCAAAGTCGCAGCCTGCACGGGCAGCGGTGGGGTGAGGACAGGCATGGGGTGACACCCTGGCGCTGAGCTCCCTGGTGCAGCAGCCTCCAGGGACACAGGCAAACCCTCTCTCAGCTCAGTTGTTGCGAATTTTGTGAAGCCCACGTAGCAGCAGCCTGCAGAGGCAGCACAGGAACCCGGGCAGGCTGGGGGAGGGCAGGGAGATACACAGGAGTCTCCGCTTTGCTTTGTGGTGGTGGCTCCCTTCAGGGTCTGAGGATGGGTGTCAGTGAAGGTGGCCGCCTTCAGGGTCAAGCAGGGGTCGCGGCCAGCACAGAGGCAGGGTACAAGTGAAAGGCCAGCTGGGGTGCTCTTGAGGTGATTGGTGGTTTGGCCCTGCAGCATCAGCCTGCAGGGGTGGCTTCACAATGCACAACTTGCTTCAGCAGCACCAGAATGCTTGTTGCAGGCGGTGTGCACTGCCTGCAGAAAATTAAGCATGGGGCCATGTGTTGTGGCAGGCAGACTGTGCTGTTCAAGGTGAAGTGTGGGGATGTGACCCTCACGGTGAGCCAGCAGGCAAAGGCACACAACCGCACCATGTCGCCTAAAGTGCGGCACAGGCGCTTCTGGTGACCCTGACTGGCTTCGGTAAGAGCACGTTTGCCTCCCAGATAGATGCACCACGGCTGTCCTACTGCGCCTCACCTGTGCAGCTAAGCACAGGCAGTGCTGACATCCCGCCAGCCCCAACTTGTGCTGCCTCTGCAGATGCTGAGCTGTGCCTGGACGTCCTCAGCATGCCTAGCAGCTCATCATGGGACACATACACCACAATACACTGCACAGAGTGCCACATCACGTCACCTCAAGAACAATGGGATGGTGCTGCCGGCTCCACTGTAGCGGCGCAGGTCTCTAGGGCAACCTCTGCAGCTGTTGAGCTGTGCCTAGGCATCAGAATCCACCAGTCTTATTGCTGAATCCATTGCCACAGCCATTCGCAACACGCCACCTCGCCTCACCTGTGCGGCAAAGGACTGACGCTGCTGGCTCCACAGCAGGGACGCAGTATTCGAGGTAGGTCTGCTCTTGCAGCTGCTGAGCTGTGCCTGAGTTGTGAGGGTCGCCAAGCTGCTGAGGTGTGCAGCCTGCGCTGTGGCACTGGCTGGCGACCACTTTGGCATCAAAATACTGAGGGCTGGCAGATAAGCCGCGTGCTGGTGCAACAGCATTGTGGCCTTGCTGCAGCTCATCAGGCGTTGAGCGGAGGTCTGCAGCATCCTGCAGGGGCAATGGTGGACCTACAATGTAGGCGCCAGCTGCTTGACAGATCTCGAGCTTGAGTCGGGCCTTGCCAGAGTACAGCAGCAAGATCAGGGCACTGATGGTGCATCGCCATCTCCCTGGAACTGACCTGTCAGCTTGGTCAGACTAGCGCTTTGACGATTCCTGAGTTGCTGGTGCTTGGTGAGCTGCAATTGGTGACGCGATGCAACTTCCGGCACGACTTTGTGAAATCTTTCGATTCCGCCTTCTTCACGTACGTAAAAAGGGATTGTGTTTAAGGGGTCAGAGAGTGCCAGGCTGGCAAGCTCAGCCATTTCTCAATCAAATGGCTCACAGCACATTAACGGTGAGTAACTGGAGCAGCGGGCACCCTGCTGATGGCAGAGGGGTAGCACAAGGCAGAGAGCTCCAGCTGCCCCTGCACCCAGCCAACACAGGCGCTCCCTCAGATGCAAATGCAGGTGCAGGCAGACAGAACCCCTTATAGAGAGTGCCTGTAGAGGTGCATCAGCCTCAAAATTGAAGCACACAGCTGCAGTTGGGACATGCCTTGGGCACCTGCCAGGGGCACTCCACTGAAACACATAAGTTACAGCGGGGGCGTGTAGCTCCCTTACTGGGTTCCTCAAGCAGGCACAACATGCATTCATTCGGCAGCTGAAGCTCCCTTAAGAGCTTGAAGCTTGTTGCAAGCAGAGTTGCTCTAGAAGTGCATGGAGTACTGCCTCAGGTTGGCTGGAATGTCTTCCTTGTGGTGAATGGTGGCTGCAGCCAGCAAGGTGGACGGCACTCAGCACTGGCGCGCTTGTGCTGAGCCAAGTAGGATACACAACAGATGAGCAGCTGGGCAGGGCGGGCAGAGGCAGCCGCACAGGGGTGTTGGGCTGCTGTGTAGAGGGACTAGAGCAAGTAGCACCAGGTTTTGGCGTGAGCAGAGCAGGTGAAGGAGAGTGTGCATTTGGTTGGCCACAGTAAACAAGCAGCCCACCAGTGTAGCAGCCGTCTGCCGTCTTTTCTCCACCCACTGCAGGCAGCGCATCTTGGGTGCATCCGCAGCGCTTCGTATTAGACAGCTGTCTGGCAACTGGGGCTGTGACCTGGGCGACAGGCATGTGACGACAGCTGTGCATGAGCAACTAATAGTGTGCAGCTGCCAGCACCTCAGTAAGGCCAGGCAGTGTGTGAGGGGAGTCAGTGCAAAAAGCTGCCTGCGTATTGCTGATACTGCCTTATGGGCAGGCAGTGCCTCACAGCAAGTAGCCAGACTGCACAAAGGTGCAGCACCTGCTTGATCTTACCTACTGAGCCCACGTATCTCCTTGCAGCCGGGTCAAGTTCCTCAAAGGACCTTCCAACTGCAGGGCAGCAGGGTAGTGTCAGCACACAAGGCACAACAGCAGCCGCCACCAGCACCCAGCTTCACCGTGCTACAATGAGTGGTGTGCAGAGCGATGAGCAGAGGCACATGTACGCTCTGGCAATGTGCACAGGCACATGGATGCTCTAGAGCAACAAGCTACCCATGCCCTTGAAAATGCAACGCATCAACAGCCTTGATGCCCGCCACCCTCAACAGATGCTGGCCTGGCCCTCAGTCCTGACTAGAATTGAAGGATTGCGCATGCTCACACAGCTCATAGGAAACCTGCCTGCAGGGCAGACAGCAGCAGTGTGTCGTTGGACTGTCTTCCTTCTGCAAGGTGCAGGGTGTTCCTCAAAAGGGAAAGTAGCAGACCAGCTGCTGCCACAGGCGCATCAGAGGGGGACTCGTGTCAGTGTCCATACTTGGCACGGTGCTGCACACAAGACATGCAGCACAGCTTGCAAACAGATTGTGGCTGCAGGAGTGAGGAGCTTACTCAGTGCAGGCCTTGCCAGCAGGGCAGGCCGCAGTATGCTGTCTGTGCGGGTCACACAGAAGCAACACAGTGCTGAAAGCAGCAACTCAGCGCGGGAAAGCCGCACAGCCCATGCGCTTGCTGCTGGCAATTGTTGCAGTAATGGGCAATCAGGTCATGCACCGTGCCATGCATGTTGTACGCCCTGAAGTGTGTACCCCAAGAGGCTCTTGCACGGCGCACACAAGGACGGTAGCGCGCCCTCAGAAATGCCCACAAAGCTCTTGCAGACCAACTGCTGTGGTTGCAGACTGTAGGTGCTCCCAACAATAGGCAAGTTGCAGCTTGTTTAACAGCAACCTGTCCAGAAGCAAAGGTGTCACCAAATCACATGCCACAAACAGGCCACTGCAGATTCTGGCAGGGGCTGCTCACTCTTCACGCTCCTCCTTGGAGCAGGTGGCGATGTCCTTCCCAGTGGCAGACATGGCTGTCCTAAGCAGTGGCCTCCTCCTGCTGGCTGCGCTGAGTTGCAGGCGTGTGGCTCTGCTGGTAGGGTAGCTCCTGAGCTGCACAACAAGGCGGCGTGCACCAGACAGGGAGTGCATTGCTGAGGTGACTAGGCTGGTCAACAGACGCCTACTGTGCAAGACTCTGGCTACTGTCAAGATGTGTTTGCTGGGTGCTGTCAGCTGCTCATGCTGCAGGTCAGTGCAGCAGAGAGGCCATACCATGCAACAGTATGCAGCACTGCATGCGCTTGCTTGGTGTGGCCTGTCATCCCTGCAAGAAACCCACGTGTGGTTGGAACCAAGGTTCTGTTATGTCCTTGAGGGCTTGTTGCAGTGCATGTGTCTGCCAAAGCTCTGCTGCAGCTGCAGGCTATTTGCTAGTACATGTAGGTTAGTCCTGTCACACTCAACCATAGGGCACTGGCAATCAGCTGATCTGCAGAGGTCCTCAGTCCACCCATCCAGCAGCAGTGGGTCATCCAGTTCTGCAGTGGACAGGCTTCCTCCTCAAAGGCCAACATTTCCTAGACATGCTGCTCACAAATCCAACTGCGACCATTCCTTTCCGCAGGGTACACCAATAACTGGAGCATCTGGTCCAGCATTGCCACCCAGGCCTGGCCACTCACGCTCAGGGACTTGTAAAGCAAGTCTCAGCCAGGCTCCTGCAGCCCCTACATACCCATCAGATACTGTGCTTGCAGCAGCTGAGCTGCCCTGTGTGCTACAACAAGCATGTCTGCTACAACAAGCCAAAAAGTTTGTGTCTGAGGTGAGACCTCCTCAGTGTAGCAGCCTTTGTGACATACAGAATCACTCAAAGAATCCACCAGCTTATAGGGTGCCTTGCTTACATTGCTACCTGTGTTCCTGAAGTGCTCCACTGCATGATGGCAAGATGAGAGTTGAACACCATATCATGAAACTGACTTCTCTGTGCATCTAAGCTACAGCAGGTCTATAGCATGCATTAGGGCAGCCCCAGGGAGGCCCGCAGATCATGCTGTCAGGCAGCTCTCATAGGTAGGGACCATGTACTTGATGTTAATGAATGCGTCCTCGCCACCCTTCTGCTCGAACAGCGCTAGTGTGTCAGAAATGAGCTCCCCTAGGCAGGTGGCCTCCCGCTGCCCGTAGTCAATGCGGTCCCCCATGTTCTTGTTCCTGCAGGGCAGGGGTTGAGGAGGATCAGAGCAAGGACCAAGAATGTGGGGTGCACCTATCATTTGCGCCGCATTACATCCTTGCCTCCGATGCCCCCACCTAGCCATTCAGGAGCAGTGTCATGCTGTGTTCAGTGTGTGTGCTGACTTCTTGATGCACGCCAAACAGCAGACATGCTGCAGAGGAGAGCGGTACTTCAAAGCTGTGCACAAGGCAGCAAAACATGTCAAGGCCACCAACATCCTGCAGCTGTGCACCAAAGTTGTTGTGTCCAAAGGGTGAGGCCTCACCTGTTCTTGTACAGGTTAAAGATGGGCAGGATCTGGCGGTAGTAGGGCACGAGGGCCTCGCCTACCAGGTCCGCGCTGCACACCAGCTTCTGCAGCAGCTGCAGCGTGATGCACATCACCTGCAGTCAGAGAATTAGGAATCGTCAGCCATGCAGGACAGTACGCTGTGCAGTGAGTTGTGGTGCAATTGCAGAATGCTGCACACCAGCTTCTGCACCAGCTGCCGTACATTGCCTGCCGAGGGGCAGCAGAGCGTGGAAGAGGGCTACACCCATGCTGAAAGCCACCTGCATGCAGCTGCTGGCTGGATGCAGCCGTGCGCTGCACATGACCTTCTAGTGTTCAGTGAGAGCTGCTGGGCTGCTGGAAGTCAAGGGGCTGCAGGGGCTGGCCGGCTGGCTGAAGCTGCACTGTGGCGCCTGCCCCACCAAGCAAAACAAGCTGCAAGGTGGTAGCGCGTGGGCAGCACCCACTACAGCTGTCTGAATCCACCATTCAAGTTGTGAGACCTGCTGTTGCTGTCTGGCCTGCTGCAGCAGCTGCAAGCACCATGCTGCAAA
Source organism: Asterochloris sp. CNOR1 (assembly GCA_963969365.1). NCBI lineage: Eukaryota > Viridiplantae > Chlorophyta > Trebouxiophyceae > Trebouxiales > Trebouxiaceae > Asterochloris > Asterochloris sp. CNOR1. Next base: position 1,305,351 of record OZ017762.1, read on the forward strand.
CAGTTGTTCCCTCATCCTCTGCAAGCTCAAGTTGCAGTTGCCCCACCAGCAGCCAAGCACTACACCATAGCCAGCCTAGCAGCCACAGCTGCTTTCGGAGCTCTTGATGAACAAAACCGCAAGCATCCACCCAACGATGGAGGCAAGCCTGCCTTGCGCAGCCACAGCCTTGCAAGGCCTCATGGTCCCATTAGCACATTCAGCAGCTGAGGCCCATCAGCAGCAGATCATTGACGATGTAAAGCCCCCAGAGCCAATATCTGGCGCACCTCCTGGTTGCATGTATTGCCGGTCTTTCTGCAGGGGATAATGCAAGCAAAACAGTCCCTGACGGTTGGCAGCCTCCCGAATCGCTCTTGACCATCACCTGAGAGTTATGCCTGCTGACCCAGGGGAGCATGCTGGCGTGTGACAGCCAACCTCGACAGGTCCTGCTCCAGGAATGTAAAGGCAACATTGTGGCCTCCTTTCCCCAAAGCCCACCTCATGGTCCCGCGTGTTGAGGGCTGTCTTAATGGGGATGATGAGCTGGGGGATGACCGGCAGGATCTTGCTGCCCCCCGCCTTCAACATGTCCTCCACACCCTGCAGGCAGCAGCACGGGCTGTCCTTGGCACACGACACAGCCTGCTGCAGCAGATCGCCTCTGGCATGACAGCTACGGCCCTTGTACACTTTGCAGCAGTGGCAGCAGCACTCCAAGTGAGACAGCACAGTTTCCGGCCGCCGCTCTGCAGGACTGAATTGTGTACTTATCGACATGTGTGTACACATTGCTGTAGGGCCCTGCAGCTGCCGTCCCAGAGGCAGGGCAGTTTAGCTGGCTGGAACAAGGCGTCCAGGAACTGGTGCATTATTCAGTTGCAGCTGCCTCTTCAGATCAAGGGGTCCCAGCAAATTGCCAGAAGGCATGGGCTCTGAAGCTTGCTGGAAAAACACATATACAAGACGCGACTGTGGCTGCCAGGAAGCGTTTGGGCTTCTCAGCATCACGCAATATCTCAGAGTACCAGCTTGCTTATCACTAGCTGTGCAGTGACCCTGACATAAACCACAAGTGCCGAGGTCCAGTCTCACCTTCACTGCCAGGAAGCGGTATGGCTCCTGAGTCTCCCTGATGCCATCAAAGAAGATGGGCAGGTAGTGGTGGTAGTCCAGCTTGGCCACATCCACCTGAACAAGCACAAAGGAGGCAGCATACATTTTGTCGCACTGTGACAAACGGCAAAAGGGCCATGCGCTGGGGCAAGTGCAATGCTTTTTGTGAAAAGCTGGAGGCAGACAGGCAGCTCTAGCAAACAACGCCATTGTCACACAGCAAACTACCAATAGGACCAGCAGCAGCCTTACCCTTCAGCATATGGCAGATTCGCCCCCAGGTCATAAGGGCCGCACCATCCCAATGTCTAAGCCGCTTCAGATCGCCCATTTGAGGGTGCCACTCACCTTCCAGCAGATCACGTTCTTCATGCCCCTGTGCTCCACGGCCACGGGCAGGTCCCCCCGCTCGTAGAAACGCCGGAAGGCTGTGTTGGGTGGGTTCTGGCGCACCTCGAAGGCCCCGGCACGTGGCGGCTGGGGCTGCCTGCGGCGGGTGGAGGGTGCTGTGGCAGGCGCCGGCGCTGCTTTGCGCCCCCCCTGCAATGCATGTGAACATGATGGTCTCAGCTGACAATCAGCATTTCCAGAAGCCACAGGCAGTGGCAATGGGGCTGCCTGCTGCAGGGGGCTGGCGCTGGCACCGTTGCTGCCCTTCACGGGGGAGCAGCCAGAGGCCAGTCACTTCAAGCTGAAGGTCACGCCGTCCCTGCGTGCAGCAGCTGGAGGTTCCTGTGACACCTTCAGGGTGAAGGTGCTGGCACTGTGCTGCCCCTGCAGCAGCACTCCAAGGGAGTGTAGGCAATTATCTCACCTGTGCTGCCTGGGTGGTGGCCATGGCTGCCCCCTTGGCCTTGATGAGGTCTCCCTCCCCCTTGCGAAGGTAGTGGTCTGGGCGTTGCTTCTCGCTGGGCAGGCTGCAAGCACCAAATGAGGGTGCATTTCCAGCTTTTGCATGCCAAAGTGAGCACCGCTAGCTGCTGGCGAGCAGAAGGGTACAGACACACTAGCAGTATTCAGCAGGGTCCACGTCTTGCTGGGCAGATTGCAGGCACCACAAAGGGGAGATATTGGATTCAGGCATGTGCCTACAAACAGCTCTTGGTCAATACACCCTGAGTCTAGCCAATGGCTGCAGTGACCGCCTTGCCTGAGACATGCGGCTGGTGCCCTGCTCACAAAGCCTTTGCCCAATGAAATGTGCTGCTTCATGGATCATGCGAAGCTAGCCCTTCCACACCTGTAGGAGCATGTGGCCTTGGACCAGGTGGGGGTGTCCTGTTTCGTGGCTGCCTCATGGGGGAACTGGGTGCCCGCACGCAGAGGGGAGTTGAGTGCCTCACTGGTGTCAAAGCACTGCAGGCAGGTGGAGAGGGACCTCAGGGAGCGACCATTGAGGCGAGCAAGTGCAGCATTGCTGCGGAATGCAGTCAACTAAGCTGCCTGCTGCAAGTGCTGGAGAGAGCAGCATGGCCAACTTGTGTCCTGCATCAGCATTAGGATCAACAGCAATGCTTGGCACTTAGGACATCAACAGCCAGCTGTAGGCGCCATGACAGAGCCTTGCTGCACTCCCTGACCTAGCAACTATTGATAGTTGCTGCCTGCATGGGCTTCCATGCAACATGCTGCCCACGGCACAAGCAGTTGTACATGCCCACCGGTGCCTGGCAGGCACCAGGACTGAACACCCCCTGGCCTCCCTCCTTAACTGCCTGACACCAAGCACCAGGCCACAGCGTACTCACCGACCCTGTGCCTGCCAGGGCTGTGTGGCGCTTGGGCTTCCCGGCCAGCTTCACGGCGCGGTATTGACTGGTGAACAGGGAGCCCGCAACATCTGGGAGGTCACTCATCTGCAGCAGCCAGGGACCAGGCAGTTAGTGGCAGGCAGGCGGCACTTCATGTGCAGGAGGGGTCCAGCGTCCTCAGGACAATCCATCTGCAGGGCAGGGGCAGGAATATTGTGGCAACTTTCCAAGCATGCAGCAGCAGCTGTCCAGGGTTGCCACTCAGTTGCAGGTCACGAAACAGGCCGTTTTGATGAGTAGCATCTGAGGAGCAGGTGATGAGCAGCCTGCAACATCGGTCATCTGCAGAAAGAAGGGACTGCATGGCTTCTCAACCACACAGCAGCAGAAGCCGGCAGTGCGGTGTCAATATCTGCCAAAGCAAACAACAAGATAATACTGTTCAGCCATTTGTTGTTGCCTGCAATGCATCTCCACATTGCTAGCTGCATGGGCAGGCCCGGCCATACTGGCAAACATGCCCTACCTCACCTGCGCAGGTCCTCAAGCCGCGAAAGGTGTGAGCGCCAGCAGTAGATGGCCGCGAAGTGAATCCAGACAGCTGGGAGGATTGCTCGATGCACCAGAAGGCGGAACACAGCGCAGCAATGCTTGACCTAACCCTGCATTCAAACCCTGTTCCTGTTGTGGAGGGAAGAGACATGCAGACCCCTGAGTCAGCCCTGCAACAGCTGCTGCAGCAACATGGCGCCAAGCAACAGCCTCTAGCTGCGCCCATTCTGCAGCCTAGTGGTGTGCAGGCCCCTGCAGCAACTGCCAATGAGCAGCAAAACAGCCCTGGAGCTGCAGATTCAGGCAGGAAGCACGGCGGCAGCCGCAACTCTGGGCGAAGGCATGGCAGAAGGCCTTCACGGTGGCAAGATGATGATGAGGCACAGGCCTCCACCTCTGATTCAGACGCAGAGCACTGGAGCATGTCACCAATCGCGCTGCAGAGGTGCGCCAGGGTGCTGCCTGCTTGGCACCTGCCATAGGCTGCAGACACATTGGGCAGAAGCAATTGGAGGGCCTCTCAGAGTTGCAGGCTGTTAACCACAGCCACATACCTGTGGGCCTATCACTGTGGGTAACAGCATACTCTTTCAGCTGTAAACACTCTGTTCATCAGCAATGCTGCTCTTAGCTTGACAACCTGTGACCGCTGCCAATGCACAGGCCTGGTGTGGCCCCTTTGAGTCCCGTTTTTAAGGGCACCTGGCATCTGCACCTGTCTGCTCCCAGCCCAAGTTGTGTCACCCTCACCACTGCGCCTGTGCAGGCCTGACGTCCCCACATCAGCAACATATCGCCTCCTTGACACATTGTCTGGCTGCCACCACCACTGCATTAGCGGGTGAGTGCACTGAGCACTGCAGGCGCCACCACTGGACAGTCCCCATGAGCACTGCCACCACCACTGCGCTAACAGAGGTGGCCCCTGGGCTTTGACGCTGCCTGAGCTGCATGGCCCTGAAGCCCTTGGAGCTCAGTCAGCATGGTTTTCACAGACCCCTCCAGCACCTTCAAGAACCCCTGACTTGCCCTGGTGCAGCGTCCCTGTGCACAACACCTCAACTCATACAGCGCTGGCCTGACTTGTGCATCAGCTCTCCAGCAGCTTCCCAAAGCAGAACTGTCTTGCCTTCAGTGAAGCGTCAGTTTGCACAGTCATGGCAGTGCTGGCCTGCATTGCTTCCAAGGTCTCCAGGCCTTCAGCGCCAAACGTGAACCTGTTCTGCCTCAGGCAGGCCTCCCTGCCATTTTGATAAGTGTGTGAACCTGTGCGCAGGTTCTCGCTGGCTGCAGGACTGGGTGTGGGGATCCGCATGTGCTCAGATTACTTTGAGGTGGCAGGTCAGCAGGGGGCTGAATGCAGTTGTGACCTCACTGCAAAGCTTTGCTGCGGCGTCGAGTGCAGCGCTGCAGCAAAGGGCCGCAGATGGGTTGTGGCCTCCTGAACTGGATGCAGGAAATGCAGCAGTGTGATGCAGTGCTGACCTGGATGGTGAGCTCTCTCCTCACATCAGCTCGCTGCTCTTCAGGGCAGCTCTGGCGGCTGGAAGTCTATCCCTCAGGTACGTGCTGACCGGGCAGGGGCTGCTGCATGACGGTGGCAGTAGCGCAGCCATCACCTGCCTCAGCACATGGGCGAGACTTGAATGGATTGTTTGTGAGCTGCGCCATCCTGCCGCAACGTCACACCTTTGTCATGATTGCCCTCCAGCTGCAGCGCCCCTGCAGCCAGGAGGCGTGCAGGGCCCTGCACTGGCTTTCCAACTGCAGCAGGATGGCCCTGCAGCTGCAGAAGCCATGCACTTGTGGTGACAGCTCCATCCAGCACTGGCAGTATACTGGGGTCTGTCTCTGCTGCAGCTGGCGCGCATGACGTGTAGGGGCAAGTCAGCACGTGCTGTCGACAACTGCCTACATAGGCCTTGCATGTCTGCAGGTCATGCTCAAGGGAGGTGCAGAGCTGCTGTAGCATTCTGCTGTGCACCTGCTGTCAGCAGTGCCCTCCCCACAGCCAGCATTTGCATGCCTTGTGCCCTGCAGTTCTTACGCCCAGTGTGATTCAGATCCAGTGATTGGCTCACTGTGAGCCGTCCACCCACCAGCGGCCAACAAGTGCTCCTCATGCCCTGCATGCCCTGCAGGTGTTGCCCACGACGTCCAGGGACACGTCAGCGTCTTCCTGACCACACCTGGCAGCCTGATGAACATGCTCCATGTGCTGCACAAGGTGGCCATCCTGGACCAGGTGGGTCAGTTGCAACATACACTCCCCTGCTATCCTGCTGTTGGGTTGTAGTTGACGACATGCATGCCAGCAAATTTGTCCCAGCATCTTTGCCAGGCAGGTGAGGGGCTTGAATGGGCAGGTTGCACCAGCTGACAGGTCTTCCTGTGCACCTGTGGCTAGGTGAGTGCGATGCTCAGGCAGTGCAGGCAGCAACGACAGGTGCTGGGGACCTTGGCTGCGTCTGCTTACACGGGCGTGTTCAGCATGCTAAAATTCGCTTGCTGCGCAATTGCTGCGCCAGGTGGTCATATGACCAGGGCCTCTTATAGGATTGGTTAAAAGCTGGAATGGGACCACCTTACAGCAACACGCATTCATTTGGAGTGGGAGGTGCTGTTGTCCCATTCTTTCCCTCTTGTCACTCTCATCCAGATAACATGCTTGCTGGAGGTCTACAGCTCCACCCTGCCCCTGCTGGGATTGACCTGCTGCACAAGGTGGCCTTGCTGGACCAGGCCACAGATGTCGCCTCACCAGCTGTGATGCATTGCTGGCATCTGCCGCCCAAGATGGGCAGGCGGGCAGACAACTTCTCAGCTGCAGATGATGGTTCAGCAAGGGTCTGTCAGCAGACAGGGCGTCCCCTGCCAAAACCCTGAAGGGGTTGAAACAATCTGTCAGCCGCGCTGTGCATGTGCAGCAGGCTCACATCTTGTCGACGCTGCAGCCCCATGCATTGGACTGGTGCGTCTCTCACACAGACGAACTATTCATCAGCACAGACCCCACGCACCCTCACCCCTGACATTGCAGCCTTGCACAGGCCACAGGGCACCACATTGCGCAACATCAGACCGGTCCACGGGGTTCATATCTGTGATCACTGCTCTTGCGCTGCAGAGCGGCAAGGGGCACCACATCGTGCAGAAGCGCCCCCGACGGCTGGGCCCGCTGCTGGGCAGCAGGGGTGTGGTGGCCGCCTGGCCACGCGCAGCAAGCCTGCGGCACCTGCAGCAGCATGCACGTCACTACCTAAGAGGGGACACCTTTGTCGTCAGGTGATTTGTGACTGCGCACCGTCAATTGGAGAGTTTGCCTGCCGTGTGACCTGCTGTGGGACTGCATGTATTGACGCAACGCTGGCAGCATTCTGCTGGCCACATTGATGCCCATCTGGTTGCCTGGCCCCAAGCCTGGCTTTTGCTGTGTCATGGTGCTGTCACGCAAAGGCACTTGGCGCCATGACTTCACCTGCTGCCTCTGACTTGGTCCCCTGGGATCCATTGCACTGCATTGTTGCAGCTGGAGAGCATGCACTACAGATGGCTGCTTGGTTCTGGCAGGCGCTGCGCTTCCTCATCTTGCGGTGCATTGCAAACAAGATACCACTGCTGCTGCATGGGTTGTAAACCTTCTGGAAAGGTCACAGATGCGCTTGCAATGCACCCTTGCAGCGCACAGTATGTTCTCAGTCAAAGTTGTCCTGTCTGTTTGGACTGCAGCGCCACAGTGGAAGTGGTCAGGAGCTGGAGCTACCGACCTCAGGAGTCACCACCATTACAAGGCACAAGAGAAATCACCAGTGGTGGCAGTCTTGGCCCTCCAGAGCCCTACAACGATTGGGGCTATGCAGCTGAGGCCAAGGAGGCTGTGCTGGAACAGTGGCAGCAGCCCTGAATAAGCAAAACACCTTTCACTTACTGAGCATTGTCAATGACATCTCATGCCGCCCAACATTCATTGCTGAAGACCTTTGTCTACACATTTACATATGGCGGTCTGAGACTGTGCTAGGAGGTCTGTAATATATATCTCAAGACGGAGAGTGAAGGTACACCCTAATGAACAGCAGGCGGGTACTCTTTGCTGGCAGGTGCAAACTCAAACACAAGTCTGACACTTTCGCCACCCTCAACCCAGTTGCCACTGTGTGCAGCAAGCCTACCCAATGCAGGCTTCATGTTTCATTTGCGTTGTCATTGTCTTGCATGAGGATAGATTCACAGTTGTGGCATCAGCAAAAGATGAAACACTGATTTACACAGAACAGACATACACAAATGCAAGAAAACGGTGCACATCATACACATCATCGTGTTCAAGCCAAACGCAGGCACACGACGGGCACGTTTGCTTCAAGAAGACACAGCAGGGCCGGACTTTGCTTTGGTTAAAGGGTCAGAGGGCCGCAGTGCTCGTCCGAACTCCTCCCTGAATTTCTTGGAAAAGATGGCCAAAAAGGGCCACAGAACCGCCAGCTGCCACCGCTTGTCCTGGCGGAATCTGCAAGTGCCACATTGGAAATCACACTCTTTGGCACATTTTGCCCACTTATGGCACCCCTAGTGGACCAAGCAACACTACAGGCCCTTTGACTGCTCAGAAACGGCAGTGGGATCAGCATTCGGCATGACTCTTTGACTTCAGGAGGACTTGTCACGCACAAGGCAGCCTTGAGACCTGTGCTCGCCGCCACCAATTTGTACTGCCCTGCAACACCTTCCCCTAGCCTACCAGAAGTCAAAGCAATACTTGCCCTTGAAATGTGGAGGCCTGCAAATGACATGGCAGGCAGGCAGCAGTCCCCTGGTAGCATCGCAACTTTGAACGTCGCCAGCATTGCAGCAGCAGGCAGGTAGACAGCCAGCCACTGTCCTGATGGCCTTCACCCCAAAGACCAATGCTTCAGCCAGCAACACACACTCCAAGCAGCAGCGCACTGCCAACATCATCCTGCCTCTACTCTGCCAGCAGGGCCAGCATGTGAAGCAGTGACACAGTTCATGCCCTCACTGTGCCTTTGTTGCAGCCAACAAGGATGCAAGCAGCTGCATACCCAGCAAGCAGAGCATCTTCTGGCAACATGCCCGTCCCAGTACAGCCAGGGAAGGTCAAGAGTCCCTGTGGGCAAACCAGTGTGGCTCAACCTAGCTCCTCACATGCCGGCCCTGACTTGCAAATGCTGCCATCATCCAAGCAACACAAGGGCTACTGCTTCCTGCCACTCACTTGGTGGCCTGGATTCCAGCGGCAAACGCTGCCGCAACCGAAGCATAGATGCCCAGCAGAAGGGCGACCCCCAGCATCAGCCCTGTACCCAGTCCGCCGGCAAGGGCCGGTGGGTGTGCGTGATAGACAGCCTGCGGGTGGCCAAAGGGGCCATAGCTGACCGTGCTCTGGTAGCGGTAGCTGTGGAAGTCCATAGCTGGAGACTGGGAGCAGGAGGATGTCCAGGACTCCTCCCTGCAGATGACAGGGATGAGCGATGTTGGCAAAGAGGGATGCCGCCTGATGTGCCAGCAGCCACTCTGGGTGACAAGCCAAGGGGCAGGCAAACCAAGCAGCAATGCTCTAGGTAGAGGCAGACCAAAATGCCCTCTGCCACCAAAGCAAGCATGCCTGAGCTCAACCTCACCTGCGGGCCTGCCAGCCGTCAGACGCCCAAGAGGATGACCCTGCAGGCACAAATGCAGCTGGTGAGAGCCTGTGGGACCAAGTGACAGTACACCAGCACAAGCAAGACGCTTGACACTCCCATGTCTGTCAAAGGACAGTGCCACTGGCAGCAGGGTCGAGCAGCCCCACAGGGATCTGCTGGATACCGCCACATTGCTGTGGAAGTGCAGACTGGGATCAGGATGCTTTGCGCCAGTGCGGCTTCAGGAGGCTATCTGAGCTGCAATGATTGCGAGGCAACGGCTGTCGCAGTGCCTCTGCTGCGTTGCCCCAAATGCCCAAATGCAGTCATGGCTCACTGCTATTGTGGTGCGCATCCTGGTCTTGTGCACTTCTGGTCAGGGCATTCATCTGAGCCTCAGCCTGCTGCATCTGAGCCTCCATGTTTCTGACCATGGCATCCATGTCCCGGTCAATGGCATCAAACAGCGAGGCTCTGCAGGCAGTGCCATGCTGCCTCCCAGATCTGCCCCTGACCTGCAAGTGACCAGGCCTGCTGTTCAGCACATCTGCTCCTAGCCTCAAGGCCAGGGGGTAGCTCCGAAAGCAACTCCACCTTCTGGCCTCTCCCTGGCCAGCCAAGGCTGGGGAATGCCACGGGTCCTGAGTGCACACAGCTCGTCATCGTGAATGCAAATCTGGCGATGCAGCAAGAAGACACAGCAGAAGCAAATGAAATCTGTACCCACCCCTGCCTGATCCCGTTGCCAAGATGCATATCATGAGGAGGAGTGCAAACAAATGCAAGTGTGAAGGCCTCCCCTGCACTTTCAGGTTGACGAGGGATGGTGTACCTGGCTCCTCCTGCAGGCTGCCTGTGGCCAGCTCACCGTGTCCGATTGTGCAGAGTCATAATTCTATGAAGTACAGCACAGTGTTGCTCACTGTGCAGTTATGTGCACGGCCTGGATGGCCCACAGCACACCTAGCCATGCAAGCCTCACCCATGAACAGCAACCTGGCCACGCTCTGAGGCCACTTGGGCATGACATCAGGCAGCAGTCACAGGCCCGGCTTGCAGCACTTTGAACACCTGAAGCTGGGACTGGCCCAGCCTTATACCAGATGTACCCATCGACTGGTGTCTTGAACAGCGGTAAGTCCCTGGGAATGGTGAGGCACTTTGCACGCCTTCCCTGTTGCCTGGTGCTTGCTGTCAACGTGCATGCTGGCTGTCGCTGGTGTGCCCATTTCTGGTATGCCCAATGCAGGCTGCGCATCCTGTTGTCAAGCACTTAAGCTTGAGCAAGCTGCTGCCAGTGGGAGCTTGAGGCAGTGGGGTGATTGTTGCAAGCCTTCACAGTGTGCTGCCAGCTGCTGGTGACCCAGGTCAAGGCCTGCGGTGCCAACCACGGCTGGCACCCGTCTGTTTGGTACCTCTTGATATATGTTTGTCAGTGGCTGGGACAGATGCACAACTCTGGCCTGCTTCAGCAGGACATCAATCAATTTTGTGCAGCCGTGCCATAGCCCCTGCACAGAATTGGATGCAAGTCAATGCAGCAATCTGACCATGACCATGGTGTGCAAGAGGCCACCTCAATCTGTGGACTTGTAGCACCACCTCCAGGCAGAGTCTTGACATGCTCATACCCTCCCGCAGCAAAAGTTAGGTGTCATGCATGTCATACTCAGCTGCTGCCTCAGCTGCCATCAACGTGTAGTTTGGAAGGCAGTTAACTTGTAATTGAGCCCAAAGTCACAGCTGCAATAGAGGGATTGAGTGAGAATCAGCTGGCAGCTGCTGCTCTTTACAAGCATGCAGTGAGGGTGTCTTTCATGCAGTCCATGCATTCAGTCTTTCGATTTGAAACAGAAGTGTGGAAGCATAAGTTGTTATTCCATGAGGCAGCACATAAGACTGCCTGGGAGCCCCTGGTCTCAAAATCTCTTTCCAGGGAGGGACAGGCAATGGGCTGCCCTCTGCTGAGTTGTGACTGGAGGAACAGTAATGCTGCTACAGCTTATTTGTGAACTTTTGGGCTCAGCACCTCTTCTGGTGTTGTTTGCTGACATCAGCGCACCTAGCAGTGCTATGGGTGGCTGTGTGCGGTTGCTTAGTCAACCTCCTCAACTGTGGGGCCTGCACCACCGCCCCCACCCATGCCTCCCATGTCTGGCATGCCACCTGGCATGCCGCCTGGCATCCCGCCAGCACCGCCACCCTCGCCCTGGTAGGCCTTGGTTATGATGGGCTGCACGGCAGGCACATTATGTGATGTCAGTTCAGCTATTCAGATTCATGCAGTAGCTGAGGGCAAGGGCGGAAGCGCCATCTGTATTGGGATTGCACATATTGGCCGCACGGCAAACAAAGCCATGACGATGAGGAGCTCTGCACGCCAGCAGACGTCAAGCAGGGCGGCAACAAAGCTGCTTGCCCCCCTTGGTAGAGCTTGGCCATGAGGGGCCGCAGGGCAATGCAAATGGTGCAAATCAGGAGCCTGGGGAGTCAGCAGGCGCTAAGCAGGGCTGCACTGGCGTGCCCAGGTAGATACTTGTGCGTGACGGCAGGGCAGTTGTTGTGGAGAAAAACTACAAAGCTTTCTGGAAACAGCAAGCACTGACTGTGCTCGAGCTGGGCTGCAGGCCAGAGTAGGCCCAGCGGAAAGTGACCAGAAAGGTATTGCAGAGTTGTGTTGAGGTCAGTGGGTGCTGCTGCACGTGACTGACATGTAAGCACTGGCTGGGGCTACACGGGCCACTCATTAGGAACCAGAGCCCAACCAACTCACATTGATGACTTGCTCAAGCTCCTTCTGCTTGTCCTCGAGCTCGTCGACCTCAGCCAGCTGGTTGCTGTCCAGCCAGTTCAGAGTCTCCTGTACAGCCTTCTCTGCCCGCTCCTTGTCCTCTGGGGACAGCTTGCCACCCACCTGCACAAGTGGTAGGAGATAGGTTGTTCAGGGCACTGATACACTTCCTGGCATGTTACCTGAGCGCTGCCTGCACCAGCCCAGGTGGACGTTGGCCAGCTGCTGCAGGTGCTGCAATGGGGCAATGACAACAAGCAAAGCACAGGCAAGCCCACAGGGTGGCTGAAGCATCACGACTCTGGACGCACACACCAACCCCTCAGAGAAACCCTGCACTGCAGCAGCTGTGTGCGATGCCAGCCCTGTGCCAGCCACCCTGTGGTCACCTCCTGTGCAAGCAGACATGCACCCAGCATGAGGCGCTGCTTCATCCAGGTCCTGTGAGGCTCAAGACACCGACAAGTGCGAAGCCGGCCCACAGCTAGAGTAGTAAGCTTGTGGTGCTCGCCTTCTCATATGTGAGGTGTTGCACACATCCACTCCCATCCACCCAGACCATTCAGGAGCTCAGACGAGGGCTAACCCCAAGGGCAGGCTGCTGTGCTCACCTTCTCATCACGCAGGCTGTTGCGCACTTGGAAGGCGTAGTTCTCCAGCCCATTCTTGGCCTCGACACGCCGCTTGACCTGCAAATAAGCACCAACGTTGGGAACTCAAGTGCGGATGCTGGCTGAGATGGCAACAGTACTGCCACTCAAAGATGTGGAGGCGATCTGAGAACTCAAGGAGTGTAGGTGACCAGAACAGCGCCAAGCAACAGAAACAAGCCACTGCCTTCCATGCCTTGCTGAGAACACATTAAACACATCAGTCATCAAAGTGTGCCAAGTGCAGGCCCCTGATTACCAAACCCAGTGCATCAGAGATGAAGTACAAGCAGTTTGTACTCCAAAGTGTTCTGCCCAGCTGCTCGTCATCCCAATCGGCTGTTCTTTCCAACCCAGTGCCTGGAGCAGACAGCAGGTCGCCAGCACCATGACCTCGGCATGCCCACCTGCTCGTCCTGCGCCTTGTACTTCTCAGCGTCACTGACCATCTTTTCAATGTCCTCCTTTGTGAGGCGGCCCTTCTCATTGGTGATGGTGATGTGCCCCTTCTTGCCTGCAGGCATGGTTGAGCATGGGCAAATGGGGGCAGCCCAACCAGCGACCAGGGGTGTGGTACAGCTTGGACACAGGCAGAGGCAACCACAAGCACAGCTTGAGAGCAGGAGCAGGCATGGCAGGCAGCGGAGTTGGGTTGTGTGGCATCACTGAAAGTGCTGAACTTGTTGCGCCCCAACCAGTGACAGTGGTCTACTCTGAGAAAGGGAGGACGAGCTGTTGAGGCTTTGTCACTGTAAGCCGCACCCTGGGTCCAAGCAGCAGTACATGTCAGCAGCAGCCTTACCTGACGTCTTGTCCTCAGCTGTGACATTTAGGATGCCGTTGGCGTCCACATCGAATGCCACGTTGATCTGTGGCACCCCACGGGGTGCAGGAGGGATCCCCGACAGCTCAAATTTGCCCAGCAGATTGTTGTCGCGAGTCATCTGACGCTCCCCCTCATAGACCTGGATCAGCACTCCTGGCTGGTTGTCGCTGTAGGTGCTGAAGGTCTGCAGCAGGAAGAGCAAGCAAAAGTGTGAGTTTGGGCTCCTATACAAGAGCAATCGTGGGGTAGCAAGAAACGCCTCTAGAGGCCTCGAGCAGCATACTGCGCTGGCTACCTAATCAGGTGCTGAGGGTCGTTAGGATACAAGAGATATGGGTCATTAAGGGCTTTGCCTGATGCAATCAGGGTGCGCCCCACACCGCAGCGCTGACACGCTCAGCATTTCTGGAGCTCACCTGCTCCTTCTTGGCTGGCACAGTCGTGTTCCTGGGGATTAGGGGCGTCATCACGCCGCCCGCGGTCTCAATGCCCAGGCTCAGGGGGGCCACGTCCAGCAGCAGCAGCTCCTGCACCTTCTCCCCGCCAGCGCCCGTCAGGATGGCCGCCTGCAGGACACATGAACTGGTCTTGCTTCAGGCTCTGGAGCAGCAAGTTCTGTTCAGGATGGCTGCCTGCAACACGCACCAATTATGGGCCACTCAGCACAAAACAGAGGAACCCAGCACTGCTTTGTGTGACTGTGTATGAGACTGGTTGGCAGCACCTGTGCCAGCGCAAGAGCGGCCCAAAAGGGCATCTGTCAAACAGTGGCCTGCAGGAAGAGCTACTGACAGCAACCCTGAGCATTTAGATGGCACAATGCCTGTCAGAGAAGCCTCTCAACAATGCGGCTCCACTAGCAATGTCTCAGCAGCTGCACCTCAACCTGGCTACTATCAGAACAGTCCCAAGAAAGAATTCTGCCCTGCTTCAGCACTGCAGCACTGCAGCAGATATGCTGCAAATCACTACCAAATAAGCTTCTGACACTTGCGGCTGCCCAGTCCCGGCATTGCAGCATGCCCTAGGTCATAACTTCCCCCTGGCAGACAGTACGATCATGCAACATGCTGGCAGCAGCTCAGGAGCGCTCTCAAGGGCGCCAGCAACAGTCAACATGCAGACAAGGGAGCTGCATGGCCTTCAACTGGGGAGCAGCACTTGGCACCTCCCCAGGCAGCGCACCTGCACTGCTGCCCCGTAAGCCACAGCCTCGTCAGGGTTGATTGACTTGCCCAGCTCCTTCCCATTGAAGAAGTCCTGGAGCATCTGCTGCACCTTGGGGATGCGGGTGGACCCGCCCACCAGCACCACGTCTGCCACGCCTGCCTTGTCAATCTTGGAGTCCTGCAGGCACGTGACAGCAGAGACGTGTCAGCACTTCGTGGCAGAGGGCAGGGCCTGACAGCAGCACCACATGTGCACAAGAGGCTTGTGGATCAGAAAAATCTGGCTGCTGGACCTCAGGCATGAGGCACACCGCACATTTCAACGACACTAGCAGCAGTATCAACAATCAGGCTGTGTGCAAGGTTTCCAGTCCTGCAGAGGAATCACTGAGCAAAGTGCCAGAGGCCAAGCTTGAACCTGCCGCTGAGTTTATGCCCTAGTGCTAAGCCGGGAATAACTGGCAACAACTTTTGTCTGTTGGGGAGCACTCCTGATGCACACATGGCAATTGCAAAGGGCCTGAGCTGTGCAAGACCCACACCTTGCACAGCTATTGCTAATGAACACTGCTATCTCCACTTTCAGCCGCTGCTGCACTTATTTTACCACTCCCATTTATCAGCGGCTGCCTCACTGCAACCAAATTGCTGTATCTTCCTGCACTCCCCACCACCCTGCAAGTGATCTGCTGACCCACCTTGAGTACCCGCTCCACAGGCTCCATGCACTTGCGGAAGAGGTCCATGCACAGCTCCTCAAAGCGCGCCCGCGACAGGGTCGTATAGAAGTCGATGCCCTCATACCTGCAACACAGCCACATCAAGATTGTCTTCAGCTGTCAGCACAGCCTGACTGAAAGCATGGGAGGCAGGTGAGGTACGAGTCCAGTACCTTCATTGGGAAACGCCATGGGGCAAAAGGACCAGAGTACCCTGGTGGGGAACCAAGCACTACATGGTACCTGCCGCCAGCGCTGTTGAGGCAGTGGCCCTGCCCACAGCCACAAATTGATGCACAGCCAGGCTGACAGACGGATGAGTGCCAGGCACCTGCTGAGTCACCCTACGCTTTTAAAAAGCTTCAGGGAAGTTTTTGGCACAGTCTCGCGGTGCAGCCCCTCCTGACGAGCAATCCTTCCCAGAAGCGTTCCTTCAAAAGCAGACTGTCCCTAGGAGCGAAGGCAACTCACAGTGAGTCCACTTCGATGGTTGTCTGCGCGCTGCTGGACAGCGCCCGTTTGGCCCTCTCCGCACTTGTGGCCAGCCGCCGCACTGCCCGAGGATTGCCTGACACATCCTTCTTGTACTTGCGCTTGAACTCCTGCAGGCAGAGTGGGTGCAGTGAGTAATGGTAAGTGGTGCCACCCCTGACCAGGGCAGCACACTAGCAGCCACAAGTCAGTCCACTTCAGACAGCTACCTTAGGGTACATAAGGGTCTTGTAGCCATGCACATGCAGTGTGTTGTGCCTGTCCCTGCAAGCGCGCGGTAGCCTGGAGGGCATTTTCTGTCTTCAAAGCTGCCTCTCAACAGGTGATGCGCAGCACAGCGCTGCACCGCACCAGCACAAATGTGTGCAGTCATCCTACTGGTAGCTTGCACCAGGCGGCGTCCACCTCTTCCAGGTGAGCTGCAGATGCTGAGGTTGCATTGAGAACTCTTGCTGGTGCATTCTTGGCGAGGACACGTGCAGGGGCTGTATCCCACTGGGACGAGATGATTTTCAACACTCAGCCCACTGCATAGCAGCTGCTTGCATGACAACACAGCAGACACATCCCCTGCCTGACCTGAATGAGGTGAGCCACCACCCTGTTGTCAAAGTCCTCTCCGCCCAGGTGGGTGTCCCCAGCCGTGGCCTTGACCTCAAAGATGCCCTCGTCAATGGTCAGCAGGCTGACGTCAAAGGTGCCGCCGCCCAGGTCAAAGATCAGGACATTGCGCTCACCCTTGCCGCCCTGCACGAAAGGGGACCTATGTCAAGCACTAGAAAGGAATGAGTGCGTGACGTCAGCAAAGAGGCAGCCCCTCTGACATCAAGGAAGGCACAAGCAGGTATCTCTTTGGCAGGCAGGCTCTGGGATGTCGAATGGACGGCAGGCTGCCTACAGACTTCAGCACAGCAGTAGGCTTAGCATCATGCACATGTTGCAGCTGATTGCAGATCAGCAGCTACAGACCCACAAATATGCATTACCAGAAGATAAAGAACAAGTCACTTACGTGAGCATCCTTCTTGTCAAGGCCATATGCAATGGCCGCGGCTGTGGGCTCATTGATGATGCGCAGCACCTCCAGGCCAGCAATGGAGCCAGCATCCTTGGTGGCCTACAGTGAGAGCATGGGTGTGGGTCAAAGGAGGAGTACAGGGCTGGGCCTGACGTACTGTGAGGCAGAAGCAGCAGCATCGACTGATGCCCTCAACCCAGAACCAGCTGCCCCATTTCAAATACATCAGCATAGCCATGGCGCTGCCTCTGAGGTATGCTTGCATGGGTCACCACCGCCCTGTAGCTCCACCTCGCCCAGACAGCATACAGCCATCCCACTGCCATGACCTTGACCGGGGCTTCGTCACAGCTGTCAAATTTCATTAGCTGACCTGGCGTTGGCTGTCATTGAAGTATGCTGGCACAGTCACCACTGCCCTGCGGCTCTCCTTGCCCAGGTAGGCCGAGGCTACTTCCTTCATCTTGCTGAGCACCATAGCGCTGATCTCCTCAGGCGCAAAGCGCTTGGTCTCGTGCTTGAACTCAACTGCAAGGGCAAGCAGGCAGGGGTCAGCAGCCAAGAACCAGAACCACTCTCTGCAAGAGGGTGCCACGACTGTTCAGCTGCAGCGGAGGAAGGCAGCGATGTTGCATGGCCGCTCTCATGGGCAAGATGATTGACACCGTGCCTCTCGCTGCTTCTGCTCAGCACCAGTCAGGCGTCAAACACGTGTGTCATGGGTGCGGTGACAGTCATGCAACGGCAGCTCAACTTGCAGGACCCTTGGGTAAACAGCATTGCGTTTGTGGGCGGGGGTGGAGAAAAATGGAGGCACATCAACACAAGGCAACTTTGCAGACAGTGTCCATTGGTGCTCTGCAGCTGACAGGCATCAGAAGGCAGGGCAGCAGGTACAGAGCTGACCCCCTGCTCAGCCAGAGCTTTCATGTGCTGGAGTCGCTTCAGGCACACGACTCACCTTCTACCATGGGCTTGTTGTCGGGCCCAGGCACAACGTTGAAGGCCCAGTGCTTCATGTCACTCTGGACCAGCGGGTCTTGAAATTTGCGCCCAATCAGACGCTTGATGTCGTGCACCGTGTTCCTGGGGTTGATGGCTGCCTGCAGCCGACAGGACAGTAATGTCAGTGCAGAGCAAGACGCGGTGCACTGCACCTTTTGGGTTTGCAGCAGACGGAGTGCAGCATGACATTCAGAGCACTGTATATTTGTTGCCGCCTACAGAGGTTTGAGCAAGTGGGAACAAGAGGGTGAGACGGTAGTGCATCATGATTTTGAAGTGCGATGCAGCCTGCATCAGTTAGAAGGTGTGAAAGTACAGTATGGGACTGTCAGGAACTTGACCTGACTGGATACAATGGCAGCCTGCAGCGATCAGATGAAAGTGCTTGACATTGGGCACCCTAGGGTGCAGCAGCGTAAGACGCAGTGTGTTGCTGGCGTTGATGGCTGCCCCCAGTGGCAGCGTGATGGGCAGGCGCTTGACAGCATGTGTTGTTTGCCTGTGGCATTCTCTGCAGCTTGCAGCAAGCAGCACTGGCCGCCTGCAAGGCAGCGCAGTCAGTCCTTCTGGAAGCCGCCGCTGAGGCAGACCCAAAAGTAGTTGGAACCTTGGTTTATAGCAGCTGGAGCAGTCCCCTTCAGCCTCAGGCCATGCCCCTCCCCTCACTGAGAGGCACCACTCCACAGGGCTGTCTTACAAAGGCAGGTCTGCAACCGCCAGCCATATGCATGCATACCTGATTCTTGGCTGCCTCCCCCACCAGGCGCTCTGTGTCTGTGAAGGCCACATATGAGGGCGTTGTCCTGCAGATGCAAGGCAGTTCAGGATGTTGGAGATCTCCTGTACTGACCCTAGTCGAGCAAGGCAGCAGCCTCTGCTGGGCAGCAGTAGCATACAGCAGGAAATGTGCAGGCCAGGCAGACCTCAGCAAGGGGTGTTAGATGGCGACAAGGCACGCACCTGTTGCCTTGCTCATTGGCTATAATCTCCACACGATCATTCTGCCACACTCCCACACAGCTGTATGTGGTGCCCAAATCAATGCCCACTGCTGGGGTATCTGCCATGATGTTTGCTGTGCTGCCTTGGAGGCCTCAAGGGTTATGCAAAGTACTTGATACGGGGATGGCGTTTGTTGCTGCCGCAGAGGTTTGTCTTGGAAGATCTCTGGGAGATTGTGCTG
Source organism: Asterochloris sp. CNOR1 (assembly GCA_963969365.1). Lineage (NCBI taxonomy): Eukaryota > Viridiplantae > Chlorophyta > Trebouxiophyceae > Trebouxiales > Trebouxiaceae > Asterochloris > Asterochloris sp. CNOR1. The sequence goes on from OZ017762.1 coordinate 1,324,250, forward strand.
ATGTGTGCTTGTTCAGGTTCACTGTTGCGTGGTTCGGGTTTGATATGAGGTGCCTTATAGGGCTTCTGGAACGTGGTCGACGCCTTAATCGAGAATACTCTACAAGCTCCTGGAAGTTTCAGGAAGGGTCAAACGTTTGACTCGCATGGTTTCAGACATCTACCCTCCTCGCTCAGCACCGGCAGGAAAGATGTGACAGGCAAAACGTTCAGCATCGGTAGCATTCAAACATCTCACCGAGCGCCAGACAGACACCTAGCGTGCGTTGGCATGTAGCTTTAGTTTCAGCAACCAACAGCGGTCATGGCCAAAAGTGCACCCTGATGCCATGCCATCGCGATACAACGCAATCTGAACATAGTACACAGGAAAAAGTTCTAAGGTTAAGGAATGCTGCTCAAAGTGGAGCTCGGCCAGCACAATGGGGTATCTCTCCTCACGGGCCCCCATAGTGGCCTGGTCCAGCCACACGTGCTGCCAGGCACCCACTGGTGTTGTAGTGCGGCAGGGGCCTCACAACTTACGCCTTTCCAGGTAGATTGAGCCATGGCATCCTGTCTCAACTAGTGTTCTTTTCACACATCCTGCTGCTCAAAAGGAGACACGAGTCCTTGGCTTCTGTGCAGCTCAAGCTGGAACAAGCACTGCTGTTGAGGTGATGAGTGGCCCAGGCAGTGCAGCCCTGGCCTGACTGCCGCAGGTGCTGCCTGGTGTGCAGGCGTCTTGGCCCACTCTGTGCATAGTGACTTCAGAAGACACCTGCTCTGCATGTGTAGATGGCAATGCTTGCAGGGTGCTGTCCCTGTTGACCAAGTGCAACACTGCAGCTCAGGCGTGCGGGCAGAGGTGTCTTGTGGTACAGAATAGTGCTGCCCATGGCACATGCTGGCCATGGCACGTGCTAGGCACTTCAAAGTAATGTGATGGTAACATCGCCCTTGATATAGTCCTTGTCTGTGCGACACAACTCCTTCAGATACACCACAGTGCTAACAAGTTCCAAGTGTGTGGACCAATGCACATGCCATGCACCTGTACACATAGAGGAGTGTAATGGCCTTGAGTCTCATGAGTGACTCAACAACCCTGCATTGTTATTGGGCCGTGAATCCTGCACAGGCCTCCCGCTTAGGTGCTCGCACAGGCTCTCTAAGGTCTGCCAGAGCACAACCCCGCTCAAAGCGTCTCATTTGCAGCACAGGCTTACTCTAAACTCCAGACACCCATGCTTGTCTGGTTCTCTCTAGCTGATAACGCCTGCGCGGCCAGAAACAGTCGCGCTGATTGCCAGACCTTACAAAATGCCCTGTGCAGGTGCTGACATGGTGGCCAGGACACCTGAAAGACTTCAAAAGGGTACGGTCAAGACATGAAGGCTGTGGGTTTACAGGCACAGATAGTGCCATGCGCTCCGCGATCTGAGGGGGTTATTACAGTCGTGCAAAGGAGAATGTTGGGGCAACTGAGGGCAGGCCAATTGGTAGGGCAACTGAGGGCAGGGCCAAATAGCATCCGAGGTCTGGGGGCAGCCTCTGCCAGAATTCACCTCCATGGGTAATGACCCTTTAAGGTAAAGCAGGGCTACAAAATAACAGAGGAGATCATGGCCAGTAGTGTATCCTGATACCACGCCGCCGCAATGAAACAAAATTGTGCATTGTGTCCTTGAGAGTAGTCTTGAGGTCATATCCAAAGTAGGGATTCATCTCATCAGTGCCTGTAAGAAGCAGATGTATGCATTGACATCAGCAGCCACAGGTCAGGCTTCTTCAGAGCACACATTGTTGTACGCTAGCTCCATTATCTGCATTGCTTCTTTGTGTTGCAGCATTTCTTGTCCAGGTCAGTGTCTGCTGCGTCCTGTTGCAGCACAAACCAAGAACATCCCAAAGCAGCTCCCCACCAGAGAAATGCTGCTCGAAGTAGAGCTCTGCCAGCACACTGAGAAGATGCCTCTCCATCAGGGCTCCCATGATGGCCTGCTCCAGCCACTCTGTATCTATATCCTGCACAGCAGGTTGACAGGCCCAGCCAGTCAGTGCCGCCGGTCTGTATCAGCAGCTGCCTCAACCGTTATGATGATTTAGCATGATGCCCTCGCCAGAGGTTGGTACGCCAGGGCGATGTGACTTGTGAGCTCTGGACTGATATTGCTGCACATGTGTATAACAGGCTCCTAGCACCAGGTAGCTGCCAGACTCAGTCTGCCTTTTGCAGCTGATCTGCAACAGGGGTGTGGCTTCTTTGTGCTGCAACAAAAGCCACTGCACATGCGTGTATGTGGCATACCAGCTGGCTCCCAACATATTACACATGAAGCTGGTAGAGTCAGTCTGAGAGCGTGCTGCTTGCTGCAACAGGAGTCCAATGCTCGAATGCAAGCTTGTCCCATGCACCTAAAATTGTTGGTGTAACAAGCATAGCAGCAGCCAACATGGCGCTGAGAGGCTGGAATCAGCAGCTGAATTGTGTTGCAGGTGGGGTCCCAGCAGCCAGACAGGCCACCCCAAGCATGCCAACCACCCGCCAGGTTGTCAGGGTTGACCTTGCTTAGCTTTGCTCTGCGATGGCCTGGCCTGATACCTCAGGTTGTGGGCCAGGTCAGCTTTTGCAGAAGGTCTGTGTGATGCAGCAGTTGCTTGGTGCAGATTGAGTGGCTGACCCCCAGCCAGCTGCCCAGCGCTCACCAGCTTGACGACCACCATGTCCCCCGGTTGCACTATTGAGCTGATGATGTTCACTGGGTTGGCTGGACTCTTGAAGTCATCACCTGCACCAGTTGTCAACTTTACTTCAAGCCAAAGCTTGGCATGAGACAGGTGACAGTCCAATCTCCTTGGTGGTGCAGCACATCAGAGCCACGCTGTGAGGGTGAGAACAGGGCAGCACAGGAGGACAGCAGCATCGCTTGATCACATAGCTAGTAAGAGGGAAAACACAGGGCTACACTGCACAGATCGGGGTGTACAAACGGTGCTATGAGTGTTTGCAGCCAGCAGTGGGGTGATGCCAATTCGAAAAGGCCTAGCATTGCAAGGGCACACAGCAGCAGAGAGCACAACACATTTACAATCCAACCCCAATTGACCCAAAGTCATCTGACTCACTAACATAGGCGTTGTAGAAGTGGAGCTTAGGCATGACATCTGGCGGCACGCTGGCCCAGAACGCTGTAGCATCCACTTGTGCTGCCTCCCAACCCCACACCTCATCAAAATCTAGCCCTCGCATGTGGTACTTGTCTGCAACAGGCAGCAGGCTGGCAATGTTGTTGGGGAGAATATGCACTTGGGGAAGGCAGAGCTACAGACAAGGCAGAACGCAATCTGTGACTGATGGGAAGGCTGTTGCAAGCAATCTAGGCTGGGCAGCTACAGCTGTGCATCTGCACAACAAAGCAGCTTCCCCAACGAGTGTCTGCCTGCAAGAGGCAACAGCAGGTCAAACTTGTAAGTAGGTTGGAGACTGGACAGGGTGTTTCGTCGCCGGTGCAGGTTTGTCATTGCTAGGTCTTGCAAGATACCAGCAACGATACGCTCCTGTGCGAGGCTTGCACCAGCCAGCCCCGAAGCATCAGCATTTCCTACACTAAGATCCATCAGGGCTGAGTGTGGCACAGCCACAACAGGTCCATGACAAGGTAAGGGCTGCTGTCTGAGTAACCTGCTCATGTCACAGGCAACGGCAGCGCTTGGGTATGCATGCAAGATGCGGCACCCCTGCATGCCCCCAGGCTCATGGACTCACCAACAAACCATGCCAGACTCGAGCCATAGCTGCCGCCGCAGCCCAGGTCCAGCAAGTACTTCTTCCCCGGGAAAATCTTGGCGGACAGGGGTGCTGACATGGGCATCGCCAGCAGGTGGGAGCGGTTCTCTATGTTGTACTCCATAAACTCTGGCGTGTAGCAGTGCGGGTGGCCAAAGGGGTGCCGCAGAAGCCCCACCTGCAGGTCAAGGCTGGGAGCTGCTCTCTGCATGTGAGGCGCAAGCATTGCTTGGGTGGGCGGGCATGTATATTGAGCTGAGCAGCCGCAGCCTGGCACTGAGGCTCTGGGGCTTACACATGAGCAGCATCAGGTGAGGGCCGCTCGGCAGCTGCATACACGCAGCAGCAGCCTGCAATGGAGGCGCATCACAGCAGCAGCCGGCATGAAGAGCCAGGACATCTTGCCCCACTGGTGATATATGGCAACCTGCTACAACCCTTCAGCATTGCCGCTCACCAGCGGCTCGACAGGCACAAACAGGGGCAGTGACCTGTGGCAGGTGTTGCTGTACTCCATGTAGCTCCAGATAGTGCTGTTGCTGGGCAGAAAGCGCAACTCATGGGCCAGGGCTGCCTGCAAATGCCGGGCAGCTCTCTGGCAAAGTGCACACGCAAGACCACTCAGACTGCAGGTTGCGATGGGCACCAGCTGATGCCTGGCAATGCTTGCTGCGGCATACTGCTTGCAGTTGCCTGCAGCACACGCAGATGTACGCTGATCAGATACTCTACATCCCTGGCTTAGGTGGTGCACGATGGCAGTAGTCAGCGCACAGCCCAGACAAGACCAAGCATTCTTTTTCTGTCACCTGCTGCACCCAGCCCCTGCCCAGGTCTGCATCCTGCTTCATGGCTTCGCAGGCGCCCTTCTGCAGGGTGTCCACATCTTGAAGCCAGCGCTGCTCCCAGTCACTGCTGTGGTATCCCTGCAGGCAGTGCACTGCTCCAACCCCAAAGCTGTGGCAGGGCGTCGCCCTTGGCATCCCTGCAGCCAGCAGCCCGGCAACCTATGGCGACCTGTGAGATGGCCAAGGGTGTCAGGCAGCAGTGGTACTGTGACATCCCCCGCAGCAGGGTGTGTCCAGGCCCTGGCACGCACCCGCCGCAGAGAGCTGCATATGCCGTACCTTGCCCCGCCCAGCCCCCTACCTCCATCTGAGCCAGTGCATGGGGTCAGCTCTACTGTGCTGAGGAAGCTGTGCTCATCTCTTGAGGCAGCATGAGGGCGTGGCACCATTATTGTCATTTGCTGCTGGACAAGATAGTTTAAACTTGCACTAAGCAAGAGCTGCCGTCAGGTGCGCCCCCGGCCCCTGCATTGCTCTGATTGCCTGACGATACGGAGGTCAGCTTCTGCAGACTGACAGCAGTCATGCACCCAGTGCTGCGACCCTCAATCAGACAGTGCAGCCCGACTATGCGCGGCTGATGTGCAGGTCTGAGCTGGCAGTCCTTGTCCTCTTGCGGCTGACTGACGTGAAATGGCCTTGTAAAATGTCAGCTGCCCCACCGTCTCACCATAAGCATCGATGCTTGCATGACGATGCAAGGCTGAGCAATGCAGACTCAGATGGCCTTCAGACCGGCATACAGTTCCCTGAAAGCGCCAATATGAGGCGCTGCTGTGCATGCTCACCCTGAACTCCAGGCATCCATGCTCATCAAGATCCTTCAAGCTGATGCCAGCGACGCTTCCCAGAATGGCAGCGCCAAGAGCTAGGCGGCGCACAGATGCATCCCAAGGAAGAGGCATGCTCTTTGTGGTGTTCCTGCAGGACCAGTCACGAGGACTTTGGTCAGCTAAATCCTTGTCACGTGCATAAGCAGATAGACTGCTGTCCACCTCACAGGATTGCCACCGTATTCCTGCGTATAGAGCTGCACTGTCGATCGCTGAAGACGCGGCGACTGCCACTGAGCTGCTGACAACGTGACCTATCAAATCTCCAAGTACGTTCATCAGAAGCTAGACTACAGTGCGATGATCGTACTTGGAGAAGTGACGGGAGCACCAGCAAAGATCGAATTGCTGCGCTCGGGCATTACAAAGTTATTTGATCAGATAATGAGCTTGTAAACTTCAGAAACGCCTGCTGGTTGTCTTGGCAATTACTTGTGAATGTTGCACTCAATGAGACCACTCTTCAACTTTCATGTTGAAAATGTTGCACATTTGCTTTCATCACCGCTCCGTGTACAATGTAGTGTCATTATAGCGTTCACCGACCCCATACATTGTCCCAGTTGCTGCCACCTTGCACAGGGGCTTTCAGCACAGATGACTGGGGTGCTGATCCCGGCAAGCCTGGCAGGTTGGCACCTGCAGGCAAGCACCCCTTGTCAGCCATGTGCAGCAACAGATGCACCCAAGACAATGCTTGCAGTGAAAGCAGCGAAGATCTTGCCAATGCAGATGTGCACGCTAGGTCAACTGCACAGCACACAAGACTAAAGATGAGAACACTGCAGCACACCAGCAGCGTCTTCTGCAACCCAAAGATACACTCACCTCCGGGTCCAGGCCTGGGCTGGCCCTCAGTGCCAGGCACAAGGTGCTGGGCTGGAGCCTTGTCCTTGGGCTTGTAGCCCAACAGGCGCAGCACAAAGCGGGCAAGCTCGCCATACAGTGAGCCAGCCCTGCAGTCATGGCATTGCACAGGCCAGTGAGCACAACAAAGATCACCAGCAGAAGTAACACAGTGCAGGGCTGTTGATGCTGTGAGTCCTGCAAGCACTACAGGGCAAAGGCCGGTCAACACATATGGAGCCCAGATTTTCTGGTCCACAGCTGGTCTGTGTCAGGCTACTGACGAGTGCTTTCCTGCTTGCCTGCAAGCGAAAGCAAGAGGCAGCTCACAACAGCAGGATGGTGCATCATATTGCACTCATGTAGCTCTTTGTTCCCAACTGCTGTGCAGGATTGTGGTCCAGGGGCAGCAGTGTACACAACCTGATGAGACTCAGGACCAACTTGCTACGAAATATGGGAACAGCCTGCCTGCCGCAGCTAGGCAACACGCAAAACATGAATGCTGCTCATGCCAGAGGCAGAGACCGAGGACATCTACTGGCCACTCAACCAACAGCTGCAGCAGCAGAAGTGCACATCATCAACGCCTCGCCAACCAGGAGCCAAGACGTCACAGACGATGCATAGCACACAGCCGCAGCCAGTGCCACACAGAGTGACGGCCAGGGCGGCTCAGAACCACAGCTGCCTTGAAAGTGAGCAGCAATTGAACAAGCCAGCCCCACAGGCAGGTACAGCAGCTTAGCCTCTCCAGTAGTGCATGCCTCCTCCAATCCTCGACGTCACAGCACAGCATCACACAAGCCATCCCTGGCAAAAAACAAGACCGACTGCAGCTCTGAGCCTTCACCTGTCCAGGAGCCGCAGCAGTGCCGACTGTCTGAAGGACTGCTCTGCTAGTCACTATGGAGGGGAGGCACCTAACATCCTGCTTACGTGTGGCACTAACTCACAACGGTCTCAAGTTGGTAGAAGCTTGCACATGCTCGACTTCTGATTCAACAGCGATTGCTTGTGTTCTTTGTGCAAAGCAAGTTCTTGCTTGGCACTAGCAACAAGTTGCTTGTGCTTACTGTCTGATCACAGGTGCCAGGCCCACCGTCAAGGCACAGCGGCTTCACCTGTCCATTAGTGGCAGCAATGTGGCAAGTAGAAGTGATCAGTGTTTGGAGAATCAGCCAGCTCAAGCAGAACTAGAGAAGTGAAGTGATCACCTGTCCAGCAGCTGCAGCAGGGCCGAGATGAAGAAGTGCACAGCGTGGGCGTTCTCGTCCACCAAGAAGGAGAGGCGCCCAAAGAAGTGCATGACCCCCCCGATGCCATGTAGCAGGTGCTGCCAGGCTGACGGGGGCTGTGGGGGAGGCGCATCAGGGTTGTGGGGGTCGTAGGGGCCTGCAGGCACACATATGCTGGATGTACATCTTCTGAGTGGGGTGAGGCAGGTCACGGCAGACTGCAAGTCCATGGGCGTTGCAGGGTCTGCAGGCGGCGAGCAGCAGACGGGCATGCAGCAGGCGCTGCCAGACCTGAAAACACAGCAGACAGCGCAGAGAATGCAGCAGACAAAAATGGTATGCTGCCATGGTGAGGGAGCAGACTGTGCAATGTCTCAAGGACTGCCGTGCAGTCAGACGCCTACTCCAGCCAGGGTGAGGTCTTGGCAGTGCAGAACAAGCTGCTGACAGCTATGTTGGTGCAGCAGAGGTTCTCTAGCAGCAGCCTGCCAGGGCAATGCTGCTCTCCAAACGTGCTTCCACACCAATGAGCGCGGAACAGTTATGAGGTGCAGCTGATCACCTGTCTTCCGCACTAGCCTGGCCATTACAAGTCCTCATGTGGGTCATCCACAGACCCCTGACAGGGTTGTCATGCACTGCAGGCCCTCCTGACTGCAGCAACAGCTGCAGCCATGCACCATGGCGATCACCTGGTGGCCCAAGGGCACCCATCTGGCCACCATACGGACTCTGGCCATAGGCCCCTCCGCCATAACCCATCCTCTGGCCGTAGGGAGATCCATAGCTGCTGCCATAGCCGCCACCCATCCCACCTGCAGCAGCAAGAGCATTGGTGACTTTGAAGGGCATTGATTTGCAGTCCCATGTTGGATGTTGGATGTGCAGGCCCAGGCTAAACCACAGCACTTTTTATGGGCCACAGGCCACAACTTTCAGGCAACAGCATGAGTGGTCCTCAGATGGGCTGTGCTGCCGAGCAGCATAGAACCCTCCCAGGAGGCAAGCACCATAAGGCACCTATAAAGCATTGACCAGCATGCATGGAGTAATTGGTGGCTGCTTGCCTGGCGTGCCGCGCTCCTGAAGATTTGGCAGCCCCACAGGAAACGCGCAGCACAAGGCAGCCCCACCCTTCATGTCTGGCAGGCTGTCCTGCTCAGCAGAGCGTCGACAGGCACCCCAGCAAGAAAGGGGCGCACACCACCTGCTGTGCAGAATGCAAGATTCAACACGCTGCTCCCCACAGCCTCCACCTACCATATGTGCTGCAGCCACAACAAGCACACTGGACATGCAGTGGGTTTTCAACGGAAGCACTGCACCCACAGGAGGGCAGCTGCTCACCAAAGCCGCTGCCTCCATACAGGCTGCTGCTGCCATAACCTGAGCCATAGCCCGTATTCATGCCATAACCGCTGCTGCCATACATGCTGGTGCTGCCATACATGCTGTTCCCACCATAGCCAGAGCCGTATGAACTGCCATAAGCGCCTGCACAGCCAGGAGAGAAACCTGAGCAACCAACCTTCTTGTACCTCTGCTGTTGTACAAGAAGCCTGAAGCCACAAATGCTTGGAGACATGACGACCCCTCTTAAAGCATGCATTGCACACACTGGCATAAGCTGAACCAGAACTTGACAAGGCACCTCTATGGATGGTATCACCAAGTGCTAGCCAGCTGTACTGACTGCTGCAGAACACTGTTCTTCATGGACACAAATGCATTGTCATGGCCCAAGCATGGGCACTCACCAGCTGCTGGCCTTCCATACATGCTGGCGCTGCCATAGCCTGGGCTGCCATACATGCTGGTGGCGCCGTAGCCTCCTGAACCATATGACCCCACGCCTGTGCTCAAGCCAGTCCCGTAGCTGCTGCCGTAGGCACCTGAAGGCATGTGCAGTGCTTGCAACAGGTGGGAGGTATCGTGCAGGAAGCAGGCTGTTGCTTCAAGCATGCAGCTGCGGCAGCCCTGTGTGCTGTGCATGGCGACTGGCTGGCCTGGCTGTGTAGAGTCTTCACTCCTTCTGCAGGTGAGGCTGGAGTGCTCTCAGCCAAACTCAACTAACTGCTCGATGCAACATCCTTGCTGCTGTGTAAATCCACAAGGGAGCGCACCTGAGGTTGAGCCGATGCTGTTGCTGGTCACGCCTTGTCGCTCCCAGGGTCTGGCTGTGGCCGGCCGGGCCAGCGCCCCTGCTGCTGGTGCTGTTGCTGCGGTGCCAGCAGCCCCTGCAGACCACATCGATGATTGTGAGCTGTAATCAGGGTGAAGCTGATGCTGGTGCAGTCCTGTCATTGACCCTGCAGGATGGCTGCAGAGTAGTCAGTGTGCAAGTGCTGTGCCCCTGTGCGGCCGGCATCCTCTCCAGCAGGTGAGTCAACATGATGTGGCAACAGAGCATGAGTAAGATCGAGCAGAAGGTTGGAGTGCTGTGGCAGGCCTGCCACCAGTCATCTGGAGGGAAGCGAGCAGCACAGGTAGCCTTCTGATTTGCAGTGCGCCTGCTGGCCCTGCAGATTGGGCGCAGAAGACCCAGCGCCCTGGCCGCTGCCGCAAATGCCAGCAGCCACTGCAAACTACTTGCAGCATCTGTGAACATTGCCTTGCGCCTCATCCGAGGGCTTGGCAATACACCTCTGCAAGCTGATGTGGCTGCGTAAAATGGCCAAGCTCCGTAACTGTGTCAGCTGCCCCTATGCGGCCCAAAGATGGGGACGCTGCATACAGCACCCACCGCCACTACTTGCTCTTGGCCTGCTGGCGGGCCACCAAGCGCGGCGAACAGCAAGGAGCAGACGGGCCAGCACGATGGGCCAGCACAATATGCGCACCTTGGGGCTGCTCCCACGGCTTGGGCTGGCCATTGCTGGCTGTGCTGGGCCCCAGGGGGCTGGCACTACTGACGCCGCTGCCACCGCTGCGCTCCCATGGCTTGGCAGGCCGTGCTGCAGGCAGGAACAGGGTGTCAGGTGTGCACCAGACTGGAGGCCAGTCCGCAGCCCAAGGTGGTGTTGCTCTGAGTGCAGGAGGACCAGACAAACAGCAACAGGACTGAGCCAAGGTCCTGATTCTGGGTTGCCTGAGGTTACACATATGCATGAGCGTCGCCACTTTGAGCTCACCTGACATGAGTCAGCAGGCCTGCAGCTGTGCTGGTGGGAGGGCTTCCCCTGCTGACTGGCACTTGTCACAGCAAAACCTAGAGGCTGCCGTGCAGCCTCAATCTGTACCTGTCAGCGACCAGTGAGACTCGTTAAACTCCTGGAGGAGAAGCCAGTTCGAGCTGAGATTCCGAGAAGACAAGTAACGGCGGACAGTGTCAAACAAGCGGTGGAGCAACACTCTTTGTCTCACTCCTGATTTACAGCTCCTTGTCAGGTGTTCTGCTCAGTCATATACTGAGTTGCTGCACATCGACTCAGACTTTCTTGAGCTCTGCCAAGATCCCTGCACATCAATTCTGCCTCACTGTTGTAAAAAGGGCTGCAGTGATAGTTGTGCCGGCAGCAGAGCTGGACAGCAGAAGTCTGGTTGGGCAACATAAGTTTCCATTTTGTGACAGGACTGACTGTCAATCTGCATGCCCACCTCCAACGACAATCCATTTGCCCAGCGATCACCATTTAGTGTGAGTCATCACAGCATCTCCTGCTGATTGTGCTGGAAAGCAATGGTACCAGGACATTTGCTGGCCTGTCCCTGACCATTATTGTGGCCCTGCAGGATCCCTCTGTCAGTGCCTATACCGGCAAGCATGGCCACAGCGTGAGCAACCTGCTGCGTCTGAATAGTTGGCCTGTGCATGCATTGCTCCAAGCGTGTATCCTCAGCCACCTTCTGTGACTTTCACCATCTAGCAGTGCCTATCTAGCAGTGCCTAAAACATCAACGGGACCGGCTCCAGAGGTGCTGCACATGGCTGCATCATGCCTGACTCTGCCTTGCACAGCCATTGAATAGGTGGTCTCCCTGCTACAGGGCAGTGGCGTGCCAGCAGCAGGGCCGTGGGGCAGTGGTGGCAATGGTGGCGCCTGGGGCTCAGGGGCTCCAGTGGTGGCTACAATTCAGGCTGACGCAGACACTGGGGTGAGGTTTGGGGCTTGACAGGGCCACAGGACAGCAAGAGCGCAGCCTCAGCGCCATTAAACTATAATGCAGACTTAATATAATCTGGGGTAGAAGTGGAATGGCCTGGCTCATGTGCTGCAGGAGGCCTGGAGCCATGGCCTCCATTGTATAATCTTCCCGTGCACTGCAGAGCGATGTCGTACTGCAGAGCAAGCTTTCTTCAGGCGGCAGCCTCAAGTTGAGGGACCTGGAATGATGACAATGGGAGCTCGCAGCCAAAGAGATTGAGCTGCTGGTGCGCCTCACATGCAGCTTCTGCCCTGCCTGCAGAGCAATCTCCCTTCAGGCAGCCCCCTCAATGTGGAGGACCTGGAAAGGCGAGAAAAGGAGCTCGCTGCAAAGGAAGCTGAGCTGCAGCGGTGGGAAGCTGACCTCAGAGCGACAGGCGGGCTGAAGCCTAAAAACAACTGGCCTGTGTGCTTCCCCATAGTCTACCTGGACATCGATGCAGAGGTGGGTCCCAGGGATGGGATGTAGCGGTGGGATGTCTCCAGCAAGGTGTCAGGCAGTTACTGACAAGGTGTCAGATCACTGGCAGCGGCCATATGTGTGGAAGGGACTATGCGCTGTTTTGGTGCATGTCAGCCATCTTGCAGGGCTTCTGGCTTGTAGTAAATGCCCTGGTGTCTGCTGGCCTCCAGAGCTCCTGGAGTCAACAGTAATCTCTTAATTGGGGTTGGACTGAGGTGGTGTACTTGCTGTAGGTGCTGGCAGATCTGCAGAGATCCTGGGCTCAGCGTAACCCTCAAGATGCGTGACACCCAAGCAGCCCTTCTGCTGCAGGTGCCAGCAGATCTACAGAGCTCTGTCCGGAAGGCTTACTGGACCTACCTGGGCATGGCCGCCTGCATGGTATGGAATTCTTTTGGGTCCCTCATGGCGCTCATCATCATAGGCAATGGCGACGGGCGCCTGACAGGTGATCTTTGGCCTGATTCTAGAGCAGTCTGACAGCAATTGTGGAATTGGCGCTGTGCCTCTTGGCGACAGCTCTGAGCGCCTGACGAGTGACCGATGGAGCACACAAACCAGACCTTTTGCCAGGGCATTTTCGCACAAGCTGTGTGGTGCTGCCTCTCGCTGTACCTTGCCCGCCTGCATATGCTCTGCACCCCACACCATGCCTGCGGTACAGCATTCCCTGGGGCTGGACCAGTGCACAGAGTTCTGCACCTCTTTGTATCCGGCAGGGAAGCCAAAGGCATGCTGCAGCCAGTGAAGCAGGGTCTAGGACACTTACTGGGGCAGGGAAGGCTATGCCCACTTGGTGCCTGCTGATGTGTCATGTTTGTGTGCAGGCTGGTTCTTGGCGATCATCTACATGGTGGCTGGCATTCCTCTTGGATGGTGGCTTTGGTGAGGACACCTAACTGACTGGTGGCTGGCATTCCTCACTGGCTGCTGATTGACAGCTGCTGCACGCACGTGCCTGTTTACCAGCAATTCCAAGGGATGGTTCTCTCGAAGAGCTGCAGCCACATCTATCAAGCTGCCGCCGGGAGCTAAGGCTTGCACAAGCTCACCCGCTGGCTGCTGTAAAGCGTGCATGGGGCCCACTTTGTGCTCACGGCTGCAAGTAGCAATTGAGATCTGGCTTCTGCTTTGTTAGCAGCAGCACCAGCAGCAGCACTTTGAGTTCTGCTGCCCAGCCTCCCGCTCTGCCTGCAGGTTCAAGCGCCTCTACAACGCCGCAAAGAAGGACAGGGCGCTCAGCTATGCAGTGTTCTTTCTGATCTTTGCAGGCAAGCCCTGACCTGATGACGCATGCCTGGCCTGTCAACGCTGCAGGTCGCTGCTGCTCATTTGTGTCCAGCAGCCCAGCCTCTGCTGCATGTTGGGCTCATGCTGGTCATGAATGCTTGCAAGCACTGATTTCTGACCAGTGTGCTGTTTCCTCTCTTGCATGAGCCCATATGTTTCTGTTTCATTGCAGTGCACTGCGCCTTTTGCGTATGGAGCGCAGTGGCGCCCCCTCTGCCTAGCGTCAACAATTGGTGAGGCCATGCAGTGCTGCGTGTGCCAAGCTTGTGGGCAGTAAGTGCGCTTGAGCTCATCTGTTGCGTGTGCAATGCAGCCCGCCAATGCACAGCTGCACCTGCAGCACAGCTGCAGTTTGGTAGCAATGCACTACAAATGTGCTGATGCTGTGCTGTGGAATTTGTTTTGGCGCTCTGCACTGTGCGAGTCATCTGCGGACTGGCAGCAACGCTTCAAAACAAGCTGATGCTGTGTGGTGTGTTCCCTGCAATGCTCAAAACCTGGACCAGCATCCACTTATTATGGTCACCATCAGTGCACCTGCTGCCTGCAGGTCCCACACAGGCTTCATCGCCTGCATCTCAGCTTTCAAGGCCAACAAGTTTGTGGGCGTGCTGTATGTGATTGGAGGGGCAGCCTGGACTGTGGAATCGCTGCTTAGCATCTGGGTACTCAAACTGGTGAGGCTGCTTGCCATGCACAGTGCAGTCCATGTTTGTGTCAGCGGGGGTGCCTAGCTATGCGCACAAGCGAGTTGAGGCCGCCTGGACATTGGACTCCCTGCTCAACTTCTGGGTTTCTAGTCTGGTGGGCAGATGCGGCAGTGACATATGATGGAATTCAGACTGTATCATTGCCGCATCTGCCCACCAGATTGAAATCCAGAAGGATTTGTGAACACGGCATTGCTTTCAAAGGCGGTTTGTTTCACCTGAGCAAAAGGTGCAGAGCTGCATTTGGGAGCTCAGGTGGGGCAGCCTGTAAACTGTGACTTGAGCCAGGGGCAGACTTGGTCAGTGTGGGAAATAAAAGCGCAGCCTGATGTGCAGCTGTGTCTGGCACCAATCTGGCTTCAACATTGAAGAGCATCTGTAATGCTCTCCGCACTCACACCATGTATGCATCCTGGACCGCTCTCTTTGATCAGGTGACAATTAAGGACATGACCGCCCAAACGCAGATATACTCAGCTTTCCGCGGAGGTGGGGGTGAGCAGCGGCTGCGCAGAGAGGTCGCCTCAACAGCAGCTCGCCATGCAGCCTCACATGTCTGAGCCTCAGCTGGCATGTGCCTGTCAGACGGCACCCAATGATCACTTGGGCCAACCCTCAGACGTGCTTCAGTTTGTGGTTCAGTTGTGGCTTTAGCAACGAGCAGCCTTTGATTTGCACCTGTTCCATACATGCTTGGCCAAAGAATCATATCTCAACCCTTGTTTGAGTGGTGTTGTAAGTAGCTGTGCCAGCTGTCAAGATTTTGACATCACAGTCAAGTGTACGTGCTGCTAGTGACATCACAATCTTGACATGATCATGGTTGAATTCAAAGCTTTGACAATGTGTGCCAGAAGGGCTTCGATATGGAGGGGGGGGCCTTGTGCATCATTGCGCCAGAACACATGCTGTGGCTTGTCTTCCACACAAGCAACTGAGAGGCAGGGGATGTGGCTATCCTGTGCACCGGCTAGGGTAGCTTGCACGATGGGTGCAGGGCGGGAAAGCCATGCAGAGGATGGCACATTAGAGGCTACATGCAGCACAAGACTGACAGGCAGTGGAGTTTGGCCAGCTGGATATGCTGTGCGTACTTCAAATTGAGTGTCCTGATGCACAACACGCAGGGGCAACATCATGCGTTCCCGCAGTCGCAGAGCTGCTGCGTTCATGAAGAGAATCTGGAAGGTGCTAACGGCCAACTGCTGCCAGAGAGCCTGAGCAGCACGCAGCTCCCCAATGATGAGCACACGAGGCGCCTGCAGCTCCAGTGTGCAGGCTGCCGTGGCGAAGTGGGTTCGCAGCTGCAGGCGGCACAGGCTGGCCTGCAGCTCTGGGCTGTGCTGCAGACGCCTAAGATCAGAGACCACATCCTCGGCTGCTGCCAGCTGCAGACGCAGGCGGCTCTCTGGCAGGTGAGTGTTTGCCTGAGCATCTGGAGCCGCACCAGCGGCAGCAATGGACGCTCTGGCCACAATGCCCAGAGCCCGTCTGAAGAGCCTGCTGCTGATAGGTGCTGTGGTAGGCGAGCTCTGTGAGGCATGCAGTGCGGCCTGCATCACAGCCGAGCACTGTGCCATGCTCTCTGCAACTGTCACAATCTGCATGCCCAACCTCAAAAAGCCCTGCAGGCAGCCTGTGTGCTGCCAAGGATTGCCGCCTTGCAGAGGCCACTCACATGCAGCGGCAACTTTCACGCCTGTGGCAGCCAGCCCACCTGCACAGCGTCATGCCCCGGCAGCATCACGGCCTGCAGCCATGTACCGACAATCGAGACCTGCGCTTCCAGGGGCATGCCCCCTGTCACAGCCACCAGCTGCAGACGTAGGAGCTGTGCCGCCTGCCTGCGCCGCTGCAGATGCATCCTCCACTGCCTGCCGCGGCTGCCACTGCCAGCGGCAGGCTTTGGTTGCAGAGACGCTGGCACCTGCTGGGAGGCAGCAGGTTGCTGTGTGCTGCTGCTGCCAGCAGCGGGGCTGCCTGCAGCGTGCTTTGACAGCAGGGCCACCGGCATCTGCCGATTGGCAGCAGGCGCCTGCGCATCGCTGCCCAAACCTTGGGGAGGCCCTGCGTCAGCACTCATGGACCATTCTGTGCGGAGTGAAGCCTGTGTTGCAGGCTGGCTTGGCGCGCCTGCCGGGCCACTGCGCTGCACCTGCCAGCGTCTCGCTGCTGCCAGGCCCAGCAGGGACTGCCTCTGCATGACAGGCTGGCGGGCTGACGACAGTGGCATTTGCTTGGCCTGCCCCTCTCCTTGTGGCTGCTGGATCAGGCCACTGCCCCGAGCCATGCCGCCAGGCATCTCAGGCGGTAGGACCAGGGCAGCTCGCAGGACTGTCAGCGGCGGTGCCAGCTCCAGCACTGCCTGCACGGCTCCAGCACTGCCTGCCGACAGGCTTTGCTGCTGCTTGCCAGGCTCAGCAGCGCCCGCAAGGCCGTTGCGCAGGCCCCTGCTGAACTCAGCCTCTGCCTGCTGCTGCTGACCCTCCAAACCCTGTCGTGCAGCCTCGCTCTGCTGTGTTCCTGCGGTAGCAGGGCCTGTCGGTTTTGAGCGGAGGTGCTGCCAGCAAAGTGCAGCAGCTGCATCGCGATAGGCAGACATGCGA
The DNA here is from genome assembly GCA_963969365.1 of Asterochloris sp. CNOR1. Lineage (NCBI taxonomy): Eukaryota > Viridiplantae > Chlorophyta > Trebouxiophyceae > Trebouxiales > Trebouxiaceae > Asterochloris > Asterochloris sp. CNOR1. The sequence goes on from OZ017762.1 coordinate 1,340,997, forward strand.
TGGCGCGCGAGAACCCCCTGGGGCCATACGCTAGCTCTGCCTGCTTCCACCGCTGTGGCTCCTGCTGAGGTGTCCCCTGCAGTCAATTGGGAGTTGTCAGACAGCACTAGCCGCCACTGGCTGCACAGCATACACATACATCAGGCAAGCACCATCCAGCTGAAAATTGCCGCTGTGGCCTGTCTGCTGCTGTCCCCTGCAGGCAACACATCCCGTCAACCAGCAGCAGGAGGGGTTGTGGCCATGAGCAGCCCGCTCATGGCCATCCTGTCTGATTGGTCTGCTGCGGCTCCACCTGTAGTCTGCCCTGCAGTCAATGCCAAACATCTGATCAGGAGCAGTGCCGGGAGGTGAGAGCAGCAGCACCCAATCAAGGAATTCAGCTTGTCCCTCTCGCTGTCGCTGCGGGTCATGAAGGACCTCTGATCAGACACGAAGTGGCTGCTCAGCGGATGCGGCTATGCAGCTGGCACGCCTGCAGGCCAAGCCTTTGAATGGAGCAGCATGGCATTCAGCGTACCCAGCTACAGCAGCTCAAACTGCAGCTGTAGCCCTCCTGTCAGCTCTCTAGAGACTGCAAGCGCAAGCCTGTATACAACAGCAACAGCTAGGAGCACAATATAGCGGACACGGCTGAGCCTGCTGGCGTCGAGAGTGGCGACCATGCCCATGCAGCACAGGGAGTCCGCAGCAGCAAAATCTGTGCCATGTACTGCCAGGCTGCAGAACATTGCCAGGCCGAAGAAAATACCCACCTGCTGCTTCAGTCTGCTCCAGGCCACCTGCTGCATCCAGCACTACATGGTGGCCCAGATGTGCATACCTGCACAACAAATGGTGAGTGAGACATGCTTGGTCACATTGACAAGTACCACAAGAGGAGCACAGAGCAGGGCACTTGAAAGGGACAAAGGCAGAAAGCAAGGCAGCAGCCTCTACCCTTGTGCATCAGCACAAAGGCATTCATGATAGCTCAGGCACTACACTGCTGGCATGGCCTAGGCTGACCTCTAGACAAGGACAACCAGACATACCAGATGGCGGACTCGTTCCTCACGCAAAGATGTCGGCCCACAAGCAACGATGCTCATCTTGGGCCATCGACAACAGCAGGATGCAGCTTGCCAGCAGTGAGGAGCAGCGTCATACTGCTACAACCGACCCACGACACTCCAAGTGCCTGCCCCTGTTGTGCTTAGCATTGCTGTCCTTGGCCAGGTCGCCCCCCTTAGCTTGCCCACAGCAGGATGAACCAGCATGCAACACCCTGCTGCAAGCCTGTATCAAGGCCTGCACAATGCACCCCTTTTGCCCTCCGTGTGCATGGCATCGCTGACCTGGGCCATGATGCCCTCCAGGGCAGCAGTTTGCTGGCGGCCCCCCACAGCGAGGCGCCCCAGGCTTGCCCAGCCCGGCCTTGCACTGACGGTTGGTTTTGAGCGTCCATGGAGGCGGCTATCTCCAAGGTGGTGCTCTTTGCTGCATCCTGATTTTCAGCCTTGGTGGCCTGGACCAGCGCTGAGCCCAGATTATCAGAGACTGGGTCTGGCGTGCTGCTCTCAAGTTGGGCAGTGCTGGCTGCCGCATTGGAATTCACTGAGGATGCAGCTGTGTTTGTTCCCCTAGGACAACTTAGCACCTTCCACAGCTGCTGTACTCTGCTGGGAGGGGCCAGCTTCTCGGGGCTGACTGGGACAGTGTGGCCTGTCGACTGGGGCTCCCTGTGTTCCTGTCCTGAGAGGTAAGCTACCTCGGCCTTGGGCTGGCCAGCCTGCTGCTGTGCACCGGTCTGAGGCTGGCTGGGGGCAGCCTGGTCCCCTGCAGCTGCCTCTGTTGCCTCCACGGCTCGGGAGGTGGGTGCAGCCAGCAGGCGGGGCACAATGTCACCTGCGGCGGGATTGGCGGCTATGTCAGCCACCGTGCACAGTTGGCATCCAAAACAGTAGCAGGCTGTTTAACCTGCAGCAGAGTTGGCGCCCATGTCGAGCCCCCTGCCTTAGCCAGGGTCACCTTGCACAAAGGTGAGTAGCAGGCCGATCAGACAGCATGTCTGTCAACTCGTGCCATCAGTCGGCAGAGCAGTTTGCCTGTACTCATGTGCAAGCTACTGCGGAGAGGGATCTCTCATGGATTGCCAGTCAAAGCCAGGAGTTCCGGCTTGACTTCCCATGCACAGGATCGCCCTGTGCTTGGGCTAGAATCAGACTGCTTGCTGGCACACTGACCTGAGTGGAACAGACATCACAGACCAGGGCCCATGGCCTAACAGGCTAATGTGTCCACAGCGACGCAACAGCATACAGCTGCCACTGTGTATGATAGAACATGTCTGGCCACGCAATCCCCTGCATGAGTTTTATGCAGGGACGTGTGCAGTATTGGACTCAGCCAACTCTCCCACCTGCCAGAGTATAGAAAAGAATGTGGTCCTGCCACCCTGCCTCTGCCACTGCGGCTGCCAGGGCTGCGTCCCCGACTGCAGGTGTGCCAAAGCAGATACAGCGCAGGCCTGCGGCACCTGGCGGGAGGCTGCTGCTGTGCAGCAGGCGCAGCATGCACAGCAGGGCCACCGCGCCGCCGAGGGAGTGACCTGCAGAGGTTGGTGGAGGCTGCTTGCGGTCTTGCTTTGTGGGGATGCAGCATGCACAGCAGGGCGACCATGCTGCCCAGGGAGTGCCCTGTTTTACGCCAGAATGAATGCTTCCCATGCAAAACCCGGCACGTATGCACAGCAGCTGCCCAGGGAGAGACCTGCAGGGGCAGCAGGGGAGGCTGGCAGCCTGAGGTACGGCATGAATTCAAGCAAGGGTCTGTCATCAAGCTTTGCCCAACCCTTGCCCGTAAGGGTGCAGGTGAGGGTGGTCAGCAGGTGTGCGCACTGCTGTAGAGCTTCACTGAACCAAGCAGCAAGATCACTCGCACGTTGTAATGCTGGTGCGCTGCAGCCAGTGGAAAGGAGCTAGGCGGCCCTGAACCACAGGGAGCCAAACACACCATGTAACCACTGCTTCCTGCATTCAGTTGGCTGGTATCAAGTGCAGAAGGGGCTTACACAAGGCCCCCCTTGCAACTTGGCACTCTGCATCTGCAGGGCATAAAATGCCTGCTCAGCACACAGGATGAGCGCATTCCCCCAGCAAGCCGGTGTTTGCAGCAGCGCCTCCGCAACATAGTTTGCACGCGCAAGAGATGGAAGCCGCTCTCACCGCACAAGATGAGCGCGTGCCCCTGGCGACCCGCTTGTTGCAGCAGCACTTCTGCAGGGACGCTGCGAGCGCGCTGCAGGAAGCCACGATGGGCCAGGGGCCCTGCCTGCAGCGCAGCAGGAGGTGTGATGGTGCTTGTTGGCTTTCACTTGTCTGCAGGTGCTGGGATGCTGGGGCATTGCGGGTTTGCTGCAGGTACACCCGGTGGGCCAATGAGCCCACCTGCAGTGCAGGCACACCTGTGGCTCCCCAGCTGCCAAGCACTGGTTACTCAGCTTCTGTCCCCTGCTGAGCCATTGTTTCATGTGATGGGCTTGCACTGGGCTGCCCTGCCTCTGTCACACTGCTGCAGCCACACTTGTAACGTGTCACCTATCACTACTCCAGGGCTCAGGCTGACCGTGCGTACACCTTCCATCAATCAGCCACGTTAGTCCCTTGGCAAGCATGCGCTCATTATATGCTGCCAGGCTCAGGCCACCCCATCCCCAGGATTGCGCCCTGCAAGCCCTTCTGCTTACTATCATTAGCAAGTTGTTGCTAAAATCTGCAAAAATGCTGGTGCAGACCTCACAAAGATCACGCTCCCTTTTCTGACCTGCGCAGCGCCCCTCCCACTATTCCCCTCAGCCTACCACTGGCTCTCCCATTCATCTCCAGGCCCACGTTGGCGTCTGCCAGGCAGCGTATGCAGCTTCCCTCACATCAGTCGCCGACAGTTTTGCACCAGGCAGCCTTGGCCCACACCTGTGCAGCACCGTCTTTGGGCTTGGCGTCAGCCTGCCACAGGCTCTCCTGGCCCCAGTTGGCATCTGCCAGGATGTCGCGGAGTACCTTGGTGCCCATCAGTGCACAGTACAGATTGCCGGCTGCATCCCTGCCCAACAGGAACCTGCAGGGTGGTAGGGCAGGTGGTTTGTTGGCAGGACTGCATCTGCTGTCATGAGCTAAGCATATTGCTAGGTGGTGCACCAACTGAGCTCCTTGCCTACCTCTGGTGCACATGTGGCAGCGTGGACTGCACCTGCTGCAGCGTGCACAGCCCAGGAGGGAAGCCCTGCTGGAAGGTGCTGGCTGCCTGGGCTGCATACTCCTGCCCCTGCTCAGCTGCCTTGTACGCGCACTCGCTGAGAATCAAGGCATTCAGCGTCATCTGCGCAGCGGCATCGCGGGTGACTGCCATGCCATCTTTATACAGATTGGTCAAGTTTAGAGCCTCCGGCTGCCTGTGGACTCAAGCAGATCAGGCATGTATGAGTGCTCCATCAATAAGCTTGGCGTGCCCTACCTGCAGCTGTGTGCGTGAGGCAATGCCAAATGCATCAAGGAGCTCTTTTGGGACAAAATACTCTGCTGAAGATTCCTGGAGGGCTTGGGGATTCCTGCCCAAGGCACGTCTGGCAAGATCCACAAGATTGAGCCTCTGCATGGCATGCCTGTCCTATGCCCGTGCCTTATGTCCAAAGTCCATCCAGGTGCATAACTGCCTGCAAAGGTGGCGTCACAGCAGCTGTCGAAACGGTCAAAGGCCTGCTGGCACTTGCATTCTTGGCTGCACTCAAAAAGCAATAACATTCCAAACAAGCGATTGAAAGACGATGTGGCCACCTAGCGTGGCATAAAATGCAATGACACTGCAGTAGAAAAGCTGCTGATCACTTATGTGCTGCCTTATCAGCTTTTGACTGCTCTTTCCTCCTCAGGATCTCCTCCTCCTCTTCCTCAATCTACACAGAAAGCAGAGTTGGTCAAGACGGGAGCCTACATGGTGTTCTGTGGAAAGTGCGTGAGAGGAGCACCTGCAAAGCATGTTTGTGCACTCCCAACTTGGGTCACAAGCCCTGCCCAGGGGAAGACTGCAACACAAGACACATGATTCAAGCAGGAGAAGCTGCCTTGGTAAGTGCCGCAGGCTTAAAGGAGGTGTTGCAGGAGGCCTGCATTGGTGCACGGCACTGCATTATGTCAGTGCTGCAGAGGCAGCAAGCTAAGTTAATGCATGGCAGGCCAGTGGCCCATGCTGAAGAGCGGGAGACCTCTCAGCTGCTGCCCTGTCTGCTGCATGCACCTCAGCCCTCTGACTCAGGGTGTACAGGCAGTCCAGGAGCACAGGTGGGGCATGAGCTGCCCAGGCCAGCTCCCTGCTTTTCATCATGTGAGCCTGGCTACAGGGTACCATGCATGAGACAGTCAGGCTAAGCTGCACCGCCTCTGTGCATGTAAAACACCACTGCTGCGTCAATGACACAAGAATAGAATTGGTGCATATTGCCAATCTGCAGTCATTGCTGCTGCCTCCAGAACAAGATCTAGTCCCCTGTGAAGCGACCCCTTGCTGCTGCCCAGCCACCTCCTGTCCTGCCAAAGTAACAGTTCTCCCTTGAGCTGAACAGCAGGCCACGCCTGACTGCTAACTGTTGCTGCCCCTGCTGAATTTAAATAAGCTGTGCAGCATGTGAGATAGTACAGCAGGCTGTACAGCATCATGTATCTCCACCTCTGCCTCCTTCTTGCCTTCTCTTTCAGCTGCAAATTGTGCTCAGTGCAATGCTTCATGTCCCAGTGCAGTGAGGCATCACCGCTGGCACCAGCTGGCATGCTCCTATTACTGAATCATGCAGTCTTACCTCTGCGTCCTTTGACTGCTTTTTGCTCAGGTCCTCGCCTGCCTTCTTGCGCTCCAGGGAGGAGGGCTGTGTGTCAGGGTTGGGCCCTTCATTGAGGAGGACGCTCTCCTGAAGCAAGCATGTCAAGCTCACCATGGGACTGCAGTACGGCAAATGGCCTGATCTGAGGAAATGCATTACACCTACCGCTGTCTTGGGGTCCTTCTCAATCTCCCCTTGGACCTTGGGATCGATCTGAACCATCTTGTGACGAGGTGTTTAAGGGAGGCAGTATTTGGTGAGGAGCTTGGATGGATAGGGCAGCAGCCAGTCTGACAGTGAGGGCCCCATGCAGTGGGGACATGAGACCTAACAAGCCTAGATGTCTGCAGCAGCATGCACCTGCCTGCAGGTATCTGCAGCTCCGATTCACAGATCCTTGACTGTGAGCGACATTGCATTGTGTTACTGGCTGTTGCTTCGCAGCCTGCTCAGCTGTTGGTGACAAGCTGAGTTGTTGTCAGGCTTCAGTGGGGACATTTCACCCCTGCAGCGCCAGCGTGACTCATGGCTGGCAACCCATGAGTGTCAGTTCAGCTGTAGTGCAGCTGGAGAAGAGCAGCTGACTTGCATTGGGCTGGTGGTGTGCATTGGGCTCTGCAACAGGAGCCACCCTGCTGATGAGGCCCACATACCACAAGTGATTACGATGAAGGCCGTACCGTCAGTCTGGCCAATGATGTTGCTGCTTCTGACACAATAGCATGCATTTGAAGCCTGATGAAGCTCAGCTGCAGCCAGTCTCTCGCCAGGATTGACACATGCAATCCCGTCACTGTCCATTTGCTGCCACCTAAAATTGCTAACAGTACTTTGTGGCCCTGTCTCCGGGTCCTCCGCCAACTTAAACAGTGGCAGTGGCTGTAGCAACATCTGGCCAGTGCTTCTGGACAGGCCAGCACTTGATGGAAACAGTATGCTGGACTTCACTGTGTTAAAAATTCCTTTTGACTGCCAGCCATACTATCGACTTGTTCCAGGTTTACATCACGCTGTGCTGTACATTTCTTCACTCACTGCAAAGGTTGGCAGGCATATGTTGTTTGATCAAGTGGCCTGTTGAGGTGTGGTGTCACTCACAAAGGCAAGCTGCGTCAAAAAAGAGGTGTGGTAGAATGCACTGTGGAGCTGTGGACACAGGGGCAACAGAGCGAGCAGTTTGAAAGACTGGGGTGAGGCACGACAAGAAGTGCCAGCTGAAGCTCTCAGGAGCAGAAGCAAAAGTCTCCCTTGAGAAGTGTTCGGAGTCCAAAAAGGGGGAAGAGGGGGGGTGGGGGGGTGAGCTTCTACATCTGGGTTGCCTCGCCCAGCTTGGGGTCAGGCACAGCGCCCAACTTGGGGTCGGCAACCTGCAGCAGGAGATTGGCTGGTTTGTGACCAGAGGCAGTGCTTCAGCTGACCCAGTCCTGAGGCCTGCACTTGTTGGGAGGCCTGCTTTCGAAGGCAATGCAGCAAGCAGATGCAGTGAAAGCAAGCGCAGGAGGGGAGGCACGGCGGCCGTTAAGCAGTGTGGAGTGAGTGCACACCTGTGTGGTGACAGGCCGGCCGCCAGTCAGCTCGGTGGCTCCCATGCCGGCGCCCAGGAGGTCGCCCTTGCGGAAGGCGATGCGCTGCTCAGGGGTCATGATCACGCGGGACCAGAACCAGTGCTTCCTGCAGGGCAAGGAAGGTCGCTGGTGCAGAAGGGGCTGCACCTGAGGTCTGCTGCGGGAAGCTGTGCAAGAGAGATACCTGGATTTTGCTGCAGGAAGCTGTGCAGAATGGACAAACTGCTGCAGCCATCTTCCAAAAGCGCATGAGCAGCCCTCACTATGATTGTGAGCCGGTGCAGCACATCAAGCTGACAAGCAGAAGACGCGGCTTGGCCAGGGCATGTTGCTGCAGTACACAGTCAAAAATGCAAGGCTTCCAACAGCAGTATCTGCTGATGCAGCAGTGTGTGCTGCATGCAGCCCATCCTCTGCTGTTTCCAGACCACAAGCCTACCTCCACACAAAGCCCATCTCCTCCACTGGCACTCCCTTGGTCTCGGGCAGGAAGAACATGGCGTACAGGGTCATGACAGCCACCCAGAAGGCAAAGAAGATGTAGGTGCCAAACTCCAGGTGGCACAGCATGGTCAGGTAGACTTGGCCAATGACAAAGGAGAAAATGAAGTTGACAGAGGTGGTGATGGCCTGCAGAGCCAGGCAGCAGGGGTATTGAGTCCAAGGTGAGACGAAACAGGTGACGCAGGTCAGGGTGATGAACAATATGTGGCAGGCTGCATGATGCAGCCTGGGAAGGCATGAGGCGCAGGTACAGCAACCAACTGTGGTCTCGCACAGGAGCAACAGATCTGGCGAGCCGGGAAATGTGGAGCAGGCTGCACTCTGCTGCACCTCAGGCCATGGTGTGCAGGCGCAGCAGCACACACAGCCATGCAGCGAGGCGGCATTATGAACAGTAAGCAACCGCAAGTGCTGGCTGCGGCCACCTCTGAATATATCTAACCTGGCCCAGGGATCGGGTCTCGATGTTGTGGAACTCTGAAGGCACCAGCCAGCCGAGGGGGCCCCATGACCAGGCAAAGCCCGCAGTGAAGAGGCACTCGAAAGCCAGGATGGCACCAGCAGGCCCACTGGGGATGTTGCCAGTGTGCTTGTTGAAGGAGGCCCCCATGACAGCGGCCACCACGACGAAGCAGATGAACATCTGAGTGCCACCCTCGAGGAAGAGAGCCTTGCGACCAATCCTGCACGTGGGGCAGCAGTGATGAGCTGGGGGCTGACAGGCTGGGGCTCACACAAGCAGGCAGCGCAGTGGGGGACAGCTTGAGCAGGTCTGTCCCGCTCTGTGCACATGGGCTTTAGTAAGATTGTTTTTACAAATGGCTTGTCAGCGCGGAGCAGCATTAGTCGATGGCAATCTGCCACTGTGCACCGCAAGGGCACTCCAAGCAGGAGCATGCAGCACAACCGCCAAGTGCCCCACCTGTCAACCAGCACGATGGCTGCAATGGTGGACCCCACGTTGACAGCACCAATGATGGCTGTGTTGAGCAGGGCGGAGTTCTGGCCAGCGCCCAGCACCACAAAGAGCTGGCTGGCATAGAACATGATGGTGTTGATGCCGGTGAACTGCTGGAAGAAGGGGATCAGGACTGCAAGGGCAGGGGCAGGCAGGGGGTCAGCAGCAGAGCGCATCATGTGGGGAGTGGATGGCGGCTGGGGCTTGGCAGGGTTCCATGCCAGAGCAGGCAGTGTCTGCCAGTCAGCAAGGTCTGTTGCTGGTGCTGACCAGAAGGAGAGCGGCTGGTGCAAGACGAAGCACAGCCAATCAACTTATTGGCAGGTGCTCTGCATGAGCCCCAGTGCACAGACATGACAAGACTGGGTCCACCGGCAATATTGACACAAGGCAATTTTGCTCTCACCTGAGCCGACCAGGACAGGACGGTACTTCTGTGTGAACAGCACCTTCCACTTGCCGGCCAAGGCGTGGGAGATGTCGCAGGCCTCCAGGATGTCATCGTACTCGGCATCCACGTTGGGGGTGCCACGCACCTTCTCTAGGACCTGCAGGGCATGGTTTTGTTTGAAGTGGTGAGTGAATGCATGTTGAATAGGTCATCTGGATGGGCAGTGTGCAGGGCAAGAGGTGGAACTCAGCGTGGGAAAGGCTTACATTAGGCATTTCACATGTGCTCTACAGGATGCAGAGGTGCGACTTCCTTTCGTCATAAACAATGCACCTCATGGCAGGCGGTCCTGCATAGGCCAGGCACACAGCAGCAGAACAGGTCCTCCACCCACCTGGCGAGCCTTCTTGGTGTGGCCACGGTGGGCCAGGGAGTTGGGGGTGTCGGGCAGCAGCAGGGAGCCCAGGAAGAGGATGAGGGCGGGGACGATGGCCAAGCCCACGGACAGCCTCCAGCCGTGGGGGTGCATGTGCTGGGTGCCATAGTTGATCCACTGTGCAACCCAGATACCTGCAGGACAGGGGAGGCACGGCAGGTTGAGCGATGCTAACAGCACCACACCAAGCAGAAAGTATCAGGACTGGCAGTGTAACCTGGGCCCACAGGGCCGCCATGCCAAGCAAATCGTGCACAAGCAGGGTGGGCACAAAGTGCCCTGCACATCGTGCACAAGCAATGTGGAGAGAGCAGGGCTGCCAGGCTGCTAAGCTCAACTTAGCTGTGGCCATGAAGCCCTAGTGCAGCTCTGAGCCCGGAACCAGGTAACTCACCAATGGTGGTGGCCATCTGGAACATGATGTTGAGGGTTCCACGCACATGGGGAGGGGCAATCTCAGACAGGTACAGGGGGACTGCCTGGTTAGCAAAGCCCACACCCCAGCCCAGCATGACACGACCGATGACCAACATGGCCAGGTCCTGCAGCACAGAAGGGGCTGGGAAGTCAACACAAAAGTGCTGCCTCACAACTGCAAAGGGTGGCAGGGTGTCGTGGCTAGCCAACAACGTCTGCACTGCACGGCTTGGTGGTATCAAAGTGGCCAGCAGCAGCACGTGATTACCATCATGTGTCCCAGCCACATCAGTGCTTCCACACAGCTGCGCAGGCAGGGGTTGGCTGGCTAAGTAGAAGGACTGTCAGCACCATCCAGCCAAAGCCACATGCCCCACCTGGGCGAAGGCGCAGAGGATGGCTCCAATGCAGAAGGCGGCCCCTCCAATGAGCATGGTGATCTTGCGGCCCTTGCGCTTGTTGACAATACCAGCGAGGATGGAGAAGAAGGCACCTGCAGGGGCCAGGCGGGAGGAGTCAGTGGGGAGGACACAGCAGCAGCCTTCAAAGCTAATGAGCACGGCAGCAGTGGCTGGGTATGCGTGGCAGGGCCCACTGATGCCAGCCGAGGAGGTCATCAAAGTGGCTAGGCACATGCTGCAGGGCCCAGTAATGTCAAACCCTTGAACAGGTGCTGGTGGGCATGCAGGCAAACAAGTGGCAGGGGCCACCAGCGCTATCAGCAGCACCCTCATGGCAGCTTTCAGGTAGGACAGAGGGCACCTTTATCAGATTCAGCGCTGCTCAGCTCAGGTTGACCAACTTCAGATTCTACAAGTCTGCAGGACATGCTGTGTGCAAGCCCAACTGCCAGACCAGCTCAGCATGCCACCAGACCCAACTCTGGCGCCTTGTACTGGCTAAAGCATGTAGCCTCACCAGACAGGAAGAGGGTAGAGGTGAAGGCAGACAGCTTCTGGCTGTCAAAGCTGCAGTAGGGGTCAACGCTCTTGGTCTGCTGGGCCCGCAGCACGTCAGGGAAAAACTTCTCAAGGAAGTCTGGCATGGCTGTGACGCCACCGGTGACACCCTGCAGCCGTTGCAACGAGGGTGTGAGTGGCCAGCATGCAGAGCAAGTATAGACGCAGCAGACGCGGCAACCTTGGGCATTCCAAGCCCAGACTGCACGGTTATGCAGCCCACATGCCAGGAGGGCCACCAGTCAGTCAAATTACTCACCAAGTCATAGCCAAAGAGGAGTCCTCCAGATGATGCAATCAAGGCCACGATGATGACATAAAAGGTTGTCTGCAGGCAGCACGCACAGTTGCTCAGAGACTCTGACCCAAACTCAAATGAGTGTGCAAAACAAGGGTGCAGGCAGCAGGTGGCCTCAAGCTGTCAGCTGGACCAACAACACTTGCTGGGTCTGGACTGACAACTTGCTGGACAGTGAGCTTGGCAGCATGGCAGTCAGGCGGAGCGCTGACAGCAGTGACCTGCAGGCTGCAATGTAACAAGTTTGCTAGCATGGCAGTTGCAGGCTCACCTTTGCCTCATACTGGGCTGCCCTCCCCCCTGCAGCATGGCCAAGCAGGGTGACCACTTTGGCTTTGTCATGGGTTGCCCATGACCACTGTTGGCTGTCAACAGCATAGCAGGCCCCACGGGTTGCTGAGAAGCGGCCCAACACCGAGTTTCTTGACATTGTCTCAACAGCAGATTTTTGGCACATGACAACTAAAGTTCTGCTTGCCTGTGTTGGCCACTACCAAGCCCCCTGCCATGTCTGCTGCTGGAAGTGGCTGACTGGGGGGCTGAGTGGTGCAGGTGGTTGGATCAGATGATGAAGTCCGAGCCGAGAGGGCAAGGGCCGCGGTAAATGCTGCTGTGGCTGCCGGAGGCCTGGCTGATGTTGACCAGAGGTTGTCGTCCGAAAGGTGAGCGGTGAAAGTGAGATGTGCGCCGTTCCTTGTGCCGCAGTCAACCCTGCTTTTTCATATTTATAGCAGTTAATCTTCTCAGACTGAGTAAGCTCAATCCTGAGCTGACTCATACACCATTCGTGTGCACACTTTATGCACACGAACATGAGGCAAACAGTGTGCCCCATTGCAGGGGAGCAAGTGTGCAATTGATGGGCAGCTGCAGATAGAGTTTTCGTTGTGTGCAACAAGTGTGTGAATAGTGTGCAATAAGTGTGTGCGCTTGTGAAAGTGTGCTTCATTGTGTGTCAAACTGGCTAGGAGCCAGCAGCATGCACATGCCATGCATGGCAGCTAGCAGGGCTGCAGGCATCTGGAACAGGGAACATAAGAGACTGTCATCATAGGCTAGCGAGTTTTGATGTATAGACTGCTGACATTGCTCGGTCCAACAGCTGCTTCTGCATCTGAAAAGACGCCACGAGGATCCGTGCGCATGCGCCTAGGTATACATTGATTGCACTTAGGGGGTGGGGCTGCCTGCAGTGCAAGAGGCACCGTTGCATGTTGCTACATATGTTCAGACATTGCGCGCTGCCAGGTTCACGACATGCAAGAGGTCCAGGGTTGCCTTGACCATGCACAACAGGTGTAGGGTTGCTAACTCTCACAGTGCAGCACATACAGCCCAAGCGCTGGCGCACAGTGCTGTACAGGAGGGATACACTGATGGGCAGCACTGCAAGCTCTGGCAGAAATTCAAACCAACATCCCACCTTGCGGCCATGCAATAAGGGGCCCTCTGCCTCACTTGCATTGAGGCTCATTGCTGCCTTGTCAAATTTTGTGCTACACTGCCCTGCCGCAGGCAGAGGGCTCAGCTTTCTACGACAGACAGATGTGGGGCATTGTGAAGGCAGTACACCACATGCAGCAAACCACACCTGCAGGCAGTCTGGACACCAAGGGCTTCCAGATATAGGAGTAGCCGCCGGGTAGACAGCTGCTGTGGCATCGACAGCCCCATGATGGCGGTCACACGTCCCTACAAGGCAGTCAAACTTGTTGTTAAGCAGGGCTGAAGCAAGGCAGAGAGCTCACATGTACAGGCTCACCTTATAAACATTTCAGATTGAAAACATCTGCCCTCATGATGAATCACTTGAGCAGGGCTCTGACTGGTGTGCTGCATGAACGTGTGGTGGAGTGCATCCCTATGAATGGTTCTCTGTGACCAGGCAGCTGTTTGACTGTCCAGACAAAGGTGTGTGCTGCAGCATGGCAGGCTTGGCAGTGGTCACAGCTGCAGTCTGCTGGAGCTGTGCACTGCACCATGCCGCTATGCTGCAAGGGGCTTGGCGAGCATGAAGGACTGTTGAGGGTAAGACGTGAATGATGACAGCAAGAAGATAGTGTACGACCCTATCTGACACATGCAACCCTGCCGCCTGGTTTACAGTCAACGTCTCGGGTTATGCCGCGTGTACAGGTGAAGCTCGGCTGCTTGCTGCATCAAACAAGCTTCATTGTCACTCCCTGCATCTCTCACAGCGGTCTGCCGATGCTGCACTGAACCGGTGATCTTTGAACGACACCCCTTGTTCTGCACAGCAACGTCCAGAGCGGCATCCTCCAGCTTGTATGTGACAAGTCGTAACTGATGCATCTGGGGGCAGAGGACTAGCCCATCCCTACTTGCTCTGCCAGCTGATCTGTGCCTGATCCTGGTTGAGCATGACATGCACTGGCACAGTCTGATCACTGTGGCGTCTCAAGCCCGCCCTTGCCTGCAGGCTGGCACCACATTCACAGAGCTTCCCATGCCCACTCCCGAGGGCCTGCGCCAGGTGAGCTTTGCAGGGAGAGGCACTGATCTTTGCTGTTGGGCACCTGGCTCCCAGTCTGCGCTGCAGCCCACTGCTGGCTGGAGGCTGGACGGCTGCAGCCGCTGTGACTCTGCTCCAGTGAACACCATACCCCGTTGCCTGCAGGCTGGTGCCTCATTGACAGCGTGCACCATGCCCATTCCCAATGGCCTGCAGCAGGTGAGCTTTGCAGGGAGAGGCACTGGTCTTTGCTGTTGTTGCACCTGGCGCCCAGTCTGCGCTGCAGCCCACTGCTGGCTGGAGGCTGGACGGCTGCAGCCGTTGTGACTGTGCTCCAGTGAACACCATGCCCCGTTGCCTGTAGGCTGGTGCCTCATTGACAGCGCGCACCATGCCCATTCCCAATGGCCTGCAGCAGGTGAGCTTTGCAGGGAGAGGCACTGGTCTTTGCTGCTGGGCACCTGGCGCCCAGTCTGCGCTGCAGCCCACTGCTGGCTGGAGGTTGGTCGGCTGCAGCCATCATGAATGTGCTCGAGTGGACACCATGACCCGCTGCCTGCAGGCTGACACCGCATTCACAGCGCGCACCATGCCCATTCGCAAGAGCCTGCGCCAGGTGAACTTTGCGACAAGGGCACCGATCGTCACTGTTTGGCACCTGGCTCCCAGTCTGCGCTGCAACCCACTGCTGGCCGGAGATTGGACGGCTGCAGCCGCTGTGAACGTGCTCAACTGGACATCATGACCCGCTGCCTGCAGGCTGGCAGACTCCTCACAGAGCTTCCAATGCCCACTCCTGAGGGCCCGTGCCAGGTGAACTTTGCAACGAGGGGCACCAGGCTTTGCTGTTTGCCACCTGGCTCCTAGTCTGCGCTGCAGCCCACTGCCGACTGGAGGCTGGTCGGCTGTGCTTGGTCTCGCTATGTGCCCCTCCACAGCTGCAGCCGTTGTGAATGTGCTCGAGTGGACGCCATGACTCGTTGCCTGCAGGCTGGCAGACTCCTCAAAGAGCTTCCAATGCCCACTCCTGAGGGCCTGTGCCAGGTGAACTTTGCAGCGAGGGGCACCAGGCTTTGCTGTTTGGCACCTGGCTCCCAGTCTGCACTGCAGCTGACTGCTGGCTGGAGGCTGGTCGGTTGCAGCCGTTGTGGATTTGCTTGAGTGGACACCATAGCGCGCTGCCTGCAGGCTGACACCACATTCAAAGCGCGTACCATGCCCATTCCCAAGAGCCTGCGCCAGGTGACCTTTGCGACAGGGGCACCGATCTTTGCTGTTTGACAACTGGCTCCCAGTCTGCGCTGCAGCCCACTGCCGATTGGAGGCTGGTCGGCTGTGCTTGGTCTCGCTATGTGCACCTCCACAGCTGCAGCCGTTGTGAATGTGCTCGAGTGGACACCATGATTCGTTGCCTGCAGGCTGGCAGACTCCTCACAGAGCTTCCAATGCCCACTCCTGAGGGCCTGTGCCAGGTGAACTTTGCAGCGAGGGGCACCAGGCTTTGCTGTTTGGCACCTGGCTCCCAGTCTGCGCTGCAGCCGTCTGCCGACTGGAGGCTGGTCGGCTGTGCTTGGTCTCGCTATGTGCCCCTCCACAGCTGCAGCCGTTGTGAATGTGCTTGAGTGGACACCATAGCCCGCTGCCTGCAGGCTGACACCACATTCAAAGCGCGCACCATGCCCATTCCCAAGAGCCTGCGCCAGGTGACCTTTGCGACAGGGGCACCAATCTTTGCTGTTTGGCACCTGGCTCCCGGTCTGCGCTGCAGCTCACTGCTGGCTGGAGGCTGGTCGGCTGAACTTGGTCTCGCTATACATATGTGCACCTCCACAGCTGCAGCCGTTGTGAATGTGCTTGAGTGGACACCACAGCCCGCTGCCTGCAGGCTAACACCACATTCAAAGCGCGCACCATGCCCATTCCCAAGAGCCTGCGCCAGGTGACCTTTGCGACAGGGGCACCAATCTTTGCTGTTTGGCACCTGGCTCCCGGTCTGCGCTGCAGCTCACTGCTGGCTGGAGGCTGGTCGGCTGAACTTGGTCTCGCTATACATATGTGCACCTCCACAGCTGCAGCCGTTGTGAATGTGCTTGAGTGGACACCACAGCCCGCTGCCTGCAGGCTGACACCACATTCAAAGCGCGCACCATGCCCATTCCCAAGAGCCTGCGCCAGGTGACCTTTGCGACAGGGGCACCAATCTTTGCTGTTTGGCTCCTGGCTCCCGGTCTGCGCTGCAGCTCACTGCTGGCTGGAGGCTGGTCGGCTGAACTTGGTCTCGCTATACATATGTGCACCTCCACAGCTGCAGCCGTCGTGAATGTTCTCGAGTGGACACCATGACCCGCTACCTGCAGGCTGGCAGACCCCTCACAGAGCTTCCCATGCCCACTCCCGAGGGCCCGTGCCAGGTTAACTATGCAACGAGGGGCACCATTCTTTTGTCATTCTCAGCTGAGTCGTAGGGATGCAGCTAGGACCATTCTTTGCTTGCTTCAGTTGCTGAAGAGTTACTCTAGCTGCTGCCATAGGCATGGCAAGTCTGTTTGCCAGTAGGCAGCATTTCTACAAGCCAGTACCTGAGCAAGCAAAGTGCGGCAGCTCAGGGATACAATGCAGCTTCTCCTAGTGACTAAATCATCTGGCTGCTGCTCTGCTGCTGCAGGAGGGATGCTGTACAACCCAAGTGAAGCTACTCAAGCAGGCATGGGCGCTAACTGCATCCAGCCATGCTGCTGAAGGGGGTCCAGCATCTGCAGGGCAAGCTAATATATGAGTAAGACCACACAGACCTCATCACTTGCCAAGGCAGAGGCCTCTGCTCACACCGCTGAGGCCTGGCACAGGTTGCTGTTGTTTGTCTGCTCTTTGCAAGCCTCTGGTCGACCAAGCTGGCATGTAAACGTACAGCGTCGTGCTGTAGAATGTGGGACCAGCATATGGGTCTGTGCTGACATGGCAGGCATACCCAGCAGGTGTAACAAGGTGGCCACTGAAACAATGCAGGCTGCGGGAAGCCCTTGCAGCTGATGGTCGGGTCATGCAAGTGTGGCATGATCATGCTTTCTGGAGCCCTGTGACCATGGATGGCATGGCGCCCCTGTGCTCCCTGGGTGGACATCTGAAACCTGGTACGGGCCCTGCTGGAAGCAACATCGTCACCACGTGGGGTGCGTGAGATGTGCAAGGGAACCGCCACGAAGCACTTCACACTAAGGAGCCCCTCCTATCGCCTCAGATTGCTATACAGCTGGACAGGTACTGTGCTGGCAGCATGTGAGTGGCAGGGCAGTGGCCTCATGCAGTGACAAGGTTTTCTCTGCAAACAGCACCAGATGAGCACGAGTGATAAGTCTCAAGCATGTCAAGACCTTTGCTCTGCAGCATGCATGTGGCGGGCCCACATACTGCCTCCTGGGAAGCCTTCCACTGCTGCTCAGCTGCAGCTACCTGCAGCCACAGCTGCCTGGTCACCACGTACTGTGATTTGGCACACGACCCAGGTGTCGCATGAACCATATATAGGACTCTCCAAAAGCATTAATATCAATTTTCCATCAAAGGTGGCTTTTCAATGCCCAGTGAAATGGACAGCAGCCAGTCAATACAAACACCATAACAAGAATGCCCTGTGCTCTCTGCAAGCCACGCCAACTGCCCTGCCTGATACATAGCGCTCATGAAATGCTGCTTTTACACAGACCTGTACCTGTCAGCCTCCTGATGAGGCCCTATGCTCAGATCAAAGTGGGCAGCAGGTCACTAATATTTCTGGGGCAGACACATGAGCGCTGCGCCAGTGATGGCACACAGAGACGTGCTGGGAAACACACAGACCTGTACCTGTCAGCCTCCTGATGAGACCCTGTGCTTCGATCAGAGTGGGCAGCAGGTCACTGACAAGTCTGGGGCAGATAACTGAGCGCTGCGCCAGTGATGGCATACACAGATGTCCCCCAGCACATGTCCAGCAGGGCGACCTGCAGGGCAGTGCAGGAAGCATTAATGTGAGCTCTCCATGCCAGTAGCAGGTGCCTTCAGCAGTCAGTGCCCCACCTGCTCTCAAGTTTCCAGCAGGGCATTGCACATCTCAGGGAGTTCTGTGCAGGTGCGCATGTTTCAGTGCAGCGTGTGAGCGCTTCATGTTTGCAACAGGTGCTTAGATTATCTTCAGCAAAACCATATTTTGGTGCAAATGCAACTGCACGAGTGTGCTCGTCCAGTGCTGCCTGACCTTGGCTGTCCACCCCTGGAACATGAAGTAGTTGGTGAAGTCCACCTGCACCCATGGCACTACATCATGCCACCACCAGTCATGTGGTGGTGACGCATGAAGGATGCAGGAGCCTTGCTGGCTGTAAGGCTCAGGATGGTGCAAGCAGCATTGGGGCACTCACAATTGAGTATATAACAAAGCCCACTTGGGCAGCCTCCAGGGCATTGTTGCACATGAAGGCGGCTGCGTACGCCATACTGAGGTAGGCTAGAAAGCCTGCAGGCCTCTCTGCTGCAGGGGCATTCTGGATGGAGTTAATCACCTGCACAGGTGGGGCAGCACTGCTGGTGAAGGATGACAACAATGGCTGTGGGTGGGGTGGTGCATAAGACTTCTGGGTGGCCTCCAGGATGTGTAGGGCAGGCTGTGCTGTATGGCAGAGACAGAAGGGGCTGAATACATTGGCATACCTCACTTTGCCAAGCAATAGCAGTGCTTGCTGGCGCAGCATCATGTGCGGTGCAGACCAGGCAGCAGCTGCGGTCAAGTGATGCAGCACTGTTCCCTAAAGTGCATAGCATACAAGTAGGGCAACCCTTCGGCAGCCAGCATTGGCAGCATGCTGCACTTAAAGAGCTGCTGCACATGGGACAGCAAGTAAAGGGGCTTGAGGTGGCTCCATTGCCAGCTGCAGCACTCACGCCGAAGTAGTCAAGCCTGCAGCAGGGCAATGCTTCATCAGGTGGTGCCAGGACGCCCACCAGGCAATGGGGGCAGGCCTGCACAGGAGTGCTCAAGCAGAGCAGCTTCTGCAAAAGGTCCGCAGCCAGCGAACAGTAGGTGCTTCCCACCTGAAGATGTATTTGGCAATCACTCCAATCCATATGGCATCTGCACAACAGAGTCATTAGCTTGCATCAGCGTGTAAGGGTCTTCAGGGGTTGCAACTTGCACACCATCAGATTGTGTGACTGGCCCGCAATTGGATGAGGAGGACTGCAAACAGCAGTCGTCAGACACTCTGACCAGCAAGCTCTGCTTTGTGCAGCATCGCGGGTCACATAATCAGGTTCGAGCTTGAGAACAGCATGGAACTCGAACTACACGCTGAAACAATTGTTTCACAAGACCTAGCTGCTGCTGCTGCTGCAGACTGGCACACAAAGCGCTTGACAGTGCTGCAGCCAGTGCAGGCTCACCCAGGACGCCCAGTAGCACCAGGGCAGCCACGTAGCGCATCAAGATGCGGCCCCAGGTCTTCCTGTCCTTCAGCCTGCTGCCCAGGCTGGTGGCCTGTGCAGCTGATGAAGGTGGACCTGCACTAACGGGATGGCCAGCTCAGGGAGCGGATCAGGGGAGTACCGGCTGTCAGGTATGGCCCCAGTGCTGGATTGCTCCCGTGCGGGGCCACACATTGTCATGGCGCTGTCGAGATGCTTACCGTCATAGAGCCTCTCCCTTGGCGTTTCAGACATGGGAATAATAGGAGGCAACGTCCTACGCATGCACAGCACCACTCAAAACAAGAAACCGTAGGTTCACCATTTAGAGTCTGTTTAGCTTGCCTTCTTCTTTCCCTGCCTGGACAGGCAGACCCAGAAACCCAAGCTACATCGCTGCTCGCTGGTCTAGGTGATGTTGCATGCACAGATTGAAAAGGACGACATTGCTGCTTTAAATCGCGTGTCTGTACAGTTGGCTTGAGCTCCTGCTGGTGCCTCTGCAGGCCAGCTGAGCGCGTCCCTGCATTCCAAGCTCTCCTCTCGAAGGCAACCCTTTACATCCAAATACATTCGTGAATGCTAGGCAGAGCAGCCAAGTGTGCCCAGCAGGTCGCTTCATCAGGTGCGCTTGACATTGCAGGCGCCGCAGAACATCTAAGTCGGGGCTTTGTTGGGCCGCCTGGACTCTGTGCCTCCATGCATGACGTGCATGCATCCCCACCCCTCAGCTTGGTGAAGTCAGCTCGTGTCAAATGTCATTGGCGGCTGAGTGCCAAGGTGGCACAGTCAGCCCCCAGAGCGAAAGTGGACTTTGCCTGGCAGCTGGCGCAGGACTCGATGACTTTGCACCTGGATTTGCTCTGAGCATCTAGCATCTGCACTCAACAAGCAGAGGTCGCACAGCAGAGTTTGAGCAGCTCGCGCAGTTGTGCCTAGGTGACAAGCCGCAGTTCAGTGTCGCGCCCTGCTTGTCAGTGCTCTTACACACTTGTTGGCTTGTTGTATCCGCCTGCAGGTGCCAAAACCCTGCAGCAGCATGTCACCCAGGAGTTCACCTGCGACCAGGCGGGGCAACTGCTGCACCGGCAGATGCGCCTGCACCGCACCTCCAGCGGGCGTGGGGGCACTGCCGCCCAGGCAGCTGTTCTGATGGGTCAAGGAGGGAGCGACGGCCAGGCTGGACGCAAGCTCATCCTGCTGCCGGCTGCTGCTGTGGCGGCAGCTGCTGCAGGTGGGTGGTCTGTCCCTGAGCAGAAGTGGGTGGCCAGCTTGCTACACGTGTCGTTCCGGTGAATGAGGGTGCAGCTGCTCTGATGGGCAGTGGCAGTGCCAAGGGCCAGGGGTAAGGGTCAGGGTCGTGCAGACACAACCTGTCTTTTCCAGCCTGCTGCTGCTGTACAGGTGGCTGCTGCATATATATGCAGGCTAGTGCGTGCTGCTGCACAGTTGAAGCAGGCATTGCCATTGGAAGCTTTGGCTGCATGTTTCAGCCATCTTCTGTTGCCGCCACACTCTTTGTGTATGGTGCTCAACTCCGCCCTCAGCTGCTGCCGTTGCGGTGCACTCAACTCTTGGCTGCAGCTGCTGTGGCGGCTGAGCACGGCAACTATGGTCACACTCTGTTGCTGCATTAGCCTGTTTCTTTTGTATGCTACTACGCTGAGCCCTGCATCTGTTCCCTGCTGCAGCGGCGGCGGCAGCTCAGGCCCATCAGTCTGAGATCGAGCCCCCTCAGGCATTGGCGCTGAAGCAGCACATGGCAGAGAGCAGGTGAGGACCGCACACTGGGTAGAGGTGTGCTGATCACTGCATTTGTTGAAGACAGCCAGCGGGGAACTGCACTGTCAGCAGGAGCTGTACTGCTGAGTGCCATGCATGACTGAGAGTTGGTGGGCGGGCAGGCTGCATCTGGGGGATTCTGATTACATGTGCAGGCTGGCTGTGACATGCCTTGTCCTGCAGTGTGCTGTGTTGTCTGTGTTTCCTGACTCAGGCCTGCAGGTTGAGTCAGTCTAGGATTGCACCTCCTGCAGCATGCAACGGGGTGGCAGCGCCAGGCATACCTGACTTCACAGCCAGCTGCTGCAGCTGAGTGCAAGCAAGGCGACCCTTTGCGGCCCTGTCATTTTGTGGGCGCCAAAACAAGATGATAACAGTGAACAGCTATAGGACTCCGTGAACAGCTGCTGCACCCCAGGGTTGGATTGCAGCAGCCCTGAATATGACGTGCCCCACAAGCGTGCCCCATGCCCGCAGGTGGTTGCAGCAGCTGTCTGAGGAGGAAGGTGTGCTGGCAGTGCTGGATGCGGCCAGCATCCACAAGCACCCCCTGCTGGGGCAGGACCACATGGTGAGGCGAGGTGTGGGTCAAGCTGGCTTCTGATGCAAGGATTGAACAGAGTCCTGGCTGCTGGGCAAGCCATATGGTCAACCCAGCTGTCAAGTGGTGAACCCTGCTGGGACATTTGAACCCTGCTGACAATGGCTTCTGCTTGGCTACTGAGCGCATGCTGCCAATGTGTAGCGCAACAGTGTACTGTGGTGTCTCTTCAAGCCATGGCAGTTGCATCTACATGGACTGCTGTGCTGAAAGCCCGTCAGGCATTCCACTGTCGTGATGCAGATGATCTAGATAAGATTGTTGCAGATCTGCCTAGCGAATTCTGTCTGAACACGTCTGCATGTGTGCGCTATCAGTGGGGCACCAAATTGCATTCATTGCTGTGCCCTGTCATAAACTGCATTGTTGGTTGCACTTCGGCACAAGCCACACCTGCTCCCCCTGCACTGCAAGGCCATGCTGCAATGCATCTTGTGGTGGGCTGGGGCCTAGCCATATCCTCATTACGCTCTGCCCTGCAGTTCAGTGCCGAGCTGTAGTGCAGTGCAGAGCTGCTCTAGGCCCCAAGCTGCCTGCTGACCATGTGTTGCACTGCACCTCACAGACCCCTGCTTGTGCCCTGCCTGCAGCTTAGCGCCAAGTTGCTCCAGGGGCTCACCTGCCTCGTGCTTGCAGACAGCCTGTGTTGGGCTGCACCTCAGCAAGGCCTGTGCTCTGCCTGCAGTTCAGCGCCATGCTGCGCCAGGGCGCCCTGCGCGACATGCTGTGCTTCTATGACAGCCAGAAGCGCAAGTTCCACACCGTGCTCCAGCTGGGTCGCGAGGTCTGTGGCTTCCCCCGCATCGTGCATGGAGGCCTGACGGCTGCAATCATGGACGAAACATTTGGCTTCCTGCTGTTTGCCCTCAAGGTGAGCCACTGGGCTTGTATGTTTGATGTAGTTCACCTCATACGGATCTGAACTCCAAAGTAGCTTGGGCTCCTGCGATTCAGCCTCAGAAAAAGCCACCTGCAACCATCAAAGCTGCCTGCACACAAAGCCGCTGTCAGCCGTCCTTCTGGGCAGTCTGCCAATTACAATATATGTCAGTCTGCATCTATATGGACTGAACCTTGGCCTATCCGGCCCACCTGGATGTACGAATGTGCAGCATTCACATCCGATCTCAGCTGGCCCCGCAGGAGCACAAGCAGCTGCCCTTTTGGGGGCCAGCCTACACAGCCCACCTCGCCGTGGACTACAAGGCCAAGATCAACGCTGGCTCCACCATCCTGTGCACCTGCTCAGTTGAGAGCATGGAGGGGCGCAAGGTGTGGATGCAGGCTACCATCTCGGATGGACCCACAGGTGCGCTGCGAGCAGCTTCTTGTGCCTGTGTGCGTCTGGGCTGGGCTGTGCTGGCCACGCTGGGCTGCCATCAGCTTTGACAGCTCTACAGGTTTGTTGGCAGAGACGCTCTGTGCCACAACCTTGCAGGGCGCTTCAGCTATCAATGGGCTGCCTACGGCGCAGTCTGCCTGTTCATGAATCACCTGCTGCGCAGTCTGGCTGCTGTACATAAGCTGCTTGGAGCTCCACAGCAGACCATTGCTGCTTGGGAGCTGACTTTCATCCGGCCTGCTTTTGCAGTCCTTGGCAGCTGACACTATATGTATGACTGACCACATGTGCAGCAGCCTGCAGTAGATAGCCCTCCGGTCCCTGCAGGCAAGATCTACGCCAAGGCTAGGGCACTCTTTGTGGCTCCCAGCAGCCAGCGCCTCGCCAAGGACGTTTTCAACTATCTCAAGGATGGAATGGTGATCAAGGCCCCAGCCGCTGGCGCTTCACCCATTACTACAGGCTCTATGTAGACAATCAATGGTGGACCATAAAGATCTTGAGAATACTATTCAATTGATTGAGTTTGGCAGATTATTTGCCATTGGATTTGGTACTATTGCCTGTGCGGTGTTACGAAGCTGCACTGGCTGCTGCAAAGCCAGACTGAAGAGCCAGCTCATGGGTCTGGTGAGCTTAACGCTGAAGCTGTTGCTGTCATTGCTTGTTCAGACCATGTCTGCAAGCCTGGGATCATTCTGCAGCTGCTCTCGCAGGGCTGCCTCAATCTGCCAGTCACGCAGGATCCAGCTGCCTTGAATGAGAAGACACAGGATGACAAGGATGCTTGCTGCTCGAACAATCAGGTCCACTTCCTTGGGTGGCTGCCAGCCACTCCCTACCCACAGCACGTTCACCAGGGTGACCGCCAGCAGCAGGGGCATTGCCGTGCACAGCCACCTACCAACCTGCACAGCAGAGGAGTGTGCAGCACTTGGAGGCCTCTGCTGAGTTTGCAGAGTGTATCTGCACCCTCTGGTGCCGATATTTTAACACAAAACAGCGCAAGAAAAAGAGGTGCATAAGGGCCAACAAGCCCAGCAGCAGCACCTGGCTTGGGCTGGTACAACCCACCTCAGGCGGCGCTTCACTGTAGTCTGATGAGCTGCTGGCCCTGCTCCCTGCAGCAAGAGACCTGCAGCAGCACGGAACTGGTGCATAGCCACCAGTGGGGCTATTCCCAGGTGACCCGCAGCCTTGCAGAGGCGGATGGCTCTGTGCCGGCTATCAAAGGAAGTTGCCCAACTCACTTTTGTCCCTGTGTGAGCAAAACCGCTGCCTTTGACAGCATGTGCCTGTGCGCCCCAGAGCTGCTGCCAAAAGGCTCCAAGACACACCCACCTGCTGCTGCCTTCTTGGAGGCGACTCAGATCAGAACCAAATGTTTGTTCAGCCACCAAGCAGCAGAGAGCTGCAACTTGTAGGAAGCCACAACACGTCAGTCACATCTGCAGTCATGGCTGTTCCCACTAGCACTCTTTGGACACCACTGAGGGGCTCAG
Organism: Asterochloris sp. CNOR1; assembly: GCA_963969365.1. NCBI lineage: Eukaryota > Viridiplantae > Chlorophyta > Trebouxiophyceae > Trebouxiales > Trebouxiaceae > Asterochloris > Asterochloris sp. CNOR1. The sequence goes on from OZ017762.1 coordinate 1,365,515, forward strand.
CACTAGAGCACTGATGTCAAAAGTACTCGAAGGGTGCCCTGAAGCACGCAGAGAACCATGTGTAAGCAGCATCCGCACCCATGCCCAGGCCTGTGCCTCCCCAGAGCCTCCATGGACTATGCAGGCTGGAAGCACCCACACACATGTCTGCTCCCTCACAGAGGCTCTCAGTGCGCAGGGTCACCCTCAGCAGGTCCTTCAAGGATGCAGGGGCCATCTGACAGGCCCTCTGTTGCCATCTGCATCTGCAGGGTTTGCAGCCCTTCGTGTGCTGCCCCATTGCCTCCCGACCTTGCAAGGCAAGCAGGGGAGCAGCTGAAAGCCCTTTGCTCTGCCAACCGCTGCCATCCGCACCTGCGCATGTGCCTCTGCCTCCCCAGGACCTCACTGAGCTGCCGCCGAAATGCCCTGCCCCTCCGAGGACGCTCTGAGTGGCGGGTGAGCTCCCTCACCCTTGCGGCGATGGCAGCTGGCAGGACCACCATCGTAACTTCATCTCCGTGTGTGGTGAGTGCCATGACTGCCAGACGGCGGGCATTGGCCAGACTCAGGCGGCTGCAGCAGGAGTGAGAGGGCTGACTTCTGGAAAGCATGGCAGCTTGCACATGCCGAACACTTCAGGTAGTGATTGCCATGACCCCCAGGCGGCAGGCGCTGGCCAGGTTCAGGCAGCTGCAGGAACATGGTCAGGAAGGCTTTGGCTGGCGGCCAGGCCCAGGCGGCTGCAGGAGCAGAGAGAGAAGACTTTGACTGGTGGCAGCATCATGGCCAGTCAGAAAGTGCCGCTGTACCCCATGGGGTGGCAGGGCGCTGCACAGAGGCTGCCTTGCCTCATGACAAGTCAGGTGGCGCCCTCAGGGTCTGCATGGCTGCGCAAACCTTGACCAGTGGCAGATGCCATCTGATTGTGGGTGGCGATTGACCAGTGCCGGGCAGCAGACGGATGCGTTAGGGAATCCTGGCTGCACAGGTAGCTGCTGCTGGCAAGTAGTGCTGGCAACGGCATCAGCACGGTGCATGGCACACCCAGAGCCAGGCTCTAGTCAGGCTGAGGCGTCTGCAGCAGGAGTGAGGGGGCTGCAGTGGTGGCAAAGCGTGCAGCAGGTGGCACAGGGGCCAAGCAGCCTGCCATGAAAGCTGTGCTAAGGCGACTACCGCCGAAGGCAGAGGGACTGCATCTTGTTGACAATGGAAGGTAGCACGCCATCTGGCCAGCCTGCACTTTGAATGCCCTGGCAAAACATTTCTGTCCCATATGTAAGCCAGGCCTTGGCGCAGTGCGTCCGTGCCATTGACAGGTGTGCCCATCAAGGCCTGGCAGCAAGGCTTGAGATGGAGAAAGGATGTGCAACCTGGCTGCTGGTACACTTAATGCAGTATTGTTGCCACACAGAATGCTGCAAGCAGCGCAGGGCTTACTTGGCTTGCCCCTCAGCAACTGAATCAGCCAGTCTTGGCTGCAACGCTGCCAAATACTCCTGCCCGCAGATCTCGCAATTGAGGCTGCACCGTTCACGGCACCACTGCAGCAGGCACTCTCGGTGCACCCAGGCACTGCTGCCAGTGCAGCCGCAGGGCGAGACCAAGCGCTCCGCGTCATCGCTGCTCAGGCAGATTCTGCACTCTCCAGGGGTAGCCTGCTCGACATCTGCCTGCTGCAGCAGACCTTCCTGCTGCTCTGTGTCTGGCTCCTCTGGCCCAGACATGCCTACATGCATTGATGAACAATGTGTCGCTGAGAAGGAACTCAGATGCAGATTTGCTCTGCCTTACCCGTGTGCAGGAGAGGATGAGCGTGCTGGGAACCTGTTCCGTGACCCTGATCAGGTCTTCCCGGCATGCGAATTCTGTCACCTCAATGGCACGTAGTAATGATATGAATCCTGGAGGTCTAGATTCAGCACATGAGAACCAACAGTAACTGATGTGATCTATCAAGTTCAGCACAGAATTCAGATCTGCCCCTGGTGCTCCATTTCATTTGCAGCTACTGCACAATAAGCGGCAGCATGCACAGGAGGCAGGACAGACAGAGCCTTCTGAGCCCAGGCAGCCAGGGCCACAGGAACTCATCCCCTCATGGCTTTGCCATGCGCAAGTCCACAGCCAACCCTAAGCTGCAGGGCATGCTGGCACACAGGGATCGACAGTGTGAGGTGAGGTAGCATGCAGCTTTGAGATGCCTCCTGACAGCCAGGCTGCCCTTGCACAGCTTGCAACATGTGACATACTGCTGCTTACGGCATTGGTGAAGCACATTGGCCAAAGCAGGCCTCAACAAAAGATGCTGCAGCAGTGTCACCCTGTTAAATGTTTTGGGGTCTCTCGTCTGCAGGACCTCCGCAGGCAGTTGGACGTTGCACATCACGGGAAGCAGCGGCTCAAGTCCCGGCTGGCAGAAGGTGCCTCATGTGTTGCATTCCAAATCTGCATGTGGCCGCAAGCACAGCCTCAGCTCTGTCCTGCCCGTGTTACGGCTGCCATCCCGCTCACAGACAGCAGCAGCATGGCACTATGAGCTGTGCATCAGCTGCACTGTTGGCTGTGGCAACCTGCATGCTTTTGCAAACATTTTTCGCTGCGTCACTGCTGCCAGGTCAAGCTGCAGTCTGCAGAACGGCTGGACGTTGCAGTGATGCTGATGTTGCCTGCAGCCATCAGGCGCAACGAGAACCTGGTGCAACAGGTGCAGCAGGTGGACCGCCTGCAGCAGCAAAACTCTCAGCTGCAGCAGACCGTATGTGCCTTGAGGCAGCAGCTGAACAAGGAGACAATTCGGCACCAGCAGCAGGCCAGGGCAGCAGGGCAGCATGGGCGGGGGTTTGCAGAGATGCAGCTGCGGCATGGGGACGCCCAGCAGCAGGTGCGCCCATGTGCACCTCATGTCGCCGCAGCACAAATGTGCTGCCTCGGGGGGAGTGCCAGGAGCAATGAGTCTCATCATTGGATGAGGAGATGCAGCGCTGCACCCTCCAGCCACCAGCAGCATTCCAGGACTGCACGGCAGGGGTTTTGCAGTCATGCTCTTGCTGCACGTGACGCCCAGCAGCAAGTCACGTGACGCCCAGCAGCAGGACACGTGAAGGCCAGCAGCAGGTGGACACCTGCTTTTTGTGTTGCTGCTGCCACTTGCAGAGCGTCTAACTGCTGCTGCTGCGGCAAGACGCTCAGAACGGGCTTTGCACTCGTCACAGCTCCCAACCTGGCTGCACCACCATCCTTCGGAGTGCGGGAGCTTATGTTGTGCCTCCTCTGCAGGTCTCTGTGCTGCTGACAAGCCTGGCAGCGACTCAGCAACCCCAAAGAGGTGTGCAGGCATTCCTGCTGCAATACCTGCAGGTGTCGAGGCTGCACCACAAGTTGGCAGCAGCCCAGCCCCAGGTTTGCAGGCATCCCTGCCACCAATCCTGCAGGTGTCGACGCTGCACAACAACTTGGCAGCAGCCCAGCGCCAGCTGCGCAGCCTCCAGAGGGAGCTGGCTCAGCGGGAGCAGCACCTGCAGGCGCTGTCCAGCGACCACCAGCAGCTGCTGGCCAAGTACACCCAGCTGAGCGAGATCGTGGGGGAGGCACGCCTGCGGCTCAATGCTGCGGCTGTCCTCACCAACAAGACGCTGACAGAGGACCATGCCAAGGTATTTTCAAGCACTGTTGTGAGGGGCCTGGATGGGGTATGATAGGTGCACGGGCTCAAAGGGGGTCATCCAGGAAAAGTAGGGTCCTGTTGGCAGTCTCAAAGCAGTCGCCATATCAATCCTGGCAGGGATTCATGTCGAGGTGAGAGAGTTGTGATCGGCCTCAGCACTGATTGGGTTGGCACGTTGGGCCGGCATCTGAAAGCTGCAGTTTGACTTAGCTCTGCAAGCGTTAGGTCAAGACATATTCCACAGTCACCAAACTGACTGCTCAGAGTCCCTGCTGAGGGCATCGGGGAGCAGCTGCAGAGGAGCTGGGCACGAGCTTGTGCAGTCCCTCAGACATGGCAGGTCCTCCACGGCTCACCCCTGCTCCTCGGCTGCAGCGGGCGATGCGCAAGTGGACCCAGGGGGAGCTGGGCACTGCCCTGCGCAACCTGAAGCAGCGGGTGCCCCACTTTGCGGGGGGCAGTGGGGGCCACAACAAGGAGAACCAGCAGGCCCCCACAGCAGCTGAGCACAGGCGGCGCACATTGCAGCATGGCGACGAGGTGAGAGGTCACGTGTGGCCGGGGATGCTGCCGTGTCATCTGCAACGAAGACCAGCACCAATGGTGGCTTGCATTGCACCACATCATGGTTATGGGCTGGCAGCCACAGCAATAGTGTTGCAGTGCATTGGGTGCGAGCACTGAGGTTTGCCCTTAAGGGTGCACACTGGCAGGGCACAGTGTATTGCAGCATGGAGCTCAGTACTTGGAGACAGGAGTGCAGCCATGCGCAAGGGCATGGGGCTGTGTGTAGTGCAGGAGTTCCCGCAGTTGCCAAGTGCAGGCAGCGTACAATGCAGCTGAAACTGGTGAGAGCTGGCAGTATCAGGCATAATGAGCTCTTTCAGTTGAAAGTGGGAAAGTGCATTTCGAAAGTGTTGCTCGGCTGAGCACTGGTGGCGCGGGTTGCACAGGCAAATAATTGGGGTGCTGGGCAGGAAGATGCTGGCTGGACTGTTTTCAAGCAGCAATGATATCTAGGACCAAGAGGGGCCTGCTAAGGAGCATCGGTGGTGTACAGCACAGCAATGAGGTGGGTCCTGGACAGCCGCCCTCAAAGCAGGCCTCCTAGCGCACTGTTATGGTTGTGGGCCAGGTGCCTGAAAGGGGATAATCTTCCTGCACACCGTTCTATACCTGATGCCTTGCCTCCGGTGCTACAGGCCTTTGCGCCGCTGGGTGGCAACAGGGCTCTGCAGCAGCAGCGCCAGCCTTCTGCCAGCAGGCAGCCCCTGCACCCGGCAGACTTTGGACAGCCTGCCCTGCAGCCAGGCTTCACAGACCACCTCAAGCCTGCAGCAGAGTGTGCATCAGAGCAGGAGCTGCGCAAGGTGGGTTAAGGGAACATGTCTGAGTTAAGATGACTGCAGCAAAAGTGTTGTGTGCCCCATGGTCTGTAAGGCAAGGCTCCTTTGCATGAGCCATCGGCTGTGTGTGCATCAGGGCAGGAGCTGCATGGGGTAGATAGACAGTGTCTCTGAATCATGCTGAAGGACAACAGTTGGAGTGTGCGCTTGTCTATGAGGCCTGGCTCCTCCACACAAGCCTGCAAACCCAGTCAAAGAGGAGCTGTGCAAGGTGGGGTAGCAGCGCCTCTGAGTTGCTGTCGGGCAGCTGAGAACTGCAGTGCTCCCTTTGAGGGGCCCGCTCTGCAGCCAGGCTTAACAGCCAGGTTTCAGGGCATGAAGGGTGCTTGCCTAGAAGCGCTTGTAAGCAGGGGAGTGAGAAAAGCTCAGTAGCATGACAGCTGACTGGGAAGGAGAGTCTGGTGCAGTTGCTTACAAGGTCATTTAGCAATGGAAAGATGGTGCTGGACTGGCTACAGATGCTTGCTGGTGTGGAGCATGGCATGCTTGATCAGCACAAATTCATCTTGACGCCGTTCAGGTAAGAGTCCCACAGCTCTCTGCTTGTACCTGTGAGTCAAGAATGCCTGAATGTCGCTGCTCCGCTGCTGCAGCAATACTTATACTCCTCCACTGATTGTTGTTGCTGTGCTGCAGGAAACTAGAGTGCTGCTGCAGCAGGCTGCCCAGCAAGAGGCTATTCAGCAGCACCAACAGCCAGCAGGGGGACTCATAGCAGGTATAGCTGAGCTAACGGGGCTGCACTGGGGCCAGCAGAGGCCCAGCGTCTTCAGTACGGGGGTGGCACCAGACTGGTGGCCGCTGTCACAGGCAAGTCTTTGCTGGGACAGGGTTCAGACCTTGCAAAAGTTGAAGGCTGCGGAGATCATCAGTGGCGAGCTTATCGACGTAGGCTCCTGCTGATACCATCAGAGCCTTGTCATTAGAGTCTCATGATTACACGCAAGCAGTCCTCTAAGCTTCCTTTTGACTCACAGGTGTGGGAAAGTGACAGAGCAGCTGACAGGGCAGACTTGACAGACGTGGCGGCTGTACATGATGCAGTGCTGGTGCATTTGATACAGCAGCAACAGCCAAAGGACCCAGGCCGATGATGGGCAGGAGTGTGAAACAGCAGCAGCAGCCCAATCTCCAGGCTGCTCACGAAATGCATCAGACGACGCTATGACTCTGCTGTAAAGGCAATAGGCGACTTGACGGGATGTCTGTAGCATGGCATGCCTGCAGAAAAGCCTGTAGTGTGGCGCTGCATGCGCTGCTTGTGAAGGACCCCGCCTCTGCATACTGGGGTGCACGGAATTTGACCTCAGGTTGACTTCCTGTCAGGGATTTCGCTCTCAAATACACGGCACTGCTGTCGCAGCCACTCCTGATGCGATATCATGGCAGAGGTCAGGTGACGCCCACTGCGACCCATGATGAGCAGGGGAGCCTGCATAGGTAGAGCACATCGAGACTGTGCTAGCAAGGCGCTCGATGAGCTGATGGGGCAGTGCACATCATGGCAGGGTGGCAGAGTGCACATGCTGAGCTTACATCACATCAATGCAAGGTAAATGGTGAAGCTTAAGTCTGAAACTCATGTATTCAGGCTGTGATGCCCAGGAGACACTGCTTCTGCAGTGGCGGTCTGCTATGCACATGTTGCAACAATGCCTGCAGTGTGTTGCGGCTGGCAGAGCAATCTCCCCCACCGCTTACCAGCATATAGATGCCATTGATGACCACAAAGTAGGTCTGGGCAGTCCAGTCCGGGCTCAGAAAGATAAAGCCTGTAGGGGCACCCCAGACCCGGCTTGCAGCTGGCAGAGCAGTCGTGGCAAATCACTCGGCAGTAACCTTTGCACAACGACGCAGCATACAGGCAAGTGCATGACTCGGCAGGCGTCAGACACCAGAAACTGCAAAGACTGCATCACCTGACAGGGCCATGGTCCCAACATAGACCATCATACCCAGCATCTGGCTCAGGCTGACGGCAAGGGCCACGATGTCAACCCACGGCTGCTGCAGGAAACGGGCAGGACCCATGCTAGTGATGTGCTGAGCACACAAGAGATTTTGGAGCCGTGCAGCACTGTGCACTGCTTGAAGACGTAGTCATGCCCCGGAAGTCCACAGCTGCATCGCAGGTACAGGTTCAGCGTAGGCAATGATATGTCATGTCTGTGGCGCTTGCAGAGTGTCGGCAAGCTGCTGCAGAGACGACGGCATGCCAACAGCAATGTGGTACGAACGCGAAAATTTCCCATGATGCAGCACTGATCGCAGACGCAAGCATGACTGCTCTCCCTGCCTGGCTGAGCACATCACACTGGCACAGGGCCCCTTTGTAAGACAGGCACTGGTCTGGGGCATAGTCAGGCTCAGGTGCCCATTAGTGGGGCATTTGCATCCAACTCTGCATTTGAGTCCTATTTCCAGTCCAGCCAGGGGTGACTTCCAGCCATGCTGCGCATGACGCACAAGAGCCAGTGGGTCAGGGAGAGCGTTTGCAGCTGAGAGATGCCTTGGCTCACTGCGTTGCTCAGCATGCCCCACAAGAGATGCCTTGGCTCACTGCGTCATTCAGCATGCCCCACAAGAGATGGCTTAACTCACTGTGTCATTCAGCATGCCCCACAAGAGATGTCCTGGCTCACTGCATTGCTCAGCATGCCCCACAAGAGGTGCCTTGGCTCACTGCATTGCTCAGCATGTTGCACAAGAGATGTTTTGGCTCACTGCGTCATTTAGCATGCCCCACAAGATGATGAAGCACAGGGGGCCTTCCAATACAGCTGTGATGGTCTCCTGCGCCAGCATGAGTGCATCACGGCTGGCGAAGCGAGAGTCTGCCCTTGCATACTCCTTCCCTGCAGGACAGAAGAGAAGGTGCATCTTGAGCGCAGCACGCTGGCATGGACTTGCCTGCCATACCTTCTGGCCTTGCAGGCCATCTGAGACCAGCAGGTCTCTTGCAAAGCTGCCTGCAGTCTGCAGCTGCTTGCAGCCAGCGAAATGTCCCCCCAAACAGCATGGTGTGCATGAGATGTAGGCCAAGCAAATGAAGAGGCACTTGCACAGCACAGATATCACTAGTCCACACCTGTGCCACACTGTTCTGCCAAGGTGGCCATTCCTGCAAAGTGTTAACCAGGCAAGAACAGGCACTCACACAGCTCGTAGATCCACATGTGAGCCTGCTTATTCTGCATCAGCTTTGGAAACCAGAGCCAGGTGCCCTCCAGCAATATGTGGACAAAGCCCTGTAGCAGCCAAGCAAGATGAGAGGACAAGCGTGTGATTCTGCAGCCCGCCGGCCCATATATGCTGTAAGGAACTGCAACACATGTGAAGGGAAGCTCTGGCAGGCATGACATTGGCAGCCCAGCAGCATTCCCACCGTCCATGCAAACCAAACAAAAACTGCCCTGCAAAAGTTGGTGACAATTCAGAAAAGATGTCACAAGCAATAGCAAAGTGCAGCCCAGGCGGTGCCAGAGCTCCTGGTGTGCTTGAAATGTGCAAACATCAACATGCCACGTGCACCAATGGCAGGGCTGAAAATTGGTGCAGACCTGCTGGCAATGTCAGGGCTGCCCAGTCTGCCTGCAGCAGTGTTTAGTCAGTGTGGGGACATGGCCGTTGTGCAGTGGCCTACGGTGGGGCTTGAGAAAGGAGGCAGAAAAGGTTTCCTGCCTGTGCTAGATGTGCCAGACAGTGCAGTCCCTTTCCTCCCTCTGACCACACCTCCGTGCAGAGCAGCTACAAGGGCACATCATTTGTTGAGGTGTTGACAGCTGAGCTTGATGTCTGTGTGCATGCAGAGCAACTACAGCCTTCATACAATGTGATCAGCATCGAACCTGAGACGCGCCATGCAATGGCCACCACAGCCATTGAGCATGCAGCAAAGATCAGGCCGATTGCAAAGGGGCCCAAGCGGGGCGGGTGGTAGCCAGGCACATCTGCAGTGGAGGGATAGTAAGGGTGGCTGTCCTGCTGCATGGCGCTCAGGTTGAAGAGGTCTTGTGCCACTGGGCACTGCTCTGAGAGAAGTGCTAGTGATATTCAGTGGCTGAGTCAGCTGCATCCTTGTGTGCATGCCCCTTTGCCTTCTTGGGCAGGCTCTGCCAGAAAGCCCACTGTGCCTGGCTGGGCCAAACAAGCTGCGCTGACTACACACCAGGCCATATGCTCTGGAGGGATGGCCCTGCAGACAGCCATCAGGGGGCTTGAAGTTCTGCAGGTCCCTGGTACATATCTCCCCTGGTAACCTTAGCTGCTGTGCTGCACTTGCTCAAGCAGCAGGATGCATGAGGCAGCTGCTCATGGCAATGCCTGATTGGTGTGTGAACTGCATGCTACTGAGACCTCAAGCCTAAGGGATCAATGTGCAGATATTGACCTATGTCAGACCTGGCTCACCTGTACTCCAAGTGACAGGACCATGTGATGTGGCATGTTCTCCACCAAACAGCAACTAGCAAAGTAAGGCTGTGAGACTGGTCAGGTTCTGCGCTCTAATGACAAATGCAGCAGTGAGCAGGCCAGCACATGGTCATACAATTTTTGCTTGTCAGCCTGCAGGCATTCAGCAGTCCACATCTGCCTCAGCTTGCCAGAGTGGTGCAAAGCTTGTCAAAGGCAACTCCTCAGCTGGGTGCAGTCCATGTGCAGCCCTCTGCACCCCGTGTGGGCCAGGGAGGCAGGATGCAGCAAGTGCTCCACTGTCCATGACAGGCAGGCACCACCCCAGCAAGTTGAAGGGTGGCTTTGCATGTACAGCATTTGGGCTCGACATCTGAAGCACTCAGTTCAAAGTATGTCCACCTTGCTGCATGAAGCGCTTCTGCACTGGACTTGGCTCACATCCATGATAAGTCACCTTGCATCATTATCGCAATGCTTGAGCTCTTCTGCTGCATTTCCATTAATGTGCAAACGGCTCAAGGCAAAGTCTGGATTGGTGGCAGTCGGCAAGGCCTGGCGCTCTGCCCTGGCCAGACCAGAGTCTCACATCACGCACAGCTGCTTTCTGGAGGTCCACAGCTGACAGCTGACACCTCGGAACCCCTGCCAGCCTTGTTGTCGCTCGTCCTGCACTCCCCACCCAGGCTGACCAGGCGCAGCCCAGATGGACAGATGTCAAGCTGAGTGAACGCATGGTACCCATTGGAAGTGTTTAGACCATACGGAGTGCTGTAGGTCTGTCAGAAAGGCTGCATGAAGCACAGTTGCGCCCTATAAGTTGCAGCCATGCTGGCAAGCCCATTGCAGGACAGGCCGATGGCCGCCGCCGGCTGCAACACTGCAGCTGAGCTCATCTCATTGGCAGCCCCGCTGGCGCACCGCTGTAGCGGGGGGACATAGCCCGCTTGAGCTGCCCAAGGACAGCTGAGTCCGCTTCACCCACAGCCCTGCTGGCGCAGCCACTGCACCATGGCAGTGTGGCCTCCCTCGGCCGCAGAGGTGCAGGCTCAGCTGCGTGTGCAAGGTGACGACCTTGTTGTGAATGCACTGCATCACCGTCAGCTGACCACCCTCAGCTGCGCTTGTGCAGAGCACCAGGGGACTGCCAGCCAAAGGTCAGGCTGGCACTGCAGGAGTCACATGTCCCCCACCGCTGCGGCACCTTCTGGATGAGAAGCTTGAGGAGGTAAGCACATACAACACCTGTGTGAGAATCCCACGCCTCCAGCCTTCAGTATTCACGCATGCGCTGCCTTCGATATGCGCCGTTGTCACGACTACATGCAGGGATGAACATGCCATTATTGCAAGATTTCGATCACAGCGTGAGCCTACCTGACACAGAAAGGCAAGCCCAGAGCCAAGCATAGCAATCATGCAGGCCACATGCAGTTGCCAGGTGAGCCTGCCAGTCCGTTTGTACAGCCTGTTGACAGTCCAGGCTGACACCGCCTTCTGTGGAGGCAAGCCATGTATAGCTGCTTTCTTGCATACACTGCCGGCCAGTGCTGCAGCCAGTTGTGAGCACCTCAGACATCTGCAGCCAAGTACTGCCATGGATCCTGCAGGCCAGTCAGCTCCGTAGGCTGCACAGCCAGCAACGCAGCGCTAGGCTTGCAGCATGCAGGCCCCAGCACCTGGTGCCTACCAGTCGCAGGAGGATGCAGTGCCGGGCAGCAGCTGAGCCTGACCCCATGAAGGAGGCAATAGGTTCTCCCACAGTGGGGAAGCTGGACATGTCTCCCGACACTGAGACCTTCCAGGAAGTCATGGCCTTCACGGGGCCAGCTCCAGAGGTGAGAAATCGCACAGTCGGCATCCGCTTTGGCCGCCTTTCCAGCAAAGACTGGCATTGCAGCACGGCAACTGCAGCATTGCACACGCCAAGCAAGACCTGGTGCCTTGTGGTTGCCGGTCAAGGGCCCAGTGCGTCAGGTGAGACAGAGCCTGGCAGTGTGTAGGCTGTCTGTCTGCTTGTGTGTGTGTGAAATATGCAGGCAAACTGAATGTGTGTCCAGACTGAGAGATCTTCAGGAGATCATGCCCTTGCAAGGGGCCAGCCCTAGAGGTGAGGCAATCCCCTGCAGGTCCTGGCGTGCACATGAGGTGCCTTTGGTGAGGCAGTGCCTGGCAAACTCACCAGATTATGGCGTTCAAGGGCCTAGCTCCAAAGCTTAGCCGGCATGTGTCAGGCGCTCACTTCGGCCTCTGCTTGTGGACCGACAGCAGACCAGTGCGGTGGCTAAGACGAGCATAGTCTGTCATGCTCAACATTTGGTCATGGTCGTGAAGGATCCATGAGGTCTGTTGATTGACGCCTGGCCGGGTACATTGTATGTGTGCAGACATAGGTGTTGCTTTGGGGTGGCTCTCAAGTTTCCTCAACAGCCGTCCTGTACACCACCTGAGCTGCTGTCTCCAGGAATGGAGCCCCCTCCAGGGACTCAGTGAAGGCCCAGCTGCTTGGCCACTCACCTGTTGCATACAAATGGCTGTGCCACGCACAACACTGATAGCCTTATCTGCCATGCCACAGAGGACTGGTCGGCACCCGGCTGTGGTTGCCGCCGCCCTGCCTTGCTGTCTTGGCTCAGCCCAGGTCATGTGCAGACAGCACCCTCCTGCCCGCACCCCACCTGCACAGGACCAACAAGCACCTGGCCATGGCTGGCGTCATGGTGAAAGCTGCGTCCAGGGCATCCACTCACATATTTGTCCTATGCAACAAGTTGAGCTGTGATTGGTGGTTGCAGAGGATCAATGGGCGCCTGGCCATGATCGGGTTCGTGGCCACCGCAGCTGCCGAGGCTGCCACTCACAAGTCTGCCCTTGAGCAGATCCAGATAGCCCCCATCAAGTTCACCATCACCATGTTTCTGATCAGCCTGGCCTCCCTCATCCCCAAGTATGCCAGTGGCACCAGCCTGGCGGCGATCACGCAGGCCTGCAGCCGCGACGGCATGCCCCCGCAGCTTAGGTGAGGGGTGAGATGTAGAGGCTTGCAGATTCAGCTGTCAGTGGCAGCAGCCCAGAGGTAACGCACGCTGATCTGCATCCAAGACAGCATGCTGACGGCGCAGCTCAGGTAGCTTGGGGGGAGTCCAGAGGGCACAAGCTGCCTCCAGGAGAGCATGCCAATCCAACCTTAAAGTAATGTAATGGCACAAGAAGACAAGACAAGGGCTACCACTGTCCGCAATAGACCTGTGGCAGCGGCCACTGCCTGGAGGCAATGTCACAGGTCTGCGCTTGCAATGGCACACTAGGTGAGGGCGTTCCAAGACTGGCAGGGGGACGCTTGCTTGCATCCCATGGTGTGTTGCTGCCCTGTTGAAGGGCGGCTGCTCTTGCATGTGCAGGGCCAGAAAGTGCCCCGGCCTGTGACGGCATTCCTGCTGTGAGCTGGCACACCTGTATGGGTGCTCATGGATGAGCAGTCCATGATGGTCAAACCAGCAGGTTTCCAGTGCAGGGATGGCTTGCACAGCTGCAAACAGCAGTCCATGGGCATGAGGCCATGGCTGATTGACTCGGTGCCTGTTGCCTGCAGGTTCTTCAACAAGACTCATGAGGTCTGGGTCGGCCGTGTCGCCATGCTAGGTGTGGTTTTTAGAGCTTTGTAGCATGCCTCCAGCACACAGATCTTGGCCAATGTCACCTTGTGCAGTGCATGCCTGCCAGCATTTGATGCCGAAATGCTGGCATGCTGTGGCTGTTAGCTTCTGTGTAGCGCACATCTGCAGCCCCTCTGCACGCCTGGTCAGAGATGCACAACTCGACTGCAGTGCTGAGGCAATGACTGCAAGTTCGAAAATTGTTGAAGGCTTGCTGGGACGTCTGCAGGGTTTTCTGGCCTCGTGGGCGTAGAGCTTTTTCTTGGCAGGGCATTTTTCGGAGGTTGAACGAAGCTGTCTTCTCCTGGCTTTTCTGAGACGTGACACTTGAACCTCACACTGCAGCATATAATGTGCTGGCGCACACTTCGCATTGCAGTGGTTGAAATTGCAATCACTTGGCTGAGCTCCTTTTCTGACAAGTACATGTTTGAGCTGGGCCAATAGTCTGCACAATGCTGAACATACTTTTACAGTGTTCTGCTTCCCATTGGACTGGGGGAAACCCTTCCTGACGCAGTGGCGGGCACGCCCATCTGGCTGGGTGATGTCCTCCCAGAGCTCAGGGCCCCAGAGCCGATGCTGGGCAGTCTCAGCGCAGACTGCAGCTGTTTTCCCCCGCCACTGCGCATGGACATGAGGCTCCTCAGGTCCCTCCCTGCTGCAGCCTGCTCCTGCATGACTGCAGCTGCTGCCACTGCTGCAGCAGCTGCAGGGCTCTGCCCTCCCAGCATGACCTTCCTGCTGGCGGACCGCTGCAGGATGCTGCGCAGCTGCGCCCCATCAGGGGCATTGCTGTCGCCCAGCTGGCTGCTGGCGTTGCTGCCGTCCACAGTCTCTGAGAAGCGGACTGTGCCCGTTTCACTGAACTGGATGCTTGCAGCTCGGCTCATCCCGGTCTCACTCCTGCGCGAGTCCAGACGGCGGAGGCTGCTGGCAGTGCCTGCAGTGTTTGAGGGAGGTAAGAACATGTTTGCATTGACTGACAGGCAGCATTTGGGGAGCATGGTTGCCTGAGAGAGATTTGAAGCAAAGTCGCCGAAGCAAAGCAGAAGCCCTTCTGACAAGTAGTACAGATGCAGGAGGCTGTGCAGCCAGGCGTGAGTGGGGAATGCACACTTGACTCACACAAAAGCGCACCTGACAGGTAGTGTGCAGGCAGCTTTGCCGCCTGGGAGCAAGGGCTCAGCAGGACCACGCCCAGCTTCTTCTCCTCGCTGGCACTGAAGGGGTCCTTCACTATGTTGACCTTGCCAGTCGCCCTGCACAGGCACGCATCATGCTGAGCTACTCCCACACACAGGTTGGTAGGCTCCCAAAGTTGGCCGGCTCCCCTCTGCCGCCCAGCCAGTGGCAGCTGCTCCCAGGGCCTGGCAGACATGCAGTGCTCCTCAAGACAGCGCTGGACTCAAGAGAGAACCCTTGCTGCTCACACAGCGCTAAACATGACAGACGGCCCCTGCATTGTCAACCCTGCCCATTGTACTTGCAAGGCACATGGGCGACAGGGGTTCAGTGCCACTCATTGCAAAGGGCATGCCGCCCCCTGTGCACTGCTTACTCCTGCTACCACCTTACCTGGCTTGCCCTTTGCAGGCAGTATCCGCAGCACTGAGCCAAAACCCGCCCACCTCTTGCCCATCAGGCAGGAAAGCAGCCATTGCAACGCAGCCCAGGGCGGACTCTTGACAGCCTCAAGAGCAATGCGATTGCTCAGCGCACCCCCCGAAGGCCACCATCATCCAGCAGTCCTGGTGCAAAGCGCTGCTGCAGGGCGCGACAACACCCTTGCAGTTACCTGCAAATGCATCACCAGGCTGAGCCAGTGCAACTGTGCCCTCGCATACAGCCAGTGCAGTGAGGTCTTTTTGCACACCCTGACTGCCGCCACCATCTGGCTGAGCAGCAGGCAGTAGCTACGCTGGCAGCGTCAGGCTATGGTGAGAGGTTGCTCGCCTCTTGACGGCAGCCATCATCTGGCTGAGCAGGAGGCGGTAGGCCACCCAGGCAGCCTCAGCCCTCTCAGGGTCTCGCGCATCAACCATCCCACTGACATGAGCCAGCAGCTCCCAGTAGCGGCCGCGCACAGGCTCAGGGACCAGCGAGACCGCCTCCTGAACCTGCAGGCAGAGCAGGTGCACGCTGGTGCAATTAGGCACACACAAAAGTATCAGCACTCGCAGGACTGCATGCATGACCTACGGCCACCGTGGCACCCATGCCACTGGACCTCCTTACATGATATCAGCGGCGCCCGCCCAGGGGCTCGCAGTAGTGTTGGTGCCTGAGCCCCAGCCACGGGCGCCGCTGACATCCCGCTTCATCAGGGCACCCGCTGTGTGCAGCTGACGGCACCACCAGTGACACCCTTGCAGGAGGTGGCTCAGGACCAGCAAGGCAGCCTTCTGCAGAGCAGAACATGGCTGCTGTGATTTGCAGTTGGTCGCCTGGCCGTCAGGGACCATTGCACACCTGAGTCAACAGGGGCTCAATGCCATGCAGATGCTTTAACTCAACACAGACCCCGTCTTTGTTCGGAGCACCCTGGCCCGCTTTCTGGGCTCCTGGAGAAGCTGACGGCTGCGCACCTGGGCTGACAGTTTTGGGCGCTAGGAGAGGCTGACAGGTGCTCACCTGGGCTGACAGGGGCTGGACGCCGTGCATCACAATCGTCTCCAGGGTGACATACATGGGCTCCGCAATGGCAGCAACATCCTCGGGCTGGCGCCACCCGTTGGCTGGCACAGGAGTCAGCACCTGTCCCTTCATTTCCCTGCAGTGGGAGGCGAGAGTTGAGTGTGCTGTAGCACTTATGCCTGAGGCTGCCTCCTCGAACAGCACACAGAGCAGCACCTGCCCCTCTCCATGCAGACAGGGTTTAAAAAGGGACAACAAGACACCACATGGCATGGTGTAGGCAGCCAGTTGGGCACATATGCTGCAGGGCAAGCGGCGGTCTGCATAGAGGCCTGATGGGTGCTATGAGGGACTGTGCAGTCTGTGATCCAAGCCATCAGAGCTGCTGGGTTTGCCAGGCTGATGCCACAGCTGGGGCCTCAGAAACACTGCTCAGCTGCATGTGTGGGCCAGCACCGAGACCCATGGCAGCTGGGTCTCGGAGCCTGGGTCACCTCGTAGCTGCAGCGCACACCTGTAGTCAATGCGCCACATGCCTAAGCCATGAGCACGGGCAGAGTGGATCCAGCCTGCTTGGGTGACCTCGGTCTTGTCAGCAGATGAGCCACGCTGCAGGACAGCAATGTAACAAGTTGGTGACTGCTGTGTATCTCAGGCCTGTCTGCGCAGAAGGATGAGGAGCATGGTGTCAATACCAGATGACGCAGGGCAGGAGCTAGCAGACAATTCAAGACATCTTCCTCTGTGCATGGCCTGCCATACCACGCTTCAGGGCAGGGGCTGTGTGTGCTCCTGATATCAGTAATGTCCAATGTGGCTACATTACGTGACGCTGCTCACCTTGACAGCTGCCTCCCACAGCACCTGCAGGCGAACTTCGTCCATGGTGGGGTCCGCAAAGAGCGCCGCTGCATCTGACTCCTCCTGCAGCGACCATGCCGGCTGCTTTAGTTGACAGCTGTGCATCATGCAGCGCACACTGCACAGAAGGTGTGCACTGGCAGAGCAGTAACTGGTCTGCACCCATGGCATCACATGACAGGCTGAGGCAGATGGCAGCCATATCAGGTTGTATGTAGCCCATGTGGGCATCAGCAAAATGCATCCATGACTGATGGCTTGGGTTTGCTGTCCCTTCATCCACCATCTTTGAGGAGACGCTGGTGGAGATGTAAAAATGTGTATCATGTTGTGCACAGGTGACAGCACTCAGCCAGGGCCTGCTGCCACGCTGATTGCCCAGAGTACTTGGCAGACTTTAGGCGTGGGCTAAGCACCCACCATGCAGCAAACTACAAACTGACACACCAAGGTGTGTTTAGAAGCAGTTTGTTCACCTTGTGATGTAACGATAAGTTTGGCCCGCATTCATGAGCAGGTCAGCAGTGAACAGGAATACCACCGTTATGTCATACTAATGAGTCACACCATGCTCAGCATGTTATGTGCAGCTCATCAGATCGTCCGAAGCTCACCAGATCGCTGGTCCCTGTCTGCCATGTACAAGGCGGCAATCAGGCAGAAGTCAGCCCGCTCTGCATTTGTATGCACCACTGCCCAGAGGAAGCTGGCCTACCCTGTTGATGGTCCAGTCGGCGTTGGTGTCCACGGCTGTGAAAAGAGCCACCAGACTGGCATGGTTGACTTCCAGACGCCGCTCATACTCAGCCGTCAGGGCAGCCATCAGGGCCTCTGAGGACAGCATGCCGCCTGGTTCATCCTGCAGGAAAGGGAGGTCTCCTGGAGTTCAAGATGAGCTCAGAGAAGTCAGCAGGGCATCTGAGGGAAGGCAGCCGCCCAGCTCGCCCAGCAAGAGGCAGACAGGGGCTGACTTGTCAGTGACGCAGATCTTGCAGAGGCAAGCGTGGGCAACTGATGTCAGCAGGGGCCTCTTCTCATGCAGCCAACAGGCCGGTCCCAACATGAAAGGCACATGGCCTGCCCTGAGTCAGACCTCATTTGAACACCCACAGACAGTGTGCAGACCCCGCCCTATTGACATGAGCTGAACTGAGTGCCTGCCATCCCCAAGTCCCCTTGCAATCCTGTGCACTGCTGTTGAACAGGCTGCACACGACATCAAGTGCTTGAGCACAACCTGCCTAGCCCCTGGGGTGCTGCACCTGCGGAGCCATCCTCCCAGCAAGCCTGCAGCGCCCAACCAGATCGGACTTCTTCAGCCGAGCCTGGAAGACTCACCTCACATCGTCGTCCAGGTCGTTAGACACATCCTGCACAGCCTCCAGCGCCCAGGTGCTGCACAGCCACTCTCCCTACAAGCCTTCAGGGCCTCACCAGCAGGGGCTCAAAGGTCAGCGTTTGGAAGTCTCTCAACCTCTCATTGTCTTCCAAGTGCTTGAACACAGCCCGCACAGCCTCCAGCGCCCAGGTGCTGCGCAGCTTCAGGGGTTGGTCATCATCAGGGAACAGAGTTGAGATGGCTGGGGGAGTGCAGGTCTGGGCCAGGGCGCGGATCAGGGCCTGGTAGAACTCCCAGTCTTGGGGTGCTGGCCTGCACCAAGTGGGGCACAGGGATGAAAAAGTGGCAGACAGGCACTGGCAGGCCCCAGGCATTGGGGCAGGACGCTGACAAGGTTCTGATCAGGTCCCTAGTCATTGAGGCAGCCCGCAGCAGACAGCGTCATGCCTGCTGCTGGTGCTGCGCAATGGCTTACAGGAGTCCTGCTCTTCCTCATGACACACACTTGCTGCAGCTGCCAGCCAGTTGCAGACGCAACCTGCATGACAGCCCTCACCTGTGGCTGTCACTGGCAGCAAGCGCCCCCCAGCTCTGCTCATCAAGCACTCCTGACAGGCAGCCTGTCAGCGGCAAGTCACCCTTGAGGCCGACATGTACATCAGGGCTCTCTAAAGCTCCACCTCCTGTGTCTGAGCACGCAGCCTGGCAGGGCACTCCCTCGTAAACGGCCACCTCATGCAGTTGGCGGACCAATATCTCCCACATTGCTGCAAGTTTGCTCACCAGCAGCGCACATCAAGCTCCTTGGGCAAGCAGCCCGTCAGCTGGGCAAACGCCTGCAGGCGCAGGCTTGCGCTGCAGTGCTTCTGCACCGTCTTGATGAAGTCGGCCAGGTTGGTCTCAGCCAGCGCCTTCAGGCCATACTTGTTCACATGCCAGTCATAGACCCACTGAGTCACCTGCAGGCAGTGCCAGTCATGCAACTACTGGGTTTTAGAAGCACTGGGTCGCCTGCAGGGGTGATTCCACATGTGCTTGCCACAAATAAGTGCCAAGGCCATTCAGACACCCACCAGCTCACCACAGCAGACAGCACACTATCTCCTTCACAACAGGATCTCCACTACATGGGGTGCTTTTAGAACCCGTTCTCTGTAATGCAACCCAGCTTTCTCCCAGGACTGTGCAGATTGAGCTCATGCCCTGGCCTGGGACGCCCCTATGTTGGCATGCCAGGGCCAGCCTGACCTCAAGCAGTCACATCATCACAAGCTTGCTCACCGACTTGCCCTTGTTGGCTTCTGGGTCTGCATAGTCCTCTGCCTGTCTGTCTGCCCACAGCTGCGCCACCATCTTGATGGCCATGGCCTTGGCCCTCAGCTTGCTCTTGGGCCTGAAGGCAGGAGCAGACAGTGATACTGAGTGAGCAGTGAGGGCAATGAGGAAAAGGATGGGAGCAAAATAGTGACACCAGCTGAGCAGTGAGGGCAATGCAGGGAACTATGGGAGCTGCCTGATGAGAAGCGGTGGGAGGCAGCCAGGAGATGCACAGGCGGCTGACAGCACAATGCGAGGCCTGCACATGGTGCAGCGGCTGACAGGCTGCATGGGGGGCCCCCTGTTGCGCATTCCTTGACAGCTCTGTAAGGCCGCCGTATGCAGCAAGTCGAGGGCTGCCCACCTGCTGTCCATCATGGGTGCAAAGTCGCCCATCCAGTTGACCTTGTTCTTCTTGGGCTTGTAGGTCGGCCTTCTGACCTGCACTGAGCCAGAGTCAGCGGTCACACTGGCCTGAACACAGGAGGCTCAGACTGTACCTGCCAGGGCCAGGGAGGGCACAGTGATGCACTTAGGGAGCTACTGCTGATGCACAGCCAGGATGCAGATGGTGGTTTGCCTTGAGCTCTCATGTCCCCCGCCTCCTGTGAGCTTGTGCACAGAGCCTTTGTACACCAGAGACCGGTCCAGTGCAATTCAGCATTACCATGTCAACACCAGGGCGCACCAGAGGGGGCCAGGGTACACTCTACCCCACACCAGACTTAACAAGCACAGTGCAGCGCATGGCGCTGCATTGCAGCAGTGGGAGTGGGCACCGCCGGATCAGGCATGAGGATACGGCTTTTCTCACCACTCAAGCTGCCCTGCAAGGGCCAACTATTTCAGCTCAGAATAGTAGCGCACCTGGCGTGGCACTACCGGCTCCGGCATGGGATCTGTCTGAACGACACAGTGGTCCCACTCCTTTGGCTCAGGCAGCAGCGCTGCCCTGGCCCTACACACAGGCAGTGAGTGCCAAATCAGGCAGGCCATCAATGATCCCTCAGGCATGCCTTGAGGCAATCAATCATACCAAAACAGCGCTTTGGAATGCAGCCATCAGCACTGTTGTGGCCCTGCCATGGAGCGGTGCACGTTGGCAAGCCCTACATCTAGCAGAGCTGCATCTGGGGCAGTCAGGCAACAGGCGTGCCCAGGCCCTGCAACAGGCACAGCTGCAGCTGCATCTAATGCCGCAGCCATCCCTGCACCTGCCCCAGCTCTGTGCTGAGGCGCCCACATCACAAGATGCTGCAATGCAAGAAGCCTGTGTCTTGGCCAGAAGCCGCTGCTGAGGTTGCAACTGCCCCTCAGGCGTAACTAGCACCGAAATCTTTAAGGGATCAAGAAGTGGTACGAAGACACATAATGTACAGGAAAACACATACTGAACCAAGCACAACCTCAAGCTCTCACCTGGCCTTCACCAGCTGCCTCTTCTGGAACTGCAGCTGCCCCTGCACGTCCGCCAGCTCCGCCGTGAGACGCCCAACCTGCCCACGCAGCTCGCTCACAGACTCTGCCAGCTGGGTTTCATGGGCCTCTGCCTGCTCCACCATCTGGCGTCCCAGGTCCTGGAGGTCCTGGGTGAGGTTCTGCAGCAGCAAACAGCGCATGAGCATCGACAGGCAGAGCAGCGTGAGCTGGCAAGACCTGGGTGTTCAACAGTAGAGGGGCCCATCTGCCTGAAGCAGGCCCACGCTGCATAGGCACAGGCGTCAACATCTGACATCATTGCAGCTCGCCTAGACACACAAGATGTGACCTATGACCAGCTCTCACTGCGGCATGCTCGGAGTGAGAGGCTGCAGCAGAGGCACACAGCTCAGATGTCAAGATTAGCTTGTCACAAAGATACAGTTTGTCAATGAGAAACTCAGCAGTGTGCTTCTGAACGTTGCAGACTGGCCAGAGCGTTGCAGCACCTGCCACCATGCCAGCTCTGCGGCAAATTCACAAACATGTTTCACATATGGCTGAATGCCACTCCCTGACAATCAACGAAGAGATGAGAGTCCACATTGGACATCAGCTCTGCATCGCTTACTGTTATGTTGGTGGTCAGGCGCCTACGGTCCGCCACTGTGACGTCCCTCAGGTTGTCCAGCTCCGTCTGGATCCTGTCGCGCTCTGCCACAGCTGCATGGCAGACCTCCTCCTGCCTTCAGGCAAGGGCTGCACTGTGACTTGCTGACAATGAGGCAGGTGCACTTTGACACAGCTGCCTCCTCCTGCCTGCATCTCAGAGCACTCAAAAGCTTCCCTGCCCCACTCTGTTCCAGCTGCTTGCAGGGATGACGCAGACACACTTCTTGTTGATGTATGCCCTGAGCATCGCTGGTACAGGTGCCTGGCCAGACCTTTTGGTCTGTTGCCCCTGCAGGCAACAGATGCACTGAAAAGATGGCGAGCCCACTCTGCCACAGCTGCCTGGCAGACATCACAAGTCAGGCTCCCTGCCCTAATCGGCGAGACATCCCAGCAGGTTCATGGCAACAACATGTCTGACTTTTGTGGTACCAGACAGGACAGTGGCTGTTTTGCATGTGTTGTGCAGCCATGCCTTAAATGCAGTGAGCGTGCCTCATCAGGGTCATCCTCTCCATGTGACCGCCTGCTCTTGCAGCCACCAGCTCCCTGGACGCTCCCTGGACTTGCTGAGTTCACCACGCACAGACATAGTTCCCTGAAGCCCAGTTGACCACCCGTCACCTCTGGCGGGCTGCCTCTGCTTCGCGCGCTGCCCGCTCCCCCTCTCCCAGCGAGTGGAGTGCAGCCTTGTGCCGCACCAGCAGCCGGGCATGCAAGGTGCGCGCCTGCTGCGTCTCCGCCATCATCAGGTGGATGGCCTCCCTGTAGCGGCTGCGCAGGGTCTCTATGACCCCTGCCTCCTCGCTGCACCAGGAGGCCACCTGCAGGGAGCAGCACAAAAGAGTTGCTGCTATGTTGTGTAGCCAGATGACACATGCAGACAGGTACCTGAACTCTCTGGGCAGGAATCATCAGAAGTGCAGTCTCCTTGCCAACTCAGGGGTCCACCTGCAGTCACTCAGACTGCTGCTCCTGAATTGGTTGTGGCTGGGCTGAAGCAGCAGGCGCCTGAGAGTCTCCAGAAATTCTGCCTGCATGCGACGCCTGGAGGCCAGGTGCAGGCAGCACCCAACGGCAGCTACTGCCTGCACCTTGCCGTGCAGCACGAGATGTTCAAGATGCAGCCTCCTTGCTGCACCAGGAGGCGGCCTGCAGGAAGTGGTTTCTCAAGCTTGGCTCTGCTTCTGGGCTTGGACACTCATAGCTGGCATCATGTAGAAGCAAGATGTCTTCGCTGCGCAAGGGACGGCCTGCAGGTTGGACACACCGCCCCTGCTCTTTCCAACAACAGCAATGCTGCGACATGGACTCCTGGATGTTCAGCACCCATCTTCCTCGCTGGCCGGATCCTGTCATGCAACATTATGTGGCTTTCAGCATTCCCCAAAGGCGCCCTTATCTGGCTTTTCAAGGGCTGGGTGCTGTCTTGACAAGGCTCCTCTCTGCTTAGCTCGCTGCACGCTGAGCACGCCACCTTGCAGACTGTTGTGGCCGCTGCATTACTGTATGCTGAGCAGTTGCTGATGCTGCATCCCCAGCTGGCGGGCAACCTCCTCAAACAGCCACCCAGAAACACAGAGGGGCCTGAAGGCATTGAAGATCACCGGCAGTGCTGTGGCTGGCAGTTTGCCTGCCTGGCCACCGTGCACGTCAGCAGGTGCATCCTCAGCAGCTGCTGAGCGGCCCACCCTAGCAAAGGTGAGATATTGCAACCCACCCGGCTCACCAGCTGATGTGCAGCCTCTTGCAACAGGCCACTCAGTGTCCCCTGCGCAGGTGCACAGTGGCTGTGCGGCCTCTTGTAGAGGCACCTTCCCCAGCCAGCAGTACAGCCGGTAGCGCCAGCCATCTTGGGCGCTGCCTCCTCAAAGAAACAATTCAGGTAGGAATGCAAAGTCCTTGCCCAGTGTGACAGCAGCAATGCTGTATTACTGCAGGCAGGAGTCAGCCATGCAGGTAGCCCCAGCAGTCCTACCTGATGGGCTGCCTCCCCAAGCAGGCTGTCCAGGAACTCAAAGTCCTTCCGCAGGATAGCGACATCCTCCCCGACATGGCGCATCGTGTCAGGCGGACGCACCGTCCACTTGCCGCTCATCTTTGCCTGCACACACAAGCGCGCAGTGGACTATAGCAGGATACAAATGAGACCGCTGGCCGCAATCAGCTGAGCTCTGCTGGTCTTGAATGTTGCCACCATCCACTTGCCGCTCAACGTCAGCATCATGGGCATAAAACAAGGGTATGCATGTAGTGCTGGGTCAAGCCATACTGCCCCTCTTTAGCTTCAGGGCTGCCCCAGAAGATGCTCATGGAGGCGCATCCTCACATTGCCCCAGAGACTGCGCGATTGCTTCTGGGTGCTGACCTTACAGCGCACCCTCAAGCAGCATCTCACTTAAAATGGCCCACGCACAAGCTGCGCAACATCATATCAGCTGCATAGACAGCATTGACTAGCAAAGGAATGCTTCTCTTGAAAGGCTCGGGCTGTCTTCTGTGGCCTCAACTTAGGTACACAGAAGTTGACCTGCAGGATGTCTCCGCCCTCACTGCACAGCCTGCAGCGCACCTCTCAAGCAATGCACTGCAACACCAGCCAACTAACCTGCAGTGCCCCCTCAGGCAGCATCTCGTCCAAAACAGCCTGCAGGGCTTTTGCATTTGTCCTGGTTGTGGGTCGCACAGGCTCCTGCCGGTAGGCGTCCACATGCTGCTGCAGGGGCTCTGCCAGCAGCTCCTGCAGGCACAGGCAGGACTTCTGGGTGGTCATGCAAACCAATTGCTTAAACAAGGCATGTGCATGACATGCCTGTCCCATTCCCTGCTCTGCTGCCAGGGTCTCTGCCAGCACGTCCTGAACAGCAACTGCTGGGTTGAGCATAGAGCAGACTGTCGATGAGCTCTGTGTGCGGCAGAGTGCGTGTGCTGCAGGGGCTGTGCCAGCAGGGACAGCAGGCACAGGCCATGTCTGGCAGCTCCAGCTCACAGGCAGGGACACAACCCTCTGCACATACTCACTGGCAGTGTGCTCTGCTCTGGGGACAAGCTGTGGTGTGGCGCCTGGCCATCCCGTGGCTGTCTGAGCAGCCCTGCCTGTTGCAGTTGGGCATCTGCCTCAGCCTGCTGCTTTGCCTCAGCCTTGGCCCTCAGCGCTGCCTTTGTGGGAGACCGCTGCCGCCGCCTGCCCATGAGGCTGGCTGCATCATGCCCTGCAGGTGTGCATAAAGCTGTATAAGCAGTGCGGCACTTGCATTCAGGTCCTGCTGCTGTAGCTTCACAATGCCTACTGCCAGCCCTGCAGGCAGATAGAAACCCTCTCTGAGAGTCTGCACACAAACACCTGGCTGCATCAAGGTACAGGCCGTTGTATCCCCCACAAGTGTTGTGGATCCTGTCTGATTATGCAGTGCAACATGCAACTCCAATGTAATCCGCCGTGCAACTCACTAGCAAGCTTGCGGCTGAGGACGAGCAAGGTTGATCTCTGGAACACTGTGCTTGCAGTGTGATTATGAGGCTGGCGGTGTCTTGCCTTGCAGATCGACAGAGCTTCCACGCATGCGGGCAGGAGTGGAGTGCACAGCGTCACTGCAACAAGCGAGAGGCCTGTTGAATGGCTGCCAGCTGCGAGATTGCCGCCTCTGCAGCAGTGCCGTTGTTGATTGCCTGCAAATTCTTCTGCTCATGGTCTTAGTGCATCTGCCTACAGGTCCGTGCCGCACACACAGGAGTGAACGCAAGGCTAGAACTAGCCCTGAATGGTAGCAGTGACACACCTTTCATAAGCTGCAGCGTCGCCTCAATGCCGGCCATCTCTGCCCGCAGCACCACCAGCTGCTGCATTCCCTCCTGCACCATCTGATCCTGCAGGTGCCTGCTCTCCTCCATCGACAGCTCATTGTCTATTGCCTCCTCATCAGCTACAGGCCTGCTGGACCTTGCAGCTGGGATCTCGGCCCCAATTCCTTCCCTCCCTTCTGGCGAGGGCGTCCTGGGTTGAAGGCTGGCATGCTCTGCTTGCTTGGATGCAGAGGCTGCTGCAAGGGCAGCTGCACTGAACACACCAATGCGGCTGTCGGCCAGGCTGGCCAGTTTGTGCTGGTATGAGATGTCATAGGATGCAGCAAAAGGGATGCCTTTGGTGGCCTGTTTGGTAGGCCTGAAGGCGGGCATTCAATCGGGCTGGTTGGCGAAGCTGTGGTTAAGTATAGGTCACATTATCACAGGCCATGTGACACCCTGTAACTCGACCTTGACTTTGCTGCCAGGTCCGTGTTCCACCTTGTCTCTGAAATAGGATCTGTGCCATGAGTGTTAGTTACACACCTTTGTCAGCGACAGATTCACTCCATTGAACCAGTACTAGCTCCACATTGACAGCTGTTGCATTTCTGGCTTACGCAGCAGCAGGAGCTTCTTCTCACGCAGGTGCTCCTGCTCTTCACGCAGATAATGGCACCCATCCTGCCATGTTCCTGGCTTGGCGCTGCGCAGGATGTTTGACTTCCTTCTCCATTCCATTGACGTCCTTTGCAACGTCCTTCAGCTGCCGCTCCAGTGTAGATGACTCTGAAACAGCAGGTGCTGAGCTGTATGCTGCTTGCAGCAGACTGCATACACATTGGCAGCGGTTCAACAATGCAGAAAGCCATTCAGCAAGGTTGGCTTTCAAGCATGCCTGCTGCACCCTCCACCGGCAGTGGCATCCTACCTGAACACTTGATAGGGAGGGCAATGTGCCTCTGACGGCGGCGCATACACTTAATGAGGCTTGGCCTGTTGCACTGGGAGTGTGGCAGCCATCAAAGCCTGTTCTCCCACTTGGCATGCTGCAGATTGCTCAGGTGTTCTAGAAGTACAGCTATTAGACATTGATGACAGCTACAGCCTTGTTGAGGGCGATATCTGCTGGACTTGGCATTGAAGGTCACCTCTGGAGAGGCTGCCTGGCAGGCCAAAACCGGTGATGAGAGACCTGATATGGCCTTAAAGCTTGGATTGATGCTGTTCTCTGTAAGCAATTGTCAGGAACTGGGACTGAAAAAGAGACCAGCACACGTGCAATCAGCCCTGTGGTGGATTTGGATTTTGAGACTAGAGTGCTGTAGCACAGTGCACCATGCAGATTTCACCATGCCCAGCACTCAAGGCCAATAGCTCTACAGGCATTCACTGCCTGCGCCACCTGTTAATTGTGAGGCTACAGAGGTTACACAGGCAGCATGGCATGGAACACTCAATGTGGAACCAGCAAACTGACAGCGCTCAAGTGTCTGCCTGCAGCAGAAGCTTTTCACCTCAGTGCCTGACGGAAGGGAGCCACCCTCATGCAATACAGGTCTGTGGTTCAGGGTCACACAGGGTCACAACATGTCGTGGCCTCGGGCCACAGGCCTTTCCAAAACCATGCAGCACTCACTCGACGGCAATCAGCACTGTAGACATTCATGTGCACCTGCCTCACGCACCACTGAACATTGCCTGCATACCTCGGCAGCTTGCTTCAACACACCGTCCCTCTGCAGGAGGCGCATACAGTAGAGGTGTGTGGCTGAGGGTGCAGTAAGCACAGCCCTCTGGCGTGGGCCAACGCCTCCAATGGAATGTCCCTTGCCCACACTGCAGTGCAAGGAAGGCTGTACTTTGATGAGGAGTTCTTCTCTGCGCGCTAACAGGCAACAGCTTCAAGTAGCACACCGCTTACCTGATGCCGGCATATAGGCCAACAAATTGGCTTTCACCATGGCTTGCACAGCTTGCTTGCCGCCTGGTTCGGGTAGGCATCCCGAGCAATGACTGCTGGGTGGTCAGCCTCTTAAACAAGCTGTAAGATGGTGCAATACTGCTTTTGGCTCCATGGGAGGCCTTCGTTGATGCCAGACTCCACCTCGTTCAAAGGTATGCGCCAAATCTTCTTCAAGGCTGCAGCATGGCGAAGCGTGCTCACAAGGCATGCACATGACAGCTTGGCGCGATAAACCTCTCAGCAGACAAAGCCCACCTTGTGTCCAGTCCTTGAGGGTTCTGAAGTGTCTAGAGGCTCTCAGCAGGTATCCTGCGTTGCCTCCACACACCTGTATGTTCATGACCAGATGTTCAAGCGGCATGCGGCAGCCGCCAGAGCACTTGACAGTGAACAGGCAACAGAGCAGGGGATGACCCTTGGATACACGCATGGACACGCACCTCAAAGATCTCAGCCCACTCAGCATCTGTGATGCTGGCCCCCAAGGTATGCTTAAGATATAGCCGTGCCTCTGGCTCCGGGAAGTCTCCGACCACCTGGGTCTCAAAGAACGGACCGTCCAGCTCTGCAGTGGCACCTAGGAAATGAGCATGCGCAACAATGTGGGCGTCAGCCAAGTGAAGTCAAGATACCCACTCTCAGTTATCCAGGTGATGAAGCTGAAGTGGCAAGTATGACATGAGCCCTGCGGGACTGCTTGCTCACCTGCAAAGCAGCAGTGCACACATGGCACTCTCTGACAGCAACACCTCAAGCACAACCATGCAAAGGCAATCTCACATCCACAAGGAAACTTAGCAGGGCATCCAGATCAGCCTCCATAGCTGCACCGCCCTTGTACCACTTCATGAGGACATTTGCTTCATCAATACTGATGACAGGCAAGGGTCTGTTGCTTGATGTTTCTGTGTTGAGTTTGAGCAGGTCATTATAGGCTTTGATGACATCATTCAAGCTGCAGGGCGTGGCTCCCTCAAAAACCTGTTGCAACAAGCCTGGCAGCCGTACAATGGGCTCCACCGGGGCCCACCATGGCTTGCAAACCTTGCAACTGCCAGAAGTAGAGGCAGCATCTGCTACTTTGCCGGTGGTCTTGATGATTTGCTTCAGCTCGGAAAGTTGCTTTGCCCCCTGGTCCTCAAGCACTTGTGCCATGACGCCACCATCAGTCAGCTTCTGAGACCTTTCCATCCACAAACGCAACCAGGCCCTTACGCTTGTTCTTCCCCACCAGCACCTCCTGCAGCAGCCGCGACTTGCCACTGCTGCGAGGTCCCACAACAACCAGCACACTGTCAGGATCCTGCGCAAGCTGATCCAGCAGGAGGGACTGCTCAATTTCCCTGTCGAAGAAGTCAGACCTGGAGAGGGCCTGCAACACACCAAGCTGTCAGCAGAGTACAGACGGCAATTGGTGGCTGCACATACTTTGGCCTGCACCTTGAACTTCACTGAACGAGGTCTGGACCTGCAAGGCATGAGGCAGGCGGTTACTGCAGGCCAGGAAGTGCCTTCAGCTCTCTTAGGCATGTACCTGAGTGCTGGGCACCCACAGTGAGCGTGCAGCCTGCGATAGCCGCACATCTGCGCACCACTAGGCAGTTGCAGAGAAAGCCTGCCATAAGGGGCCATGCCGACAAGACACAGGTGGATTGAGCATTTGTCCTCCGACCTAAGCACTAGGTCAGAAGCCCTAGCGCGCCAAAGTTCCCCAGATCCATCTTCATGCAGCACTACCAGGTACCATCTGCTGAGTACAGCAGCTACATCAACCAGGTCATCAGCCTGGGGCTGGCTGAGGACTACATTTCACAACTGCGTGCCAGCTGCTCCCCAAACAGGCCCCCTCCCCTCAGAGCGGCCATTGATCAAGCCTGCAGACACCTTTCTGGACTGGTGGATGGATCTCCAGCCAGTGCCGGCCTCTGCCCCAGGTGTGCACAGTTCAGAGACTTGGGGCCAGCAGAATGGAGCACCAGTCCCAGAGGCAGCAGTTGGCTTGGCAGCAGCCATGCTTATCACCCCTCAGGAGGAGGCTCGTATCCTACAGCTCAACCAGCTCATCAATGCCCGTCATGCTGCGGCTAAGCCACAGAACACAGCCCAGGCTGAAAGGTCTGCTGCCAAGCTTTGGAAGGTATGCGCCGCATGGCCTGTGATCCCGTTCTTCATGGCGCCCTTGATGCTTTCAAGGCACATGTCACTCACACCAACCCGATCCTGCAGAGATACTGTGAGCAAATGGTGTCCCCTGATGGCGACATCATGTCTCAGGCCAAGATTCTTGAGTTCTCGATGTGGCTTGTGGACGAGGCAGTGCAGCAGAATGGTGCTCGTTACTCGTTCAGCAGCGTGGGGTGAGAGGCCTTTCCCCTGCTGTGTCTGAGCTGTGCTCAAATTCCGCCCTCCCCAACTTCTGGCCTGGTGCATGCAGTGATTATCTGTGCCACCTCAAGGAAGTCCGCAGAGAGCAGTACACCCAGGGCCGCATCACCTCAGATATACCTGCACCCCTGGAGATCCAGGCAGTTAGGGACTTGCTCCGTGCACGTGGCAGGGAGATGCAGGCTGAGAACCTCGATGCGTAAGTGGCAGCTCAGGTGGGTATCAGCCTAGTCAGAGCGTCTTGTGCAGATAGAATGATGGCGTGTCTGACCCCAGCTTGTTGCTTGCATCTGCAGGTGGATGCCGCACTGGGCGCAGGGCAGCTTCGCCAGTCCCTGCAAACAGCTTCCCAGCAGAAGCAGTGGCAGTGGGCCCATCTGCTGAGGTTGGCAATGACGTTCATGCCAGCCACATTGGGCCGCTCTGATGACCTGCGCAAGCTTCCCTGGAGTTGCCTGGCACTGAGGACGCAGGATAATGTGGGCCCAGTGCCCTCCGTGGCAATCCTCTTTGGTAGCATGCAGGGGAACACTGTGAAGCCTGGGCAGGTGAATATTCCTGGTGTCGTCAGGTATGCGCATTCATGCTGTCAGTTAGGCAGTGTGCTGCATTGTGTTCTCAGTCAATATGCCTCCTCTGCCACAGGTACCGAGACCATCGCATCTGTCCTCAGGCAGCGCTTGCCGACCTGGCTGTCGCCACCTTCCACAGAGGCATCAAACTTGAGGATCTGGCCAAGTTCATTGTTGCCGCCCCTAGCATGCAGGGGAATCAGCGGATGAGTGGGGAGACTCTCAAGGTTCACCTTCGGCAGACTTTTGAACTTGCTGGTGAGCCAGTGCATTGATGCTGCAGCATGTGGACACGGCTGTTGGTGACATCTGTGGCTTGTTACACCGCAGGCGTGCCCTGTGGCAGGCTTGATGGGTACTCAGCTAAAGGGGAGGTCAGCCACAAATTCAAGAAGCATGGTGTGGAGGCGGCTAAGAGCGTGGGCATTAATCAAGCGGAGATCAAGATGGCGGCAAGGTATGCAACTCAGGCCATGCTGCGCATTTCTGAACAGGATTGTCCCCAGCTGAGCAGTGTTTTGCCTTGCAGGCATGAGTCTGACACCACAGACCTGTATTGCATCTTTGACCCGGACACAGCCCACAGGCTGGCTGGTTGGGACGGGACTGGCACGAGAATCATCGTTTGGGCCAAGCTGAGTTCAAGGTAGGGTCACTGCAGTGCCAGCGCTTCTCACGCAGACCACCAAAACCAGGGGAGGGGGGGACTGATCTGGTTGTGTTCTGCAGGCTGAGGAGGATGTGCTGGACCGCATCATCTTAGGCTTGACAGTGCTCCTGCGCCAAGCTGGCATGCGATGCCACCCTGCACATCCTTTGCTGGCGCCCTTGAGGGCCATCGACCACCTGCGGCAAGTGTTTGTGCAGAATGCCAGCTTGAGAATTGATTCATATGGGAACCAGTGGCTTCGCACCATCCCGCCAGCCGCCAGTCGCCTTCTGCAGAGCGCTGTAGGCAAGCAGCTGCGGCAGGAGACAATGGACAAACACGTTGCTGCTGAGGCGGTCCTCAGCGACAGAGCTTTATTTCAGACTGACCCAACGCTGAGCGCTGCGGCCCCTAGGTGTTGTAGTCAGACATGCATTGCTCTTCTGAACCTTTGCCCTTCCATGTTGCAGGCCTTCCTTTCCAAGACGCTGGGTGGAAAAGGGGCGACGCCTATGCCTTTTGCCCCGGTGGTGATGCTGCCTCAGGTGCCTCTTTCCGGTGTCTAGCCTCCAGCATCAGCCAAACCCATCCCATTGGTGCCTCTGGCTTCACAGGCCAGCTATGGTGTTACTCTGCTGCCTCAGTCCCTCAGTGCGCTGAGCGCCTCGAATGAGAGGGACTCCTTTTTGTTCGAGAAGCAGGTGTGCAGTCAATCGCCTTTCAGCTTGAGCGCCTGTGTATTGGTCAGACTGTGCTTACCCTGGTGAGCTGCAGGTCTGGAAGCTCTCAGAACTTCAAACAGTCCCAGAAGCATTGAGGCATTTTCCAAGGTCTCAGCGGTGCCTTCAGACTTCCGCAGGTGGCATGGCAGCAAGAAGGAAGCAAGAGCCAGCAGCACGGCCTTCTCAAGATTCTCACTGGAACGTGAGCGCATCCCCGCCACCAGGACAGTCAGGTCACTCCAGCAGCTATGCAGCAGGTACAGCAATGATTCCAAGCTGCTTGGCAAGCGTAAGCAGAGCGGCTAAGCAAGCCTTTGATTGTTTGCTGATCTGCTTTGACGATTCCTACCGCCATTTACCAGCACAGGTCACATGTCTCTGCTGAAAGTCATAATTCACCGAGCGGTGTAACATTTTACTCAGAAAGTGACATTTCACTCCACAAAATCAGATCTCATGCAGGGGGGCAAGCCTTCAAGGCTTGCCCCCTGACAGACTACACTTGAAACACTCTCTTGGTCTACATGAATCGAAGATCTGCATGTCCGCGTAACCCTTTCTCTGGGCCAATCAACCACTTCTGGCTCGCCACTGCACAACAAAGGTTCCACTACACTTGAACTTCACTTGAAAGTATCAACCTGAGGGAGCTGGCCTGACCAACACATGCAGTGGCTTTCTGGACCTGGCATCGGCTACACTTGAATCCCTGGTGGCGAAAGAGGACCTCCTGGGGGCTTCGAATGGGCTGCACTCGCGCAATTTGCGCATCTGTTACAAAGTCATACGGTGTGGGTACGTGGGTGCGCTCCACACCTGTGCTGTGGCATGGTGATTCAAACAATTTTATGATCATGTGAACAAGCTTGCATCATCCGGCCTTCATCACATCAGCAATAACAGCTGCCGGCAGATTGTAACTGACACATGACCTTGCTGGCACATGACCAGCCGTCCATCCAGGAGGTGGGTAGTCCTCGAACAGATTGATAAATGCCTCCTCATAGTGCTGCCTCAGCTTGGCAATTGACAGGTTGCCACGTCCAGATTGTAGTTTCCTGACAGGCTCAAGAAGCCTGAATCGATAAAAGTCAGGAGGGTGCGCCTCTAAAAATTCATGAGCGACCACCAGTGACCCCTCTCGCAGGCTTCCATTGGGGCCTTGCAGGTACTTCATGGAGCGCTTCCGCTGGACAGTCTGCTGCTCCTTTGGGAGGGCCTTGAACTCCTCCTCATCATAGGCAGGGTTGTGAATCAGGTTGCCTTCCTTAAGCTTTGGCACTGTGCCAAAAGAGCTCTTGGCCAACACCCTTGGCAAGGCGCTCATTGTGCAACCCACACTCTCTGCGGCGGCTTCCAGCAGACGCTCGACTTGTCGTACGTCTTGCATTGCAACTCTGGAGTTCCTGCCTTGATAGCTGCTGTGGCCACCTGCACTGGGCCTTGCCGCCCAGCACCAATTCTGGCGCCTCCATGCAGGATCTCCCGCTCTCCTCCGCACATGAACTCCACTGTTGATGATATGGTATGCACAATGACTTCGCATGATCGCCTTGCCAGGCCAATGACAGCATGTCATCGAGAGGTGACCAATGCATGCCTGAATGCTAAGCATCACCATTCCACAAGGTCATCCAGTGCTGCTGAGGCATTGACTGCACCCCTGGTTCCACAGGATGTGGGGTGGCCTGCATTGAGGTGGTGCTGGACCTTGGTCTGATGTGTAGTACAGGAATGTCAAGCACTATACCTGCCCATTATCTCAGATTTTAAGGCCTGAGTTCTGGACTTAAGAACTGACAGCTGAGGGATGAACATGGTGAGTAGGCTGCTTCCGTCATCCAGCTGTGAAGATTAAGGGTAAGCAGCAGAACTCTTCTTGCACTCTGACAAGTCAGCTTTGATACATCAGGGGGCATGTTGCAGGGAGGGATCTGAAGCAGGTCTCTGGTCAGGCAGCCCGGATGAGCAACGAGGAGGGCCATTCAGCCAGAGCGCTCAGGGCAGACATCTCTGCCAGGAAGTCGTGGCACTGCTTGTTGATCTTTGCTGGCACTGCTGGCCTGGGAGCAGGCCAGACAATCGACAAGAAGCGCTGTCAAGCCAGGGCGCCCAGGGCAGACATTTCTGCCAGAAAGTCCTGGTACTTCTTGTCCGTCTCTGCTGGCACAGCCGGCTTGGGGGCAGCTGCCGGCGCCGGCTTCTCCAGCGCAGGCAGCAGCCCAAAGCCAGCAGCCACGGCAACGCCTGGCCTCCCCACAGCACGCAGCCTCATTGCATTCTGGTCCCGCCGCACTCGGAGGGAGGCAGGCACCATGGCTGTGACAGTCTTGTCATCTGTGGCCCGCGGCATCTTGATCACTGTGGACTGCCCCATCACCGTGGGATTGGCGTCCTTCTTGGCTCCAGGGGGTGCCCCTGCACAGGACACAAGGTGGACGTTGAAGGAGGACGTGATGTTGGGGCCGCGGCGACCTCTGCCTACAGGGCAATACCATGCATGCATGGACTGCTCGTGGTCACTTTAGATGCAGGCCACAGATCACAGCCCATGCTGATGACTAGACCACGTGGATCAACCCTGAACCTGCCATCAGTAGCCTGGTCAGCCATTCAGCCTTGCTGTAAACAGTTGGCCACAGCAATGCAGAAACGGGCACCATGCAACAGGCAGTTACAACACCACTTCACCCTGCGGAGTCCATCTTGATCTAATTTGCAAACCCCATGATGCAATGGAGCCCTCTGCTTCAGCATTAGCAGGCCCATCGTGCATGCACACAGGCTAGAGACCAGCGATTTCCACCTGCTGGGGGCGGCATAGGCGTCCGGAAGCCTGGCGGGGGCATCATGGGTGGTGGCAGACGCCCAGCAAACCCTGGAGGGGGCCCTGGCGGCGGCGCCAACCTGCCGGGGGGTGGCCCTGAAGGCAGCGCCAGACCCGGCGGGGGTCCCACAGGCGGCGGCAGCGGCTTGGCCTGCGATGCAGCCCCCTCCATGCTCCCCTCTCCTGCAGCATGATGGGCAATGTCGAGATTGGGCAGGTCTGCAGTGGCCTGGGCTGCTGCATGGCAGTGCTCTCCTCCCCTCCCCTGCACCGGGCAGGATGGAGCAGTGAGCAAGCAGCAAAATGCACTCTGTACAGCGCCTCAACATGTGCTGCTGTTGCCTCCCCACTCCTCTTGGATGCTGCACAGTCATGCAAGATTATGAGAGTGGCAGCTTGCGCAGTGATTCCATGGCCGCGCAGCAATGCTCCCCTTTCTGCAGAACGAAGCAGCAGACCGGCAGGAATCGGTGGTATGAATGGTGAACAAGCCTGTGCTGCAGTGCGCTGCATTGCATTTCTCTCTTGTCCTGCAAGGCACACAGATGCGGCTGTATGTGCAGGAAGCAGCGGTCTCTGAGGCTAGTTGAGAAACAACAGGCGCTGCACGAAAGCCACTCACCTTGTCCACCATTGCTCATGCCAGGTGGCGGGCCCTCCGGTGGCGGCAGGGGCTTTGCAGCCATTCCAGGGGGCGGCCCAACTGGCGGCGGAAGTACTGCAGCACGTGACACCAAAACTTTAGCCTCATGCAAGCTACAAGTGCTCTGTCAGACAAGCAGGCGTGCCGCAGAGAGCAGTGGTGACCAGGCTTGTCTCGTGGAAGTGTCCCAAACCTCTTCTGGCCGCAAGCAAAGCCAGATCAGCGGCGGCATACAGGCAGCCTTGTGCAGCAGCAGGCTGCATGTCACACCATGCTAAAGCGTGCCTCCTGGTGCAGGGTAAATTGCAGCAGCAGACCTGTCCTCTTTCTGAGCAGGCAAGAAGGTCTCAGAGCGCAGCAGCGACAACACGTGAGCATGTAATTGCAGAGCAGCAAGCCTATGGGGATGCTCGCCTCGGTGCTGAGCCAGCAGACAGGAGCACCCCTGGAGACGCTTCCATGCATGACCATCCAAAACCATTCCAGTCACAATTAGGTGGCACCTCACCCGCAGACCCAGGCGCTGGGCCAGCAGGCAGGGGCGCCTTTGGGGGTGGCGGCAGCAGTGGCCGCTCTGCTCCTCCTGGGGCAGGCCCTGACGGCAGCGGAGGCGGTGCCGGCATGGGCAGTGCCAGATGTGTGCCTGCGCACAGCAAGCAGTGAGCTCAATCAGCGGCTGCCAGTGGGCCAGCGATGGCACAGGCAGCGCCAGGTCTGGGGTTGTGTGTGCGCACAGGATTCAAGTGGCACGAGCGGGCCTGAGCTCTGCCTTAGCTGAGGTAGGTCTTTGAAATCGGCCTCCGGCCACTGATGCAGATAAGCACGTGACATGTAAGCATGTGCACAGCGCCGTGGCACGCTGTCTCTGAGCATGCAGAGAGGCTCTGCCAGACATAGCCAGGCTTGACAGACTCAGAACAGCTTGTCCAGGTCTCGGCTGTGGAGCAGAAGAGACATAGGCGGCCCAGTAGGGCCACCTGCCAAAAATTCCCTCAGCAAGCGCAAGTGCGCTTTGCCCACCTGGCGGCCCAGCCTGCGCCCTGCCACCGCCTGCAGCCAATGGCCCCTCCAGCGCCACAGTCTGTGCCCTGCATGCGCACTCATACGTGAAGCCTTGTGCGGCCATTGGGTTGCTTGACGTATCACAGGCACATGGCCACCCCTTGACAGTCATTGTGCCAGGTCAGGCAGCTTGAGAGCAGTTCCTGCCTGCACAGAAGCCCTGCATGGAGCAGACATCTCATACTAGGGGCAGTAACATAGCAGCAGCTGGTGTCTTGCTGGCCCCAAAGCACAAGGGTGACAGCAGTCAGGTGCAGGCCCCAGCATAAACATGACCAGTCGGCAGCAGGTCCTCAGGGTTTTGCACTAAACCTTGAGCTCTGCAGCGTTGTCTGAGGTCGCAGGCCTGGGCTTACATAAGCACAGGAGGCACATCAACTGCCATCAGGTGCAGGCAAGGCAGCCCATCCACCGCCTGCACATGTTGTGTAGACCCACAATTGTGTGACACATTGGGCTCGATTGTACCTCTGCGGCTTTCCTGGCAGCAGCAAACCCCAGGGGGGTACTGCCAGCACAGCCTCGGGCCGCAAACAGTCTTCTTGATGTGCAGAGTCAGCTCTGCAAGCCTCACTTGTATCTCTGTGGCTTTCCCGGTGGTGGCAGGCCCTGAGGGTTTAGTGTGGGGTGCCAATACACTGAGTCCTCCACAGGCTGGTGAGAGCCACCCAACCCAGGGTCAATCACGTACGCCCCCTCCTCGCCATTTGTCAGCATCCGCACCTCCCCCTCCTGTAGGCGGCAAGAGGCAACATGATTTGTGGGAACAGGCACGTTTGGGCCAACTCAGCAGTGGCCTTGCCTCCTCCCAATTTGTATACACACACAGCACAGCCTCATACCTGTGCTCCTTGGCAGCATTCTCAAAGCACAGCAGTGTCTGCCATCGTGGACAGCCAGGTATACTGTACACCTAGACAACCCCTTCAAGCCGCTGCTGCATTCATCTCGAACATAGCATCCGCAGCCAGCTGCATGCAGTGCGGCGCAGAGCTACAGGCACATGTGCTCCATGGCTCCTCTTTTCACACTGCCTCCTCATGATCATGCAAATTTTTGAGGCACATCGTCTGGTCGCAGCCGCTGAAGACCTTCAGCCAGGACTGATGCTTCTTGCTAATTCGCCACTGCAGTGCTGTGGAGCGTCACTTTACTTCAGTCCCCTTTGCCTTATGTGGCTGTGCAACCCCTCAAAGCCATCCAACAGGGGGACCCCGCTTGCCTTTTTCTTCTTCAGCGCCGCCTCATAAGCACGTTCCAAAGCGACCTTCTTCAGGCGCAGCGTCTGATTGGGCACACGCCCCTCCTCTTCCTTGTTGAACACGGACTCAAGCTCAGCCTTGATGGCGTCAGGCTGGGACTGCAGGGCACAGGGTTGAATTTGGGGGTACACTTTGCTCGAACTTTTTGTGCATCCCCGAAGTTACTGGCTTCATGGACCAGTCCAACAATCTGCAGAGCACTTTCTCAAGCTCAGCCTTGAGCTCAACTGCTTGATTGGTGACAATTGATGGGGCATCACCCAGGCTGCAGGCCCCAGGTGGTGGTGCAGTCTTAGAGCCGGGCCTTTGAGTCCATGCTGCAGTCCAGCTAGAACTGCAGGGCAGCAGCCAGATACACTGCTGGCTTGCCAGTGGACAGCGGAACAAGGATGCCCCAGCTGGTGCCCAATTGAAGGTCCCCCGGTCTTTTGGCACAGACATTGGCAGGAACTGATGAACTTGTTGTGCATGAAAACTACTTTGCAGCCACTTGTTGACTGGCAGCTCTGCATCAGCCAAACAGTATGTCTTGCAGAAGTCTTGGAACACACAGCCAGCTGTAACGGCGCCACCCTGCAGGGCCTGGTCCTGCCGCTGGCCATTCCTTTGTGCTTAGACCTGCCATCTCCTTTGCTGCCATCCGCAGCCCATGCAGCTGCCTTGCAGGCTGCCTTGCCTCATGCGGCAGCAGCAGCCTGGGCACGCTCTCAAGCTGTGACGCAACCAGCCATCCAGCGAGTGAGGCCCACCTGCAGGGCATGTGCATCTCGCTGGAATTTCCTCTCCTTCTTGTTCCTCGCAATCTCCTTGGCACGCTGCGTCTTCCTATAAGCATCAGCCGGGTTCATCTGCAGGGGTAGGGATGGCATCAGAGGGTTCTTGTACAGCAGTAAGAGCAGGGGACGGGCCAACACCGATTGTAACAGCTGACGGTGTGCGAAGCAGCAGCTTCGCCGCAGAACAGGTGTGCAGCAAGCAGTGTTGCTGGCACGTCACCTTGCTGCGCTCATTGCCTCAATTTCTGCTTTCAAGTGACAGTTGCACATCTCTGCCGCACTTCAGAGCACTGCTGCGTCAGTTGCTTACCTCCCTGCCACCTTTCTTCTTCACCATGCTGCCTCAAAGTGGTACCAGCCCTGCTGTTAACCTCGAGTAAGGTGCTATCTATACTGATGGCCTATACTGAAGGCTTTGCAGCTCTCATGGTACAAGTAATGCCTTCAGATAACAGTTGCGTGGCTTCTCAGCCCAGATGCACAGACAAGCGATTTCCTCTGGTCTGCCGTGCAGCAATCTGCTCTGCGGCAGGCGAGAACTCCTTTCTGTGTCAAACTATAGTGTTTACTTTCCTTCTGCACAAGTACCCAAAGACTACCCAGCAGCTCAGGCCTGTCTGATGTGAATCCATATGAGCATTGCAGATGAAAGAATGCAAAGAGAAGAGCTGTATTGAGACTGCACAAGCATCCCAGGCGGGATGCAGCAGTTTCATGGGGCCATTCAAACAAAATGCACATCAGCAGAATTGACAATCAGGATGGCATGAGACAGGGCAAGGCGGAACCTGACTAGATGTCAGAAATATGCAGAAAGGGCATGCGATGATATGTGAGCGGGGGCTGGTGGGGCAGAGGCCTGTCTGCTGCAGCCCTGAAGGGCAAGGCCAGGCAGCGTGCTCATGAATGCATGTTCTCTCACACTCTGAAGTCTTGGGGTCGTGCTAATTATGCTGCAAGATTGCAATACTTCTGAGGAGCAGCTGTTCTTGCGAGGGAGCTGCAGTTTCAGCAGCAGGGTGTCACATGGCGACCTTTGAGCTGGACAGGGCAGCGGCAACGCCAGCGACGTCATCGGCAATGACTCCATGCACCCCCAGAAAGAATTGCTTGCGCACCCACTCGGGCTCGTCATTCTGCGTGCCAAAGGTCAGCACCTGCAGCAGGGGGCACAGACAAGAGCTGGCTTAAGTTGTGCAGTCTACTCTGCAGGGCTGGACCTGCATCTGCGCAGGCAGACCTGCTCCGGCAACAACAGATGAACAGGGGTCCCTGCAGCATGTGCAGTGCAGGCCAGCTCTGGCGCCTCGACAGCATCAACAAGGTAGCATCAGCTGTACAGGTCTGTTGCTGCAGGACCCAGCCGCCCTTTTCTGGCCAAGCAGCTGCCTGCGTGCAGAGGCGACCACAGTAATCTGCTCAAAAGAAACTCCGCTGCCCACCAGCAGCCAGACAATGAGTGCTGGTCAGAGACAGGCCCCCTGCTCACCTGCAGGCCCTGATTCTGGGCAGCCTCCACACAGTGCTGCTCCTGCCTGAGGGCGGCCGTCTCCAAAATGATCCCCTTCAGTCCTACACTGCTGGCAAAGGCGATAGCTGCCTGAATGCTATTGCGTCGGGGGTCAGCGTACAGCTGCAGGCCGCCGTCTGACAGCAGCATGACTGGGGCATCCTGGCGGCTGGCCAGCTCGGCGCACATGTCCGGGTCAAAGCTGCTGAACAGGATGGTCCGCCTGCCGCCATCTGCAGGGCAGCGACAGAAGGCATTTAGGCTAGGCGATGTGTGGGTGGCAGCATGGGTGGGCAGATGCTTCATCAAGTCGGCTGCGGTAAAGCAGCTTGCAGCAGAAGCCCAAAGGTACAAAGCTGGACAGGTTGGGGAAGCGCTGGCACGGCAGAGAGTTCTCCTAGATCTCAGCATGAACAGACCTCTGCAAGGCAACAAAACAACCAGATCTGCTAGCTGATTGTGAGGCAGTTCCAAGGCAGTGCAAGGACGTCAGTGCTTACCTCGCTGCCTCTGCTGCTGCACAATCCTCAAGATGGCGTCAGCCATGCGCTGGATCTCTGCAGGCGCTGTGCAGGGAGCGCTGTCAGGGGTCGTCATCTTCACCTCAATGTCAAAGGAGACCTTCTCAGGTAACTGCTGAAAGAGCTCTGCCAGAGTGGGCAGCTGGTCATCCTCCTCCACACGCCAGAGCCTGCAGGCATGGCGGCAGAAGCTCAGCCCAAGTGGAAAGCCAAACCCAGCCCTGGCCTGCAGGGACTCGGGTCCCACTTCGTCAATGCAGACCAACAGTGTGCAGGCACAGGCGTATCATTGCAGTCTGCATGGCGGGAGGGGGACCTCTGACAGGGGCAGAGGACGACAGAGCGGAAAGAGGCATGCCAGGAAGTCCACAAGTGTGCAGTCAAGTAATGCACTAAGAAGCCACAGTCATGACGTCTGACGCACCAGGCCCGCAGAGCACCTCTAAGCAGAGCAGAGGCCATGCCACAGAGAGAAAGAGGGACAAAAGACGCTCAAGCATGGGTATCGAGCGCTGATGCCTGTGTCTGCACAGAGTGCATGACATCCCACCTGCTGCCTGCAGGCTTGCCCTGGGTAGCGGATCTGAGCAGGGGTTGGGCGGCTGAGAGGCCAGCTTGGGATACTAGCCCCTTGAACTGCTCGAGGGTCAGATCACAGATGGCCTGCGCCTCCGGCTGTTCAAGGCTGCCTGTCAATACGGTGTTGTCGTGCCAGATGACTGGCACGCCATCAGACGTGACCTGCAGGGATGTGTTGCTGATGAGTCATGGCTGAGTGGTGAAGACATGGACAACTCAGATCAGCATGTGGCCAGCGCTGAAGCATGTCAGCAAGCTGAGGCTGTCTGCGCATCCCCAAAAGCAGTAGCAGCTGCCCTGCGCATGCGGGCATTTAGCAAAGAGGCGGCTGCCGCAGCCCTGCTGGCATGCAAGCGCTGTGCACATGTACCGTCTGACCTAGATATCAAGCCTGGAGGCCCCTGTGCACCTGCAGGCTGCCTCACCTGGACATCAAATTCGACAAAGCTAGCACCGCAGGCTGCCGCCTGCTGGAAGGATCTGAGGGTGTTCTCCCTATACCGCAGACTGCCCTGCCTAGAGGGCACACCGAGGATGTTCATGCCCATTCTGCAGCAGGCAGCGTGTTATTAGCTTCCCGTGTGCCCTGGAGGCAGCTGTGCAGTCTACCTCATGCAGCCATGGGGACGGTGCTGCACCCAGGCGCAGATGCTGCGGGTGTAAGCGTGGCAGAATCTGGGCTCTGCATGCTGGCTGCAGTGCGCATGCATGAAGCAGCATGACTTGCCCTTATGTGCCCAGCAGTATACTGACGAACCAGGCAGGCCAGATCGGGCAGATGTACATGCACAGCTGGCATGATGTAATAAGTCTGGTGCATGTGTCTCAGGGGCCACATGGCCCCAAGCCACTTGGTTCATCCATCAACCTACCCTCTGTGCCCACCCAGCGCAACCACATCTGTGGCCCAATGAAGCAGCTCTCCAAATTGCCTGGCCGGCGGGGCTGTGATGCATGGAGGGGGATTCTGCAGGCAAAAAGAGGGCTTGGCAGACATCTGTGGAGCACTCCCTGTTTGCACCGCTGACCACACAAGACGACCTGCCAAGTCATGTACTCAAGGAGAGCGCATGTGACACAAGCATCAGCATCGGTGGGCACAAAGCATCTCTGGGCACACCTGGACTTCTTGTTCAAGAAAGCCTGATTTTGTTTGATGAAAAGTTCCCTCAATGATGCCTGCCTGCTGGGCCTTGCCAGTTGTGGCTGGAAACGCCTTGATGAGAGATGCCTGTCTGGTAAGTTTTTGTCTGGGCTGGTTATCAGACTGCTGGCAGCCACGAGGCGCCTGTTGCATGATGGGCAAGCCAACTGGCATCGGCCGGCTGCAGCAGTTGACACGCAGAAAATGGCTCTGAAACCATGAAAGTTGTAGACTTGAGTGAGCGGATCAGATGCACCTGTTGCCATTCATGCAATGGTCGCTGACTTGAGTGGAGATCAACCACAGGAGCTGTCTGCTGGCTGATCTGCTGGACTGACTGTTGCAGTAGTGAGGTATCACAAGTACAGTACTAGTGGGGCAGGAGCTGATGCCCGTGCTGCATTTCATTAGCCAGCAAGGGGCTGGCCAGGTGATGCCGGCCACCTGAGGCCCAAATCCATTTGCCATCCAAAGTGCCCTGCAGGCGGGAATCTCATGCCGCAGGATCACCCATAGGTGCATGCTTATGTGCTGCATTGCCAGGCACTGAAGGCACACCCATCAGTGCATGTTGCATTGCTGAGCACCAAGCACACCCCATGCATTGCGTGCAGCATCGTTCAGCATGCTGAGTAGAAATGCAAAATGGAAGATCAATTGCTGGTTCTTGTGTGCGAGCACAGACCATGTCTGCTCAATGCCAAGCTGTTGAGAACGCGCTGCGTGCGTCTGACGGCCTGCGCAGTTGTCAGCAGTGGCTCTGGCAGCAGGTTTTGGCGCCAGGGACCTCTGCTGCTGCAGTGCATTGGAGTGCCACCTGGCCGTGGAGGAGCAAGAGCAGCTAGGCCTGAGTATCAAGTGACTGTAGCTGCGGGGGTTAAGCGTGTAATTGCACCTCCATGCAGTGGTAAACAGCCAAGAGTGTGATGAGCCAGCATTTGCAGTCTGCTCCTGGACTTCTAACAGCAGCTGGGCACAGGTGACTGGCCCTTACAGCTGTGGGGGTTGCCCCACATCCATGCAGCGAAGCACCAACCATGATGTGTGCACGAAAGGTGCCAGCATCATCGATGCTGCTCCCAAGGAGCACGGCAGTTGGGCATGAAGGATCAGGCCTGCAGTGATCTGCTCTGGGTGGTGGGCAGATGACTGTCAGGCCTTGCAAGAGTGCACCAGCAGCAGGCATGAGAGGCTGAGCATGCATGGCACGCCCTGCAATACCAGACCGGCAGGACAAAGCAGACACAGGATGGCACTGGCAGCCATGGCATGCTGTCAGTCACGATGTTCATTCAGACACGCAGCACTGCATTTTCATTGTAAGGCAAAGTCGACAGATACCATCCAAGACAGGCTACTTGACTGCACCCCAGCTGGGAAAACACCTGTGACCGACCTATCCTGCTACAGGGCAACACAAGGAACAGGACAGGAGCATGTATTATTGCTTTGCTGGCCTGTCTTTGTCGCAGACATGTGCTGTGAGTGCTGCTGCCCAGCCCCACATCAGACAGCAGGCGACTCTGGTGTGGACTAACAGCAGATATAATGCTTGCCTTCAAGAGCTGAAGACGGACAAGCTGTTGTGCTGAGGATGTTGCATGTCAGCATGCTTAGGGGCCATACTGCTGCCCTCACTGGCAAATGTGGCACGGTAGCTCCTGTCTGGACGCCATACACGCCCTGTCCTACACAGGGCTCCAGCCACAATTGTCAGCCACCTCTGGGTGAGCTGCAGGCTGTTTGTTGGGGTCAAGGCTGTTTGCTTGGGTACACCTGAATTGCTCATGTGACTGCGTGTCCTTGAACTGTCTGACTGATCAAGACCTTAGCAGGTTGTAATAAGTGCAGGACCGGCATGCATTAAGCTTTCAAATTGTCATGGCTGCGGCAAAGTTCTGAGGGCTCAAATTCAGATTGCAAGTACAAGATCCAAAGGCCAGGCTTTGAGCAAGGACAAGCCACTCCTTGTCCCATTTGTTAGCATGACCTACCTCGAGTGCCCACACTACTTTGATATCTCACGTCCAGCCTCGCCGTCAGAACACATCCATCTGACGCCTTTCCCACTGATCTTCATCAAGGTGGGCACTCCTGGGATTTGAGAGCTGCCGTATGGGGCTGCCTGCAGTATGGGGCTTCGGATCTGCTGCACCCTGGCCACCTGTGGGGCGACAAACAGAAGCCACTGTCTTTGCCTTTATCAGGCCAGGGGCTGCTTTGAGCGGATCAGGGCCCTGGTGCTTACGGGTATGGCGACCTGGCAGCACCTTTGTGTGCCGCACCTCACCTGGATGCCTCGCAGCGTCTCCTCGTGCAGCCTGCAACAGCTGGGGGCTCAGATCACTGTTTGGGTCGCTTTTTGAAAATATCTTCTGCTAGCAGGCTGTGCAGGAGCTCTCGCCATGCACTGATCCACCCCAGCCTGCTGCAGAAACGTTAGCACAACACAATGGCAGCCACCATGACCATGGGCCACAGCCTGGCTGGCAAGACCCTACCAAAGGCATCCGCCAAGGTGACTCGCACCCCTGTGCCAGTGGCCAGCCGCGTGCGCTGCCAGGCCAAGGGCTACGACAACAAGCAGCTGCAGAAGCTGGTGTCCAGCACTCCCTTTGACAACTTCAAGTTCGCTCCTGTCAAGGAGGCTGTTGTCAACCGCGCCATGACCCGCCGCTACTTCAAGGTGGGCAGTGGTTTGTTCAGTATCTTGTCCATAAGTGCTTGTCCTCCGCG
The DNA here is from genome assembly GCA_963969365.1 of Asterochloris sp. CNOR1. Classification (NCBI taxonomy): domain Eukaryota; kingdom Viridiplantae; phylum Chlorophyta; class Trebouxiophyceae; order Trebouxiales; family Trebouxiaceae; genus Asterochloris; species Asterochloris sp. CNOR1. The sequence goes on from OZ017762.1 coordinate 1,410,018, forward strand.
TGTTCCGGCAACATGACTTGCATGCATGCTTGCATATTAGTCTACTGCCCCGCCCTGTCCAATGTGGGCATGCAGGCAGTCCATAATCCCTTGCCTCAAGTATGTTATGGAAACATCAATTATTTGCATGCATGACTGCACATCTCATTCACTGCCTGCCCTGTTGGTCAGCAGTGCCAAGCTTGGTGGCCCTTGGCTGGCTTGCCACTGCTCTGGATTCAACAAGTTAAAGTTGTCTACCATCTACGTCAAGGCAGCATTTGTAGCAGGTGGCGGCACACCTCGTAGATGTTTCACTACTCTCATGTTGTTTTTGCAGGACCTGGATGAGTATGCGGAGTGTGATGTTGTCATCACTGGTGCTGGCTCTGCCGGCCTGTGTTGCGCCTACGAGCTGAGCAAGCACCCTGACATCAAGGTTGCCATCATTGAGCAAGGTGAACAGTTGTGTGCAGTCATTGGGCTCAAATTTGCTGTGCTAGCTTTCAGAGCTCTGCTGGCAACCGGATGGCTGAGGTGCTTCTGGGGTCACCCCTGAATGCGGGGCTATCAAAGCATGGCTGTTGGGTCCCCAATGTCATGCAGCTCAGCCCTATGTGCAGCTCTCCTGCGTCACCTTGTGATGTGATGGCTTCACATGTTCCTGATGGCTGCCCACCTCCCTGCAGGTGTTGCACCCGGTGGCGGTGCCTGGCTGGGCGGTCAGCTGTTCTCAGCTATGTGTGTGAGTACCTTTCTACTGCCACCCTGCCTGTTCTCAATCCTGTGCATCCTGCCTGTCATTCGCATTCCAGATGTGGCAGGTGCTGAGGGTATATATATCTGTGGTACCCAGAGGTGCCATGTGAAAAGCTACATGGCTCGTCCTGCCAAAGGTGCCTTGTCGAGCAGGTACCTTGCTGCTGTCATGCCTGCACTTGAAGTGGCAAGGGTTGCTTTGTATGCCTCTACTCTGTGCTGCAGGTGCGCAAGCCTGCCCATGAGCTGCTGGATGAGCTGAACATCCCCTACGAAGATGAGGGTGACATGGTTGTCATCAAGCATGCCTCCCTGTTCACCTCCACCCTGCTGTCCAAGGTCCTGGCGGTGAGTGGCGGGCTTGGCAAAGCTGCATTGGTGGGGCCTGAGCAACTCACATGGCTCGCTGTTCCACCCTAGCCGGCTGGCTGGGTCCCGGCAGTGCATTGGGCGCTGCTCAGCAGCTGTGTCGGATCTGCCTGCAGCGTCGGCTCGTTGTCGTGTTGTGTTCTGTTGGCATAGCACTCCCCAAGTATGTGCTATCAGCACAGCAGCTATGTATATATTGCTGAACCAGAGACCTGCTCTGCAGCCTATGCTTCCATCTTGTTGCCATGCTGGCATCTCATGGGTAGGCCCAACTTCGGCTTTCAGGCACCCAATGTGAAGCTGTTCAATGCCACCGCTGTGGAGGACCTCATCGTCCGTGAGGACCCCGTCATGGGCCGCTATGTGGGCGGCGCTGTCACCAACTGGACCCTGGTGTCCCTGAACCACGACACCCAGATGTGCATGGACCCCAATGTCATTGAGTCCAAGGTGCTGGTGTCCTCCACCGGCCATGACGGCCCCATGGGCGCCTCTGGTGAGTCCTTGGCCGCTATATGGGGACTGTGTTGTCGTGGCTCGAAAAACTTTTGGTGACTGGAAGGTGCAGAGCTGCCTGTGAAGGGCAGATCCTTCAGAAGGCATGATGGCTGCACATAGGCGTGTTGGGTACCTGTTGCGGGAGGTCGTGACAAGTCTTGTGCATATCTCAATGCTGTGAACCAGTGCCCTTGAAGCCTCACAGAGGGCTGGTGTTGACACTCAGAGCTGGTCAGTCATCTTGTCTTTGCACTGCCTTAGCAGGGTCTGGGATGTTCTTGAAGGTCTTCACTCATTGAAGGTGGCGCAGTGCATGCCTACCCTGCATCAGCGCATCAGCATCTCCACCTCAATGGGAGATGGCCCCTTCCCTGAGGGGAGGCTGCCCCTTGCCACATACCTCTCAGTCACATACAGTCTTGAAAGTCTGGAGCTGTTCAGCTTGCAAGGCGCAATTGCAGTTCTGATGTATGCCCTGTCTGTGCCGAGTCACCTGTGCCTCACTCAAAGGGCAGGTGTCAAAGCTGGGCTGCTGCCTTGCAGGTGTGAAACGCCTGGCCAAGATGGGCATGGTGGATGGTGCCCCCGGCATGTCCGCTCTGGACATGAACACTGCTGAAGACATGGTGGTGCGCAACACCCGCGAGGTGGTGCCTGGCATGATTATCTGCGGCATGGAGGTGAGCCTGCTGCCTTCGCCTTGGGTGCAGTGTCGCATGCGGCTTTCATATGCCCTGTTGCACTCCCCATGCCCTGTCACTTCCCCTCCTTGTGCAGTAGAGCGGGTGCTATCCTTCATTCCTACTTTATCACTCGCTACCAGTCCCTCCTGCTATGACTTCCTACCTGCTGCATTTAGGCCTGACTCACAAGCCTGCTAAAGCCAGTGTCATGTGGCTGCAGGTGGCTGAGCTTGACGGTGCCCCCCGCATGGGCCCCACCTTTGGTGCCATGTTCATGTCTGGCCAGAAGGCCGCTCACTGTGCCATCAACTCCCTCCGCCGCCAGAATGCTCTGAAGGAGCCCGCCAGCGAGCCTGCTGAGCGTGAGCTGGTCCAGGCTTAGGTGTCGCACCCCATCAACTCATTCGTGTGCGTCCCACAAGCCCCCTGCATGTACCCCATCCTTTGTCCAGCCTGTCCTGCCCTCAGCCCTCAGTGAGAAGAGAAAAGGAATGCTTTGCCAGTGTACCAGTGAACTATCCTCGCATGCCAGGGGTGCCAGGCCGCCAGCTTTCAGCGGCAGCTTGGCTGAGATCATACCCTCACCACCGGATCAGGGCAATTCCTGCGTCGGAAGAGCATGCACATCCCCTTTGCGGGGGCCCATGTCTATTCTCCCAGCGGATTTCTGCCTCAGTCCCATTACTTATGCAGGATTGCTTACTGTTTGTGCATTGCTATGAAGTATCCCTATGCCTCTCGTTGAGGATTTGTGTGTAAGGTCCTTTTGTTGAAGCCTCCTTCCGTGAAAAGGCTTGCTTACACATGGGGGGCTGTTAATGTGCATGGCAAGGCCTTGCCTTGAAGAACAGGTGGGACATGGACAGGACAGGACAGGCAGCAATACTATCAGGCAGAGCCACACTATGGCTGCCAGTCGCCTGAATGCAACAGCACAGGATGATGAAATCAAGTTGGGTGAGAGACGTACTGAACGATGGTGTAGGACTTTACAACGGTTTTGTGGACACTGTGAAGCTGGGCTGTCCCTGTAATGGCCATCAGCAGCTTAGTCATGCACTCGAGTGCACGCCTCAGAGCACATGTAGCTGCAGTTTTTCAAGTCCGCAATCGAGATCCATTCTTGATCAGCACACAACACAGAGTGCCTGCTGTCTCTGCATGTGAGCTTCGCCTTGCATCGGGGTGTTCATCGAGGCCTCAGGAGCACATTAGAACTACATAATCGATCTGGTGAGTGCCCCTGCAGCAAATTGTGTTCCTGTTTCCAGTTGCCAGGGTGCAGCATCATTAGCCAGAGAAAGCAAGCCGCGCCCACCCTGCTGCCTGCTAGCACTTACCCCTGTCATGCCCGCAGCGCATGTCCCCCTGCAGGACCAATGACTGGCTCAAAGCGGTGCAGCAGGCAGGGGACTTTGTTGCTGCAGCAGTATAATGCTGGCGCCCTGCCCTCGCTGGCAGCGCCACGGCGCTGATCGCCTCCGCGTCAAACACCACTCCAACCTTAAAGCTCAGCAAGCCAAGCCCAATCAGCCAGCCAGCCAGGGAGCGGGTGGCGGATGCATGGGCATACAGTCCGTTTTCCAGCTAGAGCAGCCTAGAGGGGCATTCCAAGGGGGTGCAGGCAGCAGCAGCACTGCCAACAGGCCCCTCCTTACCTCTGTGGAAGCCTCGTATTCATCAGGGTGCGGCTCTCTGCTCACAACTTGAGTAAAGGCACAGCCTCCCGGGTCTGCTACGTGGCGACCAGCACTCAGCTGTCCCCAGACTCTTGCTGTCATCTGGCAGGAAAGCCAGTGGCCACGGCTGCATACAGTGTTGCTTCACCTTGCTCATCATGCTTCACGGTGTCCCTGCAAGCATTGTCTGTCTAGGTGTGCCTGCCTCTGCCCTGCCCAAGGCATGAGGACAAGGGCTGCTCTGCACTGCCTGCACAGGTCTGGCAGTTGCCCTTTCCGATGCCCTCACTGCAGCATGCACTCTGTGCACCATTTTGCGGGCTTCTGCAGATGCTGCTGTGTGAGGCTCTCTCTGGCGTGCCTGCAGGGCTGCCAGGGCTCCAGCCACCACCATGAAGCGCCAGTCCAGCCTTGTGAGGCAGCTCTCAAGGTGAGCTGGCACGCTGGTGACATGCTGCTGGAGGATGCTGTGCTGCACTCCCTGAAGGAGAGCTTGCTGCAAAGGCCTCTGGAGTTCGGTGGCCAGGCACGATATGTGAGATGCCAAGTGAGCCCGCAATCACAGGATGCTGCCGCCATGAAACCTTGTGTAGGCAGCATTAGGCATGGCGGTGTGCTGCATGTTTGAAGCAGTGCTGAGCCTCCGAGGCTGCAACCCCAGGACCGCAGGCAGCCGCACAACAGCGCCTTGCATCTGCAAGCATGCTTGAATGGAAGCGAAGCGCACCTGAATGAAGCCTTCTCAGGCTTGCTATGTGTTTTCCTGCAGAATCCTGCGGCCGTCTGTGGGAGCTGTCAGTGGAAAGCTGCCTGCAGTGAATGGAGCAAGGTCTGGCATGCGCTCAGGTGCGCATTGCTGCTGGCCTCCACTGGGATGTCTTCGTGGGAACTGCATCCCGCAGCTACCTGGTCTCATATGCAACCTATTCATCAAGGCATCCTGTGCTGCACTGAGTGACCCTCCTTCCTATTTGGAGCCTGGCACAACTCTCCACCTGTCAGAGATACCTCTGCGCCTGCGCCCTGCTCATTGATTGCAAACGACTTCTGGATGTGATGTGCCTGTTGAACAGCTGATCAGCCTGGCGTGATGGACAGAGGCGTTGCACAGCCAAGATTTGCCCTTGGTGCTCCATCAAGGGCCTGCTGTTGGACTGCCTTGGCGAATAGAGGCTTGAAGGCGGCCTTTTTGCATCTGGCAGCATGCCACACCTGCAGTTACAAATTCCCCTGTGCAGGGCTGGGAGGCCTCCCCTGGCGGACAGAGGCACTTGATGAAGCTCTGTTACATTTGGATAGCTGGAGCGGGTGGTTTGGGAGGACCAATGGGCGGGATGTCATCAGAACCCTGATCGCAGAAGCATCGCCGTCAGAGCTGAACCACATGGTGCGCCTCCAATGTAGTGTGGGTGCAGAGAGACCCTGCAGGAGCCAGTCTGCAGGTTGAGACAGACCTTGTGACGCCATGCAAGGCTAAAGTGGACAGACTCTCGTCATTGCAGCTAGCACACTCTGCGATGTCAAGGCTGCAGCTTTAATCCATGCCGGCAAAGCTGCTTGGCATGCTTGTGCAGCCTCACAAGCCCCTTTGCAGCGCACTCCTGAAGCCTGCACATGACCGGCAGCCCCAGCAGGCTTTGCTGCCACAGTGGCTTGTCTGTGCCCTGCAGATTGCCAACAGCAACATGGAGCGCTTCTGGCGCCTATGCAATGCGGATGTGAGGGAGGTCCTGCAGCCCAGGCTGCCAGAGCTGCGCCCCTCAGCTTGTGAGGCAATGATCTCCGGCCTGCAAAAACTGTGAGTTCGCTCATGCACTGCGCTGCAATGCTGTCCTGGACTCAAATTGCAAGTGTACATGGACAACCCTGGCAGCAACCTGCTGGCTGCTCCTCAGCCCTCCAGGCAATCATCTCTGGCCTGCAGAAGTGGGTGTTGAGAGAAGAATCCTCGGCCCTGCTCCTTAGCCCGATGCCATGTAGACACAAGGCAGCCTGCATAGCAAGACCCTGCTGGCTGAACGTTCAGCCTGGGAGGTTGCGGGTCACTGGCTCGCAACAGGATTGTTTTGATGCTGTCAGAAGCCCTGGGTCTTGTGGCAGCCTCCAGCACAGGGGCAGGCACAGAGGCCTAGCTCCAATTCCGCAATGCTGCCTGGTTTATGAAGGTGCATCTTCCTGCACAGTGTCTGGGCCTGCTGGGGCATGGGCTATGCAGCAGCGGCGCCCTCCTGCAGCGACCTGCACTCAAGCTTGCATGGTGCTGGCTGTTTTGCGCAGGGCTTCCTGCTGCGCAATGTGGGCCTGCCGGGGGGGTCAGCTGTGCTGCAGACGTAGTTCCTGCAGCAAAGTGTACTCAATCTCACACTGGTGTTGGTCTTGTTGTGCAGGGGCATCTTTCATGTGCTGCAGAGACATTTCCTGTAGGACATGAAGTGTGCTCCCACATTGGTGCCGGCTATGTTGTGCAGGGGCATCTTCCAGCGCAACCTAGGCCTGCGCGGATGGTGGGTGGACTGGGTACGTGACATCTTCTTCAGCATGCATGGCAAGGACCTCACCGCTCTCAAAAATGCGCTGGACGATGGAGGGGATGCCCACAACATCCACCAGCTGCTGTACACTGACATCCTGGTGAGAAATGATTTCATGATGGTTTTGTGAGCTGTCAGGCACCTGCTGCTGGTGCCGGTGCAGCACACACCTCGGCTTGTGCTCGGCTGATGTCATCCAGCTGCTTGCAGGACAACCATGTGAGGGAGGAACTGCTGACCCACATTGCCCGCGAGGCAGCAGCCGTCAGAGAGGCCGGCTGGCGCGCCCTCAAAGTGGTCTCGGATATCGACGACACTTTCCTCTGTAGTGGCGGACACTTCCCCTCTGGTGAGCTTCAGCTGCTGCCTGTTTAGTGAGGTTACCTACAGGAGCATGTACGCCCATTCTCATCTCTAGTTGTAGGGTGGCAGTTGTCTTTGTTGACTGTCAACTGATGTCCTGCGGGCAGGTGCCAGACTTGCACAGCGCTATACCCCTGCAGGCGTCGATAAAAGCTTCCCCAAGGGGACCATCTACCCTGGCGTGATTGCTCTTTACCGGGCCCTGACAGAGGCCAAGCACTACAGAAAGATGCATCGCATCACCAGCCGCCAGCAGCTGTTCAATGGCAATGGCAACCTCAGCAGCCGTGGCGGTGTGATACCAGCCTCAGAGCTCAGCACCGCCATGGAGGAGGTGAGTTTGCTTGGGTTTGTTTAATGCATATCAACAAGCTGCTGTATGCAAGCGACAGACAAGTCACAGCAGAAGTGGCCTTGTGCCGGCAATCTCTCAGCCACTTGCACTCTGCAGCTGTGGCCCCAGGATTCTGCTCAGCTGGCCTGCACAGTGACTGCCTGCATAAATCTTTCAAAGCCATGTTGGCAAGCCCTTTTGGCCGAGCACGCTGCGTCTCATATCTGCTTTGGGAACCTCTTTGAAGCCCCTGTGTGAGCCCTGAGCAAGCTCTGTCTGCAATGTGCCTCCCTGCAAGCTTTGACTTGCCTGCTGACATGCAGTTGGCCGGCAGGGGGCCACCTGCAGGTCATCGCTGTCGTCCGGGAGGTGTGGCAGTGATCAGCTCACCTCACTTCACACCGCCTTGCACCCTCAACAACCCTCATCATGGCATGCAGGGCGCCTGCTGTGTGGTAACCCTGGCAGTGTTCAGCGAAAGTGCCCTGCACCTGCCCCGTGGCGCAACGCTCAGGAAGGGTGCAGCTCAGTCACCCAAAGTGAACTAGCCAAAAAGTGCTGCACCTTTGCAGGTTGCTGCTGTACTGCGCGCCTGGGGGCCCACTGGCTTGGCATGTCAAATCTGTAGGTGCATAAGTGTCCATTGCTGTCTGCAGGCCATCTGCTGAGCAGTCAACCTCGCCAGCGACCAGCTGATAACTGCCTGCAGGCAGTGCCTGATCCAAACCTTTGGGTCTCCCCAGCGCCGGAGTCCCTCCACTCCTGGTCAGCACCTGCACGTCATAAGCCCTCTCAAACCTGCCTGCAGGTTACTTGCTGCGCAGTCGACCCCGGGAGTGACCAGCTGACTGCTGTGCACCTGCCCCCTAGTGCCACGCTGGAGGAGGCAGCCCAGAGGCTGGGCCAGGAGCTCACCGATGAGGACGCCGCTGTGCAGCAGTTCTGGGTCAACCTAGAGTCTGGGGACGACCTCCCGCGCCTGCCCTACGGCGACCCCATCTTTGAGATCAACCTCGTACTGCTGTCAGCGCGGCCAGGGGGCAAGAGGTGAGCATGCTGGCAGCCTTAGACTGCATGCGCGCTCATGCTATGAGGCACATTATGGCATCAGCATGTAGCTCTGGCTGAGGCCATTGTTGAGGCGGTCGCGCTCATGACATCAGTGTACATCATCATGACATCAGTCTGGGGGGAAAGCCCTTGGTGGCGGGACGTGCAGGCCTCAAGTTCTGCCTCATGGTGCCCTCATGAGCAGCTGTGCCATGAGCATCATGGCTCAGATCTTTGCGTGACTTTTGTGTGGACAATTGAATCCTATGGTGTTCCAGGGCTGTAAGAGCAACGAAAGGGGTTCCAGCATTAGTTTGATCTCCAATGCTGCAGCGTGTGCTTTGCTAGCGTATTGGCCTGCTTCATTGTTCACAACTCTGCAAGCCTGACATGCCCCTGATTTAACAGGGAGCCTCTTAATTCAGCTTCAAGGACCCACTCTCCTGGGGCAGTGGCTTGCTGTGCGTCTGACTTAAGGATGTTTGCAGGAGCTTGTTGCCTCTCATACGCACCTGAGGGCATTTTGAAATGTATGTTGACCCACCCTGCAGGGGTGGTGGCCTGCTAACTCGCCTGACGTATGGACGCTTCCAAGAGCTGGTTGCTTCCGGGCACATGCACGCGCTGCCTACCCTCCTGCCAGGACAGTGGCACGCTGGGCTCAAGGCCGTGAAGAGTATTCTCAGAAGAATTTTCATCAAGAGGGATCGCGCATGGAAGGCTTACACCAAGGTGCGCTGCTGGCATGGGGATGTGTGTTGCCTGTTTAATGGCACCCTGTTCCTGCAGCGTCAGCAGACTTCAGCTGCGCTCCAGTGGTCAGGCAGATGCTATGTCAGCCTTCCTGTTGTATGTCCAAGACCAGTCAGCCCGTGCCTGCAGGCATGGGCACCGGTGGGCATGCACAAGTACCACTCCTTCATCGAGTATGTGCAGCTGTACCCTGAGTATGACTTCATCATGCTGGGGGACAACGGGCAGGGGGACGCCATGTGTGCAGACCGCGTGATCATGAAAGCAGGCAAGCTGGGGGGAGGGGCATGTGGGGCAATGCCTGTGAAGTTAGTGAGGCAGGGCATGGGGCATATATTCCTCAGCAGTGGTCAGCACTGACTGGCATTTTGGCCTTCGTGGGCACTTGGCGGCCATGTCTGAGCATGGGCGAGATGAGAGTCGTCCAGAACATGCCGTATAAAAAACTTGCTGACAATACACAGGGGGACGTACTACGTACTGACCACGCAACATCGTAACAAACAACCTGTGCAGTCTGGAATGAAGAGCAGCAACATGTGGCCGGTGTGTGCCCTACGAGTAAAGTGTTGAGCTGCCCTGGGATGTTTGGCATGCATTGTGTGGGGCAGCTTGCACTGCTGCACAGCATGCTGCACATGACACCTGTGTGCAAATCTCGTGGGGCTACCGAGTGCGCTCGCATGCGGCATGGTGGGGCAGTCGGGGCTGCTAGGCTGCAGACCTGGGTTTGCAGCTGGCAGGGCACTGGGCATTGATGGCTGTGCCTGTCCTGAAGGCTGCTGCAGCTGACCCATTTGCGCCTGATGCATGCTGTCTCAAATGGCCAGAGCACCCTGAAGGCTGCTTCAAACTGTTGTGGCGTGTCTCCAGTGCCCTGACTCTTGAGACAGACCTCGTGTGATGCTCTGCAGCAGATCAGCATGGCCTGATGCAAGACCACCCTGGCGTGAACATGAGCGGCAACGTTCCTCACTTCCATGGAGCCCTGATTCACATGGTCCAAGATCAAAAGCACACCCTCAGGTGAGCTTGCTGTGCTGTGTCAGGCTGCCACCTGCACAGTGCTGCACAGGGAGGTCGGGTGGCAATTTGCTGCAGGGTACAGGGTACTTGACCTGCCTGTGAGGGGACACTGGGCAGATAGGCAGCGCTGCAGACACTGTGAGGCGAGTGCAAGTTGGAGAGCAGAAGCGGACGCTCTGCTGGCTTGGTTGAGGGCTGCCTATGGCTGCTCCCTAGATTCACCCTACGCATGAACGGCTTAAGTTGTGGCGCTGCCTGACAGCCATGATGTCAATCTGGAATATCATGGATCTCATAGCAGACCTTGGCGGACTGCAAAGAGTGGCATCTGCCATTGCACCTGCATTCACGCCTCTGCGGAGTCTTGCACCGATCTCTGGGCTTGTGCATGCTGCTGCAAGTCCAACACCAACCCCTGCAGGGCGTGAAGTTTGACGACCCCAGCGAGATGAACTCCCTGCTGGACCGCTGCTGCAGTCTTGCTGCCCTTGCTTCGCATTGCTTGCGTACAGGCATGTGGCCAGCCCCATTGAGAAAGTGCCCTTCTAAGCTCGGGCAAACAAGCGCTGTCTCCCTCTGGCACCTTGAGCTGCGCCTGCTGCTAGGCAGTATGAACCCCGGAGAGAGCTTCACTTTGAGCAGCTCGGCCAACAACAAATCGCACCTCCTGCAGGGCGCAGGAAAGGCCTGGCTGTTGCCTTGTTTCGTGTGCCATCACTGCAAACAAATGACAACAGAATAAGCACCGACCTGTGCCTCCACCTGCAGGGCTGTGGAAAGTGACGACCCCTCTGAGAATGACGCCCTTCTGAGCGCAGCCGAGCAGGGCCAGTCTACCCATGGGCGCTTCCAGTACTTCAACACCTTTGTGCACGCCGCACTCATTGTGTACGAGCTGGGCCTGCTGGATCTAGTCTCTGTCAAATATGTGAGTCCCATAGCAGGCTGCACAGCAACACAGCGACCCTGACAAGTTATGTTCTGCACTCGCAGCGGTGCATCGCGTCTACATCTGGATAAAGCAGGGGCACGCAGCATTGATGTTGGCTGGTGCTGCTCTCATTTGCTGGGAGGCAGCAGCGACATGTCGTAAAACCAGGTCCTGGATGCTTCTGCGTGCCAGTCCTCTATGTCTCCTCAAGTCATGGCGGCACAGGTGAGGTAGGACCCCTCCAGCTACTGTGAGCTGCCTTTGCAGCATCTGCAAGGATGTTGACCAGTAATTGATGCAGTGCTGCTGCATATCAACCCAGGCTGGTGATTGAGGTGTTGGCACAGCATTGGAGGGGTTCTTCTTGGGGCGCTTGTGGGCAGATCTGCATGGATGTCAACCAGTAGACACTTGGCGATGCAAGTCATGCCAGGCGACCAGTGATGGGCAGCTTCACCCTTCCTCAAGGCATTGATGCTGCTGCAGGTTGCCATGGAGGCAGTGGAGGACTTCATGCGCCTGCAAGCCCGTGCCCGGCTGGGGCAGCAAGGATTCCGCCAGTGGCAGAAGCAGCACGCCTACAAGATCCAGGAGGTCAGTTTTGTGGTCCTCCCAGGCGACACAAGAAAGACACACCAAGCTTATGTTGCAGCACGGACTGTCAAGGCTGCTGCCTTGCTCCAGATGCGCTTGTAGGAGTCACCAAGTTTCAGGCTAGCCGCCTGACTGCACTGCCCTGCACTGGCTTGCCTGTCACTTTGACTGCACGGGGCAAACACAGCAATGATCATTGACATTTGAGACACCTGTGTCCTGCAGAGCCTGAATCATGACATCACAGAATTGAACCAGTTACTGCCAGAGGGAGAGCGGCTCGAGCTGTTGGATATGGTGCAGCCAACTGCACCGCGGCAGAAACGTTCTGTGTGACAGGCGCGTAAGTGCCCCGTCACATTTGTGGCAGGTCCACTAGAACATATTAACTGTAGCTCCTGCTTTCTCCCTCCCCAACAGTGCGTGTTTTGATCTTTCCCCAGACACTGGACTGAGTTCATGTGCTGGACCAAGTAGCCACTCTCAGTTATGTGTATCAACAGTGGGATTTGAAAGCTTAAAGTCTTTCATGAGAGTCATGGGCTGTGGCACAAGGGCCTGTGACATACAGATGGCCCTGCACTGTACATAGACTACTGCCTACATCACTTTCTGTCGCTGCTTTCTCTGATACAAAAGCCACCAGCCTGCCTGGAGGCTCGCTGCGGCAACAAATGTGGTGGAGAGCATTGCAGTAGCTGCTTTCTGCCACCATTCTGGCAGCAGGTGCTTCATTGCCCAGTGGATGCTCAGCAAGATGCTGGCATTCCAAAGCACAAAGACTGCACAGGTCCCTGCAAGACTGTGCTCTAAATTGATGGGGTGGCTTGCTGCCCTGGCCCGAGCATAGGCCATGATGTTTGGAGGGATGAGCCACACAGCGAGAGCAATCAGGCCTGCATGTGGCAGGCGCAGAGAGCCAGACTTCATCAGCAGAGGTCCATGCTGCAAGGGGCAGGGTTGACCCTGGTGTGCACCTGTCGCCCCACCTGGCAGCAACAATATGTCGTCCAGGAAGCCTATCACAGGCAGAAAGTCTGGAATCAAGTCAATCGCGCTGCAATTAATAGTACGGCATGCTAAACTGTGTCTGCCGAAGTGTTGATCTGCTGCTGGTCACCTCAGAGCGTATGTGAGGGCCACAGCAGCAATCAGCTTGGGCCAGATGCTGACTTCTGGATGTTGCACAGCGTAATACAGGGCGAGCACGGATTGCTTGAGCCTTTTAGCTGCTCCTCTGATACGTTGCACCAAGTTCTCAGGGGCCCCCATTGTGCGCCTGGTCTGGGGCTGCCCCTGCAAACAAGCAGCACCCCCTCAGCCAGGTCGCTGATGTCATGGTGTATGGGGGCGGAGGCTGATGTCCACCTGCAGAGCACTGCCAGCCAGAGCCAGATATGGTCGACCAAGCGTAGACTGCTGCTCAGACAGACTCCATTGCCAGCTTCAGCTATCGGGTCGGCCTTTGCCAACAGCGACCTCAGGGCACTATCACTCGCCACTGATGGGAACTGCGCCTTGCGCAGCATGGAAGTCCAGACATCTTCCTCTCAAGCACCACACGCTTACCAGCTGCAACTAGCAGAGCGCCTATCTCCCTCAAGGTCAGTGGAGGTTCCAACTCTGCCGCCCTCGCCGCTGCCTCAAGCGTCTCCTGCGTCATCCACTGCACCTCTATCCCCAGTGTATCGCCTTCTGCATAGCCGTACTGCAGCATCACCCTGGAGAGCCGCTGCCTCCTGTCAGGTGGCGACCAGTCCTGGCAATCAGCTCCTGGATCGTGACCATGACTGGCCTGCAGCAGGAGCACGACATCTACTGTCCCCACCAGCTGAACCAGTGTTCTATCTGCCCAAGCAACTGAGGACACAGACGGCCCCATGGCCGGCGCTAGTCAGGCGCAATCATGGGGCGCTTGCACACACTGTCACTCACTGCACATTGCAAATGACACATGTCGTGAAGCGTGAAACAGGAGACAGGACACACAGGGCCTCCAGGCGTCCAGGGCCTGCAGAGAGGCCACCTTGTGAGCGCGCAACACCTTTTCTGCAGGATACCAGTGCAGTCAGATCAGCAAGTGTAGTCAGACGGATCAGTGCAGTCAGATTGATCAGTGATGACAGACTGAGCGAGCTGTGGAGCATCTATCGTGTCCATACTCTGCAAGATGTGCATACAGTATTAAGACTGTCCAGTCAGTGGACTCCTGAACCAAAATGCATTCTGATGCCTCACAGGAGTGCCCCAAGAAGTTGCTGAGGCCCTCAGCCTCTTGAGTGGCTGCTACAAAGCAGCCCCCTATGGTGCAGACCTCCACTCACACCGAGAGGAACAGGCAGGAGACCTGACGGCCTGCTCCTGCACGGAAAGGTCTGTGTGGTGCTGCTGGCCTGGCTACTGATCAGCTCCTGCGGAAGCACCGCTGCCTGCAGTACAGGACATGCTGCATGCCGCCAGAACTTTGGGCTCCCAGGCATTTGCAGCGGAAGCAACGTGTGCGGTGACATGAAAGCTTCTGCACAAGCGTCAGGTGCTTGCTGTGCAGGCACATACATGCAGCATCAGGTCAGGTGTTGCACCTTCACTTGTAGAGCGTCGCAAGGCCTCTCAGTCTAAAAGACAGGCACGCCTGTCGCGACGGGTGGTTGTGGTCGCGCACCGTGTCCCAGGACCCTCCGATGATGATTTAAATTTAAAGTCCGTAGCCTCAATGCACGGGCATAGGACTATGATCATTTCATCCCACCAATGAACTTTGCTGAAGGTGTAGGGGTACAAAAAGAAGCAGTACAGGCATATCAAGCAGGTCACTGTACTTGGCTGGTAAAGAGGGAGCCGGCGCTCATAGCAGGCCTTGGCACTGTGCTGGGCTTCATCACCACGTTGGACTGCTAGCTGAGGTTGCTGCCCGAAATGCAAACACCCTGGATCCTGTATGGCGCAGGGGGGGGCTCAGCCCCCCTGACTGGCTTGCCACGCCCTCTCAGCTCGTAGACTTCGCAGTCATGAGAGAGTTATGCTTGGGTATGACTGTGACCAGCAGTCTTCCCCTCGCAGGGCACCAGGCTCCAAGGCGGCACACCCCAAGCAACAACTCAGCATGGGGACCTTAGGGGAAGACAATCATGTGATGAGTCTAGCGCATTGCTATGAAATTGGGGCTCTAATCAGCAGCTGGTGAGCTGGGGACACATCACGGCACATAGAGGGGTCACCCAGGGTGTCTGTTCCTCATTTAGGCCCAGATGTGCCCCCAGTGATGCCCAGCATATTTGCGTGCTGGAGCAGTGCTGCCCTGATGTATGTGGCCACTCGGCTTGGTGGTTGTTCAAACAGCGTTGCCAACGACTGCTGCTGCTCCGCAAACAGGTGGCTGTGAGCAGACCGGAGGTCTGCAAGTCCTGGGCAGTGTAGCAGGATATGGCTTTCATCCTCAATCTCATTCGGTGACCCACAGATTCGGCATGTCCGGTCCTCTCGCTTGAGCTGGGGCAATAGGTATCGCCCAGTCTGTACGCGCAGCTGGTGGCTGCTGCACCTGATGCTGGCATAGGCTCTGCGTAGCCTGAAGCCTCTGATCCTGGTCAGGTATGTCTGCATGGCATAGGCCGTGTTGGGACCCCGCATCTGCATGTAGGTGGCCACGGTGGCGGCCTGGCAGTCCCTGAAGCGCTGCTCATGCTGTTCCTTGCCAGGGGCTGTCTCTGCGCTGCCATGTGCCTGTAGTGCACAGAAGGGGGCCAAGGAGAGGTCGCGGTACAGCGGCAGGTAGCAGACGCCGTCATACATAGCCCATAGCAGGGGCTCCTTCTGAAGCTTCGGCTTGAGGTCCCAAATGCGTTGTCTGAACCTGTCCACTTGCCGCTGCCAATGCACTGCCAGGGGATATCTGCCAAACTCAGCAAGTGCAATCAGACTGTGTGTGTGGCAGTGGATGCCAAGCAATCTGCGCAAAAATTGTGCATGCAGAGACTCAAGCTGCGCTGTGGCTTGTGTGCCTGCTCTGTGGTCCCAGAACCAGACCTCACAGCCATAGCTCAATATGGGCAGCACCAAGGCATCAAACAACTTGCAGATGCGGCGCGGGCACGTCAAACTGATCTGTGCACAGCGCCTGAGCATGTTGTTCATGGTTTTACGCGCAGCTTCCAGGTGCTCGCCAAGGGATTTGGCAAAGCCCTCCTTGGTGGCTTCAAACCACAGGCCCAGGTACTTGAATGAATCCGAGCGCGTCAGGGGGTGCCCACTGTATGTGAAGGTGCTGCATTCTTGGCGCTGTGTCTCAAACACCACCACTTCCGTCTTGACCAAACTGACTCTGAGCCGCCTGTTTTCACAGAATATCTGTAAAGCATTCAGCAATCGTTGCAGTCCTTCTTCACTTGTGCTCATGAGCACCAAATCGTCTGCGAAGAGCAGCAGCGGCACATCATGAAACATGAGCGTGGGTGCATGGTTTCCTTTAACTTTGCGCATGACCTTGTCCAGCACATCGATCAGCAGTCCAAAGAGGAGTGGGCTGAGGGGGCTGCCTTGCTGCACTCCTTGCAGGCACCTGAATGCCTCAGATATGCCCCCTCCAGCCCTGACCGCTGCTGAGTCTTGGGCGTACATGCTTTGCAGGCAGCTCATGAAGTGTCCACACACCCCCAGGTTTTGTAGGACAGCCCACAGCACCCCGCGATCCACTGTGTCAAAGGCCTTCTCAAAATCAACAAAGCAGCAGAAAAGCTTGCTGTTGTGCCGCCTATATTTTCTTACCAGAATGTTCAGTGTGCTCAGCTGTCCAGCAGTGCTGTGGCCCCTGCGGAAGCCAGCCTGCGGTGGTGCTCTGAGATTGAGCGCTTCCGCCCACCGGGTCATGCGCTGCTCCATCACTGTGGCAAATAGCTTGGCCAGCACAGGAACGACCGTGATTGGCCGGTAGCTGTTCATGTTGAGAGGATCCCTCCGTTTTCCCTTGTATACTGCAGTGACTAGGCCAGTGCTGAGCGACGTGGGATAGGTCCCCTTGAGCATGCTGGTGAACAGCTTGGCTAGGCAGTGTTGCATGTGGAATGGCCCATGCTTCAGCAGCTCTGCACTCATGCCATCGATGCCAGCTGCTTTGCCAGCACTCAGTTTGCGCAGACCAGCCCGCACATCAGAAATGGTGCAGTCAGCATTCAGGAAAGCATCTGTGCCAATATGTACTCCTGTGATGGTGTCTTCAGGGAGCAGCTTTGGAACGGCAGCAGATGCGGGATGGCTGCCCAGCACCTTCTGCATGTGCGCAGCCTGGATGGCACTGGACAGCGGGCACCCAGGGCGCCTGCGCCACCCTGCTATGCGATGAAGATCCGGCAATGAGAGGTGATCCATGCGGCGCATCTCGTTGGTCAGAAACTGTCGATATTTGCGGCGTCGGACAGCCCGGTGCCTGCATCTTAAACTGTTAGCAGCAGCGTGGTGGGCAGTCAGCACAGGAGCCCTTGCTGCTGCTTTCCATTCACGCCATGAGGCCCAGCATTCTGCATCAAACCACACCGGAAACTGGCGGGGTTTCTGGCCCCTTCCCTTCTTCAGGGCAAAAGTCTGCACAGCAGCGTCAGCCAAGCATCGTGTCATAGTCAGGACCCCAGCCTCTGGGTCTGCACAGGCCGCATCTAGCTGCTGCTGGTCTGCAGCACACAGAAAATGCTGCCAGTACTGCTCCTCCCTTTCGGCCTCAAACTTCACAGCAGGCACTTGCAGACACCCTGCCTTTGAGTGGGCTGGCTGGTCAGCCTGGCCATTGTAGGCTGGGGGCTCCTGTGCAGCAGGCAGCCTGAACCGTGCCATCACAGGGTGGTGGTCTGAGCAGCTCATGTATGGTGTGCTTACTTTCTGCAGGACTTCAAGCCGCTCTGCCCAGGGGTAGAGGGCTGACGAGGCCATGTGGTAGTCCAGCGTGGTGCGCACCACACGCTTGCGGCCGCGCATGAAGGTGGTCCTGCCAGTTGGGTCGCCATGGACTCTGCCATTGAGAATGAGCAGGGAATTGTCCTTGCAGAACTGCAGTTGCTGGCGACCTCTCCTGTCTACTGCATGGGGGCACTCATTTCTTCTTTCTGGCACGTGCTCTGGCAGTTCATCTAGAGCCTGTACAGCATCAGGGATTTCAGGGCCCTCCAGCATCACATGGTCTGGCAAGGTCCCCGTGTGGGCATTGGTGTCCCCACACACCCAGAACTGAACACCTCTGGGCAACTCTTGAGAGAGTAATCTCATGTCTGCAGATAAATCCTTGAAAGTGGACAGATCTTTGTGCTTGTGGCCTGGGGGCATGTAGCATGTGGCAAAGGCAACGTGCTGAGGGTGATCACCCCCCAGGCGAACATGCAGCCACAGGTAAGTGCCATCTGGAGCACATTTCCAAACAGAACAGCGGTCAGCCCACTCGCGCTTTATGTAGACAGCAATACCCCCATGCGGTACCTTGCCACTTTGTAGGTGGCTGGGGCGCACAAGGTCATGGTAAACATATCCTTGCATGTCAGGCAGGTGTTCGCCATCGGCGTGCCAGGTCTCTGTCAGGCAAATGAATGTGCAGTTCAGTGCCACCAAGTTCTGTAGTGCATCAGGCATTGACAGGTGTGCTCTGCTGAGCCCCCCGCGCATGTTCCATAATACCGCGGAGAGCTCGGCAGCATGGGTCCCTTCTCCCTAGCAGCTCCTATCCAGGAGCCACCGGCCGCTGTCGGTGCGGATCCAAATGCGGTCCAGTCGGAAGCAGCAGGTGATGTTCTGCTTGCGCAAGTCGCGAAAGCGGCCCATGGCCAGGCGCTTCCTCATCTGTTGCTCAGGGGTCAAATCTGGCTGCAGATAAACCTTGTTAAATGCTGGATGGTGCTTGAGCTGACTTGCAGCACGTAGTACACTGGCACATTGATCTTTGCGGGCAACCCGTATGCGCACAGGGGGAGTCTTCCCTGTCGCATTTCTCAGCTTGATGCGCTCTACCTTCAGCACCTCAACACCCTCAAGGTGCAGGCCATCCTTCAGCATGTCAGCAACCTGGTTCTGAAGCATGCCCACATCCTCAGTGCTGAAGTCCTGTGCATCAGGCCCCTCGCAAGTCATTCCATGTGCCACCACCACATCCTCATTAGCAGGTACACTCTTATCTGCAGGCTCCGCCGCTCTGTCTGCATCACGCTCCTGAATCACCCGTTCCAGCTGGGTCTGCTGCTCCTCAGTCCTCATTTGCGTCTGCCGCAGCCCTGCCTCTACTGCCTGCATTGCAGCCTGGCTTGGCCCACTGGTGGCTGCCGTGGTCTGTGCCTGCTCAAGCTGTTGCACCCGCTGTAAGGTGGCTGCCAGTTGCGTCTGGGTATCTGTCAGCTTTTGTTCTACTGCACTGAGCTTCTGCTCCAGCTGCTGGTCCCGGCCGCGAAGCATGTGCTGGACCATTGCCCTTATGTCTGCTTCTGATAAGACCTTTGCAGGCCTCATGTCTGCAGCGGCGTCGCTGCCTTCTGCAGCCTGTGGTGCAGGCGTCAGCAGCACTGCGGGCCCCAACTCCCCCACCTCAAGGGCGGCAGGGGTGTTGTTACCAGCATCAGCAGCTGAGGCTGCTGAGGCTGGTGCCAAAAGCCCAGTCTCAGCAGGTCCAGACACCAGCGCATCAGGCTCTGCAGTCGGTGCCAAAGGACCAACTACAGGCAATGGCGTCACGGCCATGCTGCCACCTGTCTTGCCACCTGCCCTGCCTCCTCTTGCATCAGGCAGGCGTGCCTGCTTGGCGAGTCTGCTGCTGTCTTGGCCTCCATCACATTCAGTCAAATCATCGCTCTTGTCGGCCCAGCGGTTCACTGTTGTATCCTTGCCAGCCCTCCCAGGCTGCACCCTGCTCAAAAGAGGCGGTGCTGCTGGTCGGCCAGGCTTTGGCGCCTCCCGGCCTGGGCTAAATCTGCGCTGTGCTGAGCTGAGCACCATGCGATCAGTGTCAACAGCAGATCGCCTGAACTGAGAGCGGTGGACCCTCCAAAGCTGGACCCTCCAAAGCAGTGTTGTGCAGATCTGTGAGCGATCGAACAAGTTGCCTCCAAGTCCAAGGGTTTTTAAAGCTTACCCTTATAGTATTTTTCGGCCGCTTCCCCCGCCGCATGCGGATGCCAAAACTCCGCCCCACCTCACCAGCTGTGGCGTGTTGTGTGCTGCTTCAGCCGGAAGGAGCGGTGGTTGCACCCACAGGGAGGCAGAGACACTGGCAGTGAATCCGAGCATGTGAAGCCCAAAAAGGTGTGTGAGGTCTGTGGCTCTAGTCCATGGCTGTTTTCTGCAACATCACGCTGAATCCTACAGGGGAGGTGGGCTGCCACTGCCATAGCTGAGGCTGATGCCAATGCTGAGGGATCTGGGGGTGACAGTGATGGGGCAGGAGTGAGATTGTGGAGGAGCCTGATGCTCCTCCTGCCTCTGCTGGGGCCATGTGGAAGCTTGAGGTGTGTTTCAGTTTGCAGCCTGCTGCAGGCCTCCAGCGCTGCTGCAACTCATTCCTGTATCACTGTTGGCTGCAGTGCTGCAAGCGCAGCAAGAAGTGGATTGATCAGGAGGGCCCTGGCTCCCAGGCCTGGGTACCCTGTGTCAAAGGCTTCAACTGTCCCCCCACCCCTTGCAATGTCTGTACACAGTTGCTGGCACATATTGCCATTGCTTAGTGTACACATTGCATGACCGACGTTTACTTAAGCCTCCTGTAGCCCTTAGAGGTGGACAAAACTGGGGCCCTGGAGGCCCCCGCAGCAATCAATGAGAGAGGAGCCAGCAGGTCACTTCCAACGATTTCCAAAGATATTTGAGGAAGTCCCACGGGACGCCAAATGGGGAACGTGCCCGGCTTCAGCAAAACTCGAGGGTTTCGCCCCAGATAGGTGGCTGCAATCTTGCGATATCATGGGAACCCAGGTCTGCTCCTACCTCTGGTGGCGCCTTTTGCTGTTGATGATACAGAAGCTTTAGACTTCCACAGCTGCAGCTGTGGGCCTCATCACCTTCCGAGGGCTTTTGCCTGTCATTCCGGCCACAATGCAGGCCACAGAGGAGCCTGGCGCTCGCAGAGGCCCGTGCCTGCCAGCAGGACTGCGTTATAGGCCTCACCAACTTGCAATCCTCAGTGACAGTCACCCAGTGACAGGTAGACAACAGTTATTGCGCTGCTGCATTCAGTTCTTCAGGGAAACGACAGCTGCTGAACCCAGCATGGCGTGTCACGCAGGCTGTGAACCAGAGCCGCAGGACCACTTAGGGGATGATCTGAACAGCATAGGCAGCCGTGCTGCTGACATTGTGCATGCCACCAGGCAGAGGAGTCACCTCCCTGAAGTAAATCTGGGGTTGCGGGCATGCCAAGGTGAAGCTCTTCCTGCAGATCTGCTCTGCATGCCTTAGAGCACAACAGCCAGATGAAGACACCTGCTACCTGCTGCTGTCTCTGCTTGGCAGGTGTCACATGCGCCTCTTGCCACATGCTTCTTGCAGGCAGAACCTCCAACAACACAATCGAGCTGTGCAGGCAGGCGCTCGAGGTGCGCCCCTGGCCACACCTGGACCTGCTTATGCACGATCCAGGGTGGTTGCCAGATTGGCAATCAATTCAGCTTGAGCCCTGCGTTCCATAAATGGGGCATGGCCCATGCAGGCGGAACAGTGGCCACACTCTGGGTGTGACCAGGCGTGACTTTTAGGTGTCACACCTGCAAACATAACAAGCCACTTCAACCTTGCATGACGTCTGCAGCCTGCCAGAGGGAGTTGGTGCACCTGGGGGGTGTGCAGGCTGCATGGGCAGTGCGTCTTGGCTTCCCGCCAATTGCCAGCTTGCCTGGGGCAGTGTTCCCCATGGAATCAGCGTACGGGCTCAGTGCTGCACAGAACAGCCGGTGACGGAGGCATCCAGCCCTTCTTGTCGAGCCACTAACCCCTGTTGTGCTTCCTGGCTGGATCGTCTGGTCAAGTTCGGCCTCATTGCTGAACAGGGCGGCAGCCAGTGATGACTTGGGCCCTGCAGTGCAGGGCTCCTGAGCGCTGTTGTGTTTCAGCCCTGAATGCCTGCTCACAGCTGGGTCTACTGGTTGTCCATGTCGGTGCCAGGTCTGCCAAAGTGCTGGGCTCCCTGCTGCAGAGGGCAGCAGCCAGTGGAGGCGGCGGGTCCCGCACCATGGGCTGCGTCAGTCACTGTGCAGTCTCTCTTGTGGCCGTGTGGCGCTGGTGTCTGGGGGAGGAAGAGAGGGCCCTGTATGAGGCAGACTCAGAAGTGAGACCTAGCATCTGACGCATGCCACCAGCGCTTCTGGGGGCATCAGGCCACCTGAGTCAGGCTGTCTGTATGCAGCTGCCTCAGAGGCGAGCTTCCAGTTTATGAGGCAGAAGAGTGACGCTCTGCAAGGCAGTTTGGAGGCAGCTCCCAAGGCATAAATGACAGCCTTGGAGTGCGTTTTCAGCTTGCTGCTGGATGCATGCAGTGTGCATCAGGTAAACATGCAGCTGCTTGGGGTGCATGATGAGCCTGCCTGAGCAGGGCATCAGTACGGCGGCAGCAGCACATCAGCTTGGCAAAGCCGACTTCAATCTGGTGCAAGTGCTTGTGACAGGCAAAGTCATGGGTACTGGAGGCCTTGCCTGCCACAGCCAAGGCGGCTGCATGCCCTTCTGCAGGACAGCTTGATGAGCAACGAGGCGCAGACTCGCTCTCTGGAGCGCCTGTTTGCAGCAATGGGGCCCGCCGTTGCATATGACGCATCCTATGCTGCGCTGAGAGCGTTGGGCAGCAAGGCTGCCACTCTGGGCACAGGCGTGTCTGGAAACCTCGTCAGGTGAGCCTGGAGTGCGGCCTTGTGGCCAGGGGCCTGCCTCTTTTTGAATGAGTCCTGGGTTCCACTGGCCTGAGCTGGGCGGTCGGGTGGGCACAGAGGCATCTGGCACTTTTCAGGTCAGCCTGAAGCATTTGTCTGCCGTCCTGGGCCTCCTTGAGAGAAGGTGCCATCACTGGGGGCGCCGTGGCAGAATGCCTCTGCTTTGGGGTGACAGGCATCTGCCGACTTCATCAGGTGAGCCTCAAACATGGTCATAAGGCTACCTTGAGAATGGGTGCTACCTTGAGAATCGGCAGCATATGGACAGACTGGGCAGCAAGGTACCCACGTCAGGCAGAGGCAGCTGAATACCTCAGCAAATCAGGCCAGCACCCACAGCATGCATGCAAACACGACAATGCTGCTGGCCAGATTGCGGTGGGGCACACCCAGCAGTCCTCCTGAGTCACCTCTGTGTTGATGTTGTGTACCACCGGCCGCAGACCAGTGGTCTGAGCTGCACCAAAGAGCAAAGATGCTGTAGCCTACTGCGCACTCTGGTCGTGGAGTAGCTGTCCTTGAGCTTGCTGCTGCACTGCAAGTGCCTGGCTGGGGTGGCCTGCAGCATTGTGACCAAGGCGGGAGCGCCGTCAGCAGCTCTTGATGTACCAAGGGTTCCCTTCAGTTGCTATTTAGGCCTGATGATGGCCACGTTGCAGATGCACACTATTGACTTCGGGGAGGTTGCAACCACTGCCACAGCCAAATTGAGCTTGAGGCTTCTCACAAAGGGCAACCCCAGGATGGAGCCTGAGTGGACCAGCAGCCCTCCTCTGGGTGTGATAAGGCCTGACTCCCCTGTGCCATGGCTAGGCTGCCTGAATCTTTGTGGCCAGGGCTGCCACAGCTACAGTGTGCTCTCATGTCTCATGTGGCACTTGCTGCTGCATTGCAGGTGCATGGCTGAGGTGGCAAGCAGCCTGTTGATTGGGCTGCAGCAGCACACCGCGTGCTCTTTGTCCACACTCACCAGCCTCGCCAGGTGCATGACTGGGTTGGCATGTAGGCCTGTGGACAGAGCTGCAGCAGAACAGCTGGCACTCTTTGCTTACACGCACAGGCTTCATTTTTGCGGTGCAGGTGCATGGCTCGGGTGGCATGCAGTCCAATAGCCCGAGCTGCAGCAGCAAACCTGGTGGTCACCACGCTAGCCATCCTCATCAATAACCACCAGGGGGCAAGCAGTGCCACCCTGACCAGCTCCATGGCTACTATTGCTGTAGAAGCCACAGCAACACTGGGAGGTGAGCCAGACGGGATGGTCCATAAATCTGGCAACCAGATTGGTGATTTGGCCCTTGCATGCCCTGTTGAAGGGGCACGCTGCAATCAACACAGGCCCTGGCACCGCTGGGTGGCGGCCGTCTGATGCTACCGCTGACCCTGAGCAACTCCTGACCAGCTCCCTGGCCACCACTGCTGTCATGAAATGAGATTGCTGGATGGTGGGCCCTGTTGTCATAACACTGATGCATGACCCTAAGGGGCCAGGTCACAGGGCAGGTCACAGGGGATACCCTGCTATTGCAGCTGCAGCCATGCTCTGGGGCAAGCTGTGGGTGAAGCTCTCAGGTGCTGCCTGGCCCCAGACACATGCAGCTGGCATGATGGCTCTTGAGGGGCAAGCTGTTTTGAGCCTTGAGGCTGCTCATGCTGCGTGACTTCTGTGCAGCCAGGCATCAGTCTCTGCACGGCACAGCACTGCCTGCTGCGCACCAGCCAACAGCAAGGCTGCTCTGCACATGCCCTCCTGCCTTTGCCATGGCCAGCTGACACATGTCCACTGGGGATGTATTCCCTCCTGCAACCGCATGTTGCAGTCTCAAGCATGGCTGGCCTAGCTTGATGACTTGTCTTGGTAGCCAAACCAGCACTCAGTCCCCACATGCTGCATCTTGCATATCCCTGCTTGACGTCATGGTTGCTGTTCCTGCCAGTAGCACTCGGCAAAACAGAGCCTCTCCTGGCATTCAGAGGACATCCAAAACCCCTTGCCTGCTTCACACCCTTTGCTCTGCCTGCAGCCTCAGCCGTGGCTGCGCTTGATGGGGTGGTGCCTTTCCTGGCATGCACAGGGGACATGTATGTGCTGATGCTCTGCCTGCCTCACGTCATCCCTGCTGTGCCTGCAGCCTCGACTGTGGCAGCGCTTGGCGGGTTGGGGCCTGTCCTGGTGGCTCTAGCACTGGGATGGTACATCTCGAGCACCGGACACCGTCTCTGCGAGGAGATGCAGGTGAGCCAATCCAGCTGGGCCTGCACCAGACTGCCCACGCAGAAGCAGCAGCACATGCCGGGCCTGGACCTGCTGGCCAGGCAGCTGCGGCGGCTGATGTGCTTCAAGATGTGGGCTGGCAGCCCCCTCCTGCCTTCCCTCCCCTTGCACTTGCGCTCGGCAGCCACCTTTGCCTCCCCTCCCCTTGCACTCGCGCTTGACAGCCACCTTCTGCCTCCCCTTCTCTTGCAGGCGCGTCCATGCAGGCCTGCAGAGTGCGGCGGCTGGTGGGATGCCTTCCTGCGCGCCACCCATCTGCGCAAGCGGCTGCCTCCCATGCCACAGTGGAACATGGACCGGGCTCCCGGGCTGGCGGACGCAATTGATGAGAGCGCGCCCGCCCTCAAGTGCCCAATCCTGGACACCCTGCTGGTGGAGCCAGCCGTGCTGCATGGAGTCATCTTTGAGCGTCGGTGAGCATCTCTGCTGGCTGTGTGAGGGTGGCCTACTGGCTGCGCCTTATGCCAGACCATTGTTGGTGGAGTCAGCTGTGCTGCACAGGGTTACCGTGTGAGCCCGTTGAGGATCCTTGGTGGGGCTCTCTCTAATCTTCCTAGTGTGCCAGGCGGAGTCAGCCTGCTAGCTCATGAGCGCATGTACTGAACCCTTCACTTCTGACTGTGTGTGCAGCCACTTTGCAGCTGCTGTGACCTGAGCTAGTGACTGCGCTGGAGACTTAGAGGGTTGGTGGCATCATTGCAGCCCATGCATTGTTGATGCTGGAGGTGGTGGCTGCATCTGAAATTTGTCTGCTTTTGAGGCAGTCGAGGACAACTCACTGCATGTCTGGAGGAAGGCAGCTTGCTGGTTATCACAAAGACAGTCTTGCATCAGTGCCGGTAGGGTTCGCTGTGCCCAGTGCTGCGGGAGTTACAACAATGAGCACTGGGAGAAGTGTATTGAGGGACATGTATTTGGAATTTTGCTGCAAACCTGATGCAAGCAGCTGCTGCGCCATGCTGGGCAGGGTGACACTTTGTGCCTGTGAGGGAGCAGCGTGCTTCAGCAGCTGCCTGGCAAGCAATGCTCATCCAGGCCATGCCCTCATGTGGTCCTGCCCAACACTGCAGCCACTGGGCAGGCAGAGGCATCACAGGCGTGCTGGAGCAATAATCAACTTGGAAAGCCCAGCTGTAGTTGTGTGGGCAGCCTAGGGAGCATGCAGCGCTGAACCTAGCGGCATTTCTTTGAGCCCTACTCCTGGAGACAGCAGACAGCAGCAGCGCCCCAACAGAGTGTCAGCTACAAGGCTCTGCAAGTCAGCGAACTGTGTTGCCCTGCAGCGTCATTGAGGACTGGATAGACAGGGACAACACCCACCCCTTTACTAGGCGGAAGGCCTATCGGTCCCAGTTGCAGCCCTGCCCAGAGATGCAGGCACTGGTGCTGCGCGTCAAGGAGCTCCACAACTTGACTTTTGTCCAAGCTTAGCATCATAACTTTTGTACAACAGTCCCCATCCCATCTTGTCTCCGTGTCCTGTTCAGTGGATGCACGCCAAGCTGCAGCTGCGCCTCTACAGATGTGTAGACTATGCATGAGGTAGCCAGATCACTTACACCGCTCACCCAGCATGCTTGTATTCTCAGAGCAGCTTTCACGCCTGTAAAATTTCAGTGCACAGGAGAAGCAATGGCATGACAATTGCCAGCATGTGTCTCTTCCCTGGAAAAGCGTTCCCGGCTTGTACCTCGATACAAATGAAGGAGTGGCCAGCCTGCAACTTGCCGCTGTTGATCAAGTGACATTGCGACTGTTTCAGGCCATGACAAGCGTCGCCCCTGCTGTGCACCTCAACGCCCTGCTGCTACTGCAGTGCTGGGAGCCTTGCTGTTCTTGCCACCCTTTGCCAGCTGACCAGCCAGAGCTGCTGGGCTGGTGCTGTTGCTGGTCACGCAGAAGATGCCAGGAGAGCCAGAGGAGCTGCTTGCAATGGCATTGTTCAGGTCATCAGGGGCCTGCAGTGCAGCGGTGCAGGACTGCTGTCCCACAGGTGTCAAGAACATCTGCAGGTGTTTTGAATTCCTCAAAACAACCTGGCAAACAGCAAGCCCACTGCCACCTGTCAAAGATGACTGGCAGCAATGACAAAGAGGACTGTGCTGCCGTCAAGTGCAGCCATGTAAAGCTTTTAGGAGCCACACATTCTCCCAGCAGTTGGCCCTGAGAGCCTGGCAACCAGTTCACGATTCAGCGCACAGGTTGCTGTCTGACGGTGTGACTTATAGCAGAATGCGTGAAAGACATATGCAAACCTTTCCAGCAAGGGGCCCCGTGAGGTCAGCAGCCACAACGGTGCCATTGTTGGTCAGGCCGTCAAAGAGGCCATTGGGGCTGACAGCAGCACCACTGTACAGAGTGATGATGCTGGCGCCAGTCGGAGAGCCCTGCATGGCATCAACAGTACAGCACGCCATTGGTATAGCAATGATGCAGGTGCTGTGCATAAAGGAACAGTGGGTGGGTATGGCCCAGCAGATGCGTCATGCTGTCTGTCAGTGCAGCAGCGTATATTCGAAAGGACGCAGACAGAGGTTCAAGCGACTCAGCAACCTCAACAGACTGACTGTCACAGCCGCCTTTGCTGCATGGTGAGTAAACTGCAGATGGCCCCTCAAAGTGAGAGGACTGCCACTGCAACGTCACCAAGCTGCCCCACAGTAGGTACCACCTCATTCACAGCAACTCAGTCAGCCCATCAGCTGCAGGATGCACATTCCCACGTAGACATGTCACCTCAGCAGGCCAAACGTTGCTCAGACGTGCCTACATGTGCTGTAGGAGGCACTTGAGGTCGACTTCTTGAAACAGCTGGTTCAACGCCAGCTGGCCGTCACCTGATGCAGGGAGACTCTGGTGGCCACCTCTGTCCAAACAGCTGCCTGCCTCTCAGCAGGTCCCCACTG
The DNA here is from genome assembly GCA_963969365.1 of Asterochloris sp. CNOR1. NCBI lineage: Eukaryota > Viridiplantae > Chlorophyta > Trebouxiophyceae > Trebouxiales > Trebouxiaceae > Asterochloris > Asterochloris sp. CNOR1. Next base: position 1,437,625 of record OZ017762.1, read on the forward strand.
CCCTCACCTGCTGCAAGGCGAGCTGGAGGGCATGCGTCACAAATGCTGGCCCTTTCTACAAGTGCTGGCCCTCACCTGGTTCAGGGAGATTCCAGTGGTCTGGGTCTGCCCAAATAGGTACACCTTGACCCTGAGCTTGTCCTTGGATTGGCTCCATTTCACGCTGCAGTTGCCTGAGCCCCCAGCATTGGAGCCAGGCAGGCCTGCCCCTAGGGGCACCAGAGCTGCGCTGTACTTGTCCTTGCCATTCTTGAGCAGTCGCCTGCCGAGCACACATTCCGTTCAGCCAGAGGCAGCCTGGCTCATGTGTGCCTCGAAGATCTCACAGCCTTTGCTTGCGCCAAATAGAGGTGGTGTGAGCGCACAGACAGGTAAGCACACTGTCTTGTGCCATCTTAAACTGCTCAACAGCCTCAGCTATGGGCCAATGTGGGCCAGCTGCCCAACGGTAGGGGTGATTGCCATTCATATGCAGAGGCGCCATTGCTTATGAATCTAGATTCGCCAGGTTGCTGTGCAGAGGGCGTCCTTCCGCCAAGTGAAGTCATGCCAAACTGAACTCACGCCCATCCTGACGCCTTCCAAGTAGCACAGAGTGCCTCATGCAGGTGTGCTCTACACTTGGGCACAGCACAGCGCAAGCCTGCCTCACCTGCCAGATGTCTGGTTTGCCATGGCAGACATGGCCAGAACTGCAAGTGTGAGGCACATCACTGTCCTGCAGGTAGTCATGATGAGCTGTGTGCCAGGCTTTGGTTGCTGCCTGAGATGCCAACAGCGGTTTCAGAGCAAGGCTAGAGATGCCTTCATTAGGAAATCTGACAAGCCACTCCAAGAAACTTTACAGCTGGGGGTTTTAAGTTTTTCAGTGATGTGACTTCTGTCAAACCTTAGCCTCGTTGTTTCTGTACAACAGTCCCCATCCCATCCTATCAGCATTTCCTGTTCAGCAGGTAGCCAGACCATGTCTGAGGTAGCCAGACCACTTACCCAGCAGGCTTGTATTCTCAGAGCAGCTTTCATGCCTTCAAAATCTCAGAGCACAACTGTACAATTAATTAATGGCATGGCAGTTGCCAGCATATCTCCTCCCCTGGATGCAGCTGTCCTGGCTTGTACCTTGAAAGCTTTGAAGAGGTGGCCAGCCTCCAATATGCCGCTGGTGATCAAGTGACGATGCAGATGTCTCAGGCCATAACAAGTGTCGACCCTGTTGAGTACTTCAGTGCCCTGCTGCCGCGGTGCTGCTTGGGGGCGCCTTGCCAGTCTTGCCACCCTTTGCCAGCTGACCACTGAGCGCTGCCGGGCTGCTGCTGGTGCTGGTCACACAGAAAATGCCCAGAGAGCCAGTGGAGTTCTTTGCAATGGCCTTATGCAGGTCATCAGGGGCCTGCAGGGCAGCAATGTAGGACTGCGAAGACAACACGTGTCAGTGTCAAGAACATTTGCAGGTGTTTTGAGTCCCTCAAAACAGCCTGGCAAACAGCAATTGCAAGCCCGGTGCCACCTGTCGAAGATGATGGCAGCAATGACAAAGAGAGGTGTGCTGCCCTCGATGATTGCGGCAATGACAAAGAGGGGTGTGCTGCCGTCAAGTGCAGCCATGTAGTAAGGTTTCAGGCGGCAGACCTTCCCCCAGCGGTCGGCCCTGACAGCCTGGCAACCAGCAAAGTGCCAAGAGCACCGGTGCTGCCTGACAGTGTGGTTACAGCAGACTGCGCGAAAGACACATGCGCACCTTTCCAGCAAGGGGTCCCTTGAGGTCAGCAGCCACGATGGTGCCATTGTTGGCGAGGCCGTCAAAGAGGCCATTGGGGCTGACAGCAGCACCACTGTACAGAGTGATGATGTTGGCGCCAGTTGGAGAGCCCTGCATGGCATCCACAATCCAGCAGGCCGATAGCAATGGTGCAGGTGCTGTGTATGAGCCACAGTGGGTAGCGGCCAAGCAGGTGCGTCAAGCTGTCTGTCAGCGCAGCAGCATATGTTCAGAAGGGTGCAGACAGAAGCTTAAGCGACTCGGCAACCTTGAAAGACTGTCACAGCCACACACCTCTGCTGCACTGGGAAGCATTGCACGCGGCCCCGCACAGCGGCTGGACCGCCACTGCAACATCACCAAGCTTCCCCACGCAAGGTAAGTGCCTCGTTGACAGCAACTCAGGCAGCCCATAAGCTGCAGGTCACACGCTGTGTCACACCCCAGCAGGCCCAGCTGCCCACATGTGCTGCTGGAGGCACTTCAACTCAGCACCTTAACAGAGCTGGCTCAACGCCAGCGGCGCCAGCACCCGATGCAGGGAGACTCTGGTGACCATCTCTGTCCAGACGGTTGCCTACCTCCCAGCAGGTTCAGCTGCCCTCACCTGCTGCAAGGCCCGCACCACAGTTGCTGGCACTCACCTGTTTCAGAGAGATCCCGGTGGTCTGGGTCTGCCCAGACAGGTACACCTTGACCTTCAGCTTGTCCCTGGACAGGTTCAACATCACGCTGCAGTTGCCTGAACCCCCAGCATTGGAGCCAGGCGGGGGCGCCAGAGCTGTGCTGTACACGTATATGTCCTTGCCATACTTGAGCAGTTGCCTGCAGACCATAGAATCATTCAGCCAGAACCAGCATGGCTCGTTTGTGCCTCACAGACCTCACTCTGTGAACCTCAAACACCGTAGCTTGCACCTAACCGAGGGCGACAGATAGATAAGTCAACTGTCTTGTGCCACTCAACAGCCTCAGCCATGGGCCAATCTGGGTCAGGTGCTCAAAGGTAGTGGTGATAGCCATCCACAAGCAGGGGCACCACCGCCATTGATTTAGCCAGGCTGCACCAGGTGGAGTCATGGCATGACTTCACCTGCCGGAAGGTGAAGTCATGCCAAATGGAACTCACTTCTGCTCTGATGCCTTCCAAGCAGCATGGAGTGCCTCATGCAGGTGTGCTGTTCACTTGAGCACAGCACAAGCCTGCCTCACCTGCAAGATGTCTGGTCTGCCGCTGCAGACATGGCCAGAACTGCAAGTGTGATGCACAGCATTGTCCTGCTGGGAGTCATGATGAGCTGTGCATCAGGCTCCTGTTGCTGCCTGAGACTGCAGAAAGTATAAGGCAAGGGTAGTGATACCCTCAGGGAATATGACAAGCCCCTCCAAGAAAGTTACAGCCCAGGTCAAGCGTCTCAGCAATGTGCCAAGTGTCTGACAAGCAGGAGACTGGACAAGCCAGCCGCCTCTCCCCTGTTGCAGCCTGACTGACAGGATGCTGTAGCTGACATCCTGACAAGTCATTGCACCTTGCCGATCATCTGCAAATGTCTGATAAGCAGAGGGGCCCACGGTTGGTGCCTCACATGGCCAACAGCCGCCTGGCCTTGCACACTTGATGGAATGCCATGGTCTTACAGGTAGATGACACAGCAAGTAGAGCACAGTCTGCGACAAGCTTGCTTAGCCTGTGACATCTGCGCTGAAGACAGCAAAATGTCATCTTGGGCTAGCGCTTGCCGGCAGCAAGCATGCCCTTCAGCACATCAAAGTGCTGCCAGCCAACTCTTGTTCTGCCGGGGTCATCGGGATGCAAGCTCGCGCTCAGGCGAGCTGCAGCGTTTGTGACAGAAGTCCTGTGCATCACAGTGGCTGACAGGGGGCTGCTCTCTTGCTGCTGCCAAGGACGCTATGCTTGTTGAACAGCCTGCAGCAGGCGAGCTGCTACATCTCAGAAAGGCACACCGCCCTGCATCCAAGCAGCAACGCCTACCAGAGAAGCCAATGCCTGAAGTGCAGCTCATACAGGTGTACACAGCGACAGGAAACAACAGCAGGCCCCGAAGCTTCCTCATAGGCCAGCCTAGTGTTCCTGTCAGGGAGCTCTGCAGACAGGTGAACAGCGCCATGGTTCGACCCCAAAGGTCACGTTCCAAGCTGCAGCACCTCACAAAGAGTCGGCGTGTTTCAAGGTGTACATCCTTGCCAAGGTTGCCTCCCCTTAGCCCCTCTTCACAGAGGGGCAATCTGCCCCAAGAAGGCCTGAGCGTTTTACTGGGCCCAGCCTCACCTGCTGCGGGGAGCGTCCTCTCCTCACGCTTTGCACGCGTACTCCAAAGTGTACATCTTGGCCAGGGAGTTGTATCCCCGCTGGTCCCCGGCCCGCAGCAGGTTCCCCGCGTCGCAGTTGAGGGGGCTGTCTGGGGCGGAGTCGCTCATGAGCGCCACTATGGCTTGGCACACAGACTGCAGCGTCCAGGCGGGGCTCCACGCGTTCTTCAGGATGTCCAAGCAGATCTCCCCCGTCTGCAGGCAGACCATCTCACATCAACTCCTGCGTGTACACTTGAGTTGAGGGCCTCAGGCTCATGCAAGCTGCCTGGAAGTAGCCAGGCTACGCTGACCCAGCAGGCACATGCACACCACATGCAAGCTTGGCAAGTATGTGCTGTGGTGACTCCTGCCGCCAGGCAGGCAGGCATGCAAAGAGCAGCACAACAAGCCAGCACCACACCGGTGCACAGATTGAAGGCGTCAAGGCCTGTGTGCTAGGCAAGCCCTGCAGTGACAGCAAAGAGCCTGTGCACTGCGAGGCAAGGCCTGGGTCAGGCGGGCTGTGCAGAAGCTGCCACACAGTCTGAATTGGCCACACCTTAAAGTGGATGTTGGGGTGGAAAATCTTGGTGGTATACCGAATGTTAGGTGGCACCAGGGGGTAGGCCTCAGGAACGCTGATCGCCAGCTCAAAGGTGCCTGACTCAAAGGGGGTGCCTGCGGGGCCCTGCCAGCCATTGCAGCCAATACGCGAGGTGAGCATTAGTGTTACTATGACAGACGGAACGTCACTGATGGCCGAAGCCACAAGTGGGGCAGCCTCTGCAGCTGGGCTGGCCACAGCCTGCCCGTCCACAGCACTGGGCAGCATCCTGCCTGCCAGCCACTTCAAGCCCCTCCCCCCTACATTCTTCAGCTACGGTGCAGGACATCGTGCTGGCTCACTAGCCCTGCTGACCTGCAGGAGGCCCTTCCAGACATAGATGTTGGACTCGTCTGGCATCAGTGTGATGCCTGTGTCATTCTTGGGGTTGCGGGACATCTCCTTAAATTCCTGCACAGGGCAGCATCGGAGCATCTATACGACAGGCAGGAGGCAAAGAACACAACAACAGGCCTGAGAAATGATGGCCCTTGAAATGGATCCTGCAAGCCATCTGCGTCAGCTTGCTGGAGACAGCAATGGGGCGAACACTACTAAGCTTCAAGCTTTACCTTGAAGAGCCTGATTCTGGCTGTCATGCTGCTGCTCTCCTCTCGTGTGTTGCTCTGCTGTCTCTCGAAGCCCAGCTTGATTACCCAGAGTCCCACTTCTTAGTCACGAGTGCTTACTTGACCAGCCATGGACACCCAGCAGCCTCAAAGCGGCAGCAGGAAGCGGAAGAGAAGGTCTGATGCAGTGGCATTTACAATGTTGCTGGGCAGCATGTTGAATGTCCAAGTGGCGGACAATGTGACCAACACAAGATGCGACTGCAGGGGCAAAGTAGATGCTCAGGACCTCAGCCGTGAGGAACAGGCCAGGCGCCAGAAGCAGCGGGAGCTCAGGGTGAGCTGCCGCCTCAGCTGCCCCCTGAGGGGATAGCATCGCCTTTGCAGAAGAGGCCTTTGTGCACTGTGAGCTGCTGCTCTGTCAGTTGTTGGGGAACACCGCCAGCAACCCCAGCGCCTGCCTGTGCAGCGTGCATTATCAGCTGCCGCCTCGGGTCCTGACAAGCAAGAGCTCTGTGCCTGGTTCAATGTCAGGGACTGGCCATGGACCCACCCTCAGAGCATCAGCTCTGAGCTTTCATTTAAGTGCAAGGGTGCAGCATGTGCTTGCCACCAACCTGCGGCAGACGTCTGCTCCATCAGCCGCCTGATCACTTCTTCACCGGTGCCAAGCTGGCTCCCAGAAGCAGACACAATGATCACATCAGCTCTGCCCTAGCACAATCTGCAGAAGCTTGCTCAGAAGGTAAGCATCGTGGGCGGGCAGGCCCTCAACTGCGCCAGCACCTGGCATTCAAGTCAAAAGCCCAAGCACAGCCTGCACCTTTCGGCACCTCCTGGTCTGCAGGAACTTGCGCTGAAGCTGAAGGCCAGTGGCAAGGTGTACAAGCCCAAAAAGAGAGTGAAAGCCAAGGCAGTCAGTGGGGCTGGCGCTCCTGCTGGGGCCACAGGCCTGGCCAAGGCACATCGGGGCGTTCAGAACACAAGACCGGGCAGCAGGCCCCAGGACGTTGGGTTTGAGGGGAAGGAGGAGACTGGGACAAGGCCAGACAAGCCGCCTCAGGTCAGATTGGGACATCCTGCACCGTGACTCGTGTGCTACAGGTGGCACTTGCATGATGTTACCTGGGCCAGCAAGCAGGAGACAGAGTGTAAGCAGCCTGTGAGAGAAGGGAGGAGACCAAGTAGAGGACAACATGGTTGTAACATGTACGTCAGCAGTATGTCGAGCAGCATGGTCCTGCCAGCAATTGGATCCCCTTTCTGCTCCTGCTCAGCGGTCCAGACAAACAGTGAGATTCAGCATTCGCAGCATGCCTCTTGTTGCACCTGTCGCGAGCAGAGGCGCTCCAGCATGTGGGGTATGAAGGCAGGCGTCCTTCAGCTACACCGCCAGCTACAGAAAGGAAGCTCACATTGTACAGGTTGTGGAAGGACCTGGCACTCCTCTTACACGCTTCAAACCATCCCAAAGGCTGTGAGGGATCAGCTAACAGCGTACAGTAGGCAGCCAGAAATGCATGCTCTTTCAGTGCCGGCTGGGGCGCTGTGTGTTGTCAGCACAAAATCTTCTCTTTGTACCCAAGTTTGCCACCGTCAGCAGTCTGCAATAGCGCAGTGCAGGCGCCAGCAGGGGCGGGCACACAGTGCGTTTGCTGACAGGCTTCCAACAGGTATTCTGGCTGTGCAGGTGTCTGCCCTGCCTACCTCCTCAGAGACAGCTTCCAGAACACGTGCGATACTGGACTGCCAAGCCCTGCTAGTGCCTGTGCAGGTGATTGTGGTCCCGATCTTCTGGAACAAGAAAGCCGACGAGAAGAAAGCTGTCATTGATGCAGCAGAGGAGGTGGCTCAGCAGCTGCAGGCTGCTGGAGTGGAGGCAGCTCTGGACACCACCAATGTCCTGGCCCCAGGGCAGAAATACAAGTACTGGTGAGTTTGTTGTCATTGTTTCAGGCACTGGCTGCTGCATCTCTGGACAGAGGCTCGTCTTGAGCCCTTTAGGCTTGAGCAGCGGTCATTCTCCCTGCTGGAGGCCTTTTGAGCGGCTGGTGTGTGGGATATTACTGATGTGCTTTAAAGTGGATGCAGTGCTGAATGCCAACAACGCGCTGGCACTGGCAAAAGGGAGAAATCAGTCACCAGCACCATCACCAACCGCCTGTACGAAGCCGTTACATTGGCTCAGCCTTGTAAGATATGTTACTTTCCTGCTGCAGGGAGGATCAGGGAGTTAAGGTCAGGGTCGAGCTGGGACCAAGGGACGCCCAAGCCCGCAAGGCCTGCCTGGCTCTCTGCAAGAAGCCCGGGGAGGTGGCAGACAAGTCCTTCCTGCAGGTAGGTAAAAACGCTTCAGGCTTTGCTGCTTGCCTGTGGGCGGCTCTAGATTGGCTCCTGCCCGGCACTGCTGCAGGCAGCAGGTGTGTCTGCAAAGGTGACACGCAACCAGTGCAGCATACCTGACACGCTGTTCACTGTACCTGTTCCACCCCAGCAGGTGGGCGCCCCACTGACAAGCGCCGTTCAGCAAGCCTTAGGCCAACAGCCTCTGAACAAAATTAGTTTTGACAGTCAGGATGTTGCACCCCAAGCTGCTGGTGGAGATGATGCACCTGCTCAGGAGCAGCCTGCTGCTGCTGGCAAGAAAGCAAAGCCAGCCATATCAGAGCCTGAAGGGAAGCAGAGCAAGCAGCAGGTACTCACCCCCCACCAGCCAGCAGCCACAAAGGGTGGAGATGACTTAGATGACTTCCAACTGGACACACCTGAGGAGAATCCCAAGCAGAGCAGGAAGAAGCCAAAAAAGCATTGCGCAATTGGCCCCTCTGCACCAGTGCCTGACAAGCAGACTCGAATGAGAAAACAGCCTAAACTTGCATCCTTCTGATGCTTGGGTTCCAATGAATGCTGAACCTCATTGGTCCTTCATGCGCTTTTCACTGGCTTTAGGTATGCACTGTCTGCAGTAAGCAATGGCCATGGTGGCCCAAGAGCAAGTCACGCCCACAGCACAGAACGTAGAGGTCAGCAGCAGGGGCAGGAAGGGGAGCTTCTTTTCGAAGACAAAGGGGTGGACAAGCACACAAAAGACCTTGAGGGGCACCAGGCCGTACAGGTACCACTGCTGGGGCCAGCCTAAAAGGGGTCCTGGCAGATCTGATGGCTGCTGAGAGGTATGAAGCTCACTGAGCAAGGTGGCTGAGGCCACAGAGTAGATGAGAACCAGAAGTATCTGCAATGCCAGGGAGGGGATTCCAGGCTCAGCTGCAGTTGGAAAGATAACTACATGGGCAGTCGCTTGCCCATCAGCAACAGAAGCTAAAACATGTAGGGATGCCTGCCAGCAGCATCTGCTGTGATGGGTTGAGCGGATATGGGGCAGAGACTCAGAGGAGTGCAGCCACTGTCTATGTGCTGACTGTAGGCCATTGCTTTGGCTGCATCAACAACCAGAGGCAGAGCTCACCTTGACAGGGTACTCCTGCAGAGTGAAGAGCAGGGGCATGAGGGCAAAGTGCCCCACAGCTGCCAGCACTGCATATTGCTGTGCTGCCCCTCTATCCAGAGCTGCCTCCACAGCTGCAACACAAGACAAAACTGGTGAGGATGAAAAGGCAATTATTGCTGTATGTCAATACAGATGAGAGGACAGCTGAGAGGACAACAGCCGCTGATTGCAGGCTTGAGTGGCACAGCTTGGTGCCTAGGCAGAGAGCCACACTCAGGCAGGGCAGGCCGTGTCAAGATCAAGGGCCTCAGTCCAAAGTTTTCACCCAAGGGAATGAGCACCATCAGGATAGCCTTCTCATGGACATGGTAGCCAAACATGAAGCTGCAGAGGCAGCAGTAGGCTGCGGCCCGCAGCAGGCCGTTAGGCCTGCAGAGCAGCACAGCAATCAAGTCCGCAGTGCCTCTGGTCCAGGGCAGCCAAGCGGCCAAATGTCGAGCTGCATCATCAGGCTGCAGTGCACAGCAAGCAAGCTGTGCTCCCCCAGGGGCTGGCAGGCCAGGCAACACACCTGCATCACAGGTTGCTGTGTCCCTGCAATGATGCGGGGGACTGCAAGCTTGCCCGCGAAAGCTTTGGGTATGCACAACACGACACACAAGTCAATGACCCTTAGCAAGGCCTGCCAGGGACTGCATGCTCACTTGGGGCAGCGCCAGGTGTGGACCAGGCAGGGAAGCATGGCTGCCGCCGACAGGCCCAGGGCAGCTGCTGGTGAGACTTGGGGCAGGACTGCAAACTCGCTGACACCCACCAGGCCTCCTGCAGCAGGACGGGTGCAGCATGGTGCAGAAGGTACTTTGGGCCTGCGCCTGCAAGCTGCCGTGCCGTTGGTGTGCCTCTGAGACTGTGGGGGCAGGGGATGTGCGCCGCAGCAAAAGCAGGCAATTGATGCACAAATTGCGGAGCTGGACGAACGGATGCATACAAACCACTTTATTTGCTGTCCCCCTTGCCACCTCAACCACTGCCACACCTGTCATCTGAGCGGCTGGTGGCGCCACAGGGCGCCCAAAGCGTGGCAGCAGCACCGTCAGCGCCTTGTCGGCGGCGCTATAGAGCGCCCAAAAGTTGGCTGCCCAGTACGCGTGGCACAGCCCCCTACCAAAGGGGAAGAGGCGCGCCAGCACCTGCGGCAAGGCAGGTTGCCAGCCTTCAGCTTGTGCGCCACATGCATCAGCAATATCAGGGTCGAGGGCAGCTGATCTCACGCCCACATGGGGTCAACAGGTTGAGGAATGCCCCTTGGAATTACTCAACACACAAGAAGGGGTGAGCAAGCTGGCACGGAAGTGCACATAAGTGCATGGCCTTCCGGGCTGAGCGTGCATGCTAGAGCTGGGCATTAATATGTTCAGGTGGCTACCAGGGCTGGCCATACCTGTTGCAGCTGCCCAGAGGCAATGAAAGGTCCAAAGGACACGGCGCACACTGCCATCACGGACCCTGCCAGGCTCAGAAAATGGGCAACGGCTGCTGGACCTCTGAAGACAGCAGAGGAATGGTCTCTAACCATACACCGTCAGGAATGTGTTCTGCTGCGGCCTGCAGCTGAGCAGTCTTAAGGCCTCTTCAAGACTGGCCACTGCGTGCTCCAACATGCAAGTGGCACACAGGTACTGGCAGCAGATGTTCACAGTGGCATGGCTCACGAGTGACACACCGTCAAGGCAGGCCCGGCCTGTGACCCACTCCGTCAAAGCAGGTCCGGGCTATGACCCACTCCGTTAAGGCAGGTCCGGGCTGAGACCCACCTGCAGTAGCTCCTCAACAGGAAAACCACATACAGCGGCGCCAAAGCAGCAAAAAGGTGCTTCATGTTGACCAGTACTGCGAAGATCACCCCTCCCAGCAGGGGCCTGTCACGCTGAAGCAGTCCTATAGACCACAGCAGCAGACCTGCAGCATGATAAGGGTGACATCAGCACAAGGGTGCAGGGTTGTTCAGATGATGCTGCTGTGCTATTGTGAGGCCTCTGTGGAGCACGACTAACCACAGAAGCACGCCTGCAGCAAGGCACAGACATTGCTGGTTGAATTGCCAAAAACTTCTTTCTAGCTGCTCCCTGCTCTGCTGTGTAAGCACAGACAACCACAACAGGCCTGCAGCGAGGCAGCGACAGGCAGGTGTCTAAAATTGTTGAGGTCCACACTGAAGTCAGGGTCAGCAAGGGTTCATTCTTCGTTGCATGAAGGCTGTGGACCAAATGAGCATGTTTGCAGCAGCAGGGCATGGGCAGCGTGGGTCAGACAATGAATGCACAATATGCAACTGCCCAGCTGAGCCTTGCAGGGGCCCAGCAGAGGAGGTGTGGCTGGCAGGCATGTGCTTGACACACCAAGGACAGTGCCTGGCACTAGCATGCCATCTGCAACCTGTGGCAGGGGCTCACCCAGCAGCTTCCTACCACAGATGCAGGCAGCAAAGCACAAACTTCAAGCATTGCCCCAGCAGCATGAACATTGAATGCACGTGGTGCAGCCCCCACAGGCCTTAGCTGCCAAGCACCAGGGCCTCCCAGCAGAATTTCACAGCGCCCAACTGGAAGCATGAACAATGCTAAAGCTGCAGCAGCAACTAATCAGCAGCTTATGATGTAGAGTCTCCTGCCTTTCCCGGCAACATGCGACTTGATGCAATCTTCTCAAAGCGCTGTTTTGCCATTGTAGAGCCCACACAGCAGCTCACCAAGCAGCATCCCATTGTACTGAAAGTGAATGTGGTCCACCAGCAGCAGGCCGGGGCTACCCAGGACCAGCAGCCAGGCCAGGTCGCTGCTCTGCTTGCTCATACGCCTGCAGCCAAGTCAGGCAGGCTGACCTGAGCCCAGACACTCAAGGGTTTCTGCTGAAAGCCAGGCTGATTCAATCCTCTACCATCTCAGGAGCCTGCAGGCACAGGGGGCACCCCAGGTTGCTGCCAGCCATGCACGAGTTGCTGCGCATGTGCAAAATCGCTGGCCTACGGCTCATACTGTGACGCATGTCTGTTAAACTGAGCTTTTGACTGGAGGTTGCTGCTCTGCTTGCCATTATTGCCTGCAGGAGACACTGAAGGGTCATGCAGTCAGAGGCTCTGCGATCTTGCGCAACCATCAATATACAGTCAGGCCAGGTGGGACTCTGCTTGTGGAGGTGCTTGCAGGGGGGGACTGCACATTAAGATATGGCACATCACAGCACCTTGTCAGTTCTATCTGCTGCCTGCTGCCTGCACAGCCGATATGCTCTGAGGCACGTCAACCAGGCAATCAGCGATCTCTGTTGTTCAAGATCTGAGGTGCGTTTCCACGTCACAACAAAGCAATGCAAAGCATGCATCTTCAAGCAGCAGGCTCCTGCAGTTGCTGCCCCGCCTGTGGCGCTGCTCAGCAGAGCATTGAGTCACACAGACACATGCAGCTCACCTGGTCATGTAGAGAACAGCAGTGACCAGCACCAGCTCTGAGATAATGACGCTGAACCTCTGCAGCAGGTGGCAGACACTGAGTGCAAGAGTCCTATCTGCACAGCATGCTCAAAGGTGAGGCCAGCTGGCAGTACCTGCGTCCGGGTCAGAAGCTTTGCAGCTCCTTGCACCAGCATCTACATGCTCTATTTGGACATGTGCATGCACGCCGCTGCATATTGCTGGGGTGGTTTCCGGACAGGGATGCTGTTGTATCAGAGAAAGGTCACCAGGACAGGGCTGCTACTTACTTGGCAAATTGACTTGACTAACTTCTCAGCAGCAGACTCATCTCAGCGAGGTCACCTGAAAAATGATTGTGCCCTGGCTGTCATAGTTCAGGTTGTGGACTTGGAGCATGGCAGGGTCCACAAAGCGAGCGACCTGAGACAGCAGGAACTCGAACCAGGCAAACATGGGAGGGTAGTCCAGCGTCCACTCTGACGTTGCCTCAGTGTACCTGCGGAATGACAGGTTGCAGCAGCGCATCATCTGGAGCACCAGCAGCACTTGCTCTCTGAGCACTGTCTGCAACACTGCCTCCTAGGCTGCTGGAAGCAAGTTGCTGGCCCTGCCACACAGCACATCTGTTTGGCAGCAGCCCCAAACGCAGCTCTGGAGGGTGATCTCCACTCTGCAAAATAGACTGAGCGTACCATTGCCTCATTGGTAGGCTGTGCGTGATTGCCATCCAGTTCCTGTGCACCTCAAAGTCAGTGGATCTATAAGCTGGCACCAGCAGCAGCTTCAAGGCTGTCACTGCCAACAGAAATCTCATCTTCAACCCCATAGCTCAAACTCCTAAAATGAGCCCTGCTACAAAGCAGAGGAACTGCACAATGCAGCTCAGACAGAAAACAGAAGTGCACCACAGTCAATTTTAGGTCAGCTGCCATGCTTTTCCGGGCTGAAGATCAAGGAACGTCCTGATCCAGGGCTCGAGCTGACAGACCTGTTCGCTGTAGAAAATCTTGACGCAAAGTGTCACTAACAGCTAGCAGTGCCCAGTTTGGTTGAATAATAGTCCATTCGCATCCACAAGGATGCTGAGTGCATTAGGAGGGGAGAGGTCACTGCAGCACTGCCAAGTCATTATCACAGCACTCCGCTAGTCTCTGTCGGAGGTGTGCAAGCTAGGTATGGCTGTTCATTGCTGCCACAGCAAGCTCCTGTGCATGCAGCGCTGGTACACAAATGCAGCCAGCATGCATTCGTGAGTCAGCATTGCAGGTCTGGCCAAACATGTGAGTGTGCCAGCAGGCTGGCGCTCTGCATACGGCGCTCCCGAAGGCAGCATCCCTGAGTGCAGTTTGCTGAGCTGTTGATTTGGCTATCTCCCTGGGCAGCATGCTTACATGCGGGGCTGGTGCAGCAGCCCCTTGCAGCACCTTTGTGCGGTCAGCTTTAGTGCTGAAGTGTCACCGCAGACCACCTCAATGATTTTCTGGCTTGCAGGGCCGGCTGAAGGACAACCACCTTGCAGCTCCTTTGCTGAATGGCCATCATGTCGGAGCGGTGGGCCAAGAGACCCAAGCTGGACCTCCAGGCCAAGCTGGATGCTAACATCATTGCAGCTAACATCATTGTGCAGTTCCAGGCTGACACCGGCGAGATAACAGGTGAACCTCTGCAGCTCAACTTGTGCATTGACTCCAACTTCATCGTGCGCTTCCGAGGGAGGTCACAGGTGCCCCCGCCATGGCGCAGACACAAGTGCAGCAAGGCAGGCTGGAGCTGGTAGCTCTTGCCGGCCTGCAGGCAAATGTCTTGGAGAGCCACCTCAGACGAGCAAATAGGCTTTGTGCAGAGCATGCTGCACTGCAGCCCTCGTGTGAGCAGCGAGTCCACATCATGCTAACATGATGTAAAGCTTCATGCACATCTGATGCACACTTCATGCTGGGCACCTTCTGTGGGAACGCCCTGATGCACTGCCTCTGAGACCGAGAAGCACCTGCCTAATGACTGGCTTCCCTCACAGAGTATGCAGGTCCTCGGCTTCGTCTGATCCGGATTGAAGTCAGCTTCACACCCTTCTTGTGCTAGACTCTCAACTTGACTTTCTTCATGTCGCGCATCCCCACCACATGGTCTGTTTGCAGGCCCACAGCTGGATGTGCCTCAGAGCGTCACCCCAAAGGAGCTGGAGCAGCTGCTCAATGGTCTGCTCCAGAATGAGGAACGCCTGCCCTACGGCTTTTACATCGACACCCAGGAGCTGGCTGCTTCCCTGGGCGCCCACCTGCATGAGCATGAGGTGGGTTTCTGTGGTCTCCTGGTCTGCTGACCTGCATGCAGCAAGAGGTGGGCCGTCTGCTTTGTTGCCCACTGGGAGGTCCATCTTGAAAGTTGATATTGGGCGATTGCATCACCAGACTGCAGTTCACCAGGAGGAGGCGCAAGCCATTGGCCCATGCTGAGATACTGCGGAATTCTGAATGCTCTCTGTCAGCAGCTGCCTGGCTGATGATGGCAAGGAGCTTCACTGTTCTGTTGGCCACAAGCCACTGTAGCACGCAGATAGCTGCAGGACACTGCCAGTCCTGCAGATTCAAGTCAAGTTGTGGGTTCAGGCAGCACGTGTCCACCCAACCCCCCTCACCCAGAAAGTTTCTGTTGCTGCCTGCTGCAGGTCTCAGTTGAAAAGGCCCTGCGCATCGTGTACCAGCCCCAGGCCGTGTTCAGGGTCCGCCCTGTGGCTCGATGCACAGCGTCAATGTCTGGCCACTCAGACGCCGTGCTGTCAGTCAACTTCAGCCCTGACGGCAAGAGGCTGGCCAGCGGCTCGGGGGACACCACGGTCAGATTTTGGGACTTGGGCACACAGTTGCCAGACAAGACCTGCAAGGTGGGTCCAGGGGTGGGAGGACGGAGGGTCATACCGGTGGGAGGCAAAGGCTTGTGCCTGGCAGGCTGCTCGTGCTGGTCTAGTGACGTAGTTCCAGGGCAGAGCTGACGGGCTGGCTGACCAGGAACGCAGACTTTCTGCCTGGAGTCTCCAATGTAGTGGGACCTGGGGTCGCCGCTATCACATGAGACCTGCAGGGTGGGCTGGGTAGGGTGCTGGGGGGTTGAGGCTTTCACCAAAGGGTTGCTCTGGGTGCTGACTTAGGCTGGAGGTGCTAGTATGGCTCTAGGAGGTGTATGAGTAGCTGCTGGTCAACTCCAGCAAACACTATGGGGATGGCTTGTGCTGGGTCTGGCACAGAGGTTGCTGCTCTGGGCATGTGGGCTGTGCTCGAGGCACCAGCACAATGCCCTGCTTGTCCCAGGCATGCAGCTGTTTGTCTGACCGAGGTCACACCTGAAGCTGTGCACATCGTTGCACGAGTGAAGTGTCTCAACTTACAGCATAGGTTACCTTTGCTGAACCACATCGAGCTGAGGGGCAACAGCACCGGCATGTGGGGCACTCAGGCCTGCCTCACCATCCCTGTGTCAGGACATTTGGCCCTGCCTTAGCCAATCTGGGATGTGGTGCTCAAGTCTCAGCCCATAGGCCCAACATGCTGTATTGTGCCTTTGCAGCAGCATTGGTAGAGTACTTGATGCTCCGTCTCGCAGCAGGCTGCAATAGCTGCCTATGAGAGGCCACATCTCCTGTCTGAGGTTGTCAGAGGGTGCTCAGCACTGTGTTTTGAGGTGTTTCTGCAGTTATGTGGAGGTGCTGCATGAATGGAGTACTTGGCTTAGCGTGGCTGAGGACAGCATGCATCCTGCCATGTCTTGTTGTAGTCTGGTCATTGGCCTGGAAGGATGAGTCAGGACCTGCAGGTGCTGCAGTTGCAAAGTTGAGAAGAACAATGTCATACCACCACCAGTGTCCCTGCTGATGTGGCTCTCTCTGACAGGCTGTGTCACAGGTATGGTGGACACCTCAGTCTTGCGGCAAACCTCTGCTAACACATGACTACATCCAACCAGTCTGTCAGCTTGCATGGGAAAGGGCATCAACAAATGTCTTTAGCTGCTGGACAGCGGCAGATGATCAAGCAATGGTCTTTTATTGACTGACATGCTCAAAACATGGTCTGCTTTACCGCCTTAGTCAAAGAAGATACTCCTTGTTGGCAGGCCATATAGGCATTGAAAAGGTACAGCTCTGGCTGCAGTCTGTCTGTATTTTTGTACTCAAACTTTCTTCACAATAGAGCTGGCCAGGAGGCATGGATGATGAGACGCCACGTGTTGGAGCTGCACATGCTGCCAGTCTTTGACAGCTGCAGCGGATGATATTACACCATGTCATAGTTACACTGACATGCCTCCTGGCCATGACAGGACTGCTGCAGTAGAGGTGATGTTTGCACTGCCTCTCTGTGGGAGGTTGGTCTGGCTCGTTGTCACACAGGTGTGCTGGAAGACAGAAGGGGCTGTCTAGGACCCTGTCGACCAGCTGCCTTGCATTACACACACAGGTCTTAGCACTGGCTGTGTGCCTTCTGTTCTTTGCTCTAGCTGCAGCAAGCCACCATAAGCATCTGATTGAGAAGCACACATTGCTCTTGCCTGCCCACTTGTCCAGCAACCCAACAAATGGGCAGATGTTGGGCTTGTTCACTGCTTGCTGGGAATCGCCTGGCCAACTGTGTCCCCCAATGTGACCGCAGAACCACAAGAACTGGGTGCAGTGCGTGGCGTGGTCACCTGACGCAGCTTGTCTGGCCTCTGGGGACCAGAATGGAGCTGTATGGCTGTGGAACCCTGCAACAGGGGAGCCTCTGGGGCAGTGCAGAGGTGAGGGCCTGCGTGGCATGTTGTGTCGTGAGGCAAGGGTACACAGAGTGGCTGCTGGGACATATCAGGGCTTGAGGTGGGAAGGCACTGCAATGACGTTGTTGCAAGCATGGATGACTGCTTTGGCGCTGCATACAGCTCTGCATGTCATCGTGGTAAGCCTCATGCTGCTGAGTGCACCATGCTGCTGGCTTAGCAGCCGCCTGCAGCTTGCGGTCTTCACGCTTTGTCCCAGCATCAGCTGACCTCACACCTGAACTTGCTGCTTGCTGCTGCTGCATTGCAGCATGCGCTTCACTACTCAGGTATGGTGTCCAGACAAACTGACCTGGTAACGTAATTACGCTGCTGCTGCTGCTGCTGCTGCAGGCCACAGCAAGTGCATCACATCTATGGCCTGGGAGCCTGCGCATGTGCAGCTACCCTGCCGGCGGCTGGTGACGGCGTCACAGGACTGCACTGCCAAGGTGGCCCTGCACAGTGCAGCAGTGCTGCTGAGAGCTGAGGGGCATGCCAGAGCTCTGCTTTGCCATTGTGACATGTGCAAAGTGCCTTGGGCTGCTGCCGTGCCTGAGGCCTTCCAAAATTGCAGTGCCAAGCTGTCAGTTGTCTTTCATTGTCAACTGTAGCTCGTGACCAAATAACCTGCACATCCTGAACGCAGTCCCACAGCAATCTGGCATGCAGGTGTGGGACATCAGCATACGGCAGTGCGTGTTTACGCTGTCAGGCCACACACATCTAGTCAGCTGCGTCAAGTGGGGCGGGGACGGCTTGATACACACCTCTTCTCGGGATGGCAGCATCATGGTCTGGGATGCCAAGGTCTGTTCTTGGGATACACCAGGCATTTGCATCTTTGCCTGCCTGCAACAAGCCCAGGGTTGCAAGGTGTGAACTTGTGCGGCCGCAACCTTTGTGTCAGCCGGATGTGATCACAACCTAGAAGACTATAGCAATATGCCAAGAGAGCTTGGGGCTGCCTTCAAAGGCATGCAAACCAAGTCTCGCAGGGATGCCAGTGGCGGCTGAGCAAAATCTTTTCAGGTCTCATACAACTTGCTGCAGAATGGAGCCAAGACCCTGACCCTGGCAGGGCATGGGCACTGGGTCAACACCCTTGCACTCTCAGCGGAGTACGCCCTCAGAACAGGCGCCTATGACCACACAGCCAAGGCGCCTGCCAGCGATGATGAGGGGCAGCAGGTGAGCATACCTGGCACTGGGGCTGCCCTCCATGAGGGCCTGCAGTGCTGAGCATAGACTCTCTGGGCCAGTGTGGGGCTCTGCAGGGCTAGACTGTGTGTTAATTTGGCAGTTACAGTGTGCAGCATGCGCTTCAAGCCACTGGGTTGCATGTTTCCTTACAGACAATCGCTGAGGGCTCCTGAAGGACCAGATGCTGCCTGGCATGCCAGTAGCCTGACATCCTGCGCTTGGTTGTGACCCAGTCCACTTCTGCAGATTGCCCTGAAGCGCTATCAGGCAGCCTGCAGCGGGCAGCCTGAGCGCTTGGTGTCCGGCTCAGATGACTTCACCATCTTCCTGTGGGAGCCCAGCAAGAGCAAGAAGCCTCTGGGGCGCATGACTGGCCACCTGCAGCTCATCAATCAGGTAGGCCTGGTATCCTCTTGTGGGGTGTGGTCACTGTTGGGTATCACAAGGTGGCCAGCTGCAGGGCTGGTCACAAGACCTCTTGCGGGCAAATTGTCAGGTGTAACCAGATTGTTGACCATCAGTTGGGGTTGTGTTAGCGCAGCCAGGGAGGATCCCAACAGCACGTGCAGTCTGGCCCCCAGCCTCATCCCATTAACAGCAACCTGTTGCATCATGTGTGGATGTGCCTTTGCAGCAATTCTACTCTGCACTGGCCGCGTGATCAGCCACGCGGTCCCCACCAGTCTGTTCTGTGCTTGATGCCTCTGTCGTGCGGTCACTGCAGGTGCAGTTCTCCCCAGATGGCCGCTGGATTGTCAGCGCCTCCTTTGACAAGTCAGTCAAACTGTGGGATGGCCTGAAAGGAGTGTTTGTGGCCACCTTACGGGGCCATGTTGGCCCAGTTTACCAGGTGGCATGGTCAGCAGACAGCCGCCTGCTGGTCAGCGGGAGCAAGGACAGCACTCTCAAGGTGAGGATCATGCAGAGTCATGTGGGGGGGTTTGCTTGGGGCGGATGTGGCTGCTGGTCAGCTGCAGCTTGATGTGCCTTATGTGCCTGGCAAGTCAATGGGACCCCAGCTTGGAGATTGCCTCCTTGGTGACTGCGTCCTTGTGACAGGGTTGGTGCTCTGGTTGGCTGGTCTGCGGTACCAAGGGCAAAGCCAACACCCTCAAGGTGGCTCTGTTGGGGCCCTTATTAAGAAAGGGGGAGCTGCAGGTTGCTGCAAGGGAAGACGCTACCTCTGAAGGTCAGTCGCCATATGTGGGCAGCACGTGTTTCTTTGTGACTGGCTTTACATTATCTGTCACCTGGTGGAGCGTTTTGCAAGCGAGGGCCATGAAGTTGCTGGTGCGAGATCTCCAGGATGATGTGCAAACCAACCTATGCCTGATAAAGCAGAATTGAACTCACTTGTATTGTCATGCAGAGGAAGCAGTTGATGCTTGGGGGGTGTACCCAAGCCATTGCACATAGGCTGGTCTTGCATACACTGCTGCTTACTAAGGCTGCTGTGCTTCATGCATGGTGTAAGGGCAATTCCTGGACTGTGTCCTGTGGCTGACGGCAGCTTGCTGAGCAGTGTCGATCCTGTGCTGCAGGTCTGGGACGTGCACACACGCAAGCTGCGCTTGGACCTGCCTGGCCATGCAGACGAAGTATACACTGTGGACTGGAGCCCAGATGGCGCATCAGTGGCCTCTGGCGGCAAGGACAAAGTGCTTAAACTTTGGCGCCAGTGACTGGCAGGCAAGCGGAGCTGCCAGACTGTGCAAGGCATTGTTGTGCTGCTAGCATGAGTGTGCTTCATGCTGCTGGCAAGCCAGATAGCCCCACTGTCGCATGAAGACATAGCTGCCCCCTTTCTTGTGCGTTTCTACATTGAGCACTGCATTTCATTGCGGGTGGTTTGATTCAAGCACATCATGACACTGGTGCATTTGTTCAGATTCCATTCCTTTTGGACACTGTCATACGCATGAGTCAATCACAATTTGACTTCAAGGCTGCATAGCAGAGCTTCATTGCTCTGCCATGCGTGCCAAATTGAAGCACCTGACAGCACAACTCCGAAAGCTTCAGATCGGGTTGAAGTCCCTCTAAGCTTAAACAAAAAGCCTGTGTGCTGTGGCCAGTCAGCTCTTGTGCATTTGCTAAGCATCAAATGCACATCAGTAACTCCAGGTGAATCAGCGAAGAAATGCCAGCAGCGGGCACGGCTGCGGAAATCTTATTGATTACAGCTGCCGACATAAACATATAGCGCCTGGACATGCACCACCAGGGCGCAATGGGGAGTGATACGCGGCTGTGAGGACATGACAGCAGTCTGATAGGAGAGATGTTGAGCACAGCATGGCTCGTACTCTTTGTAAGAATGTGCCTCCTGATTGCTGATTGCACAAGTGGCCTGCACATCACATGATCAGACTGCTGCGCAGCTGAATTGTCAGGGAGTGAATTGTCTCGGTCACAACTGGCTCATCACGCTGCACTGGAGGGATGCACAGCATTGAAACATGCCAAGCTTCATCCTGCAATGCGCCCTTTGCGGGCAGGAATCACCTGCATGCTGTCTCTGCACCTGTGTGCAGGGCGCAAAAGAGCTTACAACATGTATATGATGCTTGAACCCAGCGCTCTGCACTTCTGTGCTGTGCATGCCAGCCTCATGGGCAGGATGCTAGAAATGCAGCTCCTTTCTGCAGCAGCATTGCCAGTGGACCCGTCAGCAATCTTGCTCTGCACCAGTGTGCTGGGCCTGCTTACCCTGCGGCATTTCCTTGCGCAATGCAAACACTGCCAGATACCGGCTGGCTCCTTAAGCAATCTTACTTCGTAACACAGCACTGCCATTGCCAGGCGCACACAAAAAATTTCATCTGCCCTCATGAATGATGCAACAGCTGTGCGCATATGTGGGGAGGTCACCGCTGGCGCTGTGGGTGACTTCTGCATCGGTGCCATGTCTAGGTGCAACCGCAAGCGGCGCAGTTCAACGTTGCCTCGCACCTGTTCATCCAGCTTTCTACCTGTGTGCAGGGTGCAGCGGTCGTGCTGGCGGGCTGGCGCATGCTCAGCTTCATCTTGCAGCAGGACATGCACCGGCGAGAGGTCAATGTAGCCAATTTCCTAGAGGATCCCAGGACAGGAAAAAAGGTGTGTCTATTGTCCGCTGCCCCTGTTTGCAGCACGCCGTGTCAGCCTGTTCCGGTCAGGAACCCTGATCAGAGATGCATGCCCAGGGTTCCAGTTTGTAGCTGAGGCCTCAAGAAGCCAAGCCCCCGGAGTATACCACAAAAGGTGTGCAGAAAGGGCCACAAGCTGCAGGCTGACGGGTTGCATCAATTTGCAGGTGCACCACCATGCATCTACAATGCTTCCAAGCATGCACCCACCTTGTGCATGGCACCGCTGCTCTCTGACATGACACCTGCGGCCAAGCACAGAGGCCCCAGGCAGCAAAGTCCATCTGCCCGCCTGCAGGTGCACCCACCATCCATCTATGACGAGCCCACCAAGTCATTGTCAGTCGTGATTCCTGCGTACAATGAGCAGGACAGGCTGCCTTCCAGCCTGGACTCCCTTGCTGGGTGAGCTCAGCATCCCTCAGCGCCATCGTGACCTTTTAGCTGCATGGGGCCCATGCAGCTACTGCCCGGACGCTGTGAGCCTGACAATTGACGCTGCTGATGTCTGCACGGCGAGGACTTCAGAATGCCTGCCGGCCGGCCAGAACTCCCTCAAGAAGTACCTAATGCTGCATTGGGTTGCAACTGTGGCAGGAGGCAGTGTTGTGGTCTTGCATGATGTGCACACTGCCTGCCAACCTGGACAGCCTCAATCAGCACTGAGAGTGGCTCTTAGCACAGCATGAACCTTTCCGTATTTGCATGATGCACTCACAGGATTGACACAGGTGCCTGAGCAGCAAGGGCTTTTGCATGGCCTACAGGAGCTGCATGCATGCACTGCACAGCATGTCGCTGCTGGCACACTTCAAAAGCAGGCACCACTGCATTGCTGCCTAGTTGCAACTACCTGGCAAGCCCCGGGGTCCTGGTGGCTTAGCAGGCGGCAGTGCACTGCCTGTGCTCAGCATGTCAGCTTATGCACCGACAACGTAAGCATGGACATCGTTGGTTGTGCAATGCGCTGGCCTTGTAAGCTCTGCACAGCAGAACCCTGCTCCCACGCTGGTGCAAATGTCAAAGAGATCCAGCCTGCAGCTGGGAGGAGGAGCAAATTGCTCAGGTTGCAACACGCCGCGCTGCGCTGGCCTGTGACAAGACACGTCAGAGCTGCATTTAGCGTGAAAGTCAGCATCGATTGCAGTAGGTTGGCCTATGGGCTGTGTACACTGCTCGCATGCAATCTTACTGCTGGCAGATCTCCTGAGTGTTCAGGTGTCTGGTGCTTCTGCTGGACAGACTTGGTCCCAGCTGCACGCATGGGAACACTTTGGCTGCCATTGGACACAGATGTTCCAATGATTTCTTCCTCTGTGGGCACTGCAGATTTTTGGAGCGCCTGCGTGACAGACGTGGGCCCAATTTTACTTATGAAATCATTATCGTAGACGATGGCAGCCAGGACAACACCCTTGAGTAAGTCCAACTCATTCAAGAGTTGATATGGTGTGTCCTGCAAAAAGCAAGAGCCCAACCTCCTGCATTGTCATGCGCCCCTGCACGTGTGCCAGGGGCAGTATCATGCGCAAAACACAGGTAAGCAGCAGCACTCTGTTGGTGCTTTTGCACAACTTGACTTGCCATGCATGCATGTAGCCAGCAGTCACAAGTAGCTCCCTTCAGATCGGTGCAGGCACCCAGTGTCACGACCTGCCAGAAGCAGCACTGACAAGCTGCCTGCCACCTCATGCACCTCTGGAGGTGCACAAAAGGCAGCCCAAATGTGCATACAAAAGCAGCCACAAGCCCCCTGCCTGCATTTCCAACGCCCAGCAGACTGTGCAGTGCGCATTGCGCTCAACTCAGTGGTTGATTGCCGAGACAGGCCTGCAATGTGGCAAGGCTCTAATGTGCACCTGCGTCCCACACTGCATGCATCTGTGCTTTGGACTTGCAGCTGCCAGTCCCTGTTGCGGGCACATATGTGCCTGCAGATGTCTCCACCGGCATCCCACAACCATTCAACTGTGCTTGGGGCGGCTGCCAGCCTCTGCTGATGCGAGCAGCTGTTCACACCTGCCAGCACATGCCAAGATCTACTGCTTGAGCACCAGCGGTGTGGTGCAGGTGCAGCTACACCTTCATCAGGCGCAAGGGGTTTGAGACTGTCAGAGCAATTGACTTGCAGCAGAACCATGGCAAGGTGGGCACAGCTGCTTCAGGCAGGATTCAACAACCGCCGTCATCATGCAGATCACCCCAACACCCTCTTATCATCAGCAGGGAGTGAGCCAGAGGCAGCCGGCTTTCATATGCTGCTACCCTTTAGTTTAGACAACCTGTTCTCGTCAGCAGACATGTGCACTGACTGCCGGGGCTTCCTGGTGCATGCCTGGCATCCTCCAGCTGTCTGTGCACCTGAGGACGCTTGCTGCAGACAGCGACTGATGGATGTGAAGGAATCCAGCAGGCCAGCCCCTGCTCTGCTGATGCACACCTGTGTCTGTACTCCTGTTGGGGGCCTGGAAGCTGGCCAACCTGTGCTTCCCTGCCTGCAGGCACATGTATGCTGCATCAGCAAGATGACCCTGCCCTGCTGCAGCACCCTTGTGGTTCACTTGCAATACGGGGCTAAAGCTAGCTGGCTGGCACATCTGACTGCCTGCAGGCTGACGCTGCGTCAGTTAGTTCTTGTGGCATACTGCTCTGCCCAGCACTACGCTTCACACAGCAGCTGTCCCCTGCCAGCTCCCCCTGCCTGTCTGCAGGCCTTGGCCTGGCAAGCAGGCTCTCCACCCTCTGGCCCCTGCTGTGCTCATGCTGCAAGTGGGCAGCTGCACGCCTCCTTCTCTTCCTGCAGGGCCATGCAGTGCTGTGGCAGGCATGTTGGTGGGGAGCCGGTGCTGAGCTGCCACTCCGGCCCCTGCTGAGACAAGTGGCGCTGTCTGGCTGCAGGGCCATGCTGTGCGTGCGGGCATGATGATTGCTCGTGGGGAACAGGTGCTGATGGCAGACGCAGATGGGGCCACCCGCTGGGAGGACCTGGAGCTGCTGCAGGGCCGAATGCAGGAACTGCTGAAGAAGCAGAGTGAGTCCCGTGTAGCATGGATGCCCCGACATGTGGCTGGACATGGCCTGCAAATCAGCATGCAGGGTCTGCCACAGAAGCAGGGTTGCAGAATCTGCTGCAGAAGGAGGGTGAGGTGGTGCCAGAGCAGCCCGCTGCAGGATGTCCCCACAAACAGGGTGTGGGCACGGCTTAGCATGAGCTGAGGGCCATGTCGCAAATCATACTTATTCGGTCGCTGTACTATGACATGCATGACAGCCAGCAGGCAAGCGCTTGGGCAGCATTGGGGTGTTTCTGGGACCCACGTTTTGGCTCATCTCTCTGCACTGCCTCCCTGCAGGTCAGCCACCAGGCCGGGGCCCACTTGGCACGGTGGTGGACTCCTGCGCCCCACCTTCAGAAGCAGGCCAGGTCCAAGCTCCAACCCAGCCAGCTGCGTTTTTATGCCAGGCAGCTTGCCACAGCTCTGGGCTGGTCAGCACCACGCCCCCAGCTGACACCTCATGTCTGACCAGCACTCCCACTCCCTGCAGAACACGAGAATAGACTGGTCCTCAACAGCAGCACAATGGGCGCAGCCCAAGGGCTGAATGTGCCTGGGGCTGCTGACACAGGACCCTGTTGACAACTGTGCTGCCTGCAGGAGCCATGAAGTCAGCAAAGACACTGTGCGATCTGCCGGCCCCGGCGCTGTCGGCATGGTCATTGAACCCCGCACCCAACTCAGGATGCAGGCCATGCCAAGCGTCAAAGGCACTGAGTGGCGATGTATGCCTGCAGGGCTGCTGTAACACCTCTTATGCTGCCTGGCAGGACAATACAGCTGCCAAACACGGGGAGTTGCCATCACCCACCCTTCTCCGGGGCATGCCTACAGGTCAAGCCACAGGACTGGGGCCCCTGGGCATGGTCGTCGGCTCGCGTGCTCACCTTGAGAAGCAGGCAATGGCCAAGCGCAACAGGCTGCGCAATTTCTTGACCAAGGGGTTCCACTTCCTGGTGCTGCTGGTGGCCGGCGGGGCTGTGCGCGACACCCAGTGCGGCTTCAAGGTCAGCCAGGGTCAGGCTGGGGGTGCATGCAGCTGGGGTGTGGCAGCCACAAAGTGTGCAGGGCAGGCTCATTTCCTGGTGGAGGGAGCTGGGCTCAGCGTGGCCAACAGTGTGGCTTCAGTCCAAGTGCATTATGATTGCTGCTCACTACTTGTGCAGAGTGCAGCTGGTGGTGTGGCTGCCTTCAATATGTGAGATGCTGAAAATGCCTGACTCCAGGCAGCTGCTGACACAGGTGCTGCCACACGGCTCTCAGACCTCATGCTAGGCTCAACCAGGACAGCACATTGCCACTTTGCAACTCTTAGCTCCAGCGTCAGCACCAATGACAACAACGCTCTGCCAGGCTCGTTGTAGGCGTCCCTAGCTCCTGATCTTGCATCGCGTGGGTGCTGACGCTGGAGCTAAGAAATGCCTGGATCTTGCTATGCAGCTGCTCACATTGAATGCAGATGCTGATCAACAATCAGCACTTCGCACCTAGGCAACAGTTGCTCACCTGTTGCAGCTGCTTGCAAGCGCGCCCTGCCTAGGTGCTGCTCTGCACCGGCCCTGAGCTGTGCAGAGTGTGCCCAGCTGTGAGTCTTGAAGCCCACAACTGAGAGTCCATCCCTGCTCACTGCACACTCTGCAGCTGCTGACACGCCGCACGGCCAAGGTGATGGTCAGCAACCAGCGGCTGGAGCGCTGGTGCTTCGACGTGGAGCTGATCTACCTGGCTCAGCAGCTGCAGATCCCTGTGGAGGAGGTGCAGGTGCACTGGACTGAAGTGCCTGGTGGGTCCTGGGCAGACATCGATTGTGGGATACCTACTTGAGAGGGTGTCCATGCAATCACAAGTCCTGAGCTGGCTTGTCAGGTGGAGACCATCAGACACCTGCGCACTCAGGAGATCTGCCAGCAATAAGAATGCATGCGGACAGTGCTGTACACAGCCCATAGGCCAATCTGCTGCAATTGTTGCTTTATTTCACGCTGAACCTGCGGCACGTCCCATGTCCCTGAGCCTGGCTATGACCCAATTTTGTTGGATTGGTTACTAGGTGCCAACGTGTTTTGCCAGGCAAGTCATGTCACAAGGCTGCATGCAGTGCTGGGTGCTCACGCTCACCACCCTGCACATGTGCCACGCAGGCTCAAAGATCCGCAGCACCTCCATCCTGCACATGGCCTGGGAGCTGCTGGCTCTGCTGATTGGCTACAAGCTGCTGCACATCTGGAGGATACACACAGAGGTCGAGCTTCAGACTGACTCACAGTGATGCCTCCCTGGCTTGTCAGCTTACTACTGCTTCAGCCTGAGTTGTTAAAAGCAGGAGGGGGTGTCACAACAGATTTTCATTCAGGGTGTCTGGCTAGCTGCTGACTTGGACTCCAATTGAGCAGTTTGTGAGACCAGCAGTCTGCGTGCAAGCGTCCTGGGCTCTGTTGGCCTGGGCCACCTGCAGGAAGCAGCGTGTACGGAGCCATTTCTAAAACATGCAGCGGGCAGCAATGGCAAGACAGCTCACTTCACAGGTCTGCGTTGCGCTGCTGCCATGCTGTGCAGCAGCTGGTGTCTGTGTGCCCTCAGTGCTCTGGCTCCAGCGAGGAGTTTGCGTTGCACCAGTCTGAGCACGGGGCTCAGGCTCGCTCCGGTGCTCCGGCAGCCACCGTGCCATGACCGCTATGGATGAGGGAGAATGGGAAATATCAGATGGGCTGGTGCAGGTCGCATAGCACAAAGAGGCAGTCACTGATAGAGCATTTCAAAGCTTCACAGTGATCACAGGTCGTTTGCTACTGTTCGGGGGAGGCTCGGGAAGGACTGTTGTTGCCTGTCTCTCATACGCCTCTCAGCGATGCAGCCAGTACAGCACAGCTGCCTAACCAGCGCTCCAGCCAGCGCTGCACCTCCACCGCCCTCCTTCACTCCCCTTGTTCTTCTTGCTCTCCACTTGCCCCAAGCCCCTGGCTTGTGTTGGGCTGAGCCTGTAGCGTCCTGGGTTGCCTGATGCTACAGCAGGGCTCATGTGGTGAAGCAGCTGGACATGCAGCTGTGAGTGAGAGGCAGCCATAGATGCTTTGCGAGCTGCTAGAGGCGTCCTGGGAACCGGGGACTGGAGTGTGGCTGGCACTCTGCAGCAGCCTCCCCAGGTCTGGCTTTAACCCGCAACAAGGCCAAGTCAATATGCTGGAGTTGGACAACCTGTGCGCTGGCACTCTGGCACTTGTGCTGGAGGGCCAGGAGGTCTCCAGTCAGCAGATGGACTCAGGGAGGCTACAGCTCGCGTTACAGCATGTGGGAAGGAGGACTTTGCGAATTGTGATGGCCACCGCGGTGCATGTCATCCCAGGCAAAAATTGCTCTGAGGTACTGTTGGATCATGGCTGTGAAGAGAGGCAAGCTTGGCTGCATGCTAGGGCTTGCTGAGAACTATGCCCTGAACTCTGCAGGTCAGCAGGATGCCATGGTAGCCGCTGTGCACCAGCTGCGCCCCCAGGGACATGACACGCGGACAGAGGACGGCCTTCTGCGCCTTGTCTGTCTGGGTGTAGCAAGCGCAGGCGCATCTCTTGCGGAGCATAGCAAAGATCTACTGTGAGGAGCGTCCGCCCAGACTCAGCCAGGGCCCGTGGACTTCTTGTCACGGCGCCGCTTGCCAATCAGATCGCTAAGCCAATCAGATCGCTAAGCCAGCCAATGTGGCACCATACGCCTCACTTTGCTGCCCAAGTCCCCAGACTCTTATGTGCTTGAAACCAATTTCCTTGGAGCAGTCATCAAGGGCTATCACTTTAGGGCTGTGGATCCAGGTTCTCGTAAGGCAAACTGCAATTCTGCTGACAAAGCCAAACCGGGCAAATTGGATACCTCTGAAAGTCTGCTCAAGCAACAGCAGCTCCAGGTAAATGCTAAGCTCACAATGTTCATCACAACTTCACGGGGAGTCCTATCTGGCAGAGCTGCTCTGAGTGAGAGAACTGCATATGTCATTCTTGTTGCAGCAGCACAAGCCTGAGCAAGGTGGCTGGCTTTTAGGGTGAATGCTGCAGATGACAAGGGCATCTGTTTGACAGAAACAGCCGGGATTACCATCATGTCTCGGTGGTCTAGTGGTAGAATAGTACCCTGCCATCATTGGTAGCACGTTCGGTACAGACCCGGGTTCGATTGTGGCATACAGCTTAGGTCGAAAGCCCTACCCTGAGTATCAGAGATAGCATCTCTACATGCCGGCCGAGACACAGCTTTTGCTGTAGTGAGGAGGGCTTGTTGGGAACTCTCCAAGGCATCGACGAGTAGATGGCATGAGCACTTCCCTGCTGTCCAGCTTTGCAAATGACACCAACTCATATCAACAGTTCCCTAGCCAGCTTTGTCCCTCTTCTGGAGCCTGTGCCACTTTTGCATCAGCCAAGGCACTCCAATTTTGAGGGTTACATGTTCAGACAATCAAATAAGGGTGGGGTTCATGAATGGTGGACAACATGTGCAGTAAGCTTGAGTGATATAAACAAGCAGGCGTTCAGCATTAAGGCACAAGGGCAGCCTTGGACGGGCTGCAGACCATCAGTCAGGCCTGAGGCTGGCCGGCCGGAGAACATTGCATGTGACATGAGAATTTATACAGCACATGTGACTACACTTGCTGAGCCACATGTCTCATATGAGGCCGGTCAGCAGCTGCTGGTATACGCGGCCGTGCACTGCCTCGGTGAGGGCAGCAGTGGCAGCGAGCCTCTCTGCCAGCTCCAGCAGCTCTGCCTTGAGAGCTGCACCACCGCAGCGGGCAAGTATCTGGTGCAGCGCATGCTGCAGCCCCGTGTCGCACTGGCATGCTGCGCAGGGAAGAGGGATGTTGGATGCTATGTATGCGCAACAGGTGGGCTGACGCCTTATTGCAGGCGGGACTCTAGCATGCTGCCAGAGAATTCAAAAGTGGTGTGCAGCAGGCACGGCGAGCTGAAGCTCAGACCAAGTGGTGCTCAGCATGCAGCGGCATGAAGCCAGATCGAGCATTTAGGGGGGGATAATGTGCTGATGCTCAAAAGCAACACTGCTGCTGTTCCTGGGCTTGCACAGCAGTTGCCATGACTCCAGGTGCTCAGTCGCCTGGCAATTCTGGCCTCCTCACACTCCCATCCAAGCAGACTGAGCACTGAGCAGCCGCCCAGCCAAGCCAAGCCAAGCAAGACGCCTCCCTCAAACGCCACTGCAGCGTCAACACACAAGCCTCTTACCTGCAGGCCCTGCCAGCAGCGCCATCTGCAGCGCAGCAGTCATGCCCGTGCTGAGCGCCTTGAAGGCCCCTCCGCTCCGGACCAGCATGCGGTTTAGCGCTGCCTCCATGGCCTTCTGCTGACCCTCGCCGGCTGGCAGGCCTCCCAGCTGTACCAGTTCCGCTGCCAGGTCTGGCAGGCGCATGTTGGGGTCCGCCAGCATGGCCGACAGGCGCCACTTCATGTCTGCAGGGGCTGTGGCGGCAGCTGTGGGGGCCTGCAGCAGACGCAGGGCCCAATGCTGAAGGAGTGCGCTGGCGGATGCATGTTGCGGCGTAGGCAGTGGCCCCAGGGGCCAGCAGTACCGCTTTGATGCATGAAGGCCCCCCGTGCTGTCAGTAACAACCTGGTCCAGCTTGAGTACAGGGTCAGCTGACACAGGAGCGCCTGGCTGGAGCCTCACCCTGGCCGCAGCACCACATTGGCCTGGCCGCTCAGCAGGAGGCAGGCAGACAGCGCCACCAGGACTCAGGTTGGTGCAGTGCAGGCCGCTGGACAGATGGCGTCACCATCACATCACATGAGCAGAAGCATCGCTGCGGGCCCTGGCTGCCAGCAGCCATCACCACCAGCATGCTGCACAAGAGCACAGTGCACGCCGCCGAAGAATGGGGTTGGACAAGGAACCGCATGAGCCCTAGCGTCACTGCGAGCCTGAGCCATCAGCAGCTCGCCAGGCTGCAACCGGCACAATGCAGATGTCCTGCACAAATGGCTGGGAAGACATTCACCTGAGCTGCAGCATCGCTGCGGGCCTGGGCTGTCAGCAGCAGGCAGGCAGCCAGCACCACCAGCCTCTGGAAGTCGTTCTGGGCGCGGTGCAGCCGGGGGACGTCCAGGGCCAGAGTCTCAGCCACAGTGCCCACTTGGGCAGGGGCCTCCTGCCCAGCCACAGCTGCCAGTCCCTGGCGCACGATCCCCCGCCAACTGCCTGGAGAGACGGGGTGCACGAGCTCTGCGGCGGGCTTGGGGGTGTCAGCTGCTGCCGTGGGGGCCGCCGAGCTGCCGGGAGTGGCACGGAGGCCAGCGCGCATGTTGAGAGGCACTGCAACGGCAGGACAAATGAGTCAATGGTTGGGGTGCCAAACTGAAGAATGGGTCACCCGGCATGGGGTGCCTTTCAGCATACGGCAGAAACCGAGATAGGCAACCACTGACATCTGGATAGGGACGGTGGTGGACAAGCTATGATGCTGTCCTGTCCACACAGCAGTCAGGCAGGCTGAGCCTGGCTGGTGCTGTCCACTTTGACCGCTAGCTGCATGGAGCAAGTGTCAAGACCTACATCCAATTGCTCATGGCGGTTCAAGACAGCGCTTCGCAGTGAGAACAGTTTGACTCACCACCTGAGGACTGAGCTGCCGCAACGGCGCGCACCCTGGCAGGGTCTTCTGCAAACTGGGCCACGGCCGCCAGCTGGGGCTCGGCCTGGGGCACTTGCCCAGCCACCAGAGCGACCCAGGCCCGAGCCTGAGGCAGGGCTGCTGCCACCTTGTCCGCAGAGCTGGCAGCCGTCAGGCCATGGGCTGCCAGCAGCTTTTCACCTGCATACCTGCAGAGCACAGCATGCAACTAGTCAGCCTGGGTTCTGTGCGCCAAATGGCAAGCACCTGGCAGCAGGTGGAAGGGCGGGGCTGGATCCTGGCCTGACTCTCAGACACAGGCGGCACGTTGAGACTGAGACTCAGCTGCAGATTGCTGCCCCTCATGCCAGACCCATTGCTCAGCATGTCCGCCCACATACACATCATGAGATTAGCTGGTCAAGGCAGGCAGGGCACCCGTGCAGGTGCACATGCAGGTGGGCATGCAGGCCTCACCTGATGCCTGAACCATCCTTCAGTGTGTCTGCCAGCACGGTCAGCCGGAAGTTGGCGGCGTCCATGCGCAGCATCTTGAGCTGCACAGTCAGCACTCGCAGCGCGCGAGCCACAGCTGCCGCCACCTCCACCTTGGCGCCGGAGGCCAGTGCCTGGCTGAGCTGGGAGTTGATGCTGGCGTGGGCCTCGTGAGCAGCCGCCTCGCGGGCAGCAGCGCCCATGTCACGCAGTGCTGTTGCAGTCTGCTGGAGCACGGACAGGAGGTGGGCCGTGTCAATGCCGTTCAGGCCTGCAGCTCCCTGCAGGGACAGACGGATGATCACGGTAGAGCATGTGTGCGTTGGGCTCCGCTGCATGTTCTGCTGCACACCAGCACGCTGCAAGTGCCTGGCTGGCGGTTGTGCCCACAGTTGCGATCAACAAGAAATGCTGGTCCCAGCCAGCAACGCCATCCTTCAGTCTCGATCAATGGCCCAGTGAAGCAAACGCACAGCGTGAGCTCTGTCCAATGCATTTGGGCAAGCAGACACGCCAAACTTTGAGCGACCTCACACACCAATGGCTGACGAGAGTGAAGCAGTGGGCCCCCACCTGGTGAGCCTGCAGCACGTCCCTGAGGCGCCCCTCATCCAGCTGCGCTGCCAGCTGCTCCCGTGCACCCTTGGCCTGCTCAGGCAGGACAGCCAGCAGCTCCTGCCCCATGCCTGCCAGAAGTGAGGCAAGCTGCCCTGCCAGCGCCGCCTGCCCGCCTGCAGCGAGGGCATGCCCACAGTCGGATTTGCAACATGCCCTGCCAGTGCCCAGATCCACTCTGCAGCCACCTTCACTCACACGTTCTGTGAAGTCAGGTTGCCACATACATCAATTATGCTGGGCTGCCCAGTGGCGCAGCCATGCTGCAGCAATGCTCCAAGCAGGCCTCACCCTGGGTGCTCTGGGGCTCCGCCAGGGATGCAGCCACGCTGTCCCAGAACGCCTGCTCTGCAATGCGCCTGACGCGAGTCTGCACGTGTGCTGCGACCTGGTCGGGGCTCATGGACGCATCGGGCTGGTCCCCCTCCTGTACGAGCAGTGCAGTGTGTTGCAGCAGTGTCAGTCACGTGCCTTGCGTTGGCTCATGGTGGCAAATAACACACCACGCCAGCTCATATGAAAGTGGTGAAAAGACCAAGCCGTGTAGGGGGTGCCGCCTCAGCTCACATGCAACTGGTGAAACCCCAGCAGGGCTGCTTGCGCAAATGCAGTTAGCACAATGTGCCACTCCACTCCTGGCAGCCCCTGCAGCACCATTGACTGACCTGCATGACCGAGGTGGTCCCTAGGGCATCGCTCCAGGCCAGGTCCAGCTCCTCCGTGGGCAGCCGCCACCTCAGATCATACAGCAGCTCCCAGGCCATCCTGTCATTGCCCAGTGCACTGCTGCTGGCTGGCCCCTCTGCAGCTGGGGCTGCTGCCGGTTCCCGGGTGGGGCTGCTGCTGGAGCTGCTCCCTGCATCAATCAGAATACACATCATGAGAAGAGCGGGCTTGCAGAGGGCCTTATCCTGCACGTTGAGGGACTCCATGGGGGGTTTTGGCAGCTGCCAGGCCTGATGTCTACTGTCTGAAGAGCCCGCATGCAAGCTCTGCACTCACGGACTAGACCTGCCCAATGAGAGCTGAAAGACTGCCTGAATAGTGCACAGCTGCCTTGGCTGAGATACATCTTTCCTGCTGCCCAGCCTTAACACAGAAGCAGGAGTGCTGCACTGCGGCCCTGCGCGACACATCCTGCACCCACAACAGTGCACACTGTCAGCATCAGTAGGGCGCTTGCCTTCTGCTGCTGGGCCTCACTGCAGCGTCTGCAGGAGATGTGCTCCGCCTGCCGCAGCAAAACCACTGGACCACAGTCAAAACCTGTCCAGTGTGCACCGTCACCACCACTACTACCAACAGATGCCTCTGTGAGGCACTGTCTTTCTGCTGCTCAGCCTGGCTTACCTCCTGCAGGCAGCCAAGGCAGACGCAAGAGTGGGGTAAAGACAGTCACACAGGGTAGCAATCATCTCAAGCAGCTACCTGCCTGAAGCACTCGTGTTCTCCTGTTGATCAGCCTCAGCTGCCGCGCGGGCAGCCGCCAGCCCAGCTTCCAAGCGGGCAATGGCTCTGCGCCCGCCCAAGCGCAGGATCCTTGTCCGCAGCAGGGCATGATCTCTCTGCACCTGCTCCACAACAGCCTGCAACAGGGCCAGACGAGTGATTTTTGCAATTAGAAGCAGGACCACGCAGGGGCTGATGGTTGTCATTCGCTTTCGGCTGTGACATAAAATGCATGCTAATTCAGCTTAAGCACTTGAACCAGACCAGGAGCAAGCAAGTGGCATCCTACAGTTTCCTGTGCCCAACCAGGCTTGCAGATAAGCGTGATACAACTCATCCATCACATAGCAGCAAGTGTGGGCTCAACCGCTGCGGGCAGGGCCAATTCATGGCTGTCAACACACAAGCTGAGCATAGCAAGGCAGACAGCCAGAACCTGGCTGCAGGCAGCAGGACAGCTGCCATGAACAGCTGCAGCCCAATTCATCAACAACCCAGCCCACATGCAGGTCCTCGCTGCGCTCCCTGAGAGGCGGTCCATCCCCGCCAGTCTTGCCCAACATGCTGACCTCCATCTCAATGGCCACCTGCACAACCAGGAGCTGGAACTGGGCTCTCCTGAGGCACAGCTAGCAGGCTGGAGTGCATGTGGAACTGGGGAAGTCTTGCATCTGTGCAGCTGCCGCCCTGCATAGTGGCATATGCCAGTCCCAGGTGCAGACAGCATAGAATATTATGCATGCCTTGCATACTCTGTATGCAGGGACATTGCATGCAGGATCGGCAGCAGAGAGGCGTCTCTGGTAACTGTCAAGGATGTCATGCAGCAGGGCCCCTTCGAGAGCTTGAACTCCCCCTAGGATGCACAGCGCCTCACCATGATGAGCACAGGCTCTGTTACTGCCTTTGTTTAGAGCCTCCTAGGTCAACACCTCACCTTGATGAGCTCAGCCTCCAAGGAGGCAGCATCAGCAAACTTCCATGCCACAAAGCGCTCCAGGTAACGGGCCCAGGCAGCGTCAAAGGCCACCAGCAGCTGTGAGGTCGGCTGCGCGCCCTCAGGGGCAATGGGCACTGGACTGGTGGTACCAGATCTGCAGGCAGAGAATGTGTGGGACCTCAAGTTCACTGGAGTGTCAGATACACACGCCCTCTTTAGGCCGCCCAGCAGGGCCACAGAGCTGCCCAGGATGCTGCAATCTTGCACAGCAAAACTGGAGGAGTTCACTCAGCAGCAAGCAAGGCACTCAGCCCATCGCAGAGTATTGACAGCCCAGCTAGGTGCCCGACCAGGGCATCAAAGCCGACCAGCATGTTGCTGCCAACAGCCATCAAAGCAGAGGTGGCATCCCCTGGTGGCGTCCTACATACTCCTTTGCTTGACCGACCTGAGATTCTCCGCCCGTGGCCCGGCCAGTTGGCCCAGCAGGGTCTGGAAGCTGGCCAATATCCCGCAGCCAGCAGCTGTGCAACAAGCGAAGCACCCCAAGGACAACTCTCTGGAAGCCCCTCTGACTCACCTGGGAGTGTCGACAGGTCCAGCCAGGCGCGCCAGTAGCGCCTCAAAGCTGCCCAGCATGGTGCTGCCAGCAGCCGTCAAAGCATCCTCTAGCTCCCCCTGATGGTTGAACACGGTCTGGGGGTGGGACTGCACCATATAGGCGCACAGGAAGATCCGTGTGGGGTAGCGCTCCAGGTGGCCACCTGCAAGACCAAGAAAGGCAGTCAGAAAATCAGTTTGAATCAGGTAGCATCCCGCGCGGGCACCTGAACAGCAGCAAGAAATGAGGTACAAGTTTCAGGGCAAGCCACTGACACAGTGAAGCTGGTGGGGTACCATAATGTACTGAACAGGTTCCTGGGATGAAGCAGTATCCCAGGAATGCAATGCCTTTAAGCAAAACAGAGCAACACGCGCAACTGCCATTTGCCCAGGCAATCATTCACACAGGTGCAAGCTTAGCGCCATGATAGGTACCAGCGGCTCTTCAGCAGCAAAGTCAGCACCAGGCTCCCCTAGCATGCAATGCATGCGACTGCTTCACCTGACCAGGCGGTCTAGGGGAAACAGGCGCTGCAGCAGCTTTGACAGCGCCCAAATGGCCATCATGCAAGGCAGAAATCCTAGTCCCCATGCTGGGAACTGCCTGGTCTGAGCAGGCAGTCTTTGTGGACAGACGCTGCAGCAGCCAAGGTCAGCGCCATTCTGCCCAGCATGCCATGCAGGCGTCCTGACCATCCATCTGTCTGTCTGTATCACCTGAGCGGGCGGTCTTGGGGAACAGGCGCTGCAGCAGGGGGGCAATGTTGGCCACGTTCTGCTGCTGCAGCCGCAGCTTGACTTCCAGACGCGCCAGCAGGGCCTGCAAGCAGGCAGCACTGAGCGTCATGAACACTGTCTGCACTGCAAGCACTGTTTTCGTACGTCAGGTGGTCAGCACCATCAGCCCCTGTCTGCATGGCCCCCAGGGGGACTGGTGCCCAGCACTTGCTTGCATGGGCATAAGGGTGGCTGGAGACTGGATGCCTAAGAAAAGTTTGCATCAAGCGCGTCTGGTTCAATGTGGGCTGGTTGGCACTCACAGGCAAGCACGTTGCCTGCATGGTCATCACAGTGCCTGCAAATTGGAAGCCTTGGCACTCACAGGCAAGCACGTCGCCTGCATGGTCATCTCAGTGGCTGCAGATGGTAAGCCCTTGCAGCACTGGTTCACTCTCAGGGGGAAGCAGATGCTTACCTGTGCAGCCTTCAATGTGGCCACAGACTGGATGGCCCTGGCAAATGCCTCAAAGCTGTCTGGCTTTGGCTCGGCAGTCTCCAGCCCCTCTGCTGCCCCATTCATGATCCCAGTCTTGACTCCCATGATTGCGATAGCAGCCCCCTGGGCAGTCGCAGGCTCATCCCTAGCGGCAGGCTGCTCAGACTTGAAGGGGGTGTTGGGTGCCATGGCTGGTGGCGTGGCAGGCGTGGCTACCTCCTCCTGCACTGGAGCCAGTGCCTGCAAACACAGTGGAGCAGTGAGCCAGGGCCCTCTTGCCGGCAG
This sequence comes from Asterochloris sp. CNOR1, assembly GCA_963969365.1. Lineage (NCBI taxonomy): Eukaryota > Viridiplantae > Chlorophyta > Trebouxiophyceae > Trebouxiales > Trebouxiaceae > Asterochloris > Asterochloris sp. CNOR1. The sequence continues at coordinate 1,474,181 of OZ017762.1, forward strand.
AGGAAAGGGGTGTTGAGGGGTGCAGCTGGTGCAGATGTGCACACGCTGCATGAGTGAGCCAGGGCCGTCCAGCGAGGACTGGCACGTTGTGAGGGGCAACGGGTGACACTCTGCAGTGGTGCTTGAAGTGGTGCGCAGCAGGAGGCGGGCAGCTCAGACTCTGGCAGGCACCTCTGGAAAGGAGCGAAGTGGAGCAGCAGCCCGCACTGTGACTTGTGTGTCTAGAGCTTTCATGGTGAGTTCAACATCTCCCTGACAGCATGCACCAGGTAACACTGTGGATGAAAACTGCTCCAAAGAATGCTGCTTTGGTGCTCTTGACTGTTTGTACCATCCACCACCATGTGTGTTGTGCACCAGCGCTGCACAGTAGCACGCTGCCAATCTAACAACCTCACCTGTGGCAGCTTGACCCCTGTGATCCCCGTCTCTGCAACAGAGACTGCCAGCGCATGGGTGGTTTGCCTGCGTTTCACAAAGCCCCGCCACATGCGCTGCAGCTTCCGGCTGCTGCCCTGGCGGCGCAGCCACACCCGCAGGACCGCTCTGCAGCACAAGGGGACACCTTGGCAGCTGAAGGGGAGTGCATCAACAGCAGATGTGCAGCTCCATGGCCGTCTGGCAAGCATGCAACGCTGGTACTGCTGCACCTGGTGCTGCTTTGCCTGCCATGTGGCAGCGTCGCTGCTGCAATGACACAGAGTCATTTGGCACCCTTCGGGCCCCTCAGATGCGCCATGGTGCAGCACGGCCATACAGCCGACTGCGATGCTGCTGGCTGCTCTGCTGCTGCAGCAGGGCATGAACATAAAAACGAGTCACAAATTTTGGAAAAGGGCACCCCTCATCACCCAGGCACGCACCCAATTGAGCTGCAGGTGCGACCAGATGCATAAGCGACCCATCACTATGTCTGCGCAATGGCACTGCTTTGTGAGAGGCATGTGGAACTGTTTCCAGGCTTTTACACCTCTGTCCAGCGCTCAAGTCCCCATTTGCCCGCCACCCACATCTGCCTGGCATGCACACACCTGCGCTGCAAGTATGTCTTGTCCCCAGGCTGCCCTGGCCCCGCTGCCAGCGCAGCTGCTGCCAGCCGAGCCTGCCTGGCCGCCTCTGCCGCCTGCAGCCGGGCTCTGATGCGGGCTGCAGCCTGGGCCGCATCACTCTGCTGGACTGCCAGACGCTCTGCTGCCTGCAGGCACCAGTCCTGTGTCGTTGGCAACAAGCCTTGGCCTTTGCTGGGTGCTAAGTCTGGGCTGCTTAGGCCTGTCCCTCTGCCAGGTCCTCAGGGAGTCCATATCCATACGCAGTTTAGTGGGCAGCCAGGTTTGGATGACATGCACCAAGCAATGCACCAAAGTCATGGGCAGCACAGCTCCCAGAGCAGCAGGCCCCCATTTACAGCAGGACAGCAGGTCACCTGGCTGCCCCGCTCCGTCGAGGCCCGCGCCTTGAGCTGCACAGCCGCAAGGTTGCTCTGCCGGTTGGCCTCAGCGGCTGCCAGCCTCTGCTCCAGGCGCTGTGACCTCTCCTCGGGTCCCTGCTCGTGCAGGGAGGGGTGCATGCACTGGCTGCGGGGCTGTGCTTTGCGCATCACCCACTGCAGAAACTCCTGCAGGGGGAGGAGGGCCACGGTCAGCACTGCTGCGCTGCCCAGCACCAGGGGTTTGCACTGACTGCACAGCTCACAGCAGGACCTCCTGCAGGGGGGCCCCCAGCAGCGGCAGCTTGCGCTGACTACAAGGCAGCCTTGTGCAAAGGCATGCCCACAAGGACGTGAGGCCCTTGATGCTGCAGCTCCAACTGCATGCCTTGTCTCCATGCACAGGTGTGCACTGTGCCGCTGGAATGCTGACGTGCCGCAGAGTCAAACAATCCAATGGCTAAATTCTCCTTGCTACAGCTAGTGAGTACTCAGCTTCAATCAGCTGGACGGCTGAGGGTGTCTCGCAGCGATGCATGGGTCACAGATGTGCCTGGCACACCATTATCTGGCACACCGGTTGCAGTCTGGCTTGGCATGCAGGGCCCAGACCAGCATGTCAGGGCTGCCTGGCACCGCAGGGCAGCCATGAGCTGCTGGGTGCGGTGAGCAGGCTGCAGATGACAGACAGCTTCCTGTGGCAGTTGGGCCAGCCAAGACACTAAGCAGCGGGTGGTTGCGTATGATTAGGAGGAGGAATGCTGGATTTGGCACAGAGCACTGGTGAGCCGGCCGAGCCAGCTGCACAGTGCAGAGGCCCCAGGATGGCCCCACAGCAGGCACACCACATGACGCTCGCTGACACGCACCCTGAACAGACTGATCGGCAAGGGGATACATCCCAATGCAGTGAATCAGCTGCAGACTGCGCTGGGATCAATCACAAGGGTGGGCAAGCCCACCCATACCCACCTGACGCTTCTGCTCCGCCAGGGTCAGCTTGGCCTCTATATCATCATGACTGGTAAGTTTCTCGGTATGCCCTCCCCTGTGGCCATCCCACTTCCTCTTCAGCGCGGGGCTGAGCGGTTTGGGATCATGCAGAGGCACTCGGAGGACACCAAAGGGGTCGAAGGGGTGCTGCACATCGGTTCCCATGCTCTCGCGATCCAATTGCTGCTCCATGCTGATGAATTGTGAATACGAGGCCAAGAACGGGAATACCATTACAACTGCCACATTTCTTTTAATGGCTGAACACGAACACCGCATGTTTTCACAATGGGTTTGAACATGTATAGCTGGTACACAAGATGTTCTGCACGAATTTGAGATCTGGTGCAACGTTGAAGGTGGCCTGGACATTCTGTGCTGAGTATGGATATGTGATCTGCAAAGAGGATGGAGGGTTTGACCTGACCACACGTCATCTGGCAATGCTGATTGTTGCAGAATGTACCCTGCAGGAAACAGCAGCTCAACAACACCCACTGGTCCATACACAGCAGGCCTCCTTGCTGGGCCTCAGCTAGTTGGCATGGAGCTCCGAGAACGGCTGATCTGGAAGCTGCCTCAAGCAGCTGCCAAAAACGATGCAGATGCTGCAGCTGCATGAGCAGGCCTGACAGAGCAGCAGCAGTGAGAGACAGATGCGCCACAGCAGGCTGTGGCAATGAGACGCCAGGCCTGGCCATCCACGTGGACGGCAGGGTTCGTGCAAAGGCACTGCCATTCCTGTGTCAGCTGTTGGAGCCCGGCTTGCCAGCTGCGCCAATGCAAGGGAGACCACCCAACAGGAGCTGGTGCGCTAGGCTTGCTGCACACCTATCGCCACATGCAAAGCCTACAGAGGATTATGTCACAGACAGGCAGCAGGATCTGTCACGAATCCCTTGACATGCAGAACTTTGAGGGATGTGGGGTTGGCTGGTCAGCATGCTGTGCATCCTTTTGATTGCAATCGCCTGCCAGGCATTGTCCCCAGCAAGACCGTCTTCAGACTGGTCAGTGTACACACCACTCTTGCACCACAAGCCTGACTTTTTGAAGCCTCAGGCATGCACTGCTTTCAGACAGCCACCCACGGTTGCTATCCGCAGCCTGCTTCTGTCTGAAGCCTTTGCTGGACTGCAAGCAGCTGCACAGGTGAACCCACAGTACCGGTGCAGGAGCCTCATCTGGGGGTCCTGCTCAGGGACTTTTGGCAGCAGCACTGTGACTTGGGGAGCATTGGCAGCGGCGCTGTGACCCGTTCACAGGGGCAGTTGCTCTCATGAAGGTTGGAGTGGGTCAGCACCTACTACCCCATGAAGGACAGGAGCCGCAGCTGCTGTCGGAGTGAGGCACAGGTGCAAGAGGGGGAGGATGACCAGATGAATCCTGATCCAATCTAGTCATGGTCCACTTGGCCGTGCACTGAAACTGCACAGCAGCCTGGATGTGCATGGGGCTGGACAATATGCTGGCATCCCTTCATAAGCTCACCTTGGGAGCGTCAGGCATCACTTCTCAACCACTCCCTCCACCCTTAGCTCCCTTCCTGCTCCTCAGCAGCCGCTATGGTCGCCATCCGCAGCCTGCTCCTGGCTGGAGCCTTTGCTGGACTGTCAATAGCTGCACAGGTGGGCTCACAGCCATGCTGCAAGAGCTGTTGTGCTTCACTCTGCAAGTGCTGACCCTGTCGAACTGGCGGACAGCAGCAGCGCTACACCTTCTGCTGACAGGGCAGGCTCACAGTTGCTTGCTGGCGCCGATGACTTGTGCCTTTCCTGCTTCAGAAGGAGCCCGGCCGCCGTCTGCTGCAAGAGTCCCCGCCACCACCCACAGGCGATGCCGTGCTGTTGAACACGGTGGGTGCAGTGCTTGCCAGCCTGCCCTCTGTCAGTCCACAGTCGCACAATAGCACCTTGTTTGCAAGCCTCCTGTGGACTCACCTGGCCACTGCATGTGCTGGCAGAGACCTTCCTCCACCACAGCTGCAGCAGCTGCCACTGCATGTTGACAGGTTGGAGCCCCGCTGCAGGTCCAGCAGAGCCTTCAGGGCACTGTGGGAGGAGCTGTGAGTGACGCGACTGGCCTCACTGCATCCCTCACTGGCATCGGCGGGCGCCACCTCCTGCAGGGGCCCCTGCCCCCGGTGACAGACCAGCTGGTGACAGCTCTCACCAGCGCTGGAAGCGCTGTGGTGGGCGCTGGGACTGGACTACTCGGCACTCTGGAGGTGCTGCCGTCGCCACCGGCCAGGCACCTGCTGCAGGAGCCCCCGCCACCACTCACAGGCGATGCCGTTCTGTTGAACGCGGTGGGTGCAGTGCTGCCAGCCTGCGCTCTGTTTACATCCCAGTCGCACAACCGCACCTTGTTACAAGCCTCCTGCGGACTCACCTGGCCACTGCCTGTGCCAGTGGAGACCGGCTCCCACCACAGCTGCGGCAGCTGCACTGCACGTTGACAGTTTGGAGCCCCGCTGCAGGTCCAGCAGAGCCTCCAGGGCACTGTGGGAGGAGCTGTGAGCGACGCGACTGGCTTCACTGGATCCCCCACTGGCATCGGCGGGCGCCACCTCCTGCAGGGCCCCCCTCCCCCGGTAACAGACCAGCTGTTGACAGCTCTCACCGACACTGGAAACGATGTGGTGGGCGCCGGGACTGGACTGCTCACCACTCTGGAGGTGCTGCCTACGCCACCAGCCCGCTGAACAGTTGCACATTCAGGTGAGCCAGGCTCAAGTGTGCTTCTTGGTTGTGTGGCGACATCTGTGCTTTGCAATGCTGCTGCGCTGCGGGTGCTGTCTTGCTGGACAGCCTGCTATCGACAACGCGGGCTCTATGCTGGACTGTGTCAGGACAGCATGTGTCCTTATGCAGGCTTTTTGGAGGCCTCAGCCCTTACATTCAGGGCAGCCAATGAATGCTCCTGCACCAACTGTCACCAGGCAATTTGCAGCAACGTACAGACAGTCAGCATCTCCCTGAAACCTCCCCCATCACCGAGAAATGTGTGCAGACTGCTTTGAAAGCCAGCTGTGACACAACCATGTCACAACACAGTGTGTGTTCCATTTGTTTCTGATGTTGCATCCTTGCATCGCACACCATCCCCATGAGTTTACCATTCTTGATATGTAACTCCAAGGGTTCAAAGGCTATGTCAGCAGGTCAACATAGGGCTGGAGATTGGCCCCCAGTCCGTCAAATCACCTGGTCCTGGCAACCTCACCATGTTGACCCTGTGGAGCGCCTCAGAGCTCACTAGCCAAACTATGTAGCCAACACCACTTTGCTAGTCTGGAATCTGCTTGAACTGGCAAGCAACGCTGCTTATCCTTATTCCCTACGCCCTTAGTGCATCCAGGTGCATCCCTGGTCCTGCTCAGCATGAGGTCATGCTGAAACAGTGCCACCTGAGCAGATGTTGCTATCTGACTGTGGTCTGTGCTGGATGAAGTGGACTGTTGAACAGGTGGCTGGAGCAATGGCCAGCAAAGGCTTGGCACGCAGCATCATGTGGTCTCACCCTTGGTGGCTGCAATGGTCTTGTAGACGTGGCAGGTGCACTGCCACCTGGGGTGGTTGGCCTGCGCTCTGTTACTGTTCAGATGGTGGCTGCTGCATCTGATGCTGGCAGACACCCAGCAGCTTGTGTCCTCTGAGGGTTTTTAGGGGACTGCTTGATCTGGCTGAAGAGCAGCCAGCCCTTATCCATCCACAGCTGGACCGAGAACTCCTCACACTAGCGCTCATACATCAGAACTGTTCTGGCTTTGACTGGTTAGTCACAAACCCCATGTATGCTTGGAATGAACCCCGATATGACTTAGGCTCAGCATGACCCCATCTGGTGTGACTGCTGGAGCAGCAGCTTTGACCTCGCACCCAGCCATGCAATGTTTAAAGGCGCAGCAATGCATGTAGAGCGAGAGGCCAGAGGTGACAGCTGCGTTCCCAAGCAAGTGTCCCTCTATGTAGGAATCAAGATGGCAGCTGTGCAGGCCGTCACAGCTGCTTATGCTCATTTAATCAGTCACCTGAATGCGCCAGCACTGTTTGCGTCCCCGGGTTGCAGCCCTGTGATGGTGCTCCTGCTGTGTGGAGCATCAGATCTTGTGCTGCCAGCCTGGACAACTTACAGCTTGCACATGGTCAAGGGGTCTGACGATTCCAAGCTGTGCTGCTGTTATGGCTCACAGGCTACAGCAGTGCACCGCCTCTCCAGCCTTTGCTGCAAACACTGAGGTTGGACTCTGGGAGGGCCCAAGGCTTAGCCTTGCACATGTCTCGGTGCAGGGGCCTTGACGCAGACCAGACACAGCCGCCAGTTCACTGAGCTCTTTTCTCTGCACCCCCTCCCTGCAGGCTCTGCCACTGAGGCGCCATGGTGGGCTACGAGAAGTTCCAGGGCGAGAGCACGCCGCGGCAGCGGAGTCATGATCTCGAGCTGTCCCCCCAGCGCCCGGGTGCCTGCGGGTCTGTGCAGTGGGAGCCCACATCACAGCAGGAGCAGGCCCAGCTGCAGGGCAGGGAGGCTCCCCTGGACAGCGTGTTCACCGTCAACCAGCTACAGGTGGATGAGTATGCCAGGCTGCAGAGTCTGCCTTATGCTGGACCATGCCCTCCGTCAGGCAGTTGCCGGGCAGTAACTCCCCCTTCTCGCCCCTCAGCACCAGAATGAGGTTGGCTGGCTAGAGGTGGTGGGCATGCAATGTGTGGTGGCATGCTCACATCACATGCTGCAGATCCAACAGCTGCATGGAGGTCCGCCCTTGCAATGGGGGCAGCTGCAGGCTGCTCAGGCTGCTGCAGGCGTGCATGAAGAGTCTGCCAGATGAAGACCTGTGCAGTGGCAGCGACCACAGCTGCAGCACCTTGTGCCAAAGAGCCACACCGCATGGCAGGGCCACCTCCTGGGCTGCGGCAATGCTGCACACCTGCAGCTCCATTCAAAGCTTGTGGGCGTCTGATCGCTATGGCCCCTGCATTGCTGGCACTTCATTCCCTATGCTCTTAGATCTGAGCCCCGTTGGCAGCCCAACCTCATGCTGGTGCTGAAGCCCTGTTTCCTGCAGTGCTACAAGGCTGTTCTTCAAACTTGTGGTGCAGGCTGTGCAGACATGGCAGACCAAGCTCAAACTGATGTTGTTCCACGGCGGCTCCAGCACAGATGCCTGGTTCACCATGACAGCAGCGCAGGTGACGAGCGTTCGGGTGGTGCTGTTTGTTGTGTCAGTGCAGTATGGTGCTGCTAAGCTGCACCTGTGTAAGTGTGTTGCATGGGTGGTAGCCGAAAACGTGAGATTCATGGTATGGAAGCAGGGTCACAGTGCGAATCGCAGGCTGTGTGTATAGCCCAGCTTGCCTGAAGGGTGCCTTGTGCTTATTGATGTGTGCTGCCACGGCGTACTGGACAGCTGCAGGGTATTGCATGAATGGATGGCCTTGATTCGGCTGCCTGCTTGCCCGTTTTCAAATGTGTGCTGGCAGCTGTGGCCTGCGCTGTTGCTGTGCTCAAGTGCAGTAACACTGAATATTGGAGCAGTCTGGGTGGTCTCAGGTAGCCAGCCTATATTAACGCTCAAGATTGAAGCCACAGGGCCACGTACAGCTGCTGTGTGTTGCAGGTGGGGCAAGCCCTGCTGACCATCCCATACAGCATGGCGCAGCTGGGCATGGCAGCAGGAGTTTTGGCGCAGGTGAGCTGGGCAGAGAAACTAGCACTGTGGCCTTGTGCACTGCCTGCATGACCACCTGTATGGCAGCATGCATGCGCCTGCTGGGCATGGCAGCAGGCATCCAGGCGCAGGTGTTCTCAGTGCATGAAATGGCAGTGTGGCCGTTGCGCAAGTGCCCACCTGATACACGGTGCGAGGCCTTGCATATATTTCCAAAACCAGTTGGCGCCTGCCGCCCCTCTGCACATTCATCCACCATACTTGTCTGCCCTGTCAGCCCTGCAGACAGTCTACACCGCAAGCTACCTCTGAGCTTGAGTGGCATACATGCAGCATGACATGGCACTGGCTGGCTGCGCCCACAGCGGGCACACTGGCTGGCACCTGGTTTTTGGTTGCCCATAGATTCCTGTACTGGTGTCGCTTGTGCATCCCATTAACTCAAACAAATGCCCGCATGTGTGCAGCTGATATATGCGGGTATGGCAGCATGGTCAGCCCTGCTCCTCAATACATTGTTTCTGGAGTACCAGGCCAGCCACCGCGCACCACATGACCCTTTGGCCCACATGGAGCACAATGGACAGGAGACTGGAGATAGCAGCCCGCATCAGCATCAGGAATCAGCTACCAAGCAGCAGGAGCCTGCCAACCTCAAGTGAGGCTGCTTATGAGAGCTCAAATTCTGCTGCACAGCAGAGTAGGGCCTCTACCTCTTGTCATGAGGGGCTGAGGATTTGTTATGGGCTGGCGCCGCATAAAGCAGCAATGCCAGGCCCTAAGAAGGTGGTGGCACTGGCTGCCGGGGCTTGATAGCCTTCATCAAGTTGGGCATGGCACTATGAATGCTGCTGAACACCAGGGGCCATGGAAGCAACAACCAGGAGGCAGCCTTCTGTTGGATGGCCATCAAGTCAACATCTCCTGCTGACTAGCAGCAGTGGCAGCAAGCATTCAATCTAGTGCCATGAGCCGCATTCAGCTTCAGCGGGCGTCATTGCCAGCAGCTGCCTAAACAGAGAGCATGAAGGCCAGTACCCCAACAGGTGGGCGCGCTGACACCCCCACCCATTCTGAGGCTGCCCTTCTGTCGCTTTCTGTGCATGCTGTTGTCACTCATTCCATCTGGGCCTGTCTGTCTGGAGTGACTGCAGCAATAGTGCCAAAGCCCGGCTCAGCAACCGAGCAGGACAGCTTCATGGGCTATGAATCGGCACTCATACCTCCCTGTTTCCTATGCCTGCAGCAACAGCGAACATCAAATTCAATACCATGAAGTGCTGGGCGAGTTGACAGGCCCAGCCATGCGCCATGCAGCCCTATTTTTTAATGTGACCTCCCTGCTGGGCCTGACAGTCGTGCAAATCATTGCGTGTGCCAGCGATGCTTACTACCTCTGGCAGGGCCTGACAAAGAGGTGAGCCATGTCAGCATGGTGGCCACTCGTGTTGCTGATTGCTCTGGCACGGCCAGATCAGGTGGGTCGCTCTGGGGAGCTTGGTGGTGTATCTGCCTGCTGGAGCTCACAGCGGTACAGACCTTTGCCTGTGGCTGCCACCCCAGCAGTCTGTGAGAGCTAGAGCTGGACTGCACAAGGGAAAGGCCTGCTTGCCCTCCAAGCCGACTCAAAAAGCTGCTCAGCAGTGAAGAGCAGGGCATGCGGCACAGCCGCTAGCATGCTGCAGAGTTGTACCCCTCAGCATGCGTATGACAGCATATGACTCGCCTCTGCTTAGATGGCCAGTGTCTCTTGAAGCAGAACAGCCAGCTGTGCAGCTGTACAGGTACAACAGAGCCAACCTGCCATGCCTGTTCCCCTGCAGGTCATGGGCCATTATCTTCAGTATCCTGGCGCTGGGTACTACCTTCCTGCCCACCTTCTCAAACTACCGGTCAGCTGTTGTGTGACATCACGCTTGCTTTCTTGAACAGCAGCTTGCGTGTTGGTTCTTGTAGCCACTCCCTGCATAGGAGCAGTCAGCTGATGTAAACATACATGCTGGCTGCTTTGGCTGTTAACAATTTGCCAACAGTGCTGGTCTTGAATTTCTGGAATGGTGAACCAGTGGGCACCATCTTTCCCTCCCTGCTCATGCTGGCCAGCATAGCCATCCTCTCTTGACTGGACATGTCTGGGTTCCATGCAGGGTTTTTTCTGTTGTCGGAGTGGTGGGCACTACCTTCACCTCCATGCTCATGCTGGCCACCAGTGCCACCAGTGGGCCACTGCCAGGGGTGACGCGGACAGGGCCCCCCAGCTTTGAGAAGTTCTGGGTCGGCGCCACCAACATCCTTTTTGTTTTTGGAGGTCACGCCATGTGTGTTGAGGTGAGCCTGTGCTTTGATCTTGGCTTGTGGGGGGGGAGTTGGAGATCCTGTGGATGCAGAAGCTAAGGCAGAAATCATTTTAATTGAGCAAGTCAAACAGTTGAGGGTAAGGAGGTCATGCCCTGTGTATTGTGGTAAGCTTGCGCTTCGGTCTCGACCTGTGGGAGGAGGTGGTCTGCAGGGAAAGGCACGACAGACCGCTGGCACTTGAAGGGCACGCCATGCGTGTCCAGGTCAGCTGGGAGCTTAGGCCTGTGGGACAGCTGTCCCGGCGGAAGAGACAGGGCAGGTTGGGATGAGCCGCTTGGTCTCAGGGGTCATGCCATGCGCATTGACCCGTCTTGTGCTATTAATGTAAGCGCTGTGCCTGGGGCCGTACGTATTGTCTCTTGCAGCACGCCATGCATGTCGAGGCGGGCATGCGGCTGAATGGACCCCCTGGGACTTTTTGGTCTGGCCAGACCCGCCCATTCTGTTTGTTTGGTGGGTACGCATGTGGGAGTGGGGCATGCGGTAGAGGGCAGCTCCCCTGGGGCTCCTTTGTTCTCAACATCTCTGCAAAGGATGCTCACAGGCTATGGCTGGCCTTCAGCTTTGCCGGGCTGTGCACAGTCCATATTGCAGCAGAGCTCTGCAGAGGCTGCATCTCTGCAGGCTCACATGCATTCAGAGGGTTGTGTTAGGATCCAGCACATCCACTCAGGGGTTCACGTGCCTCGCATGCAGGTTGCACTTTTGTGAGAGCAGTGCTTGCGCACTGGGCTAGGTGTCAACTGCACAAGGCAACTGTGTATGGCAGCCTGCTCCAGGTCCAGCCCACCCTGCTGCAGGTCATGAACGCCATGTCCAAGCCTGACAAGTGAGTGTCTGCAGCATTTTGCAGGACACTTTGCGTATCACATATTCTGCCTTGTCGACTTGCTTGATAGTACGCAAGCCAACTTCATGTCCATCTCTGCAAGAGAACATGGCAGGCCTGCAGTCATGTCATGCTGCCCAACTGTCTAGATGCACTGCCATGCCAGCTGCACCGTTTGTCTCAGCCAGTCAGCACATGCTTTATGTGAACCTCCCTGCAGCCTGGCTGCCATTGTATGTGCACTGTATGCAAAGCTGTCAAGCATCCGAAACAGGCTGAGCAATGCCAGGTCCCTGCAGATTTCAGTTTGTCTACCCCCTGAGCAGCATCTTCATACTGTTTCTGACCGTGCCTAGCTCAGCATCGAGCTATTTTAGCTATGGCGACACCCTGCTGGACAATGCCAATGTGTTTGGAGTGCTGCCGGCCTCACCGGCGCGGTCTTTCGCAGTGAGCCTGGAACCTTCAGGGCTTGTTGCTGTGCATCTCCCCAGTGCTGCTCAGTGTGCATGGCTGAGCTAATGCCTGCACAACAGGTGGTAAATGCTGCTTTCTGCTGCTTGATGATGCTGTCCCCTGCTATTGCTCCCCATCTCAACTTTTGAATATGAGCCTGTGTCAATTTGGCCTCCCCTCACTGCTGTGCACTGGCTGTTGGTGCAACATCAGGGCTGTGATCAGGAGGGTCCCCGCTGCTGCTGTCTCATGCTGCACACCTCAGGCATGTTCATGAGGCACATTCCATCAGGGCTGCAATTTCGTGCAGAAGCAGCCCAGCCAGTCCTTGCCAGACCAGGGCCTACAGTCCAGGCACAAGCTCTGCCATGCTGCCCACATCTGCAGTTCAGCTTACTATCTGTTGCCCTGACTGCAGATCTGCCTCATGATTGCGCATCAAGCCATTGCCTTTGGGTGAGAGCTCTGAGCCTGGCAGCCATGGCATGCTGTATCGGGTGCAATCACCTTGTTATGCTGCCTGCTGTTGGCCTGGCAATGTCTGAAAGAGCAATTGTCCTGTGGCCTACAACCATCACCCACTCTGCAGAGCCAAGCACGTGCTTCTCCTGCCTGGTTGACTGCTCGCTGCTGTGCAGGCTGTTTGCACTGCCGCTGTTCTACGCCTGGGAGAAAGTTGTGGGCACCCATCAATCCCCCTACTGGATACGCGTGCTGTCCAGATTTCCTGTGGTCGCCAGTGTGGCCCTACTGGCCCTGGCCTTTCCCATGTTTGGAGTTGTCAATAGCCTCATTGGGGCGCTGACAACCTCGTTCTCGTCGTATGTCATGCCATCAGCAGCCTTCCTCCTGTTCTATCGCAGCCCAGAAAGGCAGGCCGCCACCGCGAGGCAGCCACTGACATGGTTGGGGGGCTGGAGGGGCATGTTTGTGGTCTGTTGGGGGGTCGGCCTGTGGGGCCTCATAGCAGGCTTCCTTTTGGGGGGCTGGGCAGCCGTCCAGGAACTCAGAAAACAGATTGCCATTGGAGGCGTCTTTGACCCCTGTTACCAGTGTTTTAAGTGAATTGTGCAAACTAAAAATAACACATATGTCTTTTTTTGAGCAACTTTGTGGTTTCTGTGAGTTTCAGGGGCACCTCAGTGGGCACCGCCCCCTAAGACACAGAATATGCATCACATCTGTTGCAGGCCACAGGCTTCCCATCAAGACAGTCAAGCAGGGGGACTCCATGCTGTGCCAAGACAAGGCGCTTTTCGTTACTGGCGTCTTGGTGGTGGGTGGACAGCAGGCAGGTCTGGGCCTGTCATGGCCATGCTGCCATGTCGACCCCAAGATGTGGTACAAGCCTTGGTCCATGGCACACTGGCAGACAACAGCTGTCCATGGGTATCCATTGTAGCATGATCAGGTTACCCCTTATAGCTGCCATTCCACAGATGGAGCCACATCAGGGGCAGCCGTGTTGCAGAGCCCATATCTCAAGAGGCCACCTAAGGCGCCTGCTGCCTGCTGATCACAGACAAATTTGCTCCAAGCGCATGAGGAGTTTGCTCAGCCCTTGAGCAGGACAACGTCATCAGACAGTTGCGAAAGTGGTCAGCAAGGTGACATTCTTCAAACCTAAAAGTCTCCAAACCTAAAGATCTCTGCTCCTTGCCAGACAGGGCATCGGCAGACGCTGCAATAGTCACGATCGCGGTCGACTACCGCACTACTGACTTTTCAGCTGATCACTCATGACATTCTCTTGGAGGGAAGGGCTGCTCATCGCTGTCCAACTGCGTCTCTCACTCTGATCACCTGCAGCAATGGCATGCCGAAACCTGCATTAAGAAGCAGGGCCTGAAGGGCCCCACACTTACCTCCAGAATTGGAAGTCGCACTCATGGCGCCAACTGAGGAGCAGCATGTCAAAGAGGAAGGCAATGAGGTGATCTATGGTGCAAGTTCTTGCTGGAGTGCAGCGCTGCGCTGTGCTGCAGGTGTTGACAACTTCTCATAAAAGGGGGACCTGGCTGGCAGTGCACCATGCCTGCTATCACAGTAGCCTGCCAGGCAATGCCCAGAGTGCTTGTGGTCATCAGACAGTAACCCGTGCTGAAACTTCACGGTGCTGCTCCATGCCTCACAGGGGTTGAAGCCGGGCGAGTCGCCGTTCAGTCAGTTTGCAGGGCTGCTGCCAGAGATAATCACGCCCTCCCACCCAGGGCTGGTGCCGCTCATGTCCTGCCCAGGGCTTGTCAGGCGCCACAGCAGCCAGGCACTCACCCCTGGCACGCACAAGTTTGGGTAAATGCCTGCACTGCAGCCTGTCAGTGTATCGAAGGTGTTGGCCTGACCTGGGCAAGTGGCTGCTCCATCGCAGCAGAAGCTTGTGCGGTCCACCAGCTGCTGCAACTTGACCAATAACCCCCGCCCTGCAGGACTGGCAGGAGCAGGCAGCTCTCCCTGGGCAGCACTGCTGCCGCTAGGCAGCTGCTGCTGGGTGACCATCAGGTTGCAAAACCGGCGCTGGATCCTGACAGCAGCGACACCACAACCCCTGTGGGGAGCACTGCAATGTCCAGCACTGGCCTGATGCCTGCGCAGAACGAGCTGCAGGCGTTTGGCTCTACCGCTGCTGAGCTGAGTGCTGGCCCAGCACATCAGGTAAGAGTGCTGCAGCAATGCAGTGCCTGGCAGCCAGGCATCCTGGAAGCCGCCATCTACACTTTGTGAGGGGTTAGCGCACCAAGCCTAAGGCATTGGTCTCGTACAGCGATTGTCTGGCCCTGCTTTGCACTAATGCTGGATCCTATAAGATATTCCACAACAAATCCTGCTCTGCACATGAAAGAGAGGCTGGCAACAATTCCCTTGGCCTGTGTGCACACCTTGTCATACTGTATATTTGTGTGTGTTGACCTCATCTGACACCAGCCCTAGATTATGCTGCAGGATCAGGCGCCTCCAGAGCTGCGGCAGTGGCGGCCCACGTGGTATGGGGCAGCACCCAGCTATGCTGGACCTGCTGAGAGCCTGGAGGTCACAAATCATCATGGGGAGGGTGCAGGCACTACCAGGGTCAAAGTAGAGCCTGGGGAGGGGCACCCAGCAGCCCCTTCATGGCATGGTACAGCTGGGGGGCACAGTATGGCCCTGCCCAGCTTGCCCCCACTCAGCACAGACCCACCAGAGCTCTTTGCGCCCCAGCAGCTCATGAGAAATATGGTACGGCAGTGGAGTGCCCCTCAACAGCAGCAGCACTCATGGGGCTGGGAGCCTGATCCCACCCCAGACACTGCCGCAGCTGGCTTCGGTGGGTCTGCCATTACTGGCCATTTGGAAGATCAGCTGGGCCAGAGCAGTGTGCTGCCCTTGAAGTGCAGCGAGCCTGTCTCTGATGAGACACATGCTGCTGTGCCAGGCGTGGCTGCTGGCCACAGGGCAGAGCCACTGGCGGCTGTTGAGCCTGGCGGCAGTGCGCAGGAGCCCAGTGCAGATCAAGAGGAGCTGCCAGCCTTTGCAGCTGCCAGGGTGGCCACCCAAGGCACGAGCAGCAGCTCTGAAGCCCAGTTGAAACCGGAGCACCAAGCAGCAGTGCAGGCCGCCAGGCTCATGCCCACCAGGAGAGGGACACCCGCAGGTTGGATGCTCCTTGAGCTGCAGCGGCAGACTGCTGCTGCTACATATTGATGCCCACTGTGAATATCATTTGCGCAAAAAGCATAGGAGGTTGTGGGAACAGTCGTGGCAATCGTCCTCGATTAGTGTACTGGCTGGCAAAGAGGCCCAGAGAGTTGGTTGGGGCAGTATTGCTGGCAGCTCCAAAAGAAACCAATGCTGACTGGCCACGGTGACTGCGCAACAGCCTGACCATTTTTGATGGGCATGAACGCAGGGCCTGACCCCAGCAGTGCCATGCACCCTGTAACACCTGAGGACAGCTGGATGCCGTCAGACAATAATGTGCCAGAGATGTCAGGACATGCCGAGCATTCAGGGTGAGTCGACACCTGCCATCTGAGCATATGGGTGTACTCAGAATGCTGGTTCTCAACCCTCTGGACAGCTCACAGTTGTTGTCTCTTACTCCTTGAGCAAGCTAAGCTAGCCAAAGCTGAGACTGACCCTTCTGCACACCTTGTGTGCACCTGCATGACTGCTGTGATTCTCTGCCACAGCAGCACTGACCGACATCCCTCTGGTGCCCCACAGGGCCAGAAAGCGGTGCCACTGCAAGAAGTCACGGTGTCTCAAGCTGTACTGCGACTGCTTTGCGGCCGGCCTGCTGTGCGACGGCTGCAGCTGCTCGTGCTGCAGCAACACAGCTCAGAACAGGTGAGGGTCCAGCTGCATGCTAGGCTTGACATGAGCAGTCAGTATGCACCATAAGGCCCAGGCGTGCATCTCTGCAGCAGCACCACCTGAGGCTGCTTCAGGTACTACCGGGGGCTGGCTGCCAAGCGTGGCTGTGTCAGCTTTTACGACAGCTCTGTAGATTCTAGCTGGCAATAACATGCTGTGTTGCAGGCCTGAGGTTGACAAAGTCAGGGAGCAGGTTTTGCAGCGCAATCCTCAGGTCAGGCTGCTGTTGACAGCGGCCAGATATGACATCTTGCAGAACCACACAGCATCTGCATCCAATTTTATCCTTGCTTGGTGCCTATCTCTGGTGCTGGCTGATGGCAGGTACCACAGAGAATGGGCACGCAAACCATGTCAGGAATGCTGCAGGCATTTGAGCAGAAGATTGCCAAGACTTCAGGTGCCAGCACTGCCCATGTCCGCGGCTGCAACTGCAAGAAGTCACACTGCTGCAAGAAGTACTGCGAGTGCTTCCAGGTGAGATCTGCCCAGCATAACAGCCTTGCTGCTGATGCTGACATCCGCTTCAGACCGGAAACAGCTGCACATTGAAGGGTCGCTCAAGGAAGGCGGCCAATGTGTGCTCGCTGAAATGTTATAGCTGGTGTTGGGTGTCCCCTGCTTAGTGGCGCCTCCTTACTTCTGCATACATGGCCTGCTTGGTACGTCAGGCTGTTATCAGTGTGACATGTTGCTGAACCCTGCTTGATGGCGCAGGCTGGTGTGCCATGTGGGCCTCAGTGCAAGTGTGAGGGGTGCCACAACGCTGCTACCTCAGCTGCACTGGCCAGGCCTGCCCGCCGCTCTCGGTCTGGGGCCGGTAGGCGGAGGGCTATGCAGCGACAGGACAGGGTGCTGCAAGAGGAGGCGCAAGGGCTGGCAGGGGAGGAGCCGCCTGCCACACCTGCGAATGAGTGAGCGCTCGGTATCCCTGTGTCAGTCAGACTGATAGGTTTGCATGGGGACCACCATGCTTGCTGTCTGCCCTGAGCACCAGCCTCTGGCTTGTGCAGGCCATTTGCTAGACTATGGTGGGAACCTGCCTGGCATATGGTCCCAAACGTCGTGCTCATGCCCTGACATCTGGCATGACTCTGCAGCACACAAGCCATATCATCTGCATGCATCGCCAGCCCACATGTTATAGTACTTGCCAGCTGGGCTGCTTGAGCTGCTTGCCGGCTGCATCGCCTGCCTGTCAAGCAGCAACTTGCTAGACCAAGGGTTTCCCATCAGCCCATCCACTGTGGTCTCTGCAGCTCCAGACAGGCTGTGTCCCCCTTGCGCAGCTGCAACTTCTGAGACACTAAGCTGGACTGCCTGCAGTCTGCTCCCTTACCTGAACATCAGCTCTTGCACTATGCGGCGACACAAACATCAGCCAGCAAAACCTACTGCTGGCCAGTCAGTGAGCTGCATTGCTCTGCACAACAGGCAGACTGTACAATCTTGCTGATCTGAAAGATTCACAAATGCTTCTGGCACTTGCAGTGTCAGCCAGCCAGCCCCCGCGCTGGCCAGCTGGCGAGTGCGTAGGCCACGAGCTGCTGCGGCTGCAGCAGCGGCCTCGCTGTCAGCCTATGCAGATGCTGAGGACGATGAGGAACCAGTGGGGCAAGGTACAACTGCCAGCCCATCAGCAGAGGGGTCTCAGCAGCAGCCCAAGCAGGCACAGCATGGCAGTGTGCCTGTTGCTGAGGCTGTGGCAGCAGGCCCTGTTGACTGCTTGACTTCTGCTCAAGTCAAGCAGCAGCCAGATGACCTGGCAGCTGGGCAGCTGGGTGACAGCGGGGAGGAGCCATCTGGCATGGACCTCGAGGCATCTGACGGGAGACGAGTCCTGCACTGGGCTGAGCTGGCAGAGGCTGAGCTAGCTGCCATGGCAACGTCCCATCAGGTTTGCCTGCCTTGCAGAAGGAGTGACTTTTGCTGGTGATGCATGTTTGATGAACTCCCGATGGCTGGCTGACAGTTGGCTTCATGCTGTCTGCATCTGCAGGCAGCCCTGAGCGGGCTGCAGCCTGTTGAGCTCAATATCTCGCCTTTGGGTTTGTGTACTTATGTTGGAGCTGCCCAGGAACTTCAGGTAGTCATCATGTCTGTTAGAAAACATCCAGCAAGTGCTTTGACATTGAAGCCATGTACAGCAGCTGAGCGCCAAGAGCAGCAGGCAGTCCGATTCCATGGTGTGCGCAGGCGTCTTCAGTGCAGAATGCTGACAAGCCTGATGGTGGCCAGGCACGCTGCACCATGCCTGTGCACACGCCTGGTGAGCCCTTGGGTGGCAGCCTCATCCTTGCAGAACTGTCCGTCCATGCACACTATGAGATGCTTGATTGGATCTTGCATATTCTGCTGCAGGAAGTTTGAATCCTATGCACCTGTTCTTACCACTGCATCAGATGTTTCCCCCACAGCAGATGATGCACGCGGGAGAGGTGAGCCTGTTCACAAATGTAATCCACAGCACCGTTCATGTATGCGCTGGTATAGCCTCATGTCTGAGCATATTCAGAGAGGCAGGAGCCCTGAAGCATGTGCTGCTTGGCTGTCCAATTTCCAGAGTTGCCTGCTGATGCCTGCAATCTTCCTGCAGGAGATGTTGGCTGGACACATGGGACTGCATGCAGGGCTACAACCACTGAGACCCCTGAATGTGCCAGCAGGGCTGCAGGCTTCTGCAGGGTTGCAAGGTGCCACGCCCTGCACTGTGTCCAACCCACAAGCTTGGCCTGAATGTGCAAATGCCTGTCAATTCACATAAACTGCACGACGCAATGAAGGGGTCATGCCATCCTGCGCTAGCTGCTGTTACAGGCCAAGACCCCATTGAATTGTTCTGCCACTCTTACTGGAGACAAGTCTGCAATTGTGGCCATGCTGCAGGTGGGCCTGCAGGCATGCAGGAAGTTTCCGAAGCTGATGTAGATTCCCTCATACGAGGTGGACCTGATGAGCTGGAGCTGGCAGCCCATCGGATGAGCACAGACCTCTTTGGCTTGAGCGCCATTCCTCAGGTATTATCGAGACTCACTGTGGCCCTCTGCAGTGTCCTGACAAACCAGGAACCAAGTGACCCTGCAGGGCTCTCAAGTGCCTGAGGGATGTCCCCTGCTGCCGTGTACAGATGTGCCCACCTCATCAGGGCCTACTCGCTCATGAACACATTCAACTTGCAGGGCGGTCCAGATCTTTGTGAGCCACTGGCTTCGCCTTATAAGCAGGAGCTGCTGCAAGCTGCTCAGGATGGCCTCTCTGGCAGCGCGCTTGCAGGCGTCAGCCAGCAGAATCTGATGCAGGCCGCCCAGTCTGGTGGCTACCCTGGCAGCAGCGGGGCGCTGCTGGGGCCAGAGACAGGCATCAGCTGCCCAGAGGCCTTTGTTGGGAGGCATGGTGTTGCACTGGAGGGGCCCTGGCCAGCGCAGTACGAGCCTGGCAGGGAACCACACCTGTCAGCTTTCGAGCTGCTGCGTGGGGCTCTGTGCAAGGTGGAGCAGACTAGCAGCTCTGAGGCGCATGGCCAGGCAGCTCAGGCAGCTCAGGCCCAGCATCACCTTGAGCAGGCTCAGGACTGCCACGAGGCTTTCAGACTGCCACAGCGCCAGCAGCAGCCTGGCTTTGAGCTGTGCAGCGGGTCTCAGAAGGCGCCCCAGGCCATGCAGATGCGTGGCAACTTACAGACAGCGCATGCTGAGGGCACGCATGCTGCTGAGCTGCGCTCCCCCAGCAAACCACCCAGCGCCAAGGTAAAGCCGTTTTCGGACACTGTCTCCTTTCTAACATTGCAAAATGCTATGAGGGCCATTTACTGCACAGCAGCTGAGTGGCAAATGCAGCTTGCCACTGGATGATGGACCTTTGGTTCCTGCACTGCATTACCCATCCCAGAGGTGAGCTAGGGTAATGAGTTTCAAGACCTCAATTGCAGATCCAACGCAGCAGAATGGACCATGCCAGCCCAGGCAGCTTGATCGCCGCTCCTCATGTGACCAAGGACAGCCTGGCAACAAGCCCTACCCGCCAGCCGCAGCAGATGCTCATGGCCAGTGGGTGCGACAGTCCTGGAACTACAGGCGCTGCAACGTGCTCTCCTGTGTGCACACACAGCCCGCCCAAGCAACTCCCTCAGGTGAAACTTTGACTGCAGTACTCAGTGGCACATGCCTGGCCTTCACAGCAGGCTGGTCATCACCGTGTGAGGAGTTGGGAAGTACAAATGGTATGCTGCTGCCCCTGACAGGATGTGACCTGCCTGGGGATCAACCGTCTACGGACGGCAGAGTGGCATCTGAGTTGATGCTGTGACAATGACCAGGCAGCCGCGCCCTTGACATAACGCTGCACTGCAGGCTATGTATCCGTCTGGTCCTGGCTTCAGACGCCTTGGCACTGGCACTATCATCTTCTCTCCAGGCAGCACCCAATGACCACATCATGAGTGCCCATGTGCACACAGTCAAGCTTGTCTCCAAGTTTTGACTGTGGGGTTTCCTCCCTTTCTTTTACCTTCCTTGTTGCGCTGCTTCCGTTGCATTTCATCATGCTATCAGCTCCCTCAATGAACGAAGTGCTTTCTCCTGTTCACGTCCGCCACGACAGCCTCGACACAGCTCGATGTCAAGATGGTGAAGGAACTGTGCCATCATTGCTGCATGTATCTGCTAAGAGCAGCACACATCAACGCTATTAGTCGGCAAATGGGACGCCGACAGTTCTCAATGTCGATATCCTCCGGCAAGGAGAAGTGCCACAGCAGACCTATTTTGACTTGCCCACCCATGGACGACATCAAGCTGTTCTCCAAGAAACGCAAGCGCGATTCCGCAGCAAAGAGGGATCAAGCAACAGTTCAGCCCGTTGGTGGGGACAAGGTGGCTGAGCAGCCTGCCAAGCTTCAAAGGCTCACAGCAGCATTCCCTGACCGGCGGCCAAGTGACAGGCCGGACACAGAGGCTTCTGAGCTGTGTAATTTCCGCGATTTGGGTGTCTCAGAATGGCTGGAGCTTGTCTGCAGCTCCCTGGGCATGAAGCAGCCCACTCAGGTAGGCCTGTGGCTCACAGAACATGCAGTAGACCTCCTGCAGCCTGGCTGAGCTGCTCCTGTGCCACTAGACATGTTGTGTGCCATGCTTGCAGCAGTGGCTGGCTGTAGGCAAGCAGGCACAGCTGTGGACCCCATGATTTGCACTAGAGCTCCTGGGCAGCTGTCTGCGGCCCTTGTACATCATCCTGTGACATCCTGTGGCAGCATGCAAATGCAGCTGTGCAGTGACCAGTCTCTCTTCACATCCCTGCAGGTGCAGCAGGGGTGCATACCGGCCGTCCTGGCAGGCAGGGACGTCATTGGCACCGCTCACACCGGCAGTGGCAAGACTGCCGCGTTCGCGCTGCCTATCCTGCAGAAGCTGGCCGCAGACCCCTTTGGTGTCTTTGCACTGGTACTCACGCCCACCAGGCAAGCTGCAGCTAGCTGCCGATGGGAGAGCAGGTCGGCGTTGCACCTGGGCATCGGACGCCAGTGATACTGCTGGTGCCAGCACCAGCTGGGCAGCCTGCATAGCTGCTGGCACCAGCAGTATCACTGGCGTCTTCGAGCCGAACTCCACTCCTCAGTTGCTAGACCATCAGCTTTGCCCTGCAGGGAGCTGGCAATGCAGCTGGCGGACCAGTTCCGTGCCCTGGGCGCAGGCATGTCACTCAAGGTGAGTAGCTTGCTGCAGGTTGCTGTTGAGGGACACAAGACAGTTGCGCCGTTCTTGCCAATGTAGCTGGGCACCACCGGTTGGCATGCTTGACAGGCCTGCTTGAGACTGGGCGACCCATCGGATCAAGTGTCTGCTGATGTGCCGTCTGCAGTATTGCTACTCTGTAGCCCTGCTCAGACTGCAGCACTGCACCACCACATGTTAGGCACGCCAGCCCCTCGCTGACTCTTTTGCAAATCTGAGCTGCAGCACAGCTAGGGAGAGCTCTGCACAGCTGCAATGCAACAAAGCCAGAACGTTGGCTTCCTTTTCATAAGAACTGCATGCACATTTCGTTTTGCAACGGCGTCCACAACAGGCAGGTCTAGTGACAGGCACCACCAATGATGCAAGCAACATCACGAGCTGATGCTCTTGTCAGCTTAGATCATGGATGGCCCCATTGGGCTTCAGCAGCTCCCATTCACCTCAAAGAGGGCGCTGAGACACAACTGTGCATGTGCCAAGGCCCGCACTCGTGCCAGCCACCCACTGGGTCACATCAGCAAGGATTGCTGCAGCAATCCTGCAATCGACAGCATTGGGTGCCCGGGCTGCAGGAGTGCGTAGTCATTGGAGGGCTGGACATGCAGCAACAGGCGAGGGCACTGGCACGCCGCCCCCATGTTGTCATCGCAACCCCAGGCAGGCTCAAGGTGAGCTGCACCTCATGTCGGCTGCCCGAGGTCTGGAGAAGCAATGTGGCGTTCATGTGCTGTCATTGCTGCTGTTGACAAATCAAAGGTAATTTGCAGCACAGCGGTAGTCTTTTGCCTGTGGCGGCTGAGTGCTGTCCTCACGCAGCTCAGGTATGAATTATTTGCCCACTAAGCATGGCTGCAAGATGCAACATGATTGCAGCAGGCAGCCAATGACAGCAGGCAGCCCTGGTGGCAGCTTCCAGGGCTGCCAATGTGGCTGTCAGATTGCCCACCAGTGTGGAGTGTGCAACATGTGGTTGTGTTGTTGGCGCGGTCCCTGCCAAATTTATGGACCCAGCCGTTTAGAGCATGGTCTCAGCTGACCACCTGCATGCACCAGGGAAGCCTAAGCTGCACAGCTGCCTGCTCAGTAGACATGCGCCCCAAGTTGACGGAGGCTCTGCCAGCATGCGTGGTTGACCTATCAGGAGTTCAAAACCCACAGTGCTTCCGCAGGACTGGTGAGCGGCCAACTAGAGCAGGCTGTTCACGCTGCCAGTCACTGCTGCTGTACAGGGCCCAGAAACAAACTGCCTGTACCACCTGCATGCCAATCTCCATCTCCCCGTAGAAAGCAGTGACCCCGGCCAGGCAGCCGGCGCTGTTCTGCTGCCAGTTCTTGGTGCTTTTGGACACTCAGAAGATGACCACTTGCACACCCTGCCTGCAGGACCTGGTGGGCAGTCACCCAGATCTGGCAGCCGGCTTTGCGCGCTGCCAGTTCCTGGTGCTGGATGAGGCTGATAGGCTTCTGGAGTCTTCCTTCGAGGCAGAGCTGCGGATCATCCTTCAGTTCCTGCCACCTCGCAGGCAGACCCTCCTGTTCAGTGCCACCATGACCAGAAGCCTGGTAGGTCGGTGCTGGCTTTCCTTTCTTTTCTTTTTCTTTCATTTTCGGCACAGAAACTGCGCAGAACACAGTACCAAGGGCAGGCAGCAGTCTCAGGGCCCAGGTGGGCTCACGCAGCCAATGCTCCCTCACACTGACCTGTGTTGAGGACCGTGACTACAGCCTGTCAAGCCTGTCAGCCGGTGCTGCTGCTCGAAGAACAGTCTCGTTGGCCATTGCATTGGGAGTCGACGGGCGCGTCTCGGCAGGGACGTGGCCACTGCTGCCATCCCTAGACGCATGCTGTCCAACAGCAGTGTCCTGCTGTGCCCAGAGCAGATGGCTTCGCAGAAGGCTGCCCTGCACCAGGCCATCTACATTCCTGCCTGCCATGGCCTGTCATGGCCTGCCATGGCCTGCAGACAGCTCGCTGTGGTGTCTGCTGGCGGGCATGAGTGTTCTTGACAAACTGAAGCCGAGCCTGATTTTTGTTTTCGGTTCTGTTTCTGCAGGTGGCACTTCAGCAGGCTGCCCTGCGCGATGCCTTCCACTTCTCTGCTTACGAGGGACTGCAGACAGCCAAGCGTCTGAAGGAGCAGTACTTGCTTATCCCTGCCAAGACTAAAGAGGTCTATCTGGCCCACCTTCTGAGCCCTGAGCAGGTCAGCCCTTGTTGGTGCCGGCCAGTGCAGGCTGGGGAGGAGCAAGGGCAGACCTGGCTTGAAGCCCTCTGCACTTGAGGCAGGGGCAAGCACTGCATGGGGCCAACACCTGTGGTCGGCTGCCTGTGTCAGCTCTTTTTCACAAACAGCCCCACCAAGAGGTTGACTTGGTAGTACCCTTAGCCCTGAGCAGGTGAGGCCCCGCGTGCACAGGCATAGGCTGCGAGAGTGAGGTCGCAGAATTTCCTCCAGAAAGGATGCCCCCAGACAGGTTGCCTGCTGCACACCCTCATAGTGGAGCTTGTCATGGCTCCCATGCTTCTGGGCTGCAGCTGCAAGCGCACAGCATGTGCTTGTGAGCAGTCCTCCTTTGTATGTTTGCCTGCAAGGCTTGCAGCCAGCCCTCCCTACAGATGCCATGCTGTGCCCTGCAGCTAGAGGCAGGCTGTATACGATTGTGCATGATCTTGTGGGCACCTGCAGGACTGTCCTGCGCCCTGCACACCAACATACGACCCCTCCCCTGCTCCCTGCAGCTGGAAGCTCACAGAGTTCGCTCGTGCATGATCTTCGTGGGCACGTGCAAGGCCTGCACCCTCTTGGCAGCGCTGCTGGAGGAGCTGGGGATCTCAGCCACTGCCCTGCACTCCAAGCTGAGCCAGCGGCGACGCTTTGCAGGTGGGGCTTGCTGCTGCCTGTCTGCATAAATGCAAGGGTATCTGTCAGAGACGGACTCTCAGCCCTGCCGCACAGGTTGTGCTGCAGCTCAAGCCGCCGCACGTTTGAATCAGCTGCCTGCTCAGCTGGCCTGGCTGTCCATAGTGAGGATCCAGATCTTGTACACATCGCTGCTGTAGCCCTGGTCTGCTTCAAGGTCAGTTGCTGTGCTGCTCTGCTGGCACCCAATGGGGCCCTTTCTTTGTCCAGCCAGGTGAACCTGCTGCCGCAGCCCTGGACTGATCTGCCAAAGTGAGCGGTGTGTTGCTCTCTTGACCACTGGCTCAGGCACCCTGTTGGCTGCTGGCTAAGGGCTTTGCTTTCCCTCCGGCTGCAGCCCTGGACCGTTTCAAGTCGGGGGCAGTGCCAATCCTGCTGGCAACCGATGTGGCTGCCCGTGGCCTGGACATCCCCACAGTGGACCTGGTGGTCAACTTTGACCTGCCTGTGGCGGCTCGCGACTATGTCCACCGCGTGGGGCGCACTGCCCGCGCTGGACGCCCAGGGTGGTCCCTCAGCATTGTCTCACAGGTGCAAACCTGTCCTGGGTTCTGCTTGAGGTGACAAGAAGTAGCACAAGACTCCGCTCCTGGACCGCATGCAGGTGCAATTTCATACTTGAGACAAGCTCTGCAGTGGAAGTCTTGTCCTGCCCAGAATGTGTGCCTCAAAGAGACCTGCACAGACCTCCAGCAAACTGTAGGTCCTGGCAGCCTCGGCAGCATTCAGCTGGCTGTGCTGGGAAGGGGAAGGCGAAGGTGCATCATAGCTGACAGTGGCACTTGAGCAATGTGCTGCCAGTGGACAGGGTGCTGCAGCTGCAGTCATTGAATGATGCCGCCCCTGCTGCAGTATGACGTGGAGCTGGTGAAGGGCATTGAGAAGTTGATTGGGCACCAGGTCGGTTCATTGCTGTGATCCAGCGCCATGCCTGGTCTACCAGAGCTGCCTGCACGTGTGCCTGGCTCAGCCTAGCCCCATGTAGGGCTCTGCTACTGCCATACCTAGCACTGCCCTGCCGCCATACCTCGTTTGCCAGAGCCGCCTACAACATGTCAGGCCCAGCATGCAGCTGCCAAGCCAGATGCTTGCGTGGCACACTCCACCTGCCTGCAATCTTGCAGGGCCCCACAGGGCCTGGCTCTGTGCCCCGCATGTACCTTGCGCTAATACAAAAAAGGCTTTGTCAGCATGATGACTTGACTCTGTTGATTTGTCAAGTATGATGTCAACTGACAAATTCTGTGCTGTTTGCACCAGATGGAGGCCTTTGACATGGACGAACGTGAAGTGCTCAAGGGCATCACAAAGGTGTACTCTGCACGGCGGGCAGCGGCCATGCACGTGGCTGAGGAGGCTGCCCGCAAGGGTGACGACAAGTCACTGCAGCGGCGTACCATGCCCTTCTAGCAGGTTTTTGAGCGCCATTGAGAGCCAAGCTCTGCCTAGTGGCAGTTGCCATGCACTTTGCAGAGTAAGGTGCTTGCCAGGGGTGCCAAGTTGCCCCTCATACCACCGATGGGCTAGTTTCATGGCAGACCCACCAGTAGCTTTGGGTCATGCAGCATGGCAGTCCCGAGGTGACCTGCTAAACATTTGACAATATGTCTTGCCCCTCTAGCAGTGTGGGCCATGGTCTGACCACTTCCTCAACCTTACCAATTGAACATTTTATCGAGTGAAGGTCATGCAATCTCGTTAAAGCATGTAGATGTGATGTTATTTAGACTGAGTTCCCTTCATAGGTATCAAATAGAAGCAGGGATGAGTGTCACATCTGCACTGAAAAGGGTGGAGCAAGGCCTAGAAAGCCATGATTCATTTGAATGGAACCCAAGACATGACTAAGCAGCCCTCAGGTGCATATTCCCTCTCACGCAGTTGCCAGCAGCACAATGGCATGTGGCACTCCAGAGTCACAGTGTCCAGGGCTGCGGGAGAGGCTAGTTTGACTGCACCATAAAACTTTGCATTGCAGCACTGTATAGTGTGCCTGGCCACCAGAGCGAAGTCAAATGCTGGAGACTCAGGCGCCCATGTGAGGCTGCATTTGCACAACTGTACAGGTATGCTACCTCTCCTCAATGGCTGAATCGTCGCTGCGGGGCGTGAGGGCAGCAGCAGGGTCCAGCTCGGCAGAGGCGCTGCTCTGCGGGCAGTGGAGGCCTGGTGATGAGGCGCTGCTTCTGTGTTACCTCCAACAAGTGTGCACATACTTTGGATTAATGCACTCGCCAAGGCAGTCGGGACTCAGCATCAGGCCCAGGAATGGAGCTGCAATTGCTAGAAGCGCAGCAAGCTTGATTTTTGGCAGGGCATGCTGAGCAAGCAGTGAATCCAGGTGATTGTGCGCCTACAAAGGGCCTTGCATGCCCAGCAAAGCTGGCTTGAGCAGCAGCGCTCATGCAGCAGCTTGTACAGCCAGCTCCTCACAGCAAGTACCTGGTTGAAATAAACGCTGAGCAAGTGCTGAGCCTTCCTGACATCATGATCGGACTGCCACAACACATCTCATGGTCTCGTAGCATACAAGCACACAGTACACCTTCCTAGCCTGCAGACTTGGCACTGTGGATGCCCTTGCAAGACAGCATTCCAAGGATGCCCATAAATCCACATCGCTGAGCAGATGCAGGGCCTGCCAGGAAGCACAGTGGGATACCCAAAGTAAATCCAGCGCTTGTGGCTTGCTTGTGGCTCGCACTGACCCCTGCAGACCTGCCTGGCCAGCTCCCTGCACGACTCTGGCAGTGAATGTTTGCAGACACACACATGTACACACATGCACACACGCACAGCACACCTGCAGGGCCTGCCTGGCCAGCACAATTGGCTCCAGGGGCGAGTCTCGCCGCAGGCTCTCAGCTCGCCTGATGCTTTTATCAGCGGGCGGCGGCTTGCCAGACAAATCGCTGCTGGGACCCTCGCTGTCAGCCAGGGACTGCATCACTGTCCTGCATCACAGGCGGGCAACCCTTGAAATTCCAGCTGCACCACAGTACAGCAGGCTTGGTCCCCCAACTGGTCCCTTGCAAATTGCCTGCACAACAGCGCTGCCAGCAGAGCCCAGCAGACAGGCCTTCATGGGTTGCAGTCCTGGAGGGTCACCCAGGCAGGCACACCATGCCTGCATCGCAGTCCTGCAGCCCAGGCACAGACACACATGAGGTGGCCAGACGAGTGCCATGCATGCTGCACAGCCACGGCTGGCCAGGCAGCCTAGCGCTGCCAGCCAGGGACCCGCCCTGCAACACAGCCAGGCACCTCGTGTGACCTCAGCTGCACCACAGTCCCAGTGGCCTGGCCTGATGCCTGCCCAGTGGTGCTGTCAGCCAGACACATGGGTTCCACAGTCAGGCACTCAGATCTTGTTCAATATGTACAGCACGGGCTTGAGTCATCCTCAGTGAACGCGTTTTCACAGCTCGCTGCAGGCTACGGCCTCTAAGACCCAATGTAAAGAGACTGCCATAGCCAGCTAGAGCGAGTCCTGGCTGGCATTCTGTTGGAAAGGGTGGAGCGCTCGTGCATTTGCCTGGCCCGATCAGCAAGCCTCCAGCAGAGGTTGTGGCGGCCAAGAAGCGATCCAGTCAGGACAGCGCAGCCGTGTAGAAGCAAGCCCAGAAAGGCATGCACCGTAAAGGGTGCATGGCCCCACCTGCGTGCTTCAAGAAGTGGGTGCTGCGCAGAGTCGCGCTCCAGGCACCCAGGGTTGCGCCGCGTCGGTTCCGCTACGCCCTCCTCCCCCTGCCACTGCTGTGGCCCCATCACCAGGCGCCGTGCCTCCTCCAGAGTGCGGGACATGCCACGCACCAGCGTCGGACTGGGAGGCTGCAGCCACCAACGGTGCAAGGGTGGTGATATGTCACCTGCTGGGCCTCCGCCAGTATGTGGAACATTCCCGCACCAGGCCTGGACCGGGCCTCTGTACAGATGTCCAACCATGTCTCCACTGACGGGCCTGGCAGTGTGGGTGCAGCATGGCCGCAGGCAACCAGCTCAGAATCTAGCTGCAGGGCAGTGCTCAGATATACATGACGTCTTGATTATTGTAACACCACCGTTTGTAGCAGCACTTGCAGGGCTGCAATCAGTTGCAGAGCTGCAGGTTTGAGAGTCTCCATATCATCAGCATGGAGGCCTCTGGCACATCCCTGGCAGGCCTGCAACAAGTTTATTCATGCAGAGTCCCAGTGCTCTTAGCGTGCTGGCAGCCTGGCACATGAGCTGTTGGCAGTGCAGCAAGCTCGAAGCCGCTGTCATGTTGCCCGCTGGCGCACCTGTTGCGGCACTGCAACGCCACTGGTGCCGCTGCTGCTGGGCGCTGCCGCCACCAGACGCCGCGCCTCCTCCAGTGTGCGCGAGGGTAGTGAATGCAGCTGCAGCCAAAGCAGAGCTTCTGTCAATGTGTGATGGCGACACAGCGACAGAGCAGAGCCCCCTCTTCCACTAGACTGGGAGCTGCCCCCTACAGTGTGTGTGAGGGTCTTGAGCGCAGCTGCAGCCCAAAACAAAGCTGTTTAGAGTGCTGAGCGAGCTGCAGACAAGCTGAGCTCTGTCGTGCACCAGACTGGCAGCTGCTACCTTCAACAGTGCAGAGGGCAGTGAGCAAGGCTCCACCACATGCAGCTAGCACAGCTGCTTTCCCACAACTAGTGCAATTGCAGTGAGGGCACCTGCGGCTATCTCAAGCTGTGCTGCATGTCATGGCCCAAGGTCTTCAGGGTCCATGACAGGCTGTTAGTCTGCAAGATGTGAAATGCAGGCTGCCTCCCAGAGGGTATGTCCCCTGACTGAGGTCAAACAAGTACTGCCTGCAGACTGCTTCCTGGGGGATGGGTGGCCCAGACAGCAAGGGCTCACCTGAGGAGGTGCCTCAGGCGACGAGCTTTGAGCCAGAGAGCTGGAGCCTCCTGCCCCGGTCTCTGCCACACCGCCTGCCAGCACTGCTCTTCGTGCCTCAGACAAAGTGTCCAGCGCAGAGTCCTGCCCACATTGAGGCAGACTCAGACATACGCGAGGGACAAACGCGCACATGGCGTGCTGCCCCACCATGGCCAGCAACATACATTAGTGTCAAGGCATGCCATGATGACAGAGAAAGTCATTTGAAGGTGAAAGGAGTGCAGGGTGCCGATGGTCTCAGGCAGAGTCGGGCTGAAGGCCCATGTAAGCGCATGCAGGCTAGAAAGTGAACTGATCAACCACCTGTCGCGGAGCCATCTGATCTGGGGAGGAAGCAGTGGATATGGTAGACACAGAACCCCTGGCTGGACTGGTGGAGAGCACAGCCCGTCGTGCTGCAGACAGCGTGTCAAGCGCCGAGTCTGCGGCGCAGACAAGAAGGAAGGCATGCGGCATGGGGCAAGACAAGCTGGGTTCCCAGTGTCAGGGATGGGCCTGCCATCTGCTCTGATGGTGCTGGGCTGTGCAAGTCTGCAGTCTCAGGCGCTGCATCTTCTGCCTTGAGCCGATACATCTCTCAAATTGTCATGGCAGAATGCCAAGCAGCCATGGGTGCTGCACTGAGGTGCTGCTGCATCTCTGACAGCTGAAACCACCAGCATGACCAAACAGACCTCCAATTCCAAAGCCGCAGAGAAAGACTGTCCTGCAATGTTGTGGCTTGCAGGACAACTCTCACCAGCACGGCCAGCCATCTCTGTCGAGGGCTCAGCTCGCAGCTCATCTCCTGGAGACTCCCTGGTGGCTGCCAGGTCCTGAAGCACCATGCGCCTGCAGCACAGAGTCACCAATTTGATTGCTTGCTGGCTACCAATTGACACACACTCCAGCCTTGGCTGGCAGCCACATCTTGCAGCATCAGCACAGGACAGGATTGTGGTATGTGTGGCTACCAGGTGACTTAGTTGCCCTTCATGTGCCGACTGCAGCTTTGGCAGCCTGCCAGCACTGCTGCCGGGATTCACGTGTTGCTCAAATGGCTCCCCTGCCCCAGCGACTATGTCCACTGCCATCTGCAATGCAAAGCTGGCGGCCATCATTGACTTCAGGGCAATGTCATGTCACGCCTGGGTTTCTACAGCTGAAGACAAACTCCACTTCTCAAGGCAGAGCAATGCCCTGCTGACACTGAGCCTCAGTTCCTTAGCCTCCTCCCCCTCAAGGAACCCAATGGCCACACTCAGCAAGGTGACCAGCAGGCACTCCTTCCGTGAGGCCCTCAACGACCCCAATAGCCCTACTCAACAGGGTGCTCACCTGGCAATACCTCAATGGAGAATTGCGCAACAAGATGCCCACCTGGCCCCTGTCAGCGAGTCCAGGGCACTGTCATGCCGCGGCTGCACCTCCCCAAGCATGTCAGCTGTGACCCCGCTGCTGCTGCTGGCCCCCACATTCAGTGCAGGGGCCCCCAAGGGGCTGCCCTGCAGGGCACATGTCGTTCATGAAGGTGGCTGCCTGGCCAAGCAGCTCTCACATGATGCCCAAGCAGCTCACTCAGGATGAGCTGGCCAGCCAAATACCTTGCCAGGCAGTCATCATAACATTTGTCCTACAGGGTGCTGGGCCCAGCAGCGGCGCAGACCTGCTGTGCTGCCAGATGCCCTGCCTAGCAGCTCAGATGTGCTGGCTGCTTGTGTAAGCTTTCCATGAAGGCGCATGCAGTCAGCTGGTGGGAAAGCATCTGACAGCTGCCTGGGCCAAAACATGAAAAGCATTCAGGGGCATGTTTGAGCATGCACTTGTCTACTGGACAGGCTGAGCTTGATCACAGTGACGGTTTGCAGTGACACCCTCGTGGCAGAAGGCACAAAGATCATCAGAGATCATGCAGCCACCTGATTGCTTTTTGTGTCCTTCTAAGGGGGGATTTGGTTTTTACTTGAACATTGTGCTTGGGGTGCTCTTGTCTGAACACCCAGCTGACCCAGCAAGTTGTTTGCAGTCAGTGCAAGCTGCAGGCATGCCCTCGTGACTGACCTGCATCGCTGCCTCAGCGCACCGGCCTAACAATATGGTTTACCTTGGGGGTGCTCATGCACCCACACAGGCCCACTGTCACCTGCAAGTGCGCCCCTGATCACTGCTGTTTGCCATTGCCGGAGGACTTGGACTGGAGCACTGTTCACAAACCATGACTTAGCCCTACCCCACCTGCAGGGCACTGCTCCTCTGCCTGCTGCTGTTGGCCATTGCCTGTGCACTGAGACAGAGCTCAGCCTCACCTGCAGGGCGCTGCCTCTCTGCCCGCTGCTGTTGGCCATCGCCTGGCGAGCCAGGGTGAGGGACTCCACAGCCGAGTCCCGACGCTCCCTCGTCCTCCGGGGACTCCTGTCCTGCTGCTGCTGGAGGGGCTGCTGGGCAGACAGCCTGCACAGTGGGGCTGCCCTGACTGGTGCATTGCTCAGCTGGAGACTGAATGCTCATTCAGCTCTCAGGGGCTCTTTGCTGCTGCTGGGCACAGAACCTGCATAGCGCGGCTGCCTTCCTCAGTCTAAGAACCAAAGACAACTGGACAGCAATTGCTCATGAGTAGCATGAGGCCTCTTTTATAGCTGAAGTAGCTACTGTGTGGACGGCCTGCGCAGCAACACTGCCCTGTTCAGTTCACTGACCAGGGCCAATAGGAGGAAGTGCCCAATAGATAGGTTGGACCTGTTTGCTGCTGCGGGGTCGGCTGCTGGGCAGACAAGCTGAACAGTGAGTGCCACTGCTCAAGGCAGATTGAATGATTTCGTTGGTGAGCTGGAGGGGCTTCTGTCGTGCTGCTGTTGCTGCTGATGCTGCTGCTGCTGCTGCCGGTGTCTTAGATGGCCTACGCATTCAGAGTGCACCAAGAGCTCCTGCCAGGGCAGTCGCCAGCTACACAGGGTCCAAAGCGACAACTACCCTGAAAGAAGGCGCATTGCTGGGTGCTACAGCATGCAACTCCACCGCTCAGCAACCCTCCACAAGGGTTGGAGGGTGCAGCATGCACATCTGATCCAGCGGCATACGTCACTCACGATGCCCTTTCAGAGGTAGGGACCCAGGGAGGTGGGTACAGGTCGCTGGCTGAGGCCGCATGGTGGTGATGACCTGGCCCGGAGGCTTGACTGAGATTGGAGGCTGGCAGGGGACCTGCAGGCAGCAGAGGTGTTGGGCAGACACGTCTGTCATCTTTTGACATGACAGCAACCATGAATGGGTTGGCGATGCTTTGGGCTTGAGTTTCCATAGAGATGGCAGGCCGGCAGGTGGTCAACAGGCAGCAGCTGTGGTGAGCATGCATTCAAAGACAGACAGCAGACAGGGATCCAGTGTGCCCGATACACGCAGCACACATCACGTATGTGCATGTTGTGCACAGGCTCACTCACAGTCATTTGCCAGCCAGGCAAGCAGCCCTGTGACTTTGCAACAATGCCTGGGCAGAACTAACAGCAAATGGCAGACTGGCCTGCCCTTGCATGCGAGCACAGTGCTGCCCAGAATAGAAGTGTACAACCTTTTGTCTTAAGATTCAGGGCAGGCTTTCTCCTTGAACAAGCATGTCCTTCTCGATGCAGCAGCGGATTGATGCTGCAGCACTCCTCATGTGCAGCAGCAGGGGCCAGGACACAGCGTGAGCACAGTGTCCTCAGGCATCATAAAGCTGGGTTTATTGACCTGAAAATTCTGCCACCTCCCCTCGAGAGCGCCTCATCGCAGTGGGGCTGCCTTGCTGCCCAAAGCCAGCCTGCAGGCAAATGATGCAGTACTGAGCCACAACTGATTGAAGACAATTCTTCAGGGTACGGCCCCAGCAGCAGACCAGGATGCTGGATCAACACTGCCGCGCTGCCCAAAGGCAGCCTGGAGGCGCAAATACGAGAACCCAATGAAGCCTTGATGGCGCAAAGTCATATGTTCTTGCAGCAGCAGAATAGCATGCTGGCATCAAGGCTGCCCTGCTGGATCAGGTCAGCCTCCATTCAGCCACCAGATGAGGAGTCGCACCCCGCCTGCTGAGGACCCTTGGCAGCAGCCAGGGCATGCTTGTCTTGATATGACCTGTGCACTGTCACAGTGCTGGCACTCATGCTGCCATGCTGCTTGTGTCAAGCTGCAGGGGCATGGCAAGAATTTAATGACTATGGTTGGTCAAGCTGGCAGTGGAATCAAGCTGTGAGCAGAATTGTTGCCGAGAGGAACAGTGCCTGCGGCTTGGCCAACCAGTGTTTGTATTAACTCTTCCAGGGTTTGCCAGCGTGCATGCAATTGCTGATGTGAGATGTGCAGATTGCATGTGCAAGATGTAGCTGGCCACCACTGCATGCTGTGTGCAGAGTGCTGGCGGGGTGTCCCAGCTGTCTGGTAGACAGTTGGCAGACAACGTGTGCACCTCTCATCACATTGGCATACTGCTTGTGCAGGGCCCCGCATCTGGCATCACCTGCATGTCGTGTGCAGAGTCGTGCCGATCCACGGCTGATGCATCAGCAGGGTCCATGGCTCCATACCGCCGCTGATTTGCACTGTCATCACGTGCAAAGCCCTGCAGTGCAGCAGCAAAGACGTCGCTGCTATGCCACTGTGAAATCAAATCACTGCAGTGCCGAGCTCACAAATTCACTTTTTGTCATTCTGCAGTCTGCTGGCCACTTCCCAATTGAACTGCTATGCACTGCGCAAAGCCTGCAGCGCAGTGGCCAAGACGTTGCTGCTACTGGTCAAGTGCATTGCTTTCGCAAAAAATGCAAGACTTGCACACAGCTGCCAGTAAGCAGCTTTCCACTGTCAAGATGCTGCCGTCTTGCTTACGGCCAGAGCACACAGGGCCTAACCACATGCTATGTGGCTCTAGTGTACACCAGCCTGACCCTGCTGAGCAATACCTGCTGCGCGAGCCCACATGCTCAGGCATACCTGATGGACCCCTGTGCATGTGACCCTTGCTTTGTGCTGTCAGTGCACCCTCCCGCACTATATCAGCCACCATGATGCTCCTCTGGCCACAGCCCTGCGCATGTGCACCTGCCAAGTGTCTAGGTATGTAAATAAGGACGCTCACCCTTCCCTGCTGATCAAAGTTTGCAGCTGCAGCGCTGCTCTCCATGTGCCCCCTGTGTGCACTATCCTCCCTCTCTACTGCCAGCCTGCAGCAGTGCCAGGAGACATATCACAAGGCTGCAGACATCAACGCACCTGAGAGCACCGGACAGCACAATGTCCTGGTGCACCTGTAGGAGTCAGATGCGAGCCTCCCTCTGAGGGGCTGCATAGCAAGATGGCTGAGGCAGCTGGGGCCGACAAGGGGCCTGCGTGACGTGCAGGGCACATCTATGGGGCCCAATGCCAACTATCAAATCACAGAGGGGCAGCAAGGGGTCTGGCCCAGGGTTCATGCCTGATGTGGCATCTGAGTGCAAACAACTCAGATCTGATGTGTGGAGCCTCATTGAGACATACCTGAGAGGGGCTGCAGCACCAGCAACCCTGGTGACAGAGTGGCGCTCCAAAGGGTCTGCTCCAGGGTCACCATAGTCTGACAGGGAGCTGGCATCAGACTCAGCCGCACTGTCGTTGCCTACAAGCCGTCAGGGCAGCGCAGTCAGCAGCTTGTCACAAGCCGTTAGGGGGCCGGTTTCGGCTGCAGCGTTGATGCTCAAGGCAGCCACCTCAAGGGCCCTGCTGCCCTGTATCTGCTAACACAAACCCCATGGTGCCTGGCAAACCTGCCATGCTGCCTGCACCACTTGCTGCTTGGCCAGCAGTCTAATTCCTCACTGCAAGATTGTGTTTGCCTGTGCATGTGTGGCCACATCCGCTGCTGCACGGAGCTGCCCAGTAAAACCTTATCCTATGTCCTGTTGAACAGTCCAGGTTTCCATGCCCAAGGGACTTGAGGTGTGCCCGGGGCATCAGCTTCTCAGCGCTGCAGCCTCATCCCTGCACCCCGTCGCGCGGTTCGTGCCTACTACCCTTGTGCACCCCCTGGCCATGCCGGTGGCCTGAGATTGTCAGTGCTGTCCGTGAAATGCTGCCCCAGTCCGCACACCGCAGGGCCATACATGCCTGGAGTCATCAGCACTGCAGGCACATTGGTCTGCATGCCTTCATGCAGCCCCTGGCTGTGCCAGAGGCCTCTGTGATGGGGCCACCCCACACTCACCTCCTCGTATCCTGTGGCCTGCTGCGCTGTCCAGGTCTGCAGCGTCTGGTCGCGTTAGCGGCCTGAGATCATCAGCGCTGTCTAGGAGCCTGCTGCTGGCGCGCCGCTCCAGGCCACCCTCACCGATTGTGTCACCTGCCATGCCGTGCGATGCTGGTATCAAGTCAGCTCGATCAGCTGCCTCCTGATCTGCACAGGTAGGTCAGCACATCAGCAGGTCTGCTTGGCTGCCTGCTGATTTGCGCAGCGCAGCACCCCCGGGTTTTTGGGTGCAGGGGTATCGTTCATGAGGCCCCTCACCTGCACAGCCTAGCTATTTCACAGCAGAATTTCTAGTTCATTCAGAGAATGCACACACGTATCAACAGCAAGTGTTATGCAGGTATGCATTGCCAGCCTGCTCAGGGGCTGAACACAGTTCATGGCGTTGAGCTGCTTTCTGGTCTGCACAGCCCAGCAGCATGTCAGCAGGGCTGCTTCTGTGCACTCCTGCAACTGGAAATTACCTTCCTCTCTGACTTGGACATGGAAGGTCAGACATCGCGCAGTACAAGCTTACACAATATACAGGGCCACGGGACTGCTACCTATGCTCTTGCCCTGTTGTCAGCCAGATGTGAGGCTAGGCTTGTGAGGAGCTGAGCACACTTGTTGTCATGCAGTCAGCACGCCACAAGCCAGCGTTTCAATGGCAATGCCATGCAGAACTGGTGAGTTGGCGCTGCACAAACTTTCTGTGCTCTTTCACACCAAGATTTTCTTGGTGGGACGCACCTTGCTGCTGCTGCTGCTGCTCCCCAACAGCCATTGCCATTTGCCACAGGCTGCTGTACTGTGGCGTCCCCCAGACCACTGGACTTGCGCCAGTTGCAGCAGGCTGCTGCTGCTGCCGCTCGGCAGACCCCTGCTGCCGCTCGGCAGACCCCTGCTGCGACTCTGCGCGTGCAGCTGCCCTAGCCAATGCCCGTTGCCGAAGCTCCTGAACAGAAGGGAAGACGGCAATTGCTGAGGTGCAACAGCAGCAACAGTGGGGCTCTTGTGCAATGCGAAGTGAGCTGGCACACAGTCTAAGGTCAGCATGTCTCAGCAAGCCGTGGTACTTACTTGTATGTGGCGCGCACCTCAATTGCAGATCAAATCCACCATCTTCAGACCAGGCCTGCCTGGGTTGGCGACGCTGGCAATGCATGTCGGCAGCTAGCAGCAGCCAATCAACATGCTCGTGACAGGGACAGAGGGGTGTGTTTGGCTGAACTTTCATGAACGAACCACTCTGGCAATTTTCTTCTCAGCCAGAAAGTCTCAGGCTGCCACAGGAACAGTCCCACTCACCTGCTGGAAAGCGCTCTCCCTGGTGGCCGCCTCCTGCTGCCCAGCAGGCCTCTGCTGGGCCTCCAGGCCGGGCTGAGCAGCTGGGTCCACTCCAGCTGAGGCGATGGCAGCCTGTTGGCACTCTTCTGGTGCGGTGGCAGCAGTAGGCTGCTGGAGCTCCACTGGTGAGGCCCCGGCAGCCTGCTGAGCACCCACCGGCTGCCGCACCGCAGCTGTGAGCGCAGCACCTCCATTGGCGCCCCTTGACTGCTCCTGAGCCTCTGCCAGCTGGACATCACCTCCAGGGTGGTCACCGGACCCTGGCTGATGCTGTGCCTGACGCTGGACTGCGGGGTGCAGGGCCTTGCTGCTGGCAGTGGCTGCCATGTTCACTGCTGCGGTGGCTGTTGCCACCATGCTGGCAGGCGGAGACGGCCTCCCACTTGGCTCTCCCAACTGCTCAATATCAGGTCCTGCCTGGGGCCCATTACGGACAGCATCTGCCTCCATCCCCGCCTGCCGGGATGGGGCAGATGCTAGCTGGCCTGGTGTCTCCTGATCTGCCCCGGAGGGCGCTGCAGCCTGGTCAGCAGCTGGCAGAACAGGCGGCAGAGGCGTGGCCTTCCTGCGGGCGGGCGCCTGCTGCCTGAGAGCCGTGATCTCATCATCACTCTCACTCTCCCCTGCAGACAGCGTGATTCATTGTCTAGAAGGTGCGGCCTGAAGCTGTACTCACTTCTGACAGCCACAGAAAAATGCTGAAGCATGTTAGACTGATTGTTGTATGCACACCAAAATGGCCACCGCCCTGAAGCTCACACATTACAGACAAGATAGTAGGTATTCCGCTATACCGCAAAAGTGCAGGTTACTTTGCCCAACTTGCCTGGGGGAAGCGCCCTGAAGCGCATGGGGTCAAATGGCGGCGGAGGATTCTCTGCTGCTGCTGCTCGTGCAATTGCAACCATGTCGTTGAAGGCCTGCCTATGCCTCTCACGCTCAGCTTCTTCCTCGGCAAAGATGGCTACTCGTTCCGCCTGCTCAGCCTGCAGGGCAGGCAGCCAGAGACACTGCCTCAGTGTGCTTGCTTGCTTGCTCTGCAGCACAGGCAATTGTCACTGGAGGTCTGCCTGCTGGCCCCATGCTTAGCAGCCTCCTGTGCAACGTGCCTGCTGCGCGTGCTCAGCCTGTCAGATAGATTGCAGTGCAGGCAATCAGTGCAGGCTCAGTCCATGAAGGTCCTGCAGCGCCTTGCTACAGGCAATGACTGCTTTGAGGGCTCCAGCAATGCAAGACCGACTGCCTGCTGAGCCTGCAGCCAGCAGAAGCAACTCATAGACTTACTGAAGGTCCCAGCAGTGTAAGATGCGTGAATGCTCTGCTCATTCTTCCCAATAGGCTGCAGGCGGGCATTGGCTGACAGCAGGAGCCCTGCTGCATTGCTGGCCTGCTGCATGCCATAGCAAGCAACTGGCAACTTGAGTCGTCAACGGTGTTGCTGTGCAGTCACCTGCTGCCCACCCTCCATAAACGCAGGCCAGCAATGCAGCAGGGCACCTTGAGTCGTCAACGGTGTTGCTGTGCAGTCACCTGCTGCCCACCCTCCATAAACGCTGCAGCCAGTCTGCGCTCCCGTTGGTCCACTGGCATCTCATCCAGGTGATTCAGAGAGGGCAGGCGAGTCACCAGGCGCTTACGGTAGGCCCTGCTGGCAATCAGAGCTTGCTTTCTGTCAGTAGACCAATGATGATAGATACAGGCCACCAAAAGTCAGCATGCCGCATGCATATCTCTGCATGGCAGCAACTGGGGACGAATGGCGCAGATGGCTGTTCAGTCCTTGAGACACGGAATGCAGCGCCACAGCCACAGAGCAAAGGATCTGACAGAGCAATCATTCACCAGCGGGTTGCCATTCAGCTTCAGCGAAGCATGCTGGCTCAATTGGAGGCACCTCACAGCCATACACATACCCACAGCTGGCAGCCGACACCACTGCCACCGCGCATGTTGGCTTCTACCCACAGCATGCTGAAGACTGCTAACACCGGTCAGGGTTGCAAGCTGCAAGACATGGCCTTGGCACGCACCTCGGCGAGTCCAGGCAAAAGCTGCTGTGCCGACCAGAAGCAGCCTGTCAGCTGGACCAAAGGAGTCAGAACCCCACCCCGTCCTGTATCCCCCACTCACCACATGCTTGACCCCAGTGACTTGCTTGTCACCTTCAGGACACTAATTGCAACCTGTCATAGCCCAACAGTAGGCAGACAATACCACTACCACAGCACCTCATTGCCTGAACCTACCGCATGCTGGAGACTACTGGGTTGCCAGTCAGCTTCAGCAGTGCAAGCTGCAAACTGAACAGTGGCTCCAGCGCCTCTTCCTCTTCCAAGGCATTTGAGCCGAGGTCTAGAGAGATGAGGCTGGGGCAGTGCTGCAGCTCCATCAAGTCGCCTGACGTCCGCAGCTTGTTGCCTGCAGCCGGCTGCTGGTGCTGATTGTGAAGTTGAATCTGAGCAACAATTGAAAGAATGGGTCAGCCAATGACAGCCCCTATTTGCTTCAGCCCTGACTGCTGCGGAGCAAATGCAGGCATTGAAACATCCACCAGGCACAGCAGCACCCCACAGCTAATGCAGACAACACTCAGCACTAGATCTGACATGCTGGGAGGCCACGGCTAGCATCACCCTCATGCAGCCAGTTGCAAGCAGCAGCCCTGTCTCTGCTGGCAAACATGCACTCCTCACCTGCCAGGGTCACAACAGGTGCCTGAGCTGTGGCAGTATATTCATCATGTTCTGAGACAGCCTGGGCCAGCACCAGCACCTTGACCTGCCATGATGGGAGTCTTTGCTGCAGAGTTCCGGAATTCTGCTGAGAGCACTCGTCTACCTATTCCTGCCAGGCGCAGTGACTCTCACCTGCCAGGGCAAGAGTTTTCAGTTGCGGCAGGTGACGTAGCCCTGACAGCGTCTCTATCCTGTTCTCAGATAGGTCCAGGGTTTCCAGCTGGAGCAGGGACTCCAGCCCTTCAACCTCTGAAATCATATTTTTCCCCAGGTAGAGGCAGCGCAGATTGATCAGGAGGTTCAGCCCCTCAATCCTGTCCAGTGCATTGCACTCCAGGTACAGCGTCTTGAGGCCGGTGTATGCCTGCAGGAGAGTGCCCAGCCAGTGATCTGCAGGGTGATCAAAAGGGCATTGGCAGATATGCAGATGACTGGCAATCAAGCATGTGCACCAAGGGCAGCGGCCCAGCATCGGATAGCATTGACAGGGTACACAGCCCATATATGGGCACCTACATCCAAATTTTCCAATTTAGTGATGCCCTTGTGCTGAAGGTGGAGCACATCATTCAGTTCTGGAACGCTGGAGTACCTGCAAAGCAGAGGACTCTGACGATTGGGCACCCACCGATCCCAGTCTCGCGGGCCACATCATAGCATGACACTTACAGGTTCAATTCTTTGCATAGCTGTTTCAAGCTGGCGGGTGTGAGCTCCATGATCGCACCCCCTCCTGGACTGCTTTAGAATCACATGTCGACTTCATCTTCTTATGTTGTGAAGCAGGCCAGAAGATGGAGCTGTCTTCACCTGTTCTGCAGTCGTGGACAGATCAGCTCCCTCCA
This sequence comes from Asterochloris sp. CNOR1, assembly GCA_963969365.1. Lineage (NCBI taxonomy): Eukaryota > Viridiplantae > Chlorophyta > Trebouxiophyceae > Trebouxiales > Trebouxiaceae > Asterochloris > Asterochloris sp. CNOR1. The sequence goes on from OZ017762.1 coordinate 1,514,969, forward strand.
AGTCCGTCAGATCCCTTGAGTTGCTGCATCACTCTGGTGTCACCTTGAGCTCAGTAAGGTAACTGCAGGCATCAAGAGACAGCACAAATGCGCTAAGAGGCCACGGATGCGCGTGAACCCCAGCAAGAATGCGGTGCGGCGCAGGATGGACTTTGCCATAGCTCCGAAGCCTGTTGCGGCCAGGGAGTCTGCAGGATCAACACCATCATCCTTGCCAGGTGAGGAGCTAGCCTGCTGCTGCCTACTGCACGATGGACAGCGCAGCATGGCCAGCCTAGGCCTAGGCAGCGGGAGGCAGGCTGCGATGGAGTGTAGGAGGGTGCAGCAATGCTGATTGCAGCAGACCAGCCTTGAAATCACCTGCAGATGAGAACAGCAGCAGGAGGGACAGCAACATGCAGCAGCAGCAGTGCTCGCAGCATGCCACAAACAAGTATGAGCAGCCTGGGCTTAGCAGCAGGCATATCCTCTCACCCTGCGCTGGTGGCACCCAGGTCAGGGTGTCTCCATCTATTGTCTGCTGCAGAAGCAAGGCTGGAGCAGTATGGCACCAACACCACAGACAGGAGCAGCTCAAGCAGCAGCCCAAGGAAGCGCCGGCGCCTGAGCAAGAATGCTCCCGGCTACTCACCAGAAGCAGGCAGCAAGGGGTGCTCCTCAGCATCAGGCAGCAAGCAAGCAAGCAGCAAGCCAGAGGCCAGCAGGAAGCAACCTGACATGCGTTTGGAGGAGTAGCTAGAGCTTGTGCAGTTTGTGGCCCAAAAGAGATGACACTTGAACGCTTGACATGCTTGTAAACAATCTACACGTGCTTATTACAGCCAACGAGGTCAAAGCTTGTGAGTTCCTTGCAATTGAGTTGGAATTGAATGCACATGCAGCAAGTGTCTGACTTCTGAATGGGTCATGTGACAGAGAATGGGCTGCAGCAAAGTAGATTCTCTACAAATGATCCTGTGTGCAAGATAATACTATGACAAGCCAGAGGCCAGGTCAGCCAAAGAGGAAGCGCAAGTCGTCTTCTGTCAACTTGCCCAATGCCTCAGCGTCCTTGCCAACTGTGCCCTCAAAGATAAGCTGCTTCTTCTCCTGAAGGCACAGTGAGAGGTTCTCTCAGCCAAAGTCTGCGGCACAGCAGCACAGCTGCTGGCTACAGAGTGACAGTACACAGTCAGGCCTCCCAGTCCACAGCAATGTCCAGCGCCATGGAAACCGCATATACTGGCCACTGGCATACCTGGAGCTTCAGAATGCGCTCCTCAATGCTGCCGCCAATGATGAAGCGGGTCACATGAATAGGTTTATGCTGGCCCAGCCGGTGAATCCTGTCAGCCGCCTGGTTCTCCACTGCAGCAGGTGGTGGGAGCATATCAGCTTTTAGGAGTCACAGCTAGTGCTTGGTACTGTGAGCGGCTGACAGAGACAGGCTTTTGCCTTTGGCCATGTGCATGCTGTCAGCTGCCCTCTTTACTCAAGCAGATGACAAGTGCTTTGACATGGTGAGACTTATGAGACCTTTTCTCGGTCAGCCAGCTCTCTCGATCACAGGCTTTGGTCAGCTTCTGACCTTCGGGTTCCAGCTCTGCCCGCAGCAGAACAATTGGTATGCACTCATGCAGCCTTGGCAGGTGTAAGCTCAACCGCTGGGTCCACGAGGGGCTCATCATGATGTCGTGGCTGGCAGCAGATGTCAGGTGCCATATGCTAAGCTATGCACTGTGATAGGTCAGGCAGCTGGCAGCAGTGAGGCTGCTGGGGTTCCACCAAGGACTCATAGACAACACAGCAGGCACCAGAGCTGGCCATGATGGCATCAGAGCCCAGCTCCACTAGGATCAAACATGCCTGTATGCTGAGGATTGCCCTCAGGCTGCAACCTCACCTGCTGGGGTTCATCAGGGACTCATCTGCATGACTGTGGCTGGCAACAGGGCCCACTTGTTCCAGGGTCCATGGCTTGCAACTATTGGACCACTACAAGGTGTCCAGGAGGCATGCCGCAGTGGGACCTATCGGCTCACCTGCTGGGTTCCACCAGGGGCTCATCAGAAAGACGTGGCTGGCAGCTGTCAGGTTGAGGGCTACCCCACCAGCCTTGAGGCTCATCAGAAAGACAGTGACGTCTGGGTCATGAGTGAAGGCGTCTATCATCGTGTCCCGCTGCTGAATGCTCATGCTGCCTGTCAGGCGCACTGACCTGATGCCCACCTGCAAGTACATGTATCCTGCTGAGTGCAGTGAGAGAAACAGACATGACATCCTGCATGGCGTGCAGAACAGTGTTGTCAAATTTGTGCATCACTGCCGGAGACACCAAAAGCCCACCAGCGAGTGCACATATCCTGCTAAGCAGAGCAGGGGAAGGCTACACATGGCGAGGCCCCGCATGGCTACCAGGATGGCTGTCGCCAGGTCATGTCCCAATGCTGTATTCTCATGCTGCCTGTCACGTGCACAGACCTGGTGCTACCCCACGTACACACCACCAACTTATGAACAGGCCCAGGACAGAGCAGAGCAACCCACAGGCCTGTGTCTGGGTGGCCAGTCAGGACTGAACCTGCTCCTTGCAAGGCGTTCAGTCGCAAAAGTCCCACTACTCCCAAGCGATCCCTCTTTGAACAGCAACCTGCTCGATTTGTAGGTGATCAGGTCCAGCATGGCTCTTTCAGCTTCCTCTCAAGAGCTCGCCTGCTCAAATCTGTTGGTGATCAGGTCCAGCACGGCTCTTACAGGATCCTCTAAAGAACCCACCTGCTCGAATCTGTAGGTGATCAGGTCCAGCATGGATGTGAACTGGCTGAACACGATGGCCTTGGCGCTGGGGTCCCTCTGGCGCATGGCCCAGATCTCCTCGCGGAGAGCCTCAATCTTGGTGCTGCTCTGGAATTGGTGAGCTCCAATGCGGGACAGAATGGAGGTCTTGCGAGTACTGGCCTTGGCCGCAGGAGACTGCAAAGAGGGACTTTATGGTTTGATTCTGGGAGGGGCTGAGGAAGGCGATCAAGTTGACCGGGAGCAGCACGGCTTGCAGCACAGCACTGGCAGCGACACCAGGTGTGACCGACATGCTTCCAGAGAGGGCATGCAGGGCTGCAGCGACCTGGATCTACACTCCGACCGTGTCCAACAGCAGCCCACGCGATGAGTGGCGACACGCCTGGGCGTCACAGCTGAAGCAAGAGCTCACCGGTGCAGCGCCACTCATGTCCACAGTCAGTGCTTTCGGGCAGGAAGGGCAGTTGACTTTGCCAGCAGCTGCGTCCATGTACTCCTGCATGCACACCCTGCAGGCGGAGGCCAGGCAGCAGTAAGATAATAAAGGCGGACAAGCCAGTTCTGGACAACAGGGAGTCTGATGTCCAAGAATGCCAATTGGTGTCATGCCAGGCAGGCTGGGTAGCAGGGGGCTGCCCTGCTCTGCAGCATGACCTTTGATGTATGTGATTCACTTGGGTCTGGCTTGGGGACCTGAGGCTCATCCATGGTGGCAGGCAGGACCTGCTTGCTAACACATATCTGACGCCTCCTAACCCCTGTCCCTCACCTGCAGAAGGTGTGCTGACACCCAGTGGTCACAGCATCCTCGACAGGGTCCTTGCACACGCCGCACAGCCCTGTCTCTGAAGCCGGCTTGACCACTGCAGCTGCAGCCTCTGCCCCAGCACCTGTCCCTGTCGCGGAGTGCACCACAGATAAGGGTGGTCGACTGCCTGCAGAGCCAGAATTGCTGGTGAATGTGAGCCCAGCCTGTCTGAGCCATTCAGAGCTTACTCGGAGTCTTGAGGCAAAGCGGCAGGCCTAAGTTGCAACTGGGATCCATGAATGCAGTGCAGCATGGCTTTGAAGGCTGTCAGCTCTTCTTGAGGTGTAAAAGATGCAGAACTGTGCAATAGAAGTACCAGCCTATGCATTGGGACCTGGCTTTCATGCTCGCCCCAAGCGTTGCTGTTGCAGCAGACTCTCTGGCAGCAAACCATGTATGGATGTAGCAGGATCTCAGAATAGCAACACAGCCCACCTGGCGCAGCCTGATGAGCAGGTCAAATATGTGGGCATAATTGTTGAGCAAAGTGCCTGCAGCACAGAGTGCACTGTGTAAGGCGTGCAGCTGCAGCAGTAAGGATGTCAGCACCATGAGCTTTCTGTGTGGCTACAGCACACATAGGCTGCAGTCAATGGCTGGGGCAGACTCTGGTGGAGTCAGAGCAGCTACCATTGCTCAAAGGCATATGCAAGGCATGCCAGCTGCATGGGTGATGAGCTGAAGCTGAAGCTTCAGGGTGCAACGGCACAGGGAAGGCCAGGTGCGTCTGACAAGCCAGAACAACTGTCGCCAGCAGTTGTCACTGCAGTTGCAGCACAGGCAGGGGCTTGCCGCTATGCATGTAGCCAGCAAACTGCGCCTGCATGTGCAGGTGCAAACACGCCTCTGCTCACCAGACAAGCTGCCACCAGCAAGCGTTGCTGCAACCACAGCCCTCACCAAGACCCTTACAGCCAGCCCTGCTGCAGCTAGCAGATTTTATGGCCTGGTCCAGGCTCACCACTCTGCACATAGCCATCAAACTGCGCCTGCGGTCTGGGTGTACAGAGCCTCATAGAAGTCCGCCTCCCGCTCATCAAATTTGTCACGCCGCACAGTCACCGTCCTGCAGGACACCAGCAGCTCAGCTATCAGCAGAGAGGTAGTGCTGACTAGCTTAGCTCAGGCTTGCAGCACAATCCCGCCTAGATCGGGCAGAGATGGCTGAGAAGCATGTCAGCTGCTGCAGATTCATGAACATCCATGTAACAATAAGACCAGCTGGTGCGTTGCATGTGTGCAGCATTTGGCAATGAAGCACCTTGGAATCAAAGTGTCACAGGGCCTGCTGCCCTTGTCCAAGCCCCTAAGCTTGGGAGCAGCACCAGTCCTTGATCCCAAGCACATGAGCAACATGCGGACACTTGCCAGCCAGCAGCGCCTTCAGGAAGCCTCTGCCAACAAAAGCCAAAACCCTCTCCAGAGACCCTCGCACCTGGGCGGCAGTGCCAGCACGTCGGCACATTGCACCTTGGTGCGCCGCAGCAGGATCTTATCCAGTATCTCATTCTTCAGGATCCTCATGGCAGCCCGCCCCTTGCCGACGTAACCATGCTTCTTGATGGGGTTGGCCACATACCGGTTCCACCAGCAGAAGTGCGCCAGCGCGGAGTGCCTGCAGGCAGGGAGGCTGCCCTGTGAGCAAGGGAGGTGGTTGCAGCAGGGCTCCAACAGCTATCATGTTAGAAAGCAGACTCGTCACAAGAAGCAGCCGCAGCCCCTGCACAGAAGGCCTCAAAGCAGACAACACGCTTATTGACAAGCACGCAGCTTTCCATGAAGGAGGAAGTGCAGCAGGAGTAGTCACCTCTGCATTGCAGCTGCAGGCCTTGCACAGCCCGCACAAGACACGCAGCAGTCCACCAGCACTGGGGGTGTCAGCAGCATTGGTCAAATGACAGACAACTGGCTATGGCACAAAGGGATTTGATGTCAGGGCAGACAACTACACAGGGGCAGGGCCGCCTCATTTAATCGCAGTGATGAACAGAACAGGTGCATGTTTTTGGCTTCTTCGCCAACTGCAGAGTGCCTCTCTGGGGAGGACAGATGTGGCAAAGACTCACTCGCATTGGCTGCACTTGCGGTGGTTGGTCCTGAAGAGGTAGTCCAAGCTGTGGCAGTCGCACTTGTCTGCCTTTGGGTTGTCCCGCTTGTTGCAGAAGTAGTAGGCATATGGGTACATGCGCAGAAAGCGAATGAGACTGTACAGCTCCCCCACGCGGTTCTGCAGCAGCATGAAGGTTGTGAGATCTTTGTGATGCTGCAAGAATGGCAGGCGCACTGGTGGTGGGCAGAAAGCAGATGAGGCTGTACAGCTCTCTCAACCATTCTGCAGCAGCAAGGTCAATGTGTTCGCATCAGGATGCTGCAAAACTTGCATGCATATCAGAGCTGCACTGAGTGTCCGCATGCGCTGCGCTGGCTGCCCACTTCAGGTGGTTCCCATTATGTGTTATGACAGGCCACTGCCCTGCCACAGGCAATGCACTTAGTTGACCTGCGTCCACAGTGAAGAGCGCCGCACTATCAGCTCCCACTCGCAGGGCTAGTGATATTCACTTGTGATGACTGTCTAGCCAGTGAGCTGAGGCCTGTCTCCAAACCACGCAGTGCACAGCCTGCAGAATGCTGCTGAGTGTCGCAGCGTGACGTGTCCCTGCACCCCACGCGTGCTGGCCGGTGCCAGCGAGCCTAATGACTGCCAGGGCTGGCAGTGTGAGAGTGCGACTGCATGACTAACCTGCAGGGGCGTCCCACTCAGCGCCCACTTATACTGGCTGTCCAGCGCAAACACTGCCTTGGCCGTGTTGCAGCGGCGGTCCTTGATGCTGTGAGCCTCGTCCAGCACGATGCGGCGCCAGGGGACCTGCGAGTCGCGCAAGACTGATGATGACTGCACTGCAGCTTTCATGGGTGCCGTGCTTCTAGCCGAAAGGGGTCTGCCAGAGGATCAAGGATAGCAACGCCGCTGAAAGGCAGAAGCTCAACAGTTGTCAGCACTGAAGCATCAGGGGACCTGCGGTCATGGGCCCAAGTGTTGAAAAATCTCCTGCTCCATACATTTGTGCAGGGCAGCGCTGAGGGGCGACTTTTGAGTCACTGTATCGCTGTGTCTCGGCATGACGCAGTGCCAGATAGCACCCTGCACTGAGTAGTATTCCCACGTCTGCTGCCCCGCAGCAGCGTTCCACAGCAAAAGCTGTGTATAATGGAGCATCCGCAGGAGAGCTCTCGCAGCAAAGCACAGTCGACAGCAGCACTCTACAGCACACCCCACAACGTGACAGTGCAAGTGCAGCAGCGACCACACCACAACACAGCAGTGCAAGTGCAGCAGCGCTCCCTCACATGCTGTCTGCCTTAAACACTGCATTGAGCAGGAAGTCCCAGACAGCTGCATGTGCGCCGTCATGCTTCTGGGACAGTGCTCTATGAGACAGCCCACACCTGAGACTCCATGCTTCAGCATGAAGTGCCAGCTGCATTAGCACTGTTCCACACAATGACAGCAGCGGCCTAGACCTCGTGGAAGCACCTAACGGCCTACATTTTGGTCCACCACCAAACAACCACAGCACTGCCCTGCATTTGATACAAGCATTTGCCAGCCTGCAAATTGTTACAACTGCTACATGACCACAGCCCCTTTTAAAATATCAATGCCACACCTTGTGCAGCATTGAAAACGGAATGTCAGCTGCGCCCTTCCCCTTCCCCTCAAAGCGCCGGTTGGCAGCCGCCACCATTTTGGCTGCTGCCAGGGAGGCTGCATCCTGCTCCCCATCATCATCAAGTGCATTGCTCTGCTTCAGGGCCCTCTTCCAGGCCTTCCAGCCCTCCTGCACCAGCAACATGTGAGCACTTTGACGGCAGCCCTGACTGTGTTCCTCTGCATGACTGCCCTGTGCTGCAACGGGCAGCCCTGCCACAGAAGAATATAGCTTCAGCGCCATCAGCATCAGAAGGATACTGCTTGACTGCCCAACCCACGCCTTTCAGCTATCCTGCAAGTTGTGTGCAAAGCATGATCATGGCAGGCCATTGGCAAAGCATTGCTCTGTTAAACTGCCCATCCTCATGCATTCCAGCCATCCTGCAGAAAGGCAGTATGGAGCATGAGCACAGCAAGCATCAGGGGCGAACAGTGTTCTACCATGCGTTGTCATCATCCTGCAGACCGCAAAGATCGTCAGCACAGGAAGCAGAAAATGCTGGGCTGCCGCCGGCAATGCAGCACCCAGCCATGCATTGCTGAGGACACTCAAGTGCCTCCCCAGCCATCCTGCAACCAGCATGGAGCTTCAGCTCAACAAGCCCTGAGCATGTTGCACTCCTTTATTTCCCTCAACCTGCTGTCTTGGACACGGACAGAGCCCCAACAGGTCTCCCATGTATTCTCTAGCTTGACTGCCCTCTTGCAGGCCGTTGTCAATGTCCAGCTGCAGCCCCCAGGAAGGTTCAGGTCAGGACCAGGCGGGGTCTACGGGCAACAACGGCTCGCCTAATGCTTCTGGCTGCCCTGTACATCTCAGGAAACAAGAAGCTGACCCACAGTACTTGGACAAAAAGAACCCTCACCCCATGCCCCACCTGGCGCTTCTTGCGGCTGCCCTTGGCGTCCCAGTTAGCCTTGGCACCTTTGCCCTTCACAGGCTCAGCTTCCTCCTCCTCCTCCTCTGATTCATCTTCTGATGGCTCATCTGAACCTGTCACCTCCCCCTCTTCAGACTCTGCCTCAGCAGCCTCCCACTCGCTGTCGCTGTCTGCAGCCACTGCTGCCTGCAAGCCGTGTAAGCGCGTGTCAGCTTTACAGCATGGGGCACACTTGCAGCAGTTCCTGCATCTGCGACTGACAAGCAGCTGTAGCACTGGACCACGCACGCCACAAAAATTAAAGGCATTTTGCTGGACAGCAAGCTGCAAACCATCATGCATACTGTACCCATGCGCATCTGCTCTACACAACTGCCCAACCCTGTCACCAGAGTGGCGCAGTGCCTTTGCCTAGAGAGGAGCTTGCTTGCATGTAGCCCAGCTGCAAGCGCACCACCTTCTTGGCACCACTGCTACTGTCATGCTGTCTTTCCCCTGGCCCTGAAATGCCTTCACAGCCCTTCACCTTCTTTGAGCCCTTGCCCTTGAGTGCAGCCTTGCCCACCGCCCTCCCCTTGGCAACAGCCTTGCCCTTGCCCAGCTTTGCCTTCTTGGGGGCAGGGTCCCCATCCTCCTCCTCATCCTCATCTGCAGCATTGACAAGAAGCTCTTTGCTCTCAGGCTTCACCTATCCTTGACTGGAGTCCACCGCCCTGCTCCACCTCACAAAGGAAGCATCCGTCAGCAGCAAACTCATGGGAACAACTCTGCCTGCCACCGCTGGCCTCCACACTAAGCAAGGACATGGACGCCTCACCGATGCTTGTGGCACTGCAGATGACTGTTGAGATCTAGATGACTCACCACTGGCCTCCACCGTCTTGCCGCCCCCACTGGGACGTTTCTTCTGCTGCTTGGCCAGCGCATGACTCTTCTTGGCATGGGGTCCACAGAAAAACCTGCAGGCAGCAGCCTCACCATCAGTGTGACAGCGAATACATGCAGTGCCGGATCCACTCTCAAACAGATGTTGGGCAGCACCGCTGCTAGCCTTACCTGGCTTGTTGGCAGAGTGGACATCTCAATCTGCAGGGACTACGAGAGATGCTACAGGCCTGCCAGGGCAGGCAGCTGGGCAGACTCAGTGCCAGCTGCGGTGACAGTCCTCACCTCAGGTGCACCTTCAGGCGGTCAGGGAAGAACTTCTTCCTGCAGTACTCGCACTGCACCTTCTCCGGCGGGGCGTTCTTGCGGAACTCGTTCTCCACAATGCTGTACGTGGTCAGCACCACGTCTGCCTGCTTTAATGCCTCCATGTCAGTGGCACGCTTGTTACCATGGTAGGTGACAACCTGCACCCAAGAACCACTTTAAGGTGAGGCAGCATGCTACTGGGATTGCTTCAACAAAGGGTCTGTGCAAAGCCTCTCCAATGTGCTGCCGCCGGCATAAGCCTTCCCCAGAGCTATTTTGCAGGTGCGCTCCTTGCCACCTGCAGCTCTGTGCCACATGCAGCACCCCAGTGCCTTGATTGGACTGCACAACATCTGGTTGCTACATTTGTTGCCAGTCTGTGGCTCGCTGCTGGCTGTGAAGAGTGACCACCTGCATGCCAGGTTCCCATCAAGCTGAGAGAGTGCTTCAGTGCAGTGGGAGGGAGCTCCAAGTTGACTGCACGGAATGATTGAAAGCTGCAACACAGCAGGGCAGATGTTCATCCTCCAAGTTTGCGTGTCAAGCAGCTTCATCTCACGACCAGCAGGCACAGTGGAACACAGACCTGCCTGCCCCTATAGGCTCACAGGGATGAGGCTGTTGTGCTGCAGGCCCAGGCAAAGAGGTGTGACATGCACTGCAATGAGATGTGCTATCGATCGACGTAGCATGCCGCACAGCCCAGGGCTGCAGAACACGTCGAAGCAGGCCCACCTTAAGCGCGCCGGGCGCCGTGAAGCGCGCAATCTCCTGGCGCCACTGGATGACTGCCACCAGCGGGCAGACCACCAATGTGGCGCGACAGTAGACCCCATTTGGGCCCTGGGCTGGCACCGCCACAGCTGTGGTTTCCCTGCTGGAAGGCCCTGCTGCTGCCCCCAATGCTGATACGGGCAGAGAGTCCCCTGGCGCGCACCCTGCAGAATGTTGCAAATTCAGTCCGCAGCAGGCTGAGGGGGTGAGGCACGGTATCTCTGACGCGGCTGATGCTGCAGATCTGCATGGGCCTTGTGCTGTCAGCACGGAGGTGTTGGGAGAGGGACACGCAGGTATGTGGTGATGCTGCACTGATGCTTACCCTGGATGGTGGCTGCCAGGGCCTTTTGGGGTGCTGGAGGTGCCGGCGTCTGTGCAAACAACAGAAGACATGCGTGTATAGCTGTATGCATCATGTCATGGGAATCTGCAGCACTGCTGCCACCCAAGACTCACCAAGTATGCTGGCTGCTGGCCCAGCTGTGCTGCTGGAAGGTTTGCCGTCTGTGCAGCAGCTCTGTGGGCCTAGCTGCAGCTGACCGACAGCTTCTGAAAGAGGGACTGCTGCAGGTTCCCCTGCACCAGCGACACTGAGTGTGAAGCAGATTGCAGGTCTGCCAAGACCCCCTGGCTGCAGATTAATCACTACTTCTGGAGCAATGACTGCAGCAGGCTGCCCTGCACCGGCACCTGCTCTCACACACCAGAAACAGCAAGGGTTCAGCTTGCAGCTGCCTTCTGACAGGCTCACTTTGTGGAGCCCTGGAGGGCGCGCCAGGCAGTTTCAGCTTGAGCACATCATTTTTGCGCTGGCGCAGGGGCTGCACTCCCTCGGCAGGCGTCAGGCGCGGCAGCTTGGAGTTGTCGTCTGTCCTGTGGGTGGCGATCAGGGAGATGGCCTGCAGGGTCTTTCCCATGCCCATCCTGCGGCACAACACCATGACAGCAGATATGGGAGTGGCCTCTGGCAGTCACAAAGAATCTCATAGGTGGCACCAAAGCCCTCTATACATGACGCCCGTCCTGCAGCACAGACAGCTCAGACCACAAAGCACATGTGTGGAAGAGCATGCAAGAAGTCTGCTTCTCTGCTCCCTGTCCTGCAGACAGGCGCCTCACATGACACGTTTGCAAGAGCACAGTGCCGCTGGGTGGCTATCAGGGCGGTGGCTGCAGGGGGTTGTGCCCACCGCCCATCCTGCAGCATAGCACCTTATGACATTATAACCATCCACCAACTGTCCTGCATGCTCGCCCTGTTCCGCAGCAGTCACATGACCTCAAGCCTGCAAACCAAAGGAGGGTTCCAGAGCAGTTGCCCTTTTGCTGTGCACCACAGACAGGCCTTAGAGGCGGCCAGACGGTCTATTGGCGATACAGGGGCTTCACACGCAGCTCACAACCAATGCATTGGGACAGGCCACATTGATGCGCAGCACCACAGACCATGCAAATGTGCAAAGCACAGTGATACAGGCTGTCATGTGCTCGTCAGCATTGGTGGCTCCGCTTGACAGTCCTCCTGGTGCGCGTCACTGCTCTGGCACGACAGCAAGGTGTTGTGACTCACTCATCGGCGAGGATGCCCCCCTTGACAGTGCCCCTCTCCTGCTGCACTCCCCATGCCAGAAACTCCTTCTGGTACGGCAGCAGTGGCAGCAGAATCTCCGAGGGCGGCTCCATCTGCACAGCCACCTGCATGGGGGAAACAACAAAGCAGACCAGGCATTGAGAGCGAGCACAGGACAAAATAACCAATTAGTGGAAGCCTGCTGTAGGCAGTACAAGCAGGATGATGCATGGCAGGGGGATCAGCCGTCAGCACAACTGCCTGCTCAGGGGCACGCTTTTGCTCAAAGGCAGGCAGCAGAGCAGCAGGATGAGTGCAGGACCCCCATCGCCTCCAACCAGACGCACCTGCCTTGATTTCAAGCCAAAGATTCCAAGCCTCAAATTTGCATCCACTGCATTGAGTCCAGACCAGGCCAACTGGCATGCCACTTTGCTCAGTGCCACATTAAGAACCTCGTCTGGCACGCAGTAGCAGATCTAGCTGCCATTGTCTGGCACCCACCCTGTTATGCAACAGATGGTGCTACCTGTTGCCACTTCGCCGCAAACAATTAACCTGCTGCCCACCTTGCTGCGAACAAGTGACTCCAAGTCTGGCTCCTCTTCTTCAGACTCCATGTGGGCGGCCCAGACAGCCTCATCATCAGAGTCCTCTCCCCGAGCACGCTTATCCTTCTTGCCTGAGCCACCACCCCTCTGACGGGCAGCCCTCAGCTCATTCGCAGCCTCTGAGGCCTGCAGAGGCGCAACAGCTGTTGGTGCAGTGCTTCTACACTGCATGCAGTGCCTTCCTGGCTGAGCAGCTGCCCCTCCAGCAGGCGCCCTCATCTCACGGGCAGCTTCTAAGGCCTATAGCAGGACATTGAGTTGACGAAAGGTTATTCTCAAGGCTTCCGTTGCACAACGGGCTTCCCTGCTGCAGGCTTCTCAGAGCTAGTCATCAGCATGGGGGGCCGATGCAGCAGACAGGCATGTTGTACCCTCAGCTTCCTGGCTTTGCACTTGAGGCTGTAGAACAAGCAGACCAGGTTCCCCTTATCCAGAGCTGAGCAGACTATGCCAGCTCTGCAATGCCTTCAACTAGATGCAACCGACTGTCGGGCAGCTATCAAGCTGTATGGTGGGCACAACACAAACGAGTGGCACACCTGCTCAGGATCAGCCTGCTCCAGTGCTGAGCGGACTGCATCAGCTGCTGCCCGTCCAGCCCTCTTTCTGGGTCCTGCAGTAACAAGTTAGGCACAGGTCATGTTGGGAAGCCCTGCACAGTGCACCTGGCTTGGTGTTTCCATTGCCCCACCTGCCCCAAATCAGCAAGTTCTGCCCAGGCTAGCTCGGGGCAGTGCACGAGCAGCCTGCTAAGAGTCACCTGACTGGGTCTCGGACATTGCTTCAATTGCTTTTTGGATTTTGTATTCAAAGTAGCCCGGGACAGTGCACAACCTGCAAAGCTCACCACGCTTGGCTTTGCCTGCCGCCCTGGAGCCAGCCCTGTTCAGGGCTGCAAATTCATCATCCTCGGATGAGTCAGTCATGTCCGCAATGTCGTCCTCAGGTGCTGCCGAAGCCGCAGCAGCGGCCCTGCCCCTGCCTCGTCCCCTGCCTCTGCCACCTGCTCTGCCTCGCGTGGCAGCCTGCCGCGCCATCACGTCCTCCAGGGCAGCAGCAGAGGCCCCATTCAGGGCAGCTGCAGCTGCCGCCAGTCTCTGGCCTCTGCCCCTGCCACGGCCTGTGGCAACTGGTGGCCCCTCTGCTGGTGCTGGGTCAGGAGACCTGAGGCTCAGCAGCCCATTGGCATGCTGGGTGACTTCCAGCTCTGCCTCGTCTGCAGCAAAATCATGCCTCATTGCTGGATCAAGACGCGGCCTTGCACCCCAGCGGCAGCAGTCGGCAGAGGTGCAGCAGGCAGCAAGCAGCGACTACAGCTCTGTGCAACCACTAAATGATTTGCCGGGCATCAGCGATGCATATGGTGACTTGGTCATGCAGCAACTGCACCAGACAGTGTGCCTTGCTGCCTGCACACAGGCAGTGTTCCACAGCACCCATGCTGCGTGCTCACACACAGCATTCAGCCACAAATGAGCGCACTGCTTCTCTGTCAAGCATTGGCAGCTAAACTCTGCTGGCAATGCCACTGAGCGAGCAAGCCACTTGCACCACTGCTGGACACAAGTTTCGTGCTGAAGTAGGCAGAGCTCCCCGCACCTTCTAGCTCATCCATAGATGTGTCTGCTGCCGCCACTCCAATGGGAGCAAAGTCGCTGTCCTCACTTCCAGACGACAGGTCAATTGCAATGTCCTCCTCTGGACCGGCAGCAGTGAGTGTGTCACTGCCACGAACCTGCCTGCGCCCTTGCCGAGCAGCCCCCAAGCCGCCGCTCGACGGCCTCGTTCTAGCAGCGTGGGCCCCATGCAACACGGCTGCTGCTGCAGCAAGCCCCTGTCCTGGTGCCTGCTGCGCTCCTGACCTGGCCCCATGGGCGCCAGCTGTGCCGCCAGGCAGCTGCGCTGGCAGCTGCAGGGGGTTGAGCTGTGGCAGCGGGCTGGCGCTGGGGCTAGCCCCTGCGGGGCTGTCCCCGGGAGACGGGGGAGTGACAGCCACAGCCACAGCCACAGACTGGCGCCGGCGGGCCAGCCTGGCTGCGTGGCCTGCAAGGGTGCTGGCCAAAGAGTCCAGCTGCGCACTGGGTGTGGGGTGCGGGATCTGCGGGAGGCCAGGCAAAGGCCGCACCTGTGCCTGTGGCGCTGCAGAGGCTGGCCCTGCCTGCCCTACCCCTGCGTGGAGAAACTGCCCAGTCACAGCCAGACTTGCAGCAGGAATAGCAGAGGCCGCTCCTGGCTGGCCTTGACCGACTGGCAGAATCATGCTGCTTGCAGAAGAGATGCGTGGCCTGGCTGCAGTCACGCTCCAGGCATGTTGCCCAGCACAAGCTGGTCTTGACCGCAGGCCAAACCTGCGCAAAGCTTGAGAGGTGGCCTCTGCTTTCCAAACGCATGTGACACCAGATGTTTGACAGCGGATTGCACCTGGAGGCGACAGGTCTGTGCTGCAGCGCGACCACAACATGCTGATACTGATACCATGCTGTGCACCAGCTCAACGCACGAGTTCGGCTTCACTGCCAAGCTTGCCACTTTGCAACACTTTGCCCTGTTACATTCTTGGCAGCCCACCTGCAGCTGAGCACCAGAGAAGAACACCTGCAAACAAATTTGCTCCAGGTCACATTGAAAGGGCATTGCTTGCTTAAGCCCACCTGCATGTGTGGGGGCTGCTCCTGCAGGCTGCACTGGTGGCAGCAGCCTGATGTGTGGCAGACCTGGGTCCACGATGCCCTGCCCCTGCTGCTGGGGCCTGACTTGGCGCTGCCGCACGCCACGAGTGCGCGGCTTGGTCTGCGCCTGCAACACAGCAACAGGACGTCACTTAGGAGCCCATGAATGTTAGGTTGGCCAGATTGCCATTCCAAGGTTCAACAAGCTGCTGTGATTGATGGGCTGCACCCCCGCAATACTGGCATGTCATTGCCTGCCAGTTCCATGGCTGTTTAGGCGCCGTCCACTGGAAGATTGCATGCAGAGTGTAAGACTGCAGCTGATGCTGGCAGCAGGGCAACACATTTAAGGAGGTGCCTTGCGGAGTAACATGGCATAGGTAGACGCTCACCTTAACCGGCAGCTGCTGGGCAACTGGGGCTGCAGCAACCCGCCTGGTGGGCTGTGCCTGCCTGCTGCTGCTGCTGGGCTGTCCAACCTGGGCCCCACCTCCGCACAGCTGAGCAGGCAGCTGCTGTGTGCCTGAGTTCTCGTCTGTGCTCCCCTCATGTGCCAGAGTGACGGGGGCCAGACCAGCCACAGACTCCACCCTGGCCAGGGTCTGCCTGGCCTGCTGCCCTGCCGGCGGCTGCTCTCCTGGCACCCCAGCTGCTGCTGCCTCTGCCATTGCAGCTGACCTGGTTCGCCGTGTGGGCTTCTGGGTTGGCTTCTGGTACAGCTCTAGGCTCTGCCCTGCTGCTGTTGGCGCCTGAATGCCTTCAGACTGAATGCCTTCAGACTGGCCCTGAGCGCCAACCCTTCGCATGGTGCGTTGGACACACCTGTGCACGAACAGCATAGCAATGAACACGGGACATCTCAGCCTGTATGGATCAGGCTGCAGAGACTCAGCAACAGTGGCACTGCTGGGGTCTGCCATTTGTCAAGTCAATGTGCTGCTGAGCAGTGCCCAACTGAGCAACGTAAGGTGACAATAAACTGGACCGGCGCAGTAACTTTTAAAGCCAGCAGTACGGAGAAACGAACCTGATGGGATGGCTTCAATCCCTCGACTGATCCAGATGCACCTGGCCGAGCACAAGAAGTCTTTCTCTGATGTGTGCTACGTCAGGTACTCGAATGCCTGCTCAAGCTTCCATTCTTGGGCTCTTTGATCTGCGCATGCTGCAGCTGAGTGTTGATTTTCACAACGCAGCACCAACCACCAGGTTGGGGGGTATCAATCACGCATATAAGCGACATTCGACCTGCATGGCGTATACAGCCTTCTCCTATACAGTGCATGGCAAGGTCCGCTCAGTGCAGTCGCCCGACATTTCTTCTGGCTATTGATGCATTGTGAACAGTAAGCTTGCTCAAGCTGTTGCATCCAGCAGGCTGAAATGTGCACGTGATGCCCCTGCAGGTTCAAGGAGTGTTCTTCCGCCAGCACACCATCGAGACAGCCCAGAAGCTTGGCGTGGTGGGCTGGGTCAAGAACACACCAGGTACATTTGCCGAGCAAGCGACAATGCTGCAAGAGCTGCAGGTCTTGGTGCCACTTGCTGCTGCAGAAAGCACTGTGACAGGAGAGGCTCAAGGCAAGGAGCCAGCAATTTCAGAATTCAAGGTGACCTAGACTTCCACAGCAATGAATCATTTGCAGCAGCATGCAGCTGTGTCACTGAAGGAGTGCACCTGACGTGGCTGCCGTGTATCTGCAGAAGTATCTGCAAACCAAAGGCAGCCCCGCGTCTAAAATTGACAAGACTGATATCAAAGATGAGCATCAGCTGGACAATCTAACCTTCAGCACATTTGATTCTCGCTGATAACATGCAGCAACAGCAAGGCCGGGCCTTTCAGCCATCTTCGCATCTGTTTGCAAAACATTTCTCTGCCATGACGCCTGTGCAACAAACTGCTGCATTTAGAATGCAGCGGCTAGACAAGAGGAGCAGGTCACGGGAACCAGGTAAGGCGGGGGTCTGGAGAGCAGAAGAAACATTGACATGTCTGACATTGTAGAACTGATTCCAGCAACAGGGAAGGCCATGTGCAACATTGAGTCCCAGACTTTGGCAGCTGGACAGCATGAAGCACGACGGTGTCTCAAGCGACGCCAGCGGCTGCATTTCCCTTACGAGGGAGTGCATACTGTCCAAATTGCAGCTACTGTAGACTGCAGCTACTATGATTACCTTGCAGACAAGCGCCCTTAACAGTCTGTTTGGAACATAGAGTGCTTTGGTGCCCCACCTCACCAGGTGGGGCAGCTGAACCAGAGGACCTGGCCCCTTGGCTACATGCACTGGGTCTTGCATTGACTGCCAATGACAACATGCGCAGTGCCGGTTGCCAGATACCTGGCTGCCTTCAGGTGCATTACCTCGGGCTCAGCACCAGCTTGCAGCCAGGTGGTCATAAATATGAAAGAATGTTGCTCTATCCTAATCTGTCAAAGCCTCAGGCGAAGCTGCAGCAGAGAATAGGGCCAGCGCAGCTTTTTTTAAAAAAAAAGCTTTTTTAAAAAGCTGTTCCCAAAGCTTGGATTTGCAGGAGCAAGCCTGCCTTGCAATGCCACTGCTTGCAGGAGCAGTTCAGCAACGGCAGCCCTAAGCTTTAGTTGAGCTGCCTCATCGCATCAAAGCATGCGACATTTGTCCAAGAAAGTCAGCACAGCAGGCCAAGCAAAAACCGCAAATTCACTTCAAAAGATTCTTGCTCGAGCTTTTGGGCTTGAAACACACATCTCGTGACGGGCATTCGGACGCAATTCAAGCTGTCATGCTGTAAGCCAGGCTAGTTAAAGCTGCCTCAATGTACCATGCTGCCCTTTGCTCCAAACAGGAAGATCCATTTTGATGGCCTGGCCATGTCTAAGCTCTGCTCGCTTACAAACCATTTTCTTCACCTGCAGACATGGCAAGCTGGTCGTGCACCCTGCCCCATTGCTCAAGCTGCAGGACTGGGTGCACCAGTATGCGCAGCACCGTTTCAGTTGCCATGCTGACAGCCTGCAGCTGTACGAGCTGCACGGGGAGGTTTTCTGGGCCAGCAAGGATGAGTTTGTTCACTTCCTGGAATGGGCACGGGGAAAGGCGCAGGCTGCTGAGCTCCTGGGGCCAAGGGGCAGCCCCAAGGAGCAGCAGGCACTCTCCTACTTCTCAAGGGGGCTGAAAACAGCCCTGCCAGAGGCGAAGTGGGGCTCTTTGGGAGTGCGCAGCGGCAACGTCAGGGTCTGCCACACCATGCCAGCTCAGTGTGCACAGCTCATCAAAGAGCAAGCACAGCCAGAGGGCCACCCAGGCAGCCCATGCAACTGCTTCTCCAAGCATGTGGCCTCAGCAATGGTCGAAAAGGAGGGGCTTCAGAAGCTGCCCCTGGCAGCCAGCAACCTGAATGTGGCTGGCTTTGAGCTGCTGGATGATGGCAATGTCAAGCTGCTGTTCTCCAACATCATGCTGACCAACCTGAAGGACCAAGGCAACGACGCTAGAAGCTGTAGTGGGGCAAAGCCCTCGCGTACTTGCATGGGTGCATAAGCATGTCCTGGATGGCGGAAGTCGGAGGACTCCAAGAATCTTGATACTGCTTGACCAGCTCCTGAGGTCTGCCTGCCCAGGGCGACATCCCGTGTGACAAACAAGCAGTGTGGGGCTTGCCTGAGCATGCATTGCAGAGGCATCATTGGCTGCAGCAGCTGTACGAATTGGCGGCTGCAGGTTGCCCCAAAGAGGCCTTGCGTGCAGCTGCAGCAAAACCTGGGTACCTTATCAGGGCCCAACTCCATCTCTCACTGGGTATGCATGCTCATGTGGGCTGCTGCAAATATGGCATGAGGCGCCTGTGTGCCCTATGGCGGTGTTTGGCTGTGCACTGCTGCAGCAGGGCGCTGAGGTGGTTCACCTCGTGTGTACTGCAGTGGACTCCTCTGTAGACAAGCTGAATTCGACATCGGATGACATCAAGGCAAAGGATGTGGAATGCCGAGGGATGGTGTCTAAAATAGAGGCAAGCCGTTGCAAACCTGTTTGATGCACTCGCTTCCAACTGGGCTGATCCACTCCATCAGAAGGTGGCCAAAGTCACTGCAAGCCTTTCCCGCATGCCTGCTGCACAGTGATGTACAGTCACCACCTCAAGAAGTGCGCTCATGAGCATCATGAGCCAGGCTGCAGGAGATGTGGCCCTTGCAGCAGCAGCACCACCCCTGGGTGGCCTGCTAAGCTCGCTGCTGCAATTGGCTACATCCTTCACGATTGCAGAAATCCTCATCAAGCCAGGCCACTACCTGCGCCATCATGCGTTTTGCACTGCCGCCATTCAGGCCTCCGTGTGGTTGACGCATATGGTGCACTGTAAGAGCTGAGCAAATGAAACAGCAATGAGCAGGGCGCTTGGCTATCTAACGATGCCGTGTGGGTGTCCTCCCAAGCTTTGCGCTGCCCTGCAGGAGCTGATGAACTTGAAGGACAACCAGCAGGCGCGCTTGGCCAGGCTGGATGCTCAAGTTGAATTGGTTGACGGCCGGCTGGCCAGCTTGCAGGTGGGCAGGTTTGCAATGCTCTTGGCTGAAATCAGCTTGCTCTTCAGAAGAGCAGAGAGTGTGGCTGCCTGCACCTGCCCACTTGAGGATGGGGAGCATTGCTGCTCCTGTATGCAAGAACTCGCGCGAACCCACCCTTTTGGTCAAATGAGGCACAGAGAGCAGGGCGGGGGCCATGCAACTGTTGAAAGTTTAGTGCTTCAGTCGCATGGTGCCCGCTAAGCCCAGCTCTGCTGCTGTATGGGGCTGGCTGGTCATTAGTGCTGCTTGTCTGGCATTGGAGTTTAGGGCTGTAGACATGCTGTCTGCAGCAGTCCATCTGATTTTGAATTGCCTGTGGCATTTCACTTGCATGCTACACTTGCGCTGGCTACTCATCAGAGGCCGAAAATGCTTCTGCCTGCTTCACATGTTGGCCATGCGATGGACATGTGCTGCATCACAGCACAATGTCTGAGATAAAGCGCGGCAGACAGGGCACTGCTGGGTCCAACTTGGGTCACACAGCACACCTGCACGGTATCCAGTGGTGGCAGGCCAGACTTGAGGCACGACCTTTGCTGCAGTGTTGCCAGGGTGTCCCACCATTCTTTCACGCACACTTCGCATACTTCATCTCTGCAGGCACAAACCGAGCAGGAAAGGCTCAGATCTGAGCACTACAAGGAGATGGCAGATGCCTGCCTGGCTGGCAACTGGGCCATGCAGCTCCAGCCACAGGGGCCACGACAGGGATCTCCTGTTCCAGAGCCATCTTCTGGAGCTGTGGCCAAGGCCAGCAGCAAGCGCAGCAGGAGCCGGAGCCAGAAAAAGCCCCATGACAGGCGCAGCTTGAAGCATAGAGATGGCAGGGAGCGCAGCAGGAGCAGGCACCGGCTCAATTACCAGGACAGAGCAGCACCAAGTATGGAGACAGGAGGGAGCGCAGCAGGAGCAGGCATCAGCAGCGGTCCCAAGACCGGTGCAGCTCAAAGCATGGAGACAGGACAGGGCGCAGCAGGAGCAGGCACAGGCAAAAGTCCCAAGACAGGTGCAACTCAAAGCATGGAGACAGCAGGGGGCGCAGCAGACACCAGATGCGCCGGCATGTGGCAGAGACACACAGCTCTAGGTAAGGGCGCAGCAGGAACAGGAGGCACTCTCACAAAGCCTAAGGCAGGGCTGAATAAGCATGTGGTGGAGGCCACGCCATGAACTCTGGCTCTCCCTCTGTGTGTGCCCACTTTCAAAAGCCTGGCTGCTATATGCTAAACATCCGTCCATTTACTGTTGATGTATGTTATTACAGAAGATCCTAGGGTTCTGACATGTGACACAGCCAGCAAGCATGTTTCATGTGGCTTGTGGATTGGTCCATCATCCAGTTCAGACATTAGGTCTGCTCTTGCCACAAAACTTGTAGTAGATAGTGGCACCTGTCAAAGTACAATTGTCATTAACAGCAATAGAGTTTGTATGCCAATAAACACCAGACATCAGTGGCACAACAGCAGGAATAATCAAAGGGGACCTTTGAGTATGACCCCAAACGTTTAGAGCTTCTGTAGTGTGTGCATGCAGCAGCATCGCTGAGCATCTATAGGGCGTGCATGCGGTACTAGCGAATAGACACACAGCAAGTCGCGGCTTATGCTGGCTCAGACTGTTTGTACACTACATTGCAATGTGATGGGCTACTGCAGAGCAGTGTGGCGTGCAAGCTTCTCTCAACATATGAATCACATGTTGTGCATCTTAATGCAGCAGCTCGAGCGGGATGTTGGACGTATTGTCAGTGGTGGAGGGGCTCAGGGCTGCCTGGAGAGGGTTGCAGAAGTAAGGTCTGCCTTGTGGGTGGGGGCAGCCGTCCAAGCCATCTTTGCAGAGTACAGCAGTGCAGGCTGCCTCGCCTGGCCGCGCAGCAGCTGAAGCTTCCTGGTGGACAAGCCTAGACTGCAGATTACTTTGGCGCTCGTTTGGAGCTGGATGCGCCAATTGGAGCTGGATGCGCCAAGCTGCCTGACTTCTGCAGCCTTCTCGTCACGGATTGCCGCTCTTTCAGCCAGCGAGTCCCCCGCTAAGCCTCGCGTCACCCTCAGCCTCGCCACCTCCAAGTCCCTGACAGCTATCTCTGCATCAAGATCCGTGGTAACCTTCTTCCTTGCATCAACAACCTTCTGGGCTTCCTTCAGTGCCCTACGGGCAATATCCTGCAGGCACAGAAAGTCAGTATTCACACATGCTCTGGAGGCACCAAGAGCAGCAGTGCAACAGATGCTGAGCAGCAGACACACACCACAGTGCACACTGGCTGCGCAAGTGCACGACATGCAGCTGGACTTGAGAGGCACAGGAGCAATTGATGTGATTCT
The DNA here is from genome assembly GCA_963969365.1 of Asterochloris sp. CNOR1. Taxonomy (NCBI): domain Eukaryota; kingdom Viridiplantae; phylum Chlorophyta; class Trebouxiophyceae; order Trebouxiales; family Trebouxiaceae; genus Asterochloris; species Asterochloris sp. CNOR1. Next base: position 1,536,852 of record OZ017762.1, read on the forward strand.
GCAGACACAACAACAACAATTTCAATGGTGACGCCCAGGTTGGACCCTTTACCGTTTCCCCTCTTCAGAGACTCAGGGCTCAACCTGATGTTAGCAGGTAGTAAACACCATCTGCACCCCGAAACAAGGAGAAACATTTGTACAACCGAGGCCGTACCAGTGAAAACCCAGCACGATTGATCACGTCAAACCCCACAAGGAACTCAGCATGTGGAAGCCAATATGGAACTGATATGCATTCACGGCAAAGAAGAGCTGAGAGCAATGAATGTCATGACTGACCAGGGCTGATGGCTGCTTCTTGGCTCTCTTCCTGGAAGCACTGCTGCTGCCACCAGCGCTTTTGCCTGTGCGCTTGACCCCCCTCCCCTTTGCCATCTTGGTTGAGTCAGTGACAGGCACTCCGATGCTCATCAACCCACTTGCCGCTTCCTGCACACAGTCAGGTTGCAGCATGGGGGAACCCTTCTGCAGCTTGCAGCAGGGCCAGGGTACCTGATGCTTGCTGACACAGCCAAAGAGCTACAGCCGTGTCCTGCAGGCAGCTTCAAGCAGCCTGGAAAAGCGTCCTCAGCACTTTGCAGCAGGGTACAGGGTCACACATGCATGCCGGCACTGCCAAAGGTGGTGGTAGCATGCAACAGATGTCAGGCTCATCCATGCCACAGCTCAGCTCAGCAAGAGGCCTGCAGCATGTGGTCCAGTAACAGTTTGCAGACACCCGACGCATCCTACCTGCACGGCTGTGTTGCTTGCTGTGTCCCCTGACCTCCCTGCAGAAACTGGCTGCTTGCCCCTGGCAACCTGTGCCCTGTGGGCAGCCACAGCAGCAACTCCCGAGCCGGATGGCCCAGCAGCCACTGCAGGTGTTGGCGGCCCAGCTGCAGCTTGTCCCTCCAACCGCCCTGCAGCAGCATGAGGAGGCATCAGCATGCATGGCACCACATGATGATGGCAGTGCAACAGCCAAGCAACTCCAATAGGTGAGGGCAAACATGGAAGCAATGGGGCCGCTGGTCCAGTAAAAGTATGCAACACCCCGACGCAGCCTACCTGCACGACTGCAACCTCATTGCTTGCTGTGTCCGGGGAACAGGCTGCTTGCCCCTGGCGATCTTGGCCCTGTGGGCAGCCACAGCAGCAGCTCCTGAGCCAGATGGCCCAGCAGCCACTGCAAGTGTTGGCAGCTCAGCTGCAGCTTGCCCCTCACCACCACCCTGCAGCAGCATGAGGAGGCATCAGCATGCCTGGCGCCACATAGGCGCAGGAAGTGGAAGAACTGCAACTTGCGGGGGCACATTTGCAAATAACCTGGTTGCCGTGTCAGGGCGGGCCGTGAACAGTCCTCAACATAGCAGGTAGGACATGGCCCACTAGTTGTGCAGGCATCAGTCGTGGCTGGCATCACAGAGCAGCAGGCAGTCCTAGAGCTGTATGTTGCCCTGGGTGCACAATGGACGCATGCTCCCGGGCTCTGCAGATCCCATCCCGTCTGCTCAAGCCTCTCTTTCATGCCTTTAAAAAGTGCCAGCCAGGCACACTCAGGCTTGTACTAATGTGTCCCCCAAGACAAGCTAGACGTACAGCCCTTGGCGCATGAAACTCCCAAGCTCACGTCTGTGTACAAACCTTGGCACAAATAATCACCAATCTCATGCCTCTCCTTTGAGACGTGGGACATTGCCGTACAAGCACATGCAGGCTGGTGCAGGTGCTCCCCACAGACTTGCTGCGCGTACAGCCCCTCTCACTTCAACCCAAGATCAATGTTGACCTGCATAGGTCTCCCATCTCCCATGTAGATTTGTCACTCCATACCGCATCTCCCTCTCCTTGATCAGCTCGAGGTGCTGCATGCAACAAAGAGGCACAACATCAAAACGCAGAATAACATGGCAATGCCCTTGCACAAGTCCTCAGCAGTCTGTCTGGCAGCATGAGGGATACGCAGGCAGCTGCTGCTATATGTCCTGTGGAAGAAGGTGTGCGAGGCATGCCATGGCTGCATAGATCACAGGCAAGCAGGCAACCATGGTCCAGCTGCAAGCCATGCACAGCAGGCAGATCATCTTCAGCAGCACACAACAAGCGCGAGCCTCCACTGCAGCAGTATAGCACTCACAAGGGGGTTTCGCTTCCATATTTTGAGGTAAGCCTCAAATTCTGGGTAGCTGTCTCTGTTCGGACTGCATGCGACGTAGATGTCGAAGAGACACAGAAGGTAAGCGTTGCCTGCCCCGGCTGCAAGCCTTATGGGAGACACTTCCGAAAGCCCCTTGCATCTGAACTCCAACTGGCCAACCGCATTGAGGCTGAGAAAAACGGCATCTTCTGAGACATCTAACATTGTTGCAGCCTGATTCCTTCAAGATCAATGGTCGTCACTTGCCTTCTAGCGCCCAAGTCCAAGTTGTCACCATGGAGAGCAAGAGGTCGTGATGGGGTACACTTACCCCACCCCTGGCATGACGACAGGTGGCTATCAACTGCTCCTTGCCTTCATCTACCTGACAAGGTTTCAGCCAGTGCAAGAGTTTCGCACATGACTTCAATGGTCAGGGGGCGGTGATCTCATGGGCAATGGTGCTGCAGGATTTGAATGCAGTATGGGCTGCAGCAGGCATTGGCTTGCCAGCTTTGGGACACACTGAAGCAGGAGGCTCCTCCTTTGACAGCATTGTGCTGTCTGCCAAGGCACGAGCTGGTTAGGTGCGTCAAGCAGCAGAGACGCATGCAATCCAGGCCTGCACAAAAACTATAAGGAGCCATTCTCAAGCTGTTGCATGCATTGCATGCAGTGCAACATAAGCCCTTACAAGCTTTTGGTGTGATGCATAGCACCCCAACAAAGCCAGCTCAACATCCAGTTGTGCAGCATCAGCTGGCCTGCTGACAGTCAAATGATGCAGTGCAACTCACCAGGTTGGGCGCCTGCAATACAGGTGAGGCTGGAGCAGGAACCTCATTTCTGCAGCCTGCCAGAAGACATGAAATGGGGCCTGGCAGCCTTCCAGCGGCTTTGCTGGGGGTTTGCAGGTAGCCACAGGCGCACCCTGGCGAGTGCTAACATGTGTCCTTTGGAAGCCTGTCATGTTGCAGAGACAGCAGTCAATCGCCAAGCTGACATAGGAGCCTGTAATGAGTGACATAGCTGTGCTCTGTTGGGCTGAGTGGGTGGGCAGCCTCCACAATTGTACAGCCGGCATCACTAGATGTCAGGCCAGATGACATCCAGACCAGCACTCGGGTACAAGCCTGGGTGAGCCATGCCCATCTCTGGAAAAGCCAGGGCTCAACCTGATCTTGATGGGGGTTTGGAGCCACCCTGGACCTAGTGGTTTATATACCTTCACAGTGCTGCAGCCGTGATAGCGGGACCACAGCCATAAAGTGCCTCCACAATTTTGAATCTTGTTGATGACATGCAGCAACAGGAAGGCAGGGCCTTTCAGCCATCTTTTTGGAATCACACCAGCGTGTTGGGTAATGCATTCAGCAAAGAGGGGAGGCCATGTGTTGCATCGATTTACAGACTCTGGCAGCTGGAGAGGATGAAGCAGGACGGTGCTTAATGCCACACCACCGGCTAGATTTGCCTCATGAGCGAGTGCATACCGTATTGGTAGTACTGTCAGAAATTGCAGCAGTAAATGTGAATCTTTGACTGCCTTGCAAATAAGCGCCCTCAACAGTCTGTCTGGAACAAATGGAGTGCTTCTATGCCCCATGTCACCTGGTGACAGACAATTGCAGTCAGAGGAGATGCCTGGCGCCTGCAGGCTTCAACTCTGACACAGCACCAGCTTGCAGCCAGGAGGTCACACATACAAAAGAGTGTTGCCCTGCCCCTTAAGGGCACAGGCTTGTGTCACAGCCTCAGGCTGAGCTGCAGTGTGAAATGAGGGCCAGCGTGCAGCAATTGGCAAAACGGACTCTGCTTCCCAAAGCTTGTAGTTGCAGTGGCAAGCCTGCCTTGCAAAGCCAATGCTGGCACGAGCATGTCAGCAGCCATAAGCCTTGGTTGAGCTGCCTCAGTTCATTATAGCAATGCAATTGGCCATTGTGGCTAAATTCGAAAACCAATACCAGGCCAAGCAAGAAAGATGAAATTCAGGTCACAAGAAATGCTGAAGAACTTGCCTTGAGCGCCCGAACCTGCTCATCGCTTGCACTATCGACGGTTTAGCCGGATCAGGCAACTGCCGCGTCCAGCCGACCGTTTCCCCGCAGATCACCAGAATATTGTCCAGGAGGTCCAAGTGGTGCACCACACAAAATGCCCAGTCCATTGTCGCTCAGCCGCCTGTGGCTTCTCCTTGCGGTCGGCAGCTCTAATGGTGCCCTCTTGGTGAGTGTGGCATCTTTGATAAGCTGATGCTTTCAGCCAGGACCATTTTGCTGCGGAGCTCTCATATGGATCAATGCGTGAACGCCATGCATTGCCTGTAGCCCACTACAACCAAGCCACCTCTCTCCTCCACCACTCTCCTCATGCAAAACCCCTACACAACTCCATTCAATGAGACCCTCAAGGCGGGCTTTGCTGACCTGCGCAATGCCCCTCGAACGCAAAATCTCCCTTTGAATCAGCCGCCTCTGTCAAAGCAGGTGATCTCAGTTTTTCCCTCCGGTCAACTCCGGCAACAGCAGCAGTGTCCAGCCTCAGATTGCATCACCTTGGGCACGGTTGATGATGCAGCTGCAAGATCAAAGTGGCTACCTGCTGCAGGTAGCCACCTTACATCCTGATCAAATTTCGCTGACCTACATTGCTCAGGGTGTCATGGTCGCCACCTGGGCAACGGGTGAGCTGATGTTGACATCAACCTTGTGTGTGCCATGATGACGTCAAAACCAGTCACAAGCAGCTGCCAATGTGTACCAGTCACAACACGTGGTAGGCTGATGCATGCGTACCCGCTACATGCATGTACAGGTATGTATCATGCATGCTTGAATCACAATGTCACTGCAGCTCTTCTTTGCAGGGGACTACGTTATGGGCAAGAGCCCCTTGCCTAGGGCAAACTCCAATGTGGCATCAAATGTGATCTATGGCACACGCAGCGGCCAGCTGACTCAGATGGCAAACGGGACATCCCTCTTCTATGAGCAGGTGTGGCGCAGACCTAGCATGCTGCTGTGCCCGAACAAACCACTGCTGTGCCCCAACACAGGCGGCAAGCGCTTGCTCAAACAGCAGATGCATCACAATGCTTTCATGGGGCGCATCTGCTGATGCCTGACATCTCCCTGTGCAGAATTACAACACCACAGGGGCACAAAACTACACCTCCCCTCTGCTGCACCATGTCCCCATCACAGGCCTGCAGCCCTCGGCTACCTACTTTTACAGTGAGTGCACGCTGAGCGCATGGCACCATGCATGCTGCAGGCCAGGCAGCCTGCCTGCAGGTGATTGAAAGATGCTAAGCATAAGCAGCTGGCAGCACTGCCATCAGCAGCTGCTGATCACAGACCACATGTAGACATTGGCTGTCACGTGCAGAGGTGGGCGATGCTAGCCTCAAAAATGAGTTCAACATCAGCTATCTCAGCCCTGAACTTAATTTTACCACGCCTCCCGCAGTGGGGTCAGCTTCTTCATACCCCCAGGTGAGACGCCTCAGGGAGGTCAGCAGCACAGCATCATGCCACATGTTTATACAGAGAGGAGGGGCGCCCGCGGGCCCTTGCAATTGGATCATCCCCTGTTGTACTCAGCTGAGGCCTGTCAAGCCCACCGCAACATGTAACTCTGGGTGTGGTAGGAAGTGGCCCAACACGCTGCTTAAGCAAGGACAATGCAGTGATCACTCATGAGCACCCCTCAACTTGATGAGTGCATGTGCACCAAGCGGCACGCAGTGCCCTTGTCAAACCTCCTCTACTGAATCAAACTCTTGCCTATGCATACAGCGCCTGGCTATTGTGGCAGACCTAGGCATCACTTATGACAGTGCCACTACTCTTCAGCACTTGATGGCCAGCAATGCCTCCATGGCTGTGTTGGTTGGAGACCTGACATGTGAGGCCAATGCCTGCTCTCTGCTGGTGCTCCTACTGAATTGTTATGGCTGCATCTGCCTCAGCACCCCCTCACAGCCTATCTGCCTGCCTGCAGATGCTGATAACGGCAAGTTTGGAGACCATGCCCAAATTCTGGAGCTTTCTCTGCTGCTTCCACTCTTGCATGGCCCGTGCCTCTCTACATCATATTCCTGCTCAACCGTCTTTAGCCCCTGCTGCAAGTGCCTGGTCATGTTGCATGGCACGACCGCTCCGCAACCCTTTTGTTGGCAGGCTGCCACTGTTGGCTGCCACATGGCCATGGCCCAGCTCTACCACAGAACATCTTGCTGGAGAGGCGCCACTGCACTGCCCACCAATAGTCTGTTCATTCCGCCCTAGCTTGTCACCACTGCTTCAGGCATCACAAATGGGAGCGTGTCTGGCAGTTATAGTGCAGCCTTCCCCAACATTACGGAGGAGACTTACCAGCCAATATGGGACGCTTTTGGCCGCTTCATTCAGCCCTCAGCTTCTCTGATCCCCTGGCAGATGCTCAATGGAAATCATGGAGAGTCGAGGGGCTGTCTGTGGGGTTGCCATCTTGACTTGGGGCTTGCACAACTCATGCAGAGTGTGCCTCATCTGTATGCACTGCTGCTGCATGGGTGGCACTATCTGTGCTCTGCCGTACTGTCAGCATTGTGGTGCTGGGTAACTGCTGAGTCAAGGTTGTTCAAGACTATGTGCCCACCTGCACACTGACGAGGCCGCTTGAAGTGCCGTCTTTCTGCTAGATGTGCAGTGTATGACATTATGCTGTCCCTGCCTGTAGAGGTTGAGGAGCAGGCTGGCAACCTTAGGGTGAGTCCTTGAGCTCATAACTGTGTGCGGCTGTTCATGAAAACACTCCTGTCTCAAGCAACGCTATCTTGTACTAGGCGCCAAGGGGTTGCTGCTATGCTGTACATGTGGAAGTATGCGGCCTGCGCTTCAAGAGTCAAAGCCTCCTACACATTTCCTGCCAACAGTCACTCACTGAAACTGCTTCCCACATGTTGTGCAGTTTGCATCATACAGTGCGCGCTGGGGCCTGCCCTACGCCAGCACCAGCTCGAACAGTACCCTCTACTACAGCTTTGAGGTGAGCCATGGCAGAAATGGTGTGGCTGCTGATGGAGTCCCTGCATAGCAACTAGGTGCAAACACACCCTTGAGGTGCATGCACCCGCCGGGGAGCAGCTGAGTTCGAGCTGCATCCCGCAAACTTGAGTCACAGTTTTGCAGCCTCAAGGTGGACAAGCTCTGTACAGCACTGTAGCCATGGTGGCCTGCCCGCACAGCCGCTTGGAAGTGGCTGCTGCTCAGGAGACTGTGGGTGCCTGATGTCAGCGGCCTGTTTGGCAGAGGCTTCACACTGCTCATGGTAGTCGATGTCAAAGACCTCATTGCACCAGGCCTCAGACGCAGCTTACCTCAGACAACGATATTGATCTTGAGATTATTTGGTGCTTTGAAGGGAGCAGCATGCAGCCAGGTTGTCACGCGTGTGCACTGGCAACGCCTCGGGCGGCATTGTGACAGCCTGCACAGCCAAATCACACACCAGACACAGCTGTGCTGTCCCCCGCAGGTTGGGGCAGTGCACTTCATTACCCTGTCTGCGTATGTGGGGGAGACATCCGCCAGCGACCAGGAGGGGCTCATCGATGGCACTGGCCTTGACAGTGAGCAGTACAACTGGCTCCTTGAGGACCTTGCCACGTAAGTCAGGCCTCTGTCACAAAGCGTGTGTGGTGTGAAACGGTACCACCCTGGAGGGCAAGCAGCCTGTATGGCTCATGGCCAATCCCCATACAGTGGCAGCTTTGATTGATGTCATTCTGCACAATGGCTCTTGCAGAGCAAGGCGCGCTGTACAACAGTTGTCTCCACTTGCTGTGACAGCCACCAAAATGCAACAGTGGCTGCAGTATGCACAAGCAGTGCAACGCTAGACTTTGCCCAGCTTGCTGTCTCTGTTGCTCGGCTTGCCACCAGACGATGCCCTGCCCCGCCACGGCTTGCCTGCTGCTCAGAGGTCTCTGCTCTGCAGAGTGAACCGCACCAAGACGCCCTGGGTCATTGTGGGAGAGCATGCGCCCTGGTACCACTCCTACACTACCCACTGGTGCGCCCCTTGCAGATCTGATTGAGAGGACTGCATGACGTACTTACAGGCTGCCTTCAGGTGCATGCTCAGCACAGTTGTGCTGTTGGGCTGCTAGTCAGAGCCCAGCAAGCTGGTGTATTCCACATAACCAGGAAACATGTGGGGGTGGGCGCCCGGAACGGCCTTAGCACTGGTTCAGCCAAGGCCACTTGCAGCCAACTGCAGTGCTGTGATGCTGCAGGAAGGAGGTTGAGTGCATGCGGAAAGCCATGGAGCAATTGCTGTATGACAACGGGGTGGACATCTTCTTCTCAGGCCACATCCATGCATATGAGGTCGGAGTGTTTGGTTCAGCAGCCCATACAGATTTGGAAGCTGTGCCGTTGCAGTGGCTTTGAGCGGCGCTCAGCAAAGGCTGCACCCTGCTCAGCTGGCACTGACCTCATCTCACAACTTGGCTCTCTTGCTGCAGCGCACCAACCGCGTCTTCAATTACACCCTGGACCCGTGCGGCATTGCTCACATCATGGTGAGGGAGCGCAGACAGCACCTATGCTTCCTAGCAGATCTGCAGCATCAGCACCTCTGAAGCGGTCGCTGCTGAGCAGACACCTTTTCAGCATGCGCGGCTGGCCCGCGAGCTTTGCGCCAAGACCTGCAATGCGCTGCCGTCTGACTGCCAAATCAGTCATCTGGTTGATGATCACTTATGCTTGCATGACATGCTTGTATGACATGCTTGCACGCCTGCCAAAGTCGCGGCAGCAAAATCATTGATGCAGTCAGCTTGTGCTGCACGCCAAGCCCTGCTGGCCAAACCTGCAAACAGTATCAGTTCCTCATGCTGCTGCAGGTTGGCGACGGTGGCGACGTTGAGGGACTCTCCGTAGGCCGGTGCTGCACCACCCCAAACGTGACCGACTACGGGCAGGCGTCGTACTCTGACTTGCCAGGTAGGGTTGTAACACCCTGGGCGGGCATGCGCCGCTGCAGAGCTGGCCTGTATGTTGCCTGGCTGAGAGCATGTCTGTTGGCCCCATGCGCAGAACTGCCCATGCCTTGTTGAATGGCAGGTGCAACTCGGCGTTTGTCACCCCAGGGTACTTTTGGCCAGAGCGGAGAATGTAGCCAGATAATGCAGGCTTTGCACAGACCAGCTACACTGTGCTCCGCCACAAGGCGACTCTTGCAGGGCTGTTTTTGAACAACAGGCAGCAGTGAGGACTCGTACCTGACCATGTGCTGTCTGCCAATCCATGCAGGCAACTGTCCAAAGCCCATCGCAGGCAGCTGCGCCACCAACTTCACCGATGGCACCTTCTGCGGCGCCAACAACCTGCAATACGAGTGGAGTGCCTTCCGTGAAATTAGCTATGGTTACGGTGGGTGCTGACCATCAGGTTTTAGCGGGCTGCATTCCTTGGTCTGCGTCAGCATCACACAGTTTAAGCGCTGTCCACCAGATGTCCTGGGTCGGATTCTGCGTATTGGGTGCCTATGGAGCACAATGCGAAGTATGGTTGATGTGTGTAGCCACCCGCTGTTGGCTCCCTGGGATGATCAGCATGGCTTGGCAACCTCTGCTGCCGCCTCCCGTGAAGCCGGGCAGACTCACCAGGAATGCATTTCACTGGATGGGTTGTGTTGTGTGTGCTTTCACGGCAATACAACCAGCTGAGAGCTGCAGCCGTGAGTGTGCCCTTCTGCAGTAACCAAGCAGGCGTACATGTAGAGAGCTCTGGTCATGTGACACTCACCATGTATATCTTGGCGCATCGGCCTCAATGGTCGCCAAGCTTGGCACCTGGTCTGCAGGCACTCTGGACATCATCAACTCCACTGTGGCAGTCTGGCAATGGCATCGTAACCAGGCAAGTGTGGATCTGCTGGTCTGGCGTAACCAAATCTGTCATGTCTGAAAGCGCTCCATCTTGCAGCCACCTCTCAGTGCTGGAGCCCCTGCAGCTGCACTGGCTGTGTCTGGAGCAAATCACTCAGGAGGGTCCTCTGCTGCTGCAGGACGCCGTGGACACAATTGGAGATGAGTTGACCATTGTCAGGACCCCCCAGAGCTGCCCCAACCAGGCTGGAGGACACGTCAGCGCTCCCTCGGCATTGCCAGCAGCTGCTGGCAAGTAGACAGAGACTTGATTTGGCTCTGCTTTTGCACCTTTTTTGACAAAGCCATTTGCTTAGCTAGCTACAGCAGTAAGCCACGTTCCCCTGACAAACTAGGGGTCTTTTGACAGGGCAAGAGCCACATCCACCCCGGCGTACAGCTCATAATCTCAGGTCCAGAAATGAAACTTATATGAAGAAGTCTGCCATGCCTATCATGAAGAGCACCAGCATGTGGTGCCCTTGTACAGTGCTTGAAATGCGAGCATCCAGCATAAAGTTTTCGTATGGCCTCTAGGTTTCAAGGCCAGCTATGATCATGACTGAGCTGTTTACAGTGCGAAGGCAGATTTGGGATCTGGATTGCCACATCAATAATCAGTGACATGCTGCATTGAATACTGATAACAAGCCTGTGCTCGAGAAGCTCGAGGCAAACACGAGGGGTCATGTCAGGTGTTTCAGCTGTGTTTCCCAACTCAACGACATGCTCAAACAAGAGATCATTACCTGCTTACCTGGACAATATTGCTAGTGTGCATGCCCCCCCTGCAGAGGTTGGCGTGAAGCCCTGGACCCCTGGCACACATTGTACACATCGTCCAAAGTTTGTTCAGCGTCGTCCATGTCATCAAGCTGAGCAGGGCTGGCTGCAGCCGCGGGCGGAGCCTGCAGCTCTTTCAATTTACTACTAGCTCTGAAGCCATAGAATGCAGCCGGTCCTGCTCTGAAGAGCTCATCAGGGTCGACACCGTGCCTGCACAGCGCGGTGCCTGCTCACATCACATGCACCTCAGGGTCTTTTTGGCAATAGCGATCAACTGCAGGACCTCACCTGGGTGCTTGAACCACTGTCAGCCCTTGCAGATCCAGACCAAAGGCACCATCCAGAATTGCCCTGCACATGCATGCCGACAGTAACCCTGCACCCCGCAACCCCAGCCCAACAACTGCCAGTCTGGGTGCGAGTAAATAGGCAGCTCACAGGTACATACCTGGGCATGGGGCCCTGTCATGTGTCCCTGTGTGCAAGCTATGCCTGAGCATTCACAGGCAGCATGTAGCGTCCGGTGTTGCCACATGGGCTTAACCTAACACGAGCCAGGGGCTTGGGGCAAGTGAACAGCAAGCAATGCAAGGCCAGACCTCAGATGGGTTGTGGGCTGGTAGAGGTGCAGCGCTGGCTGGAGCGCTGGCTGGTAGCTGTGCTGTACTGGCTGTATCGCTGAGAGCTTGAGAGAGATGGAAAGATGATGGAGGACCTGGTGAGAGGTGGATGTCGGAAGTTCTGGGTAGTCCCAGAGCAAGCTTGAACACATTGAGTTGAGCAAAAGGGATGGACATGACCACATGATCCCCCTTCCTCTGAATTTTGATGATGTGGTGATGCTCAGACACTCAGGCTCCGTCTGCTTAAGCACAGACCTGACTTTGATATATCTCGAGAGCTCACCTGCCCAAGCAGGGCAGAGCTCCCTGCCTGCCAGTGTGCAACTCCTCACAGACCTGCTCAGGAATGACGACCACTACACTGCCATACCATTTGACACTTGCCAAAGCTGGTGAACACACCATGGATTCCAGAAGCAGGGAGCCTGTACTCGCCTCTCCCCAGCCCAATGTTGCCCACTTACAAGAGGACAGCCCGCGTAACAAATCACATCCTCTGCTCACCTCGATGTTCTTAAAGCAAATGCGTGATGGCTTTGACACAGCTGCTGATGCCTGAGCACTCGGCTTGGCCTGGGCCTCCTACTCCCACTTCATCTGCAGGGCAATGGAGAGATGTGGCCTGCAGGAGCCAAGGCCCTTGGTGAGCATGAATGCCACTCACACACCTTTTGCACCTCTCCTGCAGCCAGTGCTTCCTTATATTCTTGCTTCATGATGCAATTGCTGTCTGGGTCAGTTTCAGCGTCTGTAAGAGGTCCCCCCCTTGCAGTTTTGTTTGCGCAGCTTCGGGTGTGCCACGAAGTGTGGCTGCTGCTGCCTGAAGTGCTGGCAGGCAGGGCAGCAGTATGGCATGGTGGTCAGCTGAACATGGGGGTGCCGGTCAGGAGAGAAGCTCATACAACGTGGAATACTCTTCATTGGGGTTTGCCCCCTTTTGCCTTGGGGAGTATGCTAACATGATTGTAAAAAGTAGCCTTTCTGCCCTTTTCTTTTTAGGTGGTTGGTTGCCTCCTATCAACTTCTACCTTACCCTTTGAATCCCAGGCGTGTTTGGTTTGGGCTAAAGATTGTGTTCTTCCTTGACTTTTTCCATGAAGTATTCAGGGCGTCACATAGCTTCTTATAGGTCAGCCACTTGCCTTCTGTAGCCCAGCAAAGTCCTGACAATGGAGCATGCAAAAGATCTCAAAGGGGGGCACTTACCCAACCCCTGGCATCACGACAGGTGGCTGTCAGCTGTGCTTTACGTCCACCTTGAGCTGACATTGAATGTTATGCATTCATGTATTGTTTGGGGGACTGTGATCTCATGGACAATGATGCTGCAGGACTTGGACACAGTATGGGCTGCAGCAGGCATTGGCTGGCCACCTCTGGGACACACTGAAGCAGACACCAGGAGGCTCCTCCTTTAGCAGCATAATGCTGGCTGCCAAAGCACAAGCTGATCAGGTGCGTCAAGGAGCAGCAATCATGCATGTCGGACCTGCACAGACACTTGAAGAACCTTACAGCTGTTAGGAAGCAGTGCAATGCAGACCTTAGGAGCCTACACAGCCACTTATCTGTGGTGTGACGCACATCATCCCAGCACAATCAGCTCACATTGCAACTGTGCAGCATCAGCTGGCCTGCTGACAGTCCATCGATTCAGAGCAACTCACCAGGTTGGGCCGCTTGCACTACAGGTGAGGCAGGTGCTACAGCAGGAGCCTCACTTCTGCAGCCTGCCAGGGGATAAGTGGGGCCTGGCAGCCTTCCAGCCGCTGCGTTGGGGGTTTGCAGGTAAGCACAAGCGTGAAGTGGCTAGCGCTGATATGTGTTCTTGTTGAGCCTGCCAATTGGCAGCGACAGCAGTTAGTTTCCAGGCTGAAGCAGGAGCATGTTATAAGTACTGTAGCTGTGCTCAGTCTGGCACAGTGGCTGGGCAGGCGTGTCTGCAGAGCGCTGCGGCTGGGCTGCCTCCACAATGGTACAGCTGGCATCACTAGTAGACAGGCGTGGTCACATCCTGACCTGCACTCAGGTACCACCCTGGCTAGGCCATGCCCATCACGGGGAAAGTCAGGGCTCAAGCTGATCTTGATGGGTGGTTGCAGTCACCCTGGATCTGGTCGCAAGTGCCTTCACAGGGCTGCAGCCAGAGTGCCGACACAGCAGTGACCACAGCTGGTAGAGTGGCTCCACAGTGGTGATGTGCTGTGCAGGTGCACTGTCTCTGGCATCCTGGCCAGCCTGCAGAAAACTCCCATGCTGTCTGACATGCAGGGACTGCAACAGAGAGGTGCCAGAGTGCGCACAGCTGTTGCAACATGCCCGTCCTCATGCATGAGTGCGCTGTGACTGTGCAGGCACTGGCTTGATCGCAGAGGACTTCATTGAGGCACTGTCCCTGGTGCCTGGGGCCCAGCTGGCAGCGGTTGCAGCAAGAAATCCGGAGCGTGTGTCAGCTGCACAAAAATTTGCAGACATGCACGGTGAGCGACCCTCTCACTGCTGATCAGGGTGTTCTGTATGCACAAGCACGACCATCAAAAACTTGCAGAACCCATGCTCTGCAGACCTGCCTAATGAGAAGCTATCATGTCACTGTACGGGCAGGCCGTATACTGGACCAGCCTGCATGAATTCAGCAGTGTTTGCAAAACGGTCGTCAGGCAGCAGGGTCAGGCTCTCGTGGATCTAAGGGTGCTGCCAGGTTGATCCACATTGCGTTAGGCTTTGAGCTATGCAGGCAGAAGTGCTGACCGTGTTGCTAAGTCCTGCTGTGCCTGGCTCAGGGGCAACAATCATGCTTCATTGTACTTCACCTCCCCCCCAGCGCTTCAGTGTAGACTCCCCTGTGGGGAGCACATGCAGCCATGATGCTAGCCAGGCGCCTTTCATCTCCTACCCTGCAGGCACAAGCAAAGCTATGCAGCCATGTGCACTGAAAGTAGGGCTGCTGGTGCTGCTATGGAGAGCATGGCTCTGCCCTTTACTCAACGGTACTCAACCTGTGTTCTGCAGGCGTGAAGCAAGTTCTGGGCAGCTACGAGGAGCTAGCTCAGAGCCCGGCAGTGGACGTCGTGTACGTCAGCAACATCCACACCCTGCACAAGGAGACAGTGCTGCTCATGCTGCGGCACGGCAAGCATGTGCTGTGCGAGAAGCCTCTGGCGGTGCGCTGCTGCAGACAAGTCTGCTGGCGAGGGTGTCACACTACCACAAGGAATGTGCTGCGTGTTTGAAGCACAGGAAGCATGTGCTGTGCGAGAAAGCTCTGGCTGTGAATTGTGTCAACAGGGCATCTGTGTTGAACAGAGCAATTACGATGGAATTGGACGGCCAAGATGAGTGCAGCACCCTGTGCAAGGATGCTGTGCTGCTCAGGCTGCAGCAGGGGAAGCAAATGCACTGCAGATCAGTCTGCTGGCCCTGGTGTCTGTGCAGCATTACACTGCTTGTGCTGCGGCTGCAAGAAGGCTGTGGCAGTGAGCTTTCATGCAGCAGCGGTGGAGAGTGGCAGCTGGTCGCACTGCCAGTCCACAGCCGGTGGTCGCCTTGGCTAGAGGTCTGCTGGCTTGGCCTGCACGGTGTGAATGGCATGCTGGGTGAGGTTGACCTGTGGCCTGAGTCGTAGAGTGGCCTGGGCCATGCAGGTCAACGCTGCAGACACCCAAAGCATGGTGGACGCGGCTGCTCAGAGCGGCCTTTTCTTCGCTGCGGGGCTGTGGACACGCTTCTTTCCGGCCACCCAGATGTGAGTGCTCCATGGCGGCACCTGCTGCACACTGGGCCTGGGCAGGCATTCCGCATTACCTGCCTCTTGGTGTCTTGCAGACTGCGCCAACTGATCGCACAGGGCATCATCGGCAAAGATCAGCACTTTGGCGCCCGCACTCCGTCTCACTTGGCAGGGCGCCAATCACGGAGGTCCTGACATGCTTGTGTTCATTGAAGAGGCTGTGCTAGCTGATCGCCAGTGCACCATCTGGGGAGGCCCTGCACTTCACTTGGGCAGCTGCACCGCAGGCTGTGGCACCTCACTTGGCAGGTTAGCAACCAAGAGGTGCTGACATGTTCATAGTCTTGCAGGCTGCGCCAGCTGATTGCTCAGGGAACCATTGGGGAGGTGCAACACTTCCAAGGGACCTTTGTGGCCCACATTGGTGAGGAGACATCAAGGCTCTATAACCTCAACTTGGGTGGTGGAGCTCTGCTGGACATTGGGGTGAGCAGTGGTGTTTTGCAGATGTGCACAGTGATCTTCTGCAGAAAGCCCTGCAAGGCGGAGTGGTGAGTCAACTGCAAGATCCTGTGGGCTGGAGGAGCTTTGCTGGACACTGGGATGAGTTGTGGTGCTTTGCGCACAATCATCTGCTGCTTGTAAGTAGCTGCCTGCCCATGATGATGATTGGGTTGTGGGGCTCAAGTGCACTCTGCGGTCACCGGGATTACCCAGTGCAGGCGCAGGACATTGCTGTAGGAGGGCTCAACCTTGCTTGACGTGCAGTGAACCCCTGTCCATCTTTGGCCCTGCCAGAGCTGCCTCTGTGATAGAGGACGATCCAGGGGGCTGAACTGGGAGCGGCGCTCAGTATTTGCAAGAGCCGTGCTTGATGTAGGCCTACATGTTGACCTGCTGGAAATCTGTCAGGCACAGAGGCCTGCTGAGTTACAGGGCTGCAGCAACACTGCTCCAGCAGGGCCAGGAGTGTGCTGTGCAGGCCACCTTACAGGATGCTAGATGTTAAGCTGCCCACATAAGCCTGTGGGATGTCTGGGCGAAGCAGGGGTTGCTCATTGCCCTCGTTGTGCATGAAGCTTTGCTGTGCTTTGGCACGTCCTGCCATGCATCACAGACACATGCAGTTGTCATCAGGACGCAGTTGGGATCATGTCATCTGCTTGGCTGCTGAGCCAGCCATCCAATGCAGGGAGTCGCCAGCAATGCACGCTTTACTGCTGTGTCCATGCCCTGCCCTGGTGCATGCAGATCTATCCCATCACCATGGCCAGCTGGATCTTTGGCAGGAAACAGCCCAGTGCTGTGAATGCCCAGGCTGTGCTCCACAAGAGCGGGGTTGATGTCACCAGTGTGGTGAACCTGAAGTGAGCTGTGATTGCTGCTGCCTGGCTAGGGTGCACACTGGCGCTTGCACCAGCTGCAACACCTGATGCAGCATGCCTTCCGCCATCAGCTGCGCCCCTCACTTGCATTGTGGATCTCTGGTGAGTTCCCAACCAACTTGCGTGCTCTGCAATAGCTATCAGAGAGCCTGCTACCCGCAGACCTGAAAGCGCTGCTTTCATGATCCAGCAGCAGTAACACCTATGCTAAGACATGGGCACTGTGGTCCCAGCCAGCCGTTGGCGTTTCCCTTTATTACTTTGTTCCCTGCAGGTTTGGGGAGAATGAGCTGGCCTCCCTGAGTTACAGCATTGCTCTGGCCTCGGCGCCTGTGGAGGGCACTGTGTTTGGGACCAATGGTCGAATCCATATTCACGATGCCCTGCACCACTCTACACGGTTGAGTGTGCAACTGGCAGGTGGGTCTGCAGCTTGGCTGCAGCTCAGCGGCTTGTCTTGTTGGTGTCACTGCACCAGGTGGTTCGACTGGCAGCCTGGGCATGCTGAAGCCCTGCCGCTTCATGTGGCTGCCAGGCCTGCATTGCTGGCTGCTGACCTCCCCCACCAGCCTGCACACAGAAGCAACGCCAGCAGCATGGCCCCAAGGGGCTGTCTTGTGTGCACATCTCTACTTGACCATAATCGGGCCTCACAATAGCGAGGCTGGCTGTAGCGCAAGGCCATTGGACTCACAATGTGCGCGCCTGTGCCTTTCGCCCTGGGTCAGTGGGCTCCCTGACTGCCTGCAAGCCTTGCCTGCTTTGCTGAAACACCAATCACACTAGGCTCACAACGTGCTCAGGGTTTGAGTATGGCCATGGCCTACGTGTTGAGCAGCTCATGCTGTACGCTATCCACTGGCCTCGCTCAGGCGGTCCTGCACCTGAAAGATGTGCCTGACAACTGCTAGGCAGCACTAAAACCTGCTTGTCAAGCCATTGTCCTTTTGGTCACAGCTTGAACATCCAGCCCCAGCCATTACACCCAGAGCAGCCTGCTGACCTGCACTTGGCATGCCGCCCTAGACAGGTTCTGCCAGGCGAGCTGCTGCAGCACCTACCCAGGAGGTGCACATCCCTTGCTCGAGAACACAGCCCAGCAAGGAACTCAAGACCGTGCATGGCCCTCAAGCATCGGCTGAGCAGCGGATACAGGTTGCTGCAGACAAGGACCAGGCCTGGGTCCTGGACTTCCCGCTGCCTGAGAGGCCCGCACGCATCCAGCACGGCAAGGCAGATGGTTTCAACTTTGGGGGCAGCCTTGGAATGGTCTACGAGGTGAGCAGCAGTGGGACGGTCTGTGGGCGGGCAGATACAGGCAGTCATCCCCTTGCCTTGCATGTGGCACGAGTGGCAGCTGTCAGGAGAAGAAGGCAGCCTTGTGCCCTCAGGCAGCACCAAACTCGGCATGCCATGCAGTTACTGCATGGCGGCTACCCTGTACTGCATTGCAATACGTCGGGGCCCCGAGCTGCTGCATATGTGACAGCCAGCATCAGGATATGGTTTTACAAACAAGCAGCCTGACATCTGCCCATGTGCTCCTGACCAACTCCCTCTCTGTGTGCGCTGCTGCCTCTGTACGTCACTCCAGCTACCTTTGCATCCTCTGCCGACTCATCCACCACTGGCTCCTGCGGTGCAGGCAATGGCAGTTCACGCTCATGTACTCAAGGGGCGCAAGGAGGTGTCAGATGTCACCCACAAGGAGATGGTGAGCTACCAGGCTGAGCGGCAGCGCCTATGTTGGCATCCTTATTGCTGCGTTCATACCTCCAAAGAACCTTCCAGGCCTCTGTGCCTGGCCTGCTGTCAACGGCTGCTGCACAAGAAGGGCGCTGTCTTGGAGATGCGTGCTCCAGGCAGCCTTCCACCCCATCCTGGCCACCAGAGACATCCATCTGCTTCCTGGGGTCAGCTATCAAGAACACCAGCAAGAGGCAAGTTCTCCAGTTGAAGCCTGATGCCTGTACATATGATGCCTGGCCGCACTGCAGGTGAGTGTCATGCACACGCTGGACTCCATCAGGCAGCAGATAGGAGTGACGTACCCCCAAGATGGCCCCGCCTCTGCCCCTCGAGCTGCAGTGCAGGTGGGCCACACAGTGGTCATTGGGGCAGCCAGCTGGACTCCTAATGCCCTGCTTTCATTGTGCATGAGCTGAAAGCCTCTGAGTCAGATAAAAGCAAGAGTCTTGGCCGCAATGTGGCTGGCTCTGGAAAGTCTTGGTGCTTGCCCTCTGCGCCTGTTGCCCATTGTGTGAGGCTGTGTAGGGGCAGTCATAACGCCTTAAGGTTAGCTGCTGATGACATGTTTTGCATCAACTATGCAGGGCCAGCCCAGCTACTTCATAAAATCCCTGATGGATATTGCACAGAAGGGGCCTCCTGCCAAGGTCTGGGGCGCCACCATGACAGCATTGGTAGTCATGGCCAACATGCTTGCGCTGACCCTGATTTCATGGGCTGCCGGCAAGACTGTGGTTTCCTGCACCTCCGCCATCGTGTCTTGCGTGTGCGCCATTGCCGCCATAATTGCTCTCTCTGTGTCAGCCTCCAGACGCTGAGGCACTTTGCTGGTGTCATTGCCAATAAAGCGTTACGCTTTGGCGCCAAGCTTTGATGATCCATCATCATCATCATCATCATCATCATCGATGATCCAGCGATGTCCATCATGCACGAAGGTCAAGCACTTTGTTGCGGAACATAGAGAACGGGAAGCCCCGGAACCTGGGCTGATTTTCTAAGCTGCCGCGTCAAAGCGCTCTTCCTTTCTTTCTTTTCTCCATAGCAATCAACATGGCCATGCCAAACTTGAGCGAGAAACAGACCAGGCAGATCAACCTCAACGTGCTAAAGAGGGTAGATCCTGATACAGAGGAGGTCAGTGGGCTGCTTCCCCTCCTTTGAGAGACATGCTGGCTGACTGTAGTGGTCTTCTGCTCACTCGACTGCATCAGCTGGCGTTTGGCCTTCCGTTACCATCACCAGTAATTTGGGCTCAGACCCAGGCCAACACCAAGTGTCACGTGCGGCCCAGCAAGATCTGCATCTGCCTCACACCTAAGCTCTGAGACCATGGCTGCAGGTGCTGGCCAGCGCAAAGCATGTGGTGTTGTATGACTTCCAGGAGGGGCAGTGGGTGAGCTGTTGGATGCCTATGATCCTGGCACAAGTGTAGTTGTCTTTCTCAGCTGATCAGCTGGCCAGGCCAATCAACGTGGGCACATCAACCACCCAGCAACTGGGCTTCCGACCTCTGCTGCGTCTCAGCTGCCCGCTGCCCTGAGCAAGTCTGCAGCAGTGACCGAGTTCACCTTTGTGCTGGCGCCTGGGGCGCCACACAGCCTAGGTGAGGTTTTGGCAGCCATGTCAACTCATTTTCATGCTTGGAATGCAGCGGCGCAAGGATGTAGAGGGGTCCATGTTTCTGATACAGCGGCGCTCAAGTCCTCTGTTTCAGATCGTCATCCTGAATAAGAAGAGCCAAGGTCAGCTCGCCATCGACGCTTGCTGCATGGTCCTGAGACTTTGGGCAGGCAGCCCACAGGGGGCAGCCAAGCGTGCTGCGCTGGCTGCCCTGCCCACAGGAAGCAACTTAGCACGCCGCGCTGGCTACTGGGCGCTGCTGCAGGACTACATGCCACCGTCACTGCTCATGCTGAGGGCAAGGTGTGCTGCCTGCTGGCAGCCAATGGGGGGTGTGGCCAGCACGCTGCTTCAGCTGCAGAGTGCCCTTGCATAACTGCAATCTGGTGCTACCCTGACTGCTCCATGAGCTTGCCAAGGGCGACCTGAGCAGCTACAGTAAAGTAGGCTGCTGTGGTATTGCTGCTCAGGGAGGCTGCCAACAGCTCTTGTTATTACTGACGTGCCTTCTGCACATGGTGGCACTGGATGCAGGCAGGCCCTTCAGGCTGAGACGGCTGCAGAGCCCTGCTTCTGCAGCGATGTGATGCATCTCATTGATTGGACTAGTATGGCTGCCAGCCAACACATCAGTCCACCAACAGGGATGTCAACAGAGGGAGGACCGAGCAGCATCTCTTCCTCCTTTGCTTGAGACACTTTGAGGCTGCGCCACTCTCCCCTGCAGACAACTTTGTGGAGGATCTGACAGACAGCTTCAAATTTGAGATCTCTGGTGACTACCTGCTCTACAACAACAAGCATGGCAAGGTGCGGTCTGTCTCATCTTGATGAGTTGCTTCCGTGTCGGTGATCTTGCAGGAAAGTGCACATACCATGCTTGCAAAGTGGGAAGTGCCCTCTGGGCTCAGTGTCTGCCTACCTCTGGGTCTTTGGCACATCACCCTGCAATGTGATGGCCCTCCAAAGACTGGGCTTCGCCTACATAGGGCTTGCTTGTTCCTGTCCTGGCACCACACGTCATGATAGAGCAAGCCACTGCGCGTGTACAACTTGGGATGTTGCTTGTAGATTGTGAGCACTGCCCGTGTACAATATGGCATGTTGCTTTTAGCATCGTGTCGGTGTCACCACCAAATCCTAACACCCCTGTGTCACGCATATGTACAGGCTGTGAGTACATCATACTGCGAGCAGTACTTTGCAACATCCTGCCCCCACCACTTCCCCCATTTGGCAGCTTATTTTGCCGAGTCTCGTCCATTATGTTGCCCCTGACAAATGTTCCACGTTGCCCACAGATTGTGGGGGTCTGGTTTTGTGAGCAGGGGGAGCTGCAGCAGATGGACGCCATGCTGGGACGCATCTTTGAGATGCACCCCAGCTTTGAGGCCAGCCGCAGTGGACGTGTGGGCATGGGAGCAAGCTCTTCAGCCGGTGCTGCTGCAGGGGCGCAAAGGCAACAGGTGGGGTTGGGTCCCTACCTGTGCGGTTTGCAATTCAAGATCCACCCAGCCCACTGCCTGAGAGCCATGTATGGCGCAGGCTTTCAAAAGCTTCTGTGCAGTTGCGGGGCCGCTACTTTTGTATTGCATAGCTGCCTGCAATTGTTGCCTACTCTTGTGCAGGATGCCAGCAGCCTCAGCAGCCCACTGCCTGGGAGCCAACCATGGAGCGCGCAATTTGGAAGCTTCCCAGCAGCAGAAGGGCTACCAGGCAATGGGTTTGGGACGCCAGCTGCCACACCTGCGCGGGCTGCAGCGCCGCAGTCAACACAGGGAAGCACGCCGTTTGGACTTGTGGGTCTCTTGGGGCAGCAGCCAGGAGGGGGGAGGGGCGGGGTTGGTGGGGCGGCCAGCACTCCTCCACAGCAGGGCACGCCCCAGCACAGCACACCTCAGCAGGGGACCCCTACAGGTGCGTCGGGGTGACACTTGGGTAAAGCACCATGTGACGCATGCTCCCTCGGTCACCCTTCTAATTGCAGTCTGGCTGCACGAACACCTTGGTTGGGCAGACCCACTGCTTGCATGCAAGGACAACAGCTTGCACCCGCTGTTCAGCATCATGAAGTACTCATCAGATCTTGACTTCCACATGCTCCACTGCTTGCAGGCAGGGACAACAGCCTGCACCTGCTGTTCAGCAACATGAAGTATGCAAGCTTGGTGGAGAGTGGGTCGCCCGGAGCGGTGCAGACACCCCCACCTGCAGCTCCCCCTGCTGTGCCAGCAGCGGCGGACTCCCAAACGAGGCCGCTCCTGCTGCCCCCAGCCTTCTTCCAGGGCAAGACGCCCGGAGGCCAGGTGAGGTTGTTGGTGTACTGGGTTGCAACAGTCCTCCATTCAGAGAAATGGACGTGCAAGGGAGTGGGCTCTCTCAGCGGGCCTGCACACCTGCAATGTCTTGGCGTGCCACGCCTTGAATAACTGCTCGGGTCATGGCAGGGGCACCACCTGTGTTGTTGGGAAGCACATGAGATGTGGGACAGCAAGCTGGGGAACCACCCCTGCATGTGGGGAATATTCCTGCTGGCATGCTGCACTCTGCTGTACTGGCTGCATGAGAGCCTGCCACAGGCATGCGCAGATCCTCCCTGTCGTGCTCCAAGCGCTTGTGCAGCGTGCCTGCACCCCGTCGTTCCCTGTAGGTGCGCCCAGCTGCATACTGCCTGAGCCCACCACCCGCAGCCAGCCCCAGCGACCTGACCACTCCCCACTCGGCAGACCCGAGCAGTGTGGCCAGCAACACAGCCACAGCTGTGAACCCGAGTTCCACCCAGTCCAGGGCTCTGCTGGCAGACACCCTCCACTTAGCAGACTTGATCCGCAGCACCCCCATGGCAGGGGCCACCTCCACATCGGCAGACCTGAGCACACCCTTGGCAGCGCCCACAGCCGTCCCTGCTTCTGGACAGCGCAGGGCGCTGTTGGCAGCTCAGCTGCCCAGCCCCTCTGCCCTGGGCAGCGCCTGGGGGCGCTCCTTATCAGATGCTTCTCCCGTGGGTGACCTGCTGAGCCCTGCTGCGCTGCTCAGCACAGCTGGGCCTGTCGCATTGATGAGTAAGGGCCGCCCATCGCCACCTCCTGCAAGCAGCCTGGCTGCCACAGCTGGTGCAAGAGCAGCGGCCCCTCCCCACCCCAAGGCCACAGGTCTGCCTGATGGTGTGGAGACCCGTGGCAGTGAGTCCATTGCCCTGGCAGCCGCTGCTGCTGCTCCCAGCTCCCCTCCCGGGCTGGCCACAGCCGGGAGCGCGCCTGCCCAGCTGGGCCAGCCAGGCAGTGCGCTGTCTGTGGCTGCTGGGCCTGCTGAACTGGCTGCTGCCGTCAGCTTCCCTGCCGGCCGCATGGAGGCGCCTGCTGACCTAACGTCTGCCATCAGCACTCCTGCCGACTTGGCAGCTGCCCTCGGCGCTTCTGATCCCCCAGCATCTGCTTTCAGCACTCCTGCTGGCCACGTGAAGTCAGCTGCCTGGTTGGCTGCCCCTGTCGACTCCTGCAAGAGTGCAAAGGGGGAGTCTGCAGGCTGCTGGGCGGTCACAGGGCCTCAGTGGGTGCCCAGCCCTGGTCAAGCCTCTCATGTCTCCAGCACCCCCAGCCCACCCTCTGGCAATCCTGGCCAGCCCTTCCCAGAAGGCAGCACCTCTTGCTTAAAAGTGAGGCCAAGCTGCATGTGAATAGGTTCACTGTCCACAAACATGGGCCAGCTGCACAGAAGCATCTCTCTCTGCTAATTCACATGTCCCTCCTGAGGGCGGTGCGTCCTGCATGAAAGGGAGCCTCTATTGCAGGGGCGCAGACCATGCACGCTGCAGTCCGGGCTGCTCCCCCCTTCCCCCGCCCCCAACCCCAAGAAACATCATCGCGCTGGTGTGCCTTGCGGCAAGGCAGCCCCTACAGCATGGCGAGGGGGCCGCAGCCAGTTGCTGGAGGTGGCATGCAGTTCCAGGATACCCCCCTGGTGGTCCATAGCTTGATGCACCAAGTCCAGGAGGACTATGTTCTGTGCTTCAAGGCTGGTGCCGAGTGCTGGGTTTTGGAGCATGCTGTACGACTGGGGACCCTCAATCCTGTGTTTCGAAATTTTGACATCAATTCCCCAGAGTTTGGACACTGTGTCTGAAAAGAACTTGCTGTGCAAGCTGTTTGCATTCTGGTGGCTGCAGGACACTCCTGGCGGTCCTGGCAGCCCCTCCCAGCCGCAGCAGGCTCAGCGGCGAGAAAGCAGTGATCAATTCAGGAGTCTGCTGGCTAGGTGGGTTAGCTTGGGTTGCATGGAGTTTGGCCTTGGCCTAGTTCGCCAGCTGCCACCAGTGGGAGCAGCTTGAAATGCTAGGTGCTTGGGTTGACTGCTGCGGGGGGACCTTCCAACTCTCAGATGACTGCTGATTCTGCTGAGGGCAGCGTGTTCGCACAGCATTCACTGCACAGCAGCCTCCTGGTGTCCTTGATCTGCGTACTGGATGCTGCAGTGTGGGGGCCTGGCGGGGAGAAGTTGAGTTGACTCGTGCCGCCTGGCAGGTCGCCGTTGCTTTGGTGCAGTTAACGCTGTGCCTGCCGGGCATGGGTTTGACTTCTCAGGTCTCCAGAGCCGCTGCCAGCTTCAGCGCTGCAGGTGGTTCACTCCAGGAGAATATTTCCACCACAAGTGGCCAAGCTGGTTGGTGTACCTGCAGGGCGTCTTCCAGTACCCAGGAGGCACAGGGGCAGCCGCCGCCGCCAGCAGCTATACCAGGGCACTCCAAGAGCAGTGCATCCAGCACTTGCGCAGGCCCCAGTGCTGCTGTACTTGCAAATGGCAGCCATCCGCATGGGCCTGCCCCCGCGCCACAAGGGCAGGTGGGCCAGCATGTGCTCGCGGGGCATGCCGCCTATTAGTGGCAGCCTGACCTGCCTGCCCAGACTGCCAGCGCAGGCCGTGAAGGCCTAGGGGTCTTGGTCACACCTGTGCAGATGATTGCCGATGCCAACCAGCGAAGTGGCTGTGCCTGGAAACGGCCGCTGCTGCATGCAAGCACCTTCACAAGGCTTCACACTTGCATCGACAATGTTGCTGCAGGGTCAGTGGCAGCAGTCTGGTATACAAGCAGGAAGGACGCGGGATAGTGTGCGAGCAGCTCTTCTAAGTCTGGCGCAGTCTGATGCTTTTGTGGACATCATTGTGGAACACCTGCAGCGACAAGACCTGAAGATGTAGCTGGCAGTGTTCTTGGACACCCATGGTCTGACTATGACACAATGTGACAAAGTCAGAATTGCTGTTTTCTGATAGCATTTCGAAACATGCTGCATATGCACAAGTGAGCTTGTGAGTCTGCCAGACAGGAAAGAAAGCATGCCTGCCAGGTACATTTGAGACCAAGCTCTCGACCGTGCAGCGATGCAGGCTCGTGTACCTGGTCAGGAAGCTGATCTGGAGGAATTCCTACTCGATGAGGGGGAGGGCAGGCTCAACCCACAGCCTGCAGAGCAAGTCGGTGAAAGTGGTCTGATCTTGGCAGGGAGCAAGAGGCAACAGCAGGAGCTTCTGGTGAGCTGTTCAGCAGCTAAGGAGATGCTGCGTCTGCATGTTCTTGTCTTGCGTGCTGTACTAGTGTGCACCTGATCTCAGCGCACACAATGTCCCCACAGCATCCTCTGTCAGGGCTGCTGCATCTAAACATGGCCTGCTGGTATGGCCAGCACATGCACTGCATCAATTTCATCTGCAGGCAGCTGCTGGCACCAGCGCAACAGCTGCCGAGCGGAATCAACAAGGGCAGCTGATCACGCGCCGCTTCTGGGGCGGCAGCCAGTACGTGGAGACCTATGTCTTTGCGGTGAGCTCCACCAGGCTGTTTTCACAAGGCCATTTCAAGAGTCAGGTCCTCAGCGACCCTGCGTCGTGCGGCATGTGCCTTCAAGCTTTGCTTACACGGGAGGAGCATGTTCTACATCTAGAAGCAGTGTGTGTGGTGATGTGGCTTAGCTTCATAAGGCACAGGTGCTGCCCAACCGCTAGGGGCTCCCTGAAAAGATCAGCGGTGGGCCCCACCAGCGGGCTTCCAGGAGGAGGTCCTGACCAGCCTGTTCTCACAGCAGTTGTCACTTGTTCAGGCAGGATTTTCATGATTATATGCCACAGAAGATGTTCCATAATCTCCAAGAAACACTGCTGTTTGTCCATCTTGGTCTAGAATGCTGTTGGTATATTGGGCCAGAGCTGCTTCTGCATGGGCATTAGCTGAGCTTTTGTGAGCGCACATGTGACAACATCGCGCTGACTTTGTATGTATGCAACAAAGTCAGGTCAGGCTCTGCGCAGCACAGCTGTGCTATGGAATCAGTCTGTCTGTGCTTCACTGTGAGTGGGCCTTGCCTGAGAGGCCCCTAGGAGCACGTATGACTCCCCATGTCTCAAGGTAGCAGCGCGGGTCTGTGTCTGTGCATTTCAACGCTTGCAGTCTTCCATCGAGGAAAATATGCAAGTACGCTGCTGCAGGCTGCTTGGACAGAACCCCAGCCCATGTGCTGACCCACAAGATCCTTGCGTCTGCATGCTGCTGCAGGGTGTGGCCGGCAAGGCTTCTACCTGTCGGCACCAGTAACCTAGCCTGTCTTCAGAAGCTTGGGCCAGCAGGGTACGGGAGATGAGTTGACATGGCCTCCTGTGAGCCTGCTGCTGCAGGCTGCTGCAGGCTGCCAGAGATGCCCTGGTCCTGCATGTCATGTTTTATGGGCCCTGATGTGCTCCTGCAGGCTGCATGGGACAGCAGTTGCACCTGTGAGCACAAGCAGCCCCACAGATACGCTGCCAGCAGATGTTCACGGACATAGTCACAGATCCTGACCATGTGCCTGCTGCTATAGGCTGCCTGGGAGGCACTGGTCCTGCTGGGGTATGTGTCGGCCCGGCTCTGCTGCACCTTCCACCTGCCACATGACTGCGACCCCCATGACAATCCTTATGAGGCAAGCACCCGGGACTCCCATTGTTGGTGAAGCACCAGGGCAGCACTGTGGCTCAGGTGCCCACTGCTGCACACCCAGGGCAGCACTGTGACTCAGGTGCCCACTGCTGTATATCTGTGGTGTCACGCCTTGTGCCTGGCTGTCACCTCTGCTGAGATGGGGTACAGCACGGCTGCAGCCCCTTGAACAAGCTTTGCGTGGCGAGCACCAAGCAGCATCACTGCTGGTGCAGGCCCCCACTTGTGGCCTCAGTACCCTGCATGGTGCTTTGCTATCTGCTCTGTTTTGAGGAGGGTGCAGAAGTGGGCAGCAGTCTCATCATCACCCTGACACAGCAAGTTATTCAGGATCATCAGTGCTGGTGAAGCAAAGCGCTGGTGCAGAAGGGCTAAGGCCTGCAGCTTCACGGCAACCACTGTGGTGCAACTGGTCATCGCTGTGGCCTGTATCTGATGTTGCTGCAGGAACTCACATCTAAGTGCATCCCCCCTTGCCCATGCTTTAAGGACTCACAGTCCTTGGCTTGTTTGTCATCTGTGTAGCCCCGCCTGGTCTGCCTGTGCTCAATGGACATCATCAGCCTGCTGCACTGTGGGATTATTGCATGGAGCTGAGCCACATCGTGTCCCTTACTGCAGGGACGGCTGACTTGCTCTGCTGCAGGTGCTCAAGGTCGTTGTCAGCATGCTGCAGAAATGGGGGTTCTGTGTGATCTATATTACTGCTCTAGCTGTGCGGGAATGTGCTGTGCCATTTGGTCTGAGTGTGCTGCAGGTGTTCATGGACATTGCAAACCTGCTGCACTTTGGGTTCCTGCTGACCTGGTTTGTGCGCGGGCTGGAGCACCAGCGCTTTGAGTGGATCTTCTCCTGGTGAGGGTGCAGTGTTCAGGGCTTGCTTCATGTGAGGGACACAGAGCCAGATGTCATCAATGATGGTACAGAGCACCAGCGCTGTTGCTGGACCCCATCCTGTTGCTACTAAGCTGGTTGCGGCCTTCCAGAGGGGTTTGCTGCCTGGATTCGCATTGGGCCCTGCTGCCCATCTTTGATCACATTTCAAGTTCTGCTGCCCAAGATGAGACACGCTGAATAGCAGTGCTGGCAATGCATAGTCTGCACCTACCCTGCCGAGGCTCAGCTGCTTCTTTCTCTGGCCTGCCACTTGGTTCGTGTGTATGTACCAGTGACACTTGCAGTTTTTGGATGTTCGATTTGCAAGATGTTCGAATTCTGTGATTTGCAAGATGCCGGGTTCGCCGTCTGCCTAGATGCGGTTTTCTTTGCGCAAGCCCAGTGCATGAAAATGGGGGAGGTGACTTCCGGTAAGTGTCACATATGGGCCAGTTGGGTGTTTTCTTGACACACATGCCAGCCCTGTGTATAGGTACCGTCAATCGTCTGCTGATGTCATCTTCTGCCCTGTTGCAGGAAGCGCTGGTACCTCTTTGCTTTCTTCCTGGGCACACCACCGGTCTACTCACTTGCGAGCAATATCCCTGGCCTGCAGCACAGCCTAGCAGACATTCCTGAGTGGGGCCCAGCTATGTGGGCTCTTGTCATGACAGGTATGCATTGCTGGTTGCCAGCCTGCAAGTACTGTTTGTAGTTGTGTTGTTTTGTCTTGGCGCGCTTTCCACAGTGACAAGACTGGCAACAGAATGCCAGATCAATCAGCAACAGAAATTCAGTCTCTTGCCATAGGGTTGTCAGACGTACAAAGGTAGAGGCCAGCATGCAGAAGCTGGAGGAATCTACAGAGCCGTCAGCAGTCTTGCTCATGTGCTGTACTTCAGGTCGCTGCAGCTGCCATCAGACTGCCTTCCTCACGTCAGCGGTGCTGTGAAAGCATATTCTCTCAGGAACCAAACTTAGGCTGCCAAACATCTTGCTTGCACCTGATAGGCACAGCCTGCACAGCTGACAAGCTGTGCTGTAGCCTGTCCTCAGCAGCTGGAGCTTGTGGCAGTACAATGTAAGCCAGTACACCTTGTGAGCATCTGTGGTGCAGCCTTTTCCCATGACCTTTGACACGTGTGGCAGTGCACTGGCAGCATGCACTCCTGATCTGCTGATGATCCCCGCTGTGCCTGCCCCTAGCACTCTTGACATGGCAGCATGCACACCTATGTGAACATGACCCCACCTGTGCCTGCAGTGCAGGGGCCGCCATTGCCTTGGCAGTGGTTGGATGGCACACCTGGGCAGCGTGGGTGACCAAGACACCGCTGGAGCTCGCAGCTTATGTGGTCAGTCGCATGTCCATTCAGCTGTAAGTGACGTCCCTTGCCCCTGCAAGTGGAAAGCGGGTCAGTCTGCAGAATGCGCCGAGCCTGGGCCGCTATGGCTTGCCTGCAGCAGGTTGTGCTGATGGGCCTGCTGCATGGCAGTTTATCAGGGCACTCAGGTCACATGGCCACTGGAGCTCGCAGATTATATGGTCAGCTGCATGTTTGTTCAGCTGTGAGCACCCGCACTGCTGAACATCAGCCTATGCTGGCGGCAGCCCTTGCTGCCCTTGCTGCCTGCACCAGGCAGCAAGCACCTCAGGCACTGCCTTACTCCTGAGGTTTGAAAGGGGCACCTGCAGCGCGTTTCCTCTCCCTGCCTGCAGCATGCGCTGTGCTCAAGCCCCTTGCTTGCGCGACCTGGGTCTATTTGCCTGTAAGAGGAGCTGGCGGTCAACCTGGTCTGCTGCAGATGTACTCGACTGTGACAGAGGATGTCTTGCCTGCAAGAGGGAGCAGCAGCTGCTCAGTCTGCAGGCGCCACTGCGCCTGAACCTGCCGTGCAGAATCTGCTGCACACAACGTTGCTGTATGGCATTGTGGGTGACATTGCCTGGCCAAGCTGGCACCCTCTGCCAAGAGACCTACCATGAACAATGGCCATCAGCTGGCGCCCCTTGCTTGTTGGCACATAGGCAGGAGCCAATGCAGAGCTCCAGCGTCCGCGTCTGCCTGCGGCACAGGCTGTGCATTGGCAATTTGTGCTTGAATGTGATCTGAGTCCATCAGATGTGAGGCTGGTTGCTCAGAGCCAACAGCCAGCTGCCAACCTGAAGCAACAGCATTCCCATACATGACTCCAGGTAGCCAGACTGATCTGACTTCTTACATGCACCTCCTCACAGCGCTCTGCTCAACCTTCTAAATGCTGCGCATATGCAGATTCTACTTCGTGGGCTACTGGGTGATCCAGCGTAGCTCCCACACCTTCAACCAGAAGCTGCACGTCCATCACTTCTACCTGGGCTGGAGCATAGCTGTCTGGGCAGAGTTTAACCATGTGAGGTCGCTTTGTAGCATGACCCCTTGTGTTGCAGCGCGCCCGCACACCTCCAGCTGCCATTGCTGTTGGCACCTGCATGGGTAGTCACCAGCATGTCTATCCGGGTGTCAGATGGAGTTTTCAGATCACCTGAGCACCCAGCTGCTGCAGCTCTGCCATGTTGTACATGCCATCATTGTTGGCTTGTGTTGCTGCCAGGTGGTCTCTGCCCTTACACTGGCCATCTCGATGGGTATCTTTTGTCATGGTGAGACTTCGTCTGTGCACGTCTTCTTGTTGTTAGTGTGTGTTCTACTCTCACAGTAGTACAATTTTGTGCTTGGTTGAGCAACCCCTATTGTGCACTTCCTGCCTGCAGGTGTGGGTGTCTATTCATTTGCCAGCCTGTTCGAAGACCCATACTGCTTTGTCACACCTGTGGCCAAGAGTGTGACTTGTGCCTTCTGGAGTAACCATGGCCCTTTTCAGGTTCACGCATGCCCCTGGACTGGACACACTGCCCCACAGCACGCATGCATGGCAACAGAACAGATGAACACCCTATTGGGGCTGGACTGAACATTCACAGGTTGTGTTTATGGACAATCATGAAGCAGGGGTTCGGATGTTTTCAATGAGGTGCCTGCACTCCTTTGCGTAGTCGCTGTCTTGGAGGGTTTGCACACTGTTGTTCCTGTAGGATTTGCCATTATACTCCCTGCAGCACAGTGCAGACAGGCGATGGGGAACACATTGCCCTTGGTAAGCTGCAAGGGTTTTGTGCTGCACCGGGCAGACCAGGCAAAGAGGCAGAGCTCCTGCATAAGGACAGTGCCATGAATGGTCCCAGCAGGCGTCCCCCAGAATCCATTGCTGGAAAGCGCTGTGCCCATGCACGACCGTGCACAGGCACAGCAGACTGCCAATGCAACCTGATGCTGTGGGGTGACCAGGCCATTCTTTGCACGCAAGATCCATCTAGGCCCATGCATGGGCCTACAGCAGGCATGGAAGCCTGTCAACACACTGCACCCTATCTCATTGTCACAATGCTTGCCTGCACTACCTGTGCGCAGGCATGTCAGCCTGATTCGCACCTGAGGCTGCTGCCAATGGTAATGTACTTGTGCTGCCACTGGACTTTCTCCAGCACAGCCCTGAACTTCTGTTGGGCCTCCTCATTTTCAAGATCCTCTTGCAGAGGCACCAGCTCGTCAGCTGTCATCTGGAACAGCTTCTCTGCCTGCAGCCAGCGGGGCCCTCATCAGACTGTCTGGTGGGGCGCATTGGGGCTGTGCAGATGCCCGTGCAGTAGCAGCAGCATGAAAGGCATCTGAAACAACCAGGGAAAGATCACATAGCAGGGAGGGCCCCAACCTGCTCATTGTAGATGATGACACGCTCCACCTCCCCAGTGAAGTCCATGAGCTTGGCTCTCACAATGTACCGTCGCACCCTGTGCTCATAGCTTTGCCCATTGCCTTCGCAGTACCACCTGTCCTCCTGCTGCACCACCTGCAGGAACAGAGGACAAGATTTGTCCGGGGCATGGGTGGGGCTGGCCAGTCATAGCGCCAGCAAAGTCGCTTGCCAACCAGCTGCTGTGCTTGCAGCAGTGGCTGCCCTGCTGCATGGCAAGGGAACCACACATTGCACCCCTGCAGGAGCTGTAGGTGTCCTGCCCCTGTCCTTCAAGCTGTGTAAGCTCAACACTTACCGCAGGATCATTTCCCCCTCATCATGGTTTTAACTGCCAAGCGCTGAATCTTGGTGCACCTGACAGTACATCAGCAATGCACAGCATGCGAGTGCGAACAGCCGCTACACAGAGCGCGCTCACTACCTTCTGGCTGTTGCACGCCAAGTCATGGTGCATCAGCCTTGTCTCGATGCATGCACGACGAGCACTCATCCCTGCCCCGAAGTTGCATGAGGGTGCTCACCTTCCTCTGGCTTTGAAGCGCAATGTATTCTCTTGTCCTCAGACTTGCACATCAGATGCTTTCTCAATAAAAGCACTTCTGATTATCAGGTTCCTTACTTACTGTGCTTCCTGTCATCCAGATATGCAAATGCGCAAGTAGAGCTTGAAGGCAATTGCCTTGCAATCGCTGTGGGAAGCTGCAGCATAATGCACATTTGTGCATGAACTCACTCAACTTGGACTGCCAGCCCGTCAACTTGGACTGCCAGCACCTGCGGGTGCTTACCTTCTTCTGGCTGTCAGGCGCTGAGTCGTAGTGCATCTTTCCGTCCTCAATCATGGTGATGTAGGCTGACAGGTTGATCCACTTCCTGTCGCCATTGGCTGGCAGGTCCTCCACCGGCTCCAGGTCCTTGACAAAGGCCTGCTCTCGGGGTGTCGTCCCTGAAGCATGCCTGCAGCAAGGCCACACACATAGTCCTTCTCCCTGTGCTGTGCCCCTTAGGCTTCTGCTCTGAGGTTGGCAGCAGCAACTGCTGTCAGGTGTTTCAACAAGACGGCATAAGGCAGCATCCTGGGACCAACTGCAAGTCCTTGACAACTGCCTGCTGCCAGGCTTCATCTTTGAAGCAGGCCTGCAAGACATGAGAATGAATGCTTCACCCTTGCAGCATGCCTGCAGGGCATGAGAATGATTGACTCACCCTTCAAGCATGCCTGCAGGACATTCATTCTCAATGAAGCAATGAGTTGGTGGTGCTGTCAGGTCAGGGCGCCTGCAGCGCACAAAAGAGCCGCCACTGTCTGCAGCATGCCCAAGCATGAGTTGGTGGTGCTGTCAGGTCACGCCTCCGTGGCCCACCTGCAGCGCACAAAGGCCCACAGCTGCTGCCTGCAGCATGGGCCTAGGGGGTTGTTGGCCAGGCAATCTGACCCAGAGGTCCCCCTGCAGTGTGACACTGCAGACATCATTCCAGCTGACTGCGATCAACAGCTCCAGGCAGGCAAGGTCAGTGGAGCACCCGCCTGGAGCTGCTGACTGCAGTCAGCTGTAACGAGCGTCTGCAGTGTTGTGCTGCAAGGGGGCCTCTGGGTCAGATCATTGACCTGCCTGGTGCTGTTGCTTGCAGTTGACTGGAACAGGAGTCCGTGAGACAGGTCTGCTCCAGGGGCTCTGTTCCACAACCCCACCTGTAAGAAGTTCAATCAAGAATATCTCTCCTGTTGGCTGCTGGACTGTCTCTGGATTGTAACCTCTGCACAGACATCAGCAGCCGATGCTGCATGCGAGGCCTGGAACAAGTTCCAGATCCGTACACAGGCCTGCGCCCAGAACTTCTGCCTGACAGCCTGCCTGCAGGATGATGACAACCCCTGATGGAATTGGTGCTGCTGTCTGGTGCGTTGCTGGGGCTAAGAGCTCCAGTTACACAGTACAAGCCTGTCAGCAGTTGCCTGCGGCATTTAAGGGTCAATGGCTGCTTCTTCTCTCAGCATGTGGAATGCCCTGTCGCATGCCAGTAGCAAGCTGACTGAGGTCTGTGTGTCCATTGCTCAGATGCGAGGGTGGAGAGAATCCTCAGCCAAACATCTTGCAGGTTAGGTTTCCCATGGCAGGCACTCACGAGTTGGTGAGGCCCTCAGCAATGGGCTGCGTGGGCTGGGCGTGCCCCTCAGCGGCCCACCAGTCCCGCAACTGCTGCGCCTCAGGCAGCTCCGGCTCAACTTCCACAATGCCATCGCCCCGCTGAGACACGCTGAACCCTGCAGGCAGAGACTGGGCGCATGGGGCCTTTGTCCTGCACAGGTGGCGATTGACAACTGCAGCTGCATTGTTACCGACGTGAGAAGGGGAGCACTCCTCAAAATGCTGAGTGCGGACCACCTGTACACAGAGACCCTGAAGAGTAGGGCTGCATGGCTCTGCAGCAACTGAAAACAGCTACAGCCTGCCTGCCAAATGAGTCGTGTAGCAGACAGCCCCTGAGCCAGACTGCTGCTTCACTGCAGCAGAACTAGGCACTGTGCCAGAGTACTGCTGCCCTCATGTCACCGCCATTGCACACCATGACCTGTTCAGGAGGAAACACAACAAGCATATATTCTTCTCTGTAATGCAGTGATGGGTCGCATGGCAGCAGACGCGCCTTGCCTTCTTGCTTCTGCCATCTAACATACCCAGTCTAACATGACGGCCCTTGTTCTGCTGGCAGCCATGCAGGCGACGCAGCACAGCGCTTGTGCCTTTCATGATGAGTGAGCGCTGCGAAAACCTCTGCACCATTGCTGAGACCTCCATGCAGCATGGTCAGGGCACAAGTCCATGCCTGTTCTGCACAGACTGGGCATGAGTCTTTCTCTAGTGCCCACCTCACCTCCATTGTACTCCCTGACTTGCCCGGCTGTGAACAGCACGACAGGGCGGCTGGCAGCGTCAATGCCTGCAGTGCTCAACTCCGCCCGCTCAGCCCACACGGTGACGGTGACTGTCTTGAGGCTGCAGTGCAGGGCAGGCAGCAATTACGAGGGCCTGCTGCTGAGACAGAGGGTCTCTTCTCTTGCTCACATCCGCAACTGTGGCCGCCTTCCATTTGCAGTGCAGGGGCTGCAAGGCAGGCAGCAGCTGAAGCCCGGCTCTCTCACCACACTCAGTCTAGTGGCCTGGACTTCTGCCTATCCACCTCAGTCATTGTGACCAAACACAGGCTGTTTCACATGGCAGGCAGCAGTCAACAAAGCTGACTGCTGCTCACTCAGCAACCGCGACAATTGTCAGGGGGGGCATCTCAGACAAGGCACAGGCTGCTAAAACTTCTGCTGGGCTCACTTAAAGCCTGCATGCAAGGCAATGACAGGACGCTTTGATGCTGCTGGGCACTCAGACCTGCCGCATGATGAGGTTTGTCAGGCCGCAACAAGGCAAAGCAAAGGCCGCTCGTTGTTCAGACCCACCTGTTGTCAATCAAAGCACCCTTGCGCCTTGCTACCTACATGAACTACACTAGACTTGCAAGCTGATAGCTAGCTCTCTGAAGGATGCTACCCTCTTGCTGCAAGTACATCCGATATGAGAGCAAGCGCCCACCTCTTGTCCACCAGAGTGAGCTTCATCACCTTCTGGCAGGCAACTGCAACTGCTCGCTATTCGCTGTCAAGAAGGATGAGATCCCCCTGCTGCGGGTGCATGTTTATGCAGCAGGAGAGCAGGAGCTCACCTCTTGTCCACTGCAGGTGCATCCCTGTGCTGAAAGAAAGCAAGAGCTTACCTGTTGTCCAATCACGGTGAGCTCACCTTTCATCCACTGCAGGTGCATCCCTGTGCTGAAAGAAAGCAGGTGCTCACACGTTGTCCACCAGGGATGAGCTCACCTCTTGTCCACCAAGGTGAGCTCACGCTTCATCACCTCCTGCCCATTGTCCTTCCTCTTGCGCGAGGCCAGCTCCCCCACTTCCGTGACCACCCCCAGGATGTCCACGGGCACCTGCGGCAACGCAGCAACCACTGCAGACTGGCATCAGGTGAGTGGCTGAGCTTCTCGACAGTCAGATGAGGCACTTTTGACAAATGATGTGCCGTGCTGCACACCAGCCCCGCACC
Source organism: Asterochloris sp. CNOR1 (assembly GCA_963969365.1). Lineage (NCBI taxonomy): Eukaryota > Viridiplantae > Chlorophyta > Trebouxiophyceae > Trebouxiales > Trebouxiaceae > Asterochloris > Asterochloris sp. CNOR1. The sequence goes on from OZ017762.1 coordinate 1,572,529, forward strand.
AAATGCTGCAGACTACCGTCCAGTGCTGTTGCTGTGCACCTCGACAGTTCTGGTGAGGCACTGCTGACATCTGGACGCGCCCACCTGCGCCTGCAGCCAGCGCACCAACATATGCAGGCTGGCCTCCAGCAGGGTTCCTGGGCACTCAACAGCAGGCAGACGTGGTGGGGCAGAGGTGACATCAGATGGCAACTTCTGGCATCTGCAACACTACAGTGGGGCTGCTTCCAGGAGCCATCAGGTGTGTGCCATGCCTGATGATTCACATCAGGCCGTGTGATGGGGGAGCAGTGCACTGCTGCCTGTGCATAGCATTGACAGATGGAAAAGTGCCCGCTGTCATTGTGCTGAGGCCTCCACATGTCACGCAACCCTAAACACTGCAGCACATGTAGTGAACCAGACAGGGCCAGCCAGTCTGGTGCAGCGGAGCAGGTACTACTGCTGGGGAGGCGGCATGAGGCGGCATCTGCAGCCCCTTCCACGTGTTCGATGTGGCTTGGGTTTTATGTGCATACGCTGCTTCTTGCCATCTATCAAGCCCCGCAGGCTGATCCTCCTGGAAGCTGCTCTGCCAGGCACAGTGCAGCAGGGGGCAGAACCTGGGGCATGGCAGCAGGCAGTGCATGCCTGCCGCAGCGCCTCTCACCTTCTTGCCTGCAAACTTGCCCAGCTGCCCAATGGGCACTAGCTGCAGCTTGGCCTGCATCTTGGCTCCATCCTGGTCCTCACACTCCTCTATGTCACCACTGCAGCCAGTACATCACTGCAGCCAGTAAACCACTGCAAGGTTCCAGATGCCCTGGAACGCCCAACTCTGCTTGACAGTCCAGCATGGTGCCTATGCACCTTGTTATGGCAGCAACGCCACATCACAGCTGCTTGGTGCGTCTGCTAAAGGAGGTGCGTGTCAGCAGCTGGACCTCTGGTCTGAACGTACATGACCTGTTTGCCAGGCAAGCTTGGCTGCCAGACTGCCTGCTTGCGTTATGCCAATCTGCCTCGCAGGCTGCACCATGGTAAGCGGCCCTCAGCATGCATTCCTGCATGGATGGCAGGTTTCCTGAGCAGCCAGACATGAGTAGAGCTTTGCCACAAGCTGCAGGCCCCCACACCTTGCAATGCGCTGATGCACGGGCGAAGCTGACCTCTTGCTTACAGCAAATGCAAGGCTGGAAGCTGTTTGCCAGTGTACCACACCACCAAAGTCAGCCTTATGATGTACCGAGTAATGTGCCAGTTTTGCAGATGTTCGAGGGCAGGTCTGCAATTGATGTAACCCTCTCCCAAGCACACGCCCCCCTTCCCTCCCCCCCTGCACCCCCTCTGCACACCCCTTCAAGTGGCATGAAGGCAGCCACAGCCACCATAATCACCAGACAACTGTGATTCACCTGACATCCATGGTGATGTCGTAGTCATTGCGGACCTTAGCATATTGCTTGTTGGCCGGCTTGACCTTGCCTCGAGTGAAGAAGTATACCTGAAGGACAGCATTGAGTGCTCGGCTTTGGATCTGATGTCTTTAGAAGTCTGTGCAGGGTTGCTGGCACCCTGGCTCGTGTGACATGCTGAAGATGCCCAAGTCTGGCAGCACTTTTGAGCTGGCTTGGCCACCAGTGGGCATGCCATTGCCAAGACGTCAGGTGTGTGGCACGCAGCTTACCATGGTCTGTTTCAGAGGTCCAGCAAGCGCCCCAGTCTGGAATTGTTACACAGAGCCAGCCAGCACAAGAAGCATGGAAGCCGGACCTGATGTCTACAGCTTGCCTTGCCCTGCTGCAGGCCACGATGTCCGCACATTTTGCTGCACAGCTCGCATGCCAGTGCAGTGCCAAGACCTCACAGCTCACCTGCCTGAGGTCCAGGCAGAGGTGAGCCACTCACTGTCAGCCATGGTGCCCACAGTCACGGAGCCCTCATACATACTGCATGCAGCTTGTGCCGTGCCCCTGCAGCCCCGTCAGCTCACCTTCCCCTGCTCCAGACCACCAAACCACTTGTCTGTGGCCTCCTTCCACATTGTTATCTCAATCGCTGTGCCCTGCACATCAGAGGTGGGGGCAGTGGGGGGCTCTGCATGTACAGGAATGCTGCTGCCCTGCCCATGGTGCCTGCTGGGCATGGCCAGCGCTTCCAAGGATCATGGCCTGCACTTGCATGGTCGGGCAGCGAGGACCATCTCCTAGCACAGCAATGCTGCTGCCTTGCCCACAATGCCTGCCGGCAGTGGCTTCTGCTGCGCATCAGTGGCATGCATTCAGCGTGGCCCACATCCTCATCACCTACTTTCAGCTTTGCCCAGCAGCTGGGCATGCCCTGCTTGAGCTGAGCTGATTCCTGCTAGGCATTGATGGTCCAGCACCTCTTGCTGAATCTGCAGACGTGAGCGCTTTGCCACACTACTGCTTCTGACCAAAAGCATGCTTGCAAACTCTTAGACAGGCGCACCTCACAGGGTGATCACTGTTAGCACATCTGTGCACACCTTATATCCAGCACAGGCTTGGCCTCGCAGCTGGGCACGCCCTGTCTGCTGCTGAAGCCGCCAGTATCAACCTCACTGCAGCCGTTCCTCATAAGCACATTGGCTCATAGTCCAGCACGTCGAGGTTTCTCAGAAAGGTGGAAAGAGACTGCGCAGTCCCCATTTGCCCACCTCCTCATCGACCACCTCCAGCTTGGCCCTGCAGCTGGGCACCCCGTGCTTGTTGTTGAATTCAAAGCGGTCAGCCTTGATCAGGCGCGCCTTGATGGTCCAGTTCATGTTATAGGGGTTGAGTGCTGCGATGGGCTGCACGGCCCTGCGTGTGCTGCTGGGGGTCAGAGGGCGCTTTGTCAACCTGCAGCAGAGCGTCAGCATGTGAATTCTGGGACGATCTGTGATGTTCAGCCTCATGACGGTCAGGGACCGCTCCTTCAGGCTGCAAACATCAGACAGAGCTTTGTATAGGCTGCTGGCCGGTGGCCAACTCAACTGCAAGAGTTTTCAGCCTCTTGAATGCACACTCCTTATTGCTGCACAGCTCGGGGGCTGCTGCTGAGGGTCCACAGGCTGCTGTATTAGCCTGGGCATGGGCAGAGCAGTGCCATGATTATTGAAGCAGAGGAAGGCCTGCAGAAGCTGTTGGGTTCAGCAGCTGCTTCTTGAGTCTGCAACGGCAGATAGCAGGAGTTCAATGAACTCAGCAGTCCAAATGCTGCATGAAGAGGCCAGGAAGTGCATCCAGAGCATTAAGGAGCTAGGCATGCAGTGTCACGTCTGGTCAAATCTCCTCCAGGCAAATGAGCGCCCGCACAGCAGCTGTGCTGGGCTGTGCACCTGCGCTTGTCATGCACATCCAGGCAGCAAGTTGCTGCGGCACCGATCCCTTGCACCAAGAATGAGCGCGCCAGACTGAGAAGGGTACGGTCAAGTCGAAGCTTCACTGTGCACCAGCGCTCACGGATGGCCAGCAAGTTAGGCACAGCAATTGCCACTATAAACAGGCACTTGAAAGAATCACACCTCACCCTGCTGAGGAGGGTGGGGCTCAGCCAGGGTGTCATACATGGGCAAAACAAACCCGACAAGAGCACCACCCTTGTGTGAGCTCACTCAGGTGGGGTTAGGCCGTGACTGGACCCTGTGGCACCGCATGACCAGCAACAGATGTAACCACAGCCAACCATGCACAACACTTGAAGAACAACGATGCACAGCTCACCCGGCTGAGGAGGGGGGGGTCATGCCGGGTGTCAATGCCAGGGTGCCAATGCGGGGTTGGACTGGCGTCTGCATGCTGCTGGGGGCCCTGTTCTCCTGCTTGACGCCAGCAGAAGTCCCCTTGGCTGCCGCCTGCACAGTCAGTTGCAGACGCCCTTTTTGTGACAGGCGACCCCTGTCAGTCAATGGGGCCTGGTGCCCTAGCTTGACGTAGCAGGGGTGGCCTTGCCTGACACCGCCAATGCCTGACGCAGCAGGGCTAGGCTGGCCTGAAGACAACAACGCCCAGGACCTCTGTCTCTAGGAAGCTGCAAGCGGCCTCAGGCACATGGGTCCCCAGCATACTTTCTGAAACAGTCCCACTGTCCTGGTTAATGCCGGCGGGGAGCGCTGCTCCTTGGCGGCCCCCTTGGGCATCGCAAAACTGGATCCAAAACAAGACTCCTGCTTCAGCACATAGAGCTGGCTTCTGGGACAGCAATTTGGGTTTTAGCCCCACATCACTTGGCGGCCTTGACAAAGAATGCCCACACACAGCTGCATTCTGATGCATAACCACCTGCTTGGCCGCCCCAGGTGTGCTGGCCCCATCTGGCTTGGCCACCTTAGCAGGGCCTGGGGTGGCTGCCCCGTCCTCCTCCTTGACTCCCGCCTCAGGCGCCTTCTCGGCCAGCTCCACCTCCGACGCAATCAGAAGGTGGCCACCTGTAAGCAGTGGTGTTGTAGAATCCATGCAAGCAACATTCGCTGCAGCCCTGATTGTTGGCCAAGCAGCAGCTGAGCAGCGAGCTCTACAGCATGGGCATCAGTTGCAGGCCCTGACCTCTTGCCGCATACAAGCAGGAACACAGCAAGCTCAGCTGAACAGAGGGTACATGGCAGGACATGCAGCAGCACAGACTGACAAGTGCTCTAATTGCGGGTTGTCCCCTGCAGCGCCACCTTACAAGCTCACCCTGCAACTGGTTATAGCTTAGCCCGTCCGCCTTTAGCCTTAGCAGACAGCCAGAGCGCAGGTCCTCATTGCTGGCCCACTCTGCACAGATCTGGCTGTTCAGCGCCACTGTGCATCTTTCTGCGCCATCAGTGGCCCGCAGCTTAATTTTCCCCTTGTTGTGTTCAACCTCCAGCACCTGCAGGAGGCAGGTAGCACAGTGCCTTATGAGGATCAACCCATGGCAGGGTTCATCGCTCCTGAAATGAGCAATACTCATCTGAAGCTGCCACAGCATAGCATGTCACAGGACTTCTTTGTAAAGCTTGCCTAGAGACGCCCACCTTTACCACTAGATCCTCATTGATGTTGCCATCCGCAATACGCTTGATGCAGCCAGGAAAAACACCCGCCATTGCAGTTGTTTAAACCGTCTGATAAGCAAGAGGGAATTCGCTTGCTGGTGTCCTGACAGGCTTTAAGTACCCTGGGCAATCAGGAGGTCTCCCAAGTTGCAGATCTGCCCGGTCAACCAGAAAGAGAGCTAGAATGAAAATGACACAGACTTGTCGTCAGAGTTGTCGACATCTCTGGTTGTAGGCAGATTGATCTTTCCTCTGTGCAGACCAAGGTTGCATGTACGCAAAGCAAGCAGATGTGTTGATACAGCACACATGCAGAGCAGTCTCCCAATTGCTGGGCTGCAAACGCTGCAGACCGCTTCCAGGACCTCACCAGTCTGCAAGAGAACAGTCTGCACAGGGCTGCAAGAGGCAGCGCCTGGCTGCAGGGCGCAAGCAGTCATGGCGGCAGGTGACGCGGGCAGCAGCGCAGCAGCCTGTGACACGCACAAAGCCCCAGACGAGGAAGCAGGAGGAGGGTGAGCCTGTTGTGCTTACCTTGTCACCTGTATTGCATGCTAGCCAGCTCCTGCCAAGGGCTGGTGCTTGGTGAGGCACTGCTTGGCCTCCTGCAGGCACCCCTGGTGTGTGTGCATCTCCCTGCTGCCAGTTCTCTTGCACTGCAGCTCTGGTACTGGCAACTGTCTCCCAGCCTGACAGCACAGTGGACTCCCTGCAGCCCTGAAGCAGGACATAGTGGATCCTGAGGTGCTGGATGACTTGGACGAGGGCTCAGCTTTTGAAAATGCCCGCTCGCCTTTCTCTGAGAACGGGATGTATTCAGAGCAGCACATGGGCGGCCATTCAGATGATGAGGAGCAGCCAGAGTATGAGCGGGACTATGAATATGTGCAAGTGGAGGAGGATGAAGGTAGGCTACAGGGCCATGCAGGCTGCCCTCGCGTGTGCACTTGCATTTGCACCTGCTGAACAGCCTGTGGACTTCTGGGCACCCAGTGGCAGCGCCTTGGGCTGCGCAGGCTGTGGGGTGGTGGCATTTGAGGCACGGCGGCTGGGTACTATGCTCGGCAGGTGGCTCTCTTTCAGTGTGCGTTCGAGCACAGCTGTGTGTGCTGGTACATTGCACCGGCTTGCGGGTTGCGCTGGGCCAGTAAGCTCTGCTGGGCTCCTCGTGTGCATGGCTTATGAACCACTGACTTCGCGAGCCAGAGGAGGAGGGATGTCAGCTGAGGGGCTGTGCTGGTGAAGAGGCTCTTGCAGGGAGATGCCTGGGCCACACTGGCCAGGCCAGCAAGCCGTGAGGGCGTGTGGTGGCGCCACTGGGGCCCCCATTCAAATCTGGCAGCTGAAACACAGGGACCAGGGTCAGGGTCAGCAAATGTGTCCCCAGCAAAAGAGATCAACAGCTCTTATGGTGTCATTTGACCTGGGTGGTGCAGGGGCTAGCAAAGGGACTGCGGCGGCTAGCGTGCCGTGCTGGATCCGCAGGTCTGGCACCCTGCTCCTTTGTGCACATGCGCCCTGGTGGAGCTCATGTGGACGCACGGGTTGCAGGCAGTCACCTGGGGAGGTGGAGCAGGCAGCAGTGCTGCTGCCAGCCACCCTCTTGCCAGCCATGCTGTGGCATCAGCAGGGGTTCCTGGTCACAGCTCAGCTGCTACCACCTCTGATCCCCCAGACCCTGGGCTCCTGACTGTTTCTGCACTTTGCAGCACGCAGTGCCCCTCCCAGCTGAGCTCGAGGCTGCCAGAGAGGACTTGTTGGCCGGCGTCATACCACCAACAGTGTCAGGGGGCCCCTGCAGGGATGTATCACGCAATCAGTAGCCAGAGCAGCCCCTGAAGAACACTGAGCCTGCCAGGGGTCCCTTCCCGCTTTGCTGCAGGCGCTGAGGTGACTGCTGGCTGAGAGCACCGACCACCGCCACAAGCGGCAGCAGCGGCAGCAGGAACACCTCACCGCAGTCCTCGCTCAAGGCCCCAGAACACACTGCACCAAATGTTCCATTCCTGTGCAGATGACCCTGGTGCCCTGCTAGCCCCTGGCGAGGCATACCATGTGATTGAGCTGAGCGGCTGCGACTTCCTGATTGCTGTGACGGAGGAGGGGCGCCTGGACTTGAACGACGTGTTTGTTGAAGACTTTGACCAGGACATGTCGGCGCGGCCAGAGGTGAGGTGGCCTCACTTAGAGAGTCAGAGCCCCCAGCGCAGGGGCTGTCTGCATTGCCGCCCAGCAGGGCTTGCATGACGTGTCTGTCGAGGACTTTCACCAGGACATATTGGCGCGGCTAGAGGTCAGGCGGGCTGGCTTGGAGCCCCCAGCGTAGGCCTGTCTGCACTGCCGCCCAGCAGGACTTGAATGACGTGTTCCTTGCAAATTGTGACGGGGACATGTTGGGGACATGTCGGCACTGCCAGAGGCGAGGATCAGGCTGTTGCTGGCCTGGTCATGTGATCTGATTTAGATGTCCCCAGCGTATCCTGTCTGCAACTGCCGCCCAGCAGGATGTGCCCTGCATCAGCTTTGCAGAGAAGCATAAGTTCTGTTTGGGAGCCCAGCACAGGAAGGCTGGTTGCCAGGCACTCCTGCAGAGCACAAGCAGCATGGCTGGCAGAGGCTGCCAGGCAAACGTTGCGGGAGCAGCTCCTAGGTTGTGAGCAAGCCAGAGCCACTTGATCTGCTGTCACCCCGCGGCTTTCCCCCTCCTCACCTTCATCCCTGCTGCAGGTAGCATGCAGTCTGCCAGAGCAGCCCTGGCTGTTGCCCAATCAGCTGTTGTGTGCCTGCTGCTGGCTTTAGAAAACCTGCCAGAGAGCAGCCCTGGCTGCTGCCTTATGAGGTGCCCCGTCCCCTCTGATATTAGGGGGGTCCACAGGATTCATGCTCGCATGCCTGCTGATGTTGTGCAGCTCATATGCAGCTCAGCTATCCCTGCACTGCCTGCACTGCCTTCTAGTATGTGGTACAGACGGCAGGCATGCTGCCATGGTAGCCCTTGATGCTTCTCAGTTGGCCCCTGTCCCTTGAGCGGCTTCGCCCGGCTGCGCGCCACGGAAATCATCCTTGCTGCCTCTCAATCTCAACTATTAGACCCTGTGCTTTGAGCAGCCTGACCTACGTGCATGATGTTCATCCATCCCATGCCAGCTCAGTTCCATGCCCTTTTGTTGTGGTCCCAGACTTGGGAATTTTCAGATCTCTCAGCTGTTAGCATGTGCACTCCAGCAGCTCTGCAGGTCATCGAGCTGCCAAAGCAGCTGCTGTCTGCTGCGCAAGCACAGACCCCTACGGCAGTGCTCAAGCCGTCAGATGCTGTCCTTGTAGGATGACGGTTCCGCCACCACACTTGTGAAACCTTGCTGTTTTGCTGCAGGTCTTGGGCGAGCTGCCAGAGCAGCCTCTGCTGCTCCAAGAGATTGAGTGGGCAGCCAAGGATTTGGGGGACACTCTGAAGTTCAAGGACCCAAAGACAGTGGTGAGTTGCTCATGTGTCTAGCCTGTGTCGAGCAGCTGCGGTGAGAATTCTACCGGCAACTGCCTGGCTGCTTTTACAGAGACTAATGCCGGTCCATGACAGCTGCTTCCTGGTGCATGGCACACTGCTTGACTAACCCATATGTTGCATCCTTGCCTCTGTATTGTGAATAGCAAAGGTAACAAGACAAGTTTGAGCTAATATCAGTTGTGTTATCGTCGTCTGCTTTGCTCGCCTGCAGCTGGGAAGCAGGTGCAGCTGCTGGGCTGTTCAGCAACATCAGGCTGCTGGGGAGCACAGATGAATAGCTGTTCTGCGACTAATGATGCAAGCCTCACCTGTGGCACTGCACCAGAGTGGGCAGCTCTTGTATGCAGCCAGACAGCTGGCAAGTGTGTTTCCAGCAAGTGTCCCAACAGGTGAAGGCAGCCTGGCTGTCCTGAAGCCGGCGAGCCCTGCTGCTGCAGGTGCGCAAAGTGTACCTCGTGGAGATCACAGACACACAGCCACACCAGCTCAACCTGAAGAGGGTTTGGGTACTAGATTCTGACACCAGGACTTTAGCGCGGGCTCAGGTTGAGCATCGAGCTAAGCTGGACGACCCCAGGGAGTGGACCCTGCGCATCCTGTGAGCTCTGCGGAAGCGTTGTGCTGTGGATCATGGAGCTGGTGCCTGCAAGACTGTCAAGTCTTGTGGCCCTGTCTCCTGTCAGTCACAAATGGATGGCTTCTGCAGCAACGTGTGTCCCCCAAAGCCTTCCCTTGGAGCGGCCAAGGCAAAGCAGTCATGCATTGGTGCATGCTGCCTATGCTTGCATCGTCAGTGGCGTCATGTAGCAGCGCTGCCTGTTGGCGGGCAGTGTGGAGTCATGTGTGCTCATCCAGGATAAGGGGGAACACTTCTGCTGTCATCGCATGACTTGGTCCCTGATCATACAGGCGGGATGGGACACTGGCAATTGATGACACTAGATGGATGCCAAACCCTGAGGATGTGGTCCTAGACTCTGAGGCCGAGCACAAGGAGGCGCCTAGTGGTGAAGTAGAGCAGGTCCCCCTAGACCCAATAGAGCAGATGCAGGAGGAAGAATTTTACGCCCCAGACAATGCCGAGTCAGACAACATGGACTTCTGATGACCAACTTCAACATGATCATGTCGAAGTCATGACACAATTAAGCAGTGTCACTTAAGGGGGTCACCCATGACATTGCTTTCTGAAGCAATACTGTCAGCTATAAGGTTCATTACTGTCAACGCATGCAGGGGGCAGGTGGGCACAAGAGGCAGCAGGTTGGAGTGATGCTGGATGCAGTGACCCTGTCTCCCCTTCTGGTTGGCACTGAACATGGTATCAACGCTCAGGGCGCCATATTTCTCGTATCTCTGGGCGAGAGGTTGTCATTCCTGAGACAGTGCAGGGTCAAATGCGAGAGCCAGACAGGGCCTTCTCCCAACCAAGGTTCAGCACCGCTTGGCAGATGTCACATGCATCCTGGATGGCTATCAAGACATCTGTTTCCTCCTGCTTGCTGAAAGCCTGCACGACACCAGCAACCTGTTACACATCATCCAACAGTATGTGTCGATGAGGTGGGCTTGGGTAGCAATCCCCAAAGTGATCGCCAGAGCCACTGCATTGTCCCTCAATGCTGGCAGACCTCACGGTCATAGCACAGGACTGGCCGAAAGCTGAGGTAGTGCATGGCTGTCTCAGGGGCCAGATTGATAGCTTACCTGCAACACAAAGGTTGGCACAGGCATGCGGCCCTGGGGTCGTCCAATGCCTGCAGATGAGGTAGGCTGCATGTGTCAGCTACAGGCAGAAGCATGGTTTGCCTCTGCTCGCTGGGCTCAGGCACTGAATTGACACCATGCCATGCACATGACGGCTTCAGCTAATGGCTTTCAGGGGGAGCACATAGCAGGGAGAGGGAGTGCATAACAGTCTGCTTGCACTGGACCTCCATGCTGCCAAATTGGGCCTGGTCTGCTGATACTGCACATGCTTGCACGACTACTGGACACTATGGGCGGCGGCAAATGCCAGTGGCACCCGACACTGTACTGGAGAGCAGGGTCCGCAGGTGCTGCCGATGCTGTGTAACCCAGGTGCCTGCCATCGAGCTCAAACAAGTGACCGCTGGCCAGGGTCCAGCAACGTTGAGGAGACACACATATTGACTGCCATGTGTCAGCCAGTGATGCGCAGCCTGTATGCATGCCTCTGCATCCTCCAATCCATACCTGTGTGCCGCCCTCTCACTGGGCCCCCAAGTGCTGCTGACCAGCAGCTTCAAGTCTTTGAGGTGGGCAGAGACCTGCAGCTTTTATATGTGTTGCCCAATGTCGCGCGGACCTCTAAGTGAGCCTCAAGTGCCAGTTGGCGCCAGCATGTTCTAGTTGATGCTGTGCAGACTGTACACATCCCCTGACCCCATGCCCAACCCGCCCACCAGCCCACATCTGCAACCACTCAGTTCTGAGGCAGGCAAGTCTCATGCCCTCTATGTTGCCGCCTGATGCCGTGGAGCCTGTATGCATGCATGCAGCCCTCTCACAAGGCACAACACTTGCCACCCACCATTGCTGAGGCTAGCAGAGTCGGCGCCCGGCTTGTGCTGGCCCATGCAGCAAAGCATGCATAGTTTGCCCTACATGCAGCCCTTTCACCCGGCAATACAAGTGATACTCACCTATTTTGAGGCGCGCAAAGTCAGTGCCCTGCATGTGCTGGCTGATGCTCCGCAGCCCATTGTGACCGCCGTGGCCCCCCTTCTGGCGCAGGCGCACCTTGCCCAGAGGCAGGTCTAGGTCGTCTGCAATCACAAGGACCTGTTCTGCAGGCACCTGCAGGTGAAAAGACTGCCTCAGTAACATAGGGGCGCATATGTGATGGCCAGCTGGTATGCTTGCCAGCACCTGCTTCATCCTCTCTGGTCTGGAAGCCTCTCTGATCTGCTGGCTCCTGCACACCCAAGGATACAGCTTGCAAGGGCCTTCTCAGGGGCAGCTTCATGTTGTCCATGCATGGATAGTGCAGGGCGTGGCACCTCGTGTGCTGGCACACGCACTCATGTAGAGCATGTCCTGGCACCTGCAGTGGCGGACGCAGGGGCCTCAAGCCTCAAAGCATCTGCTCATACGCGGGAGATTGAGCCGCACCGCGCCATATGTGGTTGTGTCGGGTCCAGGCAGATAGATGACAGCATGCATGGCTGTCAGCCTCACATCACTGAAACAGTGCAGGGGGCACTGCTCAGCAGGAGCTAGCAGAAGAAGTCCAGGCGCTCCTGGACATCATCAGGCGGGCACATCCACTGCAGAATCGTCATGCATGACATTGATTGCTCCAGCTATTGGCCTGTGCAAGGCAGGAATTCTCACAACGTTGCAGGCAGGCATGTGCATTGCACATCACAGGGTGCTGCAGTGTGGAACACATGCACACCAGCCATTGAGGCTGATTACCATGCATGTGCCTTGTCTGCTGTGGGGCCACCCGCCTTGTGGTGACGCAGGAGCTGCATTGTCTCTGCAGCCAATTGTGCATGCAGTGCTGGGGACACAGACACCAGAGCTGATGGTGACAACAGGCGCGCCTGAGCAGCTGTGTGTAGCTCATATGCTTGGCCTGCTCTAGGACCACCTGCCTTATAGTAGCGCATGAGCTTGCCCACAGCCTCCCCGCTGTTGTTCATGAAGGTTATGGGCTTGGCCAGAAGGACTGCCTTGTCTGCTAATCTGAAGGAAGCATGGAAAAAGGGGCTGAGGAGCAGCTTGAGGCAGAAGGCATGGTAGGGGCGTGCAAGAGGCGTGCGAGAGGGGTCTCGCAGACCGACATGCAAAGACTACTTTCTCAGCGACGAGCAGTGCAGCACAAGGCAGTGTTTGGCACCAACAGAGCCCTGACTGCAGGCTGGTTGCCTGACCTCCTGGGCTTATCCCAGGCAGACAGGTCAGCACCAGGCAATCTCAGGCATGAAAATGCAGCATCTGGTCCGAGGCAGCACTCCAGTAGTTCCATTGGTGTTGCTGCTCACAGTGGGGCAGTACAGCACAGAATGGCAGGCAGTCAGTGAGGGCCATGAGGTCCGTCAGGAGTGGCCACCCCTGAAGCGAGGCAGCACAGCTGCGTTCAAGGCAAGTGTTTCACCTGCCTCTGCCCAGGATCGCATTGAGCTCCACCTTCTTGAGCTCTATGCCAGCCTGCGAGCCTAGCTCGTCAATGGCTGCAAAGCCCACGTTGTGACGAGTGCCGTCATAGTTCCTGCCTGCCGGCAGAAGGTGCGACAGTGGAGTTGCATTTGAAGCAGTCAACTCATGCAATATGGGTGCCGCTTCAAAGCTTCAGGCCGGGCAGAAGATCTGTCACTTCACAAGCAGCATGTGCATCCAGCCATATACTGTGAAGGCCTGCATGGACATAAAGCAGGCTGGCACTCTGTCCCAGTGTCAATGAGGGTGGTGTACCTGGGTTGCCGAGGCCCACAAAAAGCCAGGGAGCATCTGCACTGGAGGTGCTGGCGGCTGCTGAGGGCACTGCACAGCGAGGAGACCATCTGCCTTTGCTGGCAAGATTACCTATCCTGCCCTCCGGGCGTACTACGGAGGCACGCCTCGAGTCACGTGAGAGTCGGCGAGCAGATCTCAGCAGCAAATGTTGAGTTGTGCAGGACATGCAATATGTGACATGGCAAGCATGGGGTCATCCCCTTACAAATAAACCGTGGAGTTTGATTCAGTGGAAGCAGCTCAGCTGGTCGCAGCCTGCAACCAGTACTGCTGTACAGGTGAAGGAATCCTGTGGCACAAGACGGGTGGTCAATGTCTGCTGTGCAACAAAACCTTAAGCCATCTGATGGCCGGTCGGGAGTGGACTTGGGCAGACTCATCGAGTCTGACTCAATGGCAGCTCAGCGGGCACAGCAGCTGGCAGCATGCTTGCCCCTGTTGGTTCAGCGGTGAACATGAGAGCACCACACTGCAGCTTTTCTTGCGCCCTTCTTGCGCATGCGAAGCAAAGCACTTATTGCTTATTGCACTAGCTGGGGATGTCTCAACGGAATAGCTGCCATGTGGCATTGCACACTGCACACTTCACCAGGTTTGCTACTCATGAGCATGGTTGTGCCGTGCTATTGCTTGGAAAACCCCCTTGCCCCCAACATCTGCAGGCCTCAGAACCCACCAGGACACGACAGAGTTCGAAGGGGTGATCAGACATCTTAGCTTTTACCAGGGTGCAAGGAGATGGTAGGAAAGTCTCTCAACAAGTAACATGCAGCAGGGGCAGCCCTCAAAGGGTGCGTGTTTCAGCACTGGCCGCTGGAAGGTCCAGCAGCTTTTCAAGAAGTATGCAGCAGAGAATGCAGTAGCTGCAATGAAAATTTGTTTTGCAAAACAGCACGTGCATGAAATCAATCTGACAAGCATGGAAGCGTGAACGATTGTGGCAGGCTTGTTGCAGATCTAGTAGGTGAGTGCTTGTTGGGAACAGCCAGCCGGGCACGCATGTCAGACACACGTCACTCTCCCAGGTGCACCATTCTTGCGCACTTGGGCGCAGAACAGATCAGAAACAACTAGCAGGACCTGTGGACTGGGGAGGCATATCCAATCACTGCGGGGCAGAGGCATAAAGGAGTGCAGTTAAGACTTCTTATGAGGGGCCTGGCATCCAATGCACAGGGACCATTGGGGGGAGAGAGGTTCTTTTCCGTGCAGCCGGCGGGGACTTGTGTCTGGCGGGGGAGACATCTGTGAAAGTAACTTTCGGGGGCCTGAAGCGCCAGCTGCTAGGGTGCTGTGGAGGCTGCGCCTCCAAGGCTGGGGCTTGCGCAAAACCCCAGCCCCGCTCGGGCAGAAGCATCGCAGCGATGGCGACAGGCAGCAGCGTGACCGCCTGCCAGGGGCCCCCCTCAGGCAGCAGACACGAGAGAGGGGGGCACACCAGCCCCCGCCTGCTGCAGGGGAGGGTCCCCACGCCTCAGGCATGCAGGTGTGCGCCGACCAGCTGGGCCTGGTGCTTGTGCATGAAGTCTGAGTTCATGCGGTCCAGGTCCAGGGGGGCCAGCGGGTCAAACAGCTGCAGCCAGGAAGAGACAGGGGATGGACCCCAGTGGATCAACAAAGGCCCTCGTGAGGGGCTGGGTAGCAAGCATCCACGGCGTGCAGTCAGACACGCCCTGTCTGGATACAGATACAGGGACGTGTAGCCCACTGCAGAAGCACATGACTGGGCGACGCCTGACACGCAGTGCTTGACATGCAGCTGGATGTCTCCATCAAAGCTCAGCTGCAGGAGCACTCGCGGATCTCAATGACCTGCATGCCTTTCGGATGGGCAGGCCCAGAGTCATCCCTGTCACCTGCGCTGCATTCAAGCACCCCACAGCCCAGACGCCTTCACTCATCAATCAAGCAGCCTCCGCACCTGCACTCGCTTTACCACCAAGTGTGGATGCCACGCCTGCCAGCACTCAGCCACATTAACAGAACATTGCAGTCTCAAGCATGAAACTCAGCCTTGTTCAGGCCTCATCTGCACGCCGGAGGCTGTGCTGCTGGTCTCTGCGCCTGCAGCAAGCTGCCTGTTTAACTAGACCCAACCACCCTTAACTACCTACAACTCCTCCTCACCTGAGCACGCTCGGCCATGCCATTGGTCATTGCGCCTGCAGCGTGTTGTGCTGGAATGCCCATGGACGTGCGCGCCAGCCCATTGGCAGCAGCGCCATTCATCTGGGCATGCGGCACTCCCACACCAGGGAATGCCTGCAGGCAGGGGGGCATGAAAAGGGTTTGGATCAGGATGAGGATGATCCTGACTTTATCTGCCCCACATGGTGCAGAACATGTATCACCAGGTACAGCCTCAGCTACTGCTCAGGCACGCTGTTGCAATGGAAACACCCGCAAGCCAGGATCTCATCATTGTACGGCATCTGACCTTCATGTAGGCCGCGGGGTCAGCCGCTGGCTGTGCCACGCTCCCATAGTACCCATAGGGGTCCGCTGCAGCCGGTGTTGGCGCTGCTGCAGGAGCAGCGAAGCCTCCATACGGCGGCGTCACTGGGGCTGCAGGCAGCAGAAGCAGATGTGCTTGATAATGTGGTGTGCAGGCTGTCCAGCAGCTGACAGAGCTGTTATGCTGCTAGGTCAGCCCAGCTCCTACATGCCTTAAAAGGACTGCTGGCCAGTGCTGTGGCACGTGCAAGACAGGTGATTGGGAACAGTGCCCTGGTGGGCAGTACTTTGAGCTCAAGGCTCCAGACCCCATGCCAGAAAGCATTCTCTGAGCCACAGCGTGCAGGAGTCCCGTTTGGCCTGAATGCAGGCAACTCATGGCCAAAGTGCTGAGGGCAGGAAACCCTCAGGCACTGAAAGCTTGCCTGCACTGTAGGGGTTGGCTGGCACGCTGGGGAAGGAGTAGGCTGCTGAGGTTCCGGGGGTGCGGTTGGAGTTCGAGCGCCCCCAAGAGATCCTGATGGCGCTGCTGCCCACCAGCTGCCCCTGCAGCAGGCCAGGCAGTGCTCAGCAATGTAGTCGCAGACAGAAGAGCATTGTGATGTCTGTAGAGTTTCAAAAATGTGCATGGTCGCACTACTGCCCACCAGCTGCCCCCGCACCAGTTACAGGCGGCGTCTATTGAGCATGCCACACATGCAGGGGTCTGTTTGGAGTGCCCCCTACAACATCCAGATATCACTGCTGCCACTGCAGCAAGCAGTGCGGCTTCAGCAGGCATGCCCCCACATGGACTGTCTTGTGCAGGATATCCTTTTCAGTGTTCCTGCTGGTGATGCTGTCAACCAGCCGCCCCGCAGGAATCAGGCAGTGGACAGCACGCAGGGTCACCAATGCCTGGTGCTCTTTTAGCAATGCAGGAGCTGCCTCTCTCTGGCTTGCAGGGTGCTGGCTGGTGCAGCATGTGAGTCTGGCTTGTGGCAGGGCACCATGCGGGGGATGGCACTGGCCAGAGGCCTGTGCAATTGAGGCAGGCGTGATGTGCCTGCCGAAGGCCTCTACAGTTGATGCAAACCAGGCAGGCGTGATGTGCCTGCCAATGGCCTGTACAGTCAAGGCGGACATCCACTGCAAATACACCACGTGACCATGGAAGCAAGCGTCTTCAGCCATTGCAGGATGGTAGCACAGCTGGAACCCCCAGACACCGCATTGGCAACCCATGGCTTGGCCAGCCACATGTGTGGGCATGATTAACTACCATGACAGTTTTCAAGCATGTATGACCTCATTGGTACATGCAACTTGCCAGGCACTGCTTAAGCGTGACTCAGCGATGCGACCAGCACTACATGCTCCAGCCGGCCCACAGGCTGACTCACAGCCAATGCCCACCTAGAAGCTGGCTGGCACATCTCCTGAGCGCGGGCAGCCACTAGCCTCCGCAGCACCCGCACCGTGGTGTTTGAGATTGAGGCCGCCCAGCTGGCAGTTACGATTACAGCACAAAAGCAGCCGCCACGGCTGAAGGCATTCCCACAGCGCCAGCGGTTACCTGCCTTCCAGCATGAGGCACCCCTGGCAGCCGTCTGGTGCCTTCATGGCTGAAACACCACAGAATCGTGCAGCACAAGCAGCCATTGCCCTGCAGCACCTGCCACACAGCCACTTCCAGCTGCGCAGCAAAGCGTGACCCCTCACATGGCAGCCCTGCAAGCCGCCCAAACATCAGCAATCAGCCCCTGCCCACCAGCATTGCGTAAGTGCAGTGCTTACACCCTTGCTGCCCTGGAAGCCCCACTTGCAAAATCCTCTGCCGGCCAAAGACTGCTGCAGTCTCCCTCTGTTCCAAACCAGTCAGCTGATTGTAGTGCCCTGCCTACCTGCATGACCTGCATCGCCTGCTCCGCCGCAGAGCGCTGCACGTACTGGACGAAGCCGCAGCCCTTCCCGGGCGGGATCTTCACGTAAACAATGTCCCCGTATGGGGCAAACAGAGCCCTCAGTTGGTCCTCAGTCACGCCGCCGCTCAAGCCACCTGCAGCAGGTGGAGGGAGAGCACTGGATGTCTTGAAAGGTGGCAGCAAGCAAGCCACCGAAACCTGCTGGGCTGCTCAGGCGTGCAGGATGCTGCGTGCTTTGCAGGAAGGCAGCCAGACAGGCATCTGCTTGCCTGCCCCCACTAGCATAGTGGTGGGCGAGGAAGTGGGTGCGCTAGCTACTCAAAGTAGGAGCCCAGGAGGGAAGCTATGGAGGGAAGCACCAAGACAGGGACAAAGTCGGCTGCACAAGTTGGTGCAAAACACCACATGGACAGCAGGAGGGCAGATAGCCAAACATGATGCTTGCACTGCGACGATGCAGATGCAGAGCGTGTGCAAGGCGTCTCACCAATAAACAGTGTGGTGTTGGAGGGGTCAAAGTCTGAGGGGTGCGGCGGCTGCTGCAGCACCTGAACTGTTGTGGACAGCGGGTTCTTCTTGGCTGTGGCCAGGCTCACGCGGATTGGGCGATTGTTAATCTGCAGGGGCAGCAGGGGCCTTGCAAGAGTCGTGCTGCTGCCAGGCTGCCAGAGCACAGGCAGCGGTGCTCAGATGCACGCGTGCACAGGCAGCTTGCTTGCTGCCTTTCTGCCCCATGTGCCTGCTGCATGTGGCTTTTCTGTGCGTCACGAACGCGCTGTGTTGTGACCTGGCATGTGCCTGCCTTCCCGTACTGCACACGACACCTGTCCTCTGCTGAGTCCCCGGACGTCAAAACAGGCGCCACACCCAACAGCAGCACTGCGGCACAGAGGTCTGCAAACCTAGAGGCCAGAACCCTGAATTTTCAATCCCCTGAATGCTAAACCACGCAGCCCAGCCCACCTGCAGCCCGTTCATTGTGGACAGGGCCGAGTCCCGCTCCGTCTCGCTCCCAAAGCGCACAAACCCATACCCCTTGCTCCTGTTTGTCAGAGGGTCCAGGATTACCTGCATGGCGTCAGGTCAGTGGGCCACGCTTCTAGCCAGCAGCATGCATGCATGATGCAGCCGAAGCTTGTGTCTAGCACAGGCTTCTGTTTGATGTAAGGTGACAAGCCAGCACTGGGTTTTGCTGCCAATGTGGCCTATCTTGGCTTGGTAGTTTAGCACAGAGCGACTACTGCAGCGCTTGCGGAGAGTAATACTGGGCACGCAGATCATGCTGCAGCTTAGGACTCGTGTAGGGTGTAGCAACCCCTGGCTGACAGCTTCAAGATAAGACAGCCTCCCATCAACTGGCAGGACTTGCGATGCTCTAAGAGGGGGTTGCTGCTGCGCTGCTACATGCACTGCTGCCACAGGACCTACAAGCCGAGCCTGTCATGGCATAGTTTGAAAGACAGTGCTACAGAGAGCTGCATAACAACCACCAGGCAGCTGACCTTGGCACTGCGCACAGAGGAGTAGTACTGCCGAAAGTGCTCCTGCAGCATGTAGTCTGTCACATCCGGCGCTAGGTCCCCCACAAACACGGAGTGGTCTGCAGCAGGGACACGTGCTGCACCATCAGTGCACTCAGAACTGGGGCGCATCAGCACATGATGGGCTACCTGAGGACATGGAGAGGCTCATGCCATTTTAGATGTGAGGGGCAGGCATCTGCACAGAGCAGGATGGAATGCAGAAGAGATGCAAGCAGGCAGAGCCTAATTGAGGGTGCTGGGCAAGCTACCAGCACAAAAGCACATGCCACCATACCCAAGATTGGACGCCATCCCGAGCAAACGCAAGGTGCTGTCCAGACGTTCTGAAAGCACAGCCAACGAAGCCCACTTGCTGCCGCCAGCCACTGCCCACACACCCACAGAGCCTGAGACAAGTGCAGCACCCCACAACTGACAGTGCACAGCTCCAACCCTTGCCTGCACCCGATGGCCCACGACAGCAGCCATCACAGCACTGGCAATGCTGACTCAGGGCACTCATACGAGCCACAAGTAGGGCTTGCAGCAAACTGCACACTTCTCGTTGTGCCGTTCCCACAAGGCGCCCCCGGGTGGCAGGGTGCGGGTCAAAGACATCCCCAGATTTTTGTGGACATTTGAGGCTAAATGGTGGTGAGGGAGCAGCTCTCACAGACAGCGGGCAGCCTCCAAGAGGGTGGATACCATACGCGCCTACTCCGGCAGAGGCAGCGTATGTTGAGGCTGCCGCGTGCCCTGCCTGCAACCCAAAGCAGCCCTTTGCACACACAGCAGACTCAGCCCCAGTCCCTCACATACATTATGTGATGTGACAATTCCACAGCCATTCCCAGTCCCAGTCCCTCACACCCAACCCCCAACTGGCAGGGCATAAGTACCTGAGGCTGCGAGGCGCCCACCTTCTTGGGTCTGCTTGCCCACCCCGAACGCCGCCCAGTTCAGGCGAAAGGTCTGGTCTGTGTTTGGAATAGGGGTGGCGTTCAGGGTGCGCAGCACATCCTCGGCAGCTGCATGCGTGCTGAACTCCACAAAGCCGTACCCCTCGGAGGCGTTTGAGGCCTTGTTGCGAATGATCTGCAGGGATGGGTACTGGCTCAGGTACATGCTGGTGCAGGCAGGGCAGGGCAGCCAGCTCTGGGCTCTGGCACAAGATTGCAGCTGCAGTTCAACCAGCTCTGAAGTCAGGCTGTCCATTGATTTCATGAAGGTGTCTGCAGCTGCAGGTGGGGTGAACTGAAAAAGCTTACGTAGGGGATGTGCGAGGACACGCTAAGCTGGGTCAGCATGACATTGCACTGCAAGAAAAGTCTCCAGCAGACTGGCCAAGGTTGACATGCCCTGACAGGGTCGAGGGCTGTGTCAAGTACTTGCAACTGGCTAGGCACCTCCCCTTGCAGCTGGGTGCAGGGTGGAGGATGTAACAGTCATGATTTCGGTGCTGTGTTGATGCAAGCGCCTGCTGAAGGCGCCAAGCACCCCTCACGATGTGAGACTGTCTGGCCAGCAAAGCACGGAGTTCAACAGAGTGAGAGGTTGACACAGGAAGCTGGCATGGCATCTGTGCAGAGGAACAATGCCCCTGACAACTTTAGTGAGCATGGTAAGGGTCAGCTGGGGGATCTTTCTGGCAAGTAGGTGGGCCAGATGGTTTACATCATCTGCAGCGCTGCCTCAGCATGCTGTCACTGAGGAGAGAGTTTCTGCTGGAGGAATGACATTACCTTGACATTCACCAGAGCGCCTGTGGGTGCAAAGAGGCTGTAGAGGAAGTTCTCGTCCATCCAGTAGGCCAAGTCTCCAATCCACAGCGTCCTGCAGGCAGCCACACACATGAGGGACTGCGCCGAACACGGCCTTGATCAAGGTTGGGGAAGCCTAGACGGCGCAGCAGCGCCCTGTGGCATGCAGCCCCCATGCAGGACTGCCCGTTGTCAACAGCAGAGCATAGTGGGGGGCAATTGCAGTGGTGTACAGCAGGAGACGCCATTAAGCCCTCGCGGCGCAGATCAGGACGCAGCAGGAGTGGGTTCAGGCCATGCTTTCGCGTCTGCGCAGGGTAAGGGTTCACCCAGGACAGCGCAGGCAATCCAAAGCTGCTGCCAGAGTGCACAGGACAAGTTGAAAGTGCAGCCCGAGTGCTCTCGCAGCCCCTGCCCGCTCTGGAGCGCCTGCTGAGCCCCCCGGTGTATTCGGATCACAGACAGGCACAAAGGTTCAGCGGAACCCGCCGGCAGCGAGGAGATGAGCAGATCAGAACGCTTCAATGCAGCCAAGGCATGAGCAAGGCACAGCAGACCCACTTGGCAGACTGGTCATGTGCCAAGCTGCTGTCCACCAGGCTACTTTGCGATTGGTCCCCCATGAAGATGCGCTGGCTGGCAACCCCAGCTGAATGACGGCTGGCCTCACAGCATCGCTGGTACTAAAGGGAGATTGTCTGCCTCAAATTTGGCAGGCCAAATTTTCAAGCAGATGGCAGCTAATAGGGTTGGGAAGGGTTTCTGCTAGTCCGAACCCAGCCAGCTCAGGAGCCACTCACTTTCAAGCTGCCATTGTCTTCATTGACAGCAGAGCATCAATGTGCAAAGTCATCCAGTTCTGAGAGAGGCATCTGCACTACAGCTGACAGCAGGGGGATGCTGCTGCTGGCATCCACTACCAGCACTCGCACTGTTCCAGCCGCAGCGAGTGGTTTTAGGCAATAGATGTCCACCTCAACAGCATACTGCAGCTGGGGGACCAGGCTGGGGAGGTGCGTCTGGTCGTGGGGGGAGCTGTACAGCTGTCTGTCGTACACCAACACCTGCAAGCATGCAGCAGTGGGTCATGAGATCTGCATGGCACAAGAAGGGGGAACACAGGCTTTCGAGTGTCATGAGCCTCGGTCAGCAGGCGGCAGCACCACTGTGGGAGGCTAGAATCACTTGCTCAGGCAGCAGATGACCTCATGGCTTCCAACAGCTGCCACAGGGAGAGATGCCGGCAGGTGGAGGGCCAGCATGAGTGCACATGCCGCAACTTCACAGGCGCCATGCCTCACCACTGGGAGGTTTCTTACGACAGATGTGCCGGTGTTCTGCAGCATAAGCTTGATCTTGAAGGCAGGGCCCAGGCCGGCCACAGCAGCATGCATCTGCAGCGATGCCGCACTGGCATAGGAGGTATCTCCCTGCAGACAGGCACCCAACAACATCAGCAGCTGTCTGGTCACGGAGGAAGTATAGGAGAGACCTGGTGGCTGAAGCAGTATGCATGGAGGCAGGCAGCTGTGCACGCTAGGCAGCTGTGCGCGCTTTCTGGCACGCTCCTGGACGCATGCTGTGCAGAAGATCGGCCAGCTTCAGGCCCTGGGCCCTGTCAGATGCTTGGATTGTGCGCACACATGGTAGCAAGTAGACTGCAGCCTCTGCTGAGGCTACGCTGGTCAGCGCTTCAGAGGGCTAGAGCAGTGTGCCCCATGCTGACAACCATCTTTCACAGAAGCTCCTGAAACTCACACGTCCTTGACAGATGTCTTGGCCGGTGGCAGGCCAGGGGATGGTAGCATTGCTTGACCAAGGCACTGGCAGGGTGCCTCTGTGATCTACTAAGCTGCCACTGGCTAGGCTGATGCAAGTGGGCTGGACTGCCCTGTGTGCTTACCTGGCCATCCCCCATCACCTTGACGTATGCCTTGGCTGTCATCAGCCGCAGTTTCATCAGCTCCTGCTGAAAGGTGTTGTGCATCTCGACAGCGTTTGCCTTCTCCCTCTCTGTCTGAAAGGGCAGGTCAGCGGCACAGTTGAGATGCAAAGCCCAGCGCTGTGCAACAGCGTCTCTGCGCTTTGGCTGTGCAATGGAGGCGTACAGGCAATTGCTTTGCTAGAAAAGGGATCAGACCATCTCAAAGTTGTGCTGCGCCAGAGAAGCTGAGCTGCACACTATCGGCATCATTCAGGCAGGTGGGCAGTCTGCTCTGGGCCCTACTGTACATGGTTCATGGGCAAGCAGTAGAGAGCACCGCTCTGGGATGCCCAGCCTTGCTGACAAGCGGCATCTGAGAGGCGGGCATCTTCCAAAGCTGACTGCATGGGGTATGTATGAGAACGTGATGTCCAACTGAGCTGTTGGGCTGCACTGCTGCCAGCTTCAGTCGCTGCTGGTGTGGCTGCAGGAGACCTGGTGCTGTGTATCTCCATTCAGACCAACTGCGGAAGTGCCATGGCTGCAGGCTGGGCACATCACAGGTACAGGCTGCAGGCTGTTGCACCCTCCTGGGCAATGCCTGGCCAGGCCGCTCCAGGCAGGCACCTGACTGTCGTCTGCTGGTGCACTTCTGAGGCGCCATCACTGACCTGCTCAATGTACACCTTGGTGCGCTTGGGTATGTTCAAGGGAATGTCCTGCTCTGGTGGCGGCCCTGAAGCTTGGCTATTGACCTCCAGTGACGCACTCCTGGGCAGCATCTTGACGTCAAGCGCACCTGCACAACAGCAGGAGTCCTGAAGAGTGACTGCTGATTAGGGGACACACCTGTGGCAGCAATTGAATTCAAGGGCCCCTGCAGGGCAGAGAGGTTGCAGCCGCCACTGTGCTGTAAGGCCAATGCCTAACCACGTGGAGCATCAGACTAGAGGTGTCCGATGCAGAGCCTTGCAAGGGACAGTGTGCAGCAGCTCCGACCCACAGATGAGGTCTGCTGTGACAGGGGTGATGCACACTCGCCGCCTCAACCCGCGCTTGCATGACTGCTGCAGCATTACACCCTGTTATGTGGCTGTGGCAGGGCAAATAAGCTCGGCCCATCCTATGCTAACACATCAGGCCTTAAGCAGGAACACCCTTCCTGTCAAAAGGGTCCCGGCCAAGTGCTGGAGAGAAGCCCAATGAGGTCTTGTTGCAGCAGAAACAATACTGTGCACATGCGCCACACAAGATGGCCACAGGCGGATGGCTGGCAGTGGCTGGCAGACCTGAAGGCAAACCAGCAATGTGTTTTCCCCCACCGCAATGTGCTTACGCCATGCAGGCAATCCTTGCCACATCTGAACACAAAGGTGCTGATGCGAGCATGCTTCTTGTACAGGTGTCTGGCACAGCCCCTTGGTGCACGTGATGACGTCATGCAGGCACTCAGGGGCTTACCCTGCAGCACATTCTCACACGGCCAGGATACCTAGAGCACTCTCCATGCCTGACCTGCTGCACGCTGCAAGCCCCCATGTCAGGATGCTGATGGAGGCGAGTTCCCTGTGCACATAATGGGCAAAGCCCTCACACGCACTGTGTCCATGCCATGCAGCCATTGCAGGAAGCCTCGCAACCTGTAGCAATGTCATGCCCGTCTGGCTGACTTCAGCAGGCACACCTGAGCTCAGGATGTGCAGACGCGGCCGTGCTCCTCGCACCCAGAACAGCCAGCATGCCCCCACAGGCAAAAACACCTTGGTGGTGGACACCTGCTGATGTGCAATCCAGCCACAGCAGTGGCAGGAGGCCTCCCAGCCTGCAACAATGTCAAGCCAACCCCTGCTGCAACTCGTCAGGCGCACCTGAGGTCAGGATGCTAATGAGAGCATGCTCCTCGCGCCCGTATCTGCCAAACACCATTGCCCCCACAGGCGAGGGCATCTTGGTGGTTGACACCAGCTGTTTCTCATTGTAGACCCGCAGCTCTCCTGCATTACACATCCAAGTGGATGAGTACAGCGCGCTCTTTGGCAACCTGCAAGAAGTAGACTGCCTGTTGAAGAGGGTAGTCAACATGAAAAGGATCGTCAGGGCAGCACTCAAGGCTACCTCTAAGCCAGTGGACGGTGCTGAGAAAGTCATCTTGCAGCGGCCGATGTGCTTCTGTAGCAAAGCTGCTGGCCATCTGTCCAGCAAAGCTCCAGTGATGGAGGCAACACTCCCTCTACTTCTTTGACAATGGAGCTTTCACATGTTGCGTTTACTCATCCTATCAGCTTCAGGACCCAGGATGGCACCTAGTTACTGGACTGACAGCAACCAGGAAGCGTCAAGTAGCCTTTGCCTGCCGAAAATACACTATGTCTGTTGCTGTAGAGGGCCAAGTACAGCCAAAGAAGCACAAAATGCAGTCAACCTCATCAGCTGCCAATGGCAAACCCCCAAGATGCTTGCTGCCCACCAAGATCTTAACAAGCCAGTTCACAGGCCAGCCAACCCCAAACCCTGAATCTCTATCTGCAAGCTTCACCAGGGTATGCTTGCCAGCCCGCTGAACCTCATAGCCATTTGCTGGCCGTGAAGTCATGCGCCTGACCAACCTTTGTCTCGCTTCTTTTCATGTGAAAAGCACTCTTTAGTCTCACCGGCTGCCAGCCCCACCTGTAGCTGCTGTAAACCATAGGCCAGTTGGTGTGTAGGTCAGCCACCCCCATGGCCACGACTCACCGTTTGTCAGTCCCACCAGCGTGCACTTGACCAGCCTCTGACGCTGTAACTGCAGCAGCTGCATACTGAGGATGGGCGAAGGTAGGGTCACACTGTAGGTGCGCTTCCCCTTCAAGCTGTAGCTGTGGAGGCTGCTGTTCAGGCAGCCTACCACCAGACTGCGGGCGGTGCAAACCAAGCCGACAGGCACAGCCTGCAGCAGGAGGCAGACCCCTTCAGGCTGAAGGTGTGCAGATTGCAGTTCCAGCAGCCCACCAGGGTGCAGACCAGGCCAACAGCCACACCCTGCAGGATGACAGCAATGGTTCAGCTTGCCATTCAGGCAGCCCATGACTAGGCCATGAGCTTTGCAGGCTGGGCAATTCGCGATTGTCTGCAGCACGAAATAGGACGGTGAAGCCAAAGCTGTGCAGGCTGCTTTTCACGCAGCGCACCACTAAAGCGCTGACAGTTGAGAGCAGGCCAGCAGCCAAAGCCTGCAGCTGGAGAGCATTGCTTTAGTGATATTTCAAGCAGCCCAGCAGTCATACCACAAGCGCTGCTGACCAGCTTGATTGTAGCACAAAAGCTTCAAGCACAGATCGTTTCACATAGCTCAGGTCCTGGCACCCACCTCCAGCTCAATGCCCCCAACCCCTTCCCCATTCTTCATGAGCACTACCTTGTTGTTGCGAGTTGCTATGGCAATGAGGTGGTCAACCTCCAGAACACCTGCATGGTGACACTGTCAGCTAGAGGCTGCGACAAGGCAGACTTGGCTTTCAGATGCACACCACAGAGGCGCGCAGAGCAGTGCGCACAACCCTGTTGGGTGAGTGACCACAGCAATGAGCTGCCCACTTGGCAGGCCATGCGCTGTGCAACCCCGAGCGGCAATTGACCGCATGCTGGCAGGCTGCAGATCCCATGATGCTGCAGATCCCATCAATGCACTGCTCTGCAACGGCTGCTGAATTCAAGGCCGCTCCACCCTTGGCCTGGGCGTGACAGCCATGGTGCATACCTGTCACAGTCAGGAAGGCAGGCACACCCCCAGCCTTCCAGCTGTGCATGACTCTAGTGCCAGCAGGATCCAGAACCAGCAGGCGCCCGTCCTCTGTGCCCAGCAAGAGGCAGCCCACAGCATCCTCCTGCAGGGAAGAGGAAAGGTGAGTGCCTGCAGGAGGGTCCTGTGAGCAAAGGGGTGCCAGACTCATCCTGTGATCCTTGTGCTACAACAAGGCAGCCCACAGCATCTTCATGCAGCTGCTGGATGGCAGTGTGTCACTGTTTGGTCATTGCTTGCCGCTCACACACAGCAATGCAACATGAGGAAGGGAAGTGCATCATCCTGAAGGGAAACATGTGCACACGGCAGGCAGGTGGAGCCTTTGTCCGTCATTCAGACTTGGATGATAGCATGTGTAGAATGCATCTCAGCAAAATTCAATGGCTTGCAGGCATCCACCAATGTTGATCCCTGTATGGGAGTGCAAACCTTCTTGTACCCAAACTCATGTATACAAGGCACCTCAAGGCTCGGACTGGCTGACCAGAGCACAAGTTCTGACCTCATCCAGGGTCTTGTTGATGACGCCCATGCAGGTGATGCAGGTCTGCAGCACCAGGGGCTGCCCCTTCTGCCTCTGGCAGGCCTGCTCCCGACTGGGCCCCTCTGGCATGCCCAGCACTGCCTGGCTGGCAGGGGTCAGAGGGATTCCTGCCCGCTGAGCATTCTGCAGGGCGGTGCAGGTCTGAGCCTCGTCCAGCACTCCTTGACTGTATTTAGACCTGCAGGCAGGCAGTGTTCACCCTTGCTGAAACATCCTGACAACTGAGGCATGCATATAGCCTCAGTCATAACGAGCTGGCACATGCTCTGCTGAGCATGGTTGCGCGCACTGCTGCCTGCTGACAATGTTGATATCACACCCTGACATGGGATAGCAGTCCCTTGCAGGACTACAGAGAGCATCAGGAGCACTGCAATTTGCCACACAGCAGAAGAAATGCTCGATTGCTGAGCTGGCCGCCATGTCACATGCTGAAGGCTGATGCGAGCATCGGCTGGTGTTGCTGCCAAATCCAGAGAAAGGGTCGACCCCTCACCTCAGACATGCAGCTTAGGCCTGTGCTGCTGTTCTGTCTTCTGAGACATCCCTGCTTTCAGGACTCTCCACAGGCAGCATCTACCTGTGCTGTAATGTCCTTTGTCCTTGCTGCATGGACCCAAGGCAAGCTTACCAGATGGAGCGCTCCTCATTCTCTGGTGTGTCCACAGGCAGTGTGAACTTGTAGAACGGCCTCAGCTGGCGAAACATCAGCACCTGGCACCCGCCAGCGACTGCCAGGACTGGAACGCGTGGCTGCTGTGAGTCTGGGTAAAAGCTGGCAGCTGCACTTGGCAGCGTGGGCAGCTGCAGCTCAGCTGCCATCTGAATGCCCTTGTAAACCTGCAAGCAGACCAGGCTTGCTCACACATGGCGATGTCGACAGCTACACCTCGGCAACAGCCTGAACCTCTGTGCACACCTGCAGGCAGCCAGGCAGGTTGGAAGCAGCAAAAGTCTGTGCTGCTGAAATGATGTGCTGTGCCATGCCAACTTGCAGAAGCTGTTGCTGACTGACCATCGGCTGGGCAAACAGGCAGTGGACAGTACGTAGAGATGCAGCAGACAGTGCCACCAGTGACTATATGTGCCATGGCCCAGCATACCTTCAGCTGCTGGCTCAGGTCTGCCACTGCAAGGCGCCAGTCGCCATCGCCATACAGGTTGCAGGTCTGCATATGCCCTGTGAAGGCATTGAGGCCTGCCACAGGATCGAAGTGAGCATTCAGCCATGTCTGGGACTGGGCAGGATCAGCGGCAGTGCTGCCAGCTAGCTGTGCCTGTGCTGTGGCTTCCTGCTTTGGCCGCTGTAGGTCTGTTTCCTCTTCGGGTACGCTAGAAGGCTGCTTCTTGAGCAGACCTCCCAGCTTGCCCAGCATGAAACCGGATCAGCATACAGCGCCAGTGACCAATAGTCTCAGCATTGACATGCAAAGGGTTGCAGCTGCCCTCAGAGATGTGAGTTTGACCAACTAAATCATATCCATTTCAATCTTCAGCAGTAAAGCTTGGCACAGTTCGCAGCTAAATGTGACGTGAGTCAATGGCCTGGAGGAATTTAGGCTTCGTTGAAGGAACTTTCAGCTAACCGCCAAATTGCCGGTTTGATCTTGGCCGGCTAAGAAGTCTGCAAAGGTGGGGACAACATGTATCAAACAAATCACTGGAGGAACATCGACTGGTCATTAGAGGAAGATCGATTGCAGCATTCATTGATGCAGATGGAAGAGCAGGGGGGGCTGGCTTTTGTGGAAGGCCGCTGCAATAAAGCATTCGCTGAAGGCTTCAGAGTGGTCTTGGACTTATCACATGATGCCACAGGCAGAGACATCAAAGGTAAGGCCAGCTGTTGAGCGCCTGACCCCACGTTCGTACCACTGCTTATAAACACGCTGCTGCTTGCAGAGGCATTCCATCACTGGCTGGTCCAACAGCCCAACAGCTCAGATTACCGGCTTGCCGAGGGGATGCCCTCTGTTATACGCAATGGCAGGCCCTTCGCTTTGACGTCCCTGGACATGCCTATCTTCTGTAGGCACTTGGCAATCTCATGCTTGCTGTTGTGCCCAGCTGAACTGTGTGGCCGACTTGCTCCCGCGCAAAGCAGCCCACTTGCTGCAGATCCGAGCAAAGAGGTTGATGTTGCCATTGAGTTGGTGGCAGAAGGCTCACTGGCAGAAGGCCAGCACGATATGCAGGTGAGCCCCTCAGGGTTGCTGCTTGTATCAATTTGCATACCCATAGCAAGGAGCCGTCATGTGCTTCCGTTGACCGGCCGCATGCTGGCGACCTGTGGCAATCTGCTGCAAGAAGCCTTTGATGTGCTTCCCCATGGCCAGCATTAAAGTGGCTTCCTGTGCCAACACAGTGGACACAAAAATGATTGGCCCTTGCCTGCTCTGTCATGAGCAGCCCTGACATGCGTGCAGCTGGTGTCCAGGACTGGCTGTGACTGCTAGCCTTGTGGCGTTTGTGAGCCTTCCCAGCACAAGGGCAGACCTAGATCGGTCCTGTACGTGTATTCACTCGGACCCAGACAATGAACCCTGGCCTGCCTCCTGCAGGTGGCGCAGCTGGGCAGTGCCCCAGCTGAGGAAGCGGCGCCTCAGGCGCAGCTGCCAGCTTTTGGTGAGGCCCGCTCAGCACGATTCCTGTGACGCAAACCACACGCACAGAAAGCAGGCCTGACAATGCACCCGCATCGCGAGTCTGAGGTGCCTTGCTAGCACAGCTGCTGGGCAGCGGCTGGATGGAGGGCCAAGGGCAGCGGCTATCTGGGCTGCTTCTGAGCTGCTGCCCTGGGGCTGTGCCCACTCCAGAACCACAAGCAACCCTGACGATGTGCCCGCACATGGTACCGGCTGACGTTGCATCTTCAGGGGCAGCAAACCTGACAGTTCAACCTAAGTCGCAAGTGGCTCTCCCCTAAGGGGTGGGATGTGTGATGCAACCCACACAGAGAGCAGGCTGATTTCTCCCTCGTACAGACAAAACCAGTGACAATGCAATGTGTGCCGCAGGGGGCTCTCCCAGCAGGAGCGAGAAGGTGGGGAGCACAGGGACGCCGCCCAAGGGTCCAGAGCGTCTGTGTCAAAGGCGCCGCCGAGCGCCTGATGCATCTCAGCAGCAGCAGCATGCCAGTGCCAGCCAGGTAGGTCCATCTGTAGTGTTGGCCTGCAGCAGCAGCACTGTTACAGCAGCATACAGTGCCTTTAAACCTGAAGGTGACCAGGGGGAACATGCCTCTGCTGGCTGGCCTGGTGCAGGGTAACAAGAGGCACAGCAACAGTTGTGCTGTGACTTGCACACCTGCAGCATTGCACACCCTCTGCGCTTGAAGGTCACACTGGAAAGTTAACCTTCACCGGCTGCCCTTGTGCAGGGCAACAAGAGGCAGAGGTTGCAGCGGGTGGGGCAGCGGTGAGCAGCTGATGTGAGCCTGCTGAATGCTGCCTATATAGTCTCCCCCGCCCCCCCAACAAAAACTCGTCATGAAAGATTGAAAACAAGTGACCTGCAGGGTATGCTGGAGCGAACTGACAGGGCAGCTGGTGCTGCAGCAGCTCACAGCAGGGTACGCGTAAATCCTGACATCCCTGCCACGGGCTTTCAGGTTGGTGCTTGCGCCTCATTCAAGCACTTGGTACATGCTGTTGAGGGCCTGCTGGCTTCTCATGTGCTCCCATGTATGCCGCAAGTCATTCACAGCAGCTGAAATGTGCCTGCAGGAGGAGCTGCCTAAAGTAAAGCCGCGTCGCGCGCGGAGGTAAGCACAAGACAAACATCCCTGACAGCCACTCTGCAGGATAGTCTGCTTTAGATTTCATGAAGTAGGGTCTTGCCTGCAGAACCACAGATCTCCATCTCGTGCATGGCGTGCCCAAAGGCAGCCAACGAGGAGCAGGCAGAGGCCTCGAGAACGCCCGTGTTCAAAGCTGAATTGGACAAGGTGGGCCTTGCTCACAGCCAGCCTGGAGTGGGACAGCTTGTGCTTTTGCCAGCACGCTGACCGTATTTTGGCCCCTCAATGAGGGCCATTCAATGTGCTGCTGACATGCTGCTGCCCATGCAGCTGTGCGCCTTTGTATCAGTTGTGGGCAACCTGGTGCACTGCAGAATTACAGAATTTACCAAAATGTAGGCTTGTCAGCACACCTGGTGACACCAGAAGTTATGTGAACTTAAAAGTGCCACATGCCTGAGTCCTCAAAAGTCATGCACATCAGCACGACAAGGAGGGTTTGAACAAGATATGTACCAGAGGACAGCAACAATGTACACACTGCTTGCAATGTGAAGCAGCACACCTGTGCACAGGGTTAGGTGAAGCTATACTATAGATGTAGCTACAGTACAAAACTGACACCACTGCGGACACATTTCAACCTCACACTGCAAACTTCTCACCACTCAGAGGCGGTTTTTGCGTACACGACACTTCTCAGCATCTATGATGGCTGCCAGCTGTGCAACTGTCTGTTCCAGCTTGCCATCCCTGTTGACCACGACTGCAGCAGAGACAAGGGAGACTTGTCTTGCGAGTCAATACAGTGTTTGTTGGGCCACCCCATCGGTGACTGCAAGCTCTGGCAGTATCATGCAGACAGCTGCAGCTCCTTTGCGAGCAGATCAGAAACACAATTGCGGGCAGCGTCAAGGTAAAGCATCTGCATGCGGCATGATGCAGGCCTCACCATAATCAAATTCATGAGTGCGGGCCAGTTCGTCTCTGGCCGTTTGCACTCGGGTCAGCAGGGTTTCCTGCAATCATGTCTGCCAATGAGACTCACACCAGCATTTAAGCACGCAGAGGCCATATTTGAAGCCCATTGCAGCACTTTTCAGCCATGGAAAGGCATCAACAACAATAGCAATGCTAAAGCATGTAGAGCACGCTGCTCTCATTGCACCTGCCAAGCAGTCCATAAGGAGGCCCTAGCTCTTGAGGTTGCAAAAAGCATTGCCAGAGCCTGCCAAGGCAGACATGCTCTCACCGGACTCTCAGTTTTCCTTGCGACTAGGCGGTGCCCAAGCTGATGCTCGGACTCAGCCACCTGCAAATAGGCACAGTGGTAGTGACGACAGAGAGCAGTGGCTGGCTGAAGAGGCTTCAGGGCGCCCAGGCTCTGAACTCAGCCAAGCCCCGCTCCTGCCAGGCCAGTGGGCAGACATGGATAGATGGGGGTTTTTGGCCCCATGCTCTGACTGTTTCAGCTGCTCAAGGAACTGGTGATAAGCAACAAGGGGTGCAGCCAACCGCATATGCCCTGTGGCTGTCTGAAGGCAGGCAGCAAGCAGCCAGCTTCGCCACAAGGCAGGCTGCGGCTGGCGCTGCCCAGTCAGAAGCCAGTCAACAACACGCCTTACCAGGAAGATTGTGACAGCTGCAGGCATCAGCTTTCGGACAGTGGCTGCCCCTTGCACATCGATGCGCAGCACCACGTCAGTTCCTCGCTGCAAGGCGGTGGTGACCTGCTGCTTGGGGATGCCCTTGTACTCCCCATACACGGTGGCGTGCTCCAGCAGCTGACCCTGGTCGATCCAGGACTCAAACTCCCCCCTGCTAACAAAGATATAGTCGACGCCATGCACCTCGCCCCTCCGCTTGGCTCTGTAGAGCACTGAGAACACAACCCTTCAGAGGGGGAATCTCACTGACAGCTCCCTGTCAGCCTTCCAGAGGTGCGGCTGTTGCTGCCTGCATATTGAGCACTATTCGGCACCCAGCCACAGCCTTATGTGCAACAGCTGCTGTCTTAGCAATAAGATTGACCTTGGGTGTAAGCTGCCTGCAGGACTCCTCAGCAGACCATGCTTGCATACAGCAAACTGGTGATACAGTAGGCACTGGCCACAGCAGAAGCAACACAAGGCATGTGCCGGCGCACATCAAGCAGAAGCGTTGCCTGCTCTACCCCATGTGGAGGTGGCCAGGACTACCAATCTTTGAGCTCATTGTAGCCCACGGCAAACAGGACACGACAAGCAGAACACAACAGGTGGAACACAGTGCCCATCTGGCCGCCAGCCTGCCTTTCGTCACCTGGAGGTGGCTGTGACCACAAAGTGCAGGTCTGGCCGCACTGACTGCAGCCTCTTGATCACAGCGTCCTTGCCAACGCCACTGGGGCCGCTGATGACAGCCAGCACAGACTGCTGTGCAGGCACCTACATTGCAAAAGAGACCTGAGGAAGGCCACTTGTGAGAGCAGAGCGACGCACGATCGCTGCCTTTCAGTAGGTACAAATCGGTCCGAGACGGACTCCAGAGCGAAGCAGGACTGGACCAACTTGAAGTTGTAAATACATGCCACCTCGTGGGGCTGCCTTACTGTGGGTGCAGTGGACAAGTTCCGGAGCACCTCTTGAAGGGCGCTGCTGCCAGCCATGTCGCTGTCTGAGGGCGCTGCTCGCAGGGGTGCCTCCTGCAGGACACACAGGCCAGGTGAGCCACCCTGTGCCAGGCTTGGGACTGCAGGTGCAGCTCCTGTGCACTCTTAGGCAATGCTGAGAGAGAGTCAGCTGGTCTGCATACATTGCCCTGCCCTTGTCACATGGTGAAGGCCAAATCTTGTATCTCAGGGTCCAGCAGGGGTCTCAGATAAGCAGGGTTGCGCCCCACGAGAGGCAGCCCCAGAACGGTGCAGCGGTGAGTCATGCATACAACACTACTTGGAGGCCTATGCATTGTCACCTGCAGGGCTGAGTGCTGCGCTTGGCAGCAGGTCTGTCTGCTCCTCTGGAGCTGAAAGCTGCGCTGGGGGATGTGCTGCTGCAACCTGGCGAGCCACATGCCAATCTGAGGCTGTGCATGAAAGCTGAGATTGCACAGCCTGGAACATGTGTGCTGGCCGACAAGAGCTGCCTGTTCCCATGCACAGATGGGCATTGCCAGGGGCATCAACGTGGGCACCACACAATCCTGCCGGACGCTACAAGAGTTGGCAAACTGGGTGTATGGTTGTTGCTATGTCAGCCAGCTGGAGCCTCAGGTTGATCAGGAGGCAACTGACTGGTCAACAGGTCAACCTGTTTACTCCCGAACCCAAGCCAGCTGTTCCTTGACAGCATTGGCGATCGTAGGCGCCACACAGCTGCCAGCGCTTTCTGGCGAGGACATGGGTGTTGGTGTGCGGCCCAGGCACTGCTGAACCCACCAGCGGAACGAGCTACAGTCTATCTGCCAATCCCCAGATATCCGAAGATTCAACATGAGCAATGGCAGCTCTGCTGGAGATAACAGCACAGGCATTCCACCAGAGAAGCTGTCAGAGCTCAGGCAAGGGCGCTAGCTGCATGCTGGCTTTGCATGGGTGCCCTATATGGCAGCAGCTGCGTTTTCAGACACAGTTATCCCACGTGCCACCTCTGGCTGCCTGTGAGTCATGTCTTGTCTACCACGTCTACTGGCTACCATATGATGCCTGCCTGCCGTCTGGCATGCATAGTGCTGAGACAGCCTCACAGCAACAAGAGATGGGCAGTGCCACAGTGGTGGCGGTGCAGGTTTGGTGGGGGACAGCATGGTGCTGCCTGCATGCTGTCCCCAAGTGACTTCTGCAGCTGACATGCAGCATGGCCTCCCATATAGTCACTGCCATCTTGTGTTCAGGACGTGCAGGCCAAAGCCGACTCACAGCCATGCCCTGTTACCAGGTCTCTGCTTTGAATCTGGAGCACTGCAGGCAGGTAGACAACAAGCGGCTGAACCGTCTGGGAGTAAGTGTCCAGCCTATGCCTCTACTTGGGACCTGAAAGCAACGCACAGTCCTGCGCCTTTCTGCTGTGCAGGAAGGCAGTCAAGGAGCAGCTGAACACGCTGGGAGTGAACACCCAGATCAAGGCTTTGATCAAGGAGGGGAAGCAGGGCGCGCAGAAGGGGCCCTCTGGCAAGGGGTCTGGCTTCACCAAGGAGCAGGCTATAGAGGAGCTCAAGGTGTGTGCCTGCATGGGGCTCGCATGTGTCGCTTGCAGCTTAGCTTCACTAAGGAGCAGGCTGGCTTCACTAAGGGGCAGGCTAATGAGGCTGGCTTCACCAAGGAGCAGGCTATCGAGTAGCTCAAAGTGTGTGCCTGCATGGGGGTTGCACCTGCCATTTGCAGCTATGTAATGCTTCCCAGGCTGCAGTTAGGACCAGACCATGGAGGAATGCAAGGTGTGCGCCTACATGCAGTTTCCTGATGCAATCATGAATTGCACAGTGCTGTCCAGCCTTCATCAGGGATCTCAGGGTGTGTGCATCCACGCAGTTTAAGCATGCAGTCCAAGCATGCTGTCTTGAGCCACACACTGCTGTCCAGGCCTGACCAAGAGCGGGCCCAGTGAGGACCTGAAGGTGCTGGCTTGCTGTGAGGGATTCACGACCTGTGCTGGGTAATGCAGTGCTATTCATGCATGTGTTGACAAACAAAACAAGCTCAGACTGCTTGCTGTGGGTGTGACGGGGCCGTTACAGGTCATGCTTGTCTAGACGCAACACTGCAGCACAGTCAGTGCATTAGACAGGGCATGCCAGACAACAACGTCTGGATGGTCTGTAGGCAGCACCAGGCGGCCTCTGCAACCCACGCATGGCTGAATGAGGGAATGTCTGGGCTAAGCGACTGCAACAGAGCTGCTGGTTTGCTTGCCTCAGCTCTGCAGGAGGCTGTTGCACACGACACCGGCTCCTGTCCAAGCTGATCCTGACAGTCTCTGCTGCTGCAGGGGCATGGCATTACTGGTGAGCAGGTCAACTTGCTCAGCCATACATGGGGCCATGTCTGCTACTGCTGCAGGAGTGTGCTGTCTCTGGCATGGGTCTGCTCTAAGTCATCTTTCACTGTCCTGGTGGCTGAGGGAGACTGGCAGACGTGCACATCCCCAGCTGCTCGCATGTTCCCAGAGGCAACATTGTGTTTGCAGGGGCGTGGCGTCATCGATGAGCTGGTCAAGTCGCTCAGCCACACAGGGCAGCACCTGACCGCTGGAAAGCACCAGGCAGGCCCCTTTGTGCAGAGGTGAGTGGCAGCTGGCCTCCCTGAAGGGGGGCACATTGCTTCTTGCATAAAGGCGCCTTTGAGCAGCCACGAAGCACAGCCATGAGTCTGTGTTTTACCTATGCTTCTGTCCAACGGTTAGACCCAGGCAGCTGACAAACTATGAAGCACTTGCACTGGGTCCTGATGGCACCACCCTTTACACATCATTACAGACACATACACTATTTGGCCATCACTGCATCGGTCGCCAGAAAGCCAACTCATCCCTTGATGTGGCTGCAGTCGCAACAAGCGATACCTGCACGTGCGCCTCAGGGGGGGCAATCGCTTCCTGCGCTACAGCGGGCGCCAGCCGCCCCCAGGGGAGCAGCTGGTTTGCTGTGGGGAGCTGCTTGGACAGCGCTTCAGGTGAGCAACACCATGGTGGTACAGCCTTGACACCAGGCACTGCCTGCTGCATGGCAGACTTTTTTTGTTGGGGTGGAGAGCTGGTGGGCAGCAATCTAGGTCACCACACAGCAAAATGTTCATTGTCCAGCCAGAAATCACATTGGTACTGCTTGCATTTTGTAAAGTGAAGGCGTTATGCTGTTGGGCCGCTGGTCTGCGGTGGGGAGCTGGTGGGGCAGGTCAGGTGAGCACACAGCAAAAGATTTGCAGTCACAAAGTTACACAGGTACTGCTTGCTGCGTGGCACCTTCTAATGTGTGGTGGTTGTCTCAGGCAGGCCCGGAGTGACAGCTGGTGCACTGCTGGGAGCTGCTTGGGCAGCAAAGTGCAAACATGGCAGCGTCAGTTCCTGGGCACCCTTGACCCTGCACAGGCACTGCCATGGCCATCTTCACCGTCAGGCCAGGGTTGACAGCTTGGCTGTCGTGAAAAGCTGCCCAGGCAGTGTCTCAGATGAACACACAGACAATTTGTAGTGGTGCAGCTTCAACCCACACAAGCGCTGGCCCTGCTGTGTGGCAGATCCTGCTGTTTGGCCAGGTGTGTGCAGTGCTGTGGGGAACTGCTGAGGCTGTGTTACAAGTCAACATACACAGCATCCAGATCTGCTAGCACAGCTGTGGAGACAGGCGTGCACTGCCCTCTGCGGCACAGATGGGGGTCCTTGTGCAGCACACTGTGCAGTGCTCCAGGTGGCACACTGTGGGTGCCCCTGACTGCTGCCTGGGCATGCTAGAGGGTGCTGTGCCTGCTGGCGCAATGACTCATCAGTATCAACGCGTTCTGTGGCCGCATCAGCACTGTAGGATCCAAGCACAAGCAATGCCCCTGTGCAGGTCTGCGCCTGCTGCTGGTGGAGCAGCTCCTCGCCTGGAGGCATCGGCGCTGATTGAGCTCCCCGGCAGCAGCACGGCAGACCCAGTGACCCTCATCAGTCAGCGGCAGGCCCTGCACCTTGTGGTCATCAGGCTGCAGCCACCAGCAGGGAATCTGGAGCACGTCGCCAGCGGCAGCAGCTCCGCATCAGGTGCGCGTGAGTCCTGCCGCAGCATCTGTGCAGCAGGAAAATGTTGTTATGCTGAGCTGTTGAGAAGCAGGGATTGGGGCACCGACCCCGCAGCCAGTCTCCAGTGGGGCCCCCTACCCTTGCTGTGTCCATTTGCTGCGCTGCACTGCCACCCTGCGCGCAACTGCTGCCCAGCCCCTGCGGGGCTCAGGGCTGCGACCCTGCAGCCGGTCACCAAAGGGGTATAGGTGCTGCTTGCTGCTGCCCACTGCCCTGGACTGCCCAGCTGACGTGCCACCCAGCGACGTGTAGGGGACTGGGCGCCGACTCACTAGCCAGCCTACATTGGGACCATTGCCCTTTTTCTGTTCATGCACAGCCACCCACTCAGCGACTGCTGCCCAGACCCTGCAGGGAACGGGGCGTCAGCACAGCAGCCAGCCACCAACGGGGCTGCAGCCCCTGCTGCTTCTGGCACACAGCAGCGCCACAGCCCGCCTGGACCCACAGCTGTACCCGCCGTCAGTGGCACCAGCGGCACTGCCACGCCTACCCACCCCCGCCACAGCCCTCCGGGGCAGCAGCCTCTGCTGGCAGCTGCGCTGGCAGCTGGGCCCCAGCACCAGCAGCAGCAGCTCAACGCGGAGCTGCAAGTGGGTGCTGGGACGCTTGAGTGTGTCCTTGTCGGTGCTGGGCGAGACATGAACGCCAGCAGGGGCCAGCCTGCACGATGGGGTGGTGTGCCTGTGCACATGCTGCCCGGCAACCACGGCAAGCACTAACGGCCTTGTGCGGTCCTGGGCAGCTGAACCCCAGGGTTAAAGGCCAGGATCAGTGATCCTGACTTGGGCCACATTGCACAACATTGGCCTCCCTGCCACCTGCAGGTGCTGCACAGCCCTGGGGAGGTGGTCGGCACCTGCAGTCTGGACTGGCGCAAGGCGCTGATCAGTCAGGGGCAGCCGGCGGTGCTGACGGGGGAGCTGCTGCTGGGCAGCCAGAGCGGGCAGCGGGGGCTGGACATGGTCGGCGTGCTGTCCCTTGAAGTCGAGGTGGGCTCCTCGTCTCAGATCGTGTCACCAAGTGATGGGAAGCTGGCTAGGAGGGTGTTCAGCCTGTCACCTCTGCCCAGCACCAGCGCCTGTGGGCCTGTGGGGGGCAAGCGCAGGGTGGGGAGGGCACAGAGCTGCTGCTGGGGCGTCAAGATCGGGCAGCAGGGACTTGAGACGGTCATTGTGGTGTCTCTTGGACT
Organism: Asterochloris sp. CNOR1; assembly: GCA_963969365.1. Classification (NCBI taxonomy): domain Eukaryota; kingdom Viridiplantae; phylum Chlorophyta; class Trebouxiophyceae; order Trebouxiales; family Trebouxiaceae; genus Asterochloris; species Asterochloris sp. CNOR1. Next base: position 1,611,100 of record OZ017762.1, read on the forward strand.
CACAGGTGTCTCGTGAGTTCAAGGGGCATCATGCAATGCAGATCAAGGGTTGGGGCTTCGCCAGGGTTGTGCTGGGGAGTCAGAGCAGGCAGCGGGTCATTGACATTGTTGGCATGCTGTCACTCCACCATCTCAGCTGGGACAGCCTTCAAGCAGACCTGAGAGGTTTGTGTGCAGGTGGTCCCCTCGCTGAGCAAGCCGCTGGACCAGGCAGCCCTGGCGCGCCAATGCGAGGCGGAGGGGCAGAGGGACAGCGAGGCCACTGCCTTCACTGCCAGGGCACGGGAGTGGTGGGCGGAGTACACAGCTGGAGGGCTGGACTTCCAGAGCCGCGTGGTCAAGCTGCTGGCCTATGCAGAGGATGGCATGCAGGTGGGCACATCGCAGGGCTGAAGGCACCGGGCAAGCTGCAATGGGATGTGGCGGAGATGGTTCTCACACTGTCAGAGCTCATGCACCAGACTGTGACGGCCGACAGGCAACGCTGCTGGTTTGTGCAGAGGACGCCATGCAGTGCAGGGTCAACCTGGGCTGCCTCCTGATTGCAGGCTGCAAGCACAGGCAGGTGCTTGGCTGCAGGCAGCACCAGATGTTCTGGTCAGCGTTTGCCCTTGTGAGATGGAACACGCGTCTTGATCGAGCTCATACACAAGGCCAGTGATAGTTTGTCCTGCCTGCAGAAGCCCACATGTGCCTTCGTCAAGCCCCTGCAGCTTGGGCGCTGGCTGGCCACCCCAAGGGAGGCAGCGCGATTCGTGAGCCTGCTGCAGCCCAAGGAGGGGGCGGCCCAGAAGCTGTCCACAGCCTCCCCTGCAGAGAGCTGGGCGGCACTGCACACTGTCATCGAGTCGCGGCAGGCTTCGCAGGTGCGCCTGCTCTGGAGCAGCCACAGCTTCTGAGAGGGGCATTGTATCGCATCTGGCCTGCACGAGGAGAGGGCCCTGCTGATGTGCAGCCTTCACTCCAGTCTCAGCTGAGCAGATCAGCCCCATTGAGCGACCTTGTGGACCCTGATCAAAGTCCTGAAGCTGCGTTTCCCGCCCACTGCTTGCAGGAGGGGAGTGGTTGCTGTTGTGTGGGCTGCTCCCGGCTTCATTTCAGCTTGCCGCTGCCCAGTGTTCACTGCCCTTCCCCTGCCTGCAGGAGGAGAGAGCCCTGCTGCTGTGTGGCCTGCTCCTGGGGTTTGGGCTGGATGCATGGGTCTGCTGCGGCACGAGCGAGCGCGGCGGGCACATGTGGGTGCTGACACGGTCTGCCAGGAACAATGCAACCTTCTGGGAGCCTGTCACAGGTCAGTGTGCCGTGTGTCAGGTCATGCCTGCTCCTAGACTGATAAAAGTTGGTCTGTGTGGGATGAAGGCAGCCTTTCAGGGCCTTTCGTCATGTGTATGTGGGTATGGCAGCAGCAGGGCCGAGGATGTGCATGCCAACTGGTTGATGCCTCGGCTGCGCGCACAGCACTGCACCATGCCCATGCTCCATGCCTGCACAGCAACAGCTGGCCCAAAGCATCTGGCTCCACCTCACGTGTGCCAGTGCCGATGCCTGGGCTCTGTGTTCAAGCCTCCAGGACCAGCCCTGAAGCCAATTGCTTTGCACGTGTGGGTAGCTGGTGATGCATACCAAGAGGCATTACTTGTCTGTGTAAAATAATTTTTGTTAAGCCTGAACTTTCTGCAGGCCAGCGATGCGTTTTGTTATTGAAACTTCTGAACTTCTGCCTGCAGGGCAGTGATGCATTCTGTTGCTATAACCTCTGCACTTCTGCCTGCAGGGCAGCGATACAGCCCAGGGTCCCCTGGCCAGCCCAAATCGTGCCAGTGCCGCCGCCTGGGCTCCGTGTTCCAGCACCGGCGCGTCCTGGCCAACTGCCAGCGTGACGACAGTGTACTATCAGTGTGCTACAATTTTGAGGACAGCTCCCTCTGGAAGGAGCTGACTGTACAATCGCAGGATGTGTGTGGGCCCCCCTGGGTCCGATTTGACCTTCAGGTGGGGTGACCCAACATTCTGCAGGTGCAGGCTGTGGGCTGAAGAGTTGCAGGCAGTTTGTGAGGGCCACAATGCGACCATGACATCGGCTTGGTCTTGGGTGGTGACAATCAGCATTCCCAGGTTGTGAGTAGCGTTGCAGAGTGTGGACATCTTTGGGGCTGAGCTGTATGTTGGGGAGGAACTCAACACATGGCTTTCAACTGCAGATGCTCCCACTGGATATTCCTGTGGCCGAGCACAGGCTAGAGGCAGACCTTCGAAAGTCGCTGACCGAGCACCGAGCGGAGGTTCTGGGCATTCCAGCGACGCAGTGGGACGAGGGACTGGCCTTCCTGCTCATGCCAGCCCTGGCCTCATACGAAGCTGAGGCTGTCACAGGGCAGCCGGCGGCTGGGACGGAGGACTTTCAGCAGAGCATCAAGCGCAGCACGCCGGCAGGGTCAACATTCAAGGGTGTGCCTCAGCACCACAGGTGCGGTTATCATGACGTGCTGCCCATTCTCTGGGGTGAGGCTGAGAGCTCTCACCCTCTCACTCAAGCAGCAAATGCAGCACGCCTGCAGACCACCGCTCAAGGTTGTGCCCCAGCACTACAAGTGCGTCCAGAGGGTGGTCAAAGCATCAATCGCAGTATGCTGGTTCCAACATCGAAGGGGCTGCCTGCGCTGCACCACAGCATCTTGAGGGGTTGCATTGACTTGATGACAGGTACATGCCGGCAGCCATTGTTGCCAGAAGGGTCGCCCCAGCACCAAAGGTGTGCTTTAAGTCAAGAGCTGGGATTGCATGAAATGAAAGGGAGGCCTCCTATAGGTTGGCCTTGATCCTGCTGGTGGCTGACAGGACATAACTCTTGCAGGGCTTCCTTAACGACTGTCTCTCATTGCTGCAGGTCGCTAGCCCCGCAACGCATCCTGCAGGCAATGCTCCGGGAGCAGGCCATCAAGGATATGCTGGTCACTGATATATCAGATGCCACCTTTGCGTTGCGCGCGAAGATCATCCAATTCCCAGAGGGCATAGCGTCAGTGTGGACAATGCTGGCAGTTCGTTGCAATCGTACCACATTGTAGTTTTCTTCCAGTGTTGAAGGCCTGGCGCCACCTTGTCTTCCCAAACAGGATAGCACCCCTCTCACTCAAGGCACAGTCAAGCGCTTGACTTCTGAGAAAGCATCAATATATGTCAATGTCCAGATCTGTGAACTGCTCACACGTCACAGTAACAATGCTGAAACCCAAAACAATGTTGCATCTGTCAGAGAAGTGGTTTGAGAGGCTTAAGACCACCAGCATCCCACAGCTCTGCAGCTGTGGTGCTGCTGCTCTGCTTGTACACTGCCAGCTCCTCAGTGAATGCTGAGATCACCTGTTGAATGAGCTTGTGGGCATCCTGCCTACGAGCCTCTGACACCTGCAGGTGTTGTGGAACACTGTGATGCAGCATAAGGGCAGCATTCCAGGCCACATCAAGGGCCCTGCTACCTTGGTTGCAGGGCCGGCAGCATGGCCAGGCAACAACAAATCGCCACAAGTTGCAAAGCACATGCAACGCACATGATGCACCTGCGCTGACCTGCTTGTGACAGCTACCTGCGCACCTCCTGGCTGTACATGCAACACATGCCCACCTTGAGCCGGTCATCACCAGGCAGCACCTCAAACAGCTGCTCAGCACGCTGGGAAATGGTTTGGATGCCCCTGTGCCGGATGCCCAGGCTCTCCTCATATTGCTTCACTGAAGCCTCCAGCAGAGCAACGGCAGAGGCCTCTTCCCCTGCATAGTGTGACTCACTGTTTGAAGACTGTCACGGCAACAGGAGTGGCATTGCCTTGCACAAGAAGGTGGTTGTGAGCTGGTGCTGGTAGTAGAACTGTAGGGTGCAGGAGCGCATGTCTTGTCGCTGCATTGCACAGCAGCTCGTGCAGCTCGTGTTGGGTCCTGCACTGACATGATGATGGCCAGCTGAGGATTTGTTCATGGCAACCATGGCTCTGCTGCACAGAGCTCATGGAGCAGTCAACTTATGTTCAAGAACCAAGAAGCTTCGGGCCATGCAGGGTCATGTCAGGCTTGCTGCATGTGTCAGTCATGCCTCATCTCAATGAAAAGGCCTTTGTCACTGAACAATAAAGGAAGGAAGGTAGGAGGGGGAGGGGGGTTTGTCGCAGGTCCTGTACGAGCCACAGGGATACCTGTGCAGCAAACGTGCCCAGATGGCACTTTCATCCCACCTCAGGAGGCTCACAGGTGCACTTCTAGCCCCAGACTTACCCCAGGTCGGGCCGACAAGTCTGGGCAGGGCGGGCTCACCGCAAGTCCTGTAGCGGGCAGCCACCAGAGAGAGGATGCGCAACATGCGGGCCCTCACTGTACTCGCGTCCTCTGCCCAGTCTGGCACTGCCTCCAGCACACCTCCCAGGGCCTCCAGCTCAGGCAGCAGGCCTGGACCAAAACAGGAGTCAACTTGGTGTAACATCAAGGGTTTGATATCAGCATCAGCATGGCCGCTCTGCAGCGCACTGGCACAAGCTCCAGGGGCTTCAGCTCAGGCAGCAGGCCTGCATCAAGGAACTAACACCTGTGAGAGTCAGGGGTTGAGATTAGTCTCAGCATGTCCGCTCCTGCAGCGCACTGGCACACGCCGCAAGGCCCTCAGCAGGGCATCTTGATTGCTTGCCTTCTATCAGGCAGGCACTGGCATGACAGCTGACTGCGCAACCTCCATGACACTGCAGACCGCCCAGCCAGCCAGCAGCAAACCAGGAGCAAGCAAAATGCAGCTTTGACAGTCAGGGTTGGATTAGGGGCATCAGCATGTCCGTTCCTGCAGCGCACTGGGACCAGGTCCAGGGCTTGCAGCTGAGACAGCATGCCTGCAGCAAGACGGTTACATTGCGTCTGACTATTCTTAGGCACTGACATGGCAGCTAACTTCAGATCCTCCGTAGCACCGCAGGTCGTTGAGTCAGGCAGCAGGCTTGCAACAGGGCGGTGAGCGGCGCTGAGCTGGGTCTGATCGGGGCACAGTTGGCCTGCAGATTCTCTGACACCACCCCCAGGGCTTCAGACTCAGGCAACAGGTCTGCAGCATGGCAGGGCTACAGCCTACACAACAAGGCCACATCAGGGCGGACAACTGGGTTGACCACATGACAGCTGCCTGCAGTGCTGTCACACACTGCAGTCTCGTCAGCCAGGCAGCAGTCCTACAACTGCAGAGCTGCACAGCAGGCAACCCTTTGCATAGTTTCTGCAATGATGTCCAACTTGCTGCTGTGTCATGCAGTGACTCCATCGCACAAGGACAGCCGCGAGGGCAGCGCAGCGCCGCTCATAGAAGCTGCTTTCGCGTCTCCAGACATGCCTGAGCACGAGGCGACAGCACCAGGAGACACAGCCCAGCTCTTGCCCCGTGCATGTTGCTGGTGCCTGTCAGGGCACAGACTTGGGGCTGCACTGACTCACTTGGGTGCTCAGTGCTGCCCACCCACTGCTCCTTCAGCGCCACCGCCTGCTCCAGCAGCCTCCGGGCTCGTGCCTTCTCCCCCATGGACCCCAGCGCCTGAATGGCACACAGCTGCCCCTGAGTTCCTCTTTTTGCGCCTCATCAACCTCAGCCAAGCTGGCGCTCAGGATGGCAACTGCATCGTCACCGATCCTTCCACATATCAGTGCGCAGTCCAATCGTGAAACAAAAGCATGGCTGCAAAGAAAGTGGTGACGGACATATTCCAAAATGAGGATCATTGACTCCTTTGTTCGCAAACATTGCCGCTGCCAAAAGCTTTCCCAAGCAGTCGCAGGTCACTGAGAAGCCGCAACATGTGCTGGGTGCGCCTCTGAGGGTTCACACCCTTTCGGTGAACCCGGACCCCAGGTAGTGAAGCATGTCAAGAGTATGCTGATTCAGTGCAAGGGTCAGCCTTTTGATGTGGGGAGCTCTGCCAGGGTCGCAGAAGCCAGCCACAGGCCTCACCAGCGTGCTGGCCACGTTTCTGAGGGCCCACACCCTCTCAGGGACAGGAGTGGCGGCCTCTCGCTCCGCCAGTCGGGCTGCAGCGGTCACAGCCTGGTCTGGCCACTCCTCTTCTAGGAGCTTGGCTGCCAAAGCTGCCTGCATGTCACCAAAGAGGCAGTTGCTCAGTGCAACAGCGTCTCTCTCAGGTTTCCTGTTGATGTCTGGCCGCTCCCCTGCAACAGCTTGGCAGCCAGGGCGGCCTGCACATGACGGAAACCTGAAGGGTCAATGAAGTGCGACGTGGAGGGTTGTCCAGTTTCAGAAGGATGCCACTCATGTGACCATCCCTGCAGCGCTCTGTCAGCCCCAATCTGTCTGAACATTGTTGAGAGACACCTGTGGAGGTCCACCACATCCAGCAGCATTCCATGCATGCAACCGTCTCCTGTCTGTTCTGGTCAAGCTACAATGGGACACCTGCTGGTGCGCACAGCCTCGCTGACAGAGCTTCCTGCCTGCAAGAGCCAGCTGGCACCCCAGCTGATCATGATGCCGGTGACTTCTGATTTAGACCGCTGACAGGCCCTAGCAGGGTCCCTCAGCACTGTGGATCCATTAGCTAGTGGTCCCTGTAAGCTGTCTCGACAGTATTCGACACATTGAGCAAGCTGCACGCATAAGCCAAGCCTTGTGCTGAAACTCTGCAAGCATGAATACCTCCAAGGCTGCCTGTGCACTTCAAGGCTGTTGCCATCAATGGACATTGTTACTGGCTCAATGCAGCATGCTTCTGGAGATGCCAGGCACCCCCAGCCTGCACCAGGCAACAGTCGTCACCATGTGTGCTGACCTCTGCAAGCTTCTGCTGCTCCCTGCGCTGCCTCAGAGCCCCTGCCGACATGTTTCCCTCCACCATCTCCCCCATGAGCACTGCCACCGGATGGCGGGGCCCCAGCACAGCGGCAGCCAGACCCCCAGCGGGACCCAAGGAGTCCTGCGGGCAGGAGGACAGGGGAGTTTCTGAACCCCTAGGGCAAGGGCTGACAGGCCTGCGGCAGCTTGACACTCGGCAGCCGTCAATACTCTAGCTGACAAGGACTGGGATAGCTGTCGTTTTTCTCATGAGGGCTCCTGTCACATGACAGGTGCCCAGCACTGACATGGCAGCCCTTGCTGGCCACAGTGGGTTTTGCGTTGATATCAGCGCATGAAGCAATCAAGGGGCCAACAAGCAGGACACAATCAGCCAGGCACTGCTGCTGCTGCCAGCCAGCTCACAACCCCCAGCAAGTATTGCAGCTCAGGGTGGGGTGTGGCAGAAGGGTGAGTGGCACTGTTTTGCTGGTGCCTTTTAACCCTGCCTGGCAGAAGCCAGGCATGTGCAGATGTAGGGACAAAAGAAGAGCAGCGACAGACAGGGGGGCTGTGCACTGACCATCACTGACAAGACTGGGCTTGTCGAGGGGGCTAAGCCATTTGGGCACCATCGCAGGCCTCCCATCTGACTATCCCAGGGGGCAGGTTTAACCACAGGGAGCCCCCCACCTTCTGGGCTGCCTTGTAAATTTGCCTCAGCTCCTGCCGGACGATCTCGATTGCGTCCTCGTACCAGGGAGAGGCCTCGATCTGCTTGGCTGGTCGCGTGGCATACATGTGGTCCAGGAAGTGGGCAAACGTCAGCACGGCACCAAAGTGCGGAGGAAGTGGGTCCTGAAGCCCCTCCTGGAGAGCCTGCAGGCGGGCATACAGTGGCTGCACCAGCAAGTCTGTTGGTGATAATCCAGAGAAGTAGTCTGAGAACTGGCCGCACGTCAGCACCCCTCATAGTGTGGGGATGGCGATTTCCCATGGAGTGCATGCAGATAGTGGTAGCATGGCAGACATTAGGCAATGCCTGGCAGTACAGATGCGCACTCCTGCATGTTGCCGCCCCCCACCTCCGCATCCTCGTCCATCATGGGACGCAGCACATCCAGCGCGCCATGCCTGTTGCCGCCCTCTACACAGGCGACAGCGCGGTCCAGCAGGGCGCTGGCACACTGAGGATGGTCATCCGGCAGTATGCCACGCTGTGTGCGCACCTGCAGGGCAGCCAAGTGGGAATCAGATTCAGAGCATGGGTGCAGCTCTGCAGGGTCCAAAGCCAGGAAGGACACAGCGACCTTGACAGGGTGCAGGCTTGCAGGGCGTTGAAAGGGCTGAAGCAGCACCTCATGCTGAGTGCAGACCTACAGGGCAGTGGGACAGGAATGGGTTGAGAGCAGGGCTGCAGCTGTGCAGGGGAGGTGCTCTGAGGGGTAGCCTGCAGGCACGTGCCGAAGCCGAGTAGCAAGCTTTGGGATGGGCATCGCAGCCCTCTACTGTTTTCAGTCATGCAGCACGCCTCAACGTGTCTGGGGCCCTGCTACCTGGCCGCTGGACGACAGCTCAGCAGGGGGTGGTATGACCTGTGTCAGGCATGCGCTGGTTCAGGCCAAAGACAGGAGCGCCTGTATCTTGATTGCAGCCAACCAAGCCGTTCAGGCATGCTAAGGTCCCTGCTGCTTGCTGGTGCTACATGCCTGTGCGAGCATCCCCGCTGGCCATGTTGCGTAAGTTGCATCAGCAGCACAACCTCTGCAGGCCCATGTGAGACGCAGCTTGACTACCCACATAGGGCTATCTGGTCGAACACCTGGTCAACCTTCTGCATCCTTGGGACAGCTGCTGACCTCTGTCTCACCCTCCAACGAGGCTGGCCTGTTGACGCTGAAGCTGCTCAGCAGGCCCTGCGTGATGGCAGCGGCTGCAGTGATGGCTCGTGCAGCTGCCAGGTGGTTCCAGTGCTGCAGCTCTGTGGCGGACATCCGTGTGAGGGCACCCTGCAGCAGGCAGCGTGTTTCTGATCATGCCAGTGTGCTGCGTTACTGGACTTGTTGGCACAACTTGAGACAGGCAGCTGGTAAGCGGTCCACAGGCAAGCTGGGGGCTAAGAGGACATTCATATACAGTAAGGCTTGCTGCCAGCTGCAGCTTTCGGCCAGCCCGTGCACTCCTCGCAGACACTTCGATACAGCAAAACCCCTGCTGCAAGGCCCAAAGCACCTCTTCAGTCACTGCTCGCAGCCACAGCGCCTGCTCATGTGTCACCTGCCCTGAGCAATCAGCCTTGCCCAGCGGCCCCAGAGCCTCGGCCCTACTCCTGCACTGTATGCGGACCTTGCTGTCTGCCATGCTCCTCCAGAAGTGCTGCCCACAGCCACAGCGCCTGCTCATGACTCACCAGCCCTCCGCAACCAGCCTCCCTCGCAACACTACAGATGACTGTTGCATGCGCCTGCATTAAGCTGACAGCCAAGCCATTTACGGGGTTACCTCAAGAGCCGATGTGAGTCCGCACCTCTCCAGTCATTGCCTGCAGCCGCAGGGCCTGCTCATGCTGCGCCAGTCCCTCTCGAGCAGCCTCGCCCAGCACCCCAAGGGCTTCAGCCCGTGCTCCCTCTGGCTCGGCAAAGTTGGCAGTGGCATCCTTGCCCTGGCCTCCCAGCAGGGTGCCCATGTGGCAGGTCAGTGTCACGCGGGCCTCCCTAGGGAACCTGCCAGCTGTCTGCGCCCCCTGCGGGGCAAGGTAGGGTCCTCTAAGTGCCTATGCTGGGGCTGTTTGGGCAAGTGAATTTACCCAGCCCTCCCTGAAGGGCTCCCTTGATGCATGTCAGGCAAATCTGCCAGCCATGTGCATTCATGTGCAGGGCAAGCTGTGACACAATTTTGCGTGGCTGGACGAAACTTATCACAGCTTGAACATCTGACACTAGCACAGGCTGTGGCCAGATATGACGTTCAAGCTGCCTCCTGCATTCCTCAGCGCCCTTGACACAGCTGTCTGACACTACATAGAATGCCCTTGATCCGCATGATGCCCTGGCTGAACCATACATTCTGTGTCACTTGGCACAAACCACTCTGGCGGTCTGATGATGATGACATCCAGAACAGCACACATCCCATTTTGCAGGGTGGTATGCTCTGCAGCTTGTGTAGGCAAGGCTGTCCGCATGTTCCAGCTCACCTAGGCCCTGTCTTGCATTTCAAAGCTCAAAGTCTCTTGGGGCAGCCGGCTCTGCAGCCTGTGCAGGCACATCCAGCTCACCTGAGGTGCAGCCTCCAGCTTGACCCAGGCGGTGACCCGCACTGCAAAGGTCTGCATCTGTTGTCGCAGGGCAGCCCGCTCTGCAGCCCGCGCAGCAAGCTCTGCCTGCTGGGCTGCCTCCTCCTCCCTCTGCTTCTGCAGCCTGGCCCGCTCAGCCTGCCTGCGGGCCTCCTCAGCCTGCCTGCGGCAAGCGACAGCTTACTCATCAGCCGGGGACAGCTCTTGGGGCTCCTGCAGCCTGGCCTGCTCTGCTTCCCGGCGTCAGTGGGGCATGCCTGTCACACTATTTGGTGCAGGGCAACCCATCGGGCAACGCTTGGGGATGCAGGCAGGAATGCTGCTGGATTATCAGCCGGAAGCGGCTCAACCCCGCTCAAGAGAAGGAGAGAGCTGCTACTTGACCCAGAGGCTGCAAGGTTTTTGATCCAAGGCCCTATAAGCAGCAGGGCCCATACAGCTCTGATGGTGACACCATCTGCTGAGCCACTGCGGGACGCTGCTGCGCCTGCCCCTTCTCTGTGACAGGTTGCTCTGCCTGTGTGCGCGCAGCTAGCTCAGTGCTCCAAGAGGAGCAGCATCCGAAGCAGCCTGGTGCAGGGAGCGCTGTCAAGGTGTTGGCATTCAACCACCCAGCCAGTGCCTGGCCCTGCTGGATGTGACATTGGCGGACCTGAAATGGGAAGCGCTGTCAAGAATTGGCACTCCCCTGCTCTGCCCAGCCAATGCCTGGCACTGGTGGCTGCGGTGCTGGTTGGGTCAAAGCATGGTGCTGGTGGTTGATTGCTATGGTGGGTTGAGCACCCCAGCCCAATCACTGATGTCACTGATCACCAGCGCAAAACAACAGAACCCTGTCGGGTTGTGCAGTCACCTCCTCTGCTCAGCCAGCATCTGCCTCTGCTGCTCCCGCCGTTCCTCTATGACTTTCCGCTCAGCCTCTGTGCGTGCAGCCAGCTCAGCCTGAGCAGCAGCCTCCTGCTCCTCAAAGGCACGGCGCTCTGCATCCCTCAGCTTGCTCAGGCGCTCAGATTCTTTCTGTGCCTCTTCCTGCATGAAGCAAGATGATGTGTGCATTGAACTCAAGAGGGTGATGTCGCACATACAAAGGCGCGTCCTGCAGCTTACGCAGCGCCCCCATACCTGCCAATTAGGCTCTTGTTTACACTACAGGAATCTTGTGTCTGCACATGCTTGACTTGGCAGGGGCAATGGGAGCTGTGCTGGCTAAATCCACTCACGGCTCCGATGCAGACACAGCACCCCCAACTGCTGATTCAGCCCACATTGCGCTGCGCAGGTCTGCTGCATGCACTGCACGGCGCTGTTCTGCAGCATTGGGGTTGCTGCTGCCACCAGCCGCTCTGCTGCAGGGAGCAAGCTCCCCTATATCTGTCTCAGGCGCTCTGCTGCCTGTCAAGACGGACTCACCGTCACATCGCTGCCTGTCACCAGCATCTGTGCTGCAGGGAGAGAGGCGCTTACCTGTGCCCTGATATGGTCCAGGCATCAGAAGATTGAGGTGAACCAGACAATCAGGAACAGTGAAAGCAATGCATACACTGCTGCTGTGTTGCAGGCTTGAAGGGCACTGCTGCCATCAAGGGCTGCATAGAGAGCTCACCTGTGCTCGCCTCTCCCGCTCTGCCTGCCGCCGCTCAGCCTCCTCCACTCTGAGCCTGGCAGTCTCCATCCTGCAGGGTAGCAGTAGCTGCGTCAGCCATGCATGCAGCAGGAGGGGTGGCCCTGCTGGCCACCATGCTGCCGGGGCAGCCAGCATCAGCATCCCCAGCCTTGCGAGGTCTGATCTCTCTCAAGGCAGCTCAGGCAAGAAAAACAATTGAAGACAGAGCCTGCATTGCCTCACCTTCGAGCTGCCTCCCGCTCTCTCTGCTGCGCCTGCAGCTGCTGCTGCTGCCGCTGCCGCGCCCACATCTCTGTGTCGCGCATCTGGCGCGCTCGCCTGCGCGCCTGCAGAACAGGTAGACACTGGCTGCAGCATGGAACCGCTGCAGGTGAGCGCTCCTGCAGACCAGGCAGACAATGGCTGCAGCAGTCTAAAATGCGACATCTGTGGAAGAGCTGAGAATTGACTACAGCACCGTCAGGTGCCTCCAGCGCTGCTGCCCAGGCAACTACAGGAGAGGGATCACACAAGCTGCCAGCAACACCAGCTATCTGTGTGGCCCATCTGACGCTCTTGGGCACTTGCCTGCACAGAGACCAGTGCAGGTTTGCAGACTTCATGCATGTCAGTCACGTAAGAAGTTGGGGTGCTCGGCTTTTGCTGCCGGGGCTGCACAAGAGTCTTTGCCGACTGATCCATGGTTGTGCTGGCGGCCAACATGGTTGTGCTGGCGGCCAAAGCTTCCAGTCCTTACAAGGCCCCTGGTCAGATGAGGCTTGCAGCAGCTAGCTAGGACAGCAGCAGACTCACAAACAAGAGACCATGGCTGTACACACTTCTGATAATTGAGCAAGAGGCATGACGGCATTCCTGACGTAGGAGCATGACTTGAACCCCACGGAGGCCAGCACATGAAAGCCTGCAGCAGGAGATCTGAAGGGGCTTTGGGTGCACCCAGTGCACCTTCCCAAAGAGGATTACTGTCTCAATCAAAAGCAGCCGTCAGCAGAACACTCTGGAGGAACGTGAGAGACAGTCCTGAACCAATCTCACAGGTGAGCCCATACTTGGCTTCTCAAGCAGGCCCTCACCAGGACGCTCTGCAGGTCCTGAGGCTGCTGTCTGCCCGCCAGAAAGCCCAGCTGCAGTGCTATCATTACCAGAAACGCCAAGGCTGTGTCCTGCACCGTCACAGGGTTCTGTCGCAGAGGGATGGGCGGCGCCTGCATGACGGCCATCTGCTGCTGGCCCCAAGTTCTGGCCTCAGGTGCTGATTTGGCCTCGGCCTGCAGCAAGTGAAAGTTTGTTGTGCAGAGGGAACAAGCCCTGTTGCAATGCGATGTGTTCAATGCATCTCGAGACTGTGGGCAAGATCGCTGAAGGGAAGGGGGGGCCAGCAGGAGATTCATGCCTGCAGAATGACAGCTTGGCAGGTCAGCAATTGCCTGTCTGCCACCAAACAGCCAGTCTACAGATCACTACACAGCTCAAGGTCAGGTAAATGCTGCCCATAGGCCATGTGGCTTCAGGTGACAGAATGCGCTGATAGAACAGGTGAAGAGCGTGGCTGACCTCTACATCCAGATCAGCAAGAGCAGCTGGCTGCTGCAGCAGCTCCTCTTGCTGTGGGTTTTCCTCAACAGTCTGGGATGTGCCATCCTTAACAGCCTCGCCTCTGCTTGGATGCCCCTGCAGCTGGCTGCACCCCCTAGATTTTGGGCGCTGCCTGCATGAGTTGCTGCTCAGCCAGCATCTGCAATGTGGCAGAGCCTGCATGCTGACACCCTCAGGCCTATGCAGCTGCAATGCAAATCAGGTCTCATGCAGACTGAGGGTGAGAGGCCTGCAGATTGTCCCTAGAAAGCAAGTATACAGGAACAGAAAAATTGGATCTGCAAGGGCACTGACACTGCAGTGCAGCAACCATGCAAACGCAGGCATTCATGCGGGCAAGGCCATGCATGCACTCACAGAGCCGGACTCAGCGAACTCTTAGCTCATCCCATGCTGCTCTCCCGTGCCTGTCTGGCAGGCGCAGAGTACCGCAGCCGGCTAGGACAATTGTCCACACACCAGGCAGGCAGCATCACCAGGTGTGAGGGCTGCACCGTTCTGCAACAAGCCATGTCAGCCCTGCTGCTGACGCTTGCCCCCAGGCAGGCATTGACTGCCTCATCTGCGTGCAGCAGATAGAGTATGCATTCTGCTCACGGCAGCTGGATGTTTTCAAAAAAAATTGGCTGTCCTCTGTGAGACTCAGCCCTCCTGCCTTGTGTAGTCCCTGCATCGCCAGGCTGCAGCAAGTATGGAGCGCAGGCTGAAGTGGTCCTTGAGGCCACTGGTGTGCCCATGTTCCTTGCAGCACTTCAGGCACCTGCAGCTCAGCAAGGTGACAGCACGTCATCCTGCTGCAGATGGTACGGGCTGGAGAGGGCCAGCGACAAGGGCAGGGAGCGCCCAGCATCACAAAGAAAAGGGATTTTGGTCCTCCAAAGCTGCCCCCAATCAGCGACAAGGTGAGCGCAACCATCCCTCACTGGCCAGGCACTCCAGCACTGTCAGGGTGTCCAAACCAGGCGAGGCCCTAGCATCATGGCAGTGTACTTCAGTCCTTTAAAAGCGCCTTCGATCTGTAAGGGCTGCAGCCTCGGCCTGGCCAGGCGCTGCCGCACTGTTGAAACATGCAGAAGCTGCTAGCTCATGAAACAGACACTGCATTTTTCCTTTGCTGGTCTCAGTAGCAACAAGGTGAGGGCTGCAGCCCCTGGTGGGCATGGCACTGCTGCGCTGTCAGGATCGCCGGAACATGCTGGCCTCCAGCATCACAACACACAGGTGTTACGGTCCTCTATTGCTGCCCCCATCATTGACCAGAATAGTGCCTAAGTCTCTGTTTGGCCAGGCACTACTGCGCAATGATGATGAGGCAAAGGGGGTGAGCGCAAGGGCTGTTCATACAGGCATTTTGCAGAGTCAAGACAGCCCCAACTGCTGGCCATGCATTGCCAGAGCCCTCAGCCAGCGCCTCCCGACACAGTCATGAACTGCTCTGCTACCAGCCTCATCACATGGGCCGTTCCCGCCAAGGTCTGCTTGGGCAACAGCCTCGGCTTTTCCTGCTCAAGAGGTGTGCTGGATAGTCGCTAACAATGATGTGGCTGCTGTGCAGGGTGGGGGTGGTGGAGGAGGCGGGTGGAGTCGAGGTGGGTGTCAAAACAGCCTGTGCTATTGCCTGCTTGTGAGGCGCCAGCTGTCATGCTGCCTCTGCCAGTGCTTTGCGGGGTGCCAGCCCAACGATGTCTGCTCGCTTTGGCAAGCACAGCACAAAGTGTCAGATGAGAAGCGTTGCTTTCTCATGGACAGCATTTGGCAGTACCAGGCAGGAAGATCCTGTCTGTCTGTTGGGGTAGCAGCCAGTAAAGTGCTGTATTGCCAGTGGCTTTGCCTGCCTGCTGTTGCGAAGCACTCTTGAGCTGTTGTGCCGACTTTGCACTGCATGAGCTGCCCTTGTGAGTTGATGCACCT
The DNA here is from genome assembly GCA_963969365.1 of Asterochloris sp. CNOR1. Taxonomy (NCBI): domain Eukaryota; kingdom Viridiplantae; phylum Chlorophyta; class Trebouxiophyceae; order Trebouxiales; family Trebouxiaceae; genus Asterochloris; species Asterochloris sp. CNOR1. The sequence continues at coordinate 1,626,334 of OZ017762.1, forward strand.
TTACACCTGCTGTGCCCTGCAGGAGCCATCATCAGGAATCTGGGGCTGAATGTCCTGGCCTTTGGCATCTACATGATGATAGACCATGGAGGCGATGGCGGTGGTGGCGGTGGTGGGGGCGGTGGGGGCGGAGGTAAAACTGCTGCACTAGTGTGAGCAGCATTTGGGCGCTTGCTGCTGGCCCTTAGCACCTTCAGCAGCAGCAGTGGCCTTGGCAAGTGGCAGCGCTGTTTGAGCCCTGCCTGCCTGTCCTTGGCAAGCTGGAGCAGCAGCAGCAGCAGGCTCTCGGAAGGGGGCGCAAAGCTGGCTGCCTCCCCTGCAAAGTCGACAGTGGTGCCTTTTGGCCCATCAGCAGCAGAGGATCTGGAGGCTGCTGACAGAGCGCAACCTCTGCGCAGCTGCTGCCTGACTTTGGAGTGCACGTTGGAGCCACAGCAGTGGCCCATGAGAGAGGAGCCAAGAAGGGCTTTTGTCCCTTTATGAGCAGCTTTGCCTCATTGCCGGCGTTGTATCGCAAAGAAGAAGTTGAAACACTGCCTGCAGTTGCAGCAAGACCTCTGCGTGCTGGGTGTGGCAGCCGCCTCGCAGCATCCTGTTGTGTGGCTGATTGCTGCCTGGATGTGCAGCGCCAGTCCTCCTGAAGAGTGGTGCTTGCTGAGCATGGGATGACTGTGCCAGCTTGGTGGCAGTTGTGCTACAAAAGCACCCCTCACTGCCCCTTGCTGATACGATTTAACTGCCTACATCTAGGTGGGGCTGGATGCAGCAATGGTGGGGCCTGCTTCTAGTTGCCAGCTCCCCTAGAGTGCTTTGCCCACAACCTGTTCCCAATGGCTAGGGCATTCCTTGTGGCGGCTGTGCGCATGTTGCAGTCTGGCGTGTAGGCAGCATCCGTCAAGTCCCATTGCTGACGCACTCTGCTTGCGGCAGGTGGGGGAGGGGGAGGTGGCGATGGAGGTGGCGGCGGTGGCGATGGCAACCGTCCAGATCGGCCCCCAGGGGACGATAAATATGCAAAGGACATGGATGTGAGTCACAGAGGTTGTGCCTGCAAGCATCATGTGTACATGGAGGCTACATGTGCTATAAGGTCAGGTTGCACCAGCCCTAGCAACATCATGGGTTTGGAGCAACTGCCTGTTCAGCCTGCATGCGGTTCCACCAGTGATGTTGGGTGCATGGCGTGCAACAAGCCTAGCTCAATGCACAGCATGCCTGGCAGCGTGGTGCGTTAGCACCACTCAGGTGGTGGAAGGAGGTAAGGACACTGCTGTGGCCCCACTCATGCTAAAACCTCTGCAGCTGGCACCCCACAATATCTCTCTGAATCTGACATCGATATCTGTCTGAAATGCAGAGTGATGATGAGGAGGAGGAGTCCTCCAAGCAGCGGCAGAAAAAAAAGTCCAAGAAATCGAATAGGGTCAACTTGCAATAGGCCGCAGGCTGTCAGGCAGTGAGAAGGTCGAGCTGCCTCAGATGTTTAGCTTGAACACAGTTGACATGCTACAAAGCAGCTCGTCCTTGCTATCAGCCTCCCAACCTGCTCCTGTCTGACTGGTGTTGATCACCACACCCCCTTGAATGCATGCTCAAGTGACTTGCTTGAAGGACGTAAGGAATATGCAAATGAATAACAGGCTGAAGCAGCAGCAATGAAATATTGCAAGACTCCAATCCAGATATCACTGTTTGGTGGTGCCAAAGCCACCGAACCCCATCATGGCTGCCATTTCAGGATTCATTTCCTCCTCTTCATCCTCACTTTCTGCTGCCTGCAGCACACCTTGCATGGCTTTCATGCTAGAATGTTGACCAAGGCGCTTGACACCACACAGCAATGGTCTGCAGCCACCTGGCAGTATCTCTGCATGAAATGCCTCCAGGTCACACACGCTGACCTTGAGGGCCTTCTGCTGGAGCTTTCTCTGCCGCCTAGATTCCTCTTCTCGCTTTGCTTCTTCGACTTTGTGCTCCCAACCTGCAGGCACAAATGGACTCAACCCTCCCCATGGAGAACCAGACAACACTGCAAGCCAGGCTGAGGGCCAAGCATGTGAACCTTCCAGAGGCCATGCACCAACAGCCAAGCCTTTGCAAGCCTGGTCAGGGCAGAAGTTCTGATTCAGACCACCATTCTGTTGCTGCCTATGCAGACAGACAAAGCTGGCAAGGAACCTCCAGCACATGCAGGCAGTGCAGTCCATGCACGCAACCCACAGCCAGCCTGCCCCACGCCCAGCTGCATGCAGACGAAAGCCCTGGCCTTTTGTATGTCCCAACCATGCTGGGGGTGAGTGCTCAGGGCAGGCAAGTTGCATGTTATCAGCATCAGCAACAATGTCCATGTCTAGCACATGCTTCACCCCCTCACATGAGCCACATTCAAATGAACCACTGCACGCGCTCACCAACAACCCTTGCAGGCATCTCGGTCAGCCAGGCCACAAACCCCAAACCACTTATGAAGTCACACACCGTCTGCGACGCTGTCCATCTCTGGTGCCTGCTCCCTGCCCTCCTTCAGCTTCTCCAGACGCGTGCGCACATCATCTACTGTGCTCTTCTCCACGCGCATGCTCATACCCAGCGCTCTGTTGTGGTACTTGCCATTAATGTGGTCCAGGTAGGAGGCAGAGTCCCGCAGGATGCAGTCGCACACATTGCAGAAGTAGCCGGCCTGCAAACAGCTTGTCATTTCTTGTCATCTTTGTCTAATTCAGGAAAAAGGCCTATAATTGCAGGATGCAGTAGCAGTTGATGCAAGCAGCCGGCCTGCAGACAGGAGGCGTCCACGGCAGAACAGATCACAAATTGTTTGGATTGGCATTTCAGAGCGACAATGGTATGGGTAGTGCCAGTGACCATCTGCATCTTTCCTGGTCTCCTACTCAAGGGGGGGGCATTCTTGCAGCGAATGGAAACGGAGATTTTGAGTCTCACCTGCTGGTTGATGGGGGTGGTGTTGGTGACCACCTGCGTCTTTCCCAGCCTCGCCTTCAGGTCCAGAGTGTAATTGCGCTGCTGCAGCTTTGAGCGCTCCACAATGAGTCCCTGATGGAGAGGATCTCGCTCTGCAGAAGGGCAACAGTCATAGTCAACATCTGGACACCATGCAGCAGCCAGCCTGCGGCTGAAGCTCACAACACTCCCCAGCCAGGCCCTTGTGCCCAAGGATCTGCTCTGCAGCAGTGCGGACATATGTCTGGCAGTGCTGCACCTTGGAGGCGTTTGCGGGGGACCTGGTGCAGGGGGCTGCACAGTGTAGCAGGGCAGGCAAAGTGTTTTCTGTGCTGCATCTTGGTGATATCCGTAAGCAGGCTTTGTGCAGCAACCCCTGTGTTGTCAGTCAGGGGATTGCCAGGGCTGCAGCATGCACCTCTCCACAAATTCGCCACAGTGCAAGGGATTGCGCTTTGCAGCAGGACTCGAGTGCCATCCCTGCAAGTCATCCAGCCAGCTGGTGTTGGCGCACTGGAAGGTCTGCAAGGAGCCTCTTGGCATGTGCCTCAGCAGCCAGGTGGCTGTCAAAGCTCAGTGGAGTCCAGGGTGGGCTGTTCCTGCGTGGCCTGAAGCCTGTTGCAGACTGGGCATGCCAGGCCAATGTGCCGGCATGCTTTATGACACTGTGCAGCCAGGCCATTAGGAGCATAGCAGTCATCCCTTTTTGCTGCGCGAGTGGTCATGTACAGCACAGCAGGCAACTGTAGCATGCCTGCCCTTCCCCCAAGGCAGTGTGATGCCAAAGATCAACACATACCTAGACGTCTCCGTTTCTTGGCATCGAGTGCGCTCTCCTCAACGCGCTTCTCCTGCGGGTCAGAAGGCCACCTGCTCAGTGGAAGCAAGGGGAGACCCATGCCGCAGGCAATTTAGCTGTATCTGCAGATGCTATTGTGTGTGCGACGTGAGCAGAGGGGGACCCCATACTGCGTCAGCTGGGTTACGGAGCCATTTGTGAAGCTGCAACGGCCCTTGCATGTCGTGTAATTGCCTAACATGGTGCCCACCTCAGCCTCCCGTGTGGCAGCCTTGTCAGCAAACTCATCCACATCCCATGTCCGTCTGTTGGTATTGTCCACCCCAGCTGCCTTCCGCTTTGCCAACTCCTTGGGCATGATGCCTTTGCTGCTGGGATCGTTACCCAAACAACAGTCCTGTGAGCAACGACCTCTCCTGAGTCTATGCCTGAGAGGACATTCGAGTACGATGTAAGGAGTTTTCACATCAGCAACCGTGGGGCCTGCAGGTGGACTTTGCCGCTCTGTTGTGCACAGCTGACTGTTCACAGTGAGATGTAACCAGTAAGTCATTTCTGCAGCCATGAGATGCTGAACCGTGGTGGGGTGGGCAGGTGGCCTCATGCAAGTGCATCTGCCTCATGCACTGTGTGCAGCTCTCTGGCACCTGGTTGCCCTGCAGGCTGCAAGTAAGCGTGCTGGTTGGCTTTACCTTGCCGCTGGCTTGATTGCCACACTGGCCTGGTGCAGGACTCTGAAGCAAGCAATTGCCAAGCAGGCCACAGTATTCAAACCGCCCTTTAGAGCTGCTGCACTCTCTTGCACCTGACAAAACAAGAGACCAATCCTCATGTGCCTCATGCAGGGTGGCATGCTTCCCAGCCCATTCTGGTTACAATGTGAGCCTGTGCTATGCAGGACACTGATCCCTGCTTCCGTGCATGATGGAGAGCTGCCAAACTTGTGAAATCTGCTGAACAAGCGCAACCTGTACATCCAGGACAAGGAGGCTCTGGTGCCAGTCGTGCTCCGGTGTCGCATCACCTCGCTGCTCCTCCTAGATGCAATTGTCATACGTCTGTATCCCTCCTGCAATGCTGCTGAGGACAAGCAAAAAGTCGATCGCGTGGTGATTGCATTGGCTTACAATGTCACAAGCCCGCCCAATCAATAGAGGGGCTGCACGTTTTGGGGAAGGCCTGCCAACATCTTGAGCTATACTGCACCTCATTGGGCAGAGACCCATCGTGCAGCTCATGTTGCAGGATGGGGCCCCTCCTGATGAGTTCCCCAGACAGCAATGCTGAAGTTTGAGTGGCGTTCACTCAGAGGACGTAGCAATCCCATGCATGTCTTGCTTGCTGTCAAACGCTGTCACATGAAGCATGCACCTCAGCACCCCCACTAGAAGTCTCTGCATGCTTTTCAGAGAGAACAGATGTACTCCAAGATAGCCTTGTTCTCTGCCTTGTGCTGCGACCTCCCCTTTGTTGCCTTCGCCATGGCCAACAGTACATCTCTGGAGCCCTGCGGAGGTCTGTGGCAATCAGAAGAGGTCAGCTCCCTCATGACTGCTTGCCAGTGGTCATTTGGGGCCCATCAACATACTCAAGGGCCTTGTTGCGCAGCGCGCATATGCTGCCGCTGTATGCGCACAATGGTGTTCAGTTGACAACTAGTTGTCAGTACTGGTGCACTGACAGAAAGCTCAACCTGCAGAGCGCTGGTAAGTGCACAGTTGGCATTCTGTCACTCTGAAGCTGCTGGATGCTGGGACAACCTCCTGTGATACATGACCTCAGCTCCTGCTAGGATGATCAGAGCAACCTGTCATTAACACAGAAAATTGTTGCTGAGATTACAGGTGCAAAATCGTTACCATGGAAAATCAGAATCACAAAAGGTCAACAGCAGCCTGCTGAGCGGCCAGCTACTAAGGCAGACCAGGGACATGGGACTGATAAGCAACATACTCATTCTGAAATCTTTGGATGAGCTGTTTCTCCTCTTCACGGGCCTGTAGCGTGTACACCAAGAACATCCTGCAGATGCCACACACTGGTCAGAGGCTGTGCTTCTGAGGGCTGCAGGCACAACTCAACCTACCCAATGACCAGTAAGCCCATGGGCACTCCAGTTTTACAAATGGGGCATGTGGCCCCAATCATGATGACCTCACTGATGTACATGGGGTGCCTGAATTCAGCCAGCACAAGGGAGAGCCTTTGAGTACATGTTGATATGAATTGAGCTGCAAGCGCTGCTGTGGGGCTCAGTCGCTCCACTGGGGGCCAGGCCTCTTCCAGCACAAGTGTCATCCGGCAAGGTGCTCTTAGGGCATGTGGCGCATGGCCGCCACTCACCTGTGGATAGCATACGGACCCTGGGTGACAAGATGCTTGACTGGCTCCTTGTCCATATTTCTCAGGGCCTGCATGGGATCCTCTCCGTGATCAGGCAGATGCATTTATGCACAGCACTTGCTGGGCCAGCATGTTGCACTGTAGCGCTCCTTGTTGCAGGCTGCAAGATGCAGCACAAATTGCTGTGCTCTGCAAAGCTGGCCACGCAGCAACACATACAACCTCTGCATCACTCACCATGTCAGACCATCTGTAGACAGCCGCAGCTGCAAGAGCCGTGCACCATGCGGCGGTCTGGACTACAGGGTGGGCAATGTATGGCAGGGTCTCTGGTTTGCTGAGATACCAGTAGAAGCCTGCAGGTAGGGAACGACAGGTTGCAGCGCATCTGGCCCCTTTCAAGCAAGGTGAAGGTGCTGTCTGAAAGGAAGTGCCCAGCTCACCTGATAACATCATCAGTCGCCAGCAAAATCTGAGCAAGCGTCCAAGGCTTTGGACGTGAGCTGATGGAAAACGACAAAATGTCACCATGTACAGGCACATCAGCAGCCATCCATTCAAGGGTGTCTCTGCAGCACGCAGTGAAAGCTGCAATGGCAGTGAGTTGCGATGAGGAGCTGCTAAGCTTAGAGACGCCTCAGCACTGCTCACCTTGCAGTGGCAGAAGACCTGCAGCCTGAAAGACGGCAGGCCCAGATGCTTTATCTGCACCAACGACAGAGACGAGGACATGTTTGACCAGCCCGCCCAGGGCCTTCCCAACAAATTTCACTATGTCACAGATGCATGCAAAAAATAATGCCTGCAATATGAGGGCGAATGTGTCGTAAGCTTATCTCATGCAGACAGCTGCAAGATGATGGTTGGACTCCCATTTCAGATGGCAGCATGCAGTCACGACCGAATGGCTGAGCTGCTCAGCACAAGTGGTCACCTGCTGCAACCAGAACAGCAAATTGTGCGTGTCCCCTGATGCTTGCATCCCTGATGTTGCCCCTCTGTCTGCTTGGATCGCAGCTGGAGCCATGTGCCTCCTGCCTTGGTCATTGATGTCTGTGCCTAGAGCCTCCTCTGGGAAGGGGTCTGGATCCTCAAAATCTCCTGTGCCTACAGCTGTCCTGCCGGCCTTCAGCCTGACGAGCTTCTGCATCCTGACAGGTGCATGGTAGGCTCCAAGAATTGCGCTCCGTAGACATCTAGGCTGCCAGCAGGAGTGATCACTAAAGAGGACATTCTGCATGGCGTGGTGGAGCAGCACCAAGGCTGCATGAACTGGCAGAGCGTTTGACTTTGGACTCTAAAAGTAACCACCGTGACCTAAATGAAGCCGCTTGTGCAACAGATCTGGCTGGGGTCTGGCTTGAACTTTTTTTAGAGGTCTGACACAACCCAGGCGGCATGAAATTAGATGTGAATGTGCTCAAATACCTCACCAAGGAGGAGTGGAGAGTGCTGTCAGCTGTGGAGCTGGGCCAACGTAATGTGAGCTGATGCCAGTGACCCATACTTTCAGCAAGATTCATGAATTCTTGTTGCTGAGCTGCCGCCTGTGTGCAGCATGAGCTGGTGCCCAGGGAGCTGGTGACCACCATTGCAAACCTCAAGTGAGTCAGCCTGCCAAGTCTGTCATTGCTTGAAGAACTCAGGAACGGGTCTTGCTTGTATCAGACTCCAACTCCTCTCATCGTGCACGCAAAGCGTGGCTGCCTGCTGACCCCAGAATGCCACCCTGCATCCGCAGACACGGTGGCTCAGAGAGCTACCTGTCCAACCTGCTCAAGTACAAGCTGCTGCACAAGGAGAGCAGGAAGTACGAGGGGTACCGGTGAGCACTGAGTCTGCTGCTGACAGACCCTTTCGAGGTGATGGACTCATGCAGCAGGGCAAGATGGCAGACCTGCTGAGGAGGTGGGCGCACGCAGCGGGCACATGGTGACACAGACTGCGGGCAGCATGCTGTGGGCCTGATGCCACTGGCAGTGGTTGTGGCTCGCACAGCATGCCTGCAGAGAACGGCTGCCTGCCCTCACTCCCATGCAGCACATCAAGCCTTTGATGGTGGACCTGTATCCCGTTTCATGAGCTCTCAGCACCCTGCCACAGGCTGACATGCATCTGCAAAACTTCTGTCAAGGCTGCCAGTGCCTCTGCATGCAGCACCCTGCCTGCAGGTTGACCTACCTGGGGTACGACTTCCTGGCCATCCACGCCCTGGTCAAGCAGGGCGCCATCAGCAGCGTGGGGCGCCAGATAGGGGTTGGCAAGGAGAGCGATGTTTTTGAGGTGGGCACACAGCACATATTGTGTGTTGGAAGACAGGCAGGCACGCTGCAGGGCAGGGCAGGGGAGGAGGCAGGTGTTTTTGTTGGGGCTCACAATAGGTTTTGTGACAGTGTGCTTGACAGTGGGAACCGAACACGCCGTCCTTCAGGTCAACCAATGCATCAAACATGTAGCAAAGACAGGCAGGGAAGCTGCGCAGAGGGAGAGCCACATCTGGAAGGCACAAGCACCTGCTGCATCGGTACACTTCTCTGTGAGTCAGCTGAGCAAGTCAGCTGTGCAAAGCATAGTGGGGGCGCCAAATTGGGTTTGGCGAAGAGATCGGCATCTTCGAGCTGCGTTTTAGGCAAACAGCATCAAACCCATGCATTGGAGCTGCATGCCTTGAAGGGTGCATGCCTTGGAAGGTGCATGCCTTGGAAGGTGCATGCCTTGGAAGGTGCATGCACTGTAGCTGCATGCCTTGGAAGGTGCATGCCTTGGAAGGTGCATGCTGCCTGAGTGCAGCACTGTGCTGTTCAGCGGCGCCAGTCACAGCTGGGTCACCAGCCTAGAGGTGGGACAGTGCCATCGCGCAGCGCTGCACAGCGGGCTGCCCACCTGCTGTGGTGCGCGGCCGTACAGGGTTGCAAATGGCTGGAGGAAGCAAGCAGCGTCCTGCCTTGTCAGGCAGCCACGCAGACTCTAGGGCAGCTCTCACTGGCCTTCTCAGGCATCGCTCTCATCACTCTTCTCCAGCAACACTGGCATGCATGTGTGCTGTCGCAGCAGCAGGATCAACAAGATCACTCAGATAGCCTCGACCGCCCTCTTGGTGCGGGCCTGCCAGAGGAGTTAGCAGCATGACCCCTCTGGCAGGCCCACATACTGCTCAAGCTGCTGCTGAAACGCACAATTGTGTTCAGGACACTCAAGCCTCATGCCCTTTGTGTCTGTGCCTGCGCAGGTGCTAAATGATGAGGGAGAGGTTATGGCTCTGAAGATGCACCGGCTGGGCAGGACCTCCTTCCGAGCAGTCAAGTCCAAGCGGGACTACCTGCAGCATAGAACCAGCTTCAGGTGGGCAAGAAATGGCTGCTCATGCTATGTGCTTGCAACTGGCTTGCTCAGTGAATGCCATTGGGAGACTGCGTCCAGCACAGATCCAGCTTAAGCGGGGTGCCAGGGGCTGCATCCAGCTGGAACTAGAGGACCTGTGCCTTTCTGCTCAAGGCAACCTGACCAGAGAGGTATTTTGCACAGAAGCAGCTCTTGTGGGGCCAGAAGTGGCACCTTGCTGGAGTTTGAGTTTTGATGGCAGCCCAGTCGTAGCTGGCTGTGCCTGTTGGAACCGGCAATCCAAGCATCACACTTGCCCCAGATTTTGGAAGGGAATCCTATGGAACAACCGCCAATCATCTGTCTTACTGCCTGAAGCTGGCTTGTCCTGCTGGTGTCCTGTACATGCTTTGGGCAAACATACAGCCACCCTCGGCACGCCGTGTCGCTTTCCTGTAGCTGCCTGCATGCCCTGCAAGACCACATTTGTCCCAACCTGCTGCCAAAACTGCCTCAACCCCTGCGTCCTGCAGCTGGCTGTACCTGTCATGCTTGGCTGCCATCAATGACGAGCTCTGCAGCATCTGCTACGACCAGATTGCCGTGCAGGGCCTGCTGTAAGCAGTCACATACGCAGCAATTCAGACCTAGGGACAACTCTGATCTAAACACCATTTCCTTGCCACCATGTTGTGCCTGACAGCCACCAAGAAGCCCACAGGCATCGTCAATGAATGTGTCACATCTTCTCACATGACAGCGCCCCTCACACTTGTTGTGTTGCCTGCAGCTGGCTGTATTTGTCGCGCCTGGCGGCCATCAAAGAGTACGCCTTCATGGTGGCCCTGGGGGAGCATGGCCTGCCAGTTCCATACGCTGTGGCCCAGAACCGGCACGCCGTGCTCATGTCGCTGGTGGACGCAGTCCCATTGGTGCAGGTGGGGGGCAAAACACGCCGTGCTTATGTTGCTGGTGGACGCAGTTCCATTGGTGCAGACGGAATCATTGTTATCTCTGCTGGGGACCCTGATCACTCAGAGGGAACACTCATCGTGTTTGCTGAGTGGTAGTGCTTGTGCAGATGGGGACATCTTTCCAGTAGTGGTTGCCATTCTGTTTCACGATTGTCCAAAGGGAGGCAGCTCTCGTTCTGCTTTTGGGGCTAGCCTAGTGCTGAAAGATTTGCTTGCCCAGAGAGCACGGTTTTTATGTTGCTAGGAGGCAGCGCTTTCTCACCGACAAGCATGCCTGCTTGCTGAAACTGTGCCCAAGACCATGGAGGCATCCTTGATTTGCTTTAAACAAGGGTCATCCAGTGTTGTCTCCTGCCACACCACCCACCAGCACAAACATCCCTCTAGCGCACTTGTGCCTGCTGGCACAAATACTGTTATGACCTCTGGGTGACCCTAGAGCTGTTGCTCAAGAATTCTATCATGTTCTGCTTACCAATTTGCCAGGGTGCTGCAGGTACATACTCTGCCATGTGGGAAGTTACACTTCAGTGCCGCTTTAAGTGATTGCACATCCACCATGCTCTACAGCATTTCTGACAGTTTGCTTCCTGGTGCTGCAGGTGCTTGAGCTGGCCAACCCTGGAGCAGTGTATGAGGATTCACAGCAGCTCTGACACTTTGCTTCTTTGTGCTGCAGGTGCATGAGGTGGCTAACCCTGGGGCCGAGTATGAGGCTCTATAGCAATTGTGACACTTTCCTTTATGGCGCTACAGGTGCATGAGCTGGCCAACCCTGGAGCAGTGTACGAGGAGTGCATGAACCTGATGACCCGCCTGGCTCAGCTGGGTCTGGTGCACTGCGACTTCAACGAGTTTAATCTGCTGGTGAACATAATAGTCTTGTGTTGGTGGGCAGCTGGGAGTTTGGGGAGGTCCATTGCAGTGAAGTTTATTTTAAAGCATGCTCATGCCGCATGCAGCCTCACCAAGTCTGCCGCTGGAAGGCCTGTTGCTGGTGCACTGCGACTTCAGAGTCTCTAACCTGCTGCTGAGCAGATCGCTGTTGGGTTGGGAGGGTGGGGGGGGAGGGGGGGGAGGGACAGATCCTGTTTCACAGCATGCCCGGACCGGGTGCGGCCCCAGTGGCTTGCACCCCGCTGAAGGGGGTGTTTGCGGGCGCAGGTGCAGTGCGCGGTGTGCAGTGCGCAGCCAGGCTGCTGCAAAAGCTGCGCGCAGCACACCCCTCTTCTGTGCTGGTGCTGTTGGCGCAGAGCTCTGTGCTTCTGGAAGCACAGCCCCGGCCTGCCTTGTGATCCACGAGTAGAACCGCTGGTGGGCGGCATGGCTGCGGTGGGTGCTGCCGAGCAGCACTGCGCCGAGCAGCAATGCGCCGAGCAGCACTCACCGCAGCCACCTGAGGACTGCAGAAGCTGACCCTCTAGCAGAGTCGACGGCAAGGATATGGATATGGTTAATTGATCTCCTGCCCCGCTCAGCACCATGCCTCTTTGGGCATCACTTTGGCGGCTGTCTCTGGCACGCAAATTGCTGATCTGCCTCAGAGAACAGACAATTCAGGAAAAGGATGTGAAGAGGTGTTCTGCACATCTCTCAATGCCTGCACGTAAACCATGCTCAGCTTCTCGGCAAATGGTTTCTGGTGCCCTGCCTCGCTTGTAGAGCTGCCTAGAGTTGGGTATCAGCCTGCTGCTTTCTTGCTGCATCTCCGTGGCCCAAAGGTCCTGTATATCCTCAGCGTCTGCACATGCACTTGATCAGACTGCTTGCCAACACCTCTCTGCAGCATTTTGGCACTGCTGCCTGGACCAGTGATGTCCACTCTGCTGCTTCCATGCAGCACCTCCATGTGGCCTTATTGTATGAAGACTGATGCCTGCAGGCCTGCCTGGTTGTGCCTCCTGCTGACTGATCAAGTGTCTTGCTGTTCAGGTGGACGATGATGACAATGTGACCCTGATCGACTTCCCTCAGATGGTGTCTGTGAGCCATGAGAATGGCAAGGAGCTGTTTGACAGGGATATGGAGTGCATCATCAGGTTTGAGAAGCCTGTCTGTGTGCTTGACGTTGAAAGCTGCTCTCTGGCATTGGAGGAGCTTGGCATTCCATCAGTGCCATTCAGTGCTGGTGACCGTCAGAATATGGGCAAGCTGTACTGGACGTTGTCCAAGCCTTGTACACGCAGAGCAGGGCCCCTGCTTCACTCAGGTCCAACCCTGGGTGGGTCATGCCTTTTAGGGAAGCTCTGGGCTTAGTCTGATCTGCATTGCAAGCACCCTGGGTTCTGTACTGCCATGAAACAGGGATCTGCATCAGTCCATAGCGAACGGCAGCACCAGCTGCCGGCTACCAGCGCAGCATGATGTCGGCAAAGCAGACTTGGCGACGGCTTGCATGGGGTCAGCTTGCCGAGGCTGCCTGGCTTCACAGACCGTTGCAGCAGCTGGCTCTGCATGGCCTTCCTGGATCGACACTGGGCAGGCTGCCTTTCTGATATTTCACACATGCAGCCTGAGCAAGCAGTTGAGCCGTATCAGGAGTTGCTGAGCCTGGATGATTGGCCCAGCTCCAGCCTCGGGGTCCAGCAGGCTCCGTTTCGGCGAAACAGCCCAACCTCCATGTCACCTGCACAAGGACAGACTTGCTGCAGATTCATTGCCTCAGGTTCTTCAAGAAGAAGCTGGGCTACCTGCCAGAGGACGATGACTCGCTGACCTGCGTTCGCCCTGACTTTGAGGTGGTCCAGCGCCAGAACAGACACTCACAGCTTACCTGCAAAGCTGTCCATCTGGGCCAGCTGCTTGGATGAGTTGCTCGTGGAGCTGGCTTGCATGCACAGGCTCATGACTGTTAGTGGAGGCAGGCTCTGACGATGGGCAGTGTTCTGGAGCACGTGTCTGCCTTTGCGCTGCCTTCAAGCAGGATACATGTTGCCTGGCAGGCAGCGGCTTCAGCAGCACAGATGTATGGCTCTGGAAGTGACCTTCAAGCAAAGCAATCGTCTGCCTGGCAGGCAGCAGCTGCAACAGCCCAGATGTAGGGCTGTGTGAGAGCGTCCAGACCATGTCACACTGGCCACATGACGGCACACATGCATCTGTGCAGGCGATCATAGCTGAAGGTAGGACAGGAGAAGGACTGGATCAGGAGCTTTCTGCCTCAGGATTTCAGCACCAGCACCAGCAGGTGAGCTGTCTGCCTCAGGTCACCAGCACCCGGCATTAGCAAATCAGCTGTCTGCCTCAAGCAGTGCATCCATAACCTAGGAAACTGCACTTAGGCAGTCAAATTTTTCTGATGACAAGATCATTGAGATGGCTGCTACAGCAACAGGATTCATTGCTGGCTCTGAGGCCGGTGAGGCGGGCTTAGGCAGTGAATGTGTCATTGCTGCCCTTCAGGTGCTTCAGCAGTTCATCCGCCAGGACGGCCACAATGGCACAGACAGCGCGAGCTGCAGCTCCAGCTCTGAGGCTGGTGAGGCAACCCCAGACGATGAGGACGAGCCTCAGGAGCAGAATCAAGGAGGAGCTAGTCGGCCTGGCACAGCAGCACATGTGGGGCCGCATGTGACAGATAGGCTGCAGGCAGCCAGCTTAGCGGAAGCGGACACCCACCAGGGGACCGACCCAGCAGGCCGGGCAGAACCTGGCCTCCAGCAACAGGGAGGCGATGAGCCTGGCGGCCACAGCTTGGGTGACCAGCAGGCAGCTGGAGGTGGTGATGTGCAGGAGGCAGAGTCCCCGCCAGACCATGTCGTCTTGCGGCAAGTGCAGGCTGCCAGAGGTAGCGAGGCTGCAGGGAGCAGCCCTACGCCTGTTCAGGTGCGTGCTTCTCTTCTTGCTTGCGGTGCCAGGTCTCCTCATGTAATAAGTGGAGAGGTATACGAAGGCAGATCCTCCACTGACACTGCTGTTATGCGCAGCCGGTGGAGGCGATGCTGCAGAGGGCAGCATTGCTGTTGCTCAGCCGCGCGGTTTTTCCCTTTTGCATGCGGGCCAAGGTATTCTGGTGTAGCAAGTGGTGGTTGCCCGGCAGGGCTCCTGCCAGACCGATGCCCATAGGGCAGGGGACGGCAGGGCTGCAGGTAGCAATGCAGGGCCTGCTGAGGTGGGGTTCGTCACTGGGAGAGTTCGCTGGCTGCTGGGTGGCAAACTGGCAGGGAGCAGCGCAGCGCCTGCTCAGGTGGATGTGTCACTGCAAACTCTGCTCAAGCTGGTCGGCAACCGTGCAAAGGGGTTGCAGCCTTCTCATGTATCTGCTTTCTTCTGGCTGTGTGCAAAATCACACCATGTTTTGTGCTGTGCAGCAGCTATGCAGGGCACTGTCGTAATGCAGCACGCCGTCCCTTGCGTGCAGACTCCTGACCTGCGCCGTGTGCAGCCTGCCCATGCGTCTGCTGCTTGTCAGGCTCTGAAACATCACACTCTGGTGTGTGCTGTGTGTCAGCTATGCAGGGCGCTGTGGCACCGCAGTGTAATCTCTGTTGCATGCAGGCTGGCAGGTGCATGGTGCTCATGTATCTGTTGATGTTATGGCTGTGTCTGGTCCTGTGGGAAAGCTGTGCACGGCACTGTGGCACTGCATTGCGTTCTTTCTTGTTTGCAGGCTCCTGATCCGCGGCAGGTGCAGCATACAATCATGGAGCAGAGGCGGAGGGCCGTGCAGCACAAAGTCGTGGCACGTGCCGGCAGAAACGCTCAGAAGTCTGGCAACAAGCGGGAGAGGCAGCAGATGAAAGCCAGCCTCCAGTTTGCTGCATGAAGTCGCTATCTAGGAAGATATCCGGTGCATCACATGCACTTATGTTTGAGAACTCGGGACAGCCTCATGTGAACTCATGTGTGGTGTCATGAGGCCTCATCCCATTCCAGAGGCTCTTGCAACACAGCAGGTGGTTTTCAAAGGCAAAGTTCTGGTGGCTCAGTGTACCTGCAAGCTGTCTGCCACCACAGAGAGGGCAGGCAGCATCTTTGGAACCCACAGGCTCATTTTGGCAGGAAACCACAGAGCAGCTGCCCCCAGGAAGCAGTCTCCTAGCTTCAGCAACCTGGGAACCTGGATGCTACAGGACCCAGTTTGAGTGTGTAATGAGCTGCCTTATCTTGACTCATCAGCTTCTCAGGAGGCTTCTGACACAGGAGCCCTGGCAGCAGCAGAGGAGGACAAGGGGAAACTTTGACAGTCACAGCTGCACTGACATCTGCCTTCCCATTGTATCCTCAAACCAGGACCATGCAGCCTTCTTTACCTCTGACTCTGGTGACAGCCCTGGTGATGTGCTTCCTGGCAGGTGAGCAACCTGCTGCTTGCAGCTGAGGGCTGAAGCATGCTGCGCAAGGCCCTGGGTGCTTGCAAGAGCAGCTTCTTTATAAGTCAAGCACCCTTGCTTCTGAGGCAGTGTCATTTTGAAACCCGCCCTGCACAAGTTGCCTGATGTCCCTTCTCAAGTATGTGCTGCAATGGGGTTGCTTGTGCCTGCGGCCCTGCAGCCCCCACTGAATCCTGGCGAGAGACTCCCCCTGAAATGCAGCAAGCTGAGGCCTGGTTGTGCTGTGTACAGCTGCTGACGCCTCCACCGGTGGTGGTACCCCCTTCCCGCCCCAGGTGTGCCCCTCCGGAGCCTGCATCTCACAGCTGGCGGCCAATGCGGTGCCAGCCAACACAGCCTTCCCCACCTCCTCAAGCACCTCAGTCATCGATGGACTGAGGGCCACCTGCTCAGATGGGGTAAGGCCGGTAGATGGCCAGCTGCCTGGGAGTGTGGGTGCCCTGTGCGTGTCGGCAGCAGTCTGCCGCGCTGTATGAGGCATCAGAGTGCCATGTGGCTGCGTAGTGCCACCCTTGGCGCTTGTGTCAAGCTGTGGCGCGGACCATGGCTCAGCCTTGGGGGCTGCTTTGCCGTCATCAAGCTTTTGGCGCGGCCCATGGCTTGGCACTGGGGACAGCTTTCTCGAGCTTTGCGCGTGGCCCATGGCTCAGCACTGCAGGCTGCGTTGCTCGCCACAATGCATAAGTATGACCATAACATCACAAAGGGACCAGCACGACACGGCAGCAGTGCTGCAATGCAAGTACAACTCTGACGACATGACCAGCTCGCTGCCAAATGGGCTGCAATGCATGAGCACATGCAGCGGAATGATTTGTTGAATTGCTGCTGTCCTCACAGGCCGCCACCCAGCTGGTGTTCAAGGGCGTCCTGCCAGGTGCCAACTACACCACAGATTATCCTGCCTTCTTCAATGCCAGCACCCTGGCTGCCACCGTCAGCATGAACTGTTTCCAAGGTGAGCTGCAGGGCGCTTGTATGGCAGCCGTTCACCATAAGCCCTGTGCTGGCAGAGACAGTGTGGCAGCAGTCGACATGCTGCATCATTGTTTGGTTTTTAAGGGCTGCATCCCGATGCGTGGCATCTGCTCCGCACATAAGCGCCCAGCACCTTCCCAAACCCCCTGCCACTGGCCTGACCGATCGGCATAACCCTTGCAAGGGTCATGCCCATGCCAGCGTCCCTTGGAGGCAGCGCTGACAGTGCGCTCCTCAGCTCACGCCTTGGCACCAGCCCTGCTTCTGTCTTTGTATTGTAGCAGGGGTTGTTACCCACCCCCCAAAACAAGAATGAGCCCACCATCCACCAAAACAATGACGAGCCCTGAGTGTCCTGAGAAGGATTTAGCCCACCCAGTGGTCAAGTCCACGTGCATTAGGGGCCCAACTTTGGGTGTAACCAGGCCCAGCCAATCCTTGACGCACACAGCTTCTGCTGCTGCTGAAGGGCTGGCTTCCTACACCTTCCAAGTCCCCGAGACCTCATACACCATCCTCTCTGGCTTCACGACCCTGGGGAATGGCATCAGCACCCTCACCGCAGGAGACACCGAGGTCAGCTGGCGCCTGTTGTGGCAAAGCCCTCCTCTGGCACCACATGTTGGGATCTGCTCTCTGCTCATGCGTGCACTCTGGTACCTAGGCTGCATGCAATGCCTGGGCGCATGAACAACTGGCGCATCCTGCCCATCAGGTGCACCACATTGCTGCAGGTCCCTAAGGGCGGCCTGACAACGACAACCGCGTGCTCCCCTGGCCAGTACATCGTAGGCATTGCAGGCTCCTCAGGTACCCAACAGCTTGCCGCCTCCCTGGAGTGCACTACACCCACGTGGAACCTCCCTCTTGGCAACTTTGGCCTGCCCTTTGATCTGCAGGGAACGCTTTTGATGAGGTGCAGCTTTTGTGCAGCCAGGCTTGAGCAAAAGGCACAGAAGTGAGGTCTTTCACAACAAGTTGCGTCCAGATGGGCCCAGCCACCAGAAAGGCATTGAAGAGGCCTGCAAGGATCGACAAACCCCCACGCAGAGCACAACTGGCTGCTGTGCTCAGCAGCTTAACCCATGAGCACCAACCAAATGTGTCACCCCATGAATCTGGCTTGTGTACTGCGCCCCATATCATCATTTGATCTAGACACCTGCATTGTTGCTTGGAGGCATGAATGACCAGTAACTGTAAGCGTGCCTCCTTTCATCCATCTGTCAAGCAGCTGACACCGTTCACAGACAAGAGATGGACGAACTTATCCAACAAGACCACAAGGGAGGTCAGCAAGTCCCTCCATAGCAGGAGGCTCAAGGGATGCAGGAAAGAGGACTGGCATATTTCGACACAGCAATGAGCGGCGGTTAGGCAGGTCAGCGGCAATCTCCAACCTCCTGTGAGGCAATTCAGTCTAAGAGCTGAGTGCTGGGGGATCAAGGGGGCCACACAATGCAATGCTAGCATTTCGTCATGGGTTGAATCTGGACAAGGCTTGCCAATCTGGCGGGGGCAGTGCATGCAGTAATGCTTGGAGAGTTGCTATGATTTCCCGCGTCCCCGGTCTCATTTCGGGGTCTTTGTGGCAGCAGTTGTGCCACAACTCCACAACCTCTGCAGGTGCTTCCTGGGGGACCCTGTAGCACAAGCGAAGGTGCTTCTAAGAACAAGTCTCCGAATCTACAATGAAGGACAGGCATGCCAGCTAGAAGCATTGCCAAACCATTGCAGTTGAGGCTTGACAGGCGCCAGAACATGTGGAGACTTGCATAGGCGTGGCATCTTGCACTGGCAGCCCTCCAAACTCAGCATATCTTGACAGGACTGCGGCATTCTACATGAGGAGATTGGGCAAGGCTTGTTTGACTTTACGGTCTCACACGCTCAGCAAGGTGGGTGCTCACCAGATCTGCCTTAATCTGCCTCGCTGAGGAGGCTCCCCTGTTATTATCTCGTGAAGGGTGACACCAAATGAGTAGATGTCTGCCTTTACACTCACGCTCTCACCCATCATGATCTGCAGGGCAATTCGCACACAAGCGTGAAGGACAGCACCCACAGCAGGCAACACCAGACCCAAAGCGGCCTTGCGGGCAAGATGTTGGTCCATGATGCTTGTGGCCACAGGTGTGGCCGCCGGCATGCCCTATGACCGCCGGCAAAAGCATGGTGATGCTCATTGGCCCACATCACAATATATAGCACAGCAACCAGACTGAGCTGGCTGACACCATTCAAGCGTCAACCACAAGCAGGCAGCACACATCAGGCAGTGATGAGACAGGCCTGTTGTAATGCTGCGTGAGGTGGGGACGTACTACCCCAGAGAAACATGCAGGGCAGCAATTGTCGGCATGCCGTGCTGAAGGCTGCAAAATTTTGGTCTGCTGTGACCACAAGCACATGGCACAAGTCAGGTGGAGGGCACCTTGAGGCAGACATGCGACCTCAGATGAAGATTGTACAGGCCCACCTCAGGGGCACAGTAGGCCCAAGTTCCAGGGGAGTTGTGGTGTGACAGGTGCGTCTTGGTGAGGGCACATGACAGACCCACATCGCCTGCATAGCGAGAATGAGCACAAGTGAGCCGGGCTTCCGAGGGAGTCGTGGTGTGACAGGTGCGTCTTGGTGAGGGCACATGACAACCCATACTGCCTGCGCACTTTGAGTCGAACACGTGATTCGCGCATGTGATGTGAAATGATTACATGCATGAGAAGCAGCGAGGCCTCTGACTTGGAGCCTTTAGGACGGACGTATGCTGCAGCCTGCAAATCCGTGGAGAGGCCCGCCCACTCACATTGCCATGCTGGTCAAGCAGGACACCCGTCAAACCTATGCAGGCCAGTGGCCACTAGCCAGTAGCCCTGCAGAGGCGGCAGCTCACCAAGCTTGGCATTGCCGTGCTGATCCAACAGGACATTGCCAGTCTTCAGGTCCAGGTGCATGATGGGGTGGGGCTGCATGTTGTGCAGGTAGTGCAGCCCTGCAGCAGTGCAGTCGACAGGATCAGGCTGGACATGGCCCAGATGAACATAACCATGAAATTGATGTGTGCAAGTAGTGCCACAGCAAACAGCGCCACAGCAAACAGAGTGTTGCTGCGTGTGGCTTGATTTTCCTTTACACTTCATTATGTGCAGGTAGGTAGTGCAAAGATTTTGCTTTGACAAGGCTGCATATGGAGGCTGTTCCTGGTGATGTGGTGTCAGGCAGGGCAGTGATGACACTGCAGCTAATCAGCCTGCCGAGTGCACTGGCTACTGACATGGTTTGGCTTCAGCTGCATGGGCGACCTCTGAGCTTGTGCCTGAAGCATTGCTGCAGCACAACCTGAACTGGCAGCAGTGCATATTGCAGCCGATTACCTGAGGCAATCTCGAGTGCCACATGCTTGCCCCTGCAGGTGAGCACCATGATCTCGCAATTGGATGTGTTTCAGCACCAGCACAGGCAAGGTGCAGATAAAGCAGCAATTGCCAATCACGGTCAGGCTTCTCTGGCTCTGATTCCTCCTAGAAGCAGACCGCAGCGCTCACTTGTTGTACCAGCTGAATAGGGCACTGCTCTCCGGCCTGAGCAGGGCCCTCCCCAGGTCGCCACCCTCCATGAGCTGCAGCGCAGGGTCACAAGCACTGCTCAGTCCCGGCAGCTACCTGTTGTGGCAGAGCTTGCAAGCAGCTGGACTGGGCTTCTGCATGCATAGAGTGGACTCAACAGAGACTAGTTGCCAGGCTGACCTGTAGTCAACAAGGGCATGCCATATGCTCACGCTCCATAAGTATCTTTATCTGCAGACAGCGCAAGGGGAGCTTCCGTGAGGGCATGCAGCTCACCTCTGTAATCAGCATCACTTCATCGCCTGCGACAGCCACGCCGTAGAACTGCAGGATGTTGCGGTGTCTGCAGGGCAGGGTGTGGCAGTGAGCATCTGATGAGCCATGTGGCACAGTCCTTGCTGGCTTCCCACACAAAGCACATCTCGCCGCTGACAGCCCCACTGCGCCTGCAGAAGTTGGCTCCGCCGCAGCACCACCTGGAGAGGACATGGAATGGAGGCATGGAGTATCACTGCATGACGCCATGCCACCTGTCTGTGCAGCAGCAGCAGTGCAGGACATGTTCCCTTGACAGCCTCACACCTCAGCACCACACATGCCTATTGCACGGGACCATGCGCACCCTTACAGCCTGGACACCTCCAGCTCAGTTGTCATGTCAAACCCGGCACCATGGGGAGGGGCGCCCTTGTACAGAGTCACACAGAGCTGCTTGATACATGCACCACCTTGAGCCCACGGCAGCATTTAAAGGAGAAAAGTTTTGCAACAGACAGCCCCGCACATGTGCACAGCATGATTCAGAGGGGTTCGCAGTGTCTCTTGCCACAACTGCATATTGCCACAGAGCTGTAGGCAACCGGCAGGCAGCCCCACACACCTGCACAGCTTGAGCACCTCCAGCTCGTTTGAGATGTCAACTCTGCCCTCGAGGAATGCGCCCTTGAACCGCTTGACGGCCACAGGGTGCACTCCGTCCCAGACGCCACGCATGTGCACAGCATGATTCAGAGGGGTTCGCAGTGTCTCTTGCCACAACTGCATATTGCCACAGAGCTGTAGGCAACCGGCAGGCAGCCCCACACACCTGCACAGCTTGAGCACCTCCAGCTCATTTGAGATGTCAACTCTGCCCTCGAGGAATGCGCCCTTGAACCGCTTGACGGCCACAGGGTGCACTCCGTCCCAGACGCCACGAAACACATCTCCAAAGGCTCCAGATCTGAAGAAGCAAACCACTGCTTCAACGTGAAGCTGAGGCTGTCAGACTAGCAGCCCGCCAGCAGACCCTAGCAACGGTCACCCACAAGTTTTAAGAATGAGCGATGGCAGACAGCCTTGTCAACCTTCTCAGAAAATTCTCTGACGCCTTGGGACTTCAATGACATAGGCCTCAGCGGGTGGTGCCCTCTGCCCAGCACTGAGGACTTGCATGCAGCAGACTGCACTGCAGCCCAGCAAGCCGGACAAAGCCTTGCTGTGACACGTCATTTCAGCAACCTCGGAAGCCTGCTGCAGGGCAGCAACAGTATGCAGGGCAGCGGTCACACAAACAGGCTGCAGCTCATGGCAGGCCAGAGCACAGTGAGGGAACAGGCCATTAGCCGCTCAGACAAGCTGCAGCCCAGACACCCACCCTAGGCGCCACTCGCTGCCGTCGGGGCGGCGGCTGAGCTGGATGCGGTCCAGAGGAATGGTGCCTGCGCTGGAGGCCAAGGCCTGCATGCCAGCCCTGCACACATTCGGAGCAGGCTGTAAGCAGCTCTCATTGTTGGAACCACAAGAGGTAATGGACAGGTGCCTGCACTGTTTGCCAGGGTGTGCATGACTGCCCAACAGGCACTCCTGAAGGGTTGTGATAAGCCCTTGGTTCTAGAGCATGCGCTTCACATGTGGTGTTCTGCCGGTGTGACTGGCCTGCAGGTATGAGAAGGTTTGTCAAAAGGACTTGCAGAGGCCACTTCTGTGGCCAGCTTAGGTCTCGACAGCAGAGACAGGCCTGCATGGCAGCCCTGCAGGCAGCGTGGGAAGAGAACCCAGATTGGAGTGCATGATAAGATGTGTGCTGGGGCAAACAGGCATGCGGCCTACAGGCCAGCTTTGCGTACAGCCAGCCTCTGGCGGGTGATGGCCGCCATTCACACACAGAGCAGCAGCCTGTATCCTTACCTTGCTCCAGAGCTGTTGCTTGCGACAAGCGCAGGCTGCTGGGGCGCCCCAACCGAGACGCAGGTCCCAGAGCTGTTTGAGACAGCTGTCCCAGCCCAGTCTGTCAAGCCTGGGCTGTTGATGTGCCTCTCGTGCAGCTCCATGGGCAAGCCTGCGCGCAGGGCAAGGTTCACAGTTAATCGAGTTGTCAAAGCCCTGTGAGGACAAGCGCAGAGTGCAGCGCTGGTTGGCAAATTTCTGGGCCTCAGGACGCCTTGTGGGCAGGCATAAGGTCTCGTTATGCACCACAACATGCACTCAACTAACCTCAGTTTGCCACAGGGCCACATCCTCAAGTGCCGAGTGGAGATCTGCTGTTGCACAGAGGGCCAAGGCAAGTGCAGTTGCTGGCGGCACCATTTGTGCGCAGGACTGGCACCAGCCAGACACAGCTCAAGCAACTAATCGGGGGGATCAGCATGCCAAACAACCATCACAAGCGCGCACTCGTGACGGCCAGACTGGACATCATCAGGTGGTCGGTGGGGTTGTTGCTGTTGCTGTATTGGGCAGGGTCCAGCATCTTGGTGCCCTTGGTGTAATTCAAGCGTCCCCTCCGCCGCACATACAGAACAAGCAAAGTTGCCAGCAGACACAACAGCACGACGCCGCCTATCACAATTCCTGCAGGAAGGCAAAGAGTCAGGCCGCAGCTGCAGTGCAGCAACAGGGACACGCTGCCCGGAAAGGCTGCCAGTTATGGTGGTGTACACTGCAATGCCTGTGAAGGCTGTTGCAGAGGGGTTGACTTCATGGCAGAGGTGCAGCTCTGTGATGTGCACTGGTCTCCTGGTGAGCTGCATATTGCTTATGCCAGCCCATTGGCAGACACCTGCATGAGCAGCCTGCCTGCCAGCGCACATGGAACGCAGCCAACACAAGCTCCCTGCATCGTGTGACAACCATGCGTGCGCAGGATGACTTGCCTGCGACCGCCCCAGCATCTGGTGTGGAGCTATGCCTCAACTGCAAACCTGCATGAGCAGCGGTAAGATGATGAGGGAACTTCAGAGGGAAGGTGACTTCTCAGCAAAACAAGACGCACTGGATTGGTGGCAGCCAGGCAGCCTTTTCTCGCCACACTGTGCAGTTGACACTGGAAACTCAGGTCTTACCTGCATCAGAGCAGTCCACTTGCATCTGGCTGCAGTTGAACTGTACAGAGTCAAATGCATTTCCGGAGTTCCCTGCAGCACAGAGGAGACACAGGTCAGAGAAAGGGCACCAGGCAAGCATATCCATCTGACTCTGATGGCCAGGGTTGCCTTGATGCAGCCACACACTCACACCTCCAAGTTGCCCACTCAGAGCTTCCCAACCCTTCTGAGGACTCCGTAGTTGCCAGCAGCCAGCCAGGTCAACTGCGCGAAATCTGCTGCCACCCATGCCACACCTCAACCCGCCCCAAGCATGCAGGTGGCAGCCGACGCCCCCATCCAGGAGGTACCTGAGATGCCTGAGATGTATTGCCCGGGGAGACAGTTAGCAACATCGCTGAGGCCTCCAAGAGGAAGGCCAGGGGTCCCGGCAGTCAGGCTGAGCAGCTCGCGAGTAAAGGTTGTCACCCCTGAAAAGATAGTGTACACTCCAGCGCTGGTGGTGTTGAAGGCGACGCTGTAGATGTTCAGGCCTGCAGCAGGGCAGCATGGTTGGGCTCAGATGGCCCTGGCGTGCTGCGACAGTATTGGCCTACACAGAGTGGGGCAGCCGCATCAAGCTTGGTTGGAAAGGAGACAGGCCTGTGTCAGGGCAGCCGGGTTGGACTAAGCTAGGTGCAATTGTGAGCCTGCCAGGGTGGGATGGGTGCATCAGTCTGATGGATCTTGCAGGCAGTGCTGTGCATGGTCAGGCCTGCAGTCGAGCAGCAGGGCTTGGGCTCAGGGAGGCCTGCATCATGCTCAGTCAGGTCCGCAGAGGACATCTCTGCTAGGCAAGCCATTTCAAGGGTGGGCTGGCTGTGCAGCCAATGTGCACGTTCTTGGGCAGTATGCTGTGCTGCATGCAACAGCCAGCTCCCTGCCAGGGCAATACACCTGCCCTGGCTATGCTCACTGCCCGTCTGCAGACCAGGTGCCTGTGTTGCATGCTGGGCCTGCAGTGAGGCAACTGGCCACTGCACCATGTCTCGACTTAGGTCTGACCAAGGCTGCTGCCGAAACCCAGCGCCAGCCCTATTCGACAGTGATGCAGGCTGCAACAGGAGTCTTTGTCGCTGCACATGTGGACCAAATCAGAGGCAGCAGCCCAGGTGGCAGAGAAGCTGCCGGAAGTATAGCTGCTATCAGCTCCTTGGCCACCTAGCTGGAAGGACTCAAGGCAGGACAGGCTTGAATCCCCTTAACCTCAGGCGACGGCATGCTTGCACAGGCCACAAACCTCCACGACAGCAACCCTGCCCGGATGACGGAATGCAAGCGTTGCCCACAGCTTGCGCACCGGGGAAGCAGCAGCCCGCAGGTGCCGTCATCTGGCTGGCATTGTACGTCGCAGTCCAGTTCTGCGTGTAGTGTGCCGCAGGCAGCACGGCCTGCAGGCTAAGCTGCGTCCCATCGCTGCAGGTGGCCTGGATGCCGTTGACGATGGCAAAGGTGGTGTTGGGGTCTGCGAGGCTGAAGCTGCCATGCAGGGGCCCTGCATTGGTTGCCAGGCTCCTGATGCAGGCTCCAGCGGGGCACTGCTGAGGGGGGAAGGGGCTGCCTCCATGAGTCTGAGGCGCGTTCACCTGAAGAGACAGGTCAGAAGCCTGCTGCACATGAGCTGAGAGAGCCAGAGGATCCCTGCGGGAAACAATGTCTGGTGCAAGCTGACATACACACCTGTTGCATCTGCAAATTGATGTGCCTTGTCGATCTTCAAGCATAATCCAGACGAGGTGAGTGTTCAAGGGGGAGCTGCCCTGACTTTCCAGAGAAGGGGCCCACGCTGGCCCTATTACTGAGCTATCAGGCCCGAAAGCGGGTAGAGCATGCATTCAGTCGACTCTGCCATCGGCCTAGCTACGGGCCAATACGTTTAAAAGGGTGTTCAGAACCCTGATTCTGTGGGCACATCGGTTCAGATGTGTACAGCTCCTTGAATACAAGAGGTTTTTGATTACAATTACGTTGGACACCCATTGCCCATATACGTGAACAACCTGCATCACCCAGCAGACTGTGAGCCCTTTGAAGCAGAGTCGGCTGAGAGTGTAGAGCACCACTCAGGCTTGTTCCTCCTCTTAAGAGGTGTTGCTGCTGGGACTGCAGTCAAATCTACAGCAGGCCTGGCGATGATGCTCGGTCGAGGCATCTACATCAACATCATGGCACAAAGGTCCATCAAGAGCAGTTTCAAGTGCTCTCAGCGCAGCAATCATGCCAGCAACCAGTGTGCATACACCTTGCCATGGAACGAGCTTCAGCAGCAACTTCATACCCCATGCAATGACAGACAGGGCAGTCTTGCTGATGCTGTGGAAGAGGCTGCAAGGAATGCTTTACAGGCAAAGACATTGCAACAACTGACTGAATTGGGCATCACAGACACCTTGGAGCCTGCAGCACTCCCACAGCTTGTCCATGATGCCCTATGACCAGTAAACACAATGCGGCTTGCACAAGCATAGATGGCAGAACCAAGGCTACTCTGCAGTAGATGTGCAAGAAGGGCAAAGGCTGCAGTGTTGCTCAAGGGCATGGCATTGAAGGGCTGCTGTGCCCCCACACCAAGCAGGTTCTGAGTTCATCCCATGAAGCTGTCAACATCGCCGAATTCTGATTCCTGAACAGAATTCCAGGGTGGCTCCTGACATCAGGCGTTCCGAGCAGGCAGTGTGCAAGCTTGTTGATCTGCTGCGACCGTTGCCTGAGGCTGGCTCTTCTCCCCTAGGGCTCATCGCCAAAGTCTTCAGCCTGTGCCTCGGCATCTGCCAGCTCCCTTCCACGCAGGAGCTCTCGGAGTCGATTGCCCATCGCAAGTTGGCGCCAGTCAGATCCGCATGTGCTGATGGCTCTCCTTGAGAAGGTGCAGCCTGGGCTTAAGCAGGCCCCAGGGATGCTGATTCCCCTCATGGACGCCACAAGCCATGTGAGTCTGCCTGGACAGGGTGCTGCTCATGCAAAGAAGGTCATGGTACAAGCTGCAGGAATGGTTGCATCGAAACCTGCTGCACGCAAGGTGCATTCAGGGCCGCAGGTGCGCCTGCTGCCCGCAGCTGTGCTGTGACAATGAAGCAAGCTGCGCACAATGTGACAACTGCAGGCGTGTGGCCCTGATTTCTCTCACTGCCAGTCCAGCCTAGGCACCGTGGGCCTGGCTTTTCTGCAGGGGTGCTTGACACGACAGTCAATGCCTGATGCTTGGCAAGCTGACAATCCGTCAGTGGCTGCAGGCGGCGGAGCACGTGCAGGCAGCTGCAGCCAGTACAGTGCTGACAGCAGCCACATTGCCTGTCGGCCTCACACAGCCGATGGCAGTCGTCGCAACAGCTGGCAGGCAGTTGAGAGGATGGCTGGACGGGCTGTGGGTCTCTGCAACCCTCTCTGCCACCCTGTGAGACCAAGGGCGTGCTCGTCTTTGACAATCAGCGTGCTGTGGCATGGTCTGGTGCTAGGTGTTTATAACACCTGATGCCACAAGCATGGGCAGGTCATGGCTGCGGTGCAAGCAAGTCTGTACGCTCAGGAATGGGCTGGTAAGTTGGCTGCCACATGGCCAGGGTGGGGCCTCAGAGTCCACCCTACATAAGCAAGTGCCACAGAATCACCTTGGAACAGCACCTGGAAACAAGCTGTGCACCTGCCGCTCACCTGCAGATGGAGCTTTGCTGCATTGACAAGCCCATGCGCAGCCGGTCTGGTGTGCCACTCTTACTCCATGAGTTTCCTGCGCATATGTGCTTAAGGGCAGGCACGCCCTGCCAGAGCAGACCCAGAGGCGCCTGCATGTTTGCAGCAATGTCTGCTTTGCTGAACATATGTTCAGCTGCCTTGGCACATGCTCTTGTACCGCGCCAGGAGACTGCACCTATTGTGTTGTGTACAGGAGTTTTGCCGGAGCAACTGCCCAGCTGCAGGTCGCTAGGGACATGGCAGTAGACGATTCACCTGCCCTGCTGTGGGACAACTCCCACAAGGCTGCTGTGTGTGTGCAGGTACTTTGCAGCCGTAATGACCGCTCAGCTGCACGCAGTCGTCGCTAGGGACGTGGCAGTGGAGGGCCTGCCAGCCCTACTGCTGGAACAGGCTCAGGAGCTGCATGTGGTGGCTCAGACGCTGCGATACATGATGGCAGGCAGCGCACCGGGACTGCTGCTGAAAGCCTGGCTGCTCCTGGCACAGGTGGGTTGACGTGCTGCAAGGCTCTGAATGGACAACATGACGAAGCTCAGCATGTGGGGTTTGCTGTTGGCAGCCAAAGGCTGCTGTTGGCTCAGGTGAGGTGCTGCAATGTGCACGCGGTGATGCACAGGCTGAGGCTTGTGCTGGCGTGTAGTACCCCTCAACTGCTGCTGACAGTCTGGTTGCTCTGGGCATACATGGGGTGGTGTGCTGAGACGTGCTGATGCCCTGGGAGCTTGCATCTTGATGTGAGAAGGGCGTGGCTGCTCCCTGCCATGGTGAGGTGTCGCAGTGCATAGCTTGCATGTTGCATCCCGGCCACCGCGCTGCACGGCGTCCAGTAGCCCGCCTGGATGACTGCTGACATTGCAGCTGCTAGGCACGCTCTGTTGGTTGCACCCGCTGCTGCGCTGTCTGATGGCAGGCAGTGCACAGGTGCTGTATGGCTGCTAGAGTGAGCTGCTGCACGGTGCAGGTGCAGAAACGGGCTCTGTATCTGGTGACACAAACGCTGTGATGCATATCGGCATGCAGCACACCAGCAAGACTGCTGCTGACGGCATGGCCACTGCGCAGGTGAAGTGGTGTGCAGGCAGGCTCTGCTTGCACTGAGGGCTTCGCGCAGTGCTCAAACTTGGGGACTGCTCTTAGCAGGCTAAAGTGGGCGTGGATGCTCCTTTCTCTGGAATGTGCTGTTGGGCGCACAATGACACCAGCAGTCCTTGGCCGCTGTTATGCACTGTTGGCAGCACACCAGGACTGCTGCTGATGATGTGGCTGCTTTACCACTGGTCAGCTGCAGCATTGCCAAGCCTTCGGTGCAGGCTCATGGTGTATGCTGTATGATGGTGCCCAGCAGCCCAGGACTGCTGGTGTCACTGAGACTGCTCCTGTCACAGGTGGGCTGCTGAGGTCCCATGCCACACCTTTGAGGGTGCAAACTTGTCAGACTGAAGTGCGATTGCTCTGTCTCCAGGTGGTCGCAGTGGCTTTTGGGTTCTTGGGGTTCCTGTTTGCCCCACGCCTGACCCACGCCTTTGCAGCCCACCTGCGATTGCTCTTGCCTGCAGGTGGTCGCAGTGGCCTTTGGGTTCTTGGGGTTCCTGGTCGCCCCCAGCCTGACCCACGCCTTTGCAGCCCACCTGGACCTTAGCGTGGTGAAGCAGCTCGACAGATTGCTGGCGCCCACCGCAGCAGCACCAGGCGGTGCTGCCGGCGGTGCATTCGCACTGCAGAGAGCGCCTGCAGGGCTGTGCTCGACCTGGGGCCTGGAGGTGAGTTTTATTTCTCTGGCTCTGTGTGCTGGTGTCCATCAGGGTGGCTGCTGGCGGTGGTAGGGTCCAAACAAGCAACTGCTGTGACAGTAGGCAGGATGCAGGCTGCGCATGTGCCCTGCAGCAAGCACCTGCGGGGCTGTGCTTGGCCCAACTTCAACAGGTGGGGCCATCTAAGATACATCAAGCTGGTCATAGCTTGAGTTTCCTGTCTTGAGTCCATCTAACAGTTGATGTGCGGCCTAAGTCAGCAGCAGCCAAGGTGCTGCATGGAGCCAGAGCAGTCATCTTGGCAGACATAGGATAGCACAGGCTTGCCTGCCTCCTTTGAAGTCATTTGCCTTGATGTGCAAGCAGCCTGGGCATACCAAGGGGCCAGCAGCCCTGGGTAAGGGCAGGGCTTCTGTAGCTGAGCTGAGTCTAAAGGCAACCTGTCCATGTCGTGCAGCCTGGACGCATACATGTTGTGCCTGCTGCTGCTGCAAGCAGGGATAGCTGGGAAGAGAGCGTTTGCGATGTTGAAACTCAATTTAATACAAATTGCATGCAAATGTCACTGTTGCTGTGCAGGCTGGGAGCATACAGGAGTGCCTGCTACTGGTGCGAGCAGAGCTGGCGCGCAGTGCAGAGCTGCGGCTGATGCTGAGCAGAGCAGGCGCTGCGGCAGTTGTGCAGGTGTGCCTGGGAGTGAACAGGCCTCGCCTTCTTGAGTGATCTGCCAAGCCCTTACATGCTGTCGCAAAAAGGGTTTGTCACTGCCCCTTTCTGCTTCTTCTCGGCAGTGGGCCTGTGTGGCTGGTCAGAGGACAGTGGGTTGACCTGCTGTCACATGTGCAGTTTCGAGGTCAGGAGGTCAGCGCGATCGCCTGCCCTTCCTGTGGTACATCACCTGTGCGCTGGATTGCTATTTGAGCCCAGCCCAGAACAGCAGGCAAAGCTTGTGCTTGCCAATCGTGTGCAGATGCGGTGCGTCCTCTTGGATGGCCCATTCCCTTCCAGGGTGCTCAATAGCCACTGGCGGCAAGGGGTGTTCTCAGCATCCAGCAGCAACACAACCCTCCCTTTTCAGAGGACAATCAAGCATGCATCTCCCCTGCTTGCAGGACTGGCATGACCCCAGCACAGTGGACCTGACGCCTCAGGAGTTTTTGGCAGCCACTAAGGCTACGCAGCTCAGCCTGGGCGGCCGAGCAGGACTGGAGGGAGGAGCAGCCACGCCTGGGGAGGTATCGCCGCTGAGGTGAGGTCAGGAGTGGGGATCAGGCTGTGCAAGATGAGGAGGTGGCATGTGGCCAGCATTGTCTGCCAATTCCCTTGGGCCCAAGAATGGTGGTCCGGCTGATGGACAGACTGCGCCGAGCAGGTCAGGTTGACCCGCTTTTCTGGCCAAGTAGCAGGGCAATCAAGGTGCCCAACAGCACAGATGCAGGTAGACAAGATTGGGTACATGATGGTTCCTCAGGAAGCAAGGGCTTATGTTGTTCAACATGATAAGCATACCATTGCTGCGCAGGATCAGCGTTGGGTCACCCTCGCCCACTGCATGGTCGACAGTCTGTCCAGCTTGGTGTTGCTAATCTGCCTTCAAACCCTAGTGCTGCTGCTGTGTAGGACCAGCTTTGGCTCCCCCACAGAGGAGGCAACAGTCAGGCTTGGCATGCGTGCCCACAGTGGCGGGACGCAGACAGGCAGCCCCGTGCAGCACAAGGGGCTGCCGGTGGGCAGCCCGATGCAGACGCGAGTGCTGCCCAGCCTCAAGATGCTGCAGACCCCGCCCAACCAGCAGCTGCAGGGCATCCCCACACAGGTGAGCAGGCCTGTGCAGTTCAATGCCCTGTCCAGCTCTGTGCCCTCACCAGTGGGCTTTGAGACGTCCCACAGGTCACAGGCCTGCGCACAGCGCCAGCTTGTGGTGGTCAAGACGCTGTTTGTCTGCGGGATGTAGAGCAGGGCTGGCAACTTTGAAGAGAATCGAAAGCCCTCCTGAAACATCCCCGAGACCTGTTTGAAATGTGAGTGTTCAAGAACCTGTGCTCTTCCCCTCTCCTCTGCGGCACCAGCCCAACTCTGATGTCTGTAGGCCAGCACTGCAACTCCATATGCATGACCCTGTGACCACATGCAGAGTGCTTGCACCTGCTCATGTCTGCCTCATCAGGTAAGCAACCCAGACTCTGTTGTCTGTGGGCCCACCCGGCAACTCAACATGCTTGGCCCCATGAACACATGTGAGTTTTGCTGACACTTGCCCACCCCTGCCTCAGCAGGAGACCAGCCCAGACTCAGCTGTCAGCAGGGCCAGCGTTTCCACGACTGCAACAGGGGGGTTGGGCAGGCATGCCAGCCACGCCAGCAGCGGGCATGGCAGTGTCGGGGAGTCTGCTGCAGCAGCAAGCAGCATGGCAAGCTCCCAGCTGGCACACGCAATGCAGAGGCCGGGGCAGTCCACCACTGCCAGTGTCGGCCCTGCTGGGGTTGCCAAGGGGCCCATCAGGCAGGAGGCTGCCAGCAGCAGTCAGCAGAGTGCCCTGGCTTCCCAGGCACAGCGGGACAGGTGAGCACTCTGTGCACCTCCACTGCCAGCCACCTCTGCCTGTGCCAGCGCTGGTGTGCGCATAGCCAGCAGCAGCAAGCAGGTGAGTGCCAGCGGTGCACAAGGTGGTGGTCTGGCAGCCCAGGCAGGGCAGCCTGCACGTGAGTGCTTCGTGCCCTCTCTGTGGCCCTCTTACCCAGAGGTATCCAGGTCCAGCAGCAGCAGGGATGCAAAGCAGCTGGCCTGCGTCATGCAGGCAGCTCGTCCCCCCTTCCCCCCGTCTGGCATACTTGATATCATTACTTCTCATGCCAACCTACATTGAAAGGGCAGGCTGCGGTGCTGCAGGTTCAGCACAAGTGAAGGGCTCAGGCAGGCCGCGAAGCGGCACGCAATGCAGCTGCTGCACAAGCCCCAGCAGCCGCGCAGCCCGCGGCGGACCTTTGAGCCAGACAGCCCCCGCGCGAGCGCCCTGCTGCGCACGTGGAGCCAGGGCAGTCCTGAGCGGCGCAGTGCCACAGGTGAGTCACAACCCTGTAGTTAGTACTCCTTAGTCGCAACCCTGTTCCACTCTATTTTCAACCTCACAGGTTTGCGCCCTGCCAAAGGTGACTTGCTGCATGATCTGCCAACAGCGGACGGCAGCCGGACATGCGACCCAGGGAACCATGCAAGCTTGCAGCACACACACTCACAGACACACACCTGCTGCAGGTCCTGCCACCGACCTCAGCAGTGGCACCCTCTGGCCGAGCCCATGCAGGGCAGCACAGCGCCCCTTTGCAGCCCACTTACACAGCCACTGCTCCTGCTGCAGCTCCTGCCATCACTCCGTACAGCAGAATAGGTCCTGAAACAAGAACCGTCTTGCTGCTGCTGCTGCAGTCGCTGACACCAGCTCGCGGAGCAGTGCCGCAGGCGAGTCCAGGCAGGGCAGCCCTGGCAGCAAGCCCACGGTTGATGTGGTTGATGTCATGGACCACCTGTGGGGCGGCCTGTAGGGCAGCAGGTCACAAGCAATGTCTGGAGCAACTCATGGGCTCAGCCGAGCCCCCTTGTAGGATTGTGGCTGAGGTGCCAGCAATTTTGCAGACGGCATGAAGCAGCAGCACCTGCGAGGCCCTTTTTGAATTTTGTGATGAATGCGAGGCAACATGTATCGCACCCATGGTGTATCAGCGGTAGTATAGCTTGCCAAGCCTGTCAGCTGGCGGCTTGACTCTGACCAAGGCATGACCTGCGAAGTTTGCAGTATACCTAGCTAAGCTCAGCCAGTGTTGTCAGAAAAGTCGCAATCACAAGACACAACAAAACACAAAAAGGGGGGTTTCCACTGCCAATCATTACCTCCCCCACGTGTATGGCCTTATAGAGGGCGAAGCATTGTTGTGGCACATTGCCACTCATGTCTTTTTTTGTTTCATGCTTTGGATTGAGTGTAGCTGGTGCATATGAACTGCTGCGAACTGTGCACAAAACTTTGCAGTAGCAAGTGCATCCAAGTTGAAAGTCACCGGCATGTTGGTGAACACAGAACATCCTGAATCTCCTTAGCTGGGGGATGAAGCAGTCATCATTTGAAAGGACAATGCTCTACGCTTTGTTGGTAGCATGTCAATCTACCAGATCAAGGTGCACCACAGGGTTGGAACTGCCCACAGAAACCAAAGTGAGTCCTGAGAGGAGCATGACGCACCCATTTATCCTGTGTGCCACAGCCGCCCTGCGAGTGGTGTGATTATGAGATATGACCAGGCTTTCATGCGAGTTCAAAGGAATGACATGACTTCAACAAAATGTCAATGAGTACCAAGCAAAGGTCTTCTCTCATGATAGCATGAGGCATGCTCTAGAACTGGAGCATGCCGAACAAAGCTGTGGCTGTGATGAATCTGTGTTGCTACCTGAAGCCCAACAGAGTGGCAGGGCTGACAGATTCAAGGGGGAGGAGGGGCACTGAGCTGCCTGCAAAACACATGCAATGCTCTCATGATAGCTGCGTCCATCAGCTAAAGCTCAATCAGCTGGTGGGGCACCGTTGGCCTTCAAGTGGTGCGTCGGCACAGAGAGCTGCCCTTCAATGGTGCGTCGGCACAGAGAGCTGCCCTTCAGATGGTGTGTCGGCACAGAGAGCTGGCCTTCAGATGGTGCGTCGGCACAGAGAGCTGCGCTGCATGCTAGGGGCGTAGACGGGAGTACCTGGCAGCACCTGCACAGGCAGACACCAGATGTGGGGTTTCAAGGGCACATGCAGCAAGCTGACTGCTGAAGCCAGGATGAAATACACAAACAAGCGGCGTGCATGCCCAAGTTGCTGCAAGAGGCAGAGCACCCCAGAAGGAAGTGGTGTGCAGCCTGAACATGTGTACCCGGTGCTGCCATTGCCACCAAGGCGCACTTGCACTGTACTGTCTGATTGTCATTGACAGGGCTGTCCCAAACCATGATATGATATGGCATGCAACAATGACAAACCTGGTCCTCCAGGGAGCGCCTCAGACCGGATCTAGGGCACAGACTGCGGCAGGCCACCCGCACAGCCCCCACCACGCCTCTTTGCGCAGCCTTGTGGCCAGGCGTCAGCTGCAGGTGACGCATGGCAGGTGTCAGCGAAGCAGGTGCGCAGCAGCACGAGGGCTCTGCGCTGAGGTGGGGGCCTGCAAGAGTCTGATGCAGTCTCTGCTTTGCAGGCAGGAGGAGGGGCCTGTGCTAACCTGCTGGCTTTTCAGATCTTAGTGGTGCAGCAATCCATTGCCACAGCAAGCAGAGCGGGCCGCAGGCGCAACTCCCATCCAGGCCCATACAGAGCAGGGCCTGCTGTTGGCGGAATGTCCATGACTCTCCTCAAGCGCGACGTGCAACACGAACTGCCACACGCTTGGCGATGAGGACCACTGACCTCTCCACACTCTGGGAGGCTGTCCAGGCGTGGCCTGAGCGTGCCCAATGGAGCACTGACTGACGAGTCCCCTGCGTGGCTGTGCTCAGCTTTAACCCCTTGCAGTGCTGACGCCCCTTGTGCCAAAGCCTCTCGTGCTGCTGCAGCAGCTCTTCCTGCAGCAGACCGTCAAAGGCTGTGATTACCCAGGACACGCTGGGTGGTGAGCAGAGGAACAGTCACAGAAGGGAAGGCTCTGGCTGCGATCAACTCCCCTAGTGGGCTGCCCAACCAGACAGTGCTGCATTCAGCAGTGGTGGCGAAACATGTACTTGAGGAGCTCAGACCAGGCCCTTTGCCCCCAACACCGCAAGCCAGGGCAGGCAGGGAGGCCAGTCCACGTCGCAAGGGGACATTTGAACCGAGTGCCCTGCCTTGGCGCACTTCTGGGCGCACCGCCCACACCATGCGGCCAAGTCCGCACCTGGACCAGGCTCCGAGCTCTGCTCTCCCTGGCCGGCTCGAAGCGCCCTGATGTGGCCTGGCTGCCTCTCCACAGCAGCGCGTGGCTCAGGGCCGAACCTGGTCAGCGTGTGGCTGCTGGTGGGTGCCTTGGCAGGGGGTGGCACTCGAGTCACATCCAGCTGGATGCCCGCCAGGAACACCACCTGCGGCCAGCATAGCAGCATAAAACCTAGACCCCAGCATTCCTGACAGGAGCCACGTGCAGGCTGCCCCAGAAGAGCACCCCGTCACAGCAGAAACAGGCTCATCAGACAACCACTGACAGCACCAGCCAGCACATGTCTGATGATGAACAGTCACTGCCGCATAAGCCCTGCCCCTTGTGTCGCAGTCCCTGACATGCCTGGCCGGCCGCACTCCAGGCTGCGATGTGCAGGCTGATTCCAGAAAGGTCCTGCCATTGCAGAAGTTCAGCAAGGGCTAAAGAGAATACGTTGCCCACACCTCTAATCCAACAGAGTCCACACACAGAAGGATTGCAACCCCACCTGCATGGCAGAGTTCCCCAAACAGGCGCCTGCAGGCTGCCTCGGAGGGGGCAGTGTCATTTCTGACATGCAGTGTCGTTTCTGACAAGCAGCGCTGGCCAGCAAGAGTTTTCTCTGCAAACTCCACGTCCACTGGCCTCCTGCCGCAGCCCCAGATTACTCCAGATTTTCACCTTTTCAGGGCAGCCCCAGGTTTGTCCAGGCCTGGATTCAGTGCCTGTTGAGATAAGCAGCCACCGAAACTGCTCAAAACCTGCATGACAATGCCCCAACCTCACCTGTCCTGCAGCATTTCGGACAGGTGCGACGTGCAAGCTGTTCCAGAAGGGGGTCCCATCGTAGCAGAAGTTCAGCAGGCGCACTGTGACTGCACGTGGAGGCTCAGCGGCCAGGGCGTCTCGCAGACGCTGCACCTCTTCTGTGTCTGTGCCCTCGCCCTGCAGGAAGCGGCAGTTCCTGCCCAGCACCTGGTCCCTGCAGGTGCAGCAAGGTTTGGGGTGTCCTTCTGATAAGGCGTGGAGACGATGGTTGAAAAGCAGGTCTGATGAGATATTGTGCCCTCCCCCTGCAGGAAGCGGCAGTTCCTGCCCAGCACCAGGTCCCTGTGCGGGCAGCAAGGCACTGGGTGTGCTTGTACTCAAGCATGGAGACTTGATGATCAAGCAAGCTCACAGGAAGACTGTGCCCTGCCCGTGCCAGAAATAACAACTCCAGTCTGCCACCTGGTCCCTGC
Source organism: Asterochloris sp. CNOR1 (assembly GCA_963969365.1). Lineage (NCBI taxonomy): Eukaryota > Viridiplantae > Chlorophyta > Trebouxiophyceae > Trebouxiales > Trebouxiaceae > Asterochloris > Asterochloris sp. CNOR1. The sequence goes on from OZ017762.1 coordinate 1,662,566, forward strand.
GGGAGTGGCAAGGCATCAGTCATGCTTGCAGTGAAGCATAAGGATGAATTTGTGGTTGAGCAGGCTCAGTGGTAAGGTGCGCCCTGCTCCTGCAGGCAGCAGAAGGGCCTGCCAAGGGGCTGGTGTTGTGGGGGGGCAGAAAGGATTTCTATCTGAATGAGGTACAGCCTGGGCACTCGTCTCTGCTCCTGCATCAACAGACACCCAACACCAGGGCAGGAAGGCTCATGAAGCAGTGCAAGACAGACCTGGCTGCTAGCCAGGTCACAGGAGGACCCAGTCGGCCGAAATGCTTCATTTCTTAGCAGCCTTGACGAAAAGCGCCCAAGGAAGCGGCAGTCACCTTTGCCCCGAAACCCACAGGCTGCTGAAGGCAACAGCAGGAAGGGTCACCTAGGGTATCCTGTCAGGTCCAGAAAGCCCTGGCTGGCGTGCACAATGGGACAATCTGGCTGGCTGGGGTCCGACAGCACAAAGGACTGCTGCAGCTTCAGCAGGGGGGCCAGGAGGGAGACTGGGAGAGCTGGACTGGACAGACCGCCGCTGCTGCGCCCTGAGATGCCTGATGAGGACCTGAACAGCTCTGCGCTGGAGCGCCCTGCACAGGCAAGGCAGGCCTGCCACTCAGAAAGGGCGTGAAAAAGAGAAAGATGCATGTAAAGTCGGGGGCCCACAATGGATGGGAATGGGGCTTGATGGACAGGAGCACTGTGTGCTGGATGAGGACAGCCTGGAGATGCGAGATGAGGGCCATATCGGCCGAGCACTGGCGCCCTGCAGGTCAAGGAAACATGCCACTCAAAACAAGACACATTGGACAGAGGGCCTGAGGCCATTTGAACAGCCCTGCGCTGGAGCATTCTGCAGGCAAATTGAGCATGGCACTGAGAATGCATGCGCAGAAAGTACCCCAGTCGCCTCAACTACAGATGCAGGCGACTGCAACCTGTAAGTCAAACTGTAGCACTCCCCAGAACCCGCCCTATAGGCAGAGGGCGAGATGCAGCGGAGTGGGAACATTCTCAGAAGCAGCCTCCGATATTGTGGCCTGCCAAAACAAAAAAAAACCTTGGCTGCCGCAAGTTGCCTGGGCAGCACTGGAAGCCGCCGCCCAGCAGCAGGAAGTAGCTTCTGCACAGGGCAGTGTGTGCGTTGCAACACACCATGATTCACGTTGCTCACTGTCCCAGCAATTGAGTGCTCGTGTCCTGCAATGCCTGTTGCTGGTTGCACATGCACAGCCCATGCAGGGACATGTACCGCATCAACACACACCCATCGACCAACTGCGATAACTTTTCCAGCAGCTGAGGGCTCCCTGCGGCACCACAGCCTTCTCTGGGCTGCCTTGCTGTGCAGCAGCAGGCAAGCAAGTGAGGCTGTTGCTGACCAGTACCCTGCATTGGCAGCCCTAGCCATGCAGAGGGCTGTCGAGGACATCTGACTCGCTGTGCCCTGCATCCTGCGGATCAGCTGCCTGCAGCAGTGACCCCTTCTGCTGGCTGACGGAGGGAAACAGGGCTGCCTCGACTCCCATCCCTGGCTCACGATGCTCACTGTCCCAGCGGCTGAGGGCGCCCTGTAGGGACATGGCCTTCTGCTGCTCCTCGTTGGCCAGCCTGAAGTCGCCCTCCTGGTTGCTGTGCAGCGAGGGGATGCTGTGCAGGGACGAGTGCGAGTCCAGGCCTGCAGCAAGCAACATGGTCGAGGTGTGAGGCATAAGCATGGAGGCGTACAACAACGCCTCTGCGCAAGTCGCTGAGGCGTGTCATCAGCCTTGCAGCCTAGGTGGTGCGTCACCATGCTGCCGTCCCCGGCCGGAGTGGGCACCTTTGGCGACGTGCACCCCTCTGACTGCGAGTGTCCCACCTGCCAGCTTCTCATCGGCTGCGGCCACACCCGCAGCTGCCTCTGCCTCCTCCACTTGCTGCGTCACATCAGCCTGGATGCCCAAGTAGTGTGTCACCATGCTGCTGTCTCCCAGCGTGGCTGGCGCAAGATAAAACTGGTTCCAGAAAGGGGTGCCATCCTTCCTGTAGTTCAGCAGGCACACCTGCAGCAGGCAGACAGGTCAGGGCTTCATAAGGGCCAGCAGGATTCTGAAGGGGGTATTGGTTTCCTAGGGGTTCAGCCAGCACGCTTGCAGCAGGCTGGTAGGTGCATGCTCGTCTCTGACATGAAGCGAAGGTCATGAGGGAGCCACTGCACAGCCGTGGTAGCAGCACAATATCACTCATGGCGTCTGCATGTGCAGGGCCCCACCTCGCAGGCGCGCTCCTCACGAATGGCATCCCTCATCTCTGCAACCTTGGCACGGCTGGTGCCTGGGCCTTGCATGAAGCGGCAGTTCCGCGAGAGCACCTCAGCCGCGCTGTACCCTGTCAGGTCATAGAAGCCCTGCAGCAGGGACGCGAGCTGTGTAAGAGGGCCCTGCAACCGGTGTACGCATGCCTGGAAGGATGCCTGCAGCGCCGCGCCCTGTCAGGCTGAAGAGACCCTGTGGCAGTCATGCACACCGCTGAGTGTGGCAGCGACAGCCGTGGCAGCGAGCCTGTCCAGCTGTGCAGCCTCAGGGTGCTGGGAGCAACTCGACCACAGACCACACTGCTCCATCATGAAGCCCAGCTGTGCCCCTGTGCATTGCTGTGGCAGGGAGGGCTGCAGCCCTGCTCTTTCAGAATGGAATGGCAGCAGCATAGCAGGGTCCGGGCGCTGAAGCATGCCCAAATGTGGGGGACACTGTCCTTGTTTGTATTGCGCAGCCCGGGCAATGGGAACCAACCTGACTTCAGACCACCATGCACCACCATGAGGTCTATCTGCAGACCTCAGAAGCAGCCAGCCATGACTAGCCTTGTGCGCTCCCGCAGCAGTGGATGTGGCAGCACTGCTCTCTTCAGAGGAATCCCCCAGCGCCACGCGGCTGACATGCATGGCAGGGTGGTCGCACAGAGCTGCGCAGTCGCTCTGGGCACCTAGCACTCGTTTGGCTGACATGCACGTGGGGTTTCTGGCATGGTGCAGCCCCTCCAAAGCACAAGCCCTGTCAAACAACACCCTGATCCTCACCTGGCTGGCATACACGATGGGGCAGTCTGGCAGGGTGCAGTCAGCCACACAGAAGCTGAAGTTGAGCCTGGACAGCTCCTTGGCCAGCACTTCATCCATCTGAGGCAGCTGGGCCTGTAGCTGAGCCATGACTGAGGCTGGCCTGTTCGCCCCCCAGTGACAGGAACCAGTCCTTCCCAGGTGGCTGCTGGCCAGAAGTTGGCAGCTGCTTCGCAGTCTGAAGCTGCCTGCAGCCAAAGAGACAGCCATGGGTAAGGCTCTGCCCTGCATGCAGCATGCTGCAGTCAGCTGTGCTGTGTCCCACTGAACTTGTTGCAGCAGGAAAAATCTCCTTCCTGACGGTCGCAAGTTGCCCCCGCTGGTGGCTGCCAGCCTCTGCCAACGCCTGCACTTCAGAAGCCAGCAGGTGCTCAGTCCTGGGCTGAAAGTACCTGCAGCTGACTGTGGATGTATATTGCAAGGGTTTTCTGCATGAAGGATGCTGCATGGATCTGCTGCAGCTGCCAGCCCTGCATCAACCAGAGAGCGGTGACTGCGGCTGATGGCAGCCCCTGCTAGCTAAGCGATGGCCCGAACCAGCAGCTGACACCTGAAAGTCAGCAGCTGCGCTATTGGCTTCTCGAGAGCCTGCAGAATTGCGACAAAGCATGGCTGAGGCGCTCCTTTGAGGGTTGGAATTATGATGAGCAATATTACAGCTGATGTACCTGCAGCAAACCAAGGAGGTACAATTGAGGCTGGATCCAGCCCAAGGATGCTGTTTTTCCCAGGGTGCTACAGCAATTGCTCTCCTGAGCCAGAAGCACGGTGGTGCGCTGAGCTGGAAGCACGCTGCGTTGAGCACTGAAGCAGCGAGATGCAGGCAGCCTGGGCACGACGTGCGGCAACATATGATTGCCTGTTGCAGCTTCAGCCTACTGCATGATACTGGTCAAATGAGCAGTGCTGTACAAGGACGGAATCTTTCCAGGCTCATGCAGCACACCTGCTAGGTGTGTTTTTGTGGACGCAAGTTCCTGTGCAGCAAGCAAGACCATTTGCAGATAAGTTTGGATGCAAAGTCTGCTGCAGCTTCCAGTGTCAGCACGCATGCAATGCCAGCTGTGTGCCAGGGTCAAGCACACATGTACTTTTGGGCACCTTCACAGCATGGAGACGGCTGCGGCTGGGTGTTGCAGCCAGCCTGTACTGCTGTCCTGCCCGTCTACGCGCGGACTTGACGTCCTGTTCCTGGATATCTCCTTCCGTGATGACTTGAACTTACGGCACACGAGCAGTCGCAGCTGTGTGTGAACAAGTGGCCCTCAACACCTGAGATTGTGGCCCTCCACAGACTTTTGGGATGCAGCATCTTCTCTCTTTCTTGCGTGGGGACCAGCTGGCCACTCTCAGCACAGATGAGCAGCCCTTGGCCTCTGCCAAAATTGCCGGCTGGCATGCTTTGTACCGTTTGATGAGCATAAATAGACACTTGTAGCTTGCCAAGTTAGAGCAGGGTCTTCCCAGGCCATGGCAGTGCAGAAGGAGGCAGCTGCGCGGACCAAGGTGGTGCTGCGCGGCCTGCCCCCTACTGCGGACGCAGCAGAGGTCCAGGCTGCCATTGATGCGCTGTGCGCTGGCAAGTACGACTGGTTCACTTTTGTGCCAGGCAAAGTCAGGTGTGCCCCTGCAGCTGCACAGCACAAGGCTTGTGCAAGGGGTGGCACCTTTGCATGCACTGTTGTCATCTGTGAAGGCAGCATAGCACGCGGCCAGGGACAGCTGCAGGGACTTTCAAACAGTCGTGCAGTCCTGGAGCAGCCTGGAGTGGTTACTTAGGAAGGATCCCACGCCAGCCAGTGCAAGCATCATTCTTGGCCAAGGCACTGTTTAGCTGCAGCTCGTTTGCGCTGTATTACATGACCGCGACAGTCAAGCAGTTGTGCCAGAGCGAGCCACAGGCACAACATCTTGCCTCATGCCCCCTTGCAGAGGCGAACAAGCTCTGGAAGTGTGCCTAACCCCTCTCGCATAAGTGCCAGTCCATCTCTGTGTCTTGATTTCTCCTCAGCAGGCAGGCCTCACCCACACATCTCTGGTCCACCGCCCGCCTGCTTGCCTGCAGCAACAAGCGCACAGTGCCAGCCCACGCCTTTTTAAACTTCACAAGCGCAGCAGACGTGCTGGCCTTCACTGTGCGTATGGCTGGGCGCTCCTTTGGGGGCGAGGGGGCCGCCAAGGCCAGTCAGTGGCGCTGCACAGTGGAGTATGCGCCCCATCAGAGGGTGCCGCGGGCTGTGGGCAAGCCTGACAACAGGGAGGGCACGCTGGACAAGGGTGAGGAGTGAGTGGGCTTGTGATGTTGGACGATTTTGCATGAGCCAGTGAGTGTCTGTGTGTGGCACTGACTGCCTGCCTTGACCTCAGGCGGGGGTGGCAATGGCATGAGCTAGTGAGTGTCTGTGTGTCATGCTGACCGCCTGCCTTGAGCTCAGGCAGGTGTCGGAACGCATGAGCTGAAGCAGGTCTGGTGGGGCATGCAACAGAAGGGGCCCTGTGTGCCATGTGCTACGGACAAGCTGCACAAACGAGCTGCACCTTGACAGAGGGGCTGTATTGATGGAGGTGTATGGCCTTCAGGTTGCAGCTGGACTACAGAGAGGATTTACAGCCTGGACCCTCCTGTGGCCGTGTGTTCCCAAATTGCTCTTTGTTCACTAGTGGGTGCTGCCTGCAGATGCCGACTTCCTGGCCTTCAAGGAGCAGCTGGAGAAGGGCCCTGAGCCGCTGCCCAGCGCAGAGGCCCAACTGGAGAGGCAGGAGGCAGAGGCCCGAGAGAGGCAGGCTGCAGGTGAGCATCAAGGGAGCAGGGGGTGCTGTGTAAGCCAGATTCTGCAGACTCCGTGGGAGTGGTATAGCAGGCTAACAGGCAGGCAGCCCCAGGCAGACATGAGGGACAGTAAAACATTGTTATTACTCCGCAGCAGCCCAGGTGAAGAAGCAGAAGGCAGAGGCGCCGGACAGGAAAGCTGAAGGTGAGCATGCAGGGAGCAGCAGCGTGTCAATGCCATTCACAGTCTGCGCAGGGGTGTTGAGGCAAGCTGATAGGCAGGCAGACATGAAACAGATCAGAAACAACCTCCAGGCAGCAGCACAGGTGGAGGAGAGGCAGGCAGAGGCACTGGACAGGAAGGCTGAAGGTGAGCATGGGGGGAGGAAGTCGAAGGTATGTTGTACATGCGTGTTTGGGCCAGGCAAGACTGCTTATCAAGGTGCAACATGCATGAGGCTGAAGAGGCAGGTCTGTAGGGCAGGTCTGCAGGCGAAGGTGAACTGAATACTGGGCCTGATCATGGGCTACTGTGCAGCGGCCCAGAGTCCAGCTTCGGTGGCGTTACAGGAGGCAGAGACTGGGAGAGGTCGGATGCAGGTCAGCATCAGGTTTGGTTTAAAGGACCCATCTGTAGATGACCGCTGCTGTTTGAGCGGCAGATGTAGGCTGGACAGGCTGAAGCAATGTGAGAGGCAGGGGTCTTGGCAGGAGTTGCCGCTGAGCCAGCGCTTAGCTCTCGGTTTCCAGGGCTGCTGCCACAGCTGCTCTGTTCTGCGACTCTGAGTGGCAGTCGCACCCTCTGCTGGCTTGAAGGCAGCGCTCATGCTTGCTGGGTATGAGCACGGCATGTCTTCGTGTGCAGAAGTTGGCCATACAGTCCAAAGATCTACTCAAAATCAGTTGTCTTCGTCGGCTCTGATGATGTTGTCAGGCCTGGCATGCGTTTGCTGACTGACAGGCTCACCCCTTCACATGTGGCCCCTGCCCTCGCTGAGGAGCACTGTTCCCTCTGCAGGCCAGGAGGCAGCTCCCACCAAGGTCACCACGCCGCTCATGCGATTCCTGACCGAGAAGCACACCCCCAAAACCCCCAAGCGGACTCCCAGCAAAAAGGTGAGCACAAGTGAGGACCGCCAGGGGCAGATGTATGCTGCTTGCTGGCCCAGGCATGGCATCCAAAGAACTGAGATTTCTGTGACAGTAATCTTGAATTTGCATGTGACTCTGCGCCCAAAGAGGCCACCCTACTACAGCCCGCCGCTGTGGTACTGTGCGCTGTTGCATGCTTGCTCAGTGGTATTGAACTCAGTGCCATGAGGGCAACTGCATGTCATGCACTATGAATGGGATGCTGCGTCGCCTGGATGTCCCATGCTCATAACAAAGTGGTGTTGAGCGCTGAACAAAATGGCATCTGCTGTGTCGCTTGACCACTGAGTGCCCAGCACCAGTAGAGAGGGCGGCCCTCAGCAGGGCGCCAGACGTTGCTATGCAGACAGGCTACTTCAGACGCTGGCTGCCTGCTGTGTGTCAACCTTCCCTTTCATGTACGGGACGCCTGTATGAACCGTTGACGCGGCCAGCACTGTGAGCACTGCTCCTGCTGGCACCGTCCCTGGCAGACCAGTGTATGTGCCAGCATGCACCCCACATACAGGCTTGCCTTCACCTGCAACCCTCGATTAGCATGCACTGCGGGCACACGCGTTCATTGCAGGGCCCAGCCACTCATTCCTTGTTGTACATGCAGTGCAGCCAGCGTCGCCACCCAGCACGCTGTAGTCCTGGCTGGTCTGGTCTTGTATGACAGCAGGCATGCACTGATCATGCAGGCATTGCATGTCCTGCAGGGTTGCACAGCAGCAAGCCAGAGCCTGGGCGCCCAGTCACCCCAGCCAGCTGTTGCAGGGAGGCTGCAGGCACTTGCTCAGCCACATCACGCGTCAGCAGGGCTGGGTACCTCCTGTGGTGCCAATCAAGTGGCTGTGAACCTCATGTTCAGCAGACCTGTCCCCTGCAGGCCTCTGCACGCCCGAGCGAGTCGAACAGCAACAAAGCAGAGGCCGGACGCACTGTGGTGCTGGTCAAGGCGCGGCCACCAAGTGGGGGTGGTGGCAACTGTGGCAAGGGGTCAGCTGGAAAGGCTGGCAAGGGGCCAGCCAGTGATGGGGCAGCTGGGGAAGCAGAGGTCATTGAAGGTGCTCCCCGCAAGGTGAGCACCCTCTGGGCAGATGTTGTAGCCATGCAAGATGTCTAACACTTTTGGCGGGGCCCAACTTGTGAGGGAGCAAAGCAGGGTCAGCAGCAGGGGCGCTGCCTGCGAGGTAAGTCTGGGCGCGGCTGCAGCTCGAGCTGGTGTGTCACAGAATAGACCAAATTGCGCCGCACAGCTGGTCAAGTGCACCTATACTTGTGCCTGCATGGCAGGTGTCCGGGCTGTGACTGCCGTGCTTTAAGCTTCCTCGCTGCACATCCTCTGCGCACATCCCTTCAACTCTGCATTCTTCATTCTATCCGTGCCAGCAACTGGTCTGCTGCAGTGCTTGAGCTGCTGCAGACTGGCCCCTGTCTCATGCAGTCAGGCCGTGACCCAGACCTGGCTTTCCAGATGTCACATGCTTCAGTTTTGTCTCCTTGCGATTGAGTCAGGCAGCGGCATGCCGATGTGTTGCCTTGGTGCCTGCAGGTGCTGTATCGTCCTGTGCCCATCAGCAACACCAAGCAGGAAGGCAGGGGGAAAGGGAAACAGGCGCGTGCCACCAGGGACCAGCCTCAGCAGCAGCAGAGCAACGCGCCCGAGGCCGTGGATGCGCCCCCTGCCAAGCCCGTCAAGCTGCTGAGGAAGGCAAATTCCACCAACGCACAGCAGGAGAATGGCATCTCAAGCGCCCCCAGGCTGCAGGCTGAGGCAGCATCTCAGGTGGGCTGCACTTCTTGCCGCATGATCTCAAGCGCCCCCAAGCTGCAGGCCAAGGCAGCATCTCAGGTGGGCTTCAGTTCTTGCCGTGTGGCCCATGTTGGTGAGGATGACAGCAGTGCACCACAGCAGTCCAGCGCATCCAGCGCAGCCAGAGTCCAGACATGTCAGGTGGGGTCCATGTGCGTCATGCTGGCAGCCTCAAACAGCTGTGGGGGCTGGCATGGGTCATGGCAGCACACTGTCCTGGTGGTGCCTTCTGTGCTGTGCCGTTGGGCGGCATGCAATGCCTGATGGGCAGCCAGCGGGCGGAAACACATGTACTCCCGTGCCCGGCCCCCATGAGCGATACGGTGTTTGGCAAGCTTCAGGACCAGCAATGCACCAGCAGCATGTGCCCACACTGGCTTCCAACCTACTGCGTTGTGAAATGTGCAGAGGTGTGCACTTGCCTGAGGGGGTCTTGAGCAACCATGCTGTCTGCATTCCCCCTGGTCCCTCGAGATTCTCAGCAATGCAATCATCTGACTGAAGGATGCCTGGATGTTACTGGGTCGACTTTGCGGTCATGCCCTCTCCCGACTAGCTGCCTGCAGGATGCCCCTGGCCGGCCCTGCACTCGCTCCCTTCCCGCAAGATGCCTGCAGGCTGCCCATGGCCGGCCCTGCACTCGCTCCCCCTCCTCGGATGCCTGCGTCGCTGTTCACCCTGCACTCGCTGCCTGCAGGATGCGCCTCCTGGCAAGCTGCCCAAGCCAGCCATGGGCTCACTCTGCATGTACTGCCTGTAGGATGCACCTCCTGGCAAGCCGCCCAAGCCAGCCAAGGGCCCCAAAGTGCGCCCAGGGTTCCAGCACTACGTGCCAGGTGCCAAGCGGCGCCAGCAGCCATCTGAGGCCGGCGATGAGGGCAGTCAGGGAGGCAGCAGCTCCGCTCTCAAAGAGGTACGTGGCAGTGGCCGTGGCTGACAGGGCTGCTGCCTTACCCAAGCAACTTGCTGCCCATCGACACCAGCTTTCCACCTGAATGACTCTGCCACCTTGCTGCATGAGGAAAGTGTACACAGCAGAAGCGAGTCATACTCTGTAGTCATGCTCTGCCTCCAGGCTACAGGCACAGCAGGGGCCAGCTGCTGAAGTTGTGCTGCCATCAGCAAGGGTAGCGACTGCGGTGGGGCACAGGCGGCGAAGCTTGGTATCCTGGCTTATGGTAGTTCACTATGCCTTCTCTCGGTGCAGGCTCAGGCAGCAAGCAGCGCTGCTGCAAGAGGCATTGAGGGTGGTGACCACAGTGGAACGCAGGCAGCTGGCGGTGGGAGCGGCAGTGGCAAGCAGTGGGGGGGCCATGAGCGCAGCAAGAACAAGCGCAGCCAAAATGGCTACTCTGGAAATGTGCCGTGAACACCCCTAGCAGGCCTCCCTGTTACACTCCCAGAGCAGTCTTGCCTGCGCATGAGCAGCTGCCCTGGCCGTCAGCGGTCCCAGACAGCCAGTGCTTTGCGAGCTTGCAGCCCAAGCCCCAGAGACTGGAGCATTGCTGCTGGGCATTCTAAGGCCACACAAGCTTGTGACTAGGGCCCTGTGCCAGCATTGCGCAGACACCTACTGCCAGCACAACTAGTAGACACCAGGGGTGCGGCTTCATGCTGCTTGTACACCGCTCCCTTACATCGCCACTTGTGTGCTGAGTCACTGGGCCACGTGTCTGTCTCAACATAAGCATGGATACAACTTGGCAGAGGCATGAGCTGGTTGATTTATGCCAGTCCTCAGACACAACCACCTGCTCACTGCCCATCAACAAGTGCGCAGAGAGAAAGGCTATGAAATTTAAAGTGATTGCTGTTCGCAGATGTTGATGGAAAGATTTTGATGAAAAGGGGCCGGCCTTGATGGGAACCCTTTACTGTCTTGACACCAGAAAGGAGTGTTGTGGGAGTTGCAAAGCCAAGATCATCAGGGCCGATGTCTTTGAGCCCCTGGCTGAAAGCACACGCAAAGCATGAACATGTTGCAGCTGCATCCCGGCATGGACCTGGCTAGGGGCTTGGGCACCAAGGCCCCTGGCTGCAGACCCCAGGAGAGCACCTTCCACAAAGGACTGCGTAAGCTGTAGCACCTTGCAATTGCCAGACGATGCTGCAGCCCTGGCAGGTCGTTTTGCTTTGCGGCACTGGCCGTAACTCCCCTCAGCTGTACTGATTCAGACAAGGGCAGCAGATGGAGCGCACTTCTCACCTAGGAGTACCCCTTGTCAGTCGGTACAAGCTTTCGCAAAGAGCGCCCCACCCAAGGGTGCACCTGCAGCTGCCCCGGCAAGGCATACTTCCCTCTGCAGAAAGCCTGTTTCATGCCTCTTGCAAGCTGAATGTCCCTGCGTGCAGCCGGTTGCCTTCCTGGGCTAATCACTCAATGCATCAATGGCGGTCTTGAGGACTCGACAGCTGATAGTACTTTTACAGATTATGAACTCACCTGTTGGTCATCCTGATCTGTTCACTGGCCCTCCAAATCAGGGGCTGGCACAGCATGATGCAGAATTGTCCACAGCCTGTTTAATGGCTACAGAACATTCAGCTTTGCAAGAGCATATCATTCCCTTGGAACGTTTCAGCTAAGCCAGATCTGCCCTGAGGAAGACCAGCGTCAGCCCTGCCACCAGCCAAAATGCCAACAAACAGGGTGTGGGGATTGCCAGCAACCACTTTGTTACAAAGAACAAGTGCATTGCATGGTCACCAGTGATACCAATGCTCAAGTAGGTCATCACTGACCAGCCTGATCAAAGTTGCAGCCACTGCAGTTGCTCACCTCGTGGCTCACTACAAGTTGAGCAACTGCAGGGGCTACAAGTTCTCATGCCAGCATTTCAAGTGCTGCGCTCCAGGAACAACATCAGCCCTGTTGACCAGAATGGCGCCGGCTGCTGAGCCCAGCTCCTCCAGGAGGGAAGCACCGATGACCTGAGTGCCTTGCAAGAAGGCCTCTTCCTACTCACTCTCTGACTGCGTGGCCTGCTCAGGCCCTGCCTGCTTTGCACTGCAGTAACCAGCACAGTGATGAAGGGAGGCTCCTGAAGACTAGTGAGCCTTGCTCACCATGACCTCAGGTTGTGCTGACATCAGCCCATCCCCCACCAGCCTCAGCTTGCAATCAGTATGGCAAGCTTGCCGCACCGCACCAGCATTTTCTGTGAGGCGTGTGGCAGAACCTTCGCACTGGCGATGCCACAATGTGTACCTTAGTTGCGCAGTCTGGGTGGGATGGACACTGCGTGACGGGGAGTCAGCTACATGCATATGTCTGCTTGATGCCCACACACAAACAGCCTGACTACTCCAGCCAGAGTGTCCATGAGCCTGTATGGCAGGGATGCGGGCAGCGCACCACCTGCTACGTCAGTAGTGATGTACAATCCCCTGCAGCCCTGGCGCTGATCCTCACCTCCAACTGCTGCTGCGCAACCAGCAGGCATCTGTTGCCTTCAACTCTCCTGGTGCAGACCGGCTCAGCACGTGGAGCACACCTCGACTCCCCTTCAGGACAGTGACGCGGCCATCTCAAGCAGTGCCACATGTAAGGCATGCTGCCTGCTGCTGTGCGTCAGGGTCCGCGGCCCTCGGCCACCCACCTGTGCCAGCTGGGAGGGCACCTGGGTTGCAACTCTCCAGGATCGCTTTGATTAGGACGCCAGGGAGTGGAGGTGCCTCTCTCAGCAAAGCCATATCTGCCCTGGCCAGCATGCTGGGCGTCCTGAAACTCCTGATACAGAATGCCCACATCTGTGCTATCAAAGGCAAGGACGTCATCAGCTGTCAGCCCCTGCTGCATCAGGAGCTGACGCATCTCACCCCGAGTGGTTGCCCGTCTCAGCATCTGCAGCCGCAACAGTGTACAAGTCATCGGGACCGGCTTGGGCTGGCAGCACATCTCCGAGTCGTCATAGGGCCGCACTTTGGGTGTGGCGGCATATTAGATCACTGTCAGACTGTTTATACCCAGGTTGTGGCTCTCACCTCCTGCTGCTGCATCGTCGATATGGCTGCTGTGTTAACACCCGTCCGTTTGGATGACGTTGACCCTGGCTGCCGACACCTAAGTCCCAGTCAGATCACCCTAGCTCGCCAAAGTGCCCTTTTTGATTGGCAAGATCTTCTCAGATAACCACAGCGAAGATTTGATGAACAGGAGCATGTCCTCTTGTGGAGCCTCTGCTGCTTGACTAGTACATGGTCTGCCGGCTGTAGCCGCCTGCTATGGGAGCTGCAGCCCTGCGCTCCGGCAGGCAGGCTCCAGCACCCTCCTCCAGGGCTGCGCAAGGGTCAGGCACCTGCAGGTGTCACACAACAGCAACAGCAATGTCACAGTTACAATTTCTGATGGTCTGACAAAAGTTGCATAGCAGCATGCGATTTGACAGCCCGCAGACTGCCAAGTCAGGCACAATGTAGCCACAGGAGACTTGCCACAATGGCATGCCAGCTGCTGCAGTGCCAGGCCATGCTGCGCCATGCTGCTTGGCTGAGCAGAGCCTGTGTGGGACTTTCCCGGATGACTTCGACATGTGCAGGACCTCAATTCCTGCCCTACATGCACACGCACTCAGTTCTGGCAGTGCAGGTTGTCCCACCTCCCGCCCTGGCAACTGTCCTAGAAGACCTGAAACAGCGATCCTCACAATCAGCCACATCTTGAGGTGGCATGCATGCTGGCGGTGGCCTTTCACAGCAGCAGGCTCACCTTGTGGTGAAACTGGCGCCTGTCAACATCAAGAGCCCTCAAGCCGCTGCCTCTGCCCAAGCAGAAGCGCACTCACCATTGTGCTGTGCCCGCAGATGAACCACCTCATTCAAAGGCGCTCTGAGACGTCCAGGATGCCATCTGTTGTGCATATAGAGCATGCCAGTCCAATCAGGCCCCATACGTAACACCACCAGATCCTCAAGAGCTCTTGTCTCCGAGCCATGGGGCGCACTACAATGTTGCAGATGAAGGAAGCCCACCTCCTGGTTGAGCAGGCCCTGCACGACCTCCGCTCCCAGCCACATGGTGCTCATGCAGGGCGCAAATGTGCTGATCATTCAAGCTAGCTCACCTTAAACATGCTTAGCTGTAAGGCCTTACAGCTGAGCATGCGTCAAGAGATGTCCAGGACCGCAGGCCATTGCAGTGTGCACAGGCAGCGCAACACCAGCAGGAACCACCTCAGGCTGCAGCCGCTGCTCTGGGCATGGACCGCCCCGGACCCCGTCGATAATGACCTTACCTCCCGGTCAAGCAGGCGCTCTGAGACGTCCAGGACTTCTGCCCCCTGCTTGTCTGCCTGCACCAGGCGCTCCCTGCCTGTCCAGCGCACCTCAGTCACATACTCCTACACCAGCAGATCATTGCTCAGGACTGCAGTGGGCAGCCGTCACGTGCTCTTAGACTGCGAAAACACAGCTTGCATGAGCAGCTGCAATCTGTCTCTGGTGCTGGTCACTCGAGAGCATGTGTTGGGTGCTCCTGCAGTGTCCAGTCATACTCAATGCCTACTTCAGCACATGGGGAGTACCTCTGTCAACAGTGGATGCACCAGTTCACCGCAGCTCAAAACAAGGGCCCAGCTGTGCAAAAGCACAGAAGAAGTGGGCAGCCTGCTCTGCTCCTCAAAAAGCTGGGTGCTGGCGCACTGCACACCGCAGCAAAGGAGGCTTTGAGTGCAAGACAGGCAGCGTGGGGGGCCACAAAGTCCTGCAAACTGTGCCAAACCCCAATAAAGGCCCTGTCCTCGAACCTAATTCAGGCCTTGCCAGCCCTTTTTGCCTCTTTTGTAACTCAGTGGCAGCAGCCCAGCGTGCCAGTGCACAGCGGCTCAGGCCCCAGCCATCCAAAGTCTAGCTCCTGGCATAGCCTCACAGGAGCCCAGCATCCAGCAGAGTTGCTTGTACAGCCAGCCTGAGAGCTGCAGGGCCCAGCACAGCTGCCAGTTTGAACCACTTTGCAGCATGTGAAAGCATCATTGAAAAGCAGATCAAGCTTCCCATGCCTGAGGGGCCACTGTTCAAGCAACATGAATGCATGATCAGGGCACAGGCTCACCTGCTCAAAGTAGCGGTGCTCGCGCACAAGCTCAGTCCGGGCCACCACCACGGGACGGTCCTCCACTGCAGCACAGCGGAATGGCACTCAGGCTGCGCCCAGCATTCATGCTCTTCGGGCTGACATGACCTGCTCTGCATGACCTCCATGCACCTCCATAGATATGGATAGATACATGGATAGACATATCATGCTGTGTAAGGTGGCATGGTGAGCTCTCCAGAGCACTAGGAAGCCCCCAATAGCAAAGCCGAGCTCATTCACCGTCAGGTGCCACGTGCTTGGGAGGCAAGTGAGGTGAAGCTGCAAAAAGGGCGCCAACATGCAGTCACTTCACCACTCAGAACAGCACCTCTGAACAGGAGGTGGGCAGGCCCAAAAAGCAGGCAAAACAGGGAGCCCCAAAACAGCAAGCACGCAAATGGACGCACATGCAGCCCTGGGGGCGAACAAAGCCTTGCTCTGATGATGTGCCTCCTCACGGCTCCCACCAGCAGTGTATAGCTCCGGCACCAGGTCCTAGATCTGACAGGCACACAGAATGTTTTCAAGCGCGGCCCTGGCCCGCCCCTGCATGGATTAGCTCTCGGCGGCACATTCTCTCACCACCAGGCTGAGCAGGCACTCTCTCCCCTACAGCCTCCTTGGCACCACAAACACAACATGCAGCCCGCTTGCCAGCTGCTTCCTGACATGCGTGCAGACTAACATAGCATTCCACAACCTTGTAATGCACATTTCAAGCCAGTACCTGCTGTGAACAGCTCCCGGCGGCAGGTCCTGCCAGTGCCAGGCTGGTCCCGCGAGTAGAAGGTTTTGCTGCCAACCACGCCCCCAGGGGCCACCGACACCCACTCCCCCAGCTTGCCCTCTGGAGCAGGGGCCGCCCCTGCTGTGGCATTGGCGGAGGCGTAGCCCCTCTTAGACCTGCCGAGAGGCAGGCCTCTGGGGGCGCCAATGCTCTCCATGGTGATTCTCTGCAGCGACAGGCTGCTGTTGTCAGCAGGGTGCCACAGCTGTGGTGGGCGACAGAGCATAAAGCCTATGCCCTGACCCCGCAGTCCATGGGCAGCAGCAGCCAGACCACTCAGACCACTCAGTCGCCCTGCCGGCTGCAGCAAGTCCATATGGTTGGTGGGGCATACTCACTGCAGGGTAGCCTACAGCAGCTCTCCCTGTGCTTGAGAGCGATTGGCCACATTGCACACCCTCATAAGGCACTTCACAGAAAGCCCCAACTCACTGGGCTGGGGCGCGTCCAGATGGGGGCCGGCGCCCAGTCCACTGCTGGGTAGCCCACAGCTGTGGCAGGCACCTCGTCCTCCCTCTCCAGGGGGGCCCAGCGCGTCAGGAAAGTCACGTCCACGGGGCTGGTGCTTTTGTCGCCGCGCAGTGCCTCCCTGCAGGCAGTGCACAGGCACATCGAGGCACAGCAGGCGAAGCACAGGCCAAGGGCAGTGCTTACTGTCGCGCAGTATCTCTCTGCAGACATGGTGCTGGCTGGGGACGCTGAATGCGCATCTGATAGGGCCATATCAGGCCACTGGCAGGAAGGAACGTGTCACAGAGTCTGTCACAACTGCGAGGCCAGTCAGCTCATCACTGGCCCGGGTCTCCTTGCCAAGCAAACTGGAGTGAGAGCGTTTCACACTGGCCGCGCAGCCGTGGGCCTGGTTGCACAGCAAGGCTTGCTTTCAGCAAGGCTGCATCCCTACCCAGACAGGAAGTCAGCACAGGAGTCGACCGCAGCCCTCCAGGGGGTGCCTGAGAGCGGCTCAGAAAGCGCCTGTGTCCTGGTCGCTGAGCAGCGTTGGCAAGCGGAAGCAAAGAGCCGGAGCAGAGGTTGGCCACTGCATGGCCCTTGCCTCCTCCAGTGGCCACTGCTGCGACGCTCCAGAGATGCTACATGCACTGACATGGCCTGCACAGGGAAGGCTCACCTGTGCATGGCCCAGTGGGTGGTAGGCTTGATGAACACCACACCCTCCAGGCTCTGGTCCTTGTTTGCGTGGCTGAAGATGGTCAGCTCCAGGGCAGCAGGCTCCTCGCTGATACTGAGCACCGTTGTCTTGAGCTCGACCTCACCGTCGAACTCAAACATCTGCATGCCGGCGCCTGTGAGCGAGACTGTAGCCTCCTCATCGCCTGCAGAGAGGGGTCAGCACAGCTATCGGCACATTTATGATCTGCAGATGGGCCTCAAGACACCTGCATGCCTGCCAGGGAGCGGGTGGCCGCCTCAACTCCTGCAGGCAGCAAGAGGCCTCACGCCAAAAGGGTGGGCGGGGGCCAGGCTGCTGGGCCCCGCTTGTGCCCTGAACAGTTCTGCACGTCAGCCTCTTTGAGGGGATGCATGCCTCCTGCCTGCAGGCTGCAGATGCCACATGTAGCACAGCTCTGAAGGCGACGGCTCTGTTCACATGCAGTGTGGCAGCATGCTGCCATTCCAGTGGGATCGCAGGCCCCTTCAGTGATCACAAGCAAGAACCTCCGCGCTGTTCGCCAATCAAGTAATCGCCAGAAATATGCTGTACTGTCCAGCTCAGCAGCAGATTTGCTGCCCTGGCGTGATGGATTCAAGGCCAAAAGCTGCTGCCCTGGATGTGAGCTGCGGAGCGCCTGAGCCAGCAAGTCGCACAGCATGTGCCTGCTGCCACTCAGCCAAGGCCACCTCGTGCCATAAGCTTTAGCATCCAGGACAATTTCCCTTGCAGCCAGTTGGCCCTCCTTGCTCACCTTCTGCGACTCAGATCTGCTTGCCAGGTCAGCATTGCCAGACAGATGTACCCCACCCCAGGCAGCCAGACCTACCCAGCTTGAAGCGCAGCCCCAGGTCCTGCCCAAAGGTGGTGGCAGTGTCCAGGCGGGGAAAGAAGACGCAGGGGTGGCTGACTCTGCAGGCTTCATACTGGCGCGGTCCAGTGTCCTTGTAGCCCACAAAGGGCATTGTGGGTGCCACCAGGGCAGGCAGTTTTGGCGGAGGGCTTTGTGGCTGGAGGGCTGTTGGGGGAGCAGGCCAAGGCTTGCAAGGTGTCAGCTGGGTGCTGTCCTAGGTGGACTTTGAAACAAGGTTTGACTATTATTATGTTGAGCCCGCTGCCAGTCTCAGCTTAGGGCTACTGAGACTTGGGGATGCTCACCACCAGCAAGCCAGGTTGCGACAACTTACAGTGGATGGCCAGCAAATTCAAGCTGCAGTGTCATGCCAAATGCGATTCGTTGTGGGAAGGGTGTGCAGACAGCAAACTTGGCAGCAGGCTGTAGGCAGGTCACTGCATGAGCAGATCGTAGTGGTTGCCTGCAGCATAAGATGAGGACACCAGTCAGAAGAGGCAGGGGTGAGGCCAGCATCTGCGCTGAGCAGCAGCCTGGACTTGCATGAAGAGAGATCGCTGCCCCCCAGAGAGAACGCGTGTGACAAGCAGCAAAGCCGATACTGCATTCTCCCACATCAAGCGGGACGGCCATGATCGGGCAGTCCAGACCACCCCAGTGCCTGGGTGCAGAAGCTGGCTGGCGCACAAATTGCAGACAACTGCTGCAACTTTCACAATGAGGAAGGATACGCAACCACGATATCTGGCACTGAATAGATGGCTGCAATGGGCAAATGGACCAATTGCTCAGGCCAGGCTCCAGGCTGGCTGCCAGACTCACCATTTCTGTACAGCAGGCGGACAGGTCGCCGGGGCTGCTTGCCCTTGCCGCCGCGAGCGTACTCCTCCCCAAAGGCGACATAGGGGCGCAGGCTATCGAGGCTGTTCCTGCAGCAGGAGACAGTATGTGTGTGCACTGACCTCTTCGGTGTTGTTTGACGCAAGAGGAAGCTGATGGCTTGTCGTTTTGCGTGTTTTGCACTCTTTCTGTGTGCCTTGTCCTCACAATGACAAACATGCCAGCCAGTGAATGAGTTGGCGATGGTAAACACCAGTCACACCTCACGACGCCTCTTCATCCCCCAGCTTGTGCACAAAGATGGGGACCTCATGCCAACACATGAAACTTGGCAGCAGCTCAGACTGGCCGCAATGACCTGGGATGGCAGACAGGCGACTGCATCCCCTCCCCCAACCTTTACCCCTTCACGGCCCGCTCTGGACACCAGATGAGCACGAGCATGGTGCACAATAATTGACTTACTGCGCTCTCTGGTCTTCCAATTTGTACACAAAGATGGGGACTTGGATCATCTGGCTTAGCACCAGCAACTCCGGCTGCCCGCCCCAGAAGTCGGGCTCCTTGAGCCGCTCACAGTACCTGCAAGCGGATAGCACCAGCTCTCAACTCAAGGCGGAAGGCTACACACACCAGAGAATTGAGTGCCTGGAGTCGCTGGCAGTGCCTGCAGGGCCCGACAAGCACACCAGGTCCAGACAGGGCGCAGCACACAACAATTGCCCTTCTCAGCAAGCCTGGCACTGCAAGGCTCCAAGCTGCGAGGAGTACCTGCAGGCAATCTGCTCATCAGCACAGAACCGTCACAAAAGGGACGTGGGTCCTCTTGCAGCTGCCAGTACCTGCAGGAAAGAAGCCCGCCAGGCACGCAGCACCAGCTATCATCAAATATAGACGAACAAGTAGCAAAACCAGAGGGCAGTGCACAAGAGGGACATGGGTTGTTTTGCCACTGCCAGTGCCTGCAGGAACAAACCCGTCAGACATGAAGCACCAATTATTGGCAAGAGCAGAGGGCAGCGCACTTGACGGACATGTATGCTGCTGCCGCTGCCAGGGCCTGCTGGGACAGAACCTGTCAGACAAGTTGTACCAATTGTCATAACACGCAGAGGCCGGCACAAGACTGGGTCATGAGGACCTTGTGCCACTGGCCAGTGCCTGCAGGGCCCGGGCAGAAAGTATGACAGCAAACAGCACCAGACCCCAGCAAAGGAACAAGCAGAGGGCAAGGCACAAGCGGGTCCTCGGTCCATCGCCACTGGCAGGCGCCTGCACAAGGCACTATCAGCCGCAGCTCAGGAGAAATGGCAGAGCACAAGCAAGGCTCAGCATCAGGAGCTCTGGCTGACCACCCCGGAGATTCAGCACCTTGAGACCCTACAGGGCACAGGCCAGCCAATTCAAATTTTCTCGAGGCTGGCCCTGAAGCAGGTGTGTGAGGCCTGAGTGACGTTATTCCAAAGAAGCTTAGACATAGTGACTTTGGTATGTTCCCCAGCACCCCTTTGCTGCTGTGAAAGACAGGCTCTCTCACTTGGGCATGTCTCCCTCTGCCCCTGCTGCTATCACAGCCCCCTTGAACTCCTTCTGGCGCTTCTGACTGCGGCACAGGGCGTCAAAGACAGCCATCCGCAGCAGGTCTGCAATGTCATAACCACATCAGATCAGCACGGTGCGGATGAAAAGTGGGAAGCGTGAGAAGAGGGCATGAGCAGGCTGCCATGCCTCACATGTGCAGCCCGTGTAAAGGTAGAGCACAGTGCCTACCTGCTTCATGCTCCTCCTGCTCTGGTTGTAGATACTTCCCCTTATTCCGCATGAGACCCTTGGCCTGCGGAGCACAAGCATCCTGCATTAGCACACTGCGGCAAGTGCACACAGCACAGAGGTTCCCTCGGACAATGTTTGGCATGGTTGCTGAAGGGAGAAACCTGCTGTTCAACACGTGGAGTGTCTCGCCAAAATGGCAGCGTCAGGTAGACTTCCACCCTGCACCAGCCTGTTCTGCACAATCCTCAAGCAACATTACAGTCTGATCCCCTATACGCACCAAGCAGCCTGGCAGTCTGCACACTCAGCAAGAAACATGACAGTCTGCTTGGCCAAGCGCAGCGCAGGTCACCCTTCCATGTGGGCAGACTTCCAGCCTTCACAGGCACAGGCAGTGACAGTGCACTCACAATGGCACGAAACATGCAGCGCCCATCCCCCTTGATGGTGACGATGCGCAGCCTGAGCTGCTGAGGGTCTAGGGCAAGGTCTGCAGCCCTGCAGCAGCAGGTGACATAAATGGGCTTCCAATTGGAAAGCTGCAGTTGAGCTGCAGTCAAAGTCACCTGGCCAGCTCAAAGACAGGCTGCGGCTGATGCCTGGCTTGCCATGCTGTGCTGAGCGAGGCAAATGGTGCTGCCGGCTGTGCTTTGCTACGAAATATACATTGCAGCCGCTGCACACCTGCAAGTATCCAGGTGGCCTCCTGTCAGCTGCATGGCCCGACAGCGTAATCAAGCGACTTCCTGGGTTTGCCACATATTAAGGAGAGTGTGTGTTTGGTGCAATAGGCATACCTGCAGTGATGGGATTGCTTCCCTGCTCTTGACCTTCAAGCCTGCAGCCCTCAGCCACAACGAAGCGCATGGTGATCTGAGAGATGATCTTCACCAGACCTGCCTGATGCTTTCTTTCTTCAATTGGCGCAGCCCACATCATACGCTGTGGCCAGGCTTTACTGCCACAGCTGGGTGGTGAGTTGCAAGCAAGACACTACAAACAATCTGCAGAAGATGTGCAGCTATGCTCAGCCATGGCATGAGCAGGCAGGTGAATGAGCTACAGGTGACAGTGCAGAAAGGGGCCAACCAACAACGTCCAGGGCATTTTGACTCTGCAATGGCTGTGTCAAGATGCTGACTGCTGCCCTTGGAAACTGCAAGCCATAGCTTATGCAGCAGCTGCTGATCAGCCATCAAGATGGCCATCTCAACATCATCATGTGCATGCTGGAGTTGTGGGTTGCTCAACTTCGATCAGTCACAGCAAGGGCCTCAGTGATGTTATGCCGGGGTAAGGGCAGCTGCAGCATAGGCTCTGGGCCAAGCGACAGATTCCAATATATATGCAATGGGCAACATTCATAAACCATTCTGCAACCAGTTAAGCTGGATCAAGACAAAGAGGCTCAGCCTCAACAGGCTGTATGACTCTGTATACCTCTACAGGTATCAGATGGGTATCTTGCCTCCACTGATGCTTGATCACATCCAGCACCTGTTGCTCTACAAGGTCACCAGGTCAAACGTCCTTTTGGTTTCTGGGGCTCATTGACCAGCTCACAGCACAGGTTCCCCTCGAGAAGGCACCATGTCAGCTGAACCCATTGCCCCCTGTGACAAAAGCAAGAGGGAGGAGTGAGTGCAAGCTAGGCTTTGCAAGCTTGCCTACCACCTCAGCACTGTTGAACACAAGGCGGGCACCACCTGGACCTCAGCTGGGGCCTGATGGTCACCAGCCTGCTGCCAAAGAGCCTGTGCTTTCTCCTTGCAGGCAGCTGGCACGCCAACTGGTGAGTCACGCACAGCAGACTTCCTCAAAAGCGTTGGCATGCTGGCTGTCCATCTGGGGGAGTCAACCCCCACAAAGCAGCTGCTTTAATTCAGAGCAATGTGCAAGCCCACAGCGCCTGTTCAGACTGTGTGGAAACTGCTCTTGGCAGCAACGTTGCATGTGTGCAGTTTGGGCAGGCCTGGGCAGACCTTCCAGCTCTAGTGCACCTGTACATTGGCAGCATTGTTGGCGGGGAAAAGACCGCTGAGGGTGAGGTCTTTGGTGGGCACTGTGTTGTGTGACAATGCGGCCCTAGACACCTGGTTGCCGTAGCAGTGGTGAAGATTGTTTCACAATGCTTTGTGCTCAGCAGCCTGTGCCTCCATGCAGGGTGCTACACGCAAACTGTTCACAACTTTGATGCTGTCCCAGATGAACTGAAGCAGTACAGCAAGCTGGCTCAGAGCAGTGGTGACAAGTTGTGACGAGTTGTACTTACTGACCTCGTCCTAGCCACCATCATACAGTCCCTCTGTCAGATTGCTTCTTGGTTGCCAATTATCATGTCCCAACTGCTTTGCAGGCTGACATTTGAGGAGGACATGCAGTGGCCCAGCCATTGGCTTACAAGCACAACAGCGCATTGGTTGACCAACCAAACGTACATGTATCAAGACCTTGCTAAATTTGTACTTTTTGTTGTGAAGGAAAGCTTGAATCAATGATTTATGCAATCATCGCTGAGTTGCAGTCAAGCAGGACTTGGACTTAGGGGTTCAGCCTCAGCATGCTGTGTCACTCTGTATGGGCATCATGTTCAAGCTGATGGGTGACTACCACCCAGTACTCGTTGCTGTACCAGGTCAAACTACCTTGTGGGTTCTGGAGCTCATTGACCAGCTCACAGCATAGGTTCCCCTCAACAAGGCACCATGTCAGCTGAACCCATTGCCACCTGTGACAAAAAAGAGAGGGAGGAGTGAGTGCAAGCTAGTTTCCTTTGCAAGCCTGCCTGCCACTTCAGCACTGTTGAACACTGAGCAGGCACCACCCGGACCTCAGCTGGGGCCTGCTGGTCACCAGCCTGCTGCCAAAGAGCCTGTGCTTTCTCCTTGCAGGCAGCTGGCACGCCAGCTGGTGAGTCACGTTCAGCAGACTTCCCCAAAAGCATTGCCATGCTAGCTATCCATCTGGGGGAGTCAACACCCAGAGAAAGATGCTTTGTTCCAGAGCAATCTGCGCCAAGCCCAGTCAGCGCCTGATCAGACTGTCTGGAAGCTGCTGTCTGGCAGCCCAGATTGCAATGCTATTCTTAATGTGTGTAGTTTGGGAAGTCCTGGGCAGACCTTCCAGCTCCAGTGCATCGGTACATTGGCAGCATTGTTGGCGGGGAGAAGACTGCTGAGGGTGATGGTTTTGGTGTGCACAGGTGTTGTGTGCCAGGACGGCCCCAGACACCTGAATGCCGCACCAGTTCTACAATGTACAGTGCTCAGCAGCTTGTGCCCTGCAGGCTGCTACACACAGACTGTCCAAAACTTTGAGGCTGTCCCAGATGACCTGAAGCAGTACAGCACACATGCTGGGGACCAGGGCAGGGAGATCAGCACATGGGACAAGGATGAGCGGGAAAGGTAAGCATCTGCCTTGGTGCGCCGGCCTGGAAATACTAAATTCTTGCAACACCTGTGAGGGCCTCTTCTCAACCTGAGACTGCTATGTTGTTTGCATGCAGCCAGGTGGCACAGATGCTGGTGAGCTGATCATTGTGCATTTTCAAAAATGACGCCTAGAAGCTATGTGAGATGGCGTGGCTATTCCTGCAGTATGGGAAAAAGTCTGGGGAGCTTGATGCAGCAGCAAGGCGCTATGTGGGCAGCATTGATGAGCTCCTGAGCATCATACAGCTTGACCTTGCAGATGCTGGGTATGCACATGTGCTGCACAGCAACACCTTTTGAGTGTCACTTGCAAGCATGCCTGCTGCAGTTGGTGGCGAGAGGCTGGCTAATGGCTGTTACAGCTCGACCATCCACAAACCTGAAGACCTTCCTGAAGATCTGAAAAAGCAGAGCAAGCTGCTTCAGAGCAGAGGTGAAGAATCCTTGTATTGGCCCAATTGTCCTGAGGTATCTTTTATGGTATGTTCAGCCTGCCTCTCATGCGCCACAAATGATGTCTCCATTGCTTTGCAGGCTAAGATCTGAGCAGGGCATGCAGTGGCCCAGCAAATGGCTTACAAATTCAACAGCGCATTGATTGACAAAGTGATGAGCGTGCTTGTACCTGTTGCTGAAGGTCACAATTCACTGGTAGTCATGTTTACATCACAAGACAGCAGCAGTCTGTAAACATTTGGACAGGTGCACCAAATGACATTAGCCCAGTAGACTCGATGTCATGGAGCACAAAAGGCTTGTATCTTGCCACAGATTGCAATACACCCTTACAGCAGCCGAGCTGTCCTGCTCACAGCCTGCCTGCAGCTGCTGAGGCATGACGGCGTGGCATCGGCCTCCATTCCATGCCATCAACAGCTTGTGTGAACTCCTAGCCCTGCAGCACAAGTACAGCTGCCTCAGCAGCTCTTCAATGTAGTACAGCTTCCTCAGGTTAAGGCATTCTTGAGTGCTCACTGAAGGATGTACAGGTAGTTGGCATGACACGAAGCCGCCAAGCAGCTCTTCAATGTACTTCACGTCGCCATGTCAGGTGCATGCAGGTGGATTTTGCCTGCATGATGAAGGTGAGGGGGCAGCCTTGGGGCTACACTGACCTGATTTGCACAGCAGCAAGGCTCACACCCAGTGTCCCGTAAGCCAGGTCAAGAAATGCCAGCCCAAATGAGCTGGGCTGCTCTTTTCCTCTTGGGCCACACAGCGGCCATGAGGTCAGCCTTAAGCAACCAAGCATGCACCCCCACCTGAGCGGGTAGCTGGCCATGGTGCAAGTGCAAGCATGATGACGCAAGGCAAGGTGGGAGTCATCAGATCCAACATTTCAGCACCAGTCTAGGCATGCCTGCCAGTGTGGGCCCTCACTTGGCAGGCCTCGTCCACACTGCTGCGCACTGCACACTCTTGGCATTGCACCACAATCACTCCCGCAGCCCGATGCTGGTCCAAAGCCGCAGGAGCACCGGCACCTCCCCTTGGCTCCTGCAGCGCATGTAAGAGGCAGCCTGTCACACTGATGGCTCACAGCACATTGGGAACTTGCAAGTGCAGCCATACACTCATGAGCTGCTATTCGAGCACTGCTTGCAGCAAAGCCGTTGATGCAGCACATGCACCAAATCAGCTGGTCTATGCCACACAGCAGTGCGCCTGCAGCCACAGGGCATATTGCCTGCAGCCACAATGCAGACCCCACACAGCCAAATGGTTGCCACAGGGCAGCGCGCCTGCAGCCTGTGCACTGCCCCATCAAAGCCCACCTCAGCCCATGACAACCCACCTTCCGACACCCACAGCAGCGCCTGCTGGGGGAAGAGCTGATGCAAAGCAAGTCACCAGCAGCCAAGGGGCAGCGCAAACACGAGCACAAGAGCACAGCCTCGCTGAGTTTCTTTTTCTCCCTACACTCTCAACTTGCTGTGCATCTGCACTTCCATGCACGGTGCAGCTGCACTTCCATGTCACCTTCAGCAATGCAGAGTTCACAACAAGACCCCCACAACGACACCCACCCCACAACGAGACCCCACAACGAGACTTCGCAACAAGACCCCAAAGACACTGCTCACGGTGGTCCCTGGGCGGTAAGCTCCAGAGGCATGGCTCCTGCAGCCCGGCGGCAGTATGCGTGTACCCCAGACACAGCCCACTTTTCTCTCTACATTCACATTGCCCCGTACAGCTGCACATGCATCTTCACCTGCAGCCATGCACAGTGCACGAGAACGCCCCGAGAACAACGCTGGACACATTGCTGGCTGTTGTCCTTGGCGCTGTGCAGCTCCAACAGATTGCACTGCCGGCTGTGTTCCCTGGCACTGTGCAGCTCCAACTTGAAGCCCCCTGTCGACTTTTGGGAGCACTGCTCCCCCCGGTGCAGCTGCAGCGCCACATGACCTGTGGCAATGCGCATGTGACCCACACACTGTCACCCAGCAATGATCACCTTGCTTGGTGCAGCCGCGCAGCCATGTCCAGTGCCTGTCGGGTCTCTGCAGGCGTCCCCACGCAGTCCCAGGGCTTGCAGCCGCTGAGGCCTGCCAGCTGGCGCAGCAGACCCAGGTTGCCAGCATCAGCCAGCAGGTGCCTGTCCCCAAAGACTTGGCGGACCTATAACACAAGAGAGGTGTGATGTTCAGCTTTGTGCTCCTCCGATGATTCGCGCCTCATGGAAGGCCAGCATGTTGCCTACCGGCGGCCTCAAGTATGCCCAGCAGGGGCATGGTGCAAAAGGGAGCATGCGGGCAGCTTTTGCCTACTGGCAGCATGCAGGATGTGGGCTGCGTGCCATATCTGGCAGCATGCATTGCATCAGTAGCTTGCAGGGCAGCATCGTGCATTGAAAGGAGGGCCGTGTGGTGCAGCCCCTGCCAGGGAGGCAGCCTCACCGCAGCAGCAGCAGGGCTAGGCAGTGTGCCCCCAAGATGCAGACGGCGCAGAGCCTAATGGCCTGTGGCAGTCAAGACAGCATGGAGAGGCACCTTGCAGGTAGGCAGCCTGGCTGCAGCAGCTGCAGGCATGAGTGATTATGGGCCTCCCCCGAAAACAGGTCACTACAGACAACACTCCAATTCACCTTCTCAATGGGGAGGAAGGCGCTCATCAGGACGCACACAAAGAGGCACTTGGCACACCGGCAACACCATTCTGAGCCTCCCTGCGACCAAGCAGGAGAGTGACTCAGCAAAGCTAACAGGCTTTCGTGCTGGAATAGGCTCGTGCTGCAGATAGTTGTCAACTATGCAGCTCACGCTCTGGCAGCTGGTGTGGTCAGGCCGCTGCTGTGAATGGAAGATCTGATAGAGCATGGAAGCCGCACGTCACGCACAGTGCAGGGAGGTTGTGCAGCTGTGCAAGTTGACCCCTGTGGCGCAGCAACCGCTTCCTTGACGCAACAACAGGCCACCAATGAATCAACCATGCAGCACAGCTGACAATGCTTGAGCTGGATGCCGGACAGCAAGACCTTGGGTCAGCAGCAGGGCAACATCAAATTGCTCATCTTCAGTACAGCTGCGCTCAGCAAGACTAAGCAGGCACAGTTGCTGCTCACCTTGGGCTCATTGCAGGACAGGAACACTGGCAGGTATTTTGTGTGGCGGCAGAACACTCTGGCGATGTCCAGCTCCCACATGTTGCGCAGCACAGACACTGCAGTGCAGCAGATGGCGCTGAGACTGAGATGCAGGCAGTGCTCAGCTCTGCCCGCCTAAAGGAGGAGAGTGCAGCAGGCTGCTGCTCATCTAGCACCCTGCACCTGCTGGGCTTAGGGACAGAGCAGGGGATCCACAACCTAGGGCCCAACGCATTCAGGCAGCTGGCAGTCGGACCAATCACACAAACAGGCAGCAAAATAGCCACAGTGCTGCATACCATGCAAGCCCTGCTGCGCATGAGCCACTGCAAACATGCAGTTTGTCAGACATTCTTCCGGTCAGTCTGATGTGAAGCTGCAGGAGCTTGCTCTCACTGTATTGGATGCCGAGCTGGAGCCGCTGCAGGTAGTTGTTGAACCCCTGCTCCCACTGAAACGACTTGTCGTACTGATGATTCACCATATGGCCTTCCCACAGCCTGCACGACAAAGTGACTCATCCTATGGCCCTGCCCAGCCTGCACAAGAATTGGCGGTTCACCATGTGGCCTTGCCACAGCCTGCACCAGAACTGGTGGTTTACCACGTGGCCTTGCCACAGCCTGCACAGCCAAGACGGCGTCACCGCCTGCAGCTCTGGCAGCAGGTGCGCCTTCTGTGGTGCCCCAGCTGTGCACGCTGCACACAAGCTGCAGCTCGTGCCCTGGGCCGGCTTGTCAAAGTGATGGATGGCCATGTGTGGCCTTGCCACAGCCTGCACAAGCCAGGGTGGGGCCATGCCACAGTCTGCACAGCCAAGGTGGGGCTTGCACAGCAGCTGCATACAAGCAGCAGATGCAAACAAGCAGCACAGCTGTGCACGCTGCACACAAGCGCGTGAGCTGAATACGCTGCACACAACCGCGTGAATCAAGCAAGCTGCACACAAGCAGCGGTATGCAGGCAGCAGAGCCATGACCGCTGCACACAAACAGCAGAGCTGTGCACGCTGCAAACAAGCTGAAGAGGCACACAGGCAGCAGAGACAAGCAGAGGAACAAGGGCAGACGCTCACAAGCAGCAGAGGCGTGGCTGGTGCTTGCTGAGTGGGCAAGCGATGCTACCACCACAAGCATGCAGGCAAGCAGCAGCGCCGGAGGAGAGCAACAACATCCATGGCAGTGCACATTGCTGCTCATAGGGCTACAGCAGCCAGGCGGAGGACAGCTGCAGGGCACCAGGAGCTAGGCAGAGCAGCCACAGCAGCTGTTATCAGTAGTCTCACAGGGCAAAAGCAGGCGGGCAGCACCAGATGAGCAGCACCAGGCAGGCAGAGCAGCCACAGCAGCTGCTGCCAGCAGCTAGCATGTGTTGTTGGTACCCCAGTGCCATGCGTAACAGGTATGACTGCGCCGGCCAGTTGTATAGTGTGGCAGGCTCACATGTTGCCCTCGTTGGCACTCCTCTCATTGCCGACCGCGATGGTGTCGTAGCCACACTGCAGGGCCACCGCGGCGCTGATGCAGGCCACCAGCGCCATCCAGGCATGGCCGCAGGGGACCAGGCTCCTGTCCCTGCTGTGCTCCCACCTGCATCAGATACCCCCAGTGCTGCAAATGAGCATGGGGCACCGGCAGTGCCCTGCATTAGGTAACGCTGACGCTGACCAGGTGCCTGCCAGAGCCTGCAGGCACCACAGCCAGCTGCACTGCCTGCTGCCCAGCTACACAGCCGCCGCCAGGCATGCTGTCTGCGACTTCCAGTCTCTTGGCGCAGCAGCAGCAACAACCCCTCAACAGGGCAGGCTGCCACTGCACCAGTGCCAGTGGCGGCTGCCCAGCCAGCAGGGCTGACGGCTGCAGGGCCGTCTGCGCCTGCTGCCCAACACCTTGCTGGCACAATCGATCACATGGGGGCTGCTGGATGCCTCTGCTGCTCCCTGATGCTGGTAGGAGCTACCCAGGCAGCAGGATCGCAAGGAAATATCTGCACCTGCTGACTGTCAAGCAGCAGACATCACCTGTCTCCAATGTCGGTTTCCATGGCACACACAATCACGTTGGGGCTGCCTGATGCCTCTGCTGCCGCCTGGTAGCGCCACACAGACTCAAACTCCCCTGGACGGTCCCCAACAAAGAGCCACTGCCCCTCGAGGTCTGCTGCCTGCATAGTGTCAACAGAGCAGGACTTCTCAGCTGGTTTGTGCTCAGCTCAGCAGAACATCTAGAGCCATTTGACTCAGTGCAGTCTAGCGCATTTTGCCTCAGTGCAACCTGCTGCACCTGCCACAGCATGCACAGCTTGATGTCTGACTGGCACACCCCACCATTCACAGGGACGGGCACAGTCGCATTGCAGGGCGGCGGCAGGAGCACGTCGCGCTTCTCAAGCTTCTGTAACACACCACAAGCTGCGTCCAGGGGCTGGGAAGCCCTGTCAGATGAAAGCTGAAATTTTTAGACAGGCACCAGCAAGCGCTTGCATGCTGACCTTAAGCAGCTCAAAGACTGTGAGAGAGTCCTTGCCGCCGCCCAAGGGAACCAGCACATTGCGACCCTGGAAGGGCAGCACTGGCCCCCTTCCACCTGCTGACAGCTCATCCTGGTCAGGGAAAGTGCTGGCCTGGTCAGAGCCTGTCCAGTCCACAGCCTGCGTGGCCTGTGAGCTCACACTGTCATCGCAGCAGCAGGTGGGCTGCTGAGTGGTGTTGTGCACTGCATCCATGCAAGGGCATTCAAGTCCTGATGGCTGAGAGGGGCTGGTAGGCAGCTGAGTGCTGTGCTCTGCTCCTGAGTCAGCAGCTGAGCTGTCTGCTGGGTCTGACAGGCTCTCCAGCTGAATGGTATGCCAGTACTGCAGCCTGCAGGAAAGAAAGACAGGGGCGTCATGGTAAGGTGTGCTGCGTGTGAGATGCATTTCATATCCCGGGTGGCATGCATTGCTTAGGCAGGAGGCACCATGAATGTTTGCAGGCAGGCAGCCACAGCCAGTAGTAAGATACACAGTCCCCACATGAGGTGGTGAGCTGCGGCCGTGCTCTCATCCAAAACAACGTCAGGCGCCATGACGGTGCTGCAGCTCACCTGTTGACAGCAAAGAACTCCCCCGTGATGCCTGTCCAGGTCCGCTGCCAGAAGGCCAGCTGCTCTGCCGTCAGTGTGCCTGCATCCATGGCAGTCTGGCTGTGAGGGGACGAACAGCTGATTTCATGGGCCACGCCAATGCTGACAGTCGTGCAGGGGGTGTTTTGGCCAGTTGAGCTTGGCCAGGCTCACCTGCATGCATGCAGATTCAAAGTTCAGCTGTCGCTTCTCAGGACGTTTTTGATAGGCGGGCATACATGTTACTGGCAGAGCCTGACCACATGTGTCAGGTCAGGCTCTGCCAGCACAACAGTTGCTGTTGTGGGCAGTGAGGGCGCCTCACAAGGCACGCTCAAGGGGCAGGGAAGCACCACAAGCTGATGCTGGATCCCACCTGCCCTGATCTGAGCGCGCCTGGTGCCATGCCCCAGCCAGAACCAGTGCAGGCTGACCAGGCCCACGCAGAACACCATGTGCTGCGCAGCAGCCTGCAGACAGCATCGGCAGTGTGGAGCAGCTTGCAAGGGCGCAATCTAAGATGCTGGGCACCTTTCCCTGGGCAGCATGCACAGGCAGGAGCACAGCTACAGCAATGCCCTCTGAGCGCGTACATGATCTAGCAGAGACAGGGCCTCTGAATGCATGACAACGAGGGACAAGGCAGCAGAGCTGCTGACAGAGGGCGTACATGATCTAGCAGAAACAGGGCCTGTGAACTCATGACGATGAGGGACAAGGCAGCAGAGCTGCTGAGAGACGTTGGGCGCATCACAGAGGGCTGTGCCGCAAGACGACTGCAGGGACATGTGACTGCGGCATGACATCAAGCATCACACATCCCAACCTGAGCTGCATGCCGGTGGCCCTGCAGGCACTGCAAAGCCTGCGTTGGTGCTGCAATATTGCTCACAGGCCGGAGCAGGTCGCACCTGTGGTGGGTGACGGAAGAAGGGTCGAGGCAGGTGCAGGCGGGACGCGAAGCTGTGCAGCACATGCTCAGAGGCGGCATCCCTCAGGCTGAAGGTGAACAGGGCGCAGCTGCTGGCAGGGTGCAGGCTCCAGGCATCGTAGCTGAGCAGCAGCTGGTCCTGGGGCTGCACCTCATCCCTGCAGAATACATAAAGGCTGCTCAGGGTGCAGGCTCCAGGCGTCGTAGCTGAGCAGGAGCTGGTCCTGAGGCTGCACCTCATCCCTGCAAAGTATATAAAGGCTGCTCAGGTTGCAGGCTCCAGGCACCGTAGCTGAACAGCAGCTGGTCCTGAGGCTGCACCTCATCCCTGCAAAGTATGTAAAGGCTGCTCAGGTTGCAGGCTCTAGGCGTCGTAGCGGAACAGCAGCTGGTCCTGAGGCTGCTCCCTGCAGAATTCCATGAAGGCTGCTCAGTTTTCAGGCTCCAGGCACCGTAGCTGAACAGCAGCTGGTCCTGAGGCTGCACCTGATCCCTGCAAGAATCAATATTGCTGCTCAAGTGAGCAAGTGACAAGCTGGATGGAATACATGCTGGTCCTGAGGCTGCACCTCATCCCTGCAAAGACCTGAGGAGGCTGCTCAAGCGAGGGGTCGAGGAGTCGAGGACTTGTAGCAGAGCAGCAGGAAGAATAGAGAGAGGGCTGTCCCTGAGGCTGCACCGCACCCCTGCAGCAGGTGAATAGGCTGCTCGAGTCTGCGCACAAGCCCCTGATCGACTGTGTCCCCAGGTGATGCAAAATCCGTCCCTGAGGGTGCACCTCACTCCTGCAGAAGATGAGAAGGCTGCTTGACTCAGCAGTGCATGGGCACTTTAAGACTGCATCTGCAGGAAACACAAGAGCTGTGGTCCCCTCATACCTGCAACCACGGGGAGAGTGATGTGTCACACCATGCATGGCAACAGTCGAGCCTTTCTTGAGATTGCTGAAGGTCTTCCAAGGTCAGAGGGGTAAGATGCTCAAGCACATGGTTTTCGGCAGACAGACTGTATGCAGTTGACCAAGGCACCTAGCAGGATGGGCTGGCTGTGCAGGGGGCTTACCACAGCAAGTCTGGCAGCATTGGGGAGTCACTTTTGTTACTCTCCATTACTCTCCATGCCAGGGTCAAAACAGATGCTAGAGCAACCTGATCCTCCAGATCATCATGTGAGAAATTCCTGGGGCTGACTGCTTTCTTCAGTGCAGTGACAGGCTCATGCATGAGCCAGGTCAGGCCTTGTAGATGGAGAGAAGCAGGGCTTAGGGTTATCCAAAACCCCCTGCAGCTGTGGGAATTGGTGAGAATCAAGAGCCGCACCCATTTGTGCTGGGGTAACGACAGCCTGGCAGGAGCTGGTTGCACCACATCCCGTCCCTCCTTCCTTGTCACTCCCAGGTGAGGGGAAGCACGTGGAGCGGGCAGCTGCATTTAGGTGCCAGGCATGTGGTCTTGCTCTGCCGGCCACTACCGGCAGCACACTGCATACAGGTGCACGGCACATGCCGTCTGCATTGGTCAGCGGCTGCAGGATGCACGGTGTGCTGACTGAGTTAGTCTCGGGGCTTCTTGTGGCATGTCACATGCCATTGGAGCTCACAGGGTCTGCCATGGGCCGGCCGCAAAAGGCCGGGGGTTTCTCGGAGCCGCCCCGATCTGGCAATGCTGCGTCAGCCATCATGTGCTGACAGCAGGCATCTCAGTAATTTCATTCTTAGCATTCACAGCCCTCTGGATGAAGCTGGACACCCCCACCTGAAGGCACACCTGCTCTCGTCAGCTGCTTGAATTTGCTATAAGGGACCTGCAGAAGCAGCAGGGTGTCAATGTCGGGAGAGAGCAGCCCTCAATTCAGCCCAGCATGGATGCAGATTTGAACGAATCTGCCTGACCCAGCATTCCACCTTATGTGCAGGCCTGGTATTCATACTCAGGCGCAGCTCTGGCAGGGGACCAGGACCGCATGTCGCAGGTTCGCACTCAGTGGCCCGTGGAGGCTGCCCAGCCGCGGTACAGGCAGAGTGCGTTTGTGCCCTCTGCCACCAGCCAGAACAGCCAGCCACAGGAGGTGGCTGCTCAGTCAGCCGCCTCGGCTGCCTTTCCAGCCAGCCACAGCCCTGGTGGCCTGTCGGCGCAGCTCAAGGCGCATGCAAAATCCTCGCCGCCTGGCGAACCCTCCTATGCAGGTGGGGTTGCAGTGTGCCCCCTGACACCGGCGGGAAGGCACTTTTGGGGTCTGCACCTCAGGCAGTGCAGCAAGGGCTACGCAGGCTGGATCACAGAAGATGAAGGCTCCTGAGGTTGCGCACCAGTCTTCCGACCCTTTTCAGTGGACTGGGACCTTTTCAAGCGCATGGCCTGTGTGGCATGCTGCTCTGCCTCTGCTAGCTCTGGGGCTGAGCATGGTCTGCCCAGTCACAACTTTGCTTGAGCACAGCAGGTTCCACGGAAAATGGCCCACTCCAGGGCTGGTCAGTCGCTGACGCCGAAGTGTGCTCGACATGGGGGTCTTGGAGGCAGAGCGGCAGCTTGCGCCACATGTTGTGCACTGCCCATTGGCTGGGGCAGAGCAGCAGCTTCCACCATCTGTCTGTCCATTGCTGGGTCCAGCTGTGGCAATGTGCAGTCTTACGGACTGCTGGCACTGAAGGGTGCCCGGAGTGTGCTGAGCACTGGGAGGGTCTGCTTGCCTGCAGCTTGGCTGGCAAATGCTGGCGCTGCAGCCAATGCTTTCAGGGCTGCGGTCGGTTTATGGGGCTGGCGCAGTCCAACTGCACAGATGCCTGAGCAGTACAATACTTGGCAATGACACACGTTCTGCTCATGCGAGGCCCAACAATGCTGATGGGAGGCAGGCTTCCAGCAGGCCTGTTATCGTGGGAAGTGACTCTGCAGTCCCGTCGTGAAAGGCTGCTGCTGTGCATGCCAGCTCCTCCCTGTGCGATGCACAGGAAGCAGCTGTGGCCTCTCCTGCTTTGCCTGCATGCCCATGCCTGCTCTCTGTGCCGCAGTTTCCCACAAGCAGCCCAGGGCGCAATGCCAGCGCGGTGCAAGCCTGCTTTGGGAAAACAGTGGCGAGCTGCAGGGTGAAAAGGCCACTACTTCACAGAGTCAGAGGCGACGGCATGTAACTTTTTAATTGCAGGGTCCCCGCAGGTGGCTCCAGGCCCAATACCAGCTCTGGGCTCCAGCCTGCAGACAAGCACGGGAGCCAGTCGGCCGCTGTCGGGGGCTGGCGGGTTGGGGCGGAGCGCAGCCTCGGGCAGCAGCCCGGTCACCTTCGTGAGGGTGGCGCCGGGGGCCAGCACAGGACCTCAGCCGCCAGCCATGCAGGTGACACCTCTGGTGCAGCGTGCAGGGCAGTGCGGGTCGACGCCCACGTTTCCGGCCCATGGTGGCCACTTGTATTAGTCAGAGTGCGACTGCCGTGCAGTGCACCAGCGCTGATGCGGGCGGATGCGGCTGAGGGGGACTGACGCCGGCAGCACAAGCTGCCAGCTGCATGAGGCACGCAACTTGGCAGGCAAACAATACAGCGGCCGGTCTGGCAGCTCTGCCTATCCAGCCCAAGAGAACAGTGTAGCCTGGGTGTGGGTTGGCCTGCATTGTAGGCATGTGCCAAGAATGAGGTATCAATTCAGGAGCAGGAGACACCTGGCGTCCAGGGTGGCTGCACGCCTGGCCTCTGGCTTCCGGGCATCTTCCAGGACTTGAGGCAGCAGTTACTGCCAAAGCATCATGCACGACTAAAGCTGCCCCTGGTTTTTTTGAAGCCTGGAGGCTATGGCCTCAGGCGGCCCAGGGTGCCCAGGGATGGTCAGAGGTACATGTCACCGCTGGTGCACCTTTTGGTCACCCCGCCTGAGGCATGAGTGCCCTTTGTCAAGCAGCACCGTCCAAAGCCACGCTCGTAAGGTCTGACGGCAGTGCCGTTCCATGTTGCCCGGCCACAGTTCCAACTGGCAGACAGCTGGGTGCTGGTGGGCTGCTCAGGTGCAGAACTGGCTGTGTGGGCCGTCGCTATGTGGCTGGTCGATGCCTAGGTCATGCGAGTGCGGCGCCGAAGGCGCGGCCTTGCGCAAGACAGCAGTGCTCATCGTCTGACGACCCCTAATGGAGAAGGTGCAGGGCTGCATGCAAGGCTTTTCAGGCAGCACAGACTCTGCACTGGCAGCTCATCAATGCCAGATACTTGACTTCACGTTGAACTTGCAGGTGCAGGGCTTCAGGACGGGCTCAGTGGGCAGCACAGACTCTGCACCAGGAGCGTATGGTGGTTCAGTGCCGGGCCGCGTGGCTGGGCCCCCCCTTGCGCTGATGACTCTGGCACAGAAGCTCGGGCAGGGCCAGGGACAGGCGGCAGGCAGCGCGCCCGTGAGCAATGGGCCCCTCTTCTCGGCTGGGCAGCACAGGTGGGCTGGAGTGCTGCAGCTGGTCTTGCCTGATGCCACCAAGCACGTCCAGATGGCTTCTGCTGCTGGGATACGCTGGGGCAGGTGGCCGGCAGCGCGCCCAGCATCATTTGACACCTGTTCCTGCCTGGCCAGCCAAAGTGCGCACACCTGCTGTGTGCTGCTGGCTTGTGTCTGGCCAGAATGAGCTTTGTGCTGGCTGGGGGCTGGCGATGTGCTGACGCTGAGA
The DNA here is from genome assembly GCA_963969365.1 of Asterochloris sp. CNOR1. NCBI lineage: Eukaryota > Viridiplantae > Chlorophyta > Trebouxiophyceae > Trebouxiales > Trebouxiaceae > Asterochloris > Asterochloris sp. CNOR1. The sequence continues at coordinate 1,698,586 of OZ017762.1, forward strand.
CAGGTCTTTGCCAGCTTCAGCACAGCACCCCCTTGCTGAGGCACCTGTCACTGTGGAATTACATGGTGTAAAGCTCACCTGCAGGTGTCTGTGACAGTTGCTGTGCTGCGCGAGGTGACCACTTCCTGTGGCCCCTGGCCTGTCTGATGCGCAACCTTACTAACCAGCTTCCCCTGCCACTGCAGGCCACCCATGTCAGGCTTTCCCTCAGCCTCTGCCAACGGCCACCCTGCCAAGCCCACAGCCGCCAATGTGAGCGCCTTCACGGCGCAGGCTCAGCTCAGCGGCCGCCCGCCCACAGCTGTGACGCCCTCAGCTTCCCACTTCCAGCAGCCGCCCCACCATCAGCAGCCAGCACAGGGCTCTCCAGTGGCAGTCAGCTGCCTGCCCATCGACCCCTTGAATGTGAAGCAGGAACTGGGGTTGGGAGGGAGGGCGCAGTCGCTGCCATTTGGTAGCCGGCCTGCAGCGCTGGTGCCCTCGCAGCCGGTAGCCAGCTCTCTGCAGGTGGGCAGGGGCATGGCATAAGTGCACGCCCGGGCAAGGCACTTACAGCTTGTGGTCTGTTCTCAAGGGCTGGCCGGCAGCTGGCCCATGACCTAGCTGCTGGCCGCCAGTCTCTGGCGCAGATATAAAGTGCTTGCCAGTGCATAGAGCATGTATGCTGTGCTTTTTAAGGGCTGGGCACACTCTGTTGGTGGTGGCTGGCAGCCGGTCCACAGTCTGGGTGCCCTGCCAGTAGGCTAGCGTGTGACAGTGCTTGGCCAGTGGCCTCACCAAAGCTCTGGTTGCTGAGTCTGGAGTCTGCCTCAGGACATGGCAGCCTGCTGATGGCACAGACGCCTGCAAGACCAGTGGCATGCTCTCTGGAGACAGGGACGCAGCACAGCAGCGGTTCAAAGTGACAGCTGGATGTTGGTCTCTCAAGGCTTCTCTGACCCTTGCTGGGATGTGGGATGTGGCAGTGCACTGTGTGCAACGTGCAGCAATTGGTGCCGTAGCACACGTCTGCGCATCTGGTGGCAAGATATTTGCAGGCGGGCAATGGCTGCGCAGTGGTGTTTCATGGGGCCCCTCTCTCAAGGAAGCAGCACCTTGTGGGTCTAACATGCTCCTTGCAGTTCTTTGCAGCGCTTGAGTCCATTTACATGTGCAGGGCATCATGGAACACATACCTCTGGGTAGTAGTGCACCTGTGGGGCACCACATGCACCTGCTGCGAGACGAGCAGAGCTGCTCCCCGTTCCAGCCGCGCAGCTTTGGAGGGCACGAGGTGCAGAGCACACACCGCGTGGGCAGCCTTCAGCATGATCAGGTGAGCGCCCAGCTCATGAATGCTGTGACCGGGGCTGTGCCTGTATCAGAGACAGGGTCTTCGGATGAAGGCTAGTATTGTTGCTCTTGTGTTCCAGTGTAAAGGCACCTATGAGGAAGCTGCAGCACCTGCTCATGCTGCAAGCTCAACAGCACGGCACGCTGTCAACTTGGGAGGTCTGCAGAGCTCACAGCTGTAGTGCTGGCTGCCAGCAAGAATCCACTCCCTCCAGCCATGCCTATGCCTGCAGCCAGTCACGCTGCATTGAGACTGTGTAGAAGCACAATCTAAGTTGCGACAGTTGTGTGCAGGCTGTCATGCGCTCGGAAAGCCTGGAAGCCCACCGCACGCAGCGCTCCAAGTCGCTGAGCGGCATGCTGCAGCGGAAGCAGATGTCTGCAGGGGTCGCCAAGCCGCCAAAGGTGTGCAGGCGTGCTGCTGTCGTTGGCCCAGCCTCCCTGCAGCAGGGCCATCGGTCATGGCGTAACAATCGCCAAGCCGCACAACAAGCGTCCTGCTGTGCTGCTTGCTGGGCTTTTCAACACCCCTGCCCTGTGATGCTGCATGCTTTTGAAGCGTCTCCAAGGGGCCGCCTATCTGTAGTGGCAGGCATGGTGCAGCCCGGGCACCTGCCAAAGCCCCAAACTTTGTTTCACCCCCTTGTGGCTGTCAACTGTCTAGGCAGCTAAACTGGGTTGTGTGGTAATGAGACAGGCCTTTGTGGCAGACTGCACACCTTTTCTGATGCCAGCTCACTACCTGTAGGCGGCTGGAGCAGGCCGCGTGGGTGGAAAGGGCGGTGCCTCAGCCAATGGCGCTGTCAAGTACAGGGGGGTGCGACAGCGCCCCTGGGGCAAGTTTGCAGCAGAGATACGGGATCCCACCAAGGTGCGCTGCCTTCTGCATGAGAGCACTTTGCCACGGGGTGGCGGGCAGTTGCTCAGTGCATTGCACGCCGTCGTTGTGGTACCCGTCAGGATGGTGGGCAGTGTGTCCCTCAGGAGATTGTGCTAGGTTGGGTCTCTGGCAGGGTCAGCTGTGTTGTCAGTCGGATGCTTCTGACAATGCTATAGACAGAGAGCTCCCTGGTGCCCCCCAGAACAGTCTGCGTTGTTATCGTGTTGGCCGCTGAAGCCAGCTTGGCCTCATTGCACATCAGTCTGTGTCAGTCCCGGCTGGGCACCTGGCATGGCATTGGCACTTCAGCCCGAAGGCTGCCTGGGTGAATGTTTAGGTTCCCTTCCTCTTGCAACACCTCTGGCAATGACCTTGGCAAGTGACTGCCTCAGAGCTTCAATGCACCTGCCCTGCATAACGGCTGCCTGCTCATGCAAGCTGTCACAACACAGTGCCTGGTCTCCTTGCTCACTGTGCAATGTAGTGCGACTTTAGCAAGCTTGTCTGTGGTGCTGCGCCCTTGTTCCCAAACAGAGCAGCCGTCTGTGGCTGGGAACATTTGACACACAGCGGACAACATCACTCATGGAGCACCTTCATGGCCCTGCAGAGCTGCCGCCTGTGGCTGGGGACCTTTGACACAGCAGAGGAGGCTGCGCTGGCATATGACGCTGCTGCGAGGCGCATAAGGGGAGCAGCTGCCATCTGCAACTTCCCGCCCGACGGCCCTCCCCACGCAGACGAAGACGGCCTGCTAGGTCAGTGCGCAGACCCTTCTTCTTTTATTCAAGGTCTACGATGCAGCTTCAGATTCCCATCCGCATGTCGCAGTGCAGCCGATGGCATCCAGGGGCATGCTGGCCACTTGCTGGGAGGCCTTCATGCTTTGCTCTCAGCCTCTAAAGGCCTTCCAGTGAGCCAAGCATCACAGCAGTGCAGGTCTGCCAGGAGACCCCTGTGTTTGTACCCAATAACAGGTGTGCTGCCCATACTTGCAGGTAGTTCAGTGGGCTCTGAAAGCGGGCAGGGGCGCCTGCACCACGTGGGGTCGGCGCCCACAGGAGGTCACAGCCGGTTGGCACGCGGCAGCAAGTCCCTTCTGGGGCGGCCGTCACAGCCCAGCGGAGCCCCTCCCAACGCCACAATGCTGTCTGTGTGAGTTTAGTGCATTGGAGTTGCCTACACCGACAGACAGGACCGGCTTGTTGGTTTAAGGGGTTTTTCAGAATGTATTGCCCTTAGCGTTGGCTGTGCCTTGCACTCACACACATGGGATCGCAGTCCATCTGTCAGTCGATGGTGCCCACAAGAGGTGCATTGCTCGTTGTGCAGGGTGTTGAAAACCCAGGGCATGTGCGGCAGCAGCAGCTCCCAGGAGCTGAGCGCCAACAGCGGCGGCGAGGAGGATGGCGTGTTTGGCATGGACGTAGACGCGGAGGACAGCTCGCAGAGGTGAGAGGGGCTTGCAGCCACGAGCCAAGTTGGGCCAAGCTGTGGGGTTCTAAGAGCTTTGCGGTGGTTCTCATTTGACCCAGAGGCTGGCTTGGTCGTGGGGCCAGACATCCAGATTGGCCATGAAAGGGACTGCCCACAGGGGTGAGAGGGGGTGTGATGTGTGGCTGTGTGACTGGTTGGCAGGCAGTTGGGGCAAAAGGGGGGATGGAGACTGAGAGCCCTGCTGGCGAGAGATGCCTCCTGTCAGGATCAATTGCTTGATCAAGCTCAGTACTGGCACCATAGCAAGCAAGAGGCACTGCATTGCAGTGCATGCTGGGGCACAGCATTGCTGATCATGCTCTGCTCAGCTGACAGGTCTTCTCAGCTTGTGCATGCTTGGGGCTGCAGCGTTGCGTGTCGTGTTGTGCCGCACCAACAAGTCTCTCAGCTTGTGCATGCAGAGCTGCAACAGGCAGGTAAGAGTGAGTGGGAATATGCGCTGATTGTGTGGTGCTATGCTCGTCAGCTGCTTCAGCTGTGAAGGGAGTCCTCTCGGCACATGAGGTCTTCAACAAACCCCCTGCTGTGCTGACCAGCTGCTTGCTGCTCTGCAGGGCTGGCACTGCAGCAGACAAGGAGAGGGAGGTGGCCGAGATCCTGCTGCTGATGCAGAACGAGCTGTCAGTTCAGTCCAAAGGCCGCAGGTGGGGCATGTAGCCTTCCCATAACTGTCGCATGCTGCTTGAGGTCTTTGCTTCTTCTTAGTGCTTCCTGTTTGCTTGCTGGGTGGCATACTGCTGTTGCCTGTTGTGTCCGAGTCTGCCACCTATGCTTCTCTGGGCTGCACATCATTGTCGCTCGTTGTGCCAGGTCAATCATGCAGCACTTCAGTGGTTGAGCGTCCAGCTCTCTGCCCCTGGTGAGCGACGCCTCAGCAGTTGACTGAAGTGTGTTGTGCAGGGGTCGCAATGGTGCCCGCCACTGAGCTCTACTCGCACCATGCTAGCGCGTCGCGTCAGATTCTGCTGTCTTGAGGAAGTCTGAAGCTCCTGAACTTGGATCCTGACGCACTGGAAAAAGATGCACAGCCTGCCCCCCGAGACGAAACCCCCAGACTGCTGTTCAATGCATGAGCACGTAAGCTGTCAGTCTCGAGCTGATTGTGGCTCATCACACCCTGGTCGACTGCTCCCTTTTTGGCCCAACAAGGTCCCTTTCAAGGCCTAGCCAGTCCTCTGAGAAGAAGAGTTTCACAATCCCGCTTCACTCGTCATGAGATTCACTATTTCCTATACTGTTGCAAATCCTGTCTTCCCATGATGTGTCATGCACTGTCTCCAGCTTGCCATGTACACTATTGAAATAACTCCCCAAAACTATGGCTGCCTCCCCCCCTAAGCCAGGCGTCAACACTGGCCTTTCCGCAACTGGGGAGTCAGTAACTGTGCTAAAGTGTTTCAATATGTGCAACAATTTTTCAATGCTGGACTCAACAAGTTTTTCCAACAGTTGGCTACCTTGCAAATGTTGAGAGAGCGAAGAGAGCTCCTTACTACTATGAGTGATCTCATCTTCCACCACTCTACCTCAAGCTGTCAGTGATTACAGAGGGTCTGATACAAAAAACTTTTGCATGAAAGTGAATGATGCTGAAGCAGGAGGATCCAGGCTTTGACACTGCTACAAGACCTGGCCAGCAACTCAAGACTCTGGATGTTTTACTTCAGGAGAAAACACAGATATTGTGCTGCTGCTTTCAGGCTTTTGGCTGCTGGCTCAGAACCCACTCTGCTAGCGTGGCTGCACCAAAGCCGGTGGCGCCACCCTCCTTGTCACTCCAACAGGGCCCAGCTATGTCCAAGTGTGCCCACTGTGTCTGCACAGGCATAGCGACAGCTGGGGTTGGCAAGTGGCACTGATCGAGACTGGTGATACCACTGTATCTGCACCAGGTCTGCAGGCGTGTCTGCTCTGACTGACATTGTCCCTGCCTGTGCAGCACAGAGACATTTGTGGCAGACATGAAGCCAAGCAGACGCTCTGGTGCGGATGTGGCAGACCAGTCCCCAGCAGCATAAAGACAAGGCCACCATGACTGCCGCTGCAGTTGGTCTGCCCAACTCCTCGGCGCGTGGCGGCGCCATTAGCGTAGCAGGGCAGGCACTTGGTCACTCAGTAGCACCGCAGGCAATCCATCACACAGCACAGGGCATTGCGCAACCAAAGCGTGCGCATGCAAAGGCGCGGCAGGAGAACCCCAGGCAGGTCAGTGCAGAGCTGATGCACTACCTGTGCATGCAGCAGAGTGCACCAGCACCAGCAAGGAGGCAGTCTGTCAGTAGGCAAGCGCATCGGCCAGACAACAGCTGAGTGCCCATGCAGGGCCCTGGCCGAAGCCGGAAGCAGAGCTGTCTCATGCATGAATACGCTGGAAGCGGTGTTAGCAGGCAGGGCAGCAGCTCAGCACCAGCAAGCTAGGCAGGGCTGCTTGGTAAACCGCTGGCACATAAAGGCATCAGACCCGTCCAGGGAGCAAGAAGTTTTCACCTTTTCTGTGTCCACAAACCGCTTGAGGAAGAGTGCTGCAGTGATGGCCCCACCAAAGCGGCCACCGCCAACGTTCTTCATGTCTGCAGGGCAGCAGACGATTAGGCACAGACGGGTCCACTGCCTTGACCCGTTGACAGCGCTTGTCATGTCAGAGAGGAGCTGTCTGCGGAGGGTCAGGCGCAGAGTGATGCACCTTTCTTTCAAGCTTGCATGCGAGTGCCACTATGTGCACATGGCAGCCCGTTCCCTGGCAGCCCTGTCGACACTCCGGATGGCTGTGACCGCACCTCATCACCGCATGCAAGCAGTGTGACATGCACGCATGTACGAGGCCACGTTCGGAGGGCTGTGTCCTAAGCGTGCTGCTAGCTGCCTGTCCTGGCTGACCTGCTATGATGGACTTGCAGCCCTCCCAGTAGCGCTCCTCCAAGGGGAGGCGCCACAAGCTCTCGCCTGCAAACAGCCATGCAAACACAGTGGGTTCTGTCGTTCCCAAGGCTTCAGCTCATGACACAAACACGAAGCTCTTGTGTGCATGGAGACCTTTGGGTGCATTGAGGCCTTGCTGAAGATCTTACTGAGAGCCAATTGTTGAACGGCAGGCATCAAGTTGAAGCTGGTGACCACAGGCTTGCAGACCAATGAGGACTGCAAGACACCCACCAGAAGCAGTGCAGCTGACGACAAGAACTGCATCCCTTCATCGGACTGGCTTGAAAGCTGGGCTTCTCACCTGCCCTGGCAGCAGCCTGACTGAGGCTCTCGGCCATCTGGTCATCTGGCGAGAACATCCCTCCAACCTTGTCACCTGCGCAGACCACCGCATTTTCTGTTGTGCGCAGTTGTCGGGATCTGCAGGAGAGCCGACGGCACAGCAGCCCACGGCAAGTGCACCACAGCCTCTTAAGACAGCAATGTTCGCTGCTGTGGCAGCTGGCGGTTGAGAGCACGATCAGCCTCAAGTGGCAGCTGCGAGGGGATCTGTATCAGGAACTCAAGCAGACATGACCTGCCAAGGCAGGCAGCTATGACAAGTCCCTCATCTGGGTAGCTATGACGAGACCCTCACCTGGGCAGCCACAGCAAATGCCTCAACTGGGCAGGCAGCTACGACATTTCCTTATGTGGGCAGAGGCAGGCCCTGTTGATGCACCCCAAAGGTGCTTGCAGCAAGCCACCATGCAGGTGGCAGCAGAGCCACAAACTTGTGGGGCCACAAGGAGGCTTGACCCACACGGCAATGATGCAGGCAGCGCGAAGTCCCCTGACCTCTGACAGCAGCATGTCAGGCAAAGCAGCACTCAGCCAGGGCCACTATCCTGAGGCCAGTGACAACAATGCATATGCCAGACCAAGCCAATCATCATGTGCTTGCTGTGCAGCCAAAACGCTGTGGCTCAGACAGCACACACCCAAGGCCACCATGCATGCATTGGTCAGGCTGTGCCCCCACCTTTCCCCCAAAATAGCTTAAAGAGCACTCACCCAGGGCAATCATGCATGCGCCGGTGAGGGTGGCGATGTCGACAATGGCCTCTGCATTGCACTTTGTCTCGGCGTACCAGAGGGCATCTGCCAGGGTCAGCCTGCCCTCTGCATCTGTATTGATGACCTGCACATAAGAGCAAAGGTTGAACAGAGGTCAAACAGAGTTTTCAAATCAAAGCTTTGCATCAAGCAATGGTCTTGTGTGGCCAGAGGGAGCCTGCCCTGTGCATCATGGCTTGCGCAGAAGCAGCCTGGTGCTGCTGAGCACGGCAGCGCAGGCAGTTGACCCCAAGCGCGCTGCATGACTGCATGCAGGGCTTGCCTCCCTGCAATGCTGAGGTCATTGCCTGCACAGAGGCAGTGTTGTGAAACACTGTTGCTGTGCAGCATTTGTGCACAAAGGGCCATGTGCACCCATCTGGCTGCCCCACATGCTTGGAACGACAGTCCTCATGGCTGGGAGGGAGGCACCTCAGGCTGTGAAGGTGTACCATAGGGTATGTGTACCGGGCTCGTAGGCTGCCTGGGCTGCCGCCCAGCGGGCGCCTGGGCTGCTGTGAAGCTTGTGACAATGGCCCCCGGCAGCATGCCTCTGCCATCAGCCATGCCTTGGACGATAGGGGTAATATTAGGGTTTATGCAATCACCTCCACGGTCTTGCCGTTGGCTGCCTTCAGGATGTCGCCCGGCAGCATGCCCTTGCCATCGACCATGTTCTCGCAGCTGGCCACACAGAAGTGGACCTCCACACCTTCAGGCTTCAGCAGCGATAGGGCCTTGGCGGCACCCAGCACTCCGCCTGATCCACCCATGTCAAACCTGCAGGCAAGGCACTGTGAATGCTAGACTGCAAAGTGGCTGCTGAACCCAGATAAGAGCAGCAATATGTATTCAAGCAGACTGCTCCTTGTGCAAGGATACTTCCATTGAGAGAAGAGTGGCCCTCCTTTGCAGGCAACTGTGCAGTGGGGCGTGTCAGCCAGCTCGACCTGGCTGACGAGTTTGTGGCAGACTGCGCTGCTGCCTGGCTGGCTACTAGGCACCACTGAGCACAGGCACCACAGAGCACGGGCTCAGGCTGACGGCGGACTTGCTGGCTGATGCCCTATGGAATGGCACATGCAGCACCTGATGCCTGGCAGTCTTCATGGCACATGCAGCACCTGATGCCTGGCAGTCTTCATGACGAGGGCAGACACAGCACACAGCACTGCAGGCCTGAATCAAAATCTTCTGCGAACCCCAACTTGTGGGGCATCATTTGCAGACACTCACTTCATGTACTCGATCATGGAAGCCCCGACCTGCAGCAAAGGAGCCCACACCTTCGGGACTGACAGGTAGCACGTGGTCACCATAACTATGAGGCTTGACATGCAATGTATCCATTTGCTCAGGAAGGTCTGAGATACCCCAGCCTGAGGCGTCACACACAATTTGTGGCGCGGAGAGTGCACCTCTGCATGCAAGGGTGGAGCACTTTGAATGCATGTGGCATGCAGCCCTTGCCTGCTCAGCAGCCCACACTGAGGCTCTGCATGCGCTGCTGAGCAGGCTGGGAGGAAGACCACAGGGACTGAGAAAGCATTGCCACTGTGAGCAGACACTGCTGCATGCTGGACGGAGCACAGCAGGGGTGCCAAGTGCCCTGCCCCTCTGGTGCCTGCAGGCAGATGCTGACCTCCAGGCGCAGTACAAATCCATCAGCTAGACAACTGGGTGGCGTCCTGCTGCATTATGGGCTGAGTGGTCACAAGAGCGCTGCGTCAACAGCCAGAGTGCGAAGGGCACGTTCTTGCTGCATGCAACACCTGCAGGCCCACACTGTGCCTGACCTTGAGATTGTAACCTCCTGTGTCCATTGTGAGACCTTTGCCAACCAGCGCAACCCTCCGCTTGACCTCTCCTGCATTTGGGCAAACCACCGCTCACGAAGCTTGTCAAATGGTCTGAAAGTGGGGCACTCCAGCTGGATGACTATGCAGATGCTGCACTGACATCACCACCTCTGCAATGCTTTGTTGTATTGAGGCAGCTGGCATGCAGCTTGCAAACTGCCAAACACACCTGGACACAAAACTGCAGCCCTGGCCACCAAGCAAATGGGAAGGGAACCCCTCTCTGCTTTTGTTCCAGCCTGAACGGCCAGAGCTTGAGATTCTTCAAGCCTGGAAAAGCCTTGCCTTGAGGCTTGTAGGTGAGGTGGATGAACTTGGGCGGCTCCTCTGAGGCTTCAGCCACCCCCAGGTAGCAGCCCATACCCAGCTGGGCGCAGTCATCGCGCTCCAGGATGGTGCACTCTATGTTGCCCCCAGAGCCTGCCGCAATCTGCTGGGCAGCGGTGGCCAGGTGGGTGGGCGTGCACACGTTGGGGGGCGCTTCAACCAGGTACCTTCAGCGCACAAGCCACTTGCTCAAGCGCAAATACTGAATGACATCTAGAAGTAGCTGATTGCTTGACACATGTACAGGCAGCCCTCCGCCAGACAGATTTGGCATTTGCCGCAGCTTATCAAGCAGGAAGCTCAAAGCACAGCCTTAGTTTGGCTGTCTTTGCGCCAACTGGGCCGTGGCATAATTGCCCAGCAGATGTACAGGCAGCCTCACCAGGCAGCTTCTGCGTTTGCGGCAGCTCATCAAGCGGGACTGACAGCGGCTGGGCAGGTGTTGGGGTGGGCCAGGATGCAGCACTGATCTGCCAATGGCAGAGAATTCTAGTTCCTCATCCAGCACCAGTCAGGCGCTTCCTGAAGCTGTTACTATGTGGCGCATACTGCATATGAGGATGGCGCGCATGCATGGGCAGGCCTGCCATCAGCGCCCTAACCTCCCCTGAGACGCACCGAGTCAGGAGAGCGCCTTTTGCCATTGCTACCGCATGATCCACAGCTTTCTGCCCTGTAGCCACATCAACTTTGGGTGGCACAACCACCTCCACCTGCTCCAGAGTGGTCACGGGCTTGACCTTGGACTTGAACCGTGTGGCTTCATAGGCGCCCAATAGGGCGCCGGCTGCGATCTTGCCTTCAGCACCCTCCTCCTGCAGGAGGAGTGCATCGGGATCTAGTGCATGCAAGGATGTGCAGCAACCTGCCAGCCGCACTTTGAAACTATAATCAAATAAATGTATGCTTGGGCTGCAGGTGCAGACATTATAAAAGCTGTCATTGATCTGCAGTTTCAGTCCACACATCTGCAGCCTGAGGGACAGCACAGCATACAGCGCTGGTCCCACTTGCGCTGAAGGCAGCAATCTCAATTATATGTATTGCTGGGCACATACAACAGTTGCAAGCAGCCCCACTTGCCTTGACATCTCCTGCAATGTACGCGGCCGCTGTCTTGCTGCGGTGCGTCTTGGCAGCGCTGGCCAGCGCCAAGCCCAAGCTCTGCAGCACAGTAAAGGCATGTCGGATAACACCCCAGGAGACTTGGAGCAATGCGGTTCCCTTGGGTGCATGGCACGCTCAGCTCCTGATGGGAGTGGATACGCCCTGCCAGGCAGTGAGGACCCCATTGACCAGCATCAGAAGCCAAGAAGATGAACATCAAACCCAGATCTCTGTCTTTGCAATGTTTAGATTCAGAAATGTAGGAGACAGTAAAGTGTAGACATGATAGGCACTGCATGGCAGGCTGCCCCATGCATGGTTGAGGAATGCAGGGGAGTAATGGGCTGCAGCCCTCTGTATCATTGAGCCATATGCTGCTGTAGCATTGAGCCAGATGCGTATTGCAGGAAATGAGCAGGGAGCAAGAATCTGTCATGCTTTCTGCAGCAGGGATACCTTTGTTGTTTGGGGCTGCCCAACAAACAGTGGCACGTCTTCAACAGTCTGCTGCCAATTTGGCAAGTAACAGATATACCAACCAGCAGGCAGCTGCTGCCCATCTTGGGTGCAAGCGGCAGGCTAGCATGCCCACCTGGTAAGGAGACTGGTAAGGAGAGATGCCTTATGCCCACCTGGTAAGGAGAGACGCCCCACTCCGCCTGCACCTTGGCCTTGTCTTTTGGGCCAAGCCCCACAATGGTCAGGTACCGCGCCGACTGAGCAATGCGTCCCGTGAATGCTGAACCCTGCATGGCAAGTCCAGGCACGACTGGGGTCAGGCGTTAAAATACGCTGATAGCGCAAAGGCTGGACAATAGCTGGGGCTGATGGCCAATGTGCACACATGCCCGTGCAGGGCATGGCGGACATGATTTGACCCATGACTGCTCGTGGACACTATCCACTCCAGCTTCAGGCAGTTTTTGTGCCTGCCAATGCTCAGCTCCTGCAGACCGGGTCACGTACCTAAAGCGCAGGGCCAGCAGGCAGCGGATAGCATGTTAGGCGAACACAGCTACGCTTCAGCTTTGATCCCAGCAGCAGCAGCAGCAGCAGCAGCGTTGTGGGGAAGGCCAGACTCAGGAATGCATTGTTGTGGGTGGCTCACCGGCTTCCCACTGAACTCAGCAGTGTGCAGGAACTCCGTGATGGCGCCCTCCAGTCTTCCATCGAGCTCCTGGAGCGCTGGGTCAGTGATGCTGTAACTTACGTCTGCAGGCTGACGCTAGGTCAGTGATGCTGTAATGTACAACTGCAGGCTGACATGTGCCACAGTCATGTTGTGACGACTCCCAATGAAGCTGCGGGTTCAATCGCTATGAAGGGCAGCTTGCAACAATGCCAGCAGTAAAGCATGTGACCCTCTGTCAGGCGCAGGCTTCAAAGAGATGTTGCAGAGGCCCCTGTGCGCCACTGTCAGGCATGGCATGCAGCAGGGTGGCAGAGGCCATTGTGGGTTGCAAGTCTCAGTGAAGCTAGAAAAGCTCACCATCAGCCTTGATGCAGCAGCTATATATCCCAACCACTAGGAGGTCGCCTTTCCAGGCCAAGGGGTCAGTCTGCACCACTTTCACAGTGGCATACGAGCTGGGATAGTTCTCCACCTGCAGGTCACACGGCTCTGGCTTGGTCTCCAGGGCAAAGCTAGGGCTTTGGTGCAGGACAGGGCTTCACAGCACAATATGCAGTGCGCATGCACCTGCAGAGGCTCTGGCACACGTGTCCTGCCACTGGAAGGGCCGCCATTAGAGGCCATGGCAACTGGGCCTGCAGCAAGAGCAAGGCAAAGGGCAATATTAGGGTTGTCTGCACCCCTCCCCCTGAGTATACATTCACAGCAGGCCAAGATAGCGCTGATCGCCCACATAGGACCCCTCACCTGTAGCACGAGTTCTGTTCTGCTGATGATGCCTGTGGTGCAAGAACTTCCTGCAGACCAAAAACTTGGATGTTCTGGATTTGATGACAGGCAGTGTCTGCAGCAGTGTATTCAAGTTTGCCTGTTACAGGCAGGCCTAGACGGAGCTGCCCAGGAATGCTGGGATCGCAGCAGAGGGTTGGCAAAACACGTGCAGGTGCGAGTCAGCGAGAGCAGGGCCCTGGTGGGACTGGAAAGGCTGCACTGGAGCAGACCTCGGCTGGGACCTGCTAAAAAATGGCTCATGCTTGCAAGAAAGAAGCAGGACCAGATCTTAACAAATTATGCTCATGCATGCATCCATCCATATGTGGACATCCTCAGCCTGCCTGTATTGGGGTGACTTGCCATTTGTTACAGAGTGGGTGGCACTTGGAACCTGGTTTGCAGCCTGCATGATGCTTTGATACTAGTGTGCATGCACAGCGTGGGGCCTTGTGCAAAGAGCAAGCATCAAATGTTTGGCATTGCAACAAGAGCATGTAAATGACACTGATGAGCTCAAGAACAAACCTGGGCTAGTACATGTAAGAATCTGGGCTAGTACATGTAAGTTGTGTGCCTAGGGATACAGTTGGACAGTTCAAAGCAGACTGTCCTTACTTCAAGGCAGAAGGTCCATACTTCCAAGCGAAGTGGTGTTAGCACCACAAAGAACTGGAGAAAAGGCTAATGTAGAGTTGCTGGTGACAGAAATCAGACGATGCTATGAAGGACCTGCACACAGAGGCATTGCAGTCCTCAGCCTGCCTGGTGTTACACATAAGCGCTCTGCCATGGACAGACCCAGTCAGGATCGCAACTTTCGGCAGCTTGTGAAGCAGCTATCCGAAGATCCAGATCTTGTACCAACCACAACCACCCCTTCACTCGCGCAGTGCCTGCTCCACAGCCACAGTCCTTCGCCAGGAGGACACACCAGCATACAAGGCACCCACTCAGTTGCATCCAGCTACCCTGCTCGCACTCACGCCTTTTCCAAAAACAATGGAAGCTGAAAGGGCACTCACCCTGAGGTACCATGCCTTCTGTTTCTCGGGGTCCCGGCCCTTCTCAAAGATGCGGTTGAGAGCTGTATGGAAGCTGTTCATTGCTGGAGGCACCGGCACATTGCCAGCCAAAATCTGCAGGCAGCCAGGGCTGGTTTCAGCGTCTACATTGCAGGCAGCCAGGGCTTGCTTGAGCATATACAGCCTGGGATGGCTGCACTGCTGGGGGCACCGGCACCTTATCGGCGAACATCTGCAGCTGCCCATCTTGCAAGCGCCATACAGCAGGTAGACACTGTGTCATATGCAGGTTGCATTCACAGCGGTGGACGACGCTGGAACACTCACCGTCCCCAACATTCGGCCGCCGTACAGCCGGTTGTTGTAGTCAGAGTTCATCGTGACACAGGCGTACTTGAGCGACATCTTGCAGGGGCAGTTCATCAGGTAGGGTTCTGCAGGGGGCAGCACAAGAAGTGGATGGGGGAGGCAGCTCCAGTGACATGTAGCCAACATCATCCCAGCTGCCAATGACTTGCGGGGCTGGGGCACATGCTGCAGCCCGTCCTCGCAGCCCAAGGGGTTGCTTCACTCACCTGCGACGCCGTAAGCATACATGATGGGCAGCTGCTGCGGCGGGGGCGCGTCCTCAAGGGACCCGCTCTTGGTGCGGTCAGGGAACTTCCGCCGCCGCCGCACGGGGCCTGGCTTGGCCAAGGCCGCCGCTGGCAGACGCCCATGCATGTCATGTGCAGAGGCTGTCCTTTTCAGGGCCGGCCCCTGTGCTCCAGGAGGGGCCGGCGCCCTGCACAGCGGTGAGGAGCGGTTGACCAGGAAGCAGCAGCTGTGGGTAGGAGCTGCTCTGTTGATGGCGGGTGTTGGTGTTATGGGGGGTTGAGGGTCAAGGGTGTAGGGGAGGATGCAGGGCACAACAACTTTGAAGCGACCTACCACTGCTGACACAAATGACAGGATTGCACAGGGGCAGGCCCTCCCTAAAGCTGCAAACCTGGGCCGAACGCCTCTATGAGGGCTCCGTAGACTGCTGACTGAATGTTGTGCTTCGTATTGGGCAGCGCACCTCTGAGGGCTCTGCAGACTACCAACTGTGGGCGACTTGGGTGGCCTCCCGCTGCCATCCATGGAAACCTTACGGGTGTGCCCTGCTGACCGCTGCCGCTGCAGCGGAGCCTGAAAGTTTGACGTCGCCTGCCACTGCCCCCGGTCCGACGACGAAGGGAGCGGCTTCAGCGTGTCCGCGGATGCCTGCCGTTGCAGCGGCTGCAGCGTCTCCGCAGATGCCTGCCGCTGTGGCGTCGTCAGCGCCTCCGCCGACGCCTGCCGCTGCAGAGGCTTCAGCGTGTTTGCCCGTTCCGACTTGCCGTGCCCCAGCGGCCCACACTTCAGCCGATCCCACCGACGCTGGAGTGCGCCCGCCGCTCCCTGCGGCGGGCTCTGCTGCTGCTGCTGCTGCTGCTGCTGCTGCAGTGCAGGCTGCTCTGGGGTGTCTGACACCACCTGGGCCTGGAGCTGCTGCTGTCCCTGCCCCTCAGGAACGTCTGCCGCTGCCTGTCCCTGCAGCTGGCCCTTCTGCTGATCAGGGGGCTGCTGCCCACCACGGGCAGCTGCCACTCCCGCCTCCACAGCCACCTCAGCAGGTGGCGGCACCTCTGGCAAAGTGACTGTGCCGCTGACCTGCATAGCAGCCGGAGCGTGTGAGGCTCTGACTCTGCAAGGGGACCTGCAGAAAACATCTGAGGCGGCCACTTGCAGAGACACGAGCCGCTGGAGTTGCATCCCAGTTGAAAAGTTCTGGACTAAGTCTCTGATTGCAAGCAACCACCAGTCAAACAAGACAAGAGGCCGGTGCACGCACTGTGATTCAGCCAGGCTGCTGCAGTGCTGTAGGCCTCACTTGAGAGCAAGATGAGACTTGCAGGGGGAGGGATGGGCACTTTGAGTGTGGTGCTGCAAACCCTGCAGGCCGCACCTGAGCACCCAAAATGAGACCCTCTGGGGTGTCCTGGCCCTGCTCTGTCACAACCACAGGCCCTGAGTACCCCTGCTCTGCGAGCTCGGGGATGGACGCCTGCATTGGCATCTGCACCAGAGAACGAACAGATGTTGAGCAACTGTTTCAATTTGCAGTGCCAAGCTGGCCAGGAAGATGCAGCTCTGGTACTCAAGGATGAATGCCTGCATCGCATCTGCAGCAGAGAGACAAGCCTATGTTGAGTGAGTGTTAAGGGACTTTGCTTTGCAGTGCCAAGCTGGCGTGGAAGATGCAGGTGGGCATGGCCCAGCCAGGCCTGGGTTGCATTGGGAACACGCGCAGCTGACACGGCTTGCAGCTGCCTCGCATGTGCAAACAGCCTGCACCTCAGTTGGCAAACCACACACTGCTATCTGGTGCTGCATCATTCAAGCTCAAGCATGCAAGCCTTGCTGCACTGCCATGCCAAATGCACCACAGGTCCTGTTTGGGTTGGCCTGCAGAGACCCTGAACACAGGCAATGGACCAGTCTGTTGTGCATGCTGGTAGCATCCAGCTTCAAGATGTGAGATGGGCTCCATTGGTGGATGACAGAGCCGCAGGTGCTGGTGTACTCGCCTGATGGCACGCAATCAAGGTTCAAGACAAAAGGTCACCTTGCAGGTGGGACTCCAGTCGTGGATGGAGGAAGACCCCACTGTGCTGCTGTTCTCGCTGGTGGCCAGCGCCGGCAGCGGGGCAGCCTGCTGGGGGGCAGGCGCTCCAAAGGGAGAGAAGGGCACCTGATACCCTTTGGCGGTGCCAGCACTGGCAGCAACGGAACCAGAAAGAATGCTGGGTGGGCTGTTGCCTGCTGCTGCCCCATCTGTGGGAGTGTGCTTGCTGGCAGCCTGGGCGCTGACGTTGCCTTCCTGGTACAGGCCATCCTGGACAGGCTTGGGCACAGAGTCTGGGGGCGGCAGGTTGTTGAACGCCTGCACACACAGGCCTGTGCCATTGAGACACATTGCTGGCAGGACTGCAAATCAGCTGCACCATCAGGGGCAGATGTCATTGCAGCACAGCCTGCTGGGGCGGCAGGTGGGTAACTCCTTGCAGGCATCGACTGCTAGGACTGGAAGCTATTGACAGGCATGCACTGCTAGGACTGGCAGTGGAGGGTCATAAAATCGGGCTGCCACCTTGACGATAGCAAGTAGAGTGGAGTCTTCCAGGCAACCTTTTCAGCAGAATCTGCTGCGGAGGCGGGGCAATGCTGTGTCTCACAGTGTGAGGCCCCTGCTGGTAGAGGGGACACACTTGCACATTGTCTTGCAGCTTTACTTGGTGTTGTGGAGGAGGCACCACGTTTTGACGGTGGCTTCAGCTGGCAGACAGAGCATCATGCTACCTGGGAAATTGGTGTTGCCATGAAGCTGTGGTGGGCTCCAGCCGGCAGGAGGGCATGATATGCATGGAGTTGCCATGCGTCCCTCGGTGGGGCCAAGCCTTACCTCCATCAGAGTGGTGCTGCTGTGGTGGCGGCTGTGCATGCTGGGGTCGGAACTGGATGCCCCCGGAGCGACCTGCAGATTCCCCAGCAGGGTCCTGTCCAGCTGCCGCAGGATCTGGCGCCGACTGGCCAAGCCCAGCTCCACATCTGCATTGCAACACAGTCAGATGAGCGGGGGATGATCGATTGCAGATCAGGGGACGACAGGCCTGCAGAGGCTGGCGCCAGCTGGCAGGCCTGGACGGCAGCCCCAATCAAAGCCACGTGGGGGTCAAGCACAAGGCAGTCAGCATCTGGGGATGTCACACTAGCTAGCACAAGCGCTCCCACTCAAGCTGAAGGCACGACAAGACCACGAAATGCATGTGCCCACAAGCAAGCCTGCCTGCCAACATGAAAGCAGGGACAGCTATTCAGCAGCACATTAGGCGGAGCAATAACACCACCCCACCACGCGCAATCGGCAACGCTCGTCTTCAAACCTGAGCACTCCTTCACAAAGGCCTGCAGCAAGCCCTACAGGGTACCCATTCTAACAAGCAGCCCTCCTAGAGACAAAAGGGCGGTTAAGCTCACTTCCACATGCCATGCAGCAACAGCTTTGCAGCTGGCTGTGTCAAGTCTCAGCAGCGACTGCATTGACACCACAGCTGGCAACACGGCAACAACATGTCCCACTGCCATGCCTCAGCTTTGCGGCAGCTGCAGGAACCCACTCTAAAACACAGGGGCGCCCGTACCCAGAGTTATTTGCTGTCACAAGTATGAACTTTGTGAGCATGCAGCATCATGGTACTGCAAGTCTCGCATTTACGTCTGAGCCATCCCACAGCTGTATGGCAGCTGCTGCAAGCCACCTTGAGTCACAGGGACGCACGTGCCCAGGGTTCTTTTATGATCAAGAGTTTGACTTTTGTGAACACGCTTTTTCATGCACTACAAGTCTCCCATTTACGTCTGGGCCATCCCAAAGCTGTCTGGCAGCCGCTGCAACCCACCTCGCGACACAGGGGCGCCCGTGCCCAGAATCGGGCGCGCCTGCACAAAGGCTTGCAGCGACGGCCCATCTGGGATGACGAAGCAGCACTCGATGTGCCTGAACTCTGCGGTGGCGCCCGGGATGATGAGGTCAAAGAACACTGGGGCAGACCACGAGATGTTGCCCTGACCATCCTCCAGCCTGCAGGAAGAAAAGAAGAGAGTGAAGGTCACTGGGCCTGCTGCAATTTGCCAGCTGCAGCACAGGGGCCACAGCCTCATGCCTCCAAACAAAGAGCAGTATCACAGCATCTTTGGCACTGGTCAGCTTTATTTAGAAGGAGTCGACGCGGGAGAAGCGAGGCAAGGCTACTCGGGCGCCAGTTGGCAGAAGCTGAGCAGCCTGCTCTGACCGGCATGTGAAGGCCTGACAGGCAGACACAAAGGCATCCCAAGTACAAGCAGGCAGCACACAGGAGGCTCTGGCATGAAGCTGTCTGCTTACTTTGTGCACAGGAAACCGTGTCCAAAACCTGCGTCGTGGTTGCGCATGGGCAGCACCTGCAGCAGCCACAGAATGCCACTGGTTGAGACTCTCATGCATGCCCCTTGGCTGTGTCACAATGTCAATGGGTACGACTTTTGTGCATGCCCCTTGGCTGCCTTGAGTGGCTAGGCCTGCACTGTGGCATGCTAGTCAATCCCTCCTGATGTGATGCGGCAGCCTAAGATGCACAAGAAGAGGGCACGGCTGCACGTAGGCCAGGTATGCAGGAAGGTAAGAACTGCTGCCCTTTGACATCTGGACAAGGTCCATGCAGATACACCACAACTGATGTCAAGAACGCCCTGCAGCGTCCATGCTGTGGGCATGGTGCTTGTTGCCTCTTGCAAGAATGGAGCCGAAGTGCGTCCTGTATGCAGACGTATATCGTGCAGTTTCTGCTGATGCGTGTGCAGTAGGCAGGCATTCAGACTGCAACTATGGGCTTAAGGCCCCAACCCCAGTGCATTGAGCCCCCAGCAAACAACTCCTGCCCCACCTGGACAAATGCCACTGCTTCGCAGGTCAACAGGCTCTCCGGCTTCATGCGCAGCTCTGGGGACCGCTTGCGGGAGCAGGCATTGCGCAGAGTGCTGGCAGCCCGGCTGGCGTCCCTCAGCAGAGTGGCGTGAGAGTTGGTGTAGTTCAGGCTCTGCATGCAGAACAGCAGCATCAGACGTTGGAGTAAGTTCAGGCTCTGCATACGAGGAAGCAGCATCAGGCTGGGGGCTTTCAGGGGCAACTTCTGAGAGCCTCTGCGTTTCACAGGCTCCCTCGCACATGCCGTCGTGCATGCTGCATTTGGCAGCATGGAATGTGACAGGCAGCTCAACACACCCCACCTTGCTGAAGAACGAGGCACTCGAGCTCTTGCGCAGCCCCCCGTGCATGCTGCCGTTGTAATACGGCGCCACAGACTCCACATTGCGGAACAGCTCCTCCTTGAGCCAGGTGTCATCTTTGGCCATCTGCAGCGGCGGGAGTCACCAAACGTGTCAGCGCTTGTTTCTGGTGTTAGGCAGGGCGGCCCCCAGCATGAGCACCTTATATCCTGCCGGGCGGCAGCAGCAGCACACAAAGGCTTCCTTTCCTTGGCTCAAGCGCAGGGCCACTGGGCTGATGGCAGCGGACAGATCTCACACTCAGTGGCTTCACAGTGCAGCAACACACTGCAACTGCTGGTCGCATCCGTCATGCTGGACGTGTACTCAGTTGCAGCGCTGCTGGCTGGGCTGAGCCTCTGCCCACCTCACATGGCACCAAGACAGTTGCCTCTGCCTGCTCAGAGGCCACAGTGCAGTGCAAGGCACAAGCAGCCTTGACAACACTGGAGGGACATTCTGTTCGCACAGCAAGTATCTACCTTGAAGAAGCGGTGTTTCAGCAGCTTCGCAGCTGTTGGGCGCTCCCCAGGCTCGTGGACAAGGCACTGAGCCACCACCTCCCTCAAGGGCTGTAAGCATTGCAGGGGATGATCTTCAGTGAGTGCGCCCAACGGCAGCTCAAGAAAGATCGATGTGTCAAAGCAGCTGCTGGAGACTTCCCAGGTCTGCTGCCACCACCCTCAAAAGGTTCATGCTCCAGAAGAGATGCCAGCATGCATTGCACTGCTTGCGCACCAGCGATGCACAGCCCACTAACCTCGCAGTGGCAGTCGCTGTCCAGCTCGGGAGGGTCACTGTGAAGAGTCATCATGATGATGTTGGTCAGCGAGAAGTTTGCGTAGGGCGCCCGCCCCCGAGCCAGCTCGATCAGCAGCATGCCAAAGGCCCAGATGTCTGCACTCTCGTAGTACCTGCATCAGGTGGGGGCTGAGGTCAGCAGCGCCTTTGCCCCCATCAGCAGAAATGCCAAAGACCCAAGACTCTGCACTCTGATCAGCAAGCCATAATGGAGAAGGAAGGGGTCGTCAGCGTGTGGCTTCCGTCAGGCATGCACGACACCGCCATTTCTTGTGCGGAGTAGCAGATGTTCAGCTCCCCACTGCCGCCTGCAGGTCTCCATTCAACAATTGGCAGCCAAAAGGTTTTTCAGAAAATGGCCAGCTAGATGCCGGCTCCGCACAGGGTGCCGAGGCCCCCAAACAGAGCTGTTGGGAAGGGACAGCAAGGTGCCAAGCTGGTCTGCTGCAGAAGCAGAGGTACGGTACACCCTCTA
The DNA here is from genome assembly GCA_963969365.1 of Asterochloris sp. CNOR1. Classification (NCBI taxonomy): domain Eukaryota; kingdom Viridiplantae; phylum Chlorophyta; class Trebouxiophyceae; order Trebouxiales; family Trebouxiaceae; genus Asterochloris; species Asterochloris sp. CNOR1. Next base: position 1,719,677 of record OZ017762.1, read on the forward strand.
TGCTAAACTTGCATGCTGGCATGTCTTGCGTCTTGCCACAGCAGCAGCAAAGGCAGCTTGGCCTGATGCATGATCTCAGGCGCTGCCTGCGAGGGGATGCTGACAGGCTGTCGCATTTTTTACTACAGCAGCAAACTCAATACAGCAACAACAAAGGCAGCATGCTTCAGCCTGCTTCAGCCTGCATCCTCACCCATCATCCCAGGCGGCATGTGCGAGAGAGCGCCCACCAAGGGTCTTGCACTTGGCCACAGCAGCCCGAAAGGCAGCCTGGCTCAGCCTGCACCCCGCTCCCTCATCTCAGGCACCATGACAAGGGAGTGCACATTAAGGTGTTGCAGCACGCTCTGCAAGCAGGAGGGCAGCATGGCTCACCCTGCATCCTGCTCCATGATCTCAGGCGCCATGTGCGAGGGCGTGCCCACAAAGGTGTGCCGTGCCAGGTAGCAGTGGTGCTTCTTGGCAGAGTCCGCTCCCTGCAGGCCAGCGCATCATGGCCAGTCAGCCCCTGAAAGTTTGTGCTAGGTAGCAGTGCTCGTGGGCCAAGCCCTGCGCCTGCAGGTGGCAGCAGGGCATCAGCCTGATGACAGGCTATGCATGGTGATGCTGTCAGTGGGACACCATACAAATGGCCTTGCCAACAAAGGGAGACAAGAGGGCTCGCCCCATGGGAGTGGCCTGTGTCCCTTGCAAAGCACGTCCTCACTGCATGATGCCGCTGCCAGCATACATAGGAGGGCTAATCTGAAGAACAGGAGCCTCTGCAGACGATGTGCTGCTGCATGACACCACTGCCAGCAGCAAAGCCAGAAGGGCTCGCCTTGCAAGTGATGGACGGGTCTGTGCAGACGACAGCCCGCTGAGTGATGTCGCTGTCAGCAGCACACACAAGAGTGCTCACCACCTGAGATGGGGCCATGTCCCTGCGGACGACAGGCCCCGCTGAGTGACGGTGACCGCAACACCACACGCAGCCGGCTCACCTCATGAGAGCTGGCGGAGTCTCGGCAGACGACCTCCCGGCTGCGCCTGTTGGCCTTGGGATTGCTCTCAGCCTGCTCCATGACTGCTGTCACTCCAAAGTCCGCCAGAACCACGTGCCCACTCCCCTCTATCAGCACATTCTCGGCCTGCACCACACAAGCACTGCTTGCTGTTTCACACGCATTGTTGTCTCACTGCGTTATCTGGCCATTGATCAAAGCGCAGACCCTCTCCCATCGCTCATGTGATACTGCTGTGCAGCCTGGGTAAAGCCTGCTGCACTGCATTGCAGGAGACATTCATCGCAGTCTAGAGGGAGTGACCCTCATTGATTGCAGGCAGTCTGCTGGTGCTGCAGGCTCAGGCCCTGAGGAATCAGCTCAGCATCTCCCTGCCCCTCAAATTGCAGTGAACACAGCCGGGCTGACGCGCTGCCAGTCGGTGCTTCAGGCGTGCCAGTGGTGCAAGCTCCAGGCTTACAGACATCCTTTCCCTTTTACCTTCACATCGCGGTGAATACAGCCGCGCTGATGCAGGTAGGCCAGGCCCTCCAGAACTGCCTTGGCAATGGTGGCCACCACTGTGGGGGTGAAGCCCTACAGGGTGAAGGGTCACACTTGGAGTCAGGACCGCCAAAGGCAGCAGCTGTCAGGACATCACTGCATGGGACGACCTGGCTGCCGCATCTGCATGCAGCCGCAGCCGGCAGTTCATTGCAGGAAGCAACACTGCAAGAGCGGGGTTGGGCCAGGACAGGAACACTGCCAGGTGCAGTGATCCAGCACAGCAAGCTCTTTGCTGGCAATGCCAGAAAAAAACCAACAGTGTATGATGACAGGGGGAGAAGAGTCACAGCTGCGACAAGCCAAAAGTGTAGGCTGTAGACCAGCAGGGTGGTGCGGTGGACCAGATAGCAACAGCAGGCAGAAGCTGGCAGCAGTTCATGGCTATGATATGTAGGACACACCCATGTGCAACCCCAAGCAGTCCATGAGGCAGCGTTTCTTGACACCCACCTGGGGACAGCACTTGGCCATGATCTGGGTGACAGCCCCGCCAGCCACATAGGGCATCACCATGTGCAAGCTGTGCTCGTGCAGGAAGGCTGTGAACAGGGGCAGCACATGCCCATGGCGCTGCTGCCTCATGATCATGGCTTCCCTCATCACAATGTCCTGCAGCAGATCAAATTCACATATCAAAGATCCCACTTCCGGCTGGCACAGTTGCTGCAGCGGGGCCTGCTGCCTGATATGGCCTTCCCATCACATTTTCCTACAATTAGGTAGGCAGAGCAGGTATGAGGGTGGCAGAGGTCCATCCAACTACTTTGTGTGTTGGGGTTGGAGTGAGCCTGGCAGCAGATGGAGTGCACGGCGCTGCCGCCTCATCACCGTGGCGTCCCTCACGACAAGACATTGCAGCAGCAGGCAGCTCTGGTTGTTCTGCAGCTGGCTGTGCAGTTGATGGCAGCGGAGACAACGGCTTGAAAACAACGTCTGCTTGGCGGACTGCATGGCAACGGCAATCTGTCAGCCTCCTGCAGCCAGCCTCCTGCAGCAGCTTGGGGACCCACTGCAAGGTGGACAGAAGGCATGATGAATTTGTGCGGCAAGAATTTGGGGGCTGCCGCTACCAGACTCAAGTAATCAAAATTGCACAGGCACAAGTTTGATCAGTGAGGTGGTGATGACCCAAAGGCTGCCCTGCAGTGCCACTGCTGATGATCCTTCATTGGAAGATGTATTCCTCCAGCACGGGGCAGATGTCGACCTGCGTCGGGGCCATAAGCAAACACGGCAAGCCCATTCATGCGCAAAGCAGGAATGCAACGCTGTCCTTAGACTGCAAATGATGCCGCCGCTTCCAGGAGAGCCCCAAAAAGGGCCACGCAGGTCTCACACAGCGCTCACCATGTTTTCCCCAAACAGTTCCAGGTCTATTCTCTTAATGGCCACAACGTAGCCGTCTGACTTGCGCTCAGCTCGGAAGACCTGCAGCAGGGGCCAGAAAGGCAAGTCACGGGGCAGCTGATACCAGCGGCAGGCAGCTCATCTGTGATGGCTAGGACCACATATGGAGCATCTGGATCACATGTTGCAGAAGGCTGACAGCAGTCAACTTGGTTTGATGAATAGCAATTGCAGGCAGCACTTGTAATGAAAAGGCCAGGAGGCACAGGCAGTATGCATGATCCCAGGCTTCTCAAGCGCCTTGGTTGACTTCCCTCCTCTTTTGGGAACCTTTCCTGGCCCAATGAAGATGCTGTCTTGCTGTAGCTCTTGTGCAGCTGCGATGCTGGCAATGCGGCTGAGGGTCTGGACCAGAGCATAGGAAAAGCGCAGCGGTGCTGCACTCACTGTGGCACTGGCGCCCTTGCCGCAGACTTCCTGCAGCTCGTAGTCGTCCAGCGTGGCCGGCCACTGTGAGTTGTCCTCCTCAAACCTGCAGGGCAAGCAGAAAGCTCGTTGTCAACAGGAGTCAGGTCCCACAGCTGCACAGACAGGGCTGTGCTGAGCTCGGGACCGCCAACTGAGGCCTGCAGCACCACAGCTGCGGGGGTTCACGTGGAAACTTGTGCAGCCAGCAGCTGCACCGCGCAGGGCCACGGGCACTTGCTTCAGCTGAGGCATACACCTGCAACAACTCTGCAGCTTGACCTTGACGCCAGCATGGCTGCACCGCTCCAGTCCAGTGGTTGAGGTGAGCGACGGCCACACCTTGCGGCTGCAGCAGAAGATCCACCTGGATCCTCGAAGCTGCAGATGAGTGCCCAGCTGCCCCTAGCATCCATGACAGCACTACAGCCCTCCAGCACAGCAAGAGCAGCCAGCTAGGCTGGGCACTGCTCCTGCTGAGCAAAGCCTGCAGGGCCTTTTGCAGGCACACATGAATCCCTGTCATGCAGCCGCTCACACACAAGGCTGTATCAAGCCTTGGTCACATTGCTTGCACAGCTGGCATGTTTTAGGCAACCTGACTGTCCCATAGTGTGGCCCACTTGGCAAATTCATGTAAAGTGGCAGACTGCGCTTACGTCATCCGCAAGCCGTCACAGCTCACCTGGTGATGCAGGAGCCTCAACTGTTCTGCTCGCCCACTGAGGCCTCACTGCGCTGCTGGCAGTGCCTGAGGCACCCCTCTTCTGGCAGCTTGTTGTGTATATGGGTAGTGTGTGTGTGTGGGGGGGGTGGCCGGCTCAAAGGCAGCCACTGCTCACCAGGCAATGCAGGAGCCGTAGGTCTGCAGCTTCTCCAGACTGGCTTTCTTGCTCAGCTGCCTCCCGCCAAGGCTGGCCCCCATGGTCTTGCGCCGCGACCAGGCCCTGCTCGTGCTGCTGTCGCTGCCAACACTGCCGCTCCCTGGCGGGGAGGTGCGCATGGGCCAGCTCAAGCGTCCACTGGAGCTTGCTTGGCTGGAGCCATGCTGACTTGAGTCAGCCATGCGTGCCCCTCGCGCTTATGAAGTTCACAACACTGGGCGGCTTGCTGTCGGCTGCTGGGAAAGCGGATCTGAGTGCTGCCCCTGTGGGGCAGGTGGGGCTGCTGGGACGCAGCCTGTCCTCATGCAATCAAAGAAGCGAGCGACAGGGTGCCTCTGTGCGGTAGTAGGCCCTAGAGGGCGGCTGGCCCTGGCATTGAGCCTGTGCGCTGCTCGGGGCCTCAGAGCCTGGCAGGCCACTTATGCTGCGCCTGAGTCATCCTGCAGCGCGTAAATCCAAGTCACATGGCCCCCAGATCAGCCCAAGTCAGCCTCAGGACAAAGGTTCCGTCTGTCAGGAGTGAGCAGCTCACCATGTCCACCATGTGGTGAGCTGAAGGCTGCAATCCAGTAAGCTTTCCAGTCAGCAGCAGAGAGTGCAATAATGTGTTGTGATATCCTCCTCTCAGGTCACTGGGCCGTTTGAAACCTGCTGGAGGCACTTAATTTGTGAATCGGGCCCTTCGTCCGTTGCAGGTTCTCCAGCTGGGGTTTGTAGACTCAGATTCGGGGCTGACCCCTCACCCTCTACCTCAGGTTGCGAAGAGGGAGAGCCTCTTGCGTAGAGCCTCCTCAGGATGGTAGTGGTCAATGCCGTAAAGTCAGCGGCAGGCCAGAAAGGGCTTATGAAGAAAGGAAGTTTTGCATTGAAAAGAAGAACGGGCAGCTGAGTCAAGATTGAAACATTGCGCGCACCAACCCCTGCACCGAATCGGGATCCGGACAGTATTACAGTCAGGGTCGGGGGCCCTGACATGTCAGTATGGGGCCATGACACTGAATGCTGCCATTGCTGGCTTGCATACAGGGCCATAGGTCACTGAGGCAATTCACAAGTATATGCACAGGCTGGGATGTGCATTGCGACATGTATGAGGGCCTGTGGACGCACCAGCTCCGAAGCCAGCAATGTAACTGAGCACAATGATCACAGCGGGAGCTGATCATTCCTGCAAAGGGCCTCCTAAGTGTCAAACCAGCACAGGTGGCAGTTGTGCATGGCCTGCAGAAGCTCTGATGCGCCAGAATCTGCACTTGACCTAACAATGCAGGGCCATGAGTGAGGCCTGAATGTACCTGTCCCAACAGGAGCATGCAAGCAATGCAGGTAGCCTGCATGCTAAGTGGCCTTCCTTGACCGACCTGGTTGCTGCAAAGCACTGAGTGAGATGGCCCTGGGTATGGGAGCCTTCCATTCACCGTTTGTGACTGACCGGCATGCCAAACTGTCACATCATGTCACTGTCACGGTCACTCCATCAGCTCCTGGCTGCTGGCAGCAATGGCAAGCAGTCTCCCTGCGCCTTGCTGCAGCCAGCATGACTTTGTGCTGACTTGCTGCCTCAGTACTTGGCTTAAACAGGCTCCAGTGCTTGCACAATGGCTCAGAAATGACGTGGGTATCAGACAGAGGCACACCGCTCCATGAAAGCAAGGCTATGCACAGGCTATTTGCCAGAAACACAAATGCTGCACTGCAAGCACATACGTGCAAGGCCCTCGGCCAGGGAACTAGCGGTGATCACAGTGCAAGCGAATACACGCCTAGCTCAAGCATCATTGTCCATAGCCAAAAGAATGAAAGTGCCAACATCCTCAGCTTGATAGGGGACTGCTGCCAGTAAGGTGGTTGTCAGATCAATGATTGTGAATAGGCCCATCAGCTCTGTTATCCTTGACCTGCCAGCAAGAAGCGGAAAGGGAAAGCCTCTGCCAGAGACTAGGGAGTCCAGTCTTCGGGACACAAGCCTGTGCCGCACACTGTTTTGCTGCAGTAGCAGATCCACCGCCTGGCAGCCTGCAGAGGCCTGGTTGAGGCTGAGATCAGGCCTCAGAAAGGCACTGCTGCCATTTCTCATCAAGCCAAGTCTGCCACACATGAATGGCTTCCAGGGCAAGACCCAGGAAGGGGAGGTGAGCATCACAATCCTTGCATGCAAGCCTCATGCCCCAACGGCAATCTGCCCCTGCCTCACTGCCATGGCTGCCTCACTGTAGATTGAGTACCAGGCGCCCACAGAGCTGTGGCAGCAGGTGGAGTCTGGTGAGGGCGGGAAGGAAAACAACTGGTACAGTAGAGCGGTGCAGCACTGGGACAAACAGGAAGCTAGCGTGGAGGGAGTGCTGGGGGGACACGGCCACGTCTCAGCGGCAGATATTGCCCAAAGCAAGCGCTTCCTTGGCAAGGTGTGTTCATGGGCATGGCAACTGCTGTTCGAGAGGTGCTGGCTATGCACCGCACTGTGCCCTGCCCAGCCTGCAATGGCAGGTCACACTGTCTGCTAACCCCTCCTAGGCAGAGCAGCATTCCCTTGGTCAGGTGCACCAGCAGGGGTGGTGCGCAGTGCAGTTGTGCATGCTCAAAGGCTACCGAACACAAGCAAGGGCATGCTGCCAGCGCGATGGACAGGCAGAGCTTCAAACAGCAGCGATTGCACCAAGCAAGCGTGAGTTTGGAGCAAGGTGCGATTAAGCTGCTGGCTGGCAATATGCGCTGATGATGCAGCTGTTGCCGCCTGGCCATGTCTCAGAGCTCCACACTGCCTAGACCCACTGACTCCTCAGCAGGGTGTGTCTCAAGAGGAGCCATCTTCTGGCCATCCCAGCGCGTCCCCCTGAAGCTACACAGTGCCTGGGGACGAACTGCTGGCAGGCCGTTCCAGCTCAGCTGCAGTGTTACTTGCAGCCCTTGGTCTCATGCCGCACTGCATGCAGAGTTGCTCACCACATGGCGCAGTGCATTCCTGCCTGCAGGCCATTTGTTGCTTGTCCTGGTTTGCACGCAAAGGACAGGCATACGTGGTTTCAGAGTTGTTCTGAAGGTCTGCCTCCAGGAACGGGCAATGCGCCTGGATGCAGGATGCAGTGCAGCGCCTCAGTCAGAGAGCTGCCAGATGCTCCACCCTACAGGACCGACCCTGCCTGCAGGCCTTTGCAGCCCCTGGAAGAAGGCAGAATGCAGGGGGCAGCTGGAGGCTGCATGCAGCGCCGCCCAGCTGATGCTGCTGCCTGCACGTTTGCGCAAGAGGCATGCTCCACATCTGCAGCCCAGCTTCAAAAGACCGAGCTGATTGCAGCGGGCTGCAATCACAAGGCGGGCAGGGCTAGCACATCTGGGCTCCCTGTGTGCAGGTGTATGCAGCCCAGCTGAAGGCAGCGCAGACTTCTGGTGCCAAGCTGGTGGCGGCCGACTGCGGTGCGGGGGTGGGCAGGGTCTCAGAGAACCTGCTCCTGCACACCTTTGATGAGGTGGACCTCATCGAGCCCAGCCAACACCTGCTGGCCAGTGCCCAGCAGCGGCTGAGCAGCAGCGGGCGCAAGCAGAGTGACGGGCCCTGGCCAGCAGACCACGTGGCGCGCAACTTCTGGCAGCTGGGGCTGCAGCAGTGGACGCCTGAGGCTGGCAGGTGGGCAAGTGGTTCTATAGTGCTGGCTGCAATGTGGCTGAGCAGTGCTGATGGACTGACCTAAGGGCACTGGGGCTGCACCAGTGGACTCTGAGGGTGGCAACTGGGGACTGTACATCACAGTCGGGGCCACTTCCAGAGGGAATTGCAAAGCCACTTAGTGGCTATGGCTGGCTGTCTAAGGGTGGGGTCATGCTGCCGAGGATGTTATGGGCTTTCATCAAAGCAACCATGTGGGCCCCAACCTCCAGCAGCTGCGGCTGCACCGAGGCCGCCTGAGGCGGGCAGATCAGGGCTGCCTTGTGTATTGTCACCACAGCTTTGCTGTCTGCCCATGCAAGGGCAAGCGCCAGCGTAGCTACTTGTTCTGTCTGGGCATCATTGGTCCCTGTGGCGTTTGCCACATCTGGCTGGATGCTTGACAGGGGTGTATCAGCCTTACAGCAATACCTCCTAAGCTGTTCTCCACATGTCCTGCAGGTATGACGTGATTTGGGTGCAGTGGGCGCTCCTGTATCTAACTGATGGTGAGCCCCGCTGTAATGGTATCCTGCATGTGCCAGCATGCGAGTGAGGCCAAGGTGCCTGCTGCACTGTATTCAGCTGTGGTAAGCTCAGTCTGGCATGAGCTGCTGCTGGTTCCTCGCGCGCAAAATCGTGGTCCTTTGAGGTCGCTGTGGACAAAGGCACTGCCTGTGTGCTCTGCGTGTGCCTCTCAGCCGGGCTCATGGATGCCCTGTTCAACAGGTATTCTGGTATGGTCTGCAGATGATGCCACCGCGTTCTTCCAGCGATGCAAGAAGGGCCTTAAGCCTGGTGGCCTGGTGGTTGTCAAAGAAAACATCTGCTCTTCAGGGTTCATCCATGATAAAGAAGATTCCAGCCTGACTCGTTCGCACCAGTACATGCTGGAGCTGTTCAAGTCAGCTGGCATGACCCTAGTAAGCAGTGCCCAGCAGAGAAACTTCCCCAAAGATCTATTCCAGGTGCATATGTATGCCCTCAAGCCGCAAGGGCCGTGACTCATTTGTTGAAGAGTGTCCTGTTTCATGCATTTAATATGGGCAAATCGTCTTGTCTCTCCGGTGCGTGTCATTTGGCAAAACGCAAGCGGAATGCCAAGAACACAGGGGGAGAGGGGGGGGGGGGGGGGGGGGAGCTTGGCAAGCAGGTCGGCGTCAGAGCAGCAGCCGTGTCACACTTATTTTGAACTACTAAGCTCAAGACATTCATAAAAATCACATAGACCCTCATCTTTCCTTGGACCTGCCACAGCGGCTCATACTAGACAGATTCGTTCGTGGCGCCTGATACATCTCTGATAACCTGGCTCCACTTAGCAATTGGGATAGGGGTACCCTCAGGCAGACCTTGCCGAGCCATGTCAATCAGCAGGAGCAGCCTCTTCATGGACATGGAGGTGTCAGTCAGGGAAGCAACTGCCATGTCCATCTGCAGCCATGAAAAACTTGCCAATTCAACTGGCAGTGATACTGACTGCTAGGGCAGAAATGCGGTTGTGTAGGTGTTGTGGAGAAACGCTGCCTTCGTCCATGAGGCAGTGCAGCAGGCAGCCAATGCTGATGCAATTCAAAGCCCTTCCTGGAAACAGCCAGTCTCCTGCTGTGCACGGGCACCTCCCAGCAAACACTGCTGTAGCGACCTGCCCAACTTTGCTGCACGTTATACCACTGGCCCGACCAGCAAACACCGCACAGTGCAACTGCCCATGTTGGGTCCCCTGGATGAGGGAAGTTGTGAAGCCCAGCTCAGCTGCCTTGCTCGCCAGGTCTCCCCCCGAAAGCAGCACGAGTCCCACCTCCTCCAGCACATTAACTCTCCAGGGCATGGGACACCTCTGTGATCTCCTTTTGAAGCATGAACCCAGGGATAGCAGCACCAGCATGCACCATGTGCCTCCAGGAGTAAGGCTCAGAGCCCCTCAGTGCAGGGCACCAGACCATACCGCACATGACCTGCTCTCTGCGACGCAGAGGCCCCAAGGCAAGGAGGACCCTTTGTCTGCCTGCTCCCGCTCCGTGGACATGTTAGAGCACACAAAGACCTGCATCCGCACTCACCATGTGCACCCAGGCGTGAAGCACCCAAGCCCTGACCTGAGTGCAGAGCTCCAAGATGAGCTGTTTAGCACTTACCTCCTGCGGCGCGAAGGCCCCCAGGGCATGGAAGACCTTTTTGATCTCCTGTTCCCGCAGCTTGGGCACGTTGAGCACCACGTTGAAGCTGGTGGTGATCTCCATGTCCTCCATGACGGATGCCACGCTGGTGGTCCCCAGCACCAGCAGCTTGCGCCCCTTGGGGGGCTGCTTCTTCAGCAGCACCAGCAGGGTCTGCAGGATGCCGTTGCTGAAGCGGGGCCCGATGGAGACGTACTCGAGCAGGCGCTCTATGTCATCGAGGACGACGATGGACAGAGTGCTCTGCAGCGCGGCAGGGGCGGCCCGTCACGAGGGGGAAAGCAGGAACCCCAGCCCAACACAGGGAGGCTTGTGGGTTGTCCATCCACTGCTGCACCATCAGCAGGGTCGGCAGGACGCCCTTGCTGGGAGTCGGCGGCAACTGAGTCATGCTCAACTGTGCCAGCAAGGGTGTTTGTCCTACTTCATGTAGACTTCATATACAGCGCCACTGAGGCATGCACCCACCCTGTATGCGTCATCAAAAACCTTGGCAATCTGGCTGCTCTTGGAGGCTTCTGAGTAGCCAACCATGGTCTCTGCGCTGATGACCTTCACAAAGGGGAAGTCTGACTCAATGCCCACTGTGGCTGCGAGGGCGGTCTTCCCTGTGCCGGGAGGGCCCTCGAGTAGGCAGCTGATCAGAGGCGTCTGCTCGCTGGTGCGGACCTGCAGGGCGGCGATACAGGCAAACCAGGTTCTGCAGCTGGTCTGGGACTGCAGGGGGGTTGACACAGGCAAGTCCAGGTTGAACAGCTGGTACGGACCTGCAGGGGCGCAAAGACGGCAGATTGCCGCCCCTGCTGGCTCCCTGCCGAGAGCGTGCCTGGTGAGAAGCACAGCACAGAGATCAGAGGAACCGACATGAAAGCTGCTAGCATGCTGCACGCTGACACGGACCTGCAGGGGGCAGGAACAGGCGGGTCTAGGTTATGCAACTGGCTTGGTGCCTAGTTGCAGGACTGCCTGTCTGTTGCCTGAGTTACTGTTTGCCCTGCCGTTGTGGCCGCACTGAGGATCTGGCAGCTCTCATTGCAGGTGCCAGTGGTGGCTCTTGGCAAGACCTGGCTACAGGGCTGCCGACTGCATTTCCTGTAGGGGACAGGCATAGTATGACCCCAGCAACAGACCTGTTGATAGTCAACTAGCCTGTCAGTGCCCACCTATTAATAAAAAAAACCAACACTCAGCACAAAGCCTGGCACAGAAGGCTTTTGTGCCTGTACTCACACAGGCAACAGGCGCTCACGGCTGCTCTCTGATGTCATTGCCAGGCACTAAAGCAAGTTCTGAAGCCCCTGAAACACATCTGCAGCTGGCCTTGAGCAGCTCGCCAGCTGCATGAGCTGCGCTGGTTCCCAATGCGCTGCAATGTCCTGGAACACCCCATCGCAAGTAAGAAAGCATCTCACCTGCTGCACCAGCACGCTATAAGAGGAGTGGAGGTGCCTGCCACACTTTACACATGCGGCTTGCTTCCTGAGGTGCTTGCTGGCTGCAAGTGCCATGCCCGCCGCCAAACATGTCCTGCAGCACACCCTTGCTCACAGCAAAGCCCTGTATGCAGCCCCTTCCGGCCCCACAGATGATTACGATTGGCATCTCACCTGCTCCAACAGTCCTGCAGATGGACTCAAGTTGCCGGAAATGCTCCTCGCAGTCAGTCGAATACCTGCAGCTGCACCCCTTCAGGAGCATGCCTGCTGCACAATTTGCGCCTGTATGAAAATTTGACATACCGCAAATCCACATGACAGGCAATCTGGCCCAGGATTGGAGGCAGCATCTCACCTGCTCCACCAGCGTCCGGCAAGTGGACTGGAGGTGCCTGAAGTGCTCCCCGCAATTGATGATTCCGTTGAGCCGGTGCTGCTCCAGGGTCTCTGTGACTGCCCCAAAGGCTGGCTTCACCTCAGACAGAGCGCGGTCAAAGTCCTGCATGGCCACCTGCAAGCAGAAAGAAGGCGTTGTGACCCTGGTGTCTTGTGTGGGATGAGCACAGGAAGACTTCATCTCTGATAGCGCACAGTCAAAGCCCTGCACGGCCACTTGCAGGACTCAGGAGCGATCAGCTCATGCTGTGTTTATGATGCGCGCATACACAGGCTTCAATTTTGCTGACACGTGGTCAGATGCTTCAGATGGCCGTATGCAGCACACAGGGCAGCTGTTGGTGGGGTTCTGCAAAAACAAGCCGATGCAATTCTTGGTCACCATCAGGGGGGCCCCTTGCCTTGATCACAGCTGCAAGCGTAGGCTGAGCTGAGCAGCTGTTGATGCTTGCGCACCTTGAGGTTGGTCTCATCGATGGGCTTGGACAGATCGTTCACATCCACCTGCCTGTTCAGCGCAAAGGAGGTCGCCGACTTGACCAACCCCTCAATCTCAGCTCCACTGAAGTTCTTAGTCCGCTCTGCAGCCCAACCAAGCTGCTGTCATGTCTCAGGCAAGGGGTGCTGTGCAGGCAGTGCAGAGGCCATCATACCTGGCATTTGCTGCTGGGCAGCAGGCAGGCGGCATGTGTGCACAGCTGCAGCACAGCAGCAGCGTACTGGCTGGAGCCAGCACGTGAGAGTTCACCTGCGAGGGACCAAAGGTCCACATCCCTTGCCAGGAAGGAGTTGGCCTCCATCTTCCCTGTGTGGATCTGCAGCGCAGCCAGCGGCACTTCAGGGGAGCACCACTCCTGCCAACTTTGCGCGCTGTTGTGGCACAAGCAGCTGCATCAGACTTGCAGCTGCATCAAAGTTGCAGCTGCAGCATGTGCTGTGCCTGCGCCATGCCTCTGCTCGACTGCAGGCCCTCACGTGCCACCGTTGCCAGGGCCACTCTGAGACTGCAGAGCTCATGTTTAGGCCGCTGAACACAAAAGCTGGAGCTGTGCAGGCACTATAGTGCCCTGATGTAGCATGGATATCAGAGAAGGCTCCACAGCTAAAAGTATTTTAGTGTTGGCGCGGTCTGCGCAGATGATGCCGTCTGAGCAGCTCAGATGCTGCACACGGCAACCAGGCTGCATGTGGAGAGGTTCAGGCAACGGTGCTTGCCTTCAGGATTTGGAGGCGCCCCTTGTCATCTGGCAGGCCAATCTCCACCTGCACCTCTAGTCTGCCGGGCCGCAGCAGGGCCTCATCCTGCAGTGGCAACACGGCGCACGGTTGTCACCATGTTTGCTATTACATGCTCCTGCAACAGCATGGCATGCGCAACAAGGCGGGCTTCTCCTGCATCATCAAAATGGTCTGCAAACGTGGGACAAAAAGGCTCTTCCCATGAGACGCTTCAGACGCGTGCCAACGTAGTGCGCCATCCTGCAGCGTCAATACAGGTCCTGCATGCTGTCACCTGCAATACTTGAGCTTTCCGAACACCTTTTCATCATGCTGGATTATCAGGCCGCTGTGCTGAGCAGCAGCCTCTTGCTTTGACGCCAGTGGCATGATGCCAACTCTTCTCTGCCATTGCATCGCAAAAATATGTGGGCTAAACCCAAACAAAGTGGGGATGCATGATGCTGTATAGGAGTCATCAAACTCACTCTTCACATGATGACAGCAGCCATACTGACCAGCATGTCCTTCCTGTTGGTCATGCCAATAAGAAGGATGTTGTTGAGGGCGTCCACACCATCAATCTTGGTGAGCAGCTGGTTGACGACGGTGTCGTGCACGCCTGCAGGGCACAGCAGACACGAGAATCTTTGGAGGGCTTTGTTGGAAGTGAGCAGAGATCTGTGTGGTAGTATCCATGTCAGCGTCAGTTTCACGTGTCTGTGTCATGCATGGACGCATGCAGGCCAAGCCAGGTGCAGCACAGTAACTGCAGCTTGAGTCAGGTTGTCCGCAGCTGGCTGACAGCTGCATCCTGCACACCAGCAGAGCATGACAGGAGCTTGTGTCACCAGCCACCTGACACACTTGTGCAAGCTTTTCCAGATGGCATCGCCCTCAAAAATGACGATGACATGCAGGAAAGCGCCTTTGGCACTTGAGACGCTTGTGCATGCTGCAAGCAGTGTCTCTGTTGAGACAGCCACATGGGACCCCTCGCTGCACTGCATGCCATCATCAGACCTTCTTCATAACTTGCACATGGTGTACAGCCTGACGAAGCAACACCTACAGAGTGACCCCCGCAGTGCATGCAGGCCGCTCACAGTGCTGGCTACCCTCGCAGCAACAACACAACATCACTGGGGCGGCAGTGCATGCACCGTCACCTGAGCCGTCGCGAACGCTCCCGCGAGACTTGCAGATGGCGTCGATCTCATCAAAGATGATGACGTGCAGCTCAGCTGCGTCGCCATTGCGCTGCTGGTCAGCCTCCGCCTCCTCGAACAGCTTCCGCACATTCTCCTCACTGGCACCGACATACCTGCAGAACAGCATGACAGTTTGTGAGGCGATGAACGCTGGCGCTGTCAGCAGAGCTATGGGGTGCACGCTGGGCCCACACCCATAGCAAGCCTGTGCACTGGCTGCAAGAGGAGCAGGTGCAAGGCTACAGGCAGCAGTGAGTGCACACAACATTGTCAGCAGTGGATGCACCATAGGACGCTCAGCTACGGCCAGCCACTTCAGCAGTGCCAGTCACTTGCATGCTTGGGAGCAGTGGGGCACGCAGCACAGCTGGGTGTAGGCCTGAGGGACAGCCAGCAGGGTTGGCAGCTCACTTGTTCAGTATCTCGGGGCCATTGACCACTTTGGGGTCCTTGCCGTTCAGCATCTTGCCAATCTGGCGGGCAATCAGGGTCTTGCCTGTGCCTGGGGGGCCAAAGAGCAGCACACCCTGCAGGCATGGGCAGCAGCCAGTGGCACCATACAACTGCAAGACCAAAGCAGGCAGACACAGCCGGACACAGCACAGCTTGACACAAGCATGCGGGTGCAAGCCTTGGAATGCTCGGTAGACTGGTGCGGCATCATACACTGTCACTTGTGACCAGACAGGCCTGCCACAGCTTTGTGGGGAATGGTGGGCTGAGTCAGGGGACCCTGGGTCAGCCAATGAGCACAAGTGCCCACCTAGACAGATTTGGTGCCCTGTTGCGCCACTATAGCTGGTTGGCAGCACAATATGCAGCTACAGTGCACCTAGAGTGTCACTTGAATGCGCCATGACATGCCTGGCACACCATGGCAGCTGGTGGGAATGCCCACGTGCAGCAGTGGTGCACCTAGGCCTGCAACCAAGGCCATCTTGACATGCCTGATACCCAGCAGCACTCATCACCTCACACAGAGCTGCACCGCATGCAGAGTGCATCAAGAGCTTTTGCCTTGACATGTCTGACGCCCAGACACTCCATGATAGCTGGTGAGCAGACGTATCTGTAGCTATAGTGCACTGAAGGCATCATTGAGACCCACCTTGACATGCCTGATGCCCAGCCGCTCCACCACAGCTGGGGGGAACACCCGCGAGGCAAAGGCCCGCCGAAAGATCTGCTCAAACTGGATGTCCAGCCCCCCGATGCCCAGCTTCTCGAAGTTGAACTCCTTGTGCTTGAACAGCTGGGGAGCCACTATGCTGCGTTGGCCTGTGACCTTCAAGCCTGACCCTGCAGGCAGGCAGGCAGTGCCTCGATTGTGAGCAGCATGAGCTTCTTGGAGGAGTGCAGTCAGCACCACATCGCTCAGGCAGAGGCTGGCCTGCAGGATTTCAGTATATGGTACCATCTTGGAGTAGTGTAATCAGCACCAGAGCGCACGGGCAAAGGCTGGCCTGCTTTTGTTCTATCAGTATCTAACAACCCAGCAGCTGCTTCAGCCCTGGCAGACCCACCTGCTTGTGTCTCAAACACCCAGGCTGTGTCAGGCACCAGCTGGCCACGGGTGACCGGCACCTGTTCCTGGAGTTTGTCCAGCACCAGCACGCTCAGGATGGTCAGCAGGAAGTTGGTACCCTGGTACTCGAAGGTCACCACCTGCTGCCCCGCAAACACCTGCAAATATGGGAAGGGTCTACAACATGGTCACAACGGCATAGCCTGATCAGTGGAAGGTCATCATCTGCAGCCATGGGCAGCGTTGCAAGTTGCAGCCGCAACAGTGAGGCTTGTACCCCATGGGTCACCACCTGATGCCCTGCACAACTACATGCGCTCCAACCCATGCCCCTCCTATCAAGAGACAATGCGTGCGCCCCCACGTAGCTTGTGGATGGGCATGGCTGATTGGTCACACTGCGAAGGCATGGCTGCCTTGTCTCTGCAAGGCCACCCATGCTGAGCTCGATCAGGGCACTGAATTTTCTCTGCATGTGCACGATCAGGTGTACAATGTGCTCACCCAGCGACCCTTTCCCGCCAGCATCCTTAGTGCCCCTCTTGCTACATACTTGTGTCCCACACCTTCTCTCTCTCTCTCTCTCTCAGCCCCCTGTTCTCCTGCAGGCTGGCCACTGCAAGCAGCTATCAATTGACTGATGCCCATGACTCACCTGACCTCCGAATCTGCTCTGCAGGTGCGCGATCAGCTGCTGCGCATCAATCTCCACGGCTGCCGCTTTAACAGCGCGCCTGGTGGTGATGAACTCCACACTGGCTGACACCATGACGGCAGCGAAGCCCTCGCGGGGTATCTGGAAGGGTGAGGCTGGAACAGCATCCCCGGCTGATATGCGAAGGTACTGCAGGTAACATGGGCCAAAGTGAGCGGATTCTCGGCAGAAGCTTGCTGCTGCCAGGCCATCATGGCAGACGCGACAAAGAGCTGCTAGAAGGAGCTGCAGGGGTGAGGCGCATGATTGTGAGGGCAAAGGGAGGGCAACATTGTAGTGACAATGGCATCACTGCACTGCAACAGATTGGGCACAGCAACCTGCAGGCAGCATTGTGAGGCAGCGCGGCGCAGGGGCCGCCGCTTGAGGGAGCAGACTGCAGGCGCCAAGCACATGACTCTAGCAGCTGGAGCTCGTGAGGGCATGACAACAAAGCTATGCTGTGGCCAGAACACAACAGACATGCCTGCAGTGCAGTACTTGACAGAGAAGTATGCTGCAGGCGGTCTGCACATGTCTGGAACAGCTGTTTGAGGTGAGAGGATGACCGCAAGTAATGACGTGGATGCCTGTGGTGCATTACATCAATATGAAACATGCTGCAGGCACCAGGAACATTCCCAAGAGGCTAGACTGCAGGCTCAACATGATGCAGGTCAGGCAGCATGAGCCAAGTCGAGAGGTTGGTGCCAGGCAGCTGTGGCTGTGACGGCACGCCACTGCAGACTGCCCAGTCAGCTCACCCAGCGTGCTCACTTGGCCAGACCAGACCTGACCAGGCCTTTCAGAGACGCTGATAGCTAGCCGACTGGCAGCAGGCCACTATGCCCAGCCAGCAAGCAAACCCTTTCAACTTATCTTTTGCTGCATAAACTCAGCGCTCACAGCTTGCGGTGGAGCCCGCGCAGCTCACCTTGCGCTGCACAGAGTTCAGCCCCACACATGCTGGCTCAATGGAGGGGTCAGCGCGGACTGTGAACACTCTGCAGAACAGACATCCGTGCTGAGAGGCAGCTTGAGATGTTGCTTGAAGCCAGCATGCTCTGCGATGGAGTACGAGGGTGCACTGCGACATTCTGCAACGTGCAAGGCAGGGCTCAGAGGCAGCATCACGGTCTGTGAGGGCCAAGAGTACACCAGCAGTGAGGGCGGGGGTTACATGTCAGACAGCTGCAGTCAGCTTCGCAGAGGTGGGACGCACCCGCCAGCAACCTCTGCATAGCCTGTGCTGAGAAGGCGGTCCCCTGGAGCCACAAAGGCTTGATTGGTCTTGGCCAGGTCCTGCAGAGCAAGGAGCAAGCTGAGGTTCATCATTGCACAACTGGGAGATTGCTGCAAGCCACCCTTGCCTGTGAAGGGCAGTTCACTACCCTATAGGACATGGCTGCCAGCGCTGACAGCGGAAATCAAATGAAGCGGCCCCTCCTTTGTCCTTGATTGATGTGTACCAGGCTGGGTTGCGATCGGAGTCGAAGTTAAAGACTCACTGTCTGCTCGGAGCTTGAGCAAGGCAGGCCACAGCAAGTCAATTGTCAGATGGGCTCCATTGTGAATAACTTGGCCAGTGATGCCGGTCTGATGCTGGCATCTTGACTCAAAGTTGTTCGTGCCAAACATATTCTGGGCTTCCTGTGAAGTTCGTAGGAAGGACATTTTCAAACTTAGAGATGTCGGCAGCGGCTGGCACTGATGGATGATGTATGGCCATACGGTTGCTGCAGGGCATCCTCAGCTGCAGCAGCATCTCACCTGCTGATCCCCAAGCCATGCTGAGATCACTTGGGGCTATTTCGCGGACTGCTTTCGGTTTGTGCTGTGAAGCCTCCACAAGCTCATACCGCAAGGTGAGGAAAGAAACCCATTGCGAGTAGGCAGGCATGCTGACCGTTTGCTCCCCGTCTGCGTCTCAATGTATGATCTGCCTGATGAGCGCCGTCCTGTGTCACAAGCATCTACACAACATGCTGGAATCTTTCAGCAGGACGTGGGCCCCTCCAACTGCCGAGCTGTCCTGTGTTGGTGTCAGAGCTGCTCTCACTTGTGGAGCAATGCGACATGGCGTATCACTTTGCAGCAAGGCTGTCAGGTGGTTTTCTGGTAGTCAGTGAGCTCCTCATTTCCTATGGCTGGTCAGACTTGATCTTGCAGGGTCGTTTGACAGGACTGCAGCTGACCACTGTGGAGAGTCTGGCACAGTGTCAAACTAAGGGCAGGTGCCTCACTGCGGCAGCACAGGCACGTAACCAAGCTATCAGAGCGCTCAGGAGAGGTCCTCGAGCAGCATAATTAACCATGACAAGCTCCAGCGTACAGTTCAGGCTGCGGCCCAGCCTGAGATTGCTCCAGAACTGCAGTAGGTGTGCAGGTATGGGACCTGCAGATCCAACTGATGCATATGGCTCAACAATCTGTTTGCATTGGGAACAACAACAATAGGTCAATCAACAGCCATGTCTGGAGAGCAGGGGCAGCTTCTTTGCTGTTTGGCTGTGGCTTCTGCTCCCTGATGGATGTTGTCTAAATTTTCGAAACACGAAAGTCATGTTGATTGACCTGCCAACCTGCGAACTCGTGTCACAAAGCAGTTTTAAAGATGATCATACCAGACAAAGCAAGGCAGGTTGCAGCTGTGCTACAATCAAGTGGTCAACCGAGCATGAGGACCCGTTTCAGAAGTATTTCAATCATGTCCCGAGTCAGGCCCAGAAGCTTTCAGCACGTTGTGGCCAGCAGCAACTCCTCAGCAGCAGTCAGACAACAGGCTGGCAGTCTGCACCCCTTGGTTCCCAGGCCAGACGAGCTTGTTTTGGGATGGCTGCCGGCATCTCTGCTGCTCATGCTGCAGAAGTTCAATGCACTTGGGGTATTCAGTGAGCGGCTGCTTTTGTTTCTGGAAGTCAACACTGGGTTCACCTCTCACCGGCATGTCTCACTTGTGCTTGCTTGCAGCTCAATTTGCCATCTGCTGTGGTGGCACCGCCTTGTACATCTCTGCAAGCATTACCGCGGTTGCATGGTACTACTGGTATCATACCCAGCAGGCTAGAGGCCTGAGCAGAGGGTATACAGAGCTGGCCTGTGTTGCAATGACAGTTGTACTTGCTACTGCTGGCTTTATGTTGGCCGACTTGGCTTACAGAATGTGGCCCATGCTGTCACTCACTGGATTGGGTCAAGCGGTGAGCTCAATTTCATCGATCCTGCCTGACTTGGTGGAGCGCTTCCCTGCACGTCAGTCATGTGTCTTTCATGGCCTGTGCTGGCCCGCTGTGCATTGCCGCACTCCAGCAGCTGACATGAGACCTGCTGGCTGCAGGGCCTCATTGCAGCAGCAGCCTGTGCCAGCTGGGCACTTGTGGCAACTGCATTGCGGGTCTGGCAGAGCATACGTGTCAGGGCAGGCGCCAGGTTCCAGCAGCTGGGGCTCAACATGAAGGAGGCAGAGCCTTTGGCGGAAGCTCTCGACCAGGCAGAGCTCAGAGCCTTTGATGACAGGCTTGGTCCAGACAGCCAGGCCGCACAAGTCGCACTGCCTAAGCTCAAGCACTAGTCACATGCAGAGTCAGCCCCCTCACACTCACGTCAACAAAGGAGAGGGACCTCAGGCGTAGCCAGCTGGCGGCCTCGAGGCTAAGGAGGCAGAGCAGCGCTGAGAGGCGGCAGAAGGCAAGCAGTCAGCAGAAGACAAAGCAGAGCCCATTGCAGCAAACAAGCAGCCGCAGGTTTTGGCTCTTGCAGCACTTGATCAGGCCTGCACTTGAGCTCGCAGCAACCCCTGTGACGCCACTCATCTTGATCGCCGGTCTTGTGTATATCAAGCTAAGGGCATGTGCCTCAACGTGGCAGCCTAGGTACAAAGTGAAGCATTCAGAGCACGCAGGAAGGCTGTTAAGCCGCACAAGCATCCATGCCGAGCTCCAGGCTACAAAACCAGGCTACTTTATGCCATCTGTAATCTTGAAAAACAAAACTCATGGGGATTGTAACCTACCACTCTGCCGACTCGTATCACAGAGCGATCTCAAATGATGATCACAATGGACAAAGCCATGCAGGTGGCAGATGTGCCAAAGTCAACCTGTCTGTCGAGCAGGAGGACCTGTCTCAGCAGTGGTTCACTTGTGTCTCGAGCCAGGCCCAGAACCTTGCAGCACATTGTGGCTTGCAGCAGCTCCTCAGCAGCAGTCAAACAGCAGGCTGGCAGTCTGCACCCTTTTGTTCCCAGGCAAAATGAGTTCCTCTGGGGATGGCTGCCAGCGTCTCTGCTGCTTGTGCTGCGAAGCTTCAACGACTTCAATTGGCTCAGTGCGAGAGTGCCTGTGTTTGCGGAAGTTGATACTGGGTTCACCTCTTGTTGGCACATCACACTTGTGCTTGCCTGCAGCTTCCATCTGCCATCTGCTGGAGTGGCATCATGCTGTACATCTGTGCAAGCATTTACATGGTTGAGTGGTACTACAATGCCCAGCAGGCCAGAGGCCTGACCAAAAAAGTGCTGGCCTGTTTTGCAATGACAGCTGTACTTGCTTCTGCTGGCATCATGGTGGCTGACCTGGCTCACAGAGTGTGGCCCATGCTCTCGGCTGCAGAAGCGAGTCAAGCGGTGAGCTTCTGCCTGACATGGTGCACTGCTTCCTTGCCACCTCAGGAATGTTCCCCCCTTGGCCGGATCTGGCCTGTTGTGCATTGGCGCAATCCAGCCTGACAGTGAACTTGCTGGCTGCAGGGCCTTGTTGCAGCGGCAGCCTGTGCCAGCTGGGCAATTGTGGCAACTGCAATGGGGGGTTGGCAGAGCATTTGTGTCAGGGCAGGCGCCAGGTCCCAGCAACCCAAGCCCAACATGAAGGAGGCAGAGCATTTGGCGGGAGCCCTCGACCAGGCAGAGCTCAGAGCCTTTGATGACAGGCTTGGTCCAAACAGCCAGGCTGCACAACTTGCATTGCCTGAGCCCAAGGACCAGTTGGTTGCAGAGTCAGCTTCTTCACAATCTCGGCAATCCAGGAGGGCCATCTTCAGGCGTATGGACAGGAGGGCCATCTTCAGGCGTAGCCAGCTGGCGGCCTCGAGGCCAAGGAGGCGTAATAAGGCTGGGAGGCAGCAGAAGGCAAGCAACCAGCAGACACAGCAGAGCCCCGCGCAGCACACTAGCGGAAGCAGGTCCTGGCTCTTGCGGCACCTTTTCAAATTTGCAAGATGACAGCAAGTTATGGACTTCAGCTTGTGTCATCGTCTATGACGCCAGTCATCTCAAGCGCCGGTCTTGTGTGTGACAACAGCTGCATCATGTTGTTGAACAGATCCTGGAGCTGAGCAGAATGTTCTATATCTGCAGCCTTGATGAGCACGCTGCATGTCAAGTGGCAAATTCTCAAGCGCAACAACGTGTCTTCTGCTGTCTTCAGAGAAGGAGTTGCGTTCTGCCTCCGCATGATTTGTGTTGCCTGCAGATGGCCATGTTGCGGATGTGCTGCTTAGCCTCCCTGAAGCAGCAGTTCTGATGCCACCTGGTTGGAAGCAGTCAGCTGGGTGGCTACAACAGGCCCAAAGCAAGCCTGCATGGGATATGACATCTTGCAAGTTGCCTGAGGGCCCAGCTGCCTGTCCGGTGCTGAAGAGCTCTTGTCAGTGTCTGCAAGACATGACCTGCCCCTGTGTCGTAATTGCAGTACTTACGCTGACATGAATTTTCAAATGGGGTGAGCAGCTGAGAATGCCCAGCCGGAACATCTGTTTGCACCTGTACCCGCCAGAGGCAGGCTGCCTGATTGCCAGCTCTTGGGACTGGTCAGCTTCTAAGGCAGGGAGCTGGCGATGTCACTCGAGTACAAACCCACACTGTGCTCTGCAAGATTGCGCTTGCTGCCTGAAGAAAGAGAAGTCCACCTGCATCAGAAGGCATGGTGGCTCATGTCTTAGCTGGAGCCGGCATTGACAGTCACCCATCAACCCAGATTGCAATGACAAAGGCTTGAGATCCAGCATAACTTTGATCAAGACTCAGCAGCATCTGCCATGCAAGCACTGAATGCATGGGCAGAGGTGCTGGCAGACAGGCCCAGCCAGGCCTCTGCAGAGCAATCGCTTAGCTTGCTGATTCAGACGTGTCGGAGCATTGCTGGGCCTGGCCAGGCAGAAGCGGAGCCCTCCAGCTCGCCACGCAAATCCATCTTCAGCAGCCTGCAAGCCCCCTCCCTGTTCAGCCATGCAGCTAGGGGTGCAGGTGCGGGATACCTTGTCGATGTTGAACGTGTGATGCTGCCCAGGTTTCTCAATGTCAGAAGCAGAACTGGACGGACGCAGTAGTGGCTGACTTGTTTGATTTATGCTGTGCTGCGCAGATGTGTGTCCTGCAGCACTCGGGCAAATGGCTCAATGTGCTCCAGTGCCTCGATGCTGCCGTGCAGAGGCACAGCCTGCTGCGTCAATGGCCGACGGTGAGGCGTACATCAAGGCGGCCCTGCCAATGTGCGGCTACCTGGTGCGCTCCAACGGTCAGGTAAGCCTAACAGTGGCTGCCAGACCTCAGGCGCAATTCTTAGGCGTGGAGGTGTTAGGGAGGCTCCAGCCCAGCATACAGCGCCAGGTGCCATGCCTGTCTGCCATCTGCAGCGTCACAGAACATCTCCTGTGGACTCAGCGCATAGCTTGCTCAACTGGTAACGTGGCAGGAGATGGCTCACTTAGAGTATGGATACATATGGTGACTGCACGTGCAGCCTAGAGCACAGACAGAGTAGAGACACCTGGTGACCGGGCCTGCTGCAGAACACTGCAAAGCTCACCAACCCTGCGGATTGCACACCTGCCGCTGCCTGGTGGCATGTCTGCCCTGTAGCTGCCACTCAGCCTCTCTGTGTTGCAGCCTTCCTGCCCATGCTCCAGGCCAAACAAGTCCACGTCTTGCATGCCAACACTGCCTTTTGGCAGACACTGGCAACATCATGTTTATCTAGATTCATTGCCTTTATGCTGCAGGGTGCCTCAGAGCTGGTCCCGCGCATCGCAGCCTGCTTGGCGGCGCTGCCTGGAGCGGCAGTGCACCACAGCGCACGGTTTGAGGGCGCATGCATGCGCCTGACCGACGCGCTCCAGCAGCTGATGCAGCTGCCCACCCTGGAGGAGCCCCACAGGGCTCAGCTGAGCTCAGGGGTGAAGGCTCTGCTGGAAGTGGTGGTGGAGCAAGGCAGCAGGAACAGGGAGGTAGAGCAGGGAGCGACACAGAAGGGAGAGGGGAAGGATGGAGCAATTGCAGGACTGCGGCGTGCCCTGTTGCACCAGAGCCAGACACAGGTGGGGCAGTCCTTTGTGGATGCAGGGATGGAGTGAAGTAGGAAGGGAAGGGTGGAGGGGTGCAGGGCTGTGGGGCTGCCCTGCTGCACCAGGGCCACTTGCAGGTGAAGCAGGACACTTCACGGGCTGTCTGAAATCGACAGAGGGACTTGCAGCTGCCCACAGCTGAGGCTTGCCCTGCTGCACATTGTCAGGTGAGGGCTGCAGATCAGGGGAAGAGACCGAAGGGGCCTGCTGGAGTGGCAGCTGGGTTGCGGCAGACCCAGTGGAGCTGTTGCATCAGAAGGAGTCAAGTACAGAGGTGACATTGCCCAAATCCTGCTTAATGGGGCGGAGAAGGCAGATGGTGACCCTGTGTGACACTGCCCTCCTGCTAGCTCAACATTCCCCAGCAGTTGGCCAAGGCTGTGCTGTGCCTTGCTGCACCAGCCGGTGAGGGCTGCAGATCAGGGGAATGGGCTGAAGGGGCTCCTTGAAGTGGCGGCTAGGCGGCAGCATGCTTGCAGGCATGCTGTGCCTGGTGCCTCTGCGTCAAGTCGAACTCTACCCAGAGGTGACATCAGCCACGCCCTGCTGGATGGGCCAAAGGAGGCAGATGGTGACCCCATACAGCACTGGCCTCCTGCTAGCTCAACATTTTCTCATGTTCCAGCACTTGAGCACAGGAGCCCAAGTACGTTGCCCCACCAAGAGGTTCCCAGCTGCTGCTGAATACCTGCCACACCTGCTCCATCACACAATCTGACGCCCGTCGCGCACCAGCGGCCGCCATGTCTTCTGAGACCTCACCCCCCGGCTGCTGCTGCAGCACACGGACCAGCTGCCCCTCCTACCCCAGCACGCAGCCCAGCTGATGCAGTGGCTGGCCCGGACGCAGCTGGGGCCCCGCAGGGCAGAGGGTCTGCCGAAGGGGCCAGGGGATGAGACGGCTCTGGCCCTGGCTGCAAGACTGGCGCCCTTTGCAGAACAGGAGGGCGGACATGTCAGGCTGGATGTCTGCGAGAGGCTGCTGGCGCATGCCTGCGGGTGAGGCAGTCGTTCCACATTGCAGACTGCACAGCGGGCTGCACAGCAGGCTGCTCACCGAGCAACAAGTGGCACCTTGCGCTGAAGAGGCGTGCCCAGGGCACGTTGCACCCTGTCTGGGCCAGACCGGCCACACGGTCTCAGCTTCCTGCTCTGTGTGCCAGGCAACAGCCAGTGCAATGACAGCATGACACCGGGTGCAGTGTGTGGTGGGCCACACAGCCTGGACGCCAGGCTGTGCAGCAGGGTCTCCTGCCACATGCATGCGCACCCATGTAGCAAGATGCCAGTCATCACAGCACCTACAGCGGTTGCGGGGCGCTGCAAGAGACCCTGCGGCTGCGTAACAGTATCTTCCGCTGTTCCCCACAGGGATGATGGGGTCAACTCAGAGCTGCCTGAGGTGCCTGTTGAGACCTGTCCTGTCCTGTCCATGCAGGGCGCCGTGCAAGGCATTTTTGTGTGCAACTGATGGTGCTGACCCAGCATCATCAAAGAAGTCCTGGTGCCAGCTGACAATTCCGTTCAATTTACATTGTTCTCCGGTGCCTGCAGGGCGCTGCGGGAGGCGCTGCGCCCCATCCTGTCTTCAGATGATGGCGCCGACTCAGAGGCTTCCTCAGACACTGATCTGGGGCGCATGCAGCGGCTGCCGGGGCAGAGTGTCATTCAGGCAGCAGCCTCCTTGGCAAGCGACATGGCTGTGCAGGTGAGCCCTCATCTGTTTTATCAGATCATTAGATCACACACACTGAGGTGCACTGAGGAGGCATCTCGCAAGCCCACGCGTGTATGGACCCATGCTTGCACAATGCTCACGTGAAGGGGTGAAAGGGGCAGTGTCGTGCAGCTGAGCAAAGCGCTGCACGGTGGGCCTTTACCCAGTCTCCCAGTGGTGTACAACCTTGGCCTCACATGCGTCCAAGACAGGCCCCATCTGCACAGTTCTCACATTGAGGGCAACGGCTGCTGCACCAAGCGCTGCACAGCGGCCTCGTCGTCGCTGGCCGGGGCGGCTGCCTGGGACTCCAGCGCGGCCTCTGCCTGCGTAGTTAACAAACTTTGTCGGTAAAGAAATCTTGCTTCCTGTGGTACAGCCCAGTGATGGCTCTTTTCAAGTATTTGATTTGTTGATTACCTGGCCACCTGTGTTCAGCAAGATTACATGCCTGTCTCACTTGTCTGTGCATGTAGACATGGCAGCTGGCCCAGAGCGGCTTTGCTGGTTGCTGCCAGCCCAGAGTTGACAAAGCCTGTTCACTGGCGGGCAAGAGCCAGCGACGGCCTGTGTGCTGGCTGGTCTTGCTGTTGCAGGCTCTTCCTGATGCCTGCAGACATGGCATCAGGCCCAGAGCAGCTCTGCCAGCGCTCGCGAGCAGAGCCAGGAGCATCTGGAGGACGTGACCACTCTCATGATGGAGGCCACCGAGTCCTGTGTCTCCTTCTGCTGGGAGCTGGGCGCAGGTGGGGGCCCCTGCCATCAGCACAGCCAGTGCATTCCATCTTGTTCTTGAGGGTCCCACATGTCCCACTGGGAGCTGGGCGCAGTTGGAGACTGCCATCACAGTTTCTTATGCATTTTGTTTTTTTCTCCTGAGGGTCCCATATCTCCTCAGGACAAAGAAATAGAAATGCATTGATTGCTGGTGGGAGCTGGGTGCCGGAAGGGCATGTGAGGGGGTTCAGGGGGATCAGCAGGCCCACCCTCAGCAACTCACATCACGGCTTTCAATGCAGGGAGCAGCTGCTGCACAGCTCCGGCTCTGGTCATTGCTGGCCTAGGGCTGCAGCACTCATACACGCAATGAGTTCGCAGCCCCTGTTGCCATAGGCCTGGGAGCGGAGGCTGTGCTGGCACAAACCCCTGAGTTGATCGTGAATGCAGTGTCTGCCATGGGCACATGTCATGGAATCCAGCACTCTAGGCCAACAATGATTTGTAAGCTGGTCATGGCCCCTGTGTGCCGATGCACCTGTGTGGTAGCCCGTTGAGACCATCAACAACTGAGGTCATGCCATGCAGGTGAAGCAGCCTCCGCACAGGTCATGTTGCTGGCCAACGCAGTCATCCGGGAGGCGCAGCGCCTCTGGGTGACCTGCACAGAGGCGCGCCTGCCCCTGCTGCCTGATATGGTGTCCCGTCTGCGAAGCCTGATGCTCAGCGTGGCCCGCCTGTCCGAGGGAGAGCTGCTCAGGCGCACAGCCGACCTTCAGGTGTGCTGGGTCTGTGCCAGGCGGCACCCCTGTGCCGCCTGTGCAGCCTGAGTCTCAGCGGGGTTGGCCTGGCGGAGCAGAGATGCTCAGGCGCACCATCATGGACTTGCATGAGTATGATCCTGTACCATGTGGCACACGCCTGCCTGCGCAGCCTGATGCTTAGAGTGACCTGCCTGTCCAAAGGGGAGCTGCTAAGGTGCACAACAGACCTTCAGGAGTCATGCATCGAGCGTGTGTATGTGTGTGGCCGACAGTTGTACTTTGCAGCAAGCGGTGGCCCGCTGCCTATGGCAGTGACAGAAGCAGAAGCATGATGGTGCCTGTGGGCACTTGTCTCTGTCAGTCTATTGACGACGGCCCCCACCCACCATGAAACAGGCCCCAGGCACAGCTTTCAGCTAGAGTTGTTGGCCCACACCAGCCAAAGCTGGCAGGCGGCAGCAGCGCAGATGTCCCCAACGAAATCAGCGTTAAGAGTGAGCGCTGACCACACCCTGTCCCTGCAGCCGGGACCAGCGGTCAACAGCGCAGCGCGGCAGGTGTGGCGATGGGAGCTGACCAACGATGCTCCCCCGTCACCCACTGGCCCCCGCCCCCAGGCCCAGCTGCTGTGCCGCAGCCTGTCAGAGGCTCTGTGCTCCATGCTGGCCGCCAGCTGGACCTGTGGGGGCAGGGCGAGCGTGAAGGCCAACTTCGCGCCGCTGACCGACATGAATGACTTCTCTGGGGCAGCCGTGACAACCGCTGAGCAGCAGGTCAGTTGGGCGGTCACAGGCGTGCAGCGGAGGCTGGCCCTCCAGCCAGGCTGGCTCAGGGCTGTCGTCACACAACAATGAGAGGCTTGACGGTCACAGGGGCTTTTGCCTCTACAGCTAGGCTGCAGGCACACACCGCAGTGCTAACATGCCAGCATCCCAGGACCTGTGAGAAGTCCAGTCAAGGGTAGAGACATTGTAATTGGCCAGGAGAAGGCCCTTGTTTGCACAGTTATCCCATTGCAAAGAAATGCTGAGGGCAGCTGTGACCACCCGCATTGAGCAGGCGGTTGCTGGACTTCTTCCATGCATGGACTTGTTGCAACCCAGCAGCCGAGCTGCACAGCGTGCAAAGCCTCTGTATGGGCCTACATGATGACGTGGCTACCTGAGGCAATCCAGGCGGTGACACCACCAGTGAGGGCTGGCGCTGCCTGGCCATATGCTTGTACGTACCCACAACGTTTTGTTGTCTGGTGCAGGCCGTGGTCTTGACGCTGGGACGTCTCTGCTGCATCATTGAGGCCGCTCAGCGGGAGGCAAGTGAGCCGGACGAGGAGCTGGCCAGACTGGCAGTGCCTCTCCTGGTGGACACTCTTTCTGGAGAGGCCTCGGGATCGGTGGCCCACGTGCATGCGTGCGGGGTCTACGTGCTTGGCTGCCTCGGCGTGCTCTATGGCAATGGGCACTGCAGGTGCTCGAAGTAGTCACTCCAAAGTCTTTGCTGGCCCTTGTGCACGACGATGTCGGCGCTTGCAGGCTTGGCTGCCCAGGCAGCACAAGCATCCACAGACACACATGGGCGCATGCATAGGCGCTGGTGGCTGCAAGTTCAAGCATCAGCAGGCTGCTGTAAACAAAGCTGCTGTTGAAAACACTATCCAACGAAATACAAGAAATGTCATTGCCTGTGCTGCAGATGGGCCCATGAGCAGGTGGTGGAGGCTCTGATCAAGGTCTACAGGAACCCTCAGGGCAGGCTGGCTCAGGGGCTCATGTTCAGCAACAAGGGTGCGCCCTGCCCTGGGGTGCTGGCGCAGGCCCTGCTGCAGATGGCTACAGAGCTGCAACACGATCGCCTAGACTTAAGGTGAGCGCGGCAAGACCCTGTTACAGCACTGAGCTGCTGTTGTCACAGTGCCTTCCTGGGGTGTGGAAGGCCTCTGAAATGAGTTCAAGGCAGGCAGACGGTTCATCAATCGATGGTTGAGCAGTCCAAGGAGCAGGCCCCTTGCTGCCTTCAGCACTGTCAACGCTCAGGCTGCCTGACGGTGTTAAGTGCCAGCTGCCATATCTGGGCCAAGTTGCAGAAGTACTGGTTGCCACATTTCCTCCACCTGGAATCTTGGCTGTGCACCATGTGGCTCTAAGGAGGATCAAAGAAAGTAAGACCTGCCCGAGAGCGCTGTCCTGAGCAGGCAGCAGCTGACCCCGCGTCTGATGTCTCTGTCAGCTGATTTTGGCCCTCGTGCTGCACTTACGCCTGGCCTCAGTGGTCCTGCAGCACGCTCATCGCATTGGGCTGCTGCTCCCTATATGCAGCATCTGCACACAAGTTCAAAAGTTTTGCCATCCCTGGCCGAGGGCCATGCATCTTGCCTGCTCTGCTGTCCTGCTGAGCTTGCTGAGCTGCCATGTCTGCAGACAGGAGCTGCGCATGAGCCTGCTGTCCCTGTGTGTTGACACTGACCACCTGCCCAGCAGGGTAGGCGGCACCACGCAACACCTCCTGACAAATCAGGGTTGCCTGTGCTGCAGGCAGGATGCTCATGCCTGCTGGTCCTCTTCACGGATTGTGGCTTGAGCACCATGCCTGGCAGCCCTGCTGAGCTCACTGAGCCGCTATGTCTGCAGGCAGGAGTTGCGCACGCGCCTGCTTTCCCTGTTTGCGGATTTTGGGTCCCTGGCACAGCAAGGTGGGCGCTACCAGGACCTGGGCGCTCTGCTGCCTGTGATTGCTGCCAGCTCAGAGGGGCTGCAGCCCATGAGCGGCGTGGCACAGTCCAGCCACAGCATGAGCTTTGACCATCTGACCAGCCTGAGGGAGGAGGACACCAATATTCTCAAGGTCTGCGCTTTGCAGGTCTAGGGTCTGGGGTTATGGCTTCCGTCTGACGGGGCGGCGCCTCAGGCCCAGCAACGCTCACATAGGCACAAGTCTGCTTTGGGGTGTACGATTTGTCACAGACACCATGCCTGCCCCCCAAGTTCTGCATGCATGCAGCTGTCGCGCCTGCTGCAGCTAAGAGAACGCGCCTTTCACCCAAACTGCATCATCTGGCTTCCCTGCTTGCGACGCGCTTGTCCTGCGCACCACTTGCAGCTGCCTTCTGCTGCGGCTGTGCTCGACCAACTAATACCTCTGCCTGCTGCCCTTGCTGTGTCACTGAGATTCACCATTGACCTGAAGCTCATTTCACCGATCCTGGCCTGTCCCTGATGCTTGCAGCTGCTCCCCTACGCCTTCCTGCTCTCGTTGCCTGCAGCTGTGTCCACCTGATGTGGGTCTGCTCCCTTGAAGCACAGAAACCCTCTATCTTTGTCCGTCCTCCCGCTGGATCAGTGCCACTGCATACAGCTGTTTCACCCTTCTTGCGGACCTGGCCTGTCCCCAGTGACTGCAGGTGTTCCGCCTCCTATGGCTGCACTTTACCCCGTACGAGCTGGCAGCTGTTTCCACCTTCTCATTGACCTGGCCCGTCCCTGCTGGCTGCAGCTGTTCCGCCTCCTGTGGCTGTACTCTACCCTGTACGGGCTGGCAGGCCTGGGCACCAGGGCAGACCAGTACCCATACCCTGAGAGCTGGCGCTTGGCGCTTGGCAGGATTGCAGCAGCTTCCCCCTTCCTGGTGGCAGGTCAGTCTGGAGCAACCTGCTCCCATCTGTTGTGGCATGACAGCTTGCTGGCTTGCCTTGAACCAAAGGGTTACATGTTCCTCAAGACGTGACGGTTGGCGCCAGGTAGGAGTGCAGTTGCCTGCCCTTCTCTGGTGGCCAGTGAGTCTGGATCGAGCTCCTCCCATTCTTCAGGGGTTAGGCAGGATTGCAGTTGGAATTCTCCGGCGGCAGGTCAATGTCAGGCATCTACAACGCCTAGTGACCTCTCTGTCTGGCGGCTGTTGCTGGGCTGGCAGCTCAGTCTGCCTACAGGCTTGGTAACGAAAGGTTTTGAAGAAGTCTGAGGAAAAACAATTATCATCCAGCTTAAGTCTCAACACGCCCCATCAAAGCCCTGGAGGATTCTTCTGCCGCCTGCATGCGGTGCCAACAAGACCTTTCAACAAGCTGCGACCATGCTGTTGCCGTGTCTCTTACCCTTTTTATTGGGAGCAAGCACCTGCTGTCTGCAGGCGGTGCTGGGGAGACCACAGAGAAGCTGGAGGCCGAGTTCGGGGAGCGCCTGCAGCGCTTGGGCTCCGCTGGAACGCCTGCAGAGCTGCACAGCATGTTGGTGGACACAGTCCACATGCGGGTGGCTGCACCCTACATCCCCTCCGCTGCGCGGACTGCCCACCTGCTGATCACAGCGGCCATTAACCTCGTCCAGGTTGAGGTGGCGCCGCTGCCTGATGAGGCCGCGCTGTCGCCGCTGGCCCCCCTGCTGGCACAGCAGCAGGTGTGTCTGGGGTGCATGCTGCAGTATCCTGGACGGCAGATTTGAGATGGCGTCCCTGGCTGCAGAAGCTGCCATGTTGCTGCTGGCTGCCTCCCTAGGCGCAGCAGCAAGTGTGTCCCGCCTCTCAAGTGACATTCTCAAGACAGGGCAGCACAGAGCAGGCACCTGTCTCTGTAGCATCCTGTGGGCTGCATCCTGTGTGTCAGGCCGTGCTGTACTGGCAGCTGGGGGGACACAGCCAGGCCTTCACAGCAGCAGGCGCGTGTAGCGCAAGGGCAGATCTGCATCGGGCACAGCAGTACAGTCTACGCTAGACCTGTTTCCCTTCCTGATCGTTCACACAGCACAGCTGCCCTGTGACCATGGGATCCAAATTCCAAGTAGATCTTGTGTGCCTTCTCAGCTCCTCACATCCTGCATGCAGGTGCTGTCTGGCACTGCAGCCACCAGCGACGGGCCTTGGCTGGAGGCCATCACCGAGAAAGCGTTTGAAGTGTACTGCGAGCGCCTCAAAGGGTTCAGCTGGGCCTTCAAGGTAGGGTCTGTAGTACCCTGATGCAGAGGCAGCTTCATTCTGATGTCGCATCTGCTGGATGCAACAAAGTGCGCGCCTTTGATGAAGGATCAGCCGGGACAGTCCCCGACGCAAGCGGATGTCCGGTCTCAATGTCTGGTGTAGAATTGTGACTCAAAAGTCACGGGCACCAGTTAATAGGGATCAGAACAACATTAGCAGCACCGGGAAGCGCACATCTAGAGGTCTGCCTCACCGTACCACTCCCCCACTTAGCAAGTCAGCAGTGTTTGACCTGTAGGCTTACGATGCTGAACAGCTGGAGCCACGAGTGGCCTGCTTGCCTGAATTGCAGCTTTAGACATTGCCGAGCAGCTGCTGCGCTGCTGCATCTACACTGCTACAGCTGTGCTGCCCGTGCAGGCCGACAACGCTGAGCAGCTGGTGCCCTGCCAGGAGGCCCTGGCCGAGGTGCTTGTCGAGAATCTGACGCGGCGCAGTGGCAACCAAGGCGTGGCACTCCTTTCCGACAGGCTGTTGAAGGCAGGTCAATGTCGTCTATCATGCCTTACTACTGCAGTCTGGTCATGGGCCGCGTCGGGCAGGTGATTCAGGGCAGCCTGGGTGTTTCTGGGGTGTACTGTGCTTCATCCTGCCGTGTGTCTGGGGGGTACTGTGCTGCATCCTGCCAGACAGCAAGATTGCTCATCTGAATTGCTCTAGCAGAGGACACTTTCTAACAGGCGCTGCTGGCCCCTGACGGGAGCCTCAATGGGAATCGTTGCATCCAGCTGCGCGCCCGGCAGCTGAGCCGTTCTGACTGCCTGCAGGCGCTGCTGGCCCAGTTTGTGGGCCTGCACTGGAGCCTTCGCATCCTGACCAAGCTCATGGAGGTGGTCCAGCTGGAGGAGGACACCCAGTTCCTGGCTGAGACTGCTGACCCGCTGCCGGCTTGGAAGTGGACACAGAAGGTAAGTTGTTTCACACATCGCAGCTACTCAGCCGTGTCACATCTCTGTTTCGAGACGTGCATTATTTTTGGCACTGTCCTTGGACGGCCTCGTGCTGCATGCTCTGCAGCCTCCCCCTGTGCAGGTGATGGGGCCGCCTTGGGACTGGGGGCTGCACCTGCTCCATCCTTACCCTTGATCCTTCACAGAGTGTGCTGCCATAGCTGCAGATCGTTCAAGCTTGCGCTGATGCAGCCCAGAAGGTTCACCAGGCCTCGATTCACAAGCTGTGCTCAGGCAGTTGAGCTGCCTGTT
This sequence comes from Asterochloris sp. CNOR1, assembly GCA_963969365.1. Classification (NCBI taxonomy): domain Eukaryota; kingdom Viridiplantae; phylum Chlorophyta; class Trebouxiophyceae; order Trebouxiales; family Trebouxiaceae; genus Asterochloris; species Asterochloris sp. CNOR1. The sequence goes on from OZ017762.1 coordinate 1,752,929, forward strand.
CTGGGAGCTGTGCCTGCACATGAGCCCTGGATCCTCCCTGCATCCACTCCCAGCATGTGCTCACGTAGCTGCAGGTCATCGAGGCCGGCGCTGCCCTTGCCCCAGGCTTCACTCAGGCCCTGATTCACGAGCTGCTGCATGCTGAGTCCCCTCGAGCGATGGATGCTGTGACGGTCCACGCAGCTGACCTGCTGGGCATGTATGACGCCGCCGCCAGGCTGCATGAGGTGGCCTTCCTCGAGGAAACCGTGGGGGGTGAGCACATCTTGGTAACCTGCTGTGACACCACATGCCTTCGTCTGCAAAGGGGAGGCAGTGTTGCTTAGCCTCAGCCATCAATGGCTCCATGTGCCGTGCAAGGAGTACGGGAGGTGGGCACCAATGCATGTAAGTGGTCCTTCTCTGCGTACCATGCGCAGTGTGCCCAGGAGGGCCGGTGGGTAGTCGAAGCATGTGTCTAGGGGTGTATGGACTTGCTGAGGTGTATACACCTGTTCTAAAGCCAGTGCCTTCGCGCAAGGGGTTGCCAGGCAGCGTCACTGTCTGGGCAGACCCTGGGGAGCTGAGCTGGCTATCACCACAACAGGGTGTTGTGCTGAGAGTTCAGGCTGCAACACCAGGCATCCAGGCCTGCAACCTCTGCTGAGAGAGTTTGTGAGGGCGTCTGCGGCCCTCAGACGCCACTTCCCTGGGGCCCTACTGTCTTGTTGCAGCAGCAATTTACTGCTGAACTCCACCTATGAACAGACGGACTCCTGAAAGTAGAAACCAACAAAACTATCAGTATGTGCCACTGCTGCAGGAGTGCGGGCGCTGAACCAAAAGTCCCACTATCGCGGCATTGTGTCGGGGCTGCAGAGCCTGGCGGAGGCGCAGAGCATGCCCAGCTCCCAGGTGCCCCAGCAGGCGGCCGCTGCCCTGCAGGACGCTGTCAGGCAGCATGCCCCCATGAAGCAGGTGGAGGATCGGTGAGTGTTCCGCCCGCATTCCTGTGTTCTGGAGGAATGGAGGGGCAGCATGGCCATTACATGGCCGGAGAAAGAGGATCAGCTGGATACTTTGTACAGCTGCTTGCGGCAGCATTGCATTTGAAGCAGGTGCAGGTCTTGCCATGATGCAAGGCCGCCATTGATTGCCAGCCTGGGAGGACACTGTTGGCCAGCATGACCCCACAGAGCAGGTGGAGCACAGGTCTGTGCCTTTTGCAAAGGCTGCAGATTGACCTTCAGCGCAGTGACAGCAAAGCTATTTTGCACGCATCCTGTGGCAACACTGCAAGCATGCAACTGCCTTGCACCTGCCAGTCAACTTGGAGTTGCGCATGGAGTACACTGTTTATCCAGGCATTTCAAACTGCTTGCTTCCGGCTCCAGGCGGATGGTAAGATGCCACAGCCTGGATTCAGGCCCGTCAGACTGTCAGGCATGCTGTGCATGTTCCCTGACTGTGCAGCGCCAGCTCATTGCACTGAGGTTTCGCTGCTTGCTGGCCCAGCAGACAGCACAACCATGCTGTGCAGGTACCTGCAGGCAGCAGCTGCCCTCACAAGCTCATATCACCAATGTAGTGCCACTTGCTGGCCCAACAAACACTGCACCCATGCTGTGCAGGTACCTGCAGGCAGCAGCTGCCCTCGTCCTCTATCCTGACTGCTCAGCGCAGCACCAGCTCATGGCGCTGTTGTGCCGCGTGCCAGCCCAGTTCCTGACCCCAGCCATGATGCGCCTGGCGACTGCAGCCTGGCACTGGATCTGTGCAGCACAGCCCCGGCTGCAGGTGAGTCAAGTGCTGTTGGATGGGTGAAGCAGGTCGCGACAGCACCTCTATCAGGCACTTCCATCTGACATAGGCTGCTTGTGAGGCGTCTCAACTGGAGTTGACTAGGATGAAGCAGGGCACAACAGCATCTCTGCCAGGCACTTCTGTCATCAGACATAGGCTGCCTGTGAGGCGTCTTGAATGGAGTAGGCCAGTGTGAGGCAGGGCGCAACAGCATCTCTGCCAGGCGCTGTCGTCAGACATAGGCTGCCTGTGAGGCGTTTTTAAGGGAAGGCAACTGTCACTCTTTGCTGAGCAGGATTCAAGCGCCTCCACCAGGCCAGGAACACCACACAGCACATGCATGTCACAGCTGAGGCTGCAGCAGCCTGGCAATGGGTCTGTGCACCACAGACTTGGCTGCAGGTGGGCTCCCTTCTGCGTAGCATTGCGCCTGCATGGCAAGGGCCAGAGCTGGCTGAGGCCCCCAATGTCTCCGGCTGCAGGTGGGCACGTGTCTGCCTGACATTGTACCTGCCTGGTCCAGGCCAGGTTGCAATGGGAGCCACAGCAGCCTGTCCCTGAACGGTGCAGCGCAGCCTTGGTTGCAGCCAAAACCCTGGCTGGATTGCAACTTCTCTGCATGGCACAGACTGGATGTAGCTGGGCACCTGAGGCTTCACACTGCATGTATGCAGCATAGGCTGCTGGTGGGGATCTGTGTCCTCTCTGGGGCAGATTCTCTCTGGGGCAGATCCTCTCTGAGTATTCTCTCTGGGGCAGATCCGCTGTGGGGCAATCCTCTCTGGGACAGATCAGGCCGACCTTAGAGGTTGCCAAAGCTTGCTGTGGATGGGAGGGTAACCCAGTCCTCTGCCGTACAGCTCTGCCTCTCTGCAGGCAGAGCTGTATGGCAGAGGATATAGGAGATGTCTGACTTGGCCTGCCTAGACATGCTTCACCCTACCACTGTGCACTCTCTGCAGGCGATGCTGATGTCAGAGATGGCAGAGGCCTGGATCGCAACTGTGAGCAACCGGCTAGGCCTGTTTGACTGTAGCTTTGATGCAAAGGCCTACAAGGAAACTCCTGCCGGGGACGCCATCGAGGACCGACCCAGCGATCAGCTGCAGCAGCCACAACACAGTATTGTGGAGGCCACCGCGGCCCACCACATCTGGCTGGCCTTCCTCCTGCAGGCCTGGCAGGTGAGCTCTCCATAGGTCTTGAAATCTGCATTTAAAGCTGTAACTGGTGTAGGCATCCCCATGACGTAGTCACAGGGATATAGCAGCCTCGACCTACCTGCGAGCACAGTCAGGCTTCTTGGGCTGTCGGCAGGCACGGAGCTTGGGCTGTCTCCGCAGGCTCTGAACCTGGATTGTCTGCAGGCACTGAGCTTGGGCGCCTCACGCCTGCAGCGGGCCGTCAGTGGGACCTTCACGCGCCTACTGCAGAACAGCATGAGCAACCTGGAGGGTTTGACACAGCACCCAGCCGCAACTGGTGAGTCTTCTCTGGGCATGTTCGTCTGTGCATCGTCAGCACACAAACTTTGCGGCAGCAACGCTGTGACGTCATGCAGCCTCTACTGGTGCACTCAGTGCTGGAAACCTTGCCAGCTGGGTAGGGCACTGCTACCCAAAGCAGGAGCCAAAAGGCCTCCATATATGGAGGCCTTGAAGGGCAAAGTAGAAGCCAAATCTGCCTTCAAATTGTTGAATTTGCACTTCAGTCTACCAGGGAAGAAAGTGACTGCTGCCGCTGGCTCCCTGCCACTGCAAGTAGAGCCAGATAGACGGCATTCAGCGCAAATTTGCTGTGCATAACCACGAGTCAAGATGTTGCTTACCACTGAGCCGCGGGAGTGTGCTTCCACCTGCTGCCGCTTGCCCAGCGCTGCCAAAAAAAAATTGATCAAGCTACTCTTTGGTGCTTCTGCAGGAGCTCACGCCTCAACCTGCTGCTGCTGGCCCATTGCCGCTCTAGGTTGCTTACATTCAGGAACAACTGACTGATGGGCCTGTGGGCGCAAGGTCTGCAAATCACTGATCAGCCGATTGGTGCACCTGCAGGGGCACGATTCCGCCTGCTGCTGCTGGCACTGCGTCACTGCAAGCAGTGCCAGGCAGATGCGACCCAGCGCGGCGTGGCGGCCCCCTTTGCCACGACGATGCTTCTGGAGAAGGTGCTGGCCATCGCCCTGCAGTACTTCCAGGCGCCCCCAGCCTGGTATGGGCGCTGGACCAAGTCAGAGGCCAGGTCAGTTGCAACTTCCTGTTGCCGACAACCATGTGCCCATGCCAGCAGGGAGAAGCTGAAGCTTTGGTGCACGTGACATGGCCTTGGGGGTTGTGCTTGCTCACAAGTGATATGGCCATGCTGGCAGGGAGGAGGCAGAGGCGGTGACCCAGTATGCTGAAGAGGTGGCTCTGGATTCCATATGGCCCCAGCTGCCCCGGCAGTTCTCGCAGCAGGGCATGGCAGTCCCCTCGGCGGCGCAGGCGCACCCCGTCTGGGGTCGCAGCCAGCAGGGAAACCAGCAGCGGGTGGAGCTGCTGCACCTGCTGCTGCACAGCGAGGCTGAGAGGCTGGCCATCTGGGCAACCCCGCGGGCCAGCAAGCTGCGCTCCAGGGTGAGCGCCTTTGTGAGTGGTGGGCAACCAATTGTAAAGGATGAAATGGGCCAGGTATCTGAGGATGTCATAAAACCAGGTTGGTCTGGCCCCATAGAACTGCTACACACTGCGTCAGCGCGGCAGCAGTATGCATTGCAGGAAGAGCCTGCAGCTGGTGCTCTCCACATCCAGCAGTGGAGTTCAGAGGTGAGCCCGCATTGTGAAGATGTAGCTCTGTGAGGCTGGCCATCTGGGCGACTCTGCAGCATCTTTGTGCATGTTCATCAGAGCTGTATGCAATCTCTGGTGAAGGATATCATGAGACAATCACAATTGGTCAGCAGCTGGCTGCCTGTCCAGGGTTGGTGGGTGACAGTGGGGCATGGCATTCCACCATTCTGCTGCTCATGTCCTCTGCTGCACACAGCAGCAGAGTCAGGCTGCTGCGCGGAGTGGGCGTGCAGTTTGTGGCTCGGTATCTGCAGCAGACAGATGATTTTGAGGTCAGGCTGCATCGTGGAGGCTGGCCATCTGGTCAACCCATTGCAGGCCGACCCCACCACGTCATCTGCCCCAGGTGTTGTGTGTGGAGGCAGCCCATTGCCTGCCAATGGCTGCAGGTGCACAGTGCGCACGTCAATACCCCAGCTACTCAAACCTTGCACTCGTCACATGTCCTGTCCCAGCTGCTGCACATTGCAGTTCATCCTTTCATCTGGCTGCACCATCAAGACCCTGTGCGGCCCTTCCTTCTTCTGAACCTCTGCACCCCTGACCCATGTCATTGCGCGCCTGCCACAGGTGGTGCGCGTTGCGTCCCATGCTTCCCAGTGGCTGCACCTGGATGCCTCGGGGGACACCCGCATCCGCCTGAAGCACATTCCTGCCGGCGTCTGGCAGCAGCACACGCGCATGGCCTGGGACTGCGACCCCCGCATGGCCCTGTGCCTTCTGGACCGGTATCCCAAGGCAGAGGCAGTTCGTCAGGCAAGTTACGCTGTGGGAGCTGCTGCTGTTGCTCTGGCCGCTGCTCCAGAAGGTCACTGCTGTCTGAAAGGAACACATCTGCTCAGCTTGGATCGCAATTGTTGCATGACCCTGTGCCTGCTGGAGATCTGTCCTGGGGCACAGGCGCGCCCCAGGCAAGCTGCTGTGATGAATGCTGCTTTTTTTAGGAGGTGTTCTTGGTTGGAAGCATGACATGTGGATGGGTGACCCTTCAGCCCACATGCCCCATGTGCCTGCATAGAAGCTGTCCCTAAAGCAGATCACTTGGCCACCAAATGCTTGCCACATTGGTCACTTGGGCATGCCAGATGGAGACAGCCAGGCATCTTTGTGCCTGTCTAGTTTTGGCTGCATTTGCTGCTTGCTCCAACGTGGCAAGCGGCATTGGCAAATAGCTGTAGGTCACTGGCTGCTGCACCTGCTTTGCTGCCCCACAGCAATGCCCCCTAAGGGCAGAGTTTCTGAGCTGGTAATGCCTGGAAGGGTATTTTATTTATATATATATATTTTATATTGTACTTCTGAACTCTGCAGGAGTTGGAGACGTTGGTGCTGAAAAATGCCCACCAGCCCTCCCTTCAACAGCTGGCTGAGGCTGCCACCATCCTGGCCACGCCTGGGGCAGCTGCCAGCAATGCTCCTGAGGTGCGCAGGGAAGCTCAATGCGTTGTTGGTGCACGGCAACTTCCTGCTCGAAGCACAGGTGCTCTTCATCATGTGTCAACTTGTTGCTCGAAGGAATTGCATGCATGAAAGGCATCAGGTAGGTGAAGGTGACGCCTCTCAGGTCCTGCAGACTGACATTGCCATAGGCTGATCATTGGGAAGCTCAGCACAGCACACTTTCAGATGCATACTGGATGTGCGCAATAGCTTAGCATGTTGTGATGGGCAGCTGGACCCTTTTGAAAATGCAGTAGGGGCTAGCCATAACATGGTTGCCTGCATGGCTTCCTTTCAAAATCTGTGAATAGTTGCAGCCCTCGGTCGCAGTCCTGCTGTACTGTCTTCTGCACCCCTCTTGTCCCCATCTGAATGGAAATCCCCGACATTCAGCAAAACAGCAGAACACTGCAAGGCGTGCCACTTGGCAGCCTGAGCAGTCAGTCCCCTGCTGAGTGCCATGGCCAAGGTCAATCCGCTTCCATTGGTGTATGTCACCACTCTTGGAACCCCACCCATGGGACCAGTGCCTGTAGGGGGGCCACCTGGCAGTCTGGACAGGCAGCCGCCCGTTGCAGGCCACAGATAGACCCACCCCACTCACTGCCTTGTCTGGCTGCGCAGCATGTAGACATCTGCTGTGAATGCATACCCTCCAGCAAGACAGCCCATGAACTGGTGCCTGCAGCTGAGCCACCTGGCGGTCTGGGCAGTCAGCCCCCTGCTCCAGGCCACGGCGCTCATGGCGGGGCCAGCCGGCGCCAACCACACAGTACGCGCCTACTGCTTGCGCAGTTTGCAGGCGACGCCCCCTGAGCAGGTGGGTCCTCCCTGGTTTCCCTGCGTGATGATGAGCCTGGTCTAATGGCTAATTCTTTCTATGTATCATGCGACAAGCAGACACTACTGAGAAATCTGTGTTGGCATGCGTGTATGGTGCGTGCAAGAAGCGCAGTGCCTGGTGGTCAGCTTCTCACGGCTCAGCCAAAGCAGGCCAGAAGTTTGCCGCTGTGCAGGCGGTGGTCTCCCTGCCCCAGCAGCCAAGAGGGATGCCCCTGGATCTGCTGTGCAGGTGGCATTCTTCCTGCCCCAGCTGGTGCAGCTTCTTCGCGCCGACGAGGGTGGCATGATCCAGGACTTCCTTTTCACAGCTGCTCGACGCTCAACACTGTTTGGCCACAAGCTGATCTGCACGCTGCGGGTGAGACTGAGCGAATGGTGGTCATGCTGGTCAGGCAGGACAGCTAGTCTGCGTGGGTAAAGGCAGTCAGGGCTTAGGGCTGGTTTGCACCTGAGGGTCAGAATGGCCAATGTCGGGGCAACACACGTCATTCTGTTTGGCCAAGAGGTCATTTGCCAGCAGGCGCTACTGCCACCAAGGATGCAGACCAGCTTCTGGCCAGATGGAAGTGACTTGTGTTGCCACAGGTGGCCTGCTACTGCCTGCATTGTCAGCTGCACGTGTGAGGGCATTCCCTCTGGCAGAAGACAGGGCCAGCCTTCAAGCTTTGCCTGCAAGCTATACACGGGCTGCCAGTGCAGCTCTCAGCCTCGGGTCTGCATGTTGTCTCTGACAGATTGCAAGTCCCCACTGCTTTGCCGCCCGCAGTCTGAGGGCACTCCAGATGCGGAGGAGATGTCTCCAGTAGTCAAGCGTTCAGGGTGGAAGCCTCCCAAGGACACCGGGCTGTGGGGCATTGCAGACAGAGTTGGCGAGCAGGTGGGCTGCTGACCAGCTGTACTGGCTGGGGGCCTCCTGCTACTTGCTGTGTCACACCAAGGTACCACTTGGATTGGTCAGTGGGTACTGTCTGTCTGCTGAGGGGCAGATCATTGCAGACAGGGCAACTGAAGGGCAGCGGAGTGGCAGGATGCAGTGTTCACATATGTGTGACAGGGATCGCTGCACGCTGCATTGCTGTCAACATCAAGTCCTGGTAGATTGTGAGGTGTTGCACCCCACCCAAGCCAAGCTTGTCAGGTCACCTCGGGCACTGCCGACAAGCAAGATGAGGTGTCGTAGCAGTCTGCCATGTCAGCAAGCTTCTCCGCCACCCACAAGGATGCTATTAGCTTGCTACTGGCCCTGATGCCTGGATCGGATCAATCTGCTTGCCCACAGACCAGAGCCTCAACAAACGTCAAAGTGAGCCGTGCAAACACGCTGTGCCTGCAGGTCTGGCAGATCATGCCCAAAGACAAGCTGGAGTTCCTGCAGGCAGAGCTCAGCTTCTTTGATGAGGTCACCCAGGTCAGTGCGCAGTGCTGCCTCTCCAGAGGCAGGTGATTTGCCAAGAAGCACCCAGCACGGCAGACTTGGTGCCATGAAGCCAGACAATTTCTGGCCTGAGGATGTCCACGGACACAGCAGCCTTGAGACATTGGGGCTGGGTACAGACAAGGCTCTGCCCTGACGGGCTGCACCCCTTGCATGACATGGCACCGCATCTCCTTGTCCAGGCAATGTCACAGTGGGGGGCACGCTGACGATTGCGAACCTGAGCATCGGCTCCATGACCGCAGCCTTCGCAATTTGCAGCCTTGATGAGCTGGCCAAGCGCTGGCTCTTTTGCTGCAGAGGTCTATTTCATTGTTATGATGATAAGCATCAGTGTACAGGTTGCCACTGTCTGTGCCGGCTGCACGAGTCCCAGCAAGCTGCTGTCTGTTTCAGGTGTGGTGCGGCTGAGACAACGGGGTTTCCAAGGAACATGTGGATTGCCTGCAGGTGTCCGGCAAGCTGTTCCCCTTCAGCAAGGACGAGCGCAAGGCTCAGGCTGTGAAGATTTTGAAGGGCATCAGAGTGCCGCGAAGGGACCTGTACCTGCCCACAAATCCGGAGTCACGGGTGGTCTCTCTGGTGCCTGAGAGCGGGCAGCCCATGCAGAGTGCTGCAAAGGTGACCAAGTGTTGAACTGCGTGGTGTGCGCCAAGACATGCAGTTCAGCAAGGGCCTCTGGGTAGCTGCATGGCCTGCCGATCTGTCCTGAGTACTGGGGTGTCCCTAGAGTGCCTGAGACTGGGGATCCCATGCAGAGAGCTCCTAAAGTGGGTTCTGCGGTAGTCTGCTTGAGCTACCTGTTGCCTGCGTTGACTGCCAGTCAGCCCTGAGCTTTAGATAGGCATTTCCTGTGCACGAGAGCAGGCAGCTCATGCAGAACGCTGTTGAGGTGGGCATCGTTGTGATACAACAGAGTATTGTATGGCTTGCCCGCCGGCGCCGAGCCATGTTTGGCTTCTCTAGCGCCTGAGAGCGGTGAGTCCATCCAGAGCTTTGCAAACTGGGTCGGCTGCATGCTGTGTATTCCAAACGGGGTGCTTATGTTGCTCCTCATCTAGCTCCACAACTTAGGGTCCTCACCTCTGCCTGCCTTTCAAAGCACTGGACCAGGTGGCTGCAGGTAGCTTCTTCCGTCCAATGCCGCCAGCTTGGCAGTTCCAGGGCCGCTAGCATTGGTTTGCAAGTGATGCCTGCAGGTGCCCTTTGCTCGTGAAGCTCAAAAAGGGGAGGAGCGTCCATTGCCTGACACTCATATAGCATTACTACTTGTTTCCCTGGTGGAGCACTGCATGTGCCTTCAGGTGTATCGGTCAGCGAAGTCCCGAGCTGCCGCTGCAACCCTGTTTTCCCCCGTCTGCAGGCTCCTGCCGGCGGCAACATGTCCCTCCTGCTATTCACAGGGATCCGAGCAATTGGCATGCAGCTTGTAGAACCAAACAATCTAACATTGCCGCCGTCATGCCTGCAGATGGCCCTGCGGGTGAAGTTAAGGTGGAGGAGCGTCATGGCCCTGCAGAGATTGCCTGCAGCTCTGTAGGCTGCTGCTTGATGTGGTCAACCAGTAATGATCTGCTTTCCACTGTAGGTGCCCCTGCTGGTAAAGTTCAAGGTGGATGAGCGCCGTGTCAACCAGCGCCCGGTGGAGCGGCTGCAGGCCTGCATCTTCAAGGTCGGGGATGACTGCCGCCAGGACGTGCTCGCACTGCAGGTCAGCTGTCCTGGCGGGTGTTGTTTGGTGTAGGTTTGAGCTTGTGGCCAGAGGCTGTGCTGCCTCCCTTGGAGTGAGGCTGCCTCCAGTCACCCACAGACTGGGCAATGTCTGCTGCCTGGACTCGCACTGCAAGTGGCCCTTGCCTATGCGGTGCTGCCAGCAGCACTACAGTGCGTGCAATACTGCCCGCATGGCCTCTCTGTATCGGCTGAGATTGACTCTCAATCACTCAAAGGGTTAAGGTGACGTCTGCCGCCGCGACAACCCACTGTTGCAGGTGGGCCATGGGCCAAGCCACCACACAGGGTCATTCACAGTGGATCTAGGGTTCAGAGATTGCTTGCTAGTTGTTGTTGAGGCCATCTCCTGCCTGGCAGTCCTCAGCTGGGTGACCGGCAGCAGCTGTGAGGAGGCTGCCTTTGACCAAATGCATGAGTCAATGCTTCCTGCAGGTCATCGGCCTGCTGAAGGACGCCTTCTCCAAGGCTGGCTTGGAGCTCTACCTGGCGCCCTACGGCGTCCTGCCCACTGGCTTTGAGTGTGGAGTTGTTGAGGTGGTTCCAGAGGCCAACTCTCGTAGTGCTCTGGGGTGAGGCCTTGCATCTGCCTTTTTAGTCCAAAATCTGAAGTGGAGTTGTCGTCAATGTTCCAGAGGCTACCTCCTGTAGTGCTCTGGGGTGAGCCTCTGCATCTGCCTTGGTGCTCCAACACCTGGAATCCCATCATCAGCCTTGCTTGGCTGCCCTGACTGCATCGGCTGCATGCACGTGTGGGTGCCGCCACACAAATGCAATCTAGGTTTCCCTTCACAGATGCAGAACCCTGCTTCCGGCTTGCATGACCGCGCTGGTCAGCTCTTTGCGTGTTGCCAGAAAGGCATGATGCCGTGCGTGCATGTGCAGACCAGTGCAGGGGCGCGAGCCTACTTACACTGCCTGCCTGCTTCTGCTGCCAGCACCTGCAGCTGATGCCTGTAAGCAATTCCTGTCAATCAAATGCAGGCACTTGTCCCTGAACCCACTGTGAATGCCTGCCGTGCCTGCTGCTTTCCTTTGGAGCTTGCTGCCTGCATCTGCAGCTCAGACTGCTCATGTCATGCAGATAAAGCAATGGTGGATGCGTGAGACTAGTTTCGCAGCTGCCCTGCTTGCTTCATGCAGCAAACATCTAGGAGCCTCCATTTGCTTGCATGGCTGCCTTGCCTGCTTCCGTGTCTGCCATTTGCCTGCACAGCTTCTGGTGCCCACCCACGTGCATGTGCACGCAGGGAAACCACTGATGGAGGGTTGTATGAGATCTTCCAGCGCGAGTTTGGAGCCCCAGGAATGGAAAGCTTTGAGACTGCACGGCGCAACTTCATCCAGTCATCTGCAGGGTGAGGACGCTTTGTCCTTTTATTTATCTGACAGCATTCCATGACCTACGGGCTGATTGTGTGGGTGTGGATGAGTCGTAGTATGATGGTCAGAGCTGGTCTCCCATGGGGAACTCTCAGGATGGAAGTATTAGACAAGCAGTCCCGTGCCACCCGGCCCTCAGGAGAGCAGGGGCAGTATTGTTGACTGGTTGCCTTAATACGACGGCTGGAGGGGGCTGGCAGCACTGGCCCTGACAATGTTGGGCGCCCTTTGAGGCTGTTTGCAGCTTCTGTGGGGGGAGCAGTATGAGGCCTATATTTGGATTAGGCGCAACCTTCACTAGTCCTCTGCAGAGAATAGGACTTTGCCTTGTCTGGAGTTCAAGATGCACCCTGTGTCAGATGGGGTTCACACAAGTCACCCCCTCTTGCATATTTGGGAAAGATGCCCTTTGCAGGCGTGCACCGTTGCCAGCCGCCTCCTGCAGTCCGACGACCACATGCAGTCCACTGCAACCAGCTGAGGTGGCCCTCTGAAGGCTGCTCACACCTCCCTGCAGGTACGCCATTGCCAGTTTCCTCCTGCAGTCCAAGGACCGCCACAACGGCAACATCCTGATCGACACACAGGGCCGCCTGGTGCACATCGACTTCGGGTTCATCCTGGAGATCAGCCCCGGGGCCAACCTCCGCTTCGAGTCCGCCGCCTTCAAGCTGAGCCACGAGATGACTCAGCTTCTCGACCCCGGGGGCCGCCGCACCTCGCCTCAGTTCCACCTGTTCCAGGACCTGTGCGTTCGCGGCTTCCTTGCGGTGAGAGCTGCTCGCAGCCACGCTGTGATTGGTGTTCCTGCATTGCTAGCCGCCAAAATTTTGTCTCACACTGAGGTACATGGTCCAACGGGCCGCCACACCTCCTTGCAGGTGCACCGTGCCAGCGCAGCGGCTGCCACACCAGCAATGCCTGCAAAGTGGGATCATGCTGCAAAAGTCTCCATGCCTGCTCCTGCAAGCACGGGCAAGGCTGAAGGTGTCACAGCCTCGCCATCCCTCTGATGCCGGCCAGCTGCACTCTGCCCAGCTGTGGTTCCAGCCGCCTGGCCTGCACATCGCAGGCAGACTGCCTTGGCCACTTTCAGAGCTGCGGGTTCAGAGTAAGGCAGCCACAGCAGACCACACCAGTTTTATTCTGCTGCCCACAGGCGCGCGGATGTGGCAGGGGGCATTGTAGCTTCAGTGTCCCTGCTGCAGGGCAGCTGCACTCTGCTGAATTGCAGTCAAGCCACCTGGCACGCAAGTCCCAGGCACACTGCCCTGGTCAGTTTTGCAGCTGCAGACTCAGCATGAGGCAGCCAGAGGCAGCCACACCAGGACACGACAACAAGTATCCTGCCTACAGGCACGCGGCGTGGCAGAGGGCATTGTGGCCTCAGTGTCGCTGATGCAGGACAGCGGACTGCCCTGCTTTGGGCGGGGGCGCCCCATCCCCAACCTGAGGCAGCGCTTCCACCTGGAGATGAGTGAGAGGGAGGCAGCTGCATTCTTCCGGCGCACCATCCTGGATGCGTACGACAAGGTGAGTCGTGCACCGACGGCTGCTTGAGCCACAGCTTGGTGGAGGGATGTGACGCCACTGAGGAGGGGCTGTGCAGCAGCGTGGCTGCCTGTGAGGCCAATTGAGGTGTCGCAGGAGTGCTTCTGCTTGAATGTGAGCGAGTGGGACGCTCCTCACTCGGCGCCCCTGTGGCTGCTTATGGCTTATGACAGGGTGAGTGGTGCGGCGATGGACCCTTGAGTTACACAATTGGCAACAGGCTTTGCAGCAGCCTGTGTGGCGAGTTTGAGATGTGGGGACATTGGTTCCACCTGGAGATGACCGGTCAGAAGGCAGTTGCTTTAGTGATATAATATCCGGGACGCCTAGGACACAACGATTGCTCAAGCTGGTGCTGAAGTGGCATGTGGGGTATGAGAAGCATTGAGGCAAAGGCCTTCTCTGTCCTGGCAAGGTGGGGCTGGCGTGGGCCTCGAGTCCTGCATCATGGCAAGCTTGCTGGCACTGGCTTGTCAAACTAATGTGGAAAGGGCTGGGCAATTGGTGTCATTTGAACTGTCCCACAGCTGTCTTGTGTTCTGCCAATTACTAAGCAGGGGCGCTCGCCTGTGCACAGCTGTGTCTTGTGCATCTTGCACAGCTACATCTCAGGGCTGGCTGGTGAGCCTCATATGCATGCGTGCTGCTGAGCTCCATTTGGACTGCGTCGACTATGTGCTCTCTGTCTGCAGTGGACGACTGGATTCTATGACTTTATCCAGTATTTGCAGAATGCCATTCCAAAGTGAACGCACACACAGTCAGTCAAGTGTCATAAGCCTTGCTCAATGCCCTGCTGTTGAGGAATTGAAGTACACTGATTCCCCCCTTGCATTACAATACACTGAGTTCAAACTGAGGACCTCGAAAATTGGCGACACTTCAAAATTCTGTTGAAGACTAGTTCGATGTTTAGCAGAAGCAGCTTCAGAAACAGCGTAAGGGGCTCTCAGTGTGCAGAGTGTGGTCATGAGCTGCTTCCCTGCCTGCCAGGGCATGGTGTGCAAGAAAGTGATGGTGTCTGCAGAGGCAGCCTATCTTGCACCAGTGGCATTTTAGGGCTGACAATGGAGCCAACAGTCGTGCGCAGACCATAGCACCAGATCTCTGGTGCAACGCTATGCACTCTGCTCATCCTCCTCCTCGACTTCCTTGAGGGCCTTTTGTGCAAGCTTGCCAATGTAGGCCACTGCCGCAACCGTCACTGTAAGGCCAACAGCAATCTGCCAGCCAGCAGGGCCGCCCATCGCCTCGTCGCTGTCAATCATCTGGCGCCCATAGTTCCCCGCACACACGTAAGCGATTGTACCTGGGAGCATGCCCAGCCAGCTCCCACCCACGTAGGAGGCCAGATCCACGCTAGTGAGCCCATACCTGCAGAGAGACACAGACGATGTGGTGAGCAGACGGTGCATCACAAGCCGACTGGGCTTGCAAAGCTTGCTCCCAGACAGCTAGCTGACCAGGTCTACATTGGTGGGTGGCCACACCTGCAGAGCCCAGAAGTGCAATGCAGGCTCCCATTTCATCAAGTGCGAGGGGCAGCACCAGCCCAGGCCAGGCCCCCTAGCAGGCCATTTTCCATCTCTCAGTCGTCAGCCAGGGACACAGAAGGACGTCATTGCAACTCACAGGTAGTTGCTGAGTGCGAGGGGCAGCAGGGGGCTGAGTCGTAGAAGGGTGACCACTTTGAAGCCCTGCTTGCCGATGGCCCTGTCAACTGCCTTGAACTTGTCATTGTCCTGCGCGAGCTCTAGAATCTGCAGGCATCGCCACCACACTGGCTCAGCTTGGTGCCTGCCTCAAGAGATCAAATTATTGCGGCAGCCTGGGCCATGAGGGACACGCCTGGCCTCCAACATAGAGGCCTCATGCAGCCCACATGGCCAGCAGCGTGCCTTATTGTTTTCAAGACAACCTCTAACATTGCAGGCAACATGCGCGGTCTAGCACCACACCCAAAAGTACGAGACAGGACCTGGATCACGAAGGGACATAACACTATCTCACCTTGTCCCTGGCAACGTATCTAGCAATGAGAAAAGAGATGGTGGCAGCAGCTGTTGCAGACGCCGAAACCACGATGGTCCCGGGAACTATGCCAAAAATGACGCCTGCTGTCATAGTCAGGGGGATGGCTGGCAGCGCAAGAACCTGCAGGAGTGCACGGAGAGGTTGTTGTGTGACTCTGGGCCATACCCAATTAGGTGGGTCTGCAGGCAAATGTGCAGGCAAACGTGTCTAAATTGATATACCCATGTACCCCCAGCTGCAGCCAGCCAGCAGAGTCTGAGATCCAATTCCAAATGCAAAGTCTGGAACACTGGCACACTCCCCAAGAAGCAACCTCAATACACACAGAAGGACGGAACCGGCACCCAGTTCATAGGAGCGCCTCTTACTGGGCCCTGGAACGATGCAGCATGCAGTCTGGCAAGCCGGTGGAGATGGGAACAGCAGAGGCCCACTTAAGCAGGTTGGAGACCAGTACAGAGAGCCCCACCACCAGCGCAACCTGCCATCAAACTCACAGCCTGCAAGGGTTGAGTCAGGCTCCCAGAAGGCGCAAAGTGAGGAGTGGTCGCCTCAAAGCAGGTGTGGATGACACCAGAGGCCACATAGTCCTCAAAATGTCCATGAGGTCCAAACAAGGTCTCCTCGCAACCAGAGGTCTCACCCATGCACAACACGCCTCCACTCGCAGAACTGGAAAGGGCCTGGCACCCAGAAAGCGCAGGCGAAATGCCTCACCTCGAGCAGGGTGTAGACGAGGCCATAGGCCAGATAGCCCAGAGGGCCCCACTCGTCCACAACTTCGATGAAGTAGTCTATGAAATGCCGTATCTGTCCCCGGAACAGGTAGCCTGCTCCCAGCAGGGCGACTGCGCTGACTGCCAAGGCGATCAGGCCCAGGACGCTCTTTCCGGCGGTGCCGGACGTCTCATCCTTGCCGCCGTGCCTTGGGTCGGCGCTTTTTGCGCTGCGACCTCCGCCGGCCCTGCAGGTGGAGGAGGGGAAGGCTCAAATAGGCGCTGCAGGGTACTGTTCTGTCATGCCCAGAACATGGGGCTGTGCCACGGAGCTGCACCTAAGCTTAGTCCTACAATCAGTGAGGACACACGGTCAGGCCCAGAGAGCTCCTTCTGACAACGGCGCAGCTGGCTTGCCTTCGCAGAAGCGCCATGGGCCCACGCCATTTTGAGCAGTAGCTGGGCCCTGCCCTGCAGCCTCCTGGAAGAGGCAGGCTCACATGAACACAGTGCCCCTTCTTGCGGCAGCGTCAGTCTTGTCTGTTTGTGCCACAGCTGAAGCCTGCCCTGCGAGTGCTAGCAGGAATGCCCAGCAGACATGGTTCTCGGCTTGCCGAGGCCAGCGAGCTGCCTGTCCTGTGGTGCGGCCGGAGGCAGCCCTGCAGACAGCCTGATTCAGGCGCCATTCAGTCCCCCCTCTGTACACCTCAAACGTCCCTAGCAGTCTGCTGGGAGGAGCTTGGAACCAGTGCTGGGAAGCCAGCAGTCCGAGCTGCTGCTGCTTGATAGCTCCAAAGCAGCCAGTCAACTGCTTCCACGAGCTCCGCTGCCTTGAGCCGCGCCCTAGGGCATGGCAATGTGGTTGGCCTGCAGTCTGGCTAGCACCTGAGGCTAAGGCCTCAGGTAAACCTGGGACCAGTCACCTCATCAAAAGCACTGCATTAAACTATTGTGTGCTGAGCCAGCGGCAATGTGACAGCCCACAGAAGCACCTTGTTTCAGCCTAAAGTGCGAGGCCACCTGCCTACCATGCACTTCTGCGAAGCAGCAAATATGCAGCAGCAGGGCCAGCCACTCGTGTGTAACTCGCGTCTGTGCTGTGCGCCACCAGCCTCTGGGCTGCTCCACTTGGACAGCAATGCAGCTTGATCTGTGCTCTGGTCTGGCAGAGCGACCAACTAACTGTGCTGTAAAGCAATCACCACTAATCCAGCTGAGTTAGCTGCCACAGCCCAGTCACTGGCCTCTTGCCCTTGTGATAACCATAGTGGCTTGTGCTGCTCCAGGGGCACTACTGGCTGTGTACCTGTTCCCTATAACTGCCTGTGCCGGCTGCAGCGCTAACAATGATGCCGCAGCCTTGACGCCCTCTCATCGACCCCCCAGAGTGGGTTCAGACTGCCAAGTCAGGGCCGCGCTGGCCGAACATACATGCAGCCGACAATCACCTGTCTGCTGCTCGTCCAGGCTGAGCCTCAGCCCTCCGGGACGCCAACGCCTCTTTCTGCTGCACCCAGGAGATGCCCTGTGCACGCCTCAGCCGGCTCCGCTGCTGGCACATGCCATGGTGCCTTAGGAGAGCATACCCCTGCGGACAGGCAGCCAATGGGGGCTGTGCACATGAGCATGCATTGCTGGCATGGGGCCCACAGGGACACATGTGATGTTTGCTGCGTGGTCAAAATCTGTCGCCATGGCAGTGCCATACATTGCCAAGGCAGCCCCCTAGCTGCAGGTGCCCACACATGACCTGGCGCAGGTGCAATGAGCTGAGCGGAGGTGCAGATTCATGCATAAGCTGCAAGCAGCTGTGCTTTGGCGCAACGGCCTGAAAGGCAATACAAGCATAGGCTTACCTGGGGCAGCTGTGCACCGGGAAGCCGCTGCTGTAGGGCTCCAAAGGCGTTTTGCATGCTGGACAGCAGTTGAAGATACCCTCTCTGGCTCTGCCAACTGCAGATCGACTACTGAATCCACCCAGAATGGTCACTTCCAGGAATGCATGCGCACGCTATGCCGATGGACAGTTGGGACAGCTTCCGTACACCAAGATCACTGTTGTGGCCAGACCCTTGCAGTTGCCCTCCTTACTAAGTCTCCAGACCTCAGGAGTCGGCTCGCCAGCAGCACAACCATGCGATTCAGCACCACTCGTGTATACTGGCACATAAATTGCGAAGATGCACCATGATTCTGCAACGCAGGTAGGAAGGCGAAGAAGCCCATGGATACACTCCGGCAGCTGCGTGACAGGGTGCCTCTCGAGCTGTCTATAGTCTCTTCAGCCAGTCGCGTCCCAATGCTCTGCTGCCTGGCTGCTCATCTCCCCTATGTAGTCACTAGCGTGCTGTCAAGAACTGTGAACCCGAACTGTTCATTGCCACATCTGTAGACATCGCCCTGGAGACACCTTGACTGGCTGCGCTGCTTGGCCTTGCTTTGCTTGCCATTTCTTTGATGGCAGAACCGTGCATGTGGCAGGCAGTTCAGTTAGCATCCACTCAAATGGAGGTTGTATCTGCACCGGCAGTCGAAGTCAGCTGAACAACGGGGTGGTGTTGTTGGCATGCTTCAGCCTCGTAGCATCCAGGATATTGCAGGGGTGCCAAGAAGAATTAGTACACACATGTATGGGAGTGCTGCAACATGTCAAGGTGGCACCCTCCTCAATGATAACAGCCGTGTCCAAAACTTATATGCTAGCACCGGAGTGGTGAGTGGTGGCCACTAGAGGGCACTCGAGTCACAGAATTTGACCTAGGCATTGATGATTCTTGGACCTGAGCACCTGATCAGCATAAGTACATTTCGTGGAGACCAGTGTGTATCTGGCTAATGAAGAGTCTGTTGGGCTTAAAGACAAAGGCGCAGAACGCGGTGGGGACCAAGCGACATTGCGTATGCTGTCATACAAGCTGCACACCATAAGATATCGAAGTAATCCTTGGGGGTGGACAGCTGGCTATGTTCAATGACAGCTGCTGGTGTCAATCCCCTCTCCATGGATGCAGGCCAAGGACAATGTGGCACGATCCAGTGCGGCAGCTCAGGGGCGCAAGCCATCTTTTGGGCTCAACATCAGCCAGTCGCTGCAAAACATTCACCAGGAGCCTGCATGTGAGACTCAAGACAGGAGCTCTCCAGGCGGATGTCAGAGCAGGCACTTGCAGTGCACGCGAACGCCAGCTGCTGCTCTCCATTCCCACACCAAGCTGGGCTGCAATGCCTGAATGCACGCCATGCTCTCTGAGACACCCCTTGCTGCATTTGGCGCTGCAGGTGCTGCCCGATGCAGACTGCACTGCTGTCAGCATGGTGGTCCACTATGCTTGTGAAGGCTTATCATGTGGCCTGGCATGCGTGCAGCTTCAGCTGGATCTGGATCATCGGTGGGAGGCAGCCTTGCGGGGCGGCAGGAGCCTGGCAGCAGCGAAGGTGACGCTTGTGGGAATGCTTTCTGAGTCTGCAGCGCTGGCCATCCGACAGAGCTGCCAGTCCAAACTGCTCTCTGACAGAACAAGAGCAGCCCAAGCTCAGCCAAGCCAGGCAGGCAAAGCCGCTTACTGGAATTGCTGGAATGTGCCTTCATGCTGGGCTTGGGACATGACCTCAGCTGCTTTCCGTAACCCACTTCTGCACACTGAACCTGATCAGCATGTCACTGGTGGCCAAACTCGCACAGCAGCCTGAACCAGCGTTTGCTGCAGATCAGCATGTCCCAGTGTCACACAGCTTAAAAGGGGAATCCTGAAGCATCACAGCACAGCCACAATGCTGCAGGCCACACTGCATGTGTTGTGCCTGCCACTTCAGCAATCAGGCCTGGTTGCACCCAGAGAATGCCAAGTTCCCCCTCAGGCCCAACTCTGGGTGGGCAACATCCCTCTTGAGAAAGTCAGGGCTCAACCTGATACTGGCTGCAGGTGGCACCGACCCGCCAAACCCCCCTGGGTTAGTGGTTGCAACCACCCTGGATTCAGTAGTCTGTTTGTGACCACCTCAGTGCACCTGTCTGTGCAGGCAGCTCTGTGAGTCTGGGCATGGACCCTGTGCTGGTGAACCTTCTGGGCAATGCACGCAGTGAGGCAGTCAGGCGCGAGTTCCTGAGCACCCCCCCAGAGGAGTACACACAGCTGCACGACGTGACCGTGCTGGTGGGATACTTCAGATGCAAAGGCGGCCCAATGCTATTGTTCTACAGCACGCCGAAAAGCACCATGCTGCTGCATCTTGATGACCCTGTTGCCAAGCAAAGCAGTGCAGCGGAAGAGAATGCACTTCTGCACAAAGTGACGGTGCTGATGAGTTATGCAGCAGCATCAAGCTTTGTACAGGGCTGCACAAGCTGCATGTCAGGTCAGGCAGCAGTGCCTAAGGGCAGCTTCAGACTGCACACATCGACAGTGCTGGTTTGGCTCAGCAGCTGTCTGGGATATTGCATGCAGTTACACGACGTGATGCTTCTGGCGTGAAACCTGACACAGCAAAGGCAGCACACAGGCATGCTTCAGGGGTTCCTGCCTTATCGCAGGGGGGAATAAACATCAATCCTGAACAGCAAGCCAGCCCCTGACAGGCCAGAGACCATGGGTTCAAAATGCCGTGTACAGCTGCCTTGAATGCTTGCAGGTGGAGACGTACAACGTCAGTGACCGGCACCCTCCTGACAAGCTTGCTGACAGCTTGTGGGGAGTCCTTTGGCTGTAGAAGGGGACACACAACATAAACTGCAGGCGCCCATCAGACAAGCTGGACCTGCGCCCTTAGCAGGATGTTCATGCTAAGGGGTCTGTCGGCCGCAGGTGGGGACGTATAATGTCAACGGCAGGCGCCCACCAGACAAACTGGACCTGCGCCCTTGGCTGGATGTCACGCAGCACGAGCCGGCCATCGTTGCAGTGGGGCTTCAGGAGGTGGTGCCGTTGAACACGACAAACGTGGTCATGGGTGAGTTGGGCTGCTCTCAACACTCGGGCATGACTGAGTTGGCTGCTAGGTCGCTGCTAAGAGGGCTCAAGGCGCTGCAGCCAGTATAGGGTCTAGAAATGCAGGCAGCGCAAGAATTGTTGCCGCCAGGCTCCACATGAATGGCCAGGTGTTGAAAGAGCATCTGGAAGACTGGTGGTGTGATTGAATAGCCCATCTGCGGACTGCCCTGCATGGGCCCTCACTGTTGAGTCTGTCCAGCACATCTCAGGCTTGCATGCAACACATGTCTCTCAACACATGTCTTTGGCTCCTGCAGGGGCTGGCCTGGAGTCTGCCAGCGCGTGGGATGCTCTGATTGCTCAGGCGCTGAACTTCCGAGAAAAGTAAGCCGTACAACGCGTTTTGCCCTGAGGCAGTCCGTCTTTTCAAGAAAGGGGTGTCTGACATTACTCAGCTGCTCATGTCCAAGTTAAAAGTTTAGCTTACAAAGGCAGCATGGGATCAAGCTTGTTGAGCAGTTGCAAGCTGCATCAGCTGCTTTCCCCCCTGATTTGTTCTTCGCCAGCCATGTACGTCTCCTCTGCTGCAGGCCGTCTGTGGCAGCCCAGGCCGCCTCTGAGAGCTTTGCAGCCTCCCTGGTGGCCTCAACGGCAGCACCGCAGCAGGCAGGTCAGGCACTGCAGTGCCATCTGGTCTGCCAGCTGCGTCACCCCAAGATGCATCATCAAACTTACTTAGGCCTTACACTAGTCAGGCACCAAACTGATGCAGGCCAGGCATCAGCCTGATGCAGGCCAGGCATCAGCCTGATGCAGCTGCTGCGAATTGTGGTGTTCCGGCAAGGCTGGGTCTCAAGCCGTGTCCAGCCTACGATGCATGACCTGTGACACAGGTTTGTAATTCTGCCCGCAAGAATTAAATCTACAGGGGTCGCTGTGGCCCCTGCGGATCATCTAGCCGCTGGCAGCTGCATGCTGCACCTTAGCGCCCAAATGTTGAATCCTGCTGCTAGCAGACCCTGGCAGCCTGCAGGCTGCACTCTCAGCCATTGTGTATCCAGCCAAATTGATCATCCATGCGTAGCCGCGTTTTATGCAGGTAGCGTAAGCCCCTGGCAACCTGCAGACTGCCCCTGAGCATTCATCTGTTCAAGCGTCCAGGTCATGCAGGACATGCTTTGGCAGCCTGCAACATGCACACAGAGCAGCCATGTGTCAAAAGCTCTGCAGGTGAGGGAGACACTGCCAGCCTGCAGACAGCCCCGTCAGCCTCTACGATCTCAAATGAGGACGAGTACCAGATGGCCAGTGAGGAGCTGGCTGCCCTGGCTGAGGCATCATCTTCAGCGTATGTGCAGGTGGGTCTTGCGGCTGCACAGATATGTTTCCCCTGCTCACGTGGCAGCGCTGTAAAGGCATTTTGTATTTCACGCCTTTACAGCGCTGCCCCGTGAGCAGGAGGCAGCTGCTCCTGGGGAGCGGTCGAGTTGAGCAGATGTGCTGGGTAGGTAGGTAGGTAATGTACATGAAGAGTTGCCTTGCTGCCAGACAGCAGAGGCTCCCACGCTGCTCTTCTCTGTGCAGCAGGAGCTTTTGTCAGCACACCTCTGGCCTGAAAGGAGAGGCAGGTGCGGGGGCTCTATTTGCTGCAGTGTTGTAACTTGGGGAAAACTGCGGAACTGTCGGCATTCAAATATGGCATGCAGAGGCGCTGTGCACTTGTCAAGTTCAGATCACACTCAAAGTCTCTCTTCCCTCTGAAGACATCTTCACATCATCGCGCTCATCAGTCTTCACCTCTCTCAGATAGCTGCCTCCAGGAGTCTCACTTGTGTGCACTGCTCAGGTGGCAGCCAAGCAGATGGTGGGTGTCTACCTGTCCATCTGGGTGCGTCAGAGCCTGCTGCCCCACGTGCACGGCACGCAGGTCACCTCTGTTGGCACTGGAGTGCTGGGCTACCTGGGGAACAAAGGTGGGCACTGCTCCATGCTGTGCAGGTCTGCTCGCTGGCACACTACCTTCCCCACTGCTCTGCAATATGTGGCAAAGGTGTGCCACACTATGTGCAGGCGCCGTGGGGCAGCGGCATCACTGGACACCTCTTTCTTGCCACTAGCCTTGCAGGCTGAGCAGTCGCCTGACTGTGTGTTCACTTCTAAGCAAGCCTTCCATATCTTGAGCCCCGAATGTGTGCTTGACAGGCGCCGTGACGATCCGCATGCGCGTGTTCGACTCAGGGGTGTGCTTCATCGCGGCCCACTTGTCTTCTGGGGAGAACGAGGGGGATGAGCTCAAGCGTAACTACGACTACTCAGAGATCATCCGTCGAGGGGCATTCCATGGGGATGGCGGGGCACTTGACCCTGACAGCCTGGCAGCTGCAGCATCTGCGGCCTCTCTGCAGGAGGGAGTCAGTAAGGTGACCCCGATGTTTTCCTGTCTGGGAAAGAACTTTAATGGCCCGGCATATCAGCCTGGCAGGTGCACTGCCCCTGCCACCTCTCTGCAGGAGACATCCGTGAAGGTGAGCTGGCAGAGGAGATGGTGCAAATTCTTGATGGTTGCTGTTTGCTTAACCCTTGTTTGGCCACCCGGCCTGATGCAGCCTGTGGTGGGACCCTGACAGCCTAGCCAGCCGGTGCAGCGTCTGCCAGGTCGCTGCAATAGGGAGTGACTAAGATGAGGTAGAGCGGCTGCAGGGAGCTGCAAGTAGACGGCAGGTGCTGTGGCTGGGGTCAGGCAGCCAGGCAGCACAGGCTCTGCCTCCTCTTCGTGGAAGGGAGTAACAGATGTGAGCCTGGCAGGGGCTCTCTGTGCACCCATCCTATCAGCTGGCAGGACAAAGACAGAGCACCTTCTCTGCATGGTGCAGACACACAGACTCAGGCTGCCAATTTGAACCCAACAGCCAGTCTGAGACTGTTTTCCAGAGGCATGATACAACCATTTGGCTGCAGAAGTGATGCCCAGGCTGACAACAAAACAGTACAGGGGAACATGTCTGATTCTGGCACAGAGTGTAGGCAGCCTGGATTAGCTGCTGCTGCCTGATCCCACGACCTTCAGTCATGCACAGCTGTCTGCAAATTGCTGGCTAGCGAAGACCTCTATTCCTTTAGGGTGAAGTTCGGCAATAGACAGCAAAGGCAGCCTTGCTTGCATATTAATGTCCTCGGTTGCCTGCAGGTGCTGCAAGGCATCAGCAGCAGCGGTCACTGGGGTACCCGCAGGGGGCTGCTGGACTCAGAGTACGCCATCTGGATGGGGGACCTCAACTACCGCCTGTCCATGCCAGATGACAAGGTGACGAACTGGAGCTTGTACCCTATTTGTTGGACTGCATAGCCATGTCTAGCATGGTGACCTCAATCGAAGTTTGGCCATGCCGGACAAACCGGCAAAGAACCCATATGTTGCATGCCGCTGGTTCATTTGAGGGGTATTTTCGTCTTGGAAGGCCTCATTTGTTGCCGATTCAGCGGGTGTCCTGCATCTGCACTGACGGTGTCAAGCTGTATTGACAGCAACGGGCTCTGTCCAGGGACAAGCCCTCTGGCGAGTCCCTGCTGGATTGGCTCAGTGGTTGAGCAGTCTTGGGAACAGCTGTGAATGGATGTGGCAGCAAATATGGAGCACATGTACAGCGGCAGCGGCTGGCAGGACAGTGAGATGCTGCCGAGCAGCGTGCAGCTGCAGTCTACCCAAGCATGCAGGCTGCACAGGGATGTTGGCTGTGCGCCAGCTGTAGATGCTTAGCTTGGCAGTCCTCTTGCGGTGCAGCAAGCAGCTAATGGGTACACACTGGTCTCTCACCTGCAAGCTTGTAGCAGATAACTGCAGTCTGGCTGACATCCTCTCGTCCGCTGCTCGGGCTTGTTGAGCTGACAAGGCAGCTCCCGCCCTCCACACCCACAGCAGATATTTCACAACAGATATGGCAGCTGGCACGCCTGAGATGCTCGAGTAGCCTTGATCTGACACGCTGGCATCAGCTCTGCAGGCCTGCTAGTGCATCAGAGGTTGTGCTGGCCTGTCTGCACATGGGCTCTCCTGAGCTGACACGATATTCACCCACACTGCAGGCTCGCAAGTGCATCCGCAAGGGGGACCTAGAGAGTTTGATCAAGGCTGATGAGCTGGTCAACATGTTGAAGACCAGGCGAGCTTTCCAGGTGCGTGGCCATTTGGAGTGAAAGAGACCAACGCACCACTTGCATACAAGCACCCAAAAGTGAGAGGTTGGCTTAGCGCCCAGGCCTGGGCTTGCTTTGTAGGCAGTACTGTGAGCTCAGGGTTGAAAATCTGTCACTCATTTACCAACCAGGCCCACTATGCCACTTCAGGGCTGGACCGAGGGCCACCTCAGCTTCCCTCCCACCTTCAAATTCAAGCGGGGTACAAATCAGTACCTCGGAAGCACAGACGACGACCCACAGGAGGGGCCAGAGACTCCAGAGAAGGCTGATGCACTGGTGAGTGCCTTCCTGCAGGTGCCACATGTCACATGTCTGCAGGGTCTGTCCAATTCAGGCTGACAAGGTGAATGAGGGTCTGCATGCCATCAGCATCATGGCTGAGAGGAAGGACTCAGTGCAAGGGCAGCTGCACACAAAGTGAACTCTCCAAAGCACAGGGGCAATAAGCTCCAAGGACTGCACAAGGCGGCAAAATTTTTACCCTGGCTGCCTGCTTTAGGCGGGCTGAAGGCAATGGTTTGTGTCTGCATCGCATTTGTGAAGGGCCTCACTGCAGCAGGTGTGGAAGAAGTTGTTCCCAGGCTCTCTCTCGCTGTGTGTGTATGCAGAAGGAAAAGCGGCGCACGCCTGCCTGGACGGACAGGGTTCTCTTCCGAGGGGGTGCACGCCCAGTCAAGCAGCTGACCTACACCAGTGCGAACTTGCTCGTCTCGGACCACAAGCCCGTCTGTTCCAACCTGCGCCTTCAGGTACGGCAGTGGCACTGCTCCCTGAGATTTACTGCCTCAGAGCTTCCTGTCTGCAGAGCACCTGCCAGCCTGCACCTGGTCCTCAGGTAGACCCTATGCAAAAATTGAGGTGTACTACACGCAGTGCTTCACGCAGCCCTGTCTGTTGAATTTGTGCCCTCAGGTGGGCCCAAGAGGATCAATATCCCTGGCAGCACTTGCTGCTGTGATTTCAAAAAGGCCTGGTCGATCATCTGACAGCACTGGCTGCTAGCCAAACCAACCAAAAAGGGCGGCTTGATGGCATGGTGTCCTGAATCAATGCAGCTCTGCACACAGACCCCGTCTTATGCTGGCAGCAGCCTCTCTGCCGTCACCTTGCCTGAATCTGTTCATGGAAGGCCCTAGTTGCCAGCAGGTTCTTCAAGCATGTGCATCTTGAGGTACAGGCAGCTGCTAGCATAATGCCTGCAGAGAGCCCAAGAGTACATCATGACACAGTAGTGTGCTCCACACCTGCAGCTGCATGACTACGTGCGTCCCAGATTGGAGGCTGTTGTTGACGCCCTGCCTGAGGGATGCCCTAAAGTGATCTTTGACACATGTGTTTGTTGCACGCCTGCAGGTGCATGAGTACGTGCGTCTTAAGGTGGAGGCTGCTGTGGATGCTGCCCGGAGAGTGGTGGACTCGCGCGAGATGGCTTCGATGCCCAGGCAAGCTCGCTTACTTTTGCTTAAGAGTCCCGGCTGTGTGACGGGCAGATGGGATGGAGCGTGGGCAAGCTGTGCCCAAAATTGCATGCCCAGGCAATACCGATTTGGGACTCCTGGTGCTAAATGAGACCAAGTAAACACAGTCGTGTCTGTGCTGATCCACCTCCTATTCAGCACAAGCACCTTCCCTGTGGCAGACTTGAACAAGCCTGCATCCCTGCCCAGAGATCCTTCTGACTGCTTGACAATGCGAGTTGATGCAACAGCCGAGGTTTGCCCATTTGTTGGCCTTGCGGCCATGTTGAGGCCAGCTCAACTCCGCTTGACATTCATATGAGCTCCCGATGTCAGACTGATTCAGACAGGTAAAACTGGGTGTGTGCCACTCATTACTAGCTTTGCTTACATGGCAGGCATGCGCTGCCATCCGTGACCGGGCAAGGCTATCTCTGATCCTCCATTGACGCCATCTTGTCTGGACAGGCAATGGTGGCCACACTTTAGCTTTTTGCCATCACCACACACAACAGGCAGTTCTTGCAGGCAGCCCCCTTGCAAACCTCTGCGCATGTCAGCTGTTTGGCTGCAAACTTCTGTTCTGAAAGCTGCAACCCAAGGCGGTTGCGAATGCTTGATGACAGGGTGTTTTGAGTTGATGACCAGATTCTTGCCCTGGCACGCCAGCAACTGAACGTTGCTCAGGCTCTGCAGCTGAAGTTGCAACTGCAAGCACACGGCACATGCAACTGCAGCTGCTGAAAGCACTTCTGCAGACATGGACATTGTGTCTTGTAAATAAACGCACTCAAACTCTCTGTGCCTGCAGGTGTGAACTGGAGCCCACGAGCGCGGATATGGGAAATGTCTTCTACGCCACCCGTAAGGAGCTACATATCCGCTTACTCAACCCTGGGCAGGTTGCAGCCAACTTCCAGTTCATGCCCCTGCCTGGCTCCATGTTTGGCAACCCTGGAGACAAGGAGTTCCGGTCAACTCCGCGGTGGGCCACTGTACACCCTGAGCAGGTGGGCCTAGGCAACCCTCGCGGCAAATTGATGAAAACACACTGCAATTGACCAGCAATCTCTACCAGCAGGTGAGCTGACATGCTGCTGGAGCTGTCTTGGTGTCCTGCAGCCTGCAGATGCAAGTGACATATCCCTTTGTGGGCCACCATCCCAACCTCATAGGCTGCTGGCTGTGATGGGCTGCCATTCATTCCAACAGGTGGCACAGACCTTTTCTGATTGCGGGCAGGGTCTGCAAGCAGAACCAGAGTATGCTGAATGCTGGGGCAGAGGATGCGCCAGAGTGCGGTGCATACCTTCTCAGTATTGACGCCGTGCAAGCACTGCACCCTCTTACTTCTGCAGAGCCATGTGCACTGCAGGGTGTGCTGGAGCCTGGTGCCGAGGAGGAGCTTCAGCTCACTGTCTGGATCAATGGCGGTAGTGAGGGGACTGCCCAGCTGGTGGCGGGGACTCAGGTATGGGCAGCTAGAGTGTGGCTAAGCTGCATGGGCGTCAGAGCAAGGGTAGCAGCGAGGGAAGTGCTCAAATGTTGGCTGGCACTTGGGTGGCGGCAGCTGTTCTGTGGCTGAACTGCATGGGCTTCAGAGCAAGGGTAGCATTGAGGGGACTGCTTGACTGGTGGTTTGCACATGGGTGCTATCAGCTGGTCTGTGACTGAACTGCTTGGGCTTGAGGACAAGGTTGTCAAGTGAGTAGACTGCGCAGCTGGTGGCTGGGACCCAAGATGGGGGCAGTTGGGGTGTGGCCAAAGCAGTGAAGGCGCTGCTCTGCTGGGTGCGCTCAGAGCTGGCCGTCAACTTTCCGGCAGCCAATCCGAGCAGGCTGTCAGCCGGTCGCTGCTCACCGCATGGATGCTTCTCAGCACATGCGCATGCCACTATGCATTGCAGGGCTGCAAACTATTGAACACATGATCAGCAAGCGCATCATTGATGAAATTCCATGATTATACCAGTAAAGAATCTGAAGGTGTTGAGGCCGTGCAGTCATAACAAAGGTGCCTCCAGTTGCTCTCCCCTTTAACTCATACCTGGCTGCTTGCAGGGTTGCAAACTGGACGCGATTCTGGTGCTGCGGGTTCAGAATGGCAACGACGTCTTCCTCAGCGTCACTGGGACGTACCGGCCATCCTTCTTTGGGGTGTCCCTGCAGACTCTGGCACTGCTGCCAAGGTGGGCCAGCAATGCAGCGGGACTGCCACGCCTGCTGCCAATCTGCACTATGTCTGCTTTACTCCGCTGGTGTTATGCAATGATGATGTCGGCAGGCTGCTGGTTCCCCTGTCCTGCTCCTAAACTGTGGAGAGGCCTGTGCACACCAGCAGCCACAGCCTCTGATTGACAGAATGTGTGGTCCGTGCTGCTGCAAATTGCTGATCCTGTCAAGAGGTTTGGAGGTGCCTGTTTAGATCAGCTGCCCCTATCCTGCTCCCCTGTGTTGTACAGGCCTGTGCCCCACAGCCTTTGTTTGAACAAACCTGTGATTCTGTGCTGCGGGCTGCTGATCTTGCCAACCATGGAGGTGCCTGTGCAGACCAGCAGCCACAGCCTTTGGTCGACATAAGTTGTGGTCTATGCTGCAGGGCCGCTGACACTGCCAACTTTAGGGGTTTCTGTTCAGCCCAGCAGCCGCTAATCTGCTGCCCTGCTGTAGAGAGGCCTGCGCAGACCAGCAGCCACAGCTTTTGGTTGACAGAACTTGTGGTGTGTGCTGCAGGCCACTGGTTCCGCCATCCATGGAGGTGCCTGTCCCAACCAGCAGCCGCAGCCTGCAGGTGAATGTGCCGTCAGCCCCTGATGCGGAGCAGCCTGAGCATGGTGGTGGCGCCTTCTACAGTCCTGCCTCCAGCTTGCACGAGGGCAGCAGCCCAGGTGAGACGTCCCCTGCTGAATGGCAGTGTGCCCAGTGAGGGCATCTGCTTGCGACAAAGCCTGGGCAGGCACGAAAGGATCACTGCAGAGCTTGCTGGGCTGCAGCACCTGCTGCTTGTTGCCACTCTCAGAAGCTTGCTTGGGCTGCGACAACTGCTGCCTGCTGCCACTCATACACCTGTCTTATATGAAGTCGTGCCCAAGGCAGCACAATTGTTTGGGGTTCAGGGCCGCTGCAGGATAGGAGAAGCCGGTTTCACCACTTCAGCCCTTGGGGCGTTGACACTTAATTCCCCTGAATGCAGCCCTACTTTCACGAAACAAAGAGAATCTGCTCTGCGGGAAGTGTGCTGCTCCAATGTGTTTCCTGGGGTTGCAGGGCTGCCTCAAGGAGGTCAGGAGTTTTAGCTCTGCAGATGTGGTGACAGTGCAACGGTTCTGGGTGCAGACCTCCACCAGGAGTCATGGTTGTGAGGCAACTGTGCTGACATTGAGTTCCCTGGGACGCAGGGCCTCAACAACGGGGCACTGAGTTTGCACGGGACAGGAGCCATGATGACTCGGGGGCCCCCAGTCTGCCAAGCGCATCTGCACAGCCAGCTGCTGCTGGCGCTACAGGTGCTGGCAGGCAGGCTGCTGTCAATCTGATGGATTCAGACATGGATGCTGCGGGTGAGGCACAAGAGAACACGTGGCTCAATCCCGCAAAACCAGATCTGGTACGCAGTCTGCCTCTAGGCTGATGAATCATGCATGCCAGCTGCGTCACGGGCGATCAGTCAAGAATGGTGGAGGGGTGCTCTTGTGCAGACCTGCTTGCAGCCACATAATCTATGCTTACGGTGGGGAACCCCCTGAACAAGACCTAGTAGGAAGCTCTCTGACTGCACTGCAGACTTGCATGCATAATGCATGGCCAAGCTCTCATCAGCTGACTGTGGTTTGACACCCTGGTTGTAGGAGCCTGAACCCCAGTCTTCTGTGCAGCAGCGGCTTTGGGATGGCCACGTATGCCTTGCTTGACCTTCACAAATTGTCTTTGAGCAGCGCAGATGCCGTATCAACACTGTGTTATGTCAGCATCTTGTACCACCTGCAGAGGCACAGGAGCAGTCCAGCAGCCCTGGACAAGGCTCGCATCAGCAGCAGCCGCCTGAGCAGCGGGAGGTGGCAGAGCAGCAGGAGGGTGCAGTGCAGGATGCGGGGCATCTGGACGTAGCACCTGCCACCAACAGGTGTGGCCGTGGTGCTGCTTGGGCGGTCTTGGTGCTGCATGGGTGGGCACCACCATCAGCTATCTAGAAAGGCCCAATTTAGTCAACTCTGACTGTCTGCAGCAGTCCCAGGGGAGCGTCCTTTTCTGTGGTGCTTTGCTTTGTCAGCTGGCATAGTCACAGTCGTGCTGCTAAGCAGATCATGCCCTGGGCACTGCATGCCTCCTAGCTGCCCAATACCGCTCTGTGCCGCTGTCAATACAGACAACAATCGAGACCACCCTTGAGCTGGATGTGCAATTGTTCTGGGGGAACTCGCTGGGGGAACTCGCTGGGGGAACTCGCTGGGAAGGGTGCTTCGCATTGTCGTCTGACGCTGTGACAACAGTGCTGTTTCACAGATAAAGCTTGGCCAGACAGTATGCCTCACAGCCGCCCACACAAACCCTTGCAGCGCTAGGATCCAGAGCACTCCTGCTACATCATTCAGATGAGCTTCTTTGACCAGATCTCATGTCTGCAGGGTACCCTCGGAGCTGCAGCAGTTGGCAGCCTTTTTGCGAGCTGAGCAGCGGCTGCACACCCCAGGCCTATTCGTCAGCAGCGCGGACCACGTGTTGGCGGCACCCCGGGATGCAACGAGCAGTGTGACCATGAAGGGCAGTGGGGCCGATGCCATTCGGCTGGTCAGGCAGGCACTTGATAAGGGGCAGCAGGTCCGCCCTTGATTCTCTCTACCTGCCTGAGTTTGCTGTTTGCTTTGGTGCAGATGGCTCCTCTGCATGAAGAGCTCGTGTCTCTGCTGTTTCCAAGCAGCATCAAGCTGTGCTCAGTCCTTCTGCTGAAATGTCCCTGGGCCCTCTGGCATTTGCTGAGATGTCAAAGTTCAACAGCAGGCTGCAGGGCTCAGCAACCTTTCTCAGGCTATGCACACACACAAAAGGTCTTGCTTGTGCTGCGACTTGCGCACTAGCAGCTGAAGGACCTCGCACAAGTTGGGACTCTGATGTCGATACCTTTTCTGTGGCTACCCTTGAGCAAACGCGAAGGCTTTGCATATTGAAATCGCTGCTACTCAATGCATGATTGTCACATGCTGTCCTTTCCTCTGCAGATACCTCCACAGACCAGCCCCCATGATGTGGCTGCTACCCTCCTGGCTTTCTTTGCCTCACTGCCTGTACCTTTACTGCCTGAGGCTGCAGCTCAGGTGAGCAGTCAACTGCCAGTACATCATCTGCCTGCTCTTGGATGCTGATGTTGCTGCCTCCCAGAATCTCTGGCTACAGTGCCTGGGGTTGCTGCCTTGGGCTGCCTGGGTACAGGCTTTGGGCCCAATGTGGGCTGCGTTGCTGCAGTGCCTGGGCTCGCTGCAACGGGCTGCCTTTGGCTGCTGCTGAGAGAAGCAAGCCTTATCTGAAGTACTAGGAAGCTTCCAGCCAGCCATGTCACCTGGCATGCCTGCAGAGCTAGGTTGGATTTGATATGCAGCTGCCACTCTGCTGGGCTGTCTCCCCGTCAGGCTGTTGCAGGTGTGCACAGCATATCGGCTCAAGCCCAGCACTGCTTGCAGCCAAGCAGGGACAGTCAGCCATCCTGGGACAGCAGCCAAGCCTGCTGGAGAGGACACGCAGCCGCCACCCACCTCAATGTGTCAGCTGTGGCCATGCAGGTGTGCGACGTGTGCGTGCCCGACCCCAGCGCTGCCGCTTCCCTTCTGGCAGACGCTCTGGGGCCAGTGGAGTGGGCAGCATTCAAGCATGTGACCTCCCTGCTGCATGAGGCGCTGACGCCACCTGCCGCGACGTCCAATGGCCTGACAGCTTCTGCGCTGGCTGCCCTGCTGGCAGAGGTCTGGTTTTCCAAGATGCCGACGAGCTATGCCGCAGCAGGTGAGCCTGCACGCCTGCCAGTTGTGCAGAGTAGCAGCTTGTGATCAGCATGCCTGCTCCCTGCTTCTGTATTGAGCACGTCGTGGTCCTTGCAATGTCTTTCAGGGGCTACAGTGTAATCACTGCTCTTCATGATGCTTCCCAGTCTCTCCTTCAATGCAACTGAATGCTGCAGCCCATCACTGCTCCCTGCTTTCGCCCCTGCACACAGTTCTGTGTGCTCCATTGGAGGGGCTGCAGCGCAGCATCTATCCCTTGTGGTGAGTTCCTTCAAGCTTTGAGCAGCTCAGTCTTACTCTTGCCTGGTGCAGGCCATGATCTGAAGCCCGAGAATGTCACAGAGCTGCAGAAACTGGCTGAGCGCATGACACTGGTGGCAGAGCGCCGGGCAGCCTTTATTTCTCTGTTTCTTGAGCAGTGAAAAGCATCAATTTATTTCAGACGCGTGCCATGCTTGGCTGAGATATTGCTGAGACATTGCTGAAGGCCCCCTCTCAGAACCAATGCAACACCCCCAGCAACATAAACACGCACTGAGGGTGTCTTCTAGATTGAGAATGCTGTTAGACCTCCAGCATTGCGCTCATCAGTAGGCTCAGCTCACATGAGCAGGAAGTGGCAACAGCAGAGCGAATGTCAGCTGTGACTTGCTTCACCTGCAAATGGTATGTGCTCCCCTCCAGCAGCTTTTCAAGGTCTTCCACATGTCATATCTCCTGTGAGGTCTGCGAGAAGCCCGCTATAGCAGCCAATCTGCAACCCTGGGTTCTGCCGCTGGCTGCTTGCAGTTACCCTGCTTGCAGTTACCCTGCTGGTGCTGTCAAATTCCTGATGACAGGCTCAGCAAGACTGTGCATGGCACAATTCACGGCTACGTGCTGATCGTCCCCCTGCTGGCCCTGATGGAGCAGCTGACGCGCAGCATCAGTGACCTGCTGCTCAACGATCACAATGAAGGCGCATCTGGCTGATCATTCTGGCGAGTGGGGAGCAGGAGATGCCGGCCACAAGAAGCTCCACCGAGTGTTGCCTGGTCCGACAATGTATCTTGACAGGTCTGAAGTGAGGTTGAACGGCCCAACAGACACCATGCAGCAGCAATTTTGCATCGATCCGGCACCTTGGCACCAAAGAGGCACCTCGCGCAGACAGCCCATGAAAGGGGAGCAGGACATCTATCAACACGAGGCTGACTTGTCCTCGTCAGAGGACGAAGCACCACGAAAGCGCTGGACAGACAGGGAGCGCATGTCCTCCTAACTCTCGTGTCTGACTCCACCATTATATCATGATATAATGGTGGAGCTGTTCAGCTGCCCATTTCGGCAGCTATTAAACACATTGTTAGCCATTGAATTGGGCTAACTGCTTTGGCGGTGGAGTCAGATCAGGAAAGCTAGGAGGAGTATCCCCCAAGCTAAGTGTGGCGAAGGGACGGCCGAGGCAGCGCTGCAGTTGGTCAGGCTGCAGGTGACTTCCATGCGTCGTGCTGCGCTGGCCTCGAGTCTGACACTGCTTCACATGATGGCATGTGAGGCCTTCCTGAGCATTGGGCCTGCATGGATACAACCCTTCACGCCTGGCAACTTGTACTGCTTCACGAGGCAGCATTTGAGGCCCGCATGACTGCACCCTTGCAGGTGCAGCCACACCCAGCGTCTCTGCCAAGCCAGGGAATGTCAACTCCACATCTCTGCCAGGCGAGCCTGGTCCAGTGGCCTTGTATTGCAGTCTGGCTAAGTCTGCCTGTGTAGTGCCGGGTTACAGCGTCATTGTGTTGCAGACTTATTGGTGAGCACAAGCTCATGATGAGCTTGCCCCATCATGACGCTGTAACCTGGCACTACACGGTCAGACCAATCAATAATACTGATGAGCAGCCCACACCTTGTTTTGTTTGAAAACTTTTGGTCTGCTGGTGGAATTGAGCGGGTTGCTGCAGCAGCTGGGTGATGCATGATGTTGCGTGTGTGTCGGGAGGGCCCAGGGATCATGTGCAAGAGATGACTCAGCCTACCTGGGGCAAGGCCACAAGAGAATCAGCGTAGGTACAACTTCTCACTCAAGGTGCTCTGTTGCTGCTGTACAGGCTCAAGCTGCTGTTTGGCCCGCTAAGATCTGCCATGCAATGTCATAGACCGCTGACTGGACAGCAGGCCAATGGACTTGGGGCCTTCAAGATTGCACTAGCAAAATGACTGGCTGCATCTGGCGCACCACATGAACAACTGGGCTGTCTCAGCGCTCTTTGAAGCCCTCTGTGGAAACGATGCGCAGAGGCAACATCTGTGGGCTGAAAGCCGCCTGAGAGGACTCAGTGTGTCATTGGCATGTGCAGGCAGGAAGGGGTGGCCTGAAGGGGACAAGACAAGTGGATGTGATACATGCGTGCTTTATACACAGGCAGCACCTGTCGCCCAACTGACGGGGCGCGCTCTACCACATGCCTACACTCAACCCACCTGCAGTGTCCTGTGGCCTGCAGACACAAAGAGCAACAATTCTACCTCAACAGTGCAAGTAAATTTGTTGCCGGGCAGGGCTATGTGTGGACCCGCTGGAGCAGGTGTGCATTGATGTGAACACCTGAACCCAGCGGGTCCAGACATAACCCGCCCAGCAACAAATGATACACTTCAATTGCAGGCTTTGCTCAATTGCCTGGCAGTATTCTGCACATTAGGCTGTGCCATGGCCAGCTTCAGTCCAGGGTATCGTGAGCCTGCTAGGGTGGATCTGGTGCTGTGCAGTGATCCGTCCTTCAGCATCCATTCCTCAAGTGTGGCTTATATCTGCAAAGTCTTGCACAATGTGCGAGACGTGCGCTGGGGCAGGTGTGTGGAATGCAACTGCAGGTCTAGGTCATTGCCTGGCAGGATTTTGCACTTGGGCAAACCATGTGCACTATCATGCGCCTGCTGGGATGATTCTGGTGTGGCGCAATGATCAGCCTACATGTATCTGCATGTCAAGTGTGGGCCTTGCTTGCAGAATGTTGAACAATATGCTAGACTTGCTTGGCTGTGACCTGGCAGACTGGCTTGTCATTTTCTCACATGCTGTTGTGGCTGCAGGGCGGAGCAAGCTGCTGGGAGCCTTTGCTGTGGAGGCCGCCAAGAAGGGGTGTGAGTCCAGGTTCATGTACGGGGCCAGCTGCATGAGGTGCAGTGGACTTCATCGATAGACTTGAATGCCAGGTCAGCTGCCTGCCTGAGAGCATGCGGCCCAGGGACAGGGGTTTTGTCTGCACAAGCTATTGGTGATGCGCACGGCTGGCCTTTAGACTGAAAAAAGGCAACTCCAGCATTCAGTACACGTGGCCAACGCAGGTAGGGGTGAACATGTTTTAGCCAGCTCAGGTGTGTCAGCAAATCTCAGTGCATGTGCAAGTGATAAGCATTGATTACGGGCCTGCTGCTGGCTGGTCATTGTGGGCTGTGTCTTGCAAGCGCTGAGCTTGTGCAAGCCCTGCATGGCAATCCTCGCAGATGTTTCCTTGCTTGCGGCTCCAGGATGGCTGCAGCCAAGTGACTGCTATGGCGCCGCTGGCTCCAAAGCCAGCTACCAGCCAGCATCACTCACGCCCTGGCCTTTGTGCTGTGTGGAGGCACAGGCAGCATCCCCATCAGTCTGGTGCCACCAACACTTTGCATGCAGACAAGCCTGAGAGGAGCCAGACAGCTTCAGTCACCAGAGGCGCCTGGGCAGCAGCAGGCCTGACATGGATTGTCAAACCCAGCTGCAGGTTGGAGTGATAAGCATCTGGGCTGGGCTGCCCATCATGCTGTCATGCCCTCAGCACATGACTGTGGTTGGCTGCAGGGAGCAGAGCGGCGCGGCATGGGAATTCGAGAGATGGCCTGCATTGTGTGGCCTGGCGAGTACTGCATGCAGGAGCTCATCCTGATAGGTCTGGTTGGACCAACCAGATCTGACAGAGTGAGCTCCATGCATGGTGTACTTGCCAGGTCGCACAGTATGATGGACATGGCGGCTTTCAATCCAACCAGATCTGTCAAGATCAGCTCCAAGTGGGTCTGCTCCGCCAAAACGTGAAATTGCTGTGAGTGGATGCAAGACATCATGCCCTTGGGTCGCCCAGTCAGCACGGGCATCACATCCCTGTGACGCATGAGGCCTCTTGGAGCCATCATGTGTAATGGACTGCATCACATTAGCCTCCCTGCAATGCCAGGTTTCAGCAGCAGCTCTGGGGGACTACCAGGGACGCATTGGCTCTGTCGTGCGCAGTGCCGGGGGCCATTGTCAAGTCTGCAATGTGGGTTGTTCACGGCAGCTGCATTTATGGCTTCTGTACAGGGACTTTGCTGCAGTCAAGGCAGCATGTGCCATGGACCAGGCTGGCCACGGCATTGAAACCTCTTACCGGTGGGGCGCCTACTGCAAGCACTTCAAACAAGTCCTGGAAGCCTTGGCGACTGCCTCAGTTCCAGCGAAACGCTCCAGCTGAGGACCTTTCTGCTTATTGTCTCCTGCTGAGACTGCATGCTGAGAGTGTGCCTGCCCTGCAGGCAGTCTGGGCAGCCACAGTACATGCCCTGCACGGTGAGAGCTAATCCTGCATTGCCACTCTGGCTTGCTGAGTGTGATGCTCCTCAGGTGAAGCCATGCTGAGACGTGCAACTTTGATGGGCAATGGCAACCATGGAGTCCACGCCTGCAGCACCTTGATTTGTCGGCTATGGAACTTGTGAGCGCTGAGACTCACTCTAAGGAGTGCAATTCTAGCTTGCCTGAATAGCAGCTTCTTGTTGCTCAGAAGGTCAGGCTGTCCATCCCTGCCCAGCCCTCCAGCTGGTCACATCTCTGTCTCTGCCTGTGCAGCTGCCATCAGATGATGTGAATATTTACTCATCATCTCATGGAGATGATCTTTGGGGAAAAAGATGATGTACACAGATGTCATGCAGGTCGGCCTGCTGTTGCAGCTTCTTGCCTGGCAGCAGGTGCTGAGTGCCAGGACCAGGCAGTCACTGCAGGCCCTGCGGTGGGCTGTCAAGTGTGTCTCTGCAGGGTGGCAGCCCATGCATCTCCATGTTGCCAGGGAGGTTCATGTCACGTCCAGACCACAGGCTTACACATTGGCAAAAGCTACAAGACAGGGTCTCACATTCCTGGAAGAGCCAAGATAATAATTTTGAGCACCTGCTGCAGGCGACTGCTGCGCTGCCTGAGGCCCCAGAGTGGCACCCTCTACCGGTGGGGCAGCCTGCTTGCAAGCCTGAGTGGCCACAGCAGCATCCCCAGCTGGCAGACCCAGATGGTCGCCCTCTGTCTCAGCTCCGGACTCAGGCGCTCTCATAGATTGCTGAGCGTGCGCCCAGCAGTCTGTGCAAGATCCTGAACCCGCAGCTGAGGCAGAGGGAGACCCTGTGGACGCCCAGCAGTTTTATGAGTGCACCTGAGTCCAATGCTAAGGTCAATGCTGAGGCCAATGCTGAGGTCAATGCTGAGGCCAATGCTGAGGCCAATGGACACCATCTGAACAGCTCCACATACCACCACCAACTGAGTCAGCAGTGAGTGGTGGGCTGCTTGGGAGGGCTGGCCTCTGTGTTTGCAGTCTGGCTTAAACAGAAACAGTTGAAGAGCCAGGCAGGTCTGGAGTCACCGCTGCCGTGCAGATCTGTGCTGCCTCAACAGGATAGCCCATTGCTGACTTGGCCCCATGTGATTTTGCTGCACCCTGTCCGCCAACAGATTGTCAGCAAACAGCTGGCGTCCACCTCTGTCTGACGCGCTGCCCAGGCAGCAGAGCAGCATGGGACCGGCAATGTTCCCTGGAGTCTCTCCAGGAAACAGAGATTGAGCTTTGCCCTCATCTAATTCTTTGTCTGTCTGCAGGCAGATGCAACAGGAGCGGAAGAGCAGGCGGGACAACCCTGCCCAAGCTGCTTTGCCTGTGCACCCCAGTGGACCTGGGCCTTATGCCGCCGATGATGATGCTTGGCAGCGTGTG
The DNA here is from genome assembly GCA_963969365.1 of Asterochloris sp. CNOR1. NCBI lineage: Eukaryota > Viridiplantae > Chlorophyta > Trebouxiophyceae > Trebouxiales > Trebouxiaceae > Asterochloris > Asterochloris sp. CNOR1. Next base: position 1,791,224 of record OZ017762.1, read on the forward strand.
CGGGGCTGGGCTTGACAGAAGACAGCTCAGGCTCCTCTGCTGACAAGGCTGCCCAGCTGCCTTGAGGAAGCTGAGCAGCGTGCCAGCGGAGGGGCCAGAGGTGCCCTCTCCCCCGCCCAGCCCCGCACAGGCTGCCGTCCTCAACAGCTTGGCCTGGTGAGCAGAGAGCCGCTCTTTGCAAGGGACCAGTACTTTTCATGTCGAAAAAGCGCGCCTGCACTGCACTGTGCCTGTCTGGTGTGCCTTGCTAGGGCTCTCTCTTGTGCTGTGCACAGGAGATCTGTCAGGCCCCTGCCATCTTGCGCTACTGGAGCGCACACTTGGTTCGGCGTGCTAAATGTCTGCAGCATGTGCAGGCGTTTGGCATGACTAGCCAGGTACGCGCTCCAGGAGCGTAAGATAACAGGGGATGGCAGTTGCCAGGTGAGCTCATATTGCCCTACATTTGATGCAGGCAGTGCTTGTACACAGGTGTGAACAAGAGGGAGAGCCTGATGCCTTGATTCACAGGCAGCCATATACTACTGCTTGACAGGGGACGATTGGTTGTACCTCTGGAGTGAGCTTGGCGGCAGCGCTTCAGCATGAAAGTGTGTCAGTTCACAGCTAAGCCCCTGTCCATGCAATAATGCAATTCATGCGCTCTCAGACCAGATCTGTTGTACCCAGGAACATCACCAGCATGTGTGCATGGCCTTGGTTAGGCAATTACCTGCCCATGACTTCTTCAGCATTGCAATTGCACCCAGGGCGCTAAGAGGGGAATGAAGGCTTTGTTCTGCTGATGCACAGCCTTGCACCAAGGTCTGAGGGGTGACAGTGGTGTGCTGCACTGCTCTGCGTGCTGTGGCCCACTGTTGCACGCTTTAACACAAATCTGAGGATGGTGTGCAGCTGCTTCATCGCTCTGCTTCCTGCACGTTGCATGTCTCCTGCTGGCTGGCTGGTGCACAGCCCAGTGCTTTGGCAACATGTGCCAGGCTGTTGACATTAATTGTCTATGGAGCTTGTCTCATGGACCATGCAAACCCAGGGCACAAGCTCTGTAAGTGCAGCTGCTAGCGTTCTGCAAGCTGCAAGTGTGGTGTACCGCGCAGTGGAGCTCACCCCATGGACCCTGACAAACCCAGAGCGCAAGATCCATAAGTGCACATGTCCTTAGTCCACAAGGCGCTTCTGCATTGCCCTGAGCTGGTTCTGTTCTGGCAACAACCGCTTCTATTGGCCAGAGTTGCCGAAAGTTGTATCCCATCAGCACCTCAGGTACATGAATGGGGATCACCGTTTGCAATCCCGGTCCTGAGCATGCTCACATCTCTGCCATGACACAATACAGGCTTTGGATGGACAAGCGCATCAGCATGGCCTCCAAGAGAGTCAGGTCCCATCATCAGCACCTCAGGTACATTAATGGGGATCACTGTTTGCGACCCCTGGCCTGAGCATGTTCACATCTCTGCCATACTATTTTACAGGCTTTGGATGGACAGGCGCATCAGCATGGCCTCCAGACTGGACCTTGTCCTCTGACCAGACCATGAGGGTCTTCAAGAACTCAACCTGAACGACCTGTCTGACAAACACAAGCAGCTTGGCAGCAATGATGGCAGCCTGGAGGATGCTGTCAGAGCAGCAGTCGGGAAGGCTGTCACTCGCAGGGGTACCGCATCGAGCCATTTGGCTGATTTTGTCTATGGACACACTAGCAAGGCCATGTCTACCTTTGAGATTTGCATAAGCAGCGCACAAGCCAGGCATTGACGAGGAGCTCTTGATGCTTGGCGAAGCCAAGTCCAGCTGGTCACGTGCTGATGTGGAGGTCTTGTTGCAAAAGCTTAGCAAGCTCACAAAGCGCCTCCTACTTGGACTCCTACTTGGACTTGTCGCTCCACCAGACCTCATGCTAGCAGGTGATGCCATCAACAATGCAGCTTAGAATGACCTTGCCCTTCTCCTATTGCATCACACAGTGGTGAAGGTGTTTGGTGGATGGCACATATTGCCTGAGGTCATTTCCATGGCAAGGGTTGCAGGCTGTCATCTGGTGGCACCAGCTCTGGACCACATTTTACTGATATATGGTAGCACTGACTTGATAAAGACCCATGTCACCCACTTGCACCCCCACCTTAAATGTTACCAAATGAAGTGTGGTGGCCATTGTGACTCAGAACACCACAAGGTGGGGACTGAAGCTCTGCCTGGAAGACACAGACCCAAAACAAGCCAGACACCACTGGCATGGTGCTGAGCAAGCAGCTCTTGTCTTAGCCATTCACTGGTCGCAATCTGCTCAATTGCAACTGTCTGCTGCGGGACAGCACAAATCTTGGTTGGCCATAGGTGCGTATCGCATGAGCTGAGGCGGAAGGCAGGCAATTTGCACATGGCACACTGGCTGCATGCTGCATTTTGAGGGACTGCAGCGCAGCTGCTGCGCTACGGAGTTTTCATTCATCAATCTAGCTGAGTGGTACAGCGCATCACTGCTGCCAGCTTTGGCGGCCAGCACAGCAGGCACCAGCTGCTGCAAGCTTCCAGGAGCTGACTCTTTTCTCCTGCCCAGGCCAGGCCACGATTGCAGACTGCACAGAGTGTTACAGAGCTGCAGAAGATGGCTGAGCACATGAGACGAGTTGCAGAACGCCGAGCGCCCGTGGCTTCTCTGATGTTGAACTCAATCTGTCGTTGGATACGCTTAGCATAGAAGTCACTGAGCACCACACCCTTATTTGAGGGATTTAGGTTAGCAAAACAATTTCAGCGATCTGCACGGCCCAGGGCAGCCCATAGAAAGGCATGTCCGCTCCAATGTGACTTGTTAAGCTCACAAAACACTACATTGACCTTGCCCAGCTGGGAATCAAGCGGGCCCGCGTGTACTGCTGATCGCTGGGCGCCTCGTGAAGGTAATGGGCAGCCTTCAGCGTGTGCTTTAGCGCGCTCAGCCTTGGTGGAAGTCTCTCTGAAATGTTGCATGGCCCCCTGGAACTGTGTCATGGCCTGCCCTTGACAAAGTCCTGAGTCACAGGCCCACGCAAGTAGACAGTCTTGTTCACTCAGCAAAGTGCAGAGCCTGCTATGTCATGCTGACTGGCGCGCTGGTCTGGGGCCGCTGCAGCCTGTGTGCAGCCTGCCTCCAGCACTCATGCCTCCCAAGTAGCAGCTTTGAGCATGCGCTGTGTGCCTTGCAGTTGAAGACAGCTCCTGGCAGCAGCAGATAGGGCGCAACCTGAGCAGGCCGCAGCCTTGGTCCAGGAGAGGCGATGTTCAAGCAGTCCAGCCTCGGTGCGTAAGGCTGCGCAGCTCTGTGCTGCATCTTGCTGGGCTGCACGCATGCTCAGAGGGTGCCTGCATGTCTGCCATGTCTGCGTCATGTAGGCGCTGGCAACTTAGAGGAGATGGAAGGACAGGCCTGATAGGGCATTACCCTGCAACATTGGAGAGATGTTCCGCAGAGGTTGCACACAAGCATCCGGAGGGCAACTCTGTTCCTGCCAAGCAGCAAGGGACCATCTGCTGAGTTGGAGGGTGCTGCTTTGACTGTGATCTGGCGGCAGCAGAGCATGGCCACGACACGCCTGCTGCATGGCAGAGAATCTTGCAGCGCTTCAGTCCTGGCCAATGCAGGGAGCTGATGATATTTCCAGCCCGGGTTTGCAAGGCAGATTTGACTTGCTTGGGAGTTGAAGCTCACTGCCAGAGGCTGCTTGCTCCCTGGTTGGGTTGCAGCAAACTCTGACCAAGGCGTGACAGTGCCCACACCTGCAGGGGAGTGTTGTTCCACCCCTCGCCCTGCTGCAAAGCAGCCTGCAGAACCTCCTGGCTTGTGGGCCGCTCTTTGCCTGCTTTGCACAGCAATGTCTTTTCGCACATGCAAAAGACATGTCGATTATGCTGCAGGCCAGAGCAGCCTGCAGGAGCTGTTGGTGCCCTCGCCGGGGTCGCCGCGGACTCTTGTGGGCAGCCCTAATGGGCAGAACGATGCAGAGCACCCCTCCCCAATCCTCAGATGGACCTCTGATGGCTCCATGATGGAGGAGCTGATGAAGGCGCTGGGGACCAAGTGAGCTGGGATGTGGACCGACCTCAGGGCTGCCTTGCTGCCCGGCTGTGGGACCCTGTGGTCCAGGTCGCAGAGCGTTGGGCCGACTATGTACCGCACAGCACAGGACAGCTGGATGCATCGCTGTCTGGGGCGCAAACCTAGTCTGGGCTGTCCGCAAGGGGCAGCAACAGGTGAGGGCAGGCAGCCATGCACACAGACACTGCGGCCTGTGGAAAGCGGCAGCTGAGCCCACACAGATTGACGGTTTTGGAGAGTGGCGCCAAGTGCGTGAGGCCAGCAGCAGCACAGCATGCAATCCCTGCAGGAGCCTGGACAGCCTGCCCAGCTTCTCGCTGGGCCCTCGGGGTAAGGGCTGTGGTGTTACCAACCAGCATTGCCAGTGCACAGTCCAGGTTGTCTGCTGAGCACTTCCTACCTCTGCTGCTGCAGTCCCAGCACCCCAACGTTTGGGGGCGGCGGGGGCAGCCTGTTCAAGGACGGGAGCATCACATCCAGTCTGCAGGCCGCCAAGGAGGCCGCTGCTGCGGAGCAGGAAGCTGCTGAGGAGAACGGGAAGGAGCAAGAACAGGTAGCTTTCCTGATAGACGCAGCATTCTGGGGGCCTACAGAGTTCAGTTGGCATGGGTCAACAGCAATGATGAGGCTGCACTCCCTGCAGCCTGTCAAGAAGGCGAACAAACCCTTCGCATTGAGCGCCATGGCCAGCCAGGCACAATGTCAGGGAACAGCAGGCGTGGAGGTTGTGCTTGCAGCAGTACAGTCAGAGAGGGGCAGGGACTGGGGCCATGTTCACCATGGCGAGACTTGCAGAGAGAAGGATGCTGAGGGCAAGAGTTGAAAGTTGGTGGGAGACATCAGGTCTGTGTCTCTGCAGCTTAGCTGCTGGGAGACATGCATCATGACAAATCTGGGGCTTGAATTGGCAAGCTGAGGTACCAGCTGCAGGCCCTGCTGCTCTTTGCCTCATGGTAGCGACAAAATAGTTGGAGGGCTGAGCGGACAGTGTAGTGGCATAGAAGGGGTCGCCCATGACAGATCATGAGAGGTGCACCATCTGGTGCCCTATCAAATTAGGGCCAGGTGTCCAACTTCACTGCATTGCTTGACCTAACCTTTGCCTTTTCAATCACTTTGCCATTGTGCACCCAAGGTGCCACCTGTGGCAGACTTTACTGTGCTGAGTGCTGGCTGCCGCTACCTATCATGATGCCGCATCGGATCATCATATGGCTCCAGGTGGCGGTTCGACATGTCCATCACTTTTGCCATTTGGCACCCCTGTGCATCTGCTGATGGCCAGATGCACAGGCCTTGACTGCTGCTGTGCCTGAACGCATCGGGGAAATACGGCGCCAGCATTGTTTCTCAGCAAGTGGAATTAGTCTGCCCATTTGGGGTGCATTAGAGCTAGGGGTCTCCAAGCCAGGGTCTTTACATATGTGTATGCCTGTCGCCATTTTTGGCACAAAACACAAGCCTTCCTTGCCAGCTGCTTGCCAGCAGTCTTTGCTGGGTGCTGGCAAAACTAGGCAGGCACTGCTTGCTGGAGGAAGCCAGTGACTGATGCATACCTGGTCGTGCTGCTAGCAGCTGCTCGCTTTACATGCCCTGTCATCAGTCTCCCAACGACATTGCAGGGCTGTTGCCCACTGCTATCTCCATGCTAATAGTGATCTTGCCCTGCTACAGCCTGAGGAATTGCAGCCAACCAGTGGCTCGGGGGGCGCCAGCTCTGTGGCTTCCCAGCCTTTCTCATTTGAGGCGCTGTCAGGAGTGGCAGCACAGGATAGGCCACTGAACAGTCCCAACCTCGGGCCGCTGCAGGTGCGGCAAGGTAGCATGCTTAGCTGCATGTCGGCACCCTGATGGTGACAGCGCCCTGTGGGGATTGTCAGTCTGAGAAAACTTTAAATTCAGAACAGGGGCCGCTGCAGGATTGTGACATGTCGCTTGCGACTGGCCAATCCTGTGCCTGATTGTAAACTGCGCGCTGGGACTACAATACTTGCTGGCATCACCCAAGTTGTGGCGCCAGTCTTGGGACAGCAAACGTGGGGTGCTTACACAGACTTTGCTCTGGAATGCTATCAAAAGCTGGTCGCCTACGCTGCAAGGGACTGGAACCAGATTGAGTGTGGCCCTTTCAACGTCCCGCTCTACTGTCATCCTGTCAGGCATCCTGCGCTGTGATGGACACGCTCTGTGCTGCAGGGACATGGCAGCATCTCAAGCTCGGCTCTGTCTGAAGCCGGGTGGAGCTTTCAAAGTTGGTTGCGTGCACTGCAGGGACGTGGCAGCAGCTCAAGCATGGCTCCCTCAGGCTCCAGCTCCACTCTCAGCATGCCCACCTTCAGCACTGGACTCCAGATACCAGATCATGGGCTGGTTTTCTCAGGGCTGCCTGGGCCGCAGCAGGTGTTCCCGCAGAATCTGTGCGGGGGAAGTCTGATGCCGGGAAGTTCGAGGGGCCTGCGTATGGGGACCGCCTTGCGGGCGCCGCATTCCATGAGCATGCTTATGAGCTCAGGTGGGCAGCTGCACAGCCGGGTCTGCTGCCTCCTTAGGGCACAGGAGGGTGTGCAACAATCAGTGCCGCTGCTTTGCAGTGATGGGTTTGCTTTGGTTCAGGGTCAGAAGTCGCAACCTAAGCGCTTGCCATAGTACCTAGTGGGGCCTCCCACCAGGCTGCTGGTCAACACTGTCGCCCTGCTACAATTGGCACCTACCCTCTGGGCCACATATGACTTTTGCACGCAGCCAACAGGGTGTGCTGGCAGGCAGTTTCAGAGCACGTCTGCTCCACCCTTGTGCCTGCAGCTTGCTGCATACATGTTTCCCGGGCGCCTCCTCTCTGCAGGCCCACCACGACTTTCGCAACCACACCGTAAAGAAACCACTTGCCTCTGCCCTCGGAGAGCACCCGCTTCACGTGCAGGTCCCATTGTATCTGCCTCAGGCGGCGCCATGATGAACCTCCCACCTCTTTCAGGCCAGATGAGCGCTGATGCCTGGATGGGCCCCGGGGGCAGCATACCTGCCCTGAGGCCAGGCAGCACGCTCACCCCAGGTGAGCACTCTCTTGCTCTGGCCTGTGGCAGCAGCATTTCTGCCGCTAGGCCAGGCACTACCCTGTTGCCGTGTGAGTGAGCCCTCTTGCCTCATCTTGCCCCTGTCCTGTGCATGGTGCTGCTGTCACGGGCAATGGCACAACGTTGTTGTTATGTGGGGAGGTCACCGTCCTTGTTTATCTGGACTTGAGAGCAGCTCCTCTACTAGCCGTTGTCAAGTCTCTACTGGGCGCCTTCATGTCTGCAGGGGAGCTGCTGTCACTGCTCAGTGGGGTCACAGAGAGAATTTGAGCTGAAGTGTGCCCCCTCATGCTGCAGAGGTGCCGCTGGCAGTCAACACTACCCGCCTCCAGGCCTCCGATGGCACAGTCTCCATAATGCCAGGGATCAGTGTGTGGAGCCCATGGGCTCAGCAGCAGCAGCAGCAAATGCCACCGCCACAGCCACTTGGGCAGGAGCAGGGTGACCATGTGAGTCATCTGTTGCAACTGCATGCAGGAGCACTGACGTCGCACTTTGTGGGCTTGCCTTTACTGTGTGTGGCCTGCTGTCAGCTCAGCAGGCTGCTGCTGTTCATTCCATCTCTCCCCGAAAGGTGTCATGTCAAGCCAGGCACATGCAGCTACAAGCTGCAACACCTGGGCTAGGTTGACCTTGGCCTGTGCAGGATCTGCAGCAGCAGCTGCTGCAGCAGGCCCGCCTCCTGGAGCAGGTGGCAAGCTCCCCTTCGGCGCTGCAGCAGGGGTTCAACTCCCTGCGCAGCAGGAGCGTCGAGGGGCCCACAGCATCTCAGCAACAGCATCATCAGCCGAGCTCACCGCGCAGTCGTAGCTTTGACGAAGCCGGGGGGCGCCCTGGGCAGCCTCTGGGGAATACCGGGCTGAGCCATGGCGGGCATCAGGGTTCCCGCCACTCTGGGTTTGACATGGCGGGTGCTGGCCACAGCCTGGCGGGCATCCTGGGCCCGGAGCAGGGGCGGGCGGACTCTGCACCCCCCACGCCCACTTGGGCCCACCAGCAGGCGGACTTTGGCCCCTTTGGCCAGCCTGCAGGCCCCCACATGGGCCCCCACCAGCAGCAACAGCAGCTGGATTTGCTGGGCAGCCGGTCTGCACCGGGCTCGCCAGCTGGGGGGCTGCACCACCAGGGGACCTTTGGCCCTGTGCCAGGGCTGCATCAGCAGCCACTCCACCACCAGCAGCAGCATCAGGTGGGGTCCCTGGGCGGCAGCAGGTCTGCTCCAGGCTCCCCCATGGAGGGCATCGTCCAGGCGCAGGCTGCCTCACTGCAGCAGCAGCAGCCCAGCAGGTTCTTCCTGGAGCAGGCTGGGAGCAGGCGCCAGCAGCACGTGCCGGCACGAGCGCCGCCGGGAGGGCAGGCCAGGGACGGCCACCAGCAGGTTCCCTTCGACCATCACTTTGACCAAACCTCCAGCATGCCCATGTACCATCATCAAGGAAGCATGCTGCCCCTTGAGGTGCAGCGCCAGACGCAGCTGCCTGGGTCTCTCATGGTACCTCCCATGCTGCCTGCTCAGGTAGGAACACAGCTTTCTGCATGAGCCAAAAACCTCAGGTCCATGAGAGCTTGATACACGCCCACCTGCCTCAAGCTGGCATGCTGCTTCCCATGCTGCCTGCTCAGGTGAAGGCTAACAAAGACGCTGCGGTGGCTGGTGGCTGGAGCGTCGTCAGCTTGCAGGGCTCTGGGGCATGCCTGCCTTCCATGCTGCCTTCTCATGTCAATGGGGTGTGCTGGTCAGCATCAGGCGGTTCTCCCTGCACACGTGTGCACCTCAGGGCACTGATCAGAAAGTCCTGCTGCCCCCACGTGTGCCTGTTGAATCATGGGCAGCCAGCTTGCCAATCTCCAGTACAAGTCGTGTCCTTGGTGAGAAACTGTTGGCATGAACTTCCAGCAAGAACGGCTGAGCCCACGGCAAACACGCTGAAGCAGCCCAGCAAGACAGCTCTGAGCAAGATGCTGTGCCTGCAGGTCGGAGATGCACTGTACACGCCCCCCAGCAATCAGCTTCAGGAGGGCAGCCTGGTGTTTGCGAGCCCCGCACCTGGGCAGCCTGCTCAACAGTACCAAGTGGTGTATGCTTCCACTGGGCCAGGGCAGCCGCCCACACCCGTGCTACAGCCCGTCCCTGGGAGTCAGGCCCCTGTGGCCGCTCAGCAGCTGTCACCACAGCAGGTGAGGGAACTGGCTCAGTTGAGGTCGGTGTTTCCAGATTGGTGCAAAGATTTAGGTAAGATTGGGGCAAGAGTGATGAGTGTACAGGGCTGCCTTTGCCGCAGCTGGTGAGAACTTTGCAGGCTGCAAAAGGTGCTGTGCAAAACAAGAAGCTGAGGGGCCGTGGTGAGGCACTGTCTGTGACAGCCACTCACGTCTGTGATATGGGAGGGGCCAAGCACCTGTGGCCACCCAACAGCTGCCGCCGCAGCAGGTGAGGACTCTACAGGTGTGAAGCGCAAAGCGGTAGGTGGCTTGCACACCTTGGCAGGCTGGCAGGCAGGAGTTGTTGCCTACAAGGTCAAGTATGTGAGCTCGAGTGCGCGGCATGCAATCCTTGCGCCTGGGGTGCTGCCATCTAACCTGGCTCATGCCCACACAGGAGACCACACAGGGCTGAGGCCACTGCAACTGATGGCTCTTCAGGTACAGCTGGCCAAGAAGGTTACGGGGCTGGCTGCTGCAGCTACAACACTCTGCAAGCCCCGACGTGCTGCAGGTGACGGCTGTCCAGGCGCAGCTGGCCTGGGAGGATGCAGGGTTGTCTGCGGCACCTGCTTCCAGAGACCTGAAGCCCCAATCCCTGCTGCAGATGGCCTTGCAGGCACAGCTGGCTCTGAAGGACGCAGAGGTGGCAGCTGCGGCGGCGCAGCTGGATGCCAGCGGGGCTGGCCCGGCCTTCACACCCATCCCTGTGGGCCTGACGCGGCTCAGCGCACCGCCTAGTGGGAGTGGAGATACTGGATCCCAGCGAGGTGGGTCCCTGGTTTTTCTGTTCTTTGCATGTTCTTCTTTTTGCTGCAGTGGCATGGTCTGGGGGTCAGCAGGGGAGTCCTTGTGCATGCAGCAGGTGGCCTCCCGGCAGGGGGTTTGAGCTCTTGCAGCGGTGTATACTGTGACTTTGCAGCATGCTGTGGCGTTGGAGCGCCTGTAAATGGTGCTGCAAGCTTCGGACAGGTCCTGATCTGACCCTAGATGGTTCGGTGCCGCTGGTGACAGTGGTGCAAGCTTCTGACAGGTCCTGTTCTGACCCCAAACTGTCACATGCAGCCGGTGACAGCGGCGCGCCCATGTCGACAACCCCTATGGCGAGCCAGGAGGGTAGCCCGCAGCGGCCCTTTGCGGGCGGCGGCAGTGGACGGGGACACTGGGCAGGCGCTAAAGGCCGCGACAGGCCCTCTGCCCCTGAGGGCTCGCTCACAGCCAAGGTGTGGTGTGGCTTGTTGACTTCCCCACCAGCCAGGGCAATGCTCTTTGCACATAGGTCTCACTGCTGGTCTTGTCTCTCTGCAATGTGCTGCAGTACCTGTTCAAAACTCTGCACAGCTATTGGCTCACGGCGCTTTGCACATGAGGACTCGCTAGCAGGTGAGGCGGGTTTGGCTTGCGTGTTACCTTCAGTGAAAGAAGGCAGTCAGGACACAAAGTCAGCAGGGGCAGCCCAGCAAGCTGCCTATGGCCTTTGCAGGCATACCCTCTGCTCAATGCCACTGGAGCTGGGCTGCCTAGGGAAGTGCCGCCCCAAAAAGCGGCCCCCTGTCTCCACGTTTGACACTCCCAGGGGTCTTTCTCAGCATCCACATGCAAATTCTGTCCCATTCATGGCATGCAGTGTCTTCAGCGATGCACTCCGCCTGAAGGCTGGCACACAGAACGACTCAGTGCTCTCTGGTGTCTGCTGCAGGTGCTGGCCACTGCTCGGGAAGCGCAGGCCAACCAGCAGGGGCTGCAAATGCCCCACATCCCCACCCTGGAGCCTGGTACGGCAGGTGATACCTCTTGCTGAATACATATGGGGGCATGCCAACGTTGACCAGCATGAACACAGCATGCAGCTTGTGTCCCATTGACCTGCTCTCTGGACGTGTTAGGTGCGTGCAGCGCAGCAAAGCTTATCTCCACCTGCTGCCTCAGAAGCTTGCGCAAGTGCCAATGCGTTGAGCATGGTGCCTTGTCCCTGGTCAGATGACAGGTGTGGTTTGCCCTCGGGCTGCATGCCACATCTCTTTTCAAAATGGCATCTGGTTTGCTGCACACGTCTGCTTTTGCGGTGCCAGGAGGGTTAAGCGCGATGTGGCTCGTACACATGCAAAGTGACACCTGCTGCAGGTGCCAAGGAGAACCATGGGCAAGCCGATCTGGGGTGCGTCAGCCGGCCCCGGCACAAGCGCGAGCGCAGCATTCGCAGCTCAGTGCCGAGCGTGGCGCCTAAGCGGCACTCGCATGGCAGCGGGTCAGGGTCCCTGCTGGAGCCTGTGGGCAGCGGAGCCAGCGAGGGGGGCGAGGGGTGCCAGATGGGCACTGCCAGCAGGTGAGCAAGCTCAATCAGAGCAGTTCCAAGTGAGGTAGGGAGTGCTCTACTGGGGTATCTTGGGGTCACTGCAGAAGACTCTTGGGTAAGCACAGCTTGTGAGGTCTTTTGAGGTCCCTGGTGAAGCCTCCGGGCAGCAGCACCCGCAAGGGGGTGAGGGGTGTCAGCCTGGCACTGTGGGCAGGTGAGCTCATCAGTGCAGTGCACCCTGCAGTGTGCAGAGCTTTAGAGATCTCTTGGGGTTCCCTGGTGAAGCCTCTGGAGTGGGCAGAGCTTTGGGGTGGCTGTTTGACTGCCCTGCTCGTTGTTCATCTGACTAATGGAGCCCCCTGCTGCAGCTCGGGTGGGCTGTCTAGACCCTGTGTATACCTACCTGCCCCACAGCTGCAGTGTTCTGACGTGAATAGCTCAATTGGCAAAGTGTGCTGTGGCCCATGATGCTCCAGGCACTGGAATGCTACCTGCCATGCATCCCACCTGCAGCTCTTCCAAGGAGGCCCTGTCTGTGCTGCAGCCACTGAGAGCTGGACCCGTCTGTGCTGCAGGTCGCACTCCAACCCCGGGGATCCGGCCATGCTGGCGGACATGGTGGACGATCAGGGGCAGCCCCTGAATGCAGCCGCCTGGAAGGCGCTGACGCGCAAGGAGAAGAACAGGCAGTCAGCTGCAGCCTCCCGTGCACGCCGGGAGGCTTACACGGAGTCCCTGGAGGCAAAGGTGGGCAGCCAAGTGCTTTCTGACTCAGACCCCACTGACATGTGGGTTGACTGAGGAAGAATGACCAGATCTGGGATTGGAGCGGGCCTGCAGTTGGCTGCAGCCCTGACAAGCGGTCGCGGAGGCTTCCAGTGAGTCTCTGGAAGCTGGGGCGGGTAGTCGTGTGCCCAGCTCCCTGTGTCGTGTGGGTGAATCCACATGCATGAATGGTGTGGCTGACAAGCGAGCTTCTCTCAAGCGTGCCAAGCAGGGCAGTCTTGTACACAGGGTAGTCGTGTGCACAGGGCAGTCGTGTGCACAGGGCAGGTCATGTGCAGTCACTTCTCCAGGTCATGGTGCAAGGGTCAGGTGTGAGGCTTGCAAAGAGTTGCTGGAGGTCCAGGTGTATAGTCACTTCCCCAGGTCATGGTGCAAGGGCCAGGTGTGAGGCTTGCAGGGAGTTGCTGAAGGTCAAGGCAGCAACCTGAGTGTCTGGTGATGAATGGGAATGGCACCTTACTCACCTTGACCATGCTGTGCTCACAACTGTGTAATGCCCAGGTCAGCACATGCAGCGGTCGCCAGATTGTGGTGAGTGTGAGGCACATTGCCCTGCTGCTCTGCCAGCATGGCTGGCCAGTGGCTGCCTTGATATTTGCGCACAGCGACCGCAATGTTCTTCACCAGGTGGTGAAGACTGCTGTGCAAGCTGCAAGACTGCCTGAGATTGACTTTTGGCTCGCAACTACTGGGCTTGCTGACAGGTCCTCTCCATGTGTTTGTGCAGGTCAAGAGGCAGCACAAGCAGCAGTATTAGCTGAGGCTGATGACCGACTTGCAGAGGCTCGGCTTGCTGACGTGTGCCCACATGTGTGTGTGTGCAGGTCAAGAAATTGCACGAGCAGCAAGACTGGCTGAAAGCCCAGTACGAGAAACAGCAGCACCTCCCTGACAGCATTGTCCGGGATCCAAATGCCCCCATCCGGCCGCCTGTCAGACATGTCAGCTTCTGACTGTACCCTTCCAGCCCCATGAGACTTGCTAGAAAACTGCTTCAGCCTCCGACTGCACTCCTCAAGCCATATGTGGCCGCCTGTGAAACCAGTCAGCCTCCAGCTGCTAACCCACAGCCCCAGACTGAGTCCACCAGTAGACTAGAGCCGCCGACCTTTGGGTACACACTTGCATTGGGATATACACCTCGAGACGTGCAGCAAGTGTGTTCCGTGTCAGCCCCATGCCTGCGCCATTGAAGCTCCTTAGGTTCCCCACAGCCCCTGGTATTTCCACCAATTTGACAAGACCCAGTTTTGGACTGGCTGGCCCACCTGGTGGCCCTCTTTCATTGCCACTCAACATTCTCATTTGTGCTATGTATGAACGCACCTGCTGCCTTACGCTGCACACAGTGATAACACTCAGCCCCTGACATGAGCGGGGCACAGTGCGGACGATTTATTGTGTTCCTAGCAAGAACACGTCAAGTGTGAGGTGCTTCGCTGGACTGATGGGCCCCTTTTTTTTCAATGGTCAGCACAAGGATGCCATGGCGCACAAACGCGTGCATAGCTGCCACGTTCGCATCCTCTGGAAGCATCCAGGCTCTCCTGAAGGTACCGGGCTGGCGCTCGCGCTGAGTTGACCTCCACGCGGTGTCCAGCTGCAGCGCACAGAGGTGCTCAGCAGCATTCCAGGGACAAGTGGAGGTGGTGGGGCTGCAGGAACTTGCCTGTGTCTTGTGAAGCCTGCCATAGTCTGTGGTATGCAGGGGCGGCGTCTTGCCAGATATACAGACTCTGCGGCTCCTGTCCACCTCCACCTGCAGCACATTTAGAGCCCAGCGTTTGAGCAGCTCCTGGCAATGCTGCTGTGCTCTTGTAAAGCAAGGGTCAGGCAAACATGACGGACCAACAGCCACATGTCCATTCCGCACACCTTGATATCCTGACGTGAGAGGCCGGGGAGCTCTGCAGTGTATCTGTACTGTTGGCTGCTTTCCTCAATGTCTACCTGCAGCACCCACATCTGATGGTAGGACTCAGCACGTCATCCAGCATGAGCTGGGTTCATGTCTCCAAATGCACAGCCATGTGCGGCAGGTAGGTGCATGCTACAAGCAGAGCCAGGGGCAGCACATATGTGTAGCAGGCATGGTGGCAACGGCCAGCTGCAATGGGTCCTCAGCGTCGCCAAGTCTCTGCATGGCAGGATGAGACAGACAGCCACATGCTACTGTTGCAGGTGCGTCTGCAGGCGCCAGCATGCTGCGTGCACCAATGTCAACCAAGATGAGCAAGGCGTCCATGCAGGGAGCATGACATTCCCATAGGCCATGAGGCAAGGTCACCAGGAAGTGGAGGGCCGGCTGGCTGGCGCCCTCGGCAGGCTGGCTGCTGGCAGCACTCCATTGGAACTGCCAGGACAGGTGTCCTTGGAAGGGCCCCACCTCAAGGGAGATACCACGTGCAGCGTGCAGATGCAGCGGCTGCTGAGGGGAGCCAGAGGAACAGCCTGAGCTGCATGCGACTGACATGCGCGCAGCATCAGACAGCGGCCTCAGCCTGTGAAAGAAGCTGGAACCAGCCAGCTGTGTGCTGCCACTGGCTGCCTGCTGCCTGCCATGATGTCTGCATGTCAATGCCAGGCGTGTTGGGCATGCTGACTGGGCGCATGGTGCACAGCCACAGCCTAGGCCTGCTGGTGAGGCTTGCTGCAGTGGGCCGGGGGACGGCATTGTCTGCAGCATCATGACTGCCTCCTGCTTTCAAAGTCAACCTGTCCACCACCCTCTACCTAGACGCAACCTGGCATGCTGACTTGGCAGCACCAAGTCCATTGGAATCAAGCCTGCATCAGGAGCCCCCCAAGCACTCTCCTTAGTAAAGGCCTTCTACAGCATGCAGAGCCCGCTGGGCCTGTGTCCCAGCCGATATGAACTTGTATAAAGAGATTATAAGGGGCAAGGTTGACAGTTATCAAGGGGGCAAGGTTGACAATTATCAGCCAAGCGACTAAATGTATGGGACCCCATTTAATACATTGATCAAATACGCCACCTCTCTGGGCGTGTTGTAGTGCAGCAGCGAGATCCGCACCACGCCATCTGCGTCATCCCTGACGATGCCTTCCTCTGCCAGCGCCTGAATCAGGCGTGCTGCAGGGACGCCACCCAGTCTTTGTTTGCGCAAAATTGTGGATTGCTCAAGCGACTTCCACATCAGGCACTTAGGTTGTTGTAGTTTGCCAGCAAGCTGGCAGCTTGTAGCACTGTACGTGCCAGCAAGCATTCTTGGAGGCACCCACACCCCAGGCATGACAAGCTAACATCCAAGAAACAGCAAGCTGGCAGCATGTATTGGCTTGCCCCTGCTCACCTGCATACATGTGCCCATTGCGCATGGCAATGCCATGCTTCTGCAGGTGAGTTGTGACCTCCGCACAGGGTCTGCAGCAGAGGATTGCACAGTCAAGCCAGGCATTCTGCTTCAAGTGAGGGTGATTGGCCTGGAAAAGGTGTTCAGCACCCTTTTGCTTGCAATTGAAACATGGTAAGGATCATGCAGACCCTGCGGTGCAATACACTGAGGTTGGCAGACTTCTGCTCACAGGGCTGAACGTATCCACAGCAAGGTACTGTGCCAAGCAGCAGAGAGCCATGCCATGTCCATCCCTGGTGCAATTCAAGGCACCGTGCAGCCGACCCTCACCTGCTCCTGCTCACAAAGCAATTTGGGAGGGGGCCAATGCCCGCACCGAACAAACATGTGCCATGCTGGGCCATCAACAGCAATGTCAGTCTTCAAGCCAGGCATGCGGAGACCCTCACGCGCTCCTGCTGACGCAGCTGACAGCGGACAGACACACCCCCACTTGGCATGCCGGGGCCGAACCCCTGCAAAGCTGGGCTTGCCTTGGCCAAGCATGTAGAGAGCCTCACCTGTGGCTGCTGACAAAGCTGATGGTGGGCACACGTACCCCCAGCTCAGCATGCTGGGGGCCCATTACAGTGAAGTCACCAGGGTGCTGCAGAAGGAAGCCCACCAGCTGCTCCTGCAGCGGCTGTTCCATTGCCTGCAGTGAAAACAAAGTACAAATCAGAGCACAGTGGGCACAGGCTGGGCAGGAGCGCTGCATGACCTCACAGGCTGGGCGGGAGCGGTGCATAACCTGCCTTGCATGTGCTG
Organism: Asterochloris sp. CNOR1; assembly: GCA_963969365.1. Lineage (NCBI taxonomy): Eukaryota > Viridiplantae > Chlorophyta > Trebouxiophyceae > Trebouxiales > Trebouxiaceae > Asterochloris > Asterochloris sp. CNOR1. The sequence goes on from OZ017762.1 coordinate 1,807,790, forward strand.
CGTGCACTGCAATGCAAGTCCCACACACTGGCCATGTCTCTGCACAGTGCTGTCACAGAACGAGCAGAACTGCTGCACGACAACAGTTCCTGCAGCATGGCTGCGTCTCCGGGTCTGCCCTGCAGTGGGGCCACTTCTACCCAAAACTGGGACGCCACTGCTGCCAAGCAATGCTACAAACTGACCAGCTCAGTGCCCTCCACCGCTCTGCTGCAGTTCATCAGCACCGTCAAAACCAGGAGCCACAATGCAGCCCCCTCTGTACAGGCCTTAGTACCTGCTGAATCAAATACACTGCTGAAGTGACGACTAGGTGTCTGCTCAAATTTGAGGCCAGATCCAACAGCCCAGTGAATCCCATTTTGTTTCCTTTATGTCTCTCTGAGAGCACACTCCCTCACCTGGAACAATCTGTAGGCTTCTTCAACATCTGCTCTTGTTAGCTGGCCTTGAGCCTGGCGGGCACTTTTAACGTGGGTCTGCTGGGCAGCACTGCCGTAGCTGCCGTTTTGCTGCGCTGAACTTTGGTTGCTAGCCATGGCCGCTGCTCTACTGGCGTCAGTGGAGTTCTGGCTGCCCTTGCTGAGCCTGCATGAGCAGGCATTGAATGAGGCACAGTCACTGCTGTTGCTGAACAAGGGGCCTCCCACACTGATCGCAGGTGTGACAGGAGTCAAATGCAGCACATCGTCTGGCAGCTCTGGTGCATCACTCAGCTGAGTGTGACAGCTGCAAACCCATGCCACTGCAAGGCAAGGAGTGCCAGATCATCGAGCAGCTGGCCCTGTGCCGCCAACTTGTGTGCCTAGACCCTACCAGGTCTGAAATGATTGTACAAACCAGACCCAGACGTCAAGGTGAACACTGCGCACCGTGTGCTTCACAGCAGACTGGAGCTGGCCCCTCACCTGGACACTCCCGCCATGACTTTGAAGTACTGGCTGAGCGCATTGACTCCAGCACAAGCCTCATGGCTGGGCCCCCCCCTGCAAAGCAGCAGCACTTGGGTGGAGGGGGCATGAGGTGATGTCATCAAACCATACATGTAAATAAAACCTTGTTTGGCAAGAGGTTGGCCTGGCATCCACTGAGCAAGTTCATGCCCCAGGGATGCAGGGGAACACATTGACAGAGATGGGGCGCCAACGCAGTGCACTGACTTCAGAACAGGCCTCATGGCTTGGGGACTCTCTGCACATGAGGACACCACATGGTGACAGCATTTGTTCTGCAGCAAAAGCTGCAGCAGCCTGTTCTGTAGGCCAGCAGCAGGCAACCTGAGCAAGCTCACACAGGGCGCCAGCACAGAGCAAACTAGGGCTTCTGAGGGCAAGCATGTTCAAAGTCATGGGCTGGGGCAGGCTCACAGTTCAAACTTGTAGCTCACGTCATCGGCAGGGACAAAGAAGTGGTTGGGGCCGCCAGCCTACAGCAGGCAGAGCTGGATTTCACCCCAGACAGGTTGGAAGTGCGTGATGCTTGCTGCTGGTGTTGCGCAGCCCCCAACACTTTTGAAGTGCATAGTGCTTGCTGCTGGTGTTGCCAGCTATGCATATTTTAAAGAAGGTAGCAGGCAGGGCTTCAGCGCAGCCTGGGCTGTTCTGCATTTGCTTGTTACTGGTGGTGACAGGCATGCACAGGCACGCTGGCAGCCACTCCAAAGCTGCAGCCGTTGCTGTATCTGGCAAGTGCCGGCGTAGGCCTGCATGGTGTCTCTTGAACAAAGGGTGGAGAGGGAGCAGCAGTGGTGGCTGTAAGGCAGGCCAGCAGGAGGGAGGGCAGCAGAGTGGCCCACAGTGCAGACAGCAGCAACAAGGCCGGACTGTCATGTCTGCTGCCAGCCATGCATAATGCAGGCATGCCTGCAGCTGCAGCACATGGGCAGCTCCCCAGCGCAAGGTCTGTGTTGGGCAGGGTTCGCCTGGGAGGTGGTTGCACGAAGCTCACCTTGATTTCGTCAAAGGCGCTGTGGCTGCCATAGAGAGCCGCCAGATGGGGTCCCCAGGTCTTATAGAGGCTGCAATTTACAAGAGAAGTATTATGTGGTGACCACTTGCTGCTGCAGTGCTCACTTGTGCTGCTGCACATGTTGCCGATGAGGGGCGGATGCAGCTTGACGAGGTGCAGGACAGCTTCAATGCACAACCATGCCTGCTGTGCAGGCAGGCGCGGAGGCGACTTCAGATGCGCAAGACAGCGCCAAGAAACACCAGTGACTGCTGTGCATAGAGAGACACATGCAGCAAGGCGCAGGACAGCACCAATGCTGTGCTGGCACTGCAGCTCAGGTGCGCCGGCCATCTCGTTCTCAGGATGTGGCACCCATACTGGAGGGCCTCACCTGAAGCCGTACCAGTCTACTCCCCAGGCTGCCACATCCATGGCCTGGTGTGGGGCATAGGCCACACCATCAACTGCGACACGGACTCGACTGCCTGCCAGGCTGCTGCGGATGATCTGCACCATGCAGTGCAGTGTAAATCTGCCACGTCAGCCGTGCAGTGTGACAAGCACTGAGCCTGGTCACAGACCCAGGGTGCTTGAGCAGCACGCTGAATGGGCATGCAAGGGGCTCCCAGCTGGTCGCTGCAATGCTGCAGAGACTCGCACCATGCAGAACAGAAGTCAGGGTCTTCTCCAGGGCTGCAGCACCATGCATATGTGATCTATGACCACAGTGGCGCCAGCTTGCTGGGGGCAGGCTGGCGCAGGGGCTCTAGGGGACTTGCTGCTCCATGCTGCCTGAGGCTGCCTGTCTATGAGACGGACTGCTCCCAAGCGGTGAGCCTGCAGAGCCTGCTGGCTGTTCAAGCAATGCAGAAGCCACAGGCTTGGCAACGGCAAGCATTCAGGCCGGTGGCACATTCACCCCGATGTGGTAGTTGGCTTGACGATGATCTCACCTCCATCATGGCTGGCACATCCAGTATCTCCCCCAAGATGTTGCTAACGTGGGGGACAGCCACAATGCGTGTCCTGCAGTGGCACAGGCACATTCCTTGTCACATGATCTGATGACGTTTTGGGTTGAGCAAAGCACCTCGGCCGCGCCTCTCTAGACAACACTCAGCATCTCAGGCTACCAGTCAATGCATGCTGCATGCAGTGATGCCCTTGGGAGGCACATCTGGTGACCGTACACATGAAATGACTGCTGCTTGCATGGTTTCTGACTGCATCCCTTTTCTGCAAACTGCCATCAATCTTGCTTTTTGCAGGGTTTTGACAGGCCTCCAGAGGGCTAGCAGCAGGAGAGCTGACAATTTATGCTGCACCCAGTGGCATTCCAGTGCAGCTGTGGAAGTTCAACAGAGACCCTGGCCAGACATGAACTGCGCAGCACTGCTCATGGCAACTCCGCCAAGTTTAGCAACGGGCCGGGACAGGCAGAGGTTAGCTCACAACCTGAGCTGCAACAAGTCGTCCTTGAGGGCAACATCGGCGCTCTCAAGAGTGCTGGCTGGGCAGGCAGGCATATTGCAGCCTATCACTGGCACACTTAGCTGCTTTCTGGGCAGGCTCACCTGGAGCTGAGTAGGTCTTTTAGGTCCCCCAGAGGGGTGGCAAAGGGAGGCCTGCGCTGCACGCGCCACCACTTGACCACTGCCCCAGTCTCCTGAGCCAAGCGCACCCAGGGGCCAGCATTGGCCTGCAGCAATGCGACACGTTTTCAGGGCCCAAAAGTGGCCAGCAGGACAACGTCCTGTGAAGAGAACAGCAATGGGCCCTCGCAGAAAGAGACTGCATCCTGAGCCAGTTGCACAAGGGCCCCAAAGATGGCCTGCAGTGCCACACTGTGGATTGTTGACATTTGCAACATCAACCATCAGGCAGACAGAGCCTTGCACTGGTACAGTGAGCCGTCTTGAACCACTTGCAATCAGGGCCCCGTACTGGCCTGCAGCAATGCAACATGTGTCAGGGCCCAACATTGGCCGTGAGACAGCAGACAGTGCCTTACCGTGGCACAGGTATGCAGTACTGAACCACTTGCACTCAGGGCCCAGTATTGGCCGTTTGCGGAGGATCAAGATGTGCAACAATGAGGGCTGGCAGAGAGGACCCCAACCTGGAGGACAGGCATGTAGTGCTGGGTCTTGGCACAGGCAGAGCCCAGCACTGGCGTGCAGCAGAGGGCTAAGGTTGTGGCCCTGTCAACAAGAGCATGCAAGCAGGTAGTGTGTGCGCAGCCAGACCTGGCCTTTACCTGAATGAAGGGGCCTGCTATAGTGAGCATGACAGTCACGATCAAGGCAGTTGTACCCAGCATCGTCCTGAGGCATACACTGTTTATGGTGAGCAGTATTCCCCCTGGGCCATGGGTTGCAGCCTGGTCCTGCACCCTTGCTGCATACGGCGTGCAACACTGGCTCGCGCCTTGCACTGTGCTGTGGACTGAAACTGATAAAGTCCACAAATGAGACCATCTCAAGGACAGGCTCACCTCATGGGCTGACTCTAGAATTACAATCTCATCTCCAGTCTTGATGGCTCCAGCTCGCCGGTAGGCATCTGCCACTACTGCAAACAGCTGGCTGCTGGAACTCATGAGCACCACTTCGCCATGGCCATGAGCATTCATCATTGTCTGCAGGGCATGACAAAGGCTGTCTGAACTTGCCAATACAGCAGGGAGCTGGCTCTACTGTCTTCAGTGCCATGAGCATGTATGCAAGAGGGAATCAAGTTACTGGACATGCTTGCGGCCCATGCAGCAGCTGTCCTGCTGCTGTCAGGGTTGCAGCGTACATCAGCCTTGCTCTGGGTGCGGCCATGCTGGTCTGCCACTGCTGCCAGCTCAGCAGACTTCTTACTGCCTTTTGCTGACTCTGCGGTCCATACAGGAGCTGTCCAGGAGCATTGCTGTTTAGCAGGGTCACCTTGACTACATTATGTGCTTCTGTCACGGCGTCAGTGGAGCGATTGCTAACAGCATGACCGGCTCCCAGCTGAGCATTATTGAACAGCAGGTGCTCCCTCACAGCGTCACCCACGCAGGCTGGCACCTGCTCCTCAGGAAATGCAGTGACTCAACTAAGTTGTGAGATCAAAGTGCCCTTTGCTTGATTGCATGCTGAGCAGGGACTGGATCTCCTTGTGCAAGAGCACCTTCAAAAAGCAAATGCAAGCTGCAACAGATAGTCTTGCGGGGTTGAGCAGATTGTGACCTGGGAGCCACCAGCGTTCTCCATAAAGATTGGGTTGTCGCGTTGGAAGAAAGGGAACTGCTGGCGCGCAATTTCATAGGCGCTGAGCTCTGGCTGCTTCATGCTGTGCCTGCTGAAATAGCTGAAAGTGGGGTAAGGTGTTCTAAGCTGCTGTGCTTGCTCTGTGTGGATGCCCCTCAATGCAGGAGTATCCAGATCGTGAGACCAGAGAGATGATCTCTGACCTGTCACCACCGTCAGCGGCGGGGTCACATGATGACGGGGTCACCTGGCATGGCAGATCAGTTGATCATCACAGGCACAGGTAAGAAGCCTCTTTTGCAGGTGCAGATCAGCAGCTGTGTCGGATGGCCTGCATGCATGAACGACATGTGCTCTGTGCCTGCAGGATTCTTTGGCCCCAGCAGGGCAGAGGTCAGACAGCTGGCAGAGCGCTTGGGGGCAACATACGATGGCTGCCTGACGCCCAAAACCACCCACCTGGTCGTCGGCGGTGCCCCTGGCGCAGCCCCCAGCAGCAAGCTGGCCACAGCACAGGCCTGGGACATCCCAGCCGTGTCCCTGCAGTGGCTGCTGGACTCCCTGCAGGCACATCGACTCCTGCCACCAGCCATCTACCTTGTGCCTTGCAGCAACACCCACTCCTCCAACCAGCCGGCAGCTGTAATGGCTAGCGGCACAGCCTTGGGCAGCTCTGAACGGCAGGTGCCAGACACAGACAGCACAGCTGGTTTCTTACTTGCGCAGCACGCAGCACATGTCATGTGCCAGCAAACTGGCAGAGTGCCCCTGGCCCATGCAGCCAGGCACAGGTTGTTCGATGAGAGCTGGCAGGGAGTGGAGCGGGCGCGTGGCAGCCAGCCGCGCGCATGGACCAATCTGGATGCTATCAGTGCTGCCACGCATGATGACAGGAGCCTTGCAGGTCAGTGTTGCTGGACTGGAGGCAGTGGTGCTTAGCTGCTTGGAGTTTTCAGCAGCCAGTTGGGCATGCGGATTCTAGCGCCCTGAGCGCTGCCATAGTGACGGCAGCCCTTTGAGTCAGCATTCCTGCCAGGAGGGGGTCAAGCGTGGCTGTCTCAGTGTCCTCCAAGGCCAGACATTGGGGTCCCCTGTCACAGCAGGTCTCACCTGCAGGCTCACTCCATTCTGACAGCTTGAGAGAGGGGTTTTTGGGGGGGAGGGGGGCTTGCAGAGCTCCCATCCTCATGCGCGGACTCTTCAGGCCTGCCTGGTTGCCATGATGCCTGTCCAGCCAAGGAGGGCTCCCTTGTTTTCAGCAAGACATGCCCGCAGGGTTCCCGTCAATGTGCGCAGCAGCGTTCAGGGCCTTGAGCGTCTGTCTGGCTGCCACTTAGGTGGCACCCATACAGGCTCACCTGCTCATAATCGAAGTTTGAGGGCCCTGCTGCTGAAGGGCTGTGCAGGTGCATCTCTGCGGTGAAATTGCACAGCCAGAGTTGCAAGATGTTGACTGGACGTCTGTGCTCAACCCTCAAGGCCTGTCAACGTCACACTCAGCCAGCTGCTGGAGGGGCTTCCCACATTTGTTCAAACATGCTGGCAGATGTGCAGCCATGCCAAGCACCAAGTGCACTGCTGACTGCACCGCTGATTGCACTGCTGCCTGCCCAACTCCTTGTCCAGCTCCCCGCTGCAGGCAGGGAACAGCAGCTTTCATGCAACAGGCATGCTGTGCATGGTTGACCTGCAGGTGTTACCTCCCAGGCAGGCAGCCAGGCTCCCACACGCATAGCTGTGCCCAACAGGCCACCTGAGAAAATGCCAGTGATGGGCACGACATTGCCAGCGCCACCTGAAGAGCGACCCCAGACAAGCCCAACCTCGCCGACACTCTTCCTGCAGCTGGGCAGCCTCGCTGTGGGCAGCTGCTTAAGAAGCTCTAGGTGACGTTTCCCTGGTTGCTGTTTGCCTCAGTCTCCTGCAGGCAACACTGTGCCTGGCAACCCCTGCGTGACAGAAACGCTCCTGCCAGCACCGGCCAGCTTTTCAGTCGGCGGCTACTCACAGGGTTCCAGGTGAGATGCTGTGGGAACAAGAGGTGCCACTGCCTTCTTGCAACTCCCGGTCAGGTCACTCAGCAGCGTCACGCAATGCAGCTATGTGTTGCAGCTGCTGCTAGGGTCCAGTAGGTTGCTTGAAGTGCTCAAAGGACCAGCCCTAATTGCCCGGCGCACCCCTCTGTGGGCAGCCTCTGAAAGGACTGCAGGTGGGGTGTGTGCCTCAGAAGAATGGCCTGCAACTTGTAAAGCTGAGAGCCTGCCCTCTGGAAGTGGACAGGCCAGTTGATGAGCAGCATCAAGCACTGCAGCCTGAAGTTTCTCTGGCATCAAGCCCTGTCACGATTGCCTGCCCTGCTATAACACCCTCCAGGCAGCAAACTTGCTAAAAAAGGGTGCACTGCTCTTCCTGCCATGCAAGCCTGTTGAGCAGAGCATTGAGTTGTCCCCGTCCTGCAATCATGGGGCCAGCAAAATTAAGCCGGCGGACACAAGCAACCTTGGTCCTCTGCTCTAGCAATGACAGTGCAGTCATGCAAAGCACTTGCCGCCTGCCCCGCAGGTGTAGCGCCAATAGCATCAGGCTGGCAGACACCAGCGTGACCCCCCGGGTGCCTTCAGCGCTGTCCAGCCAGTCATGTCCACCATCATCAGGGGCCAGCGCTGCTGTCCGTGGCAGGCGCAGCAAGGCAGGGCTCCATGTGATCTGCAGCTCTCCCGATGCCAGCAGCACAGCTGCCTCTGCCTGCTCCCAGGGCCAGGCCGCCTCCGGTGAGAGCCCTGCCCTGCACGCCCCAGCTGGCTGTCTGCTCGGATCCCGCGCAGCAGTTCAGCAGCGCAGCAGTCAAGCAGCGCAACAGTTCAGCAGTGCAGCTGCCCTGCCTGCTCCCAGGGCCAGGCTGCCTCAGTGTGAAGCGCTGGTGTGTAGTGCTGTGCTGCCACCACTAGGTTTGGGGGAACTTCAGTTGTCAAACCAGGCTGAGTCCTGAGTCATGCAAGGGGGGCACAGCAACACCCAGGGTAACACCTGAGGAGGTGATCCCTGACCAAGAGAGAGACCCAACTCTGGGTGTGTCCAGGCCTGGTTTTTCGGTATGTGCTTAGCGTTGCTTTGACCAAGAATTCCCAAGATGCCCACTGTTCCCTGATGTTGGGGCCCTCAGGCATGCCACATCTGGCATGCGGATCCCTCTAGAGCTGTTGGGTGCTAAAGGTGGATGTGCCAACAAATCTGATACATGGTGATCTAGGCTTGCAGGCAGCACAGCGTCCACTGATGTGCGTGTTGCGGTGCGGCAGCCGCTGCCTGAGGGTCCACCAGGCAGCACAGTGGCCAGCCGACACAAGCTGGCAGGCCCAGACTGTGTGCGTTACTACCAGATGGTGAGCAGGGGCGCTTGGGCATCTGAATGCTGTGTTCTCCATGAGCAATAGGAGCATTTGAGCTCCATTGTCAATGTGCCTGACCACCGGCAGCCGAATGGGCATCGAGTGCAGACGTTAGTGCCCTCGCTGTGGCGTCTGGCTGTAGCTGGAGTGATGCCACACAGCTTGTTCAATGCAGTCCAGATCATGACACTTACTGTCAGATGTGCTGGCTGCAGCTGGAGGTGATCACAGCGTTTGGCGAGTGCCTCACGTTCAACCTCCAGGACGCCACCCATGGCGCACTGGTAGGCGCAATCTGTGACCCCAAAATTGCGGTTGCTATGGCATCCTGTTTCCACATGCATGGCACACATCACTTGACTTGCAGGCCTTGACTGCTGCTTGAGGGGTTTGGTGATTGCCAATGATGTCACATTCTCTTGCTTGGCGCCATGATGAGCATGCTGGTCAGCGCACTCTGCCAGCCTCAAGCTCTTGTTGCTGCCCTGGCCTGCCAATAAAAGTCAAATCTGTCAGAGTCGCCATGGTGCGCGCCTCTGTCAACTGTTGGGCCACGTCCTGTCAGATGCTCCTGCCACGCTGTGATCCTTCAGAAGAAGTTCTGTGGCTCAGCTCAGCAGCTTAGCCCATGCACTGCTCTGCACTTGTACACCTGTGCTGCAACAACCATCTGCCACCAACAGCTTGCCTGCGCCCCTAGGTGCACTATGACGATGACTCTGCTGGGCAGCACCTGGAGAGTTATGCAGCCCTGGTGTCCTGCTACCAGGTGCCAGGCAGCGAGGAGGTCTGGATTGAGCACACATACTTGGACGACAGGTGATGAATGTGTTGTTGGATGACAGGTGATGGATGTGTGATTGGACGACAGGTGATGGATGTGTGGTGGGGAGGCTGCCCTGGTGAGAGGGAGGCTGCCCTGATGAGAGCAGATGTTTGGCTGCACAGCGCAACAGGCAAGCTGCACTTTGCAGCAGACCAAACCCAGCCGCGGGGGGATCTCTGCTCCCTGAATGAGCTGAAGTCCTGCCATTATGTCTCCAGTACTGCATTTCCCTGAGTGCAACCCTTGTTGCCCTCAGGCGTTCACTGCGCCCTGTGGTTAGCCCTGACAATTGGACAAGAGGCACTGTTGGGCTGTATGCTGCTATGTCAGCCTGCTTCCCTGAACACTGCTGAGCTGGGATGCTTCGGTCATGTCAGCATATCTTGAAAGCCATAGCTGCATGTAGATAGATCATCACATTGGTCTGGGGCATGTGGAGCCATGCACCGGCAACCGTGACTGGTGTGCAGGTTTAACCTGAAGGCCGGCACACGTGGCGCACGCTCTGCTTTAGCAACCTCGACTGCTCTGCAGGGATGACTTGAAAAGTCGCACACATGGCACACGCTTCCTCCAGAGGCATGCTGTGGAGTCAGACGAACTAGTGGCCAGCAAGCTGCTCTATCACTCCCCAGCTTCTGTGATAGAGGGTGAATTTTGGTTGTTCAAGAACAAGGCCGCTCTGCACCAGGCCCAGCAGGATGCTGCCAATGCCAGCAGAGTGATGTGCTTCTGCTGCAAAACATGGGACAGCTCCACAGGGCAGCTTGTGAGGGCGTGACTGTGCCCTTCTTGACTCTCAAAGACTGATTCTGCTCTCGTGACAGTCACGGCCAGCAGTGGGAATCATCTCAAGTCACTGCTGTGCTGATCTGGGACCATGAGCTTCTTTTGTGCGTGGGAGGGCTAGAGAGTCCACGTGCTGATTTGAAACAAGTGGCTGTACATAGATACTGTGGTACTAGCACCTGGCATCAGCAGCTGCTTGCCAAAGGAGGTCTGTTGACACTGTGCACCCAGTCTGTTGACATCCTCTGCACCAGCAGTCATGGAGCTGGCGCTGATCTGCTGTCATGCTCATGGCAGCACCACCAGCTTGGTGCATCAGCAGCCATGTATCAGTACTGATCTGCTAGCAGTACGTGGCTCAGGCTCAGGGCAGCACCATTCCCTGGATTGGAAGGGCCCTGACCTTGCTCGGCTACTGCCTGTGCAGCTTCCTGGCTGCCTTCAGCCTGTAACCTGATCCGCCAGGATCTGCGACCCCGCTGGAAACGCCTTCTGCTGCTGATCACGGGTGTGGGGCTGATCGCACATCTTGCAAACGTTTTTGAACCCGTGATCGCCACCACATTGCATGTCAACGCGCTAGTGAGCTGCATTGAAGCTGGGGGACCAGATGCAACCCGAAGTTTGGCAACTTGGGCTTTTGACCTCGTCCTACCTGACACCACAGGTTCAATGGGGAAAGGCATCCCAGCCGCTCCCTGCCTCTGTCAATCTTGAAGCTGGACCTTTGAAGGCAATGTATGACATGTCAAGGGAAAAGTGAGGGGGCGACAAGACCTGGCTGACAAAACCCTATACATGGGATGGATTCATGCTTAGAGCCATGGGAGCTGCAAAACAGGTGTGGTCATTGATGTAGCAGTGTGACTGACCACAAGGCTTGTAAACAGGTCTAAGCCGGTGTCTTCCCTGCAGGCACCTACAAGCTGCTGGACAGGAGACCTGCAGGCGCTGCAAGGGGCCTGGCAGCAAGCTGGGCACTCCTGGCATGCCCATGCGTGGGGAAAAGCAGATGACACCTTCCTAAATCAGACATGGGGAGGAAAACTATGTGCTGCAGCGGCTGCCGGAGGCCACCTGGCGCTGCTGCAGTGGCTGCACCAGAATGGCTGCTGTTGGGATCAGCGCACGTGCCCATACGCAGCAGAGGGGGCTACCTTGCAGTCCTGCAGTGGGCGCGACAGGATGGCTGCAGTTTGAATGCATACACCTGCGCCTTTGCTGCTGCTGGAGGCCACCTGTCAGTGCTTGAGTGGGCTCGCCAGAGTGGCTGCCGCTGGGATGAAAACACGTGCTCGAACGCAGCCCTTGGGGGCCACCTGGCAGTCCTTCAGTGGGCGCGACAGAGCGGCTGCGGATGGGATGAACGCACGTGCTCATACGCGGCCGCAGGGGGCCACCTTTCACTCCTGCAGTGGGCACGACACAACGGCTGCAGCTGGGACAAGTACACCTGCGCCTATGCTGCTGCCGGAGGCCACCTGGCGCTGCTGCAGTGGCTGCACCAGGATGGCTGCAGTTGGGACGAGGACACCTGCACCGAGGCAGCTGCAGGGGGCCACCTGGCAGTCCTGCAATGGGCGCGACAGAATGGCTGCAGTTGGAATGAGGACACCTGCGCCAATGCCGCTCGGCAAGGCCACCTGGCAGTGCTGAAGTGGGCACAAGAGAACAACTGCCCCTGGTCTGCTTCCACAACACTGCAAGCAGCTTGCAACAGCCAACTTGATATCTTGAAGTGGGCACGGCAGCAGCAGCCCTCCTGTCCATGGTGGAGCTTTAGTGAGCTTGAATGTGAAGACGACATCAATGACTACGAATATGGGCTGTGTCATGCCAAGCCCAGCACCCTGCTGTGGCTTGCACAACAGGGTGCGCCCCTGCCAGATGAAGCCCATGCCATAGCCTCCAGCTCTGCCGACAGGCTGACGCATGCCTACATTTGCCTGAGAGCCTTGCTGCCTGCTGAACTTGTGCACCAGATACTGACACTGTCTCTGGACTGAAAGCAATCTAAGGTCGAACCTAGACACTCATGTATTTTAGCTGGCAATGCAGTGCAATGTTGCCTGCTGGGGACCAGATTGACGCACAAGCTGGTCCTGAGCCTCATGGGAGGGTTGGTAAAGCTGGCCATGTTTGTTGCCGCCCTGAAAGTCTGTACACAACAGAGATTGCTATATGTCAAGCTGATATATGCTCCCAAAGAGTCGGCAGGAGGGCTGAAACTGACAATGCACATTTATGTTGTACTGTGGGTGAGGTTGAAGGAGACGTCAGGCAGAATTAATGGCTAGCCTGCATGCAGCTTGGCTGAGCTGTCAGGTGGCTGCTGCCAGAGTCTTTGTGCCTACCTTAACTCTTGCTTCTGGACCTGTGCAAATTGTTCAGCAGCAGAACAGGCTCCTTCACAGCATTAGACTATGTTGGTGGCTTACACTGTTGGCTTGAAGCCAACACATGAAGCTTCATGCTTTGTTAAGCGAGGTCCTTCAGGCACCTGGGGGTGAAACAAGGCGATGAGACACAAAGCAGGCCCCTGGCTGGGCAGCTTCCCTCTGACTGCAGACATCTGAATCCAGAGACCTCAACAGCAACAGGTAAGAGCTGGTGAGAGGGCCGCAGCATTTCAGGCTCCAGAATGCAACAATGCAGCTGAGGTGAGCCTTCTAGCGCTGCATTCCCATTCAAATGTCCCTTAGCAGGGCAAAGGCAGGCACCAGCAGCTTTGTCTACTCGCCTGTTACCAGATGCAGGACCAAGAAGCTTTCAGGGTCACGCCGACCTGCAGTTACTGAGGTCATTGCTGGTGCACGTGAGCTCACATGACGACACCAAGGCTGTGGGTCCGCACTCACGTGTCCTCTAGGCCCTCCAAGTCTCTAGTGACACAGCCAGGTGCACAGGCATGGTGCCCTACCTGCAGCACCCTGTGCCTCAAGCCATTGCACATACTGAGCACCACCCGATGCCTCATATCAGTGCATGCGCTGGGCGTCCGAGCAGCAGCAGTGCTGGCAGCAGCTCAGACCCATGCACTGCTGCCCAGGTCCATGCAGGGCATCTGACAATCTGATGGATGCTGCAATTGTCACTTGAAGTAAGGTGCATCGTATGAGGACTGTGCAATCAACAAGCAGAGCAAACCATCTGTTCGTGTGGCATGGGGGACGCGGCGGCAACTGCCGTGGGCTCGCTGCTTGGGCGCAGGCATTGCACCTACGATTATTTCGATAATGGCAGTCCTGCTTTGAGATTCACACTCGAGTGCCCTTTTCTGATTACGATCTGGGAGATGCAGCTCCCGCAGCATGCTGTGCATCATCCAGGTGAGAGATGGCGTCCTCTGGCCCCAGGTCTCATCAGATGTAAGGCTGCTGCACATGCAGCGCTACCCCCGACAAATCCTTCTCTGGAGGCCCAGGTACTTAGGGTGGCTGGGACTGGGGTCCCCCAAGGTTACACCAGGTGGGAGCATGCCACACAGGCCATACATGCCACGACTTTGCGTTGAGGAGTCTGGCAAACTCAAGGCCAACGCTTGGTCGCCTGCCATGTGACTGGCAATGTGACCTGCAGGAAGGCCAGCTGGCAGCGGCAGCCAGCATCATTTCCGGAGAAAACGCCAGACCCTCACAGCCACTTGATTGGCTACAAGGTGCTGTCCCTGCAGCCCAGGGGCAAGGGCCACAAGTGGATCGGCGCTGTGACAGAGGTGCAGTGTGACTGTGATGCCTTCCCTGCAAGGCAGGGGTGAGATGCAGCACCATCTAGATGGTGTCCAAGACCACAGGGCACCATCAATGTAATGCTTCTGGCCTGGGGCAGGCACCTTGGCTGCCAGCAAGGCTCACATGCAGTGACCGGGGGCCAGGGCAATCCCAACCTGTACTGCGCGAAGTCATGTGCTGCATCTCCCTCAGGCTCATACTTATTCAGTTCTAAGCACCCACACAGGTCGCCTGCCGTGCTGCGCTCGCTATGCAAGACAGTGAAGGCTGCCCTTTGCCAGCCGGGTGGGCAACTGGGCTGACCCTAAGACCTCTCTGGACGTGGGTCAATTCTCTTGGCAGAAGCGTGATTCTGAGGCGGCCCGCTCACAGTCCAGCCTCTGGCGTTGCCTGCCTGGTGCTGCGTTTGCTATGCAAGGTGGTGCAGGCTGCACTTTCATTTGACCTGGTGTTAGCAACTTGTTTATCATCAGGGCAGGCAGCTGGGCAGAGCTGAAGACCTCTCTGCATGTGGCTTTGTTCTCTTGGCAGAAGCGGGGCTCTGAGGCGACCTGCTCAATGTCCACTTCTTGATTTCTGGCTGCCTGCAGGTCATCCCCTTAGGCAGAGACCACGATGTGCAGCTGACCTACTATGCCCCTCTGTTGCGGGTGGCCAAGGCTCAGAGCACAGAACAGGCAGGTCCTGGGAACTTTGGCGGGTGTGCAAGAGGGTGCAGTTTCAGAGCATCAAACTTTCCAGCCACAGATGCAGTGACAAAGCTTTGGAGTGCGTGGGCACAAGCAGGCCCAGCCCATCTGAGCAGAATCACAGACTGCTGCACCACCTGCTGGGCTCTGCGCATCTTCTCCTCTCTGGGTCATGCCTGCTTTCTCATGCTGCCTTGGGATGCAACTTGTTTGCTTCGTTCAGGCTGAGGTGGAGGCAGTGGAACACTTGATTCCCCTGACACCCTCCATAGTCCTCAAAGTGGACAAGCGCCGGCGCTGCCTGGTCATAAACCCTCCTGAGGGTCTGCTGGAGTTGGGGAGGCAGCAGTCTCTGCTCAAGTGGCTGAAGCCACAGCTAGAGGTGCGGAGGCTCAGAGATACAGTGCTAGTCTTCAGGCAACATTTGAGGTTGCGACCGCTGGAGCTGGGTGGCGGCCATTCCTACTGTAGTGGCTGAAGCTATGGCTGGAGATGTGCAAGATGTGGGATGCAGTGCTAACTTGCAGGCAGCCTTTGAGGAATGAATGCAGGAGCTGGAGTGGTGGCAGTCCCAGCTGAAGGAGCTGAAGCCATGGCCTGCGGTGCATGATTTGAGGGCTGCCATATTAGTGCGTCGGTGCCTGTCGCAGTGGCTGAAGCCGTGCTGGAGGTGCGCGCCTTCAGGGATGCAGTGTTGGACAAGGCAGGCTTTGGGGCCGTCACTGCTTGGACTGGCTGCTGAAGTAATGGAATCTTGCCGACACATTGCTTGCAGCTCTGCGGGCCTGGGAATGGGTTCCGGGTTTAGGGCCTGGGGTGTGGGAAGCAGCTGTCCCTGGCCGTGCACTGTTTGTTCACATTGGGACTTACGCCTTAAGCAGGGATGATGCGAATGGTACTGGGGTCTGGTTGCAGGGTGTTTGGTTTCGACTGCCATGACGTGGTCATTCAGCAGGAGACTATCGAGCAAGGCCATCTGGTCGGCTGCCTGCGTGAGCAACACAGGGGAGTCAGCAGCAGATCAGCCCAAATGATGCCAAGCTAGTCTGTTTTCACTGTGCTGGCTGCAGGCATTCATGGATCAGCACGCTGCGAGTGGTGCAAAGAGCCCCTTCAGAAGGACGGGGAACCAGCAGGCCTGGAGCGAGAGCGATGCGGAGCCAGAGCAGGAGTCTGAGGAGCCCCGAATGATGCCATACCAGTCTCTGTTGATGTCGGCTGGCCGTACAGATCTGGACAAGGCAATCAAAAGGGCTGGAGGGTACATGGGTGTGGCCCATGCACTGGGCTGGGCAGCATTCCGCAAGCCGCGCGGTGAGTCCTGGCTGCGCATGTCGGAGGGCCGACACAGAGCTGCAGATCTGCTGTAGTTGGGCTGGGGCGCCCTGGAGTCAATCAAGCAGGAGCCAGCAGGACTTGCTGGGGCTGGGTTTGAGGTGCATGGGCTCCCTGCGCAGTTAATTGTGAGGTGGCCATCCTGGACTCAGGGCATGGCCCATGTGCTAAGGTGAGAAGCATTTGCTGAGCTTTTGCGGAAGGAGCCCCTGAGTTTGTGTTGCTGAACAGCTGTGCTGGGTGTGGCAGGAAGAGGAGGACGTTGTCAGCAATCAGCAGTTAAGCACTCTCCAAACCAGGTCTGCGCTTTCTGTACACTGGCGTGATGGGCAGTGAGCGTGTAGCAGGGCTCTGTGACTGTCAGGAACCCTTCACCCCACCACAGCATGCCTGCACAGACCAGCACAGCCCGCCATCCCCTGCACGACCCTCCAGATCCCTGCTCCTACCTGCAGGCTTTTGGGAGAATGAGGATAACTTAGACCTGGAGCTGGCCTGCTTTGTTCACAGCCACTGGGTCAAGGTGGACGATGAGCTTGAACAGCTTCAATTCTACAATGAGGTAAGCACACAGAGAACAGCTTTCACAGGTCTGCCAACTGCTCAGAGCTGCCTCATGAGGACTTGTCCTGGGTTTTCAATTTTTGGGATGGCATGTTGGGAGCTGTCCTGGGTTCTGAGCTGGCTGCTGCACTCGGGTCTCCTGCTGCTCAGCATGCTGCACACGCCATTGTCAGGCCTGCCCTGGCCCATGCCTCTGCAGCTGACTTGATGGGTTGTTGTCCAAGGCTTCCGCCTGCTCAACCCATACTGCGGCAGCTGATCATGTGGTCAAGTCAGCGGCCGTCCTGTGCTCTGCCTCTGGCGTCTGCCCCTTTCCTGACCCTGTGCTCTGCTTCTGGGGTCTGCCTTTGTTTTGCGGTCTGCCTCTGGTCCCTGCCTCTTTCCTGTGCTCGGCCCCTGAGACCCAACCTCTCTCCCGTCCTGTGCTTTGCCTGTGGGCCCTGCATCTGTCCTGTGCTCTGCCGTTGGGATCTGCCTCACATTTCCCCTGCACCACATTGCACTGGCTGACAAATGCGCCAGCAGCGTGCCTGTGCTGTCCCTGTGGGTCTGCCCCTCTCATGCTGTCCCTCCGCTGCGCTGCAGATGACTGGCCGGCGTGCCGACAGCATCCCAGAGCGGCCGCGCAGGATCCTGATCGACGACGCTGGCAGTGCCATCCTCGTTGAGGTGGGGCACGCTTGGCAGCGATAACCCTAGCGAGCTTGAAAGGGAACCCTCTTGCGGTTTTCTCACTCTGTTTGCACTTGTGCAGGACGAGGAGGACCGTGTGATGCCGCCCCAGCACATGATCCTGAAGGCGAAGCGCTTTGACCTGCATGCGGGCATCCGGATGTGGGGCGGCTACCCTGCAGTCGCCAGGATGCTGGAAAGGCAGCGGCCTGAAAGGGTGCCAGTGAGTCTGCAAAGTCACCTGAACTGATCCGGCCTGAGGCAGATGTATCAACATATCCTGTAGTTCAGGGCAAGGTGAGGCATGGGCATCATTGCACTGCAGATGTGTGGCCTGTGAGGGGCTGCTGTCTGGTGCGCAGAGGTGCAGTGCATGATGTGGCTGTCCTGCTGGCTGCAGGCCCTGCATGCCTGTCGGCCTGCTGCGCAGATCGCACTGCAAATGTCAGTTTTAAACTGGTTGCCCTGTTCAGAGGCCTGTGGCCTGCCACCCCTGCCACAGTCTGTTGACTGCCCAGACCTGCACAAGGGCCATTTGCAGCGCAGGGGTGCAGGGTTTACAAAAGCCTGTCCCAAAAGCAGGCGTTTGCCAGGTCTCGGGAGGGTCTGCTACTTGCCCTGTCAGAAGCTGCTGGTCCCTGGTTGTTTCAGTGCCTGCCCGTCCCGTTGAAGGCCTGATGGCTGCTGTGTCTGCAGTCTTTTCAGGAGCTGGCTGCCAGCATTCGAAACATCATTGAAAGGGCTGGCCTCCCTGAGGATGGCATGCCAACCCGCCTGTACTTGGAGCAGCACGGGCAGAAAAGGATGCACAGCTACATAATCAAGCATGGCGGCTATGCACGGGTGGCTGCAAAGATGGGGCTGCGCAACAGACTCGTTGCGAGGTCCTGGGATGACGCACTTGAGACACTGAAAGACTACACAGCTGAACATGACACTGGCTTCTTCCCCAGCCAAACAGAGCTGCGCAGCCATGAAAGATATGACATCCTCTCATGCATGAGAAAGTATGGGCGAGCTCCCCTGGCGGAGTCTGTCGGGCTCCCTCTCAGACCCAAAGGGCGGCCATCCCGCAGGACGTCGGCCCCACCTGAATCATGAATTGCTCTGAACATGTTCACGTGCTTTCAAGTGCTGAAAGCATCATGTTGTGCGATTCACTTTGAATGCCCACTGCTGCATTGTCAGGTCAAGGTCATAAGCTTCTGTCAGGAGGGACCGGCACACTGTGTTGGTCGTCGTGCTGTCAGTTGGTTTATGTTTGGGCAAACAGCTGCATCAGCTGCTTGTGTCAACAGGTTGAGGTGCCATGGGTTCATGCGGAGCTCCCACATGCAGCTGCTCTGCGGTCATCACCGGGGCCCCGTTAGCAATGACTGGCAGGGACTGGTACAGGTTGTTGCGGAAGTCATGTGGAGACAGGCCCACAAAGGCAAATGTCTTGTGCGTCCGCGTGAACTGAAGGGCGGGGTACAGGATGAGGCCCACTGCAGTGCAGAAGAGAGTGAAGGGGTGAGTAACTGCTGCAAAGACACGCTGAAGGCCAGCGGCCAGGAAGCTGAGCGACAAGGTGCAGACATGCAGGCAAACTGGGTGGGGGTAACGAAGCAGGGTGGCTCTGCACAGGTGTAAAAGGTAAGGTGGGCAGGGCCTTGCCAGGCCGCACAGCCCCTGAGGGCTGAGCGTGCCACTGGGAACGCAGCACTGCCACATCCTGCTTGCAGGTTGTGCACTGCATGCAGCTCTGCAGCAGTGGCAGACGGCTGTGCAGGAGTGGCAAGAGGCATCAGGCTCCCAGCGTGCGTCAGCGCTTGACAGTGCTTGCGCACAAGGCAGTCAGAGGGTGTGCCAGGTGCGGGCAGGCCAGGTGCATGTGAGCTGGTGCAGAACTGGCAGCAAGGCAGAGATCGATGCTGTGCGTATGACTTGAGCAGGCTGCAAGGGTTCTAGACACTCACCGACCACAGTGCCTAGCGTCCATGCCAGCACGTGCCAGTCAAGACGCAGGGCAGAGGTCACTGCTTTGCAGGCATACGAGTCGAGCAGGCGCCAAAATTCCCAAGCACTCACCAACCACAGTACCTAGCGTCCATGCCAGCACGTGCCAGTCGAGGCGCAGGGCTGGCAGGACCAGCAGGGTGACCAGTAGGGCTGTTGCTGGCGTCAGCATCAGGCAGCAGGCCCATGCTGGGAGGGGCACCCTGAACGGCCTGCAGTCAGAGGAGGTGCAGGGGCTGAGCTGGCACAGAATGTGGCTTGCATGTGTTGAATGCCAGCACTGGGCAGCAGGTCCGAGGCTGCACAGCATGCAGGAGCAGCGCTGGCACAGCTACTGCTTGTTGCACTGCCTGGGCTTCAGCCACTCCTGTGCATGGCGGGCTCTCAGAAGCAAAGGGTCAGGCAGACACTCTCATAGCCAGCATCAACATGCAGCCGCATCTTGCCTATGCAGATTAAATTTCCTGAAACAAGGTGCCGACAAAACCCTAAAGGTCCTCCATCTGTGTAGGTCAGCAAAGCTTTAGATGTATTGCTCAAAAGTCTCACCTGTGCAGGTCGGGCTCCCTGAAGCGCAGGGTCAGGAACGCAGCAAACTCCACCAGCTGGGCCATGCAGTAGATGATGTTGAGCAGCTCCACAATCTGCAGCACGTCGAGAAGCTGTCACACTTGTGCAGTGCTCACAGCAGACAGCGGTGTCAGTCCAGGCTCACTGAGGCCATGACACGACTGCCAAAGGGCTGTCAGCCGCAGACGGCCCAGCCCGACTGAAGCTGTGCACAGTCATCCACGACAGCACTGATACCACAACAACATGATCCAGGTGGAACACATGTGGGCAATACTGTGCACTTGCTGCCAACCGCATGGCAGCCACTAACTTTCCTGTAAGCTTTGCACCCATGGCTACTTGCCTGGAGAAAGTTGAAGGTGGATAGCATGAGGATGCCCAGCGAGCTCATGACTACTCCCACCTGCAGAATGGCAACAAGCTCGCTCATCAAGCTTACCACCGCACGGCAATGGAAATGCCCAACAAGGCCATGCCCATCCCGACTTACAGGCAGGCAACAAGCTCGAGGCTTCAGCCACAGGACCACAAACACCCCAAAGAGTGTTTGACCATCCCCACCTGCACAAACAGAGGTGCAAAAGATGCATGACTTTCCAGCAGCAGTTTTTCCCACTAAACCTCTGAGCTGCAGCTGAGGGCAGTCCTCCGCCCAGTGGCGCTCAGCAGAGGCTGAGCACGGTGCTGAGAAGCGCTGCGCATTGCAGTGATGGAGCCTTGAAGTGCCAAAGGTTGCACAACATTGTGACACGAGGCGGCCACCAACAGACAGTTTCTGAGACAGCACAGCCGTCAATTCACCTTTGGGGTGTCATGGCGAGAGCGCTTAGCCAGCGCCTTGGGCAAGAATCCCCGCTCAGCCATGCCCTGCAGAGCATGAAGCACCACTCACAGATCCACATATGAGGACTGCAGCAGTGCCTTGCAGGACAATGCTTTGAGGTGTCAGGCTCCCTGAGGAATGGTCAAGCAAGCAGCTCTCATGGCTGGCAGAGTCCCTTGCTCCCCCAGGCACTAGATCACGCAGGGGACCAGAGGCCACAGTGGGCAGCATTTGGGCCGGAGGCTGCCCTTAGCAGCAAGTGCAGGAAAGGGGAAGCAGGGCTGGCAGAAGCTGCCTGTGCACGGTCTGCATGGAAGGGTGTTTTGTCAGGCAGCTGGCATGCTTGACTGGTCAACTGGTCCCAGTGGCCAAAATTGCAACCTGCACAGGTGCTGCTCTGCCTGCTGGCCCTCGCGGGATGATGCAGCACAGTGAGCAGCTCAGCAATTGCAGCAGAGATGCGTTAGCAGATCTTTGGCCCGCCGCCTGTCACCTAAGCACCAGCAGCCTACACAAGTGTGCTTAGGACACAGCTCTGCCTGCTGTCTTGTGGGAGATATCGGCAACTCAGGGCAAAGTCATTGCTCACTATGAAGTTCGCAACAGTTGCAGCTCTGACACAGTGCACTGCTTTGCACAAAGCTGCACTTGCCTGCAGCTGGAAGCTGTCGCTGCTCATTTCAGCCTCAAACTGTCCGATCTGGCTGACTGCGGCGGCTGCGATCATCCACCAGCGCAGCCACTTGCCTCCCACCTGCGACAGGGGTCTGTTCAGCAACCTCAGGCAGGAATCACAACACAGGGAACTCAGCCTGGCAGCACTGCAATTCCACCCGGCTCCAAATCTGATTGCGCAGAACCGCCTAGCGGCAGCAATAGAGAGTCCACCGGGCCTGCAAACGGTGCGCAGCCCCCGTCCTCATCCAGCTAGCAGTTTGCCGGGTCCAGCATGGCCCCCAGCACCACCAGCAGGGGTTTACAGCCACAGCGCTCATCAACTGAGCCCTGACACCACTGCAGAGCTGCCCCTCACAGCTTGATATTTTGCGCAAGCCAGGGGGACGCTCACCAACGCTGACATCTCCTGCAAATGATGCCATACCCCCATCGCCCCCTCCAGGGTCCGATATGACCACAGCAGGGGCTGGCGGCCTCAGCGAGCTCATTGCACCAGCGCAGACAGGCACGCAAACCCTCCTCAATTGGTTGAAGCCCTGCCCAGATTGGGAAAAGGCACACCACAGCTCACAAGTCCCGCCAGTGATGCATAGCCGCCATCGTCCAGCTTCCAGACCGTAGGGTCCAGCGTTACCCCCAGGCCCACCAGCAGGGGCAGCAGGTAGGTGGCCACCACCAGCACCACTGCCCCTGCGAGGGCCTTGGGGAAGGTCTTTGCAGGGTTGGACACCTCGCCTGCCAGCGTGCTGATGGAGTCCCAGTAGTTCAGGTTCCTGCAGGCAGGACAGCAGCAGGGGGTGAGCTGGCAGCAGCGTGCTGATGCAATCCCAGTACTTCAGGTTCCTGCAGGCAGGACAGCAGCAGAGGGTGAGCTGGCAGGGCTGTGGGGAAGGTTGTTGCCGGGTTGAGCACTTCAGGTGCCTGCACCATGGCAGTTGACACACTCATGTCTGACTGTTGGATCTGAGTGTGCAGGCTTGAAGATCCTGCAGGCCAGGAACAGAGTGGTGGTGTTGAACTATGGCAAGCACACAGGAACAGTTTGCCTGCCAGCCTCACAGTGGAGTTCCAGCAGCTGAGGTTCCTGCAGGACTGGAGCTGAGCTAGTGGGGCTGCATGGAAGCTTCTATGCTGTTATGAGACCTCAGCTGCCCGCGAACATGGGACTCAGTGGACCTGACACTGATAGCAAGGTCAGAGGCCACCTCTCCAACATCCCAAAAGACATGCTGGCACTGAGTGGTCAGTGCTACAGTGAAGCCCCCACTGATCAGCCCTTCACAGCCCTGTTTGCTGATCAGCCCTTCACGGTCCTTGGCCACCCAGTTGCTCGGGTAGACATGCAGGCAGCATCGTGCCACCAGCAAAGATCCTTGAAAGCGTGCATGGCTTGCAGTACCCTCCGAACCTACAGATGCTTCTATAGTCGCATAGCGGTGTGGTTTTTGGTATTGGAAGCAGCAACCCTTCAAGGCACAGGTCAGATAGGAGGTGCCTGCCCACCAAAACATGACATTCAGAAGGATCACATCTGCATGAAGCTCCAGTCCTGGGACCACTCATTGCCACCTGGCCTCCAGCATGTTGCAGACCCTGTCTAAGACTTGTGGGCCCTTGGGCTCAC
The DNA here is from genome assembly GCA_963969365.1 of Asterochloris sp. CNOR1. Classification (NCBI taxonomy): domain Eukaryota; kingdom Viridiplantae; phylum Chlorophyta; class Trebouxiophyceae; order Trebouxiales; family Trebouxiaceae; genus Asterochloris; species Asterochloris sp. CNOR1. The sequence continues at coordinate 1,830,670 of OZ017762.1, forward strand.
CAGATTGTGACATTTTGCAGGCACCCTCACTGCACAGCGGCCCAAATCTGGGCCACGCTTTGCATCCCAGCCTCCCGCATGATGCAGACTTTTTCAACGACACCTGATCTCCAGGGCTTACCAGAACACGATATTCAGGAACACCCCCACTGCAAGGCGGCCTGAGTTTTCTCACTATGGCGACTTCTGGTCCTCGGCAACTCACCAGAGCATGACATGTAGGAAGGGGGGCCTCACTGCACAGCGACCCGACTGTGGGCCACACCTTTTTTATTTTCCAGGCTGCAGCGTGATGGTAGTTCCACCACTCACTTTTGGGTCCCAGGACTCACCAGAACATGACGTTCAGGAAGGGCCCCCACTGCACAGCCTCCCAGTCCTGGGCCACCCAGTTCTTTGGGTTGATATGCGGCAATGCCACTCCTACCAACACCAGGAAGGGGAGGATGATGAAGCCTGTCATGGCCACAGCGGACTGCCCCACAATAGTGAGTCCCTGCAGATATACTGAAAGACATCATTGGGACTTGTGCCGGCAGTGATCTGACAGCAAGCCAGGGCAGAATGTCGTTTAACATCTGCATGCACACTGATTGAACAGCAGCCCATCCCAGAATGCCACACCAGCACAGTGTACATGCTTGCCACTGTGAGTTTTCCTGCTTCCCTCAAAGCACAGCTGCAGCATGAAGCCTGCACATGAATGTGCACTGAACTTGAGGCAGGCCAGCCCAAGCACAGGGTCTGCTCGCAAATTGCTGGCAGGCTTCAGGTCATCTACAGGGACAACTGCAGCCAGTGAGCTCAGTCTCTGCGACCAAGCTTCTCTCACCCGGTAGTTCAAGTAAGCCAGCGCCAGGCACAGGCCCGCCACAAAGAGCTGGCGGTGCCACCCCGTGGCCAGGTTGGGCAGGGCTGTCTCCAGGTAGTGCAGGAACATGACGGGGTACAGCGCGTTGTCTGTGACGCCCGAGACCCAGGACCAGAATCCCTCCTGCAGAAAGAGGTGGGTCAGATGGCAGTGCCATTGCAGCAGTCCACAAAGCAGAGCCGTGACCAGCATCCCTCCTGCAGGGTATCAGCCTGCTGGTGCAGATGTTTCAGATTGGAGGCAGCTGCACAGCAAAGATCGCACTGCAGACACAACAGCATAAAGAGGAGCGTCCTGTTGTAGAATGATGCTGAAGGTAGAAAGCCTCAGTGTCTAAAGGCCCCTTGCAGCGAAAGGCATACAGGCCTTGCTGGTGTCGAAGCTGTCAGAGGGTTGTGCTAAAAGACCCAGCCCAGCTGGGGCTGCTAACGGATCATGCACAGAGCAGACATGAGTGCCAGGTGGAAGCAAGCCAGCAGCTTCTCTGTCGTCTGCAGCCAGTCTTAGGTGCAGAAAGAGACTTCTGATGGCCTGGTGTACTCGTACATTTCCCCACCCTGTGCCCACGCGCTCCCTGGCACGGCAGGCGCTGCCAGGTGTACCTCAGGCTGTCTGCACAAACAGCTGCAAGCTGGGCATGCAGGCAGCTGCCTGGCCTCCCTTTTATCTCCAGAGCCCCCTGCTCCACCACCGCCTACCTGTGCCAGGGCCCACTACCTCTGCCTGCCTTACCTGCAGATTGAGCAGGTGTACATGGCAGTGTTGGGAGCCTTGCCCCTGCCCCAGGACTGGTTCAACAGGCCCCATGCTGTTCTGGCAGATGCAGACTTGCACCCAAACAAGCACCTCACCTGGAACCCCCAGAAGGGCCCGAAGGCGGCTGTCACCCATGCCACATAGCCGCTGTTCTCGGGGAAAGCTGTTGCCAACTCTGCCGTGATCAGCGCCTCTGGCACGCTCCACACCAGGGGCAGGATGCAGAAGGCCAGGATGGCCAGCAAGGGACCCCCGCTGCTGACTGCGTCCTGCAAGATTGGTCCAGGGCTGAGATTGGCTGTTTTGAGGCCCACGCTGGGCTGGCAGAGGCAGTGATGCAGCAGAGTGCACTTGCTGCACCCGCAAAAGGCACCAGAGGTTGACTGAATGGTCCCAATCACCGCGATTCGGTGCCTGTCATACTGCTGAACAGACACATGGCTGCTTTGGTGCAGAGCTCACGAAGGGACTGGTGCAAGCTATAACACTGAGGGGCGCTCAAGCAGGCTTGGGTAAATGCAAGCGGGCACTGGGCATTGCAGTGCATAGTCGAACCACATGCACGCCCACCTCTGTTCCAAAAGGGCCGCCAGACACCTGCAGGGGCAGACAGCATCAAGTCAAGGGCTACATGCTGGCTGTCCATCTGAAGGGCTGACCAGCACGGGATGCCGTCGCTGCTGGGCAAGATACTGCCTGCACACACTGCAGCAGGGACAACTGCGCAGGGGAGTGAGTGAGGGTATAATGCCAACAAGCAGGCTTGGCCCTGTTGGTTGCAGTGGCCAGCACTTACAAGTGGAGTGGGTTGATGCTTACAGGCATGCGTCTTTCCTCTGCACACCAACTCCAGCACACTGACAACCTAAATGGACTGTACCCAGTGACAAAAGTGATACACAGTGAGACATATGACATGGATGACAACACGAATTCCTCTTGCTGAGAGTGGGTCAACAAACTGCTGCGACTGTTTTCTGTGGCAGGCAGTGCCCATCACCCCCCAAGCATGGGCTGATGTTGATGGGCAGCGCCCAGCAGTGCTGAGCACACAACCACCCTCACCTCAAAGAAGGCCAGGGTGATGAGCGGCAGCAGGGAGAGGGGCTTGACATGCTTCTTGGGCGACTGCGGCGGGGAGTCGTGGCCGCTGGTGGTGGAGGCCCGCTGGGCCCCCAGCATCGGCACCTCTGCGTCGTCCATGCTTTGGGAGGTCGTCAGCTGCAGCACGTCATGGCAGCCTTGAAGCCAGGAACATGCACAGTGCCCAAGCCGCCATGAAGTTGCGGTGGCAGCCCCCTCTGCATTCCACGCCTTGAGGGGTTGCCATCTGCAGTGCGGGTACCAGGAAGGGAGTACAAAACCTGCTAGCTGTGTCAGCAGGAGTAAGGCATACATCATCCTCCTGGAGGCCAGTGAAGTTGCCATGGCATGGCAGGGCTTGAGGATTGGCCATGCCGGTGGGTGAAGGAGCATATGCAACCCTGCATTGTCCCGGCTTTGAGTGGGGGTTGGCTGCGGTGCAAGTAGCTCTGAACAGAATCATGCAGTGTCCTGGTTGTGGGGCTGCACGCTGATGCCTGACAAATATATTTTGCACTCTGCCGGGCTCACAGCGTCATCTGGTGTGCCACAAGCAGGCCAGCAGCCATTGTAGCCCTAGTGACACTGGCCCAAGCTTGCCCTCACCTCACACCAGCAGCCATCTGCGGGGGGGCTGCCTCCCATGGAGTGCTCACCAAGGCTGACTTGCAGAACAGGCTGCCACAGCCTCGCCCGCACCAGGCAGGGGCACTGCGGCGGCGCCCATCTCGTCCCCTGCCCTGACGTCAAACTTGCGTTCAACCAAGCTAAAAGGGCTGCCTTCCAGAACATCAAGGCTGCCACACAGATCAGGCAGTCACAGCCCTGCTCTGACCGGGCAGACAGCACTGATAGCTGTTGCCCCTTATCTCCTGGTCTTACCTCACACCAGCAGCCATTCGAGCCCAAATTCTCACAGCAGGCTTCACAGCAGCTGGCACTGCCCATTTCAGCAATGATGCAGCAGTGCTTGGTCCCCCCTGGCCCTCACCTCACACCAGCGCCCATCTGGGCTGAGAGGGCTGCCTCCCCGCCCGTCGAGGCTGCGCCCCCGCGCCAAGTCGTCGATGGCAGTGCTGCGCCTGCGGACGAGGTGCTCCTGCAGGAGCGCCGCTGCTGAGGGGCTGGGGGGCGCTATCTCTGCTCAGTCGCGAACGCGAGCCTGTGGGGGCCAGCATGGTGAATGGTCTGAGGCCCAGCAGCATGATGCTTGGGGGCATGCGGCGGCCTTCCTGGCTCAAGTGCAACTCACAAGGCTGCTGATTGCCAGTTGCCTACAGCTGACTGAATGCAGCTACAAGAATTCTTCAAGTGTGCCTCAAGCATTCGTGCCTAGACACCATGGAGTGAGTCACTGCTATTGTATTCACAGCCTCCTCTGCTGCAATGGCAGCAGAGTGCTCGGCGCACCTTGCCAGGGCTTGTCAGGGATGCAAGGGAAATTCTGTGCACAGATCTGTGTGTCCAGATGGTCGCGAAATTGTCTGAGCAACTGGACCTGTGTTCTGACTGCGCATTGACAGACCCTACTTAGGTCGTATCATCACAGGCCCTGTAACACCCTGCGACCTGTCACACTATCACAGGCCATGTGACACCCCACGACCCAAGCCCCACGACCTCTCCACAAAGCCTTGCCTGAACATGTCTTCGCATCTTGCCTGCCAGCAGCACAACCAGGAGCTGGCATACTGCCAAGAGGTGCCCACAGCTGCAGAGGGTGCATGGGGCAGGTCTCTGTGCTTCTGCAAACACCCTCTCGGCTGCAGCTCCAGCTGAGGGGCCATGCTGGTACAAGCAGGGATGCCACCTGCGCCAAGATCTGGCGGTGTTCTCTTGCAGCTCTTGCTCTCAATCGCACAGCTAGAGGTCAAGCAGGCCTGCACCTTGCCCACCGCTGGCAACTGTTCCTCCCCTGCCTGCAGCTCTGGCAGAGGCACAGTTGGACTCCAAGCAGGCATGCTACCTGCCCATCTCAGACGGCGGCTCCCCAGCCATTGAGAATGTTCCTGGCATCCAGGGATCCTCCATTGCAGCAGGTCACAGCTGTCGTGGCATCCTGAATGGGCCGGGCGCTGAAACTGTGATAGCAGAGCTGCTGACTGAGGGAAGAGCTGCATCTGCTGACGCCTGAGCCATGGATCCCAAGCGCTTTGGTCGAGTGTTTGCGTAGGCAGCCCACTCAGCTGTGAGATAACCCGTCACAGATACATCCATTGTTCAGTTAGTCTTGCATAGCTTGTCACCAGAACTGCCCTCCCTGCAATGCAAGTGACTTTTGACTTTGAACATCTGTATTCTTCTGACTCCATGCATGTACCAATGTCTCCTGACCGGATGCAAGGCTGTCACTTCTGCCTCTCGCGCTGCATCACATTGCATGAGCCTTCCCTGCACCTTGCAGCAGCACCAGAGGTTGCAAAAGGCAGTACTGCTGTTGGCAGGTGTCCCATCTGCTTTGAGGGCTGATGGTAATGTGCATGCCTGCAGCATATGTCATGTCACATGCATGCACTGAGCAGCCAGACATGGCATGTGAGGCTTCTGCCTCACCTTTGATGCAATGGCATCTGGGCACATGCGTAGTGTGAGTCCCGGCATCCTCGTGCCACTTCTACTGCTGCTTGTTAGCATGTGCAAGTCTGTCTGGGCGCACGAGAGAGGGGCAGGGAGTACACAGGGTGCAGACCCTGAAAGACATCGCTGTTTTGAGGCAAGCTTGCAGCTGTGGGGCTGGCATGTGCGCCACCCAGTGGGGCCCAAGCGCTCCTGGCAGCAGTTGTGATGCATTATGCAAGCAGAGCAATGACATGGTCTGCGCACAGGCAGGTGAGGCCCAGTCAAGGGTTGCCATCTGGGGCCAGAGCGGCCTGTTAACCTCCCCTCAAGCACACTGCAGAGGCGTCTTGCTGTTCGGCTATAGTCCTTTCAATACACCAGGTGGCCTGAAGTTCAGGCTGTTTGCTCAAAATGTGCTGATGTGGTCTGTGTTGGCTTGGTGAGGGTATCCGCTCTATTGAGCGGAGCAATACATATGTGCATTGACTGCCGCCAACACACTCCATGACTGACTGCCGCCCGCCAGCTGAGCTGTCACACTATCTTGCACTGCAGGCGCACTCACACCGCATGACAAGCCAGATTTTGCATTCTGCGGTTGTGGTTGGGAGGGGTGCCCTTACATGACAGTTGGCCATTTGAGATGATGCGATTGCGGGACTCATGCGCCTGCAGCTGACTTCAGGAGATCAAACAGGCTAGCCATCACGCCCCTGATGGGGTTCTTGGGGTCAGCAGCAATCTGCGCCAGTACAATGACTAACAAGATGGTGGACTTGAGGTCCATGCTCTCCAGCTTGCTCTCCAGCTTCAGAACTGAGCTCTGCAGAGCTAGGGGCTTGAACACTCCACCCACCACCCTGAGCAGGCCGTGTGCCTGCCGCGGCCGGTAGCCTGCCTCCATTAGGGTCTGCTGTGCATCAAAAGCCTCGTCAGGCTGGAACTTGGTGGGTCCCCACCTTCTTTGGCTTGGCTTGCGTGTGGCGAAATGGCTGCCAGGATGCATTGCACGTGAGAGTCTTCCTGAAATTCATCTTGTTGTGCTGCATGATGCCTGCATCATGATCAGCACAGATCAGACAGAGAACACCTTGAATGATCAGGGACTTGCTCTTGCAGTCACCCGTTTTGAGAAGGCGAGCAGGGGTGGCAATCGTCTGGCCCACGCCACAAATGAGGAACAGCCCAGCACAGGTGGAGCACCAGAGCACCTGCGCCATGCTTGTCAGGACAACAGGTTGCTGGGACTTACCTGAGGTGGGTCCAAAGGGGGCCAAGTTGGAAGCACTGCAGGCCTCTGCCTAAGCCCACCTGCACTAGATTGAGACCACAGTCACAAGCCAAGCAGGGCTAGCAGTCGTCTGGCCCACACCACAAATGTGGAGCAGGCAAGCACAAGGCGATGGATCAGAGCAGTTGTGCCATGCTTGTCAGGACATGAGGTTGCTGGGACCTACCTGAGATGGGTCTGCTGGGTGAGGGCGCTGCTGAGGCCCCTAAACAAGCCCACCTGCAGGAACTGAGAACATGAGGAGCACAGTCACAAGCCAAGCAGGGCCAGCACTGGCGCATCCCGCAAACAAGGAGCAGCCAAGCACAATGCGATGCATTAGAGCACTTGTGCCGTGCTTGTCAGGACATAAGGTTGCTGGGGCGTACCTGAGATTGGTTTGCTGGGGGAGCGCTGCTGCAGGCCCCTAAACAAGCCCTCCTGCAGGCACCGAGACCATGATGAGCACAGTCACAGCAGGGGAGGCACTGCTGTCTATGGATTGCTACGCCAGTGGCGCTCTGTCTGAGGCAGCAGGGCAGCTCCCTCGAAGGCAGTCTGCCCCGGTGCAGAGGTGTGATGGTCGAAGACATACTGATGTTTTCAGCTGCGTCTCCGCCGCGCAGCCCGCTGCAGTGCAGAAGCGATGTTTGTCACAAGGCCAGTCTTCTTTCTGTGCAAAGAACGTAAGTCACATGGTGTGACACCACACGACCAGTTCTGATGCTTGGAACCCTCACAGATTCCTCTCGCTGAACCTGATCCACTCCGTCAATGTAGTTCTTGAGGTCGTACAACACTTGCTGCTCGGACAACAAATGCTGCTTGGCAGGGGTGACATGAGGCTGTGCCGCCACATGGCGGCACAGCGGGCGAGTCCCCCTGCTGCGGGGGACACTGGCAGGTGCGGCCAGGGGCAGGCTGGATCATTACATGGGGACTCTGGATCGCTCGTAGCCCCCGAATTGGGGCGATTATATTAGCTGTATATGAGGGTATTAGGTACGCCCGGGATACAGAACCCTCACAGCTCGGTGGGATCACATGTTTGCGCGCATTGCAGACCTGGGGTGGTCTTGAGCGTCAGGTGTGTTTTGCATGGGTCCGTGAGCCACAGGTAGTGAGGTTTGGGAATGTTTGCACCATCTCCCATCTTTTGGGAAGCGTTCATCTGCAGATGTACAGTGGTGGTCACAACGCAATCAAATACCCAGAATTCATGGGTCGTTGGTCTAGTGGTATGATTCTCGCTTAGGGTTCTAAGCAAATGTGCGAGAGGTACAGCATGGCATTCGCTGCTCTTCCCCGAGTTCAATACATGAACAATTCTCGGACGACCCCAGGCGACACACTTTTGCATGCAAACAATTGGGATTGACAACTTGAAATCTCCTTTCAGGAGTTGTAGCGAACCCGTTTTGCTCAGATAACCATTCCAAGGCAAACTAGAGTAGCGGCAAAACCAGTTGTCCATTATCGGGCTCGAACCGCTGGTTTCTCCTTCAGGAGACATGACCCACGTCATCACTTATAATGTTGACGTTATTAAGCGATACGCAGCTGTGCATGGCATCACGCTCTAACCAACTGAGCTAAACGGACGATGCTCAAGGGTGGCATCAAGGCCATCAGGGACGAACGTTACCTGACATTGGGCGACGGACAATGATTCTTTTGTTGGTTACCATAATTTTGAGTCGGGGAATTGCAGGTGAGGCAAGGTCAATGCCCCGCCACATGTGCAGCATCTAAGAGGTACTGTGAAACGAGACTGAACATGGCCATCAAGTCCAGGTCAATAGTATCAACAATTCAACAGGTTCGAACCAGGGTTGCCAGACGGAGGGTCTGGAAATGACCACTACCGCCCGCCAGTTTTCATCTGCCTTAGGGCGTGGCTTGTGTCAGACGAGGCCTGCACAGCTCCCAGGTACAATTGTTGGAACACTATTGGATAAAGGTTGTACCCTTCTTGTGGCCATCCTCTGATGGCGTGATGGAGGTCACTCTCCAAAGTCCTTTCATTGCCTCAAAAAGAAATGGACAGTCATCAACTAATCAAAAGGTCACACTTGGCGGTGCGGACTAAAAAATTAGAACACAAATTTTTGGCTAACACTCCCAGACAAGCCAACCTGCCTGTCCAATGCGTGGCCCCCATCCCCCGCCCGTCACTCCCTGGCCCTTGCTTAGCCTGGGTTGATGAGTGGGTTGGCCTCACATTTTTGTGCATCCTTTCATGTCCAGAGAGTGCTTTATTGTCCCTGAGTGGTGCCCTATCTGAGATGCCTGCACCAGAAGGAGGTGAGAGGTCAGCTGCTTTCCATCCTCCCTTCTGAGTCCTACCTCCTAGTTTGGTTAGATGGCAGATTTTGATCAGGACTTGATGCAGATGGGAAGGGAACCTTGTTGACAGATGACATCCTGCCTTAGAGCCCAGCACAATTTTGTGGATGGACAAATGCATCTTCTTTGCTGCTCTGCAAGGCTCACAAGCGTGCCGAGGCAAGGCAAGGTTAGAGCTCGCAGATCGAACACATTGTAAGCACCATACCAGAATAATGGCGTTGGAATTCTAAAGCGGCGATGCTTGACTGCACCTGCTCATGGCACAAAGCAGTAGCACTCCTGAGCACGAACAGGGAAACAAGGAGAACCACACGCCCTCCAGGTGCTGTGCCTGTTGCTTCCCGTGCCATGGCGAATCCTTGCTGCGATGTGATCCCCATTCCTGCTGCAGGCTGACATGCATCTCAGCACTCGAGGCAGAGCTGAGCTGCGCAATATGCCTGGACATCTGTGTCCGTCCCTGCACGACGCCCTGTGGTGAGCCCTGCCTGGGGCTCGTTAAGTCTGCTTCGGTCTGCAGCATGCTTGGGCCACAAGCACCCGCACCTGCACCTGCACAGGACCTTCTACTAAGGACTTGCTCCACACCCACGGACTCTGGCTCCTGTGCAGGCCATTCTTTCTGCCGGCGATGCCTGACAGAGGCACTCAGGCATCAGCGGCAGTGTCCAAGATGCCGCACGCAGCTGCCAGCAGGTGTGTGAGCCTGTGCGCTGCACCATTCGCTGCTGCCTGCAGACATCGCTGCTGCCACTGACGAATGACAGCCCTGCAGGCTATGCACCAGCCATCAACATCAGCCTCTGGAATAGCATTCAGCTTTTGTTCAAGCGTCACGCAGCTGCAGCGCCTGACAGCCCAAATGTAGAAGCTCTGGCTTCTAGATTGGAGCAGCAGCAGGACATGGCAGGCATGGGCGGCAGGCGAGGGTTTGCGGTCCCCAGGTTAGTTGCCCAGTGTTCCTTCACACAAGCTGGCAAGTCTGCAAGCAGTGCTCTGTGTCTACCACATGAGGGCAAAGGTCTGGGTGCAGACAGTATGGCAGACTGCAAGTTTCAGCATGTGTCTGCGCAATGCCAGCTTCAGCACACCTGAATGTCGGTGGTATCTCGGTGCCACTGCCCCGACGTGAGGGGACTACAGTAGTGCGTGACACGCTGACAGCATGCAGGCGCTCTGCATATGTTCCTGTTAACAAAATGCAGGCGCCAGCCACAGAGCAGTGCAGCAGATGCCGCTGCAAACCCGCCCACATGGATCGTGAACGGATCACAGCACGCCGCTGGACAGATACAAGGGACAAGCAGGGGTCCAGGACGCTCTCGACTGGGCTTCAACCCACCTAGACTGCAGCCACTGTGAGGCTGCTTTTTGCACCCAGTGAAGCCAGGAAGCAGACATGCTCCCTTGCGTGCACACCGTCCCTCCAGCCAATGAAGTTTGGCATGACCCCCATGTAAGACATCGCCGCATGTCAGCAGGCTGTGGTGTTCTCTTGCTGTTCATGTGGCCCAAGGTCGTTGAAGGCAGGAAGCTGCCTGCCAGGTTGCAACTCGCTGGCCAGATGTTGCTGGCCACACCTGCAGAGAGGTTGGGGGCTGTTCCGCAAGCTATACATCCAGCACCCCTCCAGATGCTGCCTGCAGACTCTGGCCTCAGCTGCTCCAGCTGCTGCCCATGCTGGACCCTGTAGCAGCCATGCAGAAAGGTGCCTGCAGAAAGGGACGCCTGCTGTTTCAGGTTGTCCCTGATGCGCAGCGCCAGTCCCCCAACCAACTGCTGCCCAGGAAGGGATGCTCCCCAGATGCTGCTCCAGCTGCATGTGGGCCCACAATGCTGCTTGTAGGGACGGCGGCCCGCTGCTCCAGGTGCTGCTTCAGTCGCACATGCGGCAGGCGCCTTGATGACTGGTGTCTGCAGGCCGGGAGCCCTGCTGTTATACAGTAGGTTGTAGCTGCTGCACGCCTTGTTCTGGAAATACGAGTTCCTTTCTGCTGACGTCAAGTGCTGCCTGCAGGGAAAGAAGACCTGCTCTTTCAGCGGCTGTCCCTGCTGCACGTCTCAGTGCAAAAGTACTGTTCAAGTGGTATCAGGCGAGGTCTTTGTGCCGCCTACAGGGAGGGGGGCCTGCTGTATCAGATGCTGTCCCTGCTGGAGGGTCCCCATGAGGGGCGCCAGGCTCAGGCAGCGCAACAGGATGCAGGTCAGCGCCTGGCTGAGCTAAGCTGGGAAGCCTGTGGCATCGGCTTAGCACCTTGCTGCTGCCGTTAGTCAGCACTGACTGTGTTCCAGCGGTGGAGGACATTCTCTGCAATTCTCTGCTTGGCCGCTCTCACATCAATGCCCGTCAGGCTGCTGGCGGGGCGCCGGCACTGTTCTGTGCTTGGCTGCCCTCTCCTTCATTGAAGGTTTGGCAAGGCTGCTGGCGTTTGGCCAGCATTGCTGGTCTGCTTGGCCGCCCTCACATGGGCCAGCACTGCACCATTCTAGGCAGCCAGCATCTGGATGGCCCAGCATGCCAGCAGTTCTGGCAAAGGGTAGAGCAACCACAAGCATAAGACGGCCTGTAGGTGCTGCATCTGGCTGGCTAACAGCTGGGGTCAGGCCATGCTGCAGCGTACATCAGGTGGTTCTTGATGCCTGTGCAGGGTGTATCAACCCAGCAGCTATGCCAGAGAACAGAGCGCATGCACATGACCCATTAGATGCGCCGTCTGTCAAGCTGACAGGCGACTCTGTTCACATGCACCGTCAACCAGGTCCATAGCTGACCTCAGCCTAGGTGGCGGCCCATGAATTGTGTTGCTACTAGACTGCTTATGCAGCTTGCTGAACGCTGGGTGGGATGGGCCCCCACGGTCTGCAACAGGCAGGGCCTACACATCAGATCATTTGATCAGATAGGGGACACAGAGGGGGCAGACCGCCACTGTCTGCATGTACTGCCTGTGCGGGCCCCCGGAGGTCAGCCATGATGGGTGCAGCAGACTTGTGTTCCACTGCCTGTGTACGCCCCCGGAGGTCAGCCATGACGGGTGCAACAGTCTTGCGTTACACTGCCTGTGCAGGCCCCCGGAGGTCAGCCACGATGGGTGCAGCAGTGTTGTGTTCCACTGCCTGTGCAGGCCCCCAGAGGTCAGCCATGACGGGGCCACAAGGAGCGCTGGGTGTGGCAGATGGCAACACTGGGGCGTCTAGCCTGCACGGGCATCTGGGTCGGCTGGAGATAGGTTCTCGAGGTGACCCTGTGGGCTCAGCAGCAGTCCAGTCCAGCACAGCAGCTACCAAGGCACCCCTCTGAAACAGGAAGAAGTTGACACAGTTACGTGACATAGTTACATAGTGCTCTTGCGCAGGATTTGCCAGGCAGTTGGGTGTGCTGCATCTGAGGCAACAAGGGAAGTACTCTGCTTGACCCTGGATGGGCAGCTTGACTACCTTTGGCGCATAAGATGGATCCAGCTTGGATATTTGGTCAACTCTATGACTGTGGGTGCGGCACAGCGCAGCATAGGGCATCCAGAACCCCTGCCGGCTGCACACATGAGGCACAAGCTGCGATCATGTGTGGCTCTGCATGCCCTGCAGGAGGAACACCATCAGACAGGAGCTCAGGGCAGGCTTCCGCCGCAATGCCAGGCAGGCATGTTGGTCCCTTCTGGCGGCAGCAGCCAGCCCCCCCAGCAACAGCCAACCCTGAGGTGGTGGGAGGCCCCTCACGGCTGCAGCAGCGAGCACCCCCAGCAGCCAGCGCAGTGGTTGTGGAAGGCCCCTCAAGGCTGCAGCAGGGAGCACCCCCAGCAGTCAGTGCAGTGGATGGTGCAGACATTGGACCGCTGCAGCAGGACTCCCCACAGCCAGAGCCTTCATCTGCCAGCATGGCAGCTGCAGCTGCCCTTCTGGGCCTGCCGCCAGTGCAACCCGAGCTGTCGCCTCTGCTGCGCTCCCCTGCGCCCCAGCAGCAGGAAGAGCAGCAGCAGCAGTTGCACTCCCTTGAAGCCTCATCGACCAGCATGGCAGCTGCAGCTACACTGCTGGGCCCACCGCCAACACCCCTTCAGCTGTTGCCTCTGCTGCTCACCCCTGAGCCCCAGGAGCAGCAGCAGCCCTCCATCCAAGAGTCAAGGCTGCCGCAGCCTGAGCAGGCAGAGCTGCTGCTCTCCTTTGGGGACCTGCAGCTTGCTGAGCAATTGATGATCATGCAGCAGCCCTCTGGGCTTTCCCATGAGCCCCAAAATGAGCAGCAGCTGCTGGGAAGCACAGGAGCTGTTGGCCCTGGGGCTGGGACTGCCGCAGCTGAGTTCCCCAGACAGCTGCTTGCAGACGCGACAGCCCAGAGTGCCAGCAGGCAGGTAGGTCACCAGCATTCTCAAAATGGCTTCTTTTGCCACTATGGCCTTGTGGGGGCATGCGCCTGACTGCTGGTGTTTCTCAAACAGCAGAGCCACTGCACGGTTCTTGGTGCATTGTGAGTTCGCTGCGCAGCTGCAGGGCGCCACAGGAGCAGTGGTTGTGGCAGGAGCGCAACTGCCTTGTCACCAAGAATGCCATTCAGCAGCAGGACCAACCATTCTGATGCGCAGCAACCGCATCAAGCAGCTGCTGACTGGCAAACACTCAGGCCACAGCAGTCAGTGATGCATGTGCAATGCAGGTCATCAACAGTATGGCATTGCTTGAAGGTTTCCCGTTGAAGTCCAAGGCTGCTGACCCTCTTTGCAATGAACTGTCCGCCCTCAGTCAATCTTTGTAGCACCAGGCAGGAATGCCTCGCTTGAGGAAGGTGAGAGGACCCAAGATGTGGTGGCTATACCTTGAGCAAAGGGCTTCCAATCCTGACAGCAAGGCATCACGCGCTGCAAGACAGGCATTGCAACGCGTCTCTGAATGCTGTTAGCCAATTGCGCTGCGGCGGGGGTTGCGAAAGCCAGCAGGGCATTGACGTTGCAAGGTGATTTCAGGCAGCAAAACTTGCATCACATGACCTTGGCAGGCTCATGGGCTTCTGAAAGCTTGCACCGCTGTCAGACTCCTATGCAGCTACAGATAAGAGCCAATCCAACTCCCACAGGACAGCTTTGTCTGCAGCAACTGCTGATGCAGCAGACAAACAGATTCACCATCTTCCACTTGGTCAAGATGCTGGGCACCAAGGGTGTCAAAAGCATCGCCTGTCAACAGCATGCTTCTCATGCTAAAAATGCTGAACATGTAATCAGAGCAGTCAACGATGGCTTTGTTGCTACCAGGACGAACATACTTAGGTACTGAAACTTCAGCACAACCAGGCTCAGACATGAGACATCAACGACCAGAAGCCTGAGGGGGACCTGCAAGTCCCCTTGTGCACCGGGGCAAACAGACGTGAGCTAATGGGGACACACTCCTGCAGAATCCTATTGACAAGACTGAGCTGAACAATGCTATACTAGCTACTGGATGCAGCAGGCGCTGGCAGCATCGCCTGGCATCTTGGGTAACCCATCCGCTCCCATCTCAAGCCCAGGCGCCAGCTCATCCACTATGTCTTTTGGAGGGCTCCCACACGCTTGCATCTGCAAGCAGGCAGCAGCAATCAGCTGACAATATCTTGCAGATGCGGCAATCAGTTGCCTGCCAGGATCTACCAGAGCCTCCACTGCACCTGCTGGAGGCATCTATGTGGCTTCACACAACACCCTCCAGAATTTTCACACCATATGGGGATGTTATCGAAACTTCTTGACTCCTTGCAGCCTCGTCACCTCTGCACAAAACCTCAGGGTCCTAGGTCCACAGGACCATGTGACCCCTGGGCCACACTCGCTGTGCAGAACAAGCAGCTGCAAAGGTTCATGGCTACACCACACCTCTGGAGGAGTGGGTGTTGCTGCAGGTGGCCATACACGGAGGATTGCTGCCCAAAAGCAGGGCGTGGCTGGCGTCTAATGTATAGAGACGGTCACAGCCTGCTTTCCACTTTCTGGAGCAACCGCAGGGCTGCTCATGCAGACAACAAGACAGGATTCAGGCCAAGATGCAGCCTCAGCAGAGACATGGCAGGTGTTGTACGCATGCAGGCCTGCAGGTGGGTCCGCCTGCCCTCAACAGGGCACCACGCAATGTTGTGGCAAGCTCTCTGTGCCACGCTGCTTCATAGGTAGGGCACAAAGGTTATGCAGGTAGGAGCTGCTTAGACAGCTGCTGAACGGCACAAGGCGTTGTGCCTGGCCATGGTGCCACATGATGCACGCCGTGCAGGCGCTAGCGGAAGCTGGCAGACCCAGCCATGCCTGAAACGGGGCCAACCTGCTGCAAGACAAGACGTGAAGGTGCTGAGTACATGTCACATGCTACCTGATCTGCTGCAGGGCAGACCCACCTCTGCTGCGGGAGGCCCAAAGCCACTCTGAAGTTGTGGTGTCAGGTTCATACAGCTAAGGTGGTGCTTGGCAGGCCTGGGCTGTGTGATGTAGTTGCTAAGACCTGAGGAAACCCTGCTGTAGGAGCTTGCACAGCCTACCAAAAGGAGAGCAAGTGGCGTGTGGGGATAGAACACTCGCCTGCTGCTGGCGGTCCAGTACTCTAGCACAGCTATTGAGGATGGTTCTAAACTAGCTGTATTGATGCAAGCCAGGCCCATCTGCTTTGCAGTCCTGGGGAGAGAGTCCATCTCGGCCTGGCTGCCAAAAGCTCATAATCACATTTTGCAGTCGCCCGCAGCCCGGCTGGCTTGCCCACTGTGGGGCCGGGGTCAACACCTGGCCCCTGTTCTCCAGTCAGACCAATAATTGAAGGTAGGTGCTTGCTCACACAAGCAGCAGACCCCGCTTCATGATGCCCATGCCCACCTGCTGTAGGAGGTCCACTAGGCGCGTGAAGTTGTTGGGGTCGGTCTCGTACAGGTGACAGATGTCGCGGATGTGCTGATGCTGCCGCTCATAGCGCTCCAGCTCTAGCGCGCTCAACGTGTCCCTGCAGAGAGGTGCGCAGCAGTCAGCCCGCCTCTGCAAGTGGCTGCCAACAGTGACACAATGAAGTGGGTGGTGGCCTCCGACGGGTGAGACATGTCTTGAACCTCCTGATTCAGGGGTTTCCTCCATGCCTGCAGCGGGCTGCAAACAGCATTTAGCAAACGCTGGCTACAGCCAAACAGCTGTCCAACTCTGAACCATGCACAGCCCACCTGTAGCAAGAAGCAATCAGCAAATGCTACAGGATTGGCTCAAACATAAGCCAGAGGCTTGGGGCAAGTGGAGAGCAAGCAGCACCAACCTGGACCTGAGAAGGAACAGGTCTAGGTAGGCTGAAAGGAGTGCAGCGCTGACTGTAGCGCTGACACGGGAGCTGTCCTGTGAATACAGCTCCCATTATCATCCTGCCATGATACAGCACACACAGCACTACAGCCTTCACAGGGGGGTAGTGCTGTATGTGCTGTGTCATGAAAGGCTGAAGTTGAATGCCAGTGAAACACTGGGAATCCAGAGTCCTGAAGAATGAACCTTATGCCCTTATCTAGAGCAATCACTGTCATTACCAGATGGGCACCAAGTAAGCAATCTGACTTGTAGGGTTGACAAATGCTTGAATGAATGACTGACCTTGAACTAGGATCAGACTTGGAATAGAAGCTTGAGAAAGTAGCATCACGAGCTGCTACACCACCACATGCAGCTGCGGCTGGACTAGAAAATTTGACACAGGAGGCCCTCCAAGATGACTTGCAGGTAAATGCCTGACAGGTGGTCTTGCAGGCACTACAGGCACTTCTCTCCAAGTCCTGAAAAGCCACGCCCAACACAGCACCGTGCGCTTGACCCAAGCGAGGTCAACATCAACAAACCTGTGATCCTGAAGCCACTGCGGGTACTTGTCTCCAATCTCCTTCATGGAGCCGTACAGCACGTCTTTGGACAGCAGGGACTGCATCAGGTCGTTCATGAAGCCGGACACGCCCTCGGGAAGGGGCATGTTGGGGTCGACCTCGCCTCCGCCGCCCAGG
This sequence comes from Asterochloris sp. CNOR1, assembly GCA_963969365.1. Lineage (NCBI taxonomy): Eukaryota > Viridiplantae > Chlorophyta > Trebouxiophyceae > Trebouxiales > Trebouxiaceae > Asterochloris > Asterochloris sp. CNOR1. Next base: position 1,847,542 of record OZ017762.1, read on the forward strand.
GCCTCCATCTGGGCAGCCAGCCTGCAGGTGCAGGCTGACCTCGCTTGAGGGTTTTGTGCAAAAGCAGCTGCTGAGAACGGGTACAGCTGTGGCCTGACCCTGGCCAGGACCTAGACCTGCACAGCGAATTTGCAGGCAGTGTGTGGTTGTCAAAGGCTCACCTCATCAGCTGTACAGGAGCCTTTGCCATGCATCTTGAACCTGCACCTGCAGCGCTACATACCATGAGCGTACTTCTCAGGCCAGCGGTGCCAACGCTCAGCTCACCTCATCAGCTGCGCAGGAGCCATCACCATGCTGATTGGACCTGCTCCTGCAGCCCTGCATACCATGAGCTTGCCGCTCAGGCCAGCGGTGCCAACGCTCAGCTTACCGTGTCAGCTGTGCGAAATTGTATCACCATGGACTCCGGATCTGCTCCTGCAGCCCTTGAGATTGAAAGCTTTGCCGCTCAGGCCGGCGATGCCGACACTCAGCTCACCTGGTCAGCTGGGCAGGGTCCAGCATGTTCCCTGAGTCCTGCGGCACCCGGGTGTTCCTGTGCAGGGACTGCGTCTGCTTGGCCAGCGCCTGCAGGGTTGCTGCTAGGTTCTGGTCCCCGGGAGAGGTCCCTGGTGCAGCGTCGCTGTGCAGGTCCCCTGCGCTGTCTGAGCGTGGGGGGCCTGCCTCATCCTGCGCGGTCTGCTCCACTGCAGTGCAAGGGCGGCAGCAGGGTGAGCATGAGCGTGGGGCCAGCGCAGCGCGGTTCTGTCAAGGCGATGGTAACACAGTGCAGGCTTTGCATGGGTGCTCTGCGTCATCCTGCGCGGTCTGCTCCACTGCAGTGCAAGGGCAGCAGCAGAGTGCTGCACGAGCTGCGCGGTCTGCTCTGATCCAGTGCCCGGCCACAAGTCAGATGAGCAGGGGTGTCAGTGCAGCAGCCTGCAGCGCGGTTGCTTCCAGCACAGAGACAGATCTGCCGTTTGACCAAAGACAGAGGCAAAATCGGGAGCCCTGACTTGGGCAGTGCCAGACTGACCCCTCAGGCAACGCTGCTGATGCAGGGACAGACCTTGTGCAAGCTCCTCCATGAGCTTGTTGAAGCTGTCAGTGATCATGTTGAAGTCCCGGTCTGGCAGGTCAGGGGGCACAGCACCTGCAGCAGGAACACAGCCCTGTTGCATCCCCCCAGCCCATCATTGTATGTCAGTTAGCATAAGCGCTGGCATCTAGCACCATTGCAGTAACCCTTGATGCCTGCAATTGCACTGCACCTGCTGACCACGCTTGAGGCCCCACATCACTGCCACCAGCCATGCTGCCGGCATCAACCTCTGCTCGCACCCTTGTCACTGTGCAGCAGTACCAGCGCCCCTCGCCTGCAGCTGCACAGCTTCTGCCCATTGTTCCAGCCTCTAGTGCCCACAACTTTGCTTTTTGCCACATCGCCACATGCTTGCTGCTTGAAGCCTGTCAGTGCAAAGCAGCTTCATTGGCAAAGTCGCACTTCCCGCCTGCGCTCGCAGTTGCGCTGTGCCTGCTGACCACCCTCCTGACCACCACCACTGCTGCCTCTCACCCTCGCTTGTCCATGGCATTGAGGCAGCACCAGCCTGGCTATGGTGGCAGACCTCTGCAGCCAGCCCTCATGCCCCCTGTGCATGCCCCGCCACTAGCCCCGGCAAGACGCCGCTGACAAGTGAATAAATAGCTAGGCAAGTCAGCATTGCTGCTTTTCTTGCCCACATTGCAATCTCAGAGCCTTGTGCTGCATGGGGACTCCTGCTGGGCTGCGACTGCCAGCTCCTGGTGACTCGCCATTGTCCCTGGTCCCTGCAGTTCCTCTGATAAGACTGTGCCACTGCTGAGCAGCCTCCCTTGTAGCTGAGGGCATGGAATTCCATCACATGCACCCCACGTGGGCCTGCAGCCTTCACCAGCCCTGGCAGGCGACACAAGTGGCTCCTGGGCAGGCCAGCTGTGCTTCATTCCTATCCCACATTGTGACATCACACCCACTGCTTCAAACAGAGCTTCACCGGGCTGCGGCTGCTGCTGGCCTCTGGTGCCTAACTCAGTGCCCCTGGGCCCTGAAGCTAGTCCTCTTCCCTGCCAGATGACAATGATCATATGTAATTGCTGCTGGGCAGGTGAGTGCTGACCTCTCTCAGACCGTGACACATTGCCAGCGACGTGAGGGCCAACCTCCAGCAGCTGGCTATGCTGCCACCAGTGCCTCATGCGCTGGCAGCCATCCTGCTCCTCTTGGAATCCCATAGCACTGCCATCTACTACGCCGCCAGGACCATTGTCCCCGGACCCCTCGCTCTCCCCCAGGCTTAGTACGGCAAGCGTGTCACTGTGAAGCAGTCCCCACCTGGTTGTGGCTGATGGCTTCTGGTGCCTCCCCCCATGCCCCTGGCCCCTGCAGCCGCCCTTCGTCCCTGGCCCCTGGCTGGCGGGCCAAGCCCCATCCCGCCCAGCCCTGCCGGCAGCTGCGTCGCCCTTGCACCTGAGGGGCCGGGCTGCTGGCCTGTACTGCAGCAGAGCAGGCAACAGGGCCAGGGTGAATGTTTCCTCTGCGTGTGCCTGCATGGCTCCAGCACACTGCCTATCGAAGGGGTCGTGCAAGGTTGGGGAACCTGACTGGGCGGGATCTGCCTGGAGAGCAGGCTGATGTGTGTACCACTACGGTGCCTGATTGGCAGCTCAGCACTGGGACACCTTAGCATGGGGCCGACACAGTGCTGCACAAAGCTTGTGCCAGATGCTGCAGTGCAGCCTGTTTTTTGCAAGGTCAGGCTTGCTTGCACAAGCATCCCTCACCTGGGGGCAGGTCTGGGTGGTGATGCTGCCGCATCTGGCGAGGGTCCCTCCTCAAAGTCTTCCAGAGCCTCTGCAGCGCCACATGAGCAGCGCTATTTAGTGGGAAGTGCAGCACTGTTTATCTGGTGCACCAGAGTGTGGCCAGCACAAGAGCCAGGCAAAGTTTGTGCCTTGAGCAGTGGGGTCTTGGACATGCACATCATTCAGACTGGGGCCATTGCTGTGGGACGCTCACCGTCTAAGAGCTGATCCAGCTCTGCATTTGGCTCTCTACTACTTGGTGCCAAGTCACCTGCCATGGAGGCTACAGATCGTGAGACAAATGCGAACTTGAAAGACTTATAGGTTTGCTCGACACATAGTGATCTGTGTTACCAAGGCACAGTAGTGCGGGGGCATGCCAAGAATGAAAGTAAACGTAAATAGGACATGCTGACAGCAGGAATGTCTTGAATCCAATGAACTGCCAGCAGCACATGCCACAAAACACTCACGCTCCTGCGGCATAATTTGCTGACCTGACACTCTTACAATGTGGCCTATCTCATCTGTTTGGTCTCCATCTATAAGCTTTCTACATCAGCTGACCTGGCAGCAGCTCAGAGAGACTGTCTTCTCTTCACCACTGTGCATGGTGAAGCTAGCGCATGCTGTGTGTTGGGATACATGTCTGCAAGGGCCGAGTCCCCCCATCATGGAAGAAAGTGCCCCATACGCTGCGGTCAGAGACTTCCAGCAAATCTCAGCCAGTGACATGGCGCTAGTCTAAAGCCAGGACTCGAGTGGCAGTTGCCTGTAGCCAGGTCTGGAGCACCAGCAGGACACAGCAGAGCAGGCAAACCTGCAAGCCCTCACCTGCAGGCAACTGTGCACAGGCGCAGCCTTTCTGGCTTTGCACAGATCGCTGGGGCCTCACTTCACTTGGGCATGGCCTCATCCAGTCAACCATCCCGCAGCGCCTGTGAACTTTGGAAGGCCAGCAGTACACGAAAGACTGTTGGCATGCACATGTAAGCAAAGCGAGCCCAAGAGGTCCCGCAGTCAGTCTTGCCAGCATTCAAGGGTTGTTCTGAGCCCATTCCTGTGTCGGACCTTGAGGCTGCCCCTGAGCGCCAGCTGCAGAGGCCCAGCATGAGCATGACGCTGGGAACCGGGCTACTCAGTCACTTCCACAGGGATGAGCAAGCTGCCACTCCGCCGAGCCACTCTTCAACACACTGCTGATGTCTGGCAGGCATGCCAGTGGATCTGCTGGCAGCTGGAACTGGGACAGATGCTGCTGGGACAGATGCTGATGGCCTGTTCAGCTGGGCTGTGCCAGCCCCGTTGCAAGGTGGCAGCAAGGTGTTGGGCATGGGGTCCTCGTGACTTGACATAAACAGTCAACTCACATCGCATGCTTTGTAAGCAGCCTCTGTCTCTGCTTTGGTGACGAGGTCTGCACATCTGGTGCCCCCGCGCCCAGCCAGCATGGGCAGCTGTTGTGTTGGGACCCAGTATTCCATGTCGTCTTTTGCTGGTAGTATCGTACTAACATGCTTGAAGTCACTGATATTGGTGGCCACTTTAAGGAAGCCTTGCCATACAGCTCAACACCAATAGTGACTTGGCCATGATCATCCCCATGCCGGCGGATCAGCAAGCAGCACAAAGCTAAAGAGTGACCTAACACCGTGGCTTGAGGACGAGCCGCTGCCTGTTGTGCACTGTCGGCCTCGATAGGGGAGCAGACATGTGTGCATCCCCTGCTGCATCACGCAGTAACCATGCAGAGCAGGCCCCCTGCACCTGCCCACATCCTGTGCTGTAGAGTAGCTGGTGGTGCTGCGTCTGGGGTAGTTCCTGCAAGTCCAGATCACTGCCAGGGATGGTGGCCAATCCACACAAAGGCATGAACTGACCCTGGGCTATGGAGGTGGCTGTTGTCAGTGTGGGGTGTGGCAGTGGTACCTTCTGCCATCACGCCTGACAGTCAATGGCATTCTGCAGGTCAAGTCCATGGCAGGATTGCCACACAGCCTCCCGGAGGACCTGCTATAGTGTCCGTGTTCAATACACTTGACCTTCTCAGGGACCTGCTGGCATGCGCTTGTGTGTGCAAGGCATGGAGGACTGGCAAAGCCAAGGCTTTGTTGCCTAGGCTGAACCTGGAATGTGACGACTTCGCATTGCTGCTCCAGCTGAGCCCACTTCAGATGGCAGCTGTCAGGGAGGTGTTCATGTGCTTTTTTGGCGACCCTGAGTATGCGACTGCCAGTGTCATGCTCCTCTCCTTTGTTTGTGGTCGCCTACCTATGCTGCAGCGGCTGACGCTGGACTGTGGTGATCCATTCCAATGAAAGGATGATTTTGCAGAGGTAAGGGTTGCACTTGTGATACCTGCCATCTCTGTGAGACTGATCAAAGCTTGCTTCTTGCGGTCTGCAGATGATCTGGCGCAAGAGGGACTTTGAGATGTTCTCCGCAGTGCTGCCCAGCTCGCTCCGTGTCTTGGACGTGCAAGGTGGCAGAGTTTCGCTGCCAGACCTGGGCCATCAGACAGCCCTGACCAAGCTGCAGCTGCGCCAGACGGTTCTCACCCCTGCTCGTGGACAGCTGCCCCCTTTGCCTGCATTGCATTTTTTTATATGTGATGCACGTTACTTGGTGTGGGATAATTCTCCGGATGACTGGCCAGGTCCTCAGGACCTCGGCCTCGCATCCTCAGCACCACTTCTCTCTTCAGTCAAGTTTTCCCTGGGCACCTGTGGCATGTCTTGGCCCCATGAGCAGCTTGCCACTCTGGCTCCTTTGGCCCAGCTGAGAACCATTGAGCTCGATTTTGACAGTTATGGTGTCCTTTGGCCAGAGAAGCTGCTGCAGGCCAACACCCTAGTTTCACTGCCACACAGTGTCACCAAGCTTGTGCTATGGGAATTTGATGGACGTGCGCCTGCTGTTGCACTGCCTGAAAATGTTGCTGTTGTGTTTAAGACCCACTTTGACATCCCTCTTCCCTGATGTGCATCACATCATGCTTGAGTGAAAGCTGCCAACTGCACCAGGTAGCCTGGGCGATGTCTCAAGTGGTGGCAGACTGCTGCTGAAACTGAACTTTGCCAGCACAGTCTGTCAGTGAGGTCATGAACAACAGGACAGCGGCGGCCACATGGCGGCACCATGGCAGTGGCATCACAGCAGCATCGAAACGGCGGCAGAGTGTTGGCGGCAGTAGGCTGGTCTTCATCTAGGTGGCTGTGGCATCATTGACAACACCCAAAGATTGCAAACTGCCATGATGTCTGCAGGGCAAAGTCAAGTTGCAGCAGTGCTCCTGCCATGCAGATTCCAAGCGATGACTCAGTCAAAAACGCCCACCTGCAGTCCTTGCTGACAGGTTGGGTCTGCTGGACTGACTCCTCCAAGGCCGTTTACTGTTTGTCAGCCACTGGCGCTGTCAGTAGGGTCAAGCCTGAAACTTTGTGCAGGGAGGGCTCCGAACAGCTGGCCAGAGTGATTGTTGAGAGTCAGCTCTGTGAGCTGCAACAGCAGGGGCATTTGTCAGGTGAGCAAACACATGCTCCGAGCTTGAACCATAACGTGGCAGCCAGGCAGGGTAGACTGCATGGCGACACTCTTAGAATGCAAGTGCAGCTTCAAGGTAAAAGCACAAACGTGCCCAGTGCACTGTAAAGGTCAGCACACCGGAGAGCACACGCTCCAGACACAAAGCTGCTGCTATGTACAGTGACATCACGAACTTCTGAATGTGTCTGTTGGTGCTTGCTCACCTCACAGTCTCCCAGTCTGACAAGTTGCCAGTCTGAGTTCAAATGGCTGACAATGCTTTGAGCCAGCAGCCAGCTGGGGCCTCTGTGGCTTTTGGCATGTGGCACAGAGCTGATGGGTCAGAGCGGCTTGCCGACCAGCAGGCGCGGCTGGTGCTGGGTCAGATCAGGTCAGATAAGGGCGCTGCCCTACCTGCTGCCTGCACCGCTGCCTGCTCTGAGCCTGCAAGCTGCAAAGCTAGAGCTGGCCCAGATGGCTGCAAGAGGGCAATCAAGCAGGCCTGCTCAGATATGCAACCAGTGAGGCTTTCGCCGTGGACGTGCACACTATGCACAGCAACAGCTCAGCCTCTTGTGAGGCCTGCAAAGAGAGCCTGCAATTTTTTAGTGTGTCAGTATGAGTTGTCTGCCTTAGGAAGAAATCAAACTGCATGGTAGTCAGTTGTCTACTCAGGTCTGCTGCATCTGGCCACCTTGGAGAGTCCTTGCTGCACAGCAGATTACAAATGCCGACACCTCTTAGGTTGATAGATGGCACTGTGGAATGCAAACTGCAGCTGATCAGCAGGCATGGCCAGCCAGGGGCTTGCCTGCACGGGGCTTCACCATCACCATGCTGTGGTTCACAAGCGGCATCTCTGGTTGCCGCCTCGGCAGAGACATCCCAAAAGGAAGAGAGTGGACTTCGCAGATGTTCCTGCACTGTGTCGACAGGTGGAGCCCCCTTCTTGAGACAATCCATTCATGGCTTTGTGGCAGCACAATAACTGGCCGCAAATGGTCGCCAGCAGGAGTGTCAAACTGACACCTTGCCCCGACCTACCTCACAGCTCTGAGCCCAGCATTCTCCTGCCGTGCTGACCTGCTGTATGCTGCATGTGCACCTTTGCTCCCCTCAGGCAGTGACTGAGGCGGCGCCAGCCAGGCGCTGCATAGGCACCCTTCCCACCTGCAGGCAGCCCCTCTGGCCCCACAGACCGAGCTGGACAATGGCTGGGAGGTGGAGTGGGTGGGACACCGCACTGCCAGCAACTGGGTCAATGAGGCTGAAGACGAGGAGGAGGAGAACAAGGTGAGATGTCTGCCAATGTGCTAGGGCCTCCAGTAGCGCTTCTGAGCCCCATGGTGGACTCATTGCGTTGGGGCATAAGAGGACAAGCAGGAGGGCAAGGTGAGCTTGCCTTCTGGGGTTGTGCCAGGGCACATTAGCCCTTGGTGACCCCATCACAAGAAGGGGTCAAGCAGTCCGGTACGCTCAAGATGGCATGCTCAGCACAAGATACACAGGAGAGCACCCTGTGCACGCCGGCCCTCAGCAGCTGCAACAATCGTGCTGCCCCTAAGTCAGGGTATACAAAGCATGGGGACTGAGCTGCCGCAGTGTTCTGCAATGTACAGGCTGCAGAAACCCCTATCAGTGGCATTTGCAGGCTGCAGGAACCCCTTTCAGCAGAGACCACTGCTGACGGGAACCAGGCTCCACTGTGTGTGCTTCAGTGTCAGCTGGCCTGCAAAGCTGCTTGCTCATGCAGGCCTGGGTGGTCCCTGACGAATTCTGACATGCACTGCTTGCCACCTGGTACAGCCTGCACTGAGATCAGCCCACCTGCCGATTCAGAAGTCCGGGGTAGCCCTCTACTGTCAAAGCTGTAACATCCCATCTGTGTCTTGGAGCTTGTCAGTTGACAAAGCGCTGCACAGAGCTGGCGTAACTGACAGGGGCTGCATGCTCATGCAGGGCCAGCAGCAGCCATGCTGGCAGAGCTGCAGCGTCCTGAGAAGCACAGTTTGCAGCCTTGCTCTGGGCTGAGGTGGCACTGCTGACAGCTCATTGTGTGTTTGCAGGCCCCCAAGCGGTCCCTGCCAGCAGAGATGCGCTACTTTGACACTGCGAGCATCTTCGTGAAGGCAGGTGACGGCGGCCGCGGCTGCGTGGCCTTTCGGCGGGAGAAGTTTGTGCCCAAAGGTGTGCACCCAACAGGCCCGTGCAGCAGCCTTTGAGGGCCTGGCAGAATCAGACAAGCTCATGCTTGCGAGCCTGTTGGCCGAGATGCACATTATCACCTTGCTGCTCTTGTCCTTGGCCTGACTTGAGGTGCGCGGGCGCATGGCGCTCAGGGCTGCACGGCTGTTGGCGCAACAAGTGTCTGTTTCCTCCCAAGTGCTTCTGCCTCCTGCAGCTGCTGTCTTGAGCTCCACATGTTCGGCATCGATAAGTTCCCAGCCTTTTGTCAGAAACGGGCAGCTGCTAAATCAGCTGCTCGTGTCTGGCCTGGCTTGGAGTGCTGGCATGAACGCATGGCAACTGGGTTGTGCCGCCTTTCGTCTCTGCGGGTGCTGTGTGCCCCTACTCATCCCTGCAGCTGCCATCCTGGACGCCACAAAGTTGAGCACAGGAGCATATGAGCCAGGTGTAACCCTCTCACTGCTCTCAGGCCTGGGGAGTGTGGGGTCGCAAGGCGGAACAGAGCTGTGCCTGGCAGAGAGGAATCGCTCCCCTGAAGGCCCTGCCTGTGTCCATTGCTCCAGCACCGCCTGGTGCACAGTTAGCAGCCCTACCTGCACAGTCTTTCAATGTGCATAGGTGCCTCACCTCGGGGCTGCAAAGTGCTGCCCTGTGGGTGGCAAGGGGGCCACAGACCACAGCAGCACACTGTGGGGACAGGCCGAGGCAGGGCTGAGCTGCGCATGGTCACCACGTGCTGGCCTACGCAGCTGGAGCCAGCAAAGCTCATGCAGACTTGCACCACTCCTGCCGATGAGCACCTGTAGCCGCCATGCCCATGCAGACTGGCGATGTGGCAAAGCACCCAAGCGCTCTGCAGTTGATATCATATCACATGCCATCCACAGGATGCAGGAGCTCATGGACCCCTGGCTTTGTCATTCCTGCAGGTGGCCCTTCCGGCGGCGACGGCGGCCATGGGGGCAACGTGTGGGTGGAGGCAGAGGCAGGCCTGACGTCCCTGACCATCTTCCGGAGGCAGCTGCACTTCAGGGCGGACAAAGGGGGCCCAGGCACAGGATCCAACAAACACGGCGCCAACGGCCCAGATCTTGTCATCAAGGTGGGCAGGTACCAGCATGCAGACATGTGTGAGGATATGTTCAAATTTGCTGGAGCCGAGGGCTGCATGGCTTGTGGCACAAGCACGTTGCTGACTTGATCAGTGGTCGGGCTGGCTTGGCCGGCCTGCAAGCTTGCGTGCCCGTGCAGTGCGCCTGACCCGGTCGTGCATGCATGCTGGCTGCTTCCGGCAGAATGCCATGCCCAGCAAGTCAAGGTACCGCAGCTTCCTCACTCACATGCCTGTTTTCATTTTGGTATCTGCTTGCTCACTGGAACTCTCTGTGAGCAGAGATGCCAGAAGGGCACACTTGAGGGAAATCATGCTATGTGGAGCTGCTGCTCTCGGAAAGCTTGCCACAACTTCCTGCTGAGTCAAACTTGGCCTGCGTCCCACAGGTGCCTGTGGGCAGCATTGTACGGAGGAAAGAGGCTGAGGAAGGGGAGCCTGCCCTGGCAGAGCTGCTGCAGCCAGGGCAGAGGGCCTTGCTCATACCTGGCGGGAGGGGAGGCCGCGGCAACGCCTCGTTCAAGAGTGGCAGGAACAAGTGAGCTACCAGCGTGAGGCATTGCGCTATGCGGTCCTGGGGTTCTGCACGGCTGCTGCAGTGGGGAAGGGGGTCTGGCCAGGCAGGATGTTCAGAGAGGCACCTTCTCACACATATGCTAAGTAGGTACACAGTGTGCATGGGATCTGCTAAGAGTTGGCGGGACTGTGGGGGTTGGGCACAAGAAATGAGGCAATTGGATGCCCTCTGCTGGCACGTATCCGGCGCTGAAGGGGGTGGGAATGCATACAACAAGAGTCAGGCAGCGGTGTGACGTGCTGGGCGCATGTCTTGAGTGGCGGGCTCCAGACTGGGATTCTGGGGACAGCCAATCCGCTTTGCAACGAAGCAGCACTGCAGGAGACAGCAGGCATGGCTTGCTGCGCATTGCCATGTAGAGGGCGCCAGACAGACCTGACATCTGCAAGACACTGAGTCTGCGCTGCTCAGCCCCCAACTGTGATCACGTCCGGCAATGTCATTGCAGGTGTCTCCTGCCTCTAGCAGGGTGCCGCGCCTTGGGGAGCTGAATGCAGACGCAGTGGTCATCCACATTGCCTAACTGCTGATTCTCTGATCCGCAGAGAGGCCCTGAGTCATGCAAACATCTGACAAACAGTTTGCACTCCACAGGGCGCCGGCTCTGGCTGAGTCTGGGGAAGCAGGCGCAGATATGTGGGTGGACCTGGAGATGCGTGTGGTGGCCGACGTGGGCATCATTGGCGTGCCCAATGCCGGCAAGAGCTCCCTGCTCGCGGTGCTCTCAGCAGGTGAGGCCCTCCTGACATGGAAGGGCATGAAAGGCTCACGGCCATGAGGGGGTTCAGCCTCATGGGTCAAGTGTCTGCGCCTACCTTTACTGGTGTTGCTTGCAGCTTTCAGATGCTGACCTGGTATTGCGTCATCTCATGGGCCACATTGACGTGCAAAGTGCTGGCTGGTTGTCCCTGCCTGCAGTGCCCTCGGCAGAGCAGACCGCCTGTGTGTTGTTGTGGGCTTCCTCATGCCAGAGTGCCCTGCAGTGCAGTAGCATTCCCTTGAGCCCCTCCAGTCCTGGCCTGATCATCCCAAGCTGCTGGCCTGATTGCAGGCTGCCTGGAGGCACGGGCCCCGAGTCTGCGCGGTCTCAATGCCTGCTTCTGAGCATTCAAAAGCTCCTGGCACTGTCTGCATGGCGTGCAGCCCTGACTAGGACATCGGCAGCCTACCCTTTGCGCATCCCAGTCCGCAGCCTGACCTGTCTGTCACCCGCTGCCTGCAGCCAAGCCCAAAGTGGCAGCCTACCCCTTCACAACTCTGGTGCCTAACCTGGGCGTCTGTGAGCTAGATTTTCGCACCACTGTCTTTGCCGACGTCCCAGGTGAGCAGGGTTGCTGCTGCCGTTCTCAGCACATTTCCACCTGTTTGAAGAAGGCGGGCCTCCCGCATTGTTGTTTCTGCTGTCGTCCTGGGTGAGCAGATACGACTGGGCCGCATATCTGTCCAGCGACTGCCAGCGCTGCTGCATGTCTGCATTTCCTGTGGCACCACAGGCTGCTGCACAGCTGATGGAGGGAGGTCACAGTATTTGCAGTTCCTGCAGCAGGCTTCCCCGCCACTGCCGGTGGATTGGCAACTGTTTCAGGCCTACATGCTGCGGCAGGGCTGCTCTACGGAGCTCACAACAGCTGCGGCCTCGGCCACAAGTTGATCCATCACTGTTGGCGCTTTGACGCTCATGCAGCACTTGCTTGTCCCCGCAGGGCTGCTGGAGGGAGCCCACAACGGCCACGGCCTTGGCCACGAGTTCCTCCGCCATTGCCAGCGCTGCCGTGCCCTGGTTCATGTCATTGACGGCACCAGTCCCGACCCCATTGGTGACTACACAGCAATCCGTCAGGAGCTGGAGCTGTTCAGCCCCGAGCTGCTGGCCAAGCCCCAGGTAAGTCTGTTGGGGCCTCGAATGTGCCATTCACCAGGGAGTTGAGGTGCTCAGTCACCGGCCAGGGGGGGGCCAAGGGATGATTGGCTTGGTAGCAGGCATGGTCAGCCTCAGCTCTTGCCAAGCCACAGACCAGGGTGGTATCAGCCAGTGACTCCACAGGAATCCCGCGAGAGCTGCAGCAGTGCCATTGGTGCTGCCCCTCAGCAGCTGGCAGTGACAGAAGCTGCTGGCAGGCGGTGACAGGAGCTGCCGGTGGTGGGCAGTGACAGGAGCTGCCGGTGGTGGGCATTGACAGCAGCTGTGGTGGCAGGTGTGGGACCGGCGCTGCCCCTCAGCAGCAGGCAGTGACAGAGGCTGCTGGTGGCAGGTTTGCAACTATCGTTGCCCTTTGAGGCAAGCAGTAACAGAAGCTCCTGGTGGCAGAGGTCCACAGTGAGCTGGTGGCCAAGCTGCAGGTGATTAGCTCTGCTGTCACCCTGGCTATCTTTCGGAGCACAGCAGAACAGGAAAGAAATTGGTTGCTTGGCAGGGTGTTCTGACTGCATGGCCAATCGGCAACACTGCTCTCCAGGCTATGCATGCATGCACATGTAGTCAACATGCCTGCAGGGTCATGCTGTTTGCATCTTTGGCCTGCCGTTGGCTGAGAAGCGGTTGCCTGGCCCCACATGCTTGGCCCCACATGCCCTGCCTCACGTGTGGCAGCCTGCATGTGAGAGGGACAGCCTCCAGCTGCTCAGTCTCCCATGGGTGTCTCCAAGTCAACATGCGCAGGCTGGCCCTGCTCACATCAATGCTGATGGGGCAGCATGCTCAGGGTGCTGGCGTGTCTGACAATGCCCACCTGCAGGTGTTGGCATGCAGGAGCTGGGGAGGCACAGAACCCTGCTCAGCGTCCATGCCGAAGGCTTGACTCAGAGGCGCTCCCTGCTGCAGGTGGTGGCCTACAACAAGATGGATGTGCCAGAATCCTCGGACTACTGGGACGATGTGAGGCAGTTCCTGGGAGAGGCGGGCGTGGTCTCCGATGACATCCTGGCCACCAGCGCTGCCACAGGGCAGGGGGTGACGGACATGGTCCGGCGCGTCCGCAGAGTGCTGGATGCCCTCCCTCTCGAGGTGAGGGCTGGCCACCAGGGAACCCTAACCCCTGAACCCTAAACCCTTTGGCTGCTCAGAGGGGCCAGGAGACAGGTGGTAAGGGTGTGTGCATGGGCCTACAGCCGGCAGACAATGCCCTGGCCACCAGCGCTGCAGCAGGGCAGGCAGTGACAGACGCGGTCTTGTTGTCGCGCAGAGTGCTGGACGCTCTGCCTCCTGAGGTGAGGGCTGCCCCCCTGGAAGCTTGTTTGTCTGCTCAAGAGGGCGGGGGTTGACAGGTGACGGTGGTGCGTGCTTGTGCAGGCCACGGCCCCAGACAACAGTCGAATGCAAGACTCCGGCACGGTTGATGGTCTGGACCAGACTGATCTGCCCCGCCGCTTCTCAGAGGCTTTCATTGGCAGCAACCCAGAGTGCAGTCAGCCCACTACGAACATCGCCTTCTCCGTGCTGCAGGGCTCCAGCACAGTTGACACCCTGAATCAAGCTAAGCTGGCCTGCCACTTCTCAGAGGCCTGCATCAGCAGCAACCTAGATCGCAGTTTGCCCACTACAAATTTTGCCTTCTCCACGCTGCAGGACTCCAGCACAGTTGACGCTCTGAACCAGACCGACCTGCCCCGTCGCTTCTCAGAGGCACGCATCAGCAGCTTCCAGATCGAGGCAAACCTCGCCGTGACCCCCCGCCTGTTCTATGTGCACGGCGAAGCGCTGGAGCGATTTGCCCAGATGACCAACTGGGATTATTATGAGGCGGTGTCACGCTTCCAGAAGGTGTTGGATGCTGCAGGTGAGGCCTCTGTGACGGCATTGATGGCAACAGATTGGGCTGAGCTGGTCTGCTCGACAGATGGCATCTGCTGGCGGCAGTCAAAGGCTGTGGGAAGCAGCTTGCGGCCTGGCAGTGCATGGCTGCGGTCTGCCCAGATGACCAACTGGAAGTCATGCATCACACGACTGCTGCCGGCTATCGTGAGGCTCTCAGGAGGCGCAAACACATTCAAAGTGACAGGACAATTGCAGGCACCGCGAGCTGCAGCTTTGAGTTCTGCTGCTCATGGTTGCCGCACCTCCTGCAGGGAGACTGATGCCTCTTTGTAAGCCAAAAGACCCTGCAGGGGCACCTTTTTGCAACAAAAATTGACTGGTAGCCTGCTCCTGGGCATGCAGGCATCAACAAAGCCCTGCGGAAGCGGGGCATCCTGGAGGGGGACATGGTCATCATCGGGGACACAGAGCTGCAGTGGTCTGAGGACCAGAGCGAGGCAGCGCTGTTTGGAGCGTGGCTGGACGACCGCCGCGCCAAGGGCCGCGTGGCTCAGGGCAAGGCCAGGTGGCCTCACGCCGGCGGCTGAAGCACACGGGGACCTGTCCAGGTGCCTCAGGGCCCTGGAGGACCTGGTGGCTCCCTGTGGCCAGCCCAACTGAAGTGGCACTTCAGTTCCTCTTGCTCAGCTGAAGCAAGAATTGTTCACCCTGGCTCACTGCAAGTCCAAGGGCGGCCTCAGGCTAGAGGCTAAGCTATGGCCCCTGGGTGCTGACCACCTTGGCCGAGAGGTTTGCAACAGAAGGCTTGATACAAGTCCAGACTGCAACATCATGCGGACCACCTGAGCTCAGCTGAGCCAGTTTACGCTCAGTAGGCCCCTATAAACACCTTGATGTCAGACCGTTACACATCACACGCTGCGACTTTCAGCTGGAGGCTCAGGCTATAACCTGGGCCTTATATTCATTGAAAGCTCCAGCTTCACTTTGCAAATGTACACTGCTTGGCTGCAGCATGTTGAGCTGCATTTCTTGAAATCTGCAGCTGTGCTACCAAAAGAAGCCGTCATCTTTCTGGCTCGCTGGGGGGGCGTGCTGAGGGCTGCCATCACTGTCTCCATGTCCATTCCTGCTGGACTCTGTATATTCTGAAGGTGGGATCTGGATGGGCCTGGACAACCATTCATTGAAGGCAACAGCCTGCGCCTCGGCGCCTGCAAAGACTGCTTCCTGCAGCCACGAGGAAGAAGGCAAGGTCCCCAGCATTGCTTGTGATTGACTGAAGTGATTGACGCAAGGGGCAATGATACAGGTCAGGGCCATTGCAGGAGATGAGCACCTGTCCAGTAAGAGACCAGTCACACTTGAACATGCCCTTGATGCAGTCATGCAGCTCTTAAGAAGGGTTGACTTCATTTTGAAGCATCAAGCTGCCCACCTTGTCCTGCATCATGTCTCCTGGCTCAACCTCCAGCACCTTTGTCGACAGGCTGATCCTGTTGGCTGTGCCATTAATGTCGATGACGATGGCGCAGACGCGGTCGCCCTCAAGCAGAACATCCTGCACACATGAACAGCCGCATCAGGGCCAAGAGGGATTGCAAGAATACTGCAAGCATCTGCACCACTCAGAGGCACCCTATCTCAGCCAGGGTGATTGTAGTCACCCACCAAACCCAGATTGGGTCCCAAGTCTCCTAAGGGCTCATGGCCCACCCAGCGTGAGCCCCAAGCCCTACACAGGGTGCGCCCAGGCTTCCAGTGAAAGCAATATTGCTGCTTTTGGGATGCTGCAGAGCCTGGGGCAGGTGTGCTGCTCAGGGCATCCCCATCAGCAGTCTCCAAGTGCCTGACACCAGAGGCAGGCTCACCGAGGCCCACAGCTGTAGCCTGTGCACCTCACAAAAAACGCAACCAATGTTGCAGCAGAGCAGCCACAAGTATGCACCCCAGCTGCCCCAGGGCTGCTGCTCATGGCCAAGCCGCCTGCTAGCACCTACTCTGCAAAAGCCCATGGCCCAGATACAAGAACACCCTGTGTTCACTTGCAAAGGGGATAGAAGTTGTATTTATCGTGGCCCCCACCAGGACGTTGTGGCTGCATGCACTGACAGATTAGAGATGTGCAGCAAAGCTAGCACGGCCTGGCGATAGCATGAGGACAGCTCAGCTGACACATGCAACTCAACCCTGGTCAACATCCACAACCCCCAACCATAGGCGTTCAACAAGGGCGTTGCTTGATCATGGAATGAAGGGGAGCCATTCCTGAGGACTCCCACCTCGATTTGGTTGACGTGCACGCTGGAGATATTGGAGATGTGCAGCAGCGCGCTGATGCTGGTGCCGTCGATGCCAATGAAGGCGCCAAAGGACTCCAACCGCCGCACATACCCATGGACCAGTGAGCCCACCTTGAGGGCCTGGCACATCCTGCAGTGCAGCGCAAACTCTGTCTGTGCGTGAATGAAATCGAGGCAATTGCTCTAGGGAGTCCACTTTGTGGGTCTGGCACATAACACTGCAACACTCTGCAGGGCAGCACCAATTTGTTGGTGGTTGGGCAGTCTTGGGGTGATCATTGCTTTAGCAGCCCACCTTGAGGCTCCAGTGCGGTGTATTTGCTGGGCGGCATACACTGCGGCCTGTGCGCAAGTAAACTATTACGCTTCAAAGCATTGCAAGCCACTTGGAGGCTCTGGCCCATCCTGGAGGGTGGCAAACAGGCTTGTTGTTGCGGGGAAAATGGTACATGACCCTGAAACCGCGCACCTCCTGCAGGGCAGCAGCAAACTATAGCCCTGAAGCCCTGATAACATTGCTGCAGGGCCGCAGTAGCTGGGGAGCACTTGATTAAAGCCTGACACCCTGACAAAGCCTGCAGGGCAGCAGTGGATGAGATAACAAGTTTTGACGCCACCCCGCAGGGCAGCGATGGTGTGAGGCCCTGACACCATGCACAGCCTGCAAAGCATTATTAGTGTGATGTTCTGACATCCTGACACAGTCTGCAAGGCAGCAGAACGGTCTGGCTGGCTCCTTGCTAGTCGTTTCTGCTCCCCACAACAGGACACCATGCCATGATGCAGCATGCGGCTAGATTGTTGGCAGCTCGCCTGTTGGCCTCTGCCATCTGCCAAGGAAGCAGAGGCCTGGCTCAGCAGTTCCCAGTACCTCATCCTAGAAAGGTGCAGAGGCTTGGCCCAGCGAGTCCCAGTACCTGAGCCTGTGGATGAGCAGAGGCCTGGCCGAGCGAGTCCCAGTACCTGAGCGTGTGGATGAGCAGAGGCCTGGCCGAGCGAGTCCCAATACCTAGCCCTTAAAGGTGCAGAGGCCAGCCCCCCTGTGTCAGCCAGCAAGGAGCGGCTGAGCACTGCCCCTCTGCTTGCCCCAAGCAATATGTGCACCAGCAAGGCTGGGTTTCCCACCTGTTGGCAGCTGCCATCTTCATGGAGCAGCGTGTGTTGGCGTCGGTGTCAACCCCCTGGATGCCAACCTCAATCTCATGGCCCACGTACTTCTCCTCACATTCCTGCAATCAGCACTGCTGTTCTCCGGGGCCAGCATGTACAGTCCTGGTGCCACCCTGTTATTGCCTCCCTGCCAAAGCCCAGGGTGGGGTTTCTGTTAGTGTCGTGCTGGATGTCCTGCGGAACCGCAGCTTGCCCCACCGCTTTGGCAGCACACTAAGCCCTGCCACATTTCTCAACACATTTATCTACAGAAAAGAGCCTCTGTCATGGACTATGCCGCCAAACAAGGCCTTGCCAGCCCTTTTCGTCTTTCTGTAACACTGTGATCTGCATCAGTCCCCAGAGCTGACCACAAGTGGAAATCCCCCACAGACAAAGCTGCTTGCCTTTTGACAGACCATGCCCAGGCAGCAACCGTGTAGCATCTCATTTGTGAAGTAGAGGGTGGGGCTGGCACGAGTCATACCTAAGTGATAGGCATGGCAAAGATGCCGAACCCCAATGAAGCCCTGTGCATGCAGCCCCTGCCCACCTCCTTTGTGACATAGTGTTCCGGACCAGCGTCAGCCACGTCGCGCAGGGGAATGAAGGCTGGCCACATCCCAATCTTGATCATCAGCGCCTGTGGGTTGGCGTATAAAGCCCGCGCTTTGACCACTTCATACTCCTGCAGCCACAAGGGACAAATATCAGAAACAGAGTCCAGATCCATATAAGGTTACTGGGAGCCTGGAGGTTGGCACGATCCACCATTAAAGCAACCATCTCACAGCCCTACAAGCACAATGTGGACAATGGATGTTTCATCAAGGCCAGCAAAGCCTGGTGTGCAGGGCCTGCAGGTTGTGGATGCTTACAGAGAGGAACACAATAAATGCAATGCAACCAGAGGCAAGACGTGCTGGTGTGGACAGCCAGCAGTTTGGCTGCAGAGCCAGTACCAGCACCGCTGTGGTGCAATTGCGCAGCTCATGTCGCCAGGCCGATATGCACGATCATCTTGGTGCTGCGCTTGCACAGCTGCCTGTACAAAAGGAACACAACTCCACATCTTGCATCATAGCCTGCACTATTTCTTGCTCCCACGCCTGCTGACAAGCCACGAGGCATCTGCTTAGCTGCCCCACACAGCCGCTCAGTTCATCAACGAGTTCATCAAGGTGTGTTTCAGGTCATGGCCTGGTCTAGGCACAGGAGGTTTCCCAGCAGCCTTTTGTGCCCGCTCCATGTGGGAGACTCGACCTGAGCATGATGTGTGAACCCCCCCCCCCCCCCCCCCCCCATGTGCCTACTCCACAATTGGGCATCTGGCCTGAGCTTAACACGAGAGGCACCTCCATCATGCATCTTCGCAGCTGCCCCATGCGCCCACTCCCTCCTCGTGTGGGGATCTGGCCTGACCTCAACACAGGATCCTGCACCCTGACCCACCTCCAGCATGCATTTGCGCAGCTGCCTCATGCGCCAGGTCAGGAGGTCCCGGTCACGCCGCACCGCTGAAATACGCGGCCCCTTGGTGTAGGCCACCAGCTCCGTTGGTATGTGCTCCACCTGCAGCCACACCAAGTGCCCAAGTTGATGCTGAGTTCTGACATTGCAGCATGCAGATGCACTGACAGGCCACCAGCTCTGAGGCAAAGCTCCGCCTGAAGGCACACCAAGTGCCCGTCAACAATGGGTTGTCTGCATATCAGACAGAGCAGGTCAATGTGCGCCTCAGGGAACACCCAAGCACCTGCACACACAGCAAAATTGCATCACAAACCTTCAGCACCGGCCTATGGCTGGGGAATTGGTTAGTGTAACCCTGAACCTTTAAAAGGTCAGGGGGGCTGCTCTTAGAGGTCATAGACACACGTGCTGTCTGAGTGTGTGCAACTGCACAGACTGCCAGATTACAAATTGACCCCTCCCACAAAAGCCAGTCAGTCGAGGACCGCCTCTGACTACACTGCCTGCTTGGTGCAAAAGCACAGCTTGTGCATTAAGCTGACATAGGGATGATTGTGTAGAGCCGCGCTTTTTCCAGCCCCATCCCCACAGTTCCAGTGTCAGGGCGGACCCATCTGCTGTGCTGCTGTCCACTGCAATTCCAAAGTGATTAGACACATGTTGCAGAAGTGTGCTTGCTGACTACAGAGCTACATTGACCTGCGTCTTGGTAACTGCCCTCATGACAGGCGGCATTGAATGAGCGCAAGCATTTGTTATTTATAACAACTCACCGCCCACTCTCTGACCAGCCCGTGTGGAAGGTAGCTGTGGGTGCCCTTTAGGTGTTCCTCCCGGTTGTGTATCTGTATTTGTACATCCTGGTTGCCAGTGGTGTTGTCAGTCAGAAAGAAGGGCAGTTCATGCGTGGGCACAAACCTGCATCACAGCACAGAACAAAGCTCAGAGGGTGGCCGTCCACATGCGTGGCCTGCGCCACACCTCCGCCAAGCCTGCCAGAGAGACGGGAAGCTCATGGCATGGCAGCATCCTGCAGCAGTGTTCCACATGCAGTTGTTCACGACTATGTCCAGGGAAAGTGGGCCAAGTCAGGCGTGGCCCCAACCTTTCACCCTGCTGTGAGAATGCACGCCAGTACAGAGTCCAATGCAGCACTTCCAGAGCAAGTCTGCAAACAACTGGGCAACTGGCAGATTGCCCCAGAACTGTACCAGAGCACCGCTTTGTGCTGCGCCGCTGATGCCAGTGGCGCCTCTGCGTCCAGCATGCCCCTTCCGGACCAAGAGCAGCCAAGCACCAGCACCAGCTCCAATATGGAAAGCAGGCGCCCTCGCCGTGATCAGCAGCACACGAAGGCACACAAGCAGGGGACTGAGCAGACATGGCAGAAGTGAACAGCATGTACCCACGCTGGGGTTATTCAAATGTTGACGAGCACCACCGCCAGGGCAGCCCATGTCACTGTGTGTGGACCACTGCAAACAGGCAGCGCACTGGTAACCCCAGTCTCAATGCAGCCCACCCCTTTCCTCTTGCAGATCACGACACTCACGACGTGATTCTGGGATCCTTGACCAGCGCAACCAGGGCACCCTTGTGGCTGCACCACTCCACTCGCCCCAGGACAGTGGTGCCCTTCCGCAGCCACCCCACCTCTTCGGCTGGGATGACCACACGATCCTGCAGGCAGGGGGGCTTGCAGGCTCAGCAAGGCTGCAGACCCTAACCCTACATTCTGCACCATTGACCAGTGCCAACAGGTGCGCCGTTGTGGCTGCACCACTCCGGTCCTGTCACCACAACGACGCCCTGCCGCAGCTACCCCACCTCTTCAGCGGGGATGACCACGCGATGCAGCAGGCAAAGTGCCTTGCAGGGTCAGCAAGGCTGCAGAGGGCCCGCAGAGGGAGGTGTGCTTCACAATGATCGCTGAAGCTTCGTCCTTCAGGCAGGGGCCTCAGGTCGACCCACCCGCACAGTGCTGTCTTGCCATGACCAAGCAGCCTCTGTCTCGGGGGACAGGTCATGCACTGGCTTGATGAAATGGATTGGTGCTGTGGACTCAGCAGCTTGGCAGGCACCTCTGTTCTCAGGCAGAATGTGATGCCTTTCCAATCATCAAGGGGCCAGGTGTGCAGCTTCCCTCTGTGAGGTCTTGCAGCCAAAGCGCAGGTGCACCCATTACGCCAACAGTTGTCAACTTGCCTCTTGTGCCTTTCTTCGTCAAGTTTGAGGGACATAACTAGATGCGGAGAGCAATGCCAGTCAGAGCAGCGCAGTTGCAGACAGAGCAGTGAGAAAACATTATTGCGGCATGCCTTGTGTCTAATCACCCCTCCACAAACACCCTTCTCCGACCGCCACACAGGAAGGACCATCTCAGCCAGCCGCGCACCGCCAGGACAGCAGCAGAGGTGCACACACACCTCCTCACGAATCCCCCGCACTTTCTGAACGAACTCTTTCTGTGCGGGCGCCTTGCGCGGCGGTCGCTTGCGCGGCTTCCGCTTTGCGTCCCTGCCGCCAGCAGCCTGGTGCGTCTGGGCGGGAGTCTGCTCCTGTCTACTCTCAGCAGCGGTGCCTGCAGCGGCCGCTTGCTCGGCGCCTATGGCAGCACCTTCTACAGCTTGGAGGGGCTGCTTCTGATTGTCCTCAGTGGCAGCAGTCGTGCCTGCCACAGGGGAGTGCGGCTCCCCACTGTTGGCAGCAGCAGGCTGGTCCTGGGGCTCGCTGGCAGCAGCATCTGCCACGGCATGCTGTTTGTGGCTGCTGCCTCCTGTATGGTCACCGCCTTGACCCTGAGCCCATTCGCTGCTGCTTTCAGAAGCTGGGTTTGCGTCAGCGGCAGGGCTGGAAAGCCCCTCTGTGGACGCAGCAGGGGGTGTGCTGGGTGCTGGGGGGGCTGCTGATGCAGACTCGCCACTGCCGCCATTTGCAGCCCCGTTGTGTATGTCTCCAGGACTGCCTGCAGAGTACACAGGTGGTGTCTGTGTTGAGCTGTGGCCCAGCTTGCAGCCCCAGTGGGCTGTCATGCTCCTCTCTGTGCAGCACCTGCTGGCCCTGTCTGCCAAGAGCTTGCAGCGTAGCAGAGCTAGGAGCGGCCTGCTCCAGTCAGTGTCTGGATTGCACGCAGAGTGACTCCTGTTGAATAGCTAGCCCTGAGGCAGCAGCAGTATGGCAGCATGCCATCAGGCAGCGACCATGAAGCGTACCTTGAGCAGTGTCTCCGTTTGCAGTACTGCCACTGTCAGACAGCTGTGCAGTGGGCGAGCCGTCACTTCTGTGGGGCCGCTCAGCTGCTGCAGATCTGACAACAGTGCTGCTCTCCAGTCTGCACCAGGCACTCTTGCTGTGCCTTCTGTCAGAGACTGCTCTGGGCTGCTTGCAGGTGTGCTGAGCAAAATGCCGCCATGCACGGGGCACAATGGTCCCGTGCACCTGGCATTGTACCATTTTGCCTGCCATGCCGGAAGCTATCACTCGGTGTCAGCAGGATCTGAAATGTTTTTTCCCTTTTTCCCTGACTGACCTGTCTTACCGTAAGTCGCCCTGAGACTCCTTCTCGCCGGAATAGAAAGGGCAGCTTTCTACAGAGCTTTGTGAAAAACACAAGTACATTTGAAAGCCCAAGTCAGCTGAAGTGGCAAGAAAGGTGTGGTCAGCAGATCAATCTGGTCAACCCTTTTTGGGCACGTGCAGAGGCATGGCTCAGGTCGGCATGGATTCACTTTCCCACGGGTCACTCCCACAGGGTGATCTGGTTGAGCAAGGAAAAGCAGTCGACCATGAAATTTTTTGGTGTGCTTCTCACTGTGGGCTTTGCAGCCGCACAGACAGCTCCTCAGCCTGCACCCCAGTATGACAGTCCCTCCTCACCAGCTGGCACTTTGGGCAGCTACTGCTCAAGCCTCCAGGGGCTGACAACGCTGCTGTCTCCCAACCAGACGTCCAATGTTGCGGGCTTCAATGTTACTGTACCCCCTTCCATCTCGAGCTCCCCAACTCAGCTGGGAGTGCTGGCCAATGTGCGCATGCATTAGGGCTATGCCATGCATGCATGCATGTCTCAAGTCCACGGCGGTGCCCTGGTGTGATGCCACATGCGCCTCCATGCTTGCAAGAGGGAGCTGGTGCCTGCAGCTCTTTCTTGTGGCATTTGCCCTGTACTGGCAAGGATTCCCCTGACCTGAATGACGGCTGATCTGTTATTGTATTTGCAGGCCTCCTGGGAGTACATCTATTCCTGGCCGCTGACCATTCTTGCCAAGACATATGCCAGTGTCAGCCTGAACGGCACCAAGCCCAACCAGTACAATCTGAGGGCCCAAGCACTGGCCAATGTCAGCAGTGGCGGCCTAGCCCCAGCTGGGGGAGTCACACCGAACCATGATACGCTCTACTCCCAGGCCATTCTGGACCTGTCCCAGGTGGGTTGACGGGAATCGCAGAAAGTGCCTGCTGCTCCAAGCTGTTGGTGGCGTGTGCATGCGTGTGTGTGTGTGCGTGCGTGTCAGCGTGTGGGTGCAGAAAGGCCACCACAGGGCGCACAAGCAGGTTGTCATGTGGTCTATATTGCTATGCATCCCAGTTTTGCAGCAGCTCTGGTCAAATCCTGGCAGCATGTAAATGTGCACATACACGTGTATGTTCTTTCTATGTGGGGACATGCCGCTGCCAAGGCCATCCCAGGCATTCCAGGTGCACAAGTGATTCTGCCCCTCACCGGCCAGCACACTTGCCAAGCTTGATGCTAGTCCAAGTGACATCTCCTGCCCATGTCTCACAGGGGCCTCAGGTCTTCACAGTCCCCCCTGTGCCAAAAGGGCGATACTGGATTGTGCCATTTCTTGATGCCTACACAAACTTCATTGGCGCTCTCGGCTCGGCCTACAACTCAACGCCGGGCAACTACCTGGTTGTAGGGCGAAGTGAGCTCACCAGCACTGCACAAGCCTTCACACCCTGAGTATCTCGTGGTGCACTGGCTGCAATACAGCACCAGCAGAAGGAAGCCTCTTTTCAATCAGCTGATGCTTTGTTGCAGGTGTGAAGAACACCACCACTTTCCCTGGCTTCACAGCCAATCAGACCTTCTACCTGCCCACTGACATCTCATGGGTCATCACCCGAGTGCAGTCTTTCAATGACAGCGATGTCCCCACAGCCTACAGCATCAACACAGGCTTTCTGCTTGGCCCCTATAATGGTTCCTACACACCAGGAAATGGTGAGTGCCCTCTGTTACCCTCAGCCAAAGTGAGCTTGGTGCCACCACCCAACAATCATTGCCTCTCACAACCCTGTGCTGGTGCAGCATCGCTGGTCCCCTTCAATCAAACCAATAAAGCTCTGCGCATCTCCCAAGCTTTCAATGGCAGCGCCTACACGCCATATGTGGGTCCGGTGCAGTACGTGGCCGCGGTGGCCCAACAGCCGGCCAACTGGTTTTCGGCTGTCGCAGCGTTTGTTGCTGCTGATCCACCAGGTGAGGTCATAGGGCAGCAACATTCTGTGCCTTCCTTTTGCTCGCATGTCTGGAGCCCCGACTGGTGTGTGCTGCAGTCCATGACTGTGGTGCGCTATGATCGTTGCATAAGCCTGCCTTGCAGCACTGCATAGTGTAGTGTGGGCGTGATTCTCCTGGCACCCCTGCCACTTCTGCACAAACTCCCATTCAATGCTGTCTGTATCTGGCATGCAGCGAACGGAACTGGCACGCTGGCGTCCCAGCTGGCCACTCTGGCTGCCTCCGCCAACTCTTCCAACACGCTGCTTCAGACCGCTGCCTCAGTGGCAACAGCCTGTGTGACAGGGCCATTTGTAGGCGTCACCACCCAAACAGGCTGGCACTTCAACCCAGACTACTCTCTTTTTGGGACTGACTACATATCCAGAGCACGTAAGGCCCCTTGTTGGAGCTATCCGCGCCTTTGTCTCTTGTGTTCCCAGCCTGTCCAGCAAAATGGGTGGCAGACTCCCTGCCTGCGGAGCATCATGACAAAATTGTTGTGAAACATCTAGTCATTGTATAGGCTGTTGAAAATACAGCTAGGGGCAGTGGCAAGCACACTCATCGCATCCTGTTGCCGAAGCCATTTGGCAGCAATTCAGCTTTCAACCTCTCTGTGATGTCTGCAGAGGCTGCTGAGGTGGTACCTGGAGCTCTTCCCGTGACTCAGGTCACCTACCTGACGACGTACATCGATGCTACTGGCCTGCAGCTTAATGCCTCTGGCGGCACCACCTATACCATCAGCTTACAGCTGCCCCTGCCAGAAAACGCTTTCTGGTCTCTGGGCATGTACAACACTACGTCTGAGTTCTTCATTGCTAATCCGGTGAACCGATGGGTTATCAACAACCAGGTGTGCATACTTAGTTAGCTTACTTGCACCCACCATATCTGCAAGTTGCAAGCAAGTTCACTTCTTTTTGGGCATTGTTGCAGCCCCACACACTTACTGGTAGCGCTGCTGTGTGCAGACCCCAAACCTGAGCCTCAGTGGACCCACTAACTCAACTCTTGTGGTCTACATTGCCTCAACCTCCAACCCGCCAGCAAATGGCACTTCACAATATGCCAACTGGTTGCCAGCTCCCAGTGATGCACCATTTTTCCTCATCTTGCGGCTGTACCTGCCATTTGCCAGTGTTCTGAATGGTTCAGACGAGCCACCTGCTGTGGTCAAGTCAACTTCAACCAGCTCTGCTGGGTGATGTTGCTGCATTATGTGACAGAGCACATTGCTATCAGGCCCGGTCCATATGTTGGCGCAACAAATCTAGCATGCAATAAAATTTTGCTTGTGGCAGGAAGCAGGGTTCCACACAACATTGACAGTGTTCTGGCTGATTTTGACTGAGTAAAACCCTTTTGCATTGTTCTAAATGACGTAAGCAGAAGACATCTTATTGGTTAACAACAACTGCTTGCCATGTGCAATCTCTGCCAGTGGTGGGGCAATCCTGCAAGGTAACTCACAAGCAGCCTCCAACAGCAGACAGCTGCAGTTAAAACTCAGCGGAAGGACAAGCAGGTGCCTGTGTTGATTTGACAGTTGCTGAGCACAGATGCAGGGACAGAGATGAGGCCGCCATTGATTGCTGGCTGCTTCCTGGGGTGACCTGATATACACTCTTGCCCTTGCTGTTGAATGGGGTTACCTGGCCGTCAGCAGACTGGACATCAGCTGCTCTTCAAGGCGCTCCCAGAGATTTGTACGTACCCCTGTAGGAATATTCCCCTGTAGGAATGGAGGGGCTTGGCTTGCACAACTGCTTATGCAGGCCTTCACAAGCAGCGCCAAAGCTCTCACTTAGCCAGTCACTATCAAACACACAGAAACTCACCTGCTGTGGATGCTTCCACCCTTTTCTTGAACTATGGACCCAGAGCATGGATCCCAGCCACAGATTCAGCAGCCTGAGCGGGATGTATAGTAGGAGTCACCTGAAAGATGATTTCTGCCTGCCTGGGATCCAGAGATGCACCTGATAAGACTTGTTGCCAACACACTGGGTGCTCTTGCAGAGGTAGCTGTATGACTGCCATTGAGTCTCTGACCAAGCACCGCTCACCAGCCTATGGCCTCCAGATTTAAATGAGTTCAACTTTTTGGCCCACTTTCAGGTCTGAAGCACTACAAGGCGGCTAGGATTTTGATGCATGTGACGTAGGACAGGCTATCGCTGCACTGAATGCTTAGGTGGCAGACTCATAAGCATGTCCCCAGGAAACACTGTGTGCAGTGTGTTTGTCAAGCACAGATTGCATGATGGCAGGTACTTGCTTGGCAGAGTTAATGATGCTGGCGGTGTGTAGTACAGCAAAGTACAGCTCGACTGAGCGCCACTTACACCACTTTGTACAGCTTTGGACTGGCTCAGTCAAAGTCTTTACATCGTGAGCCTGAAGGCTGGCCTTTGAGATATCTGCTAGTATCAAGGATTGGCTGTCTAGGACAAGTTTCAGTTGCACATCCTTGCTAACAACAGCGCTGTCACTAAGACTATGAGCCGCGCGAGTCTGATACCCCATCTCACAGGTCAAGGGCCAATGGCCAAAGAACGTCTGGTGAAGCCATCATGTACTGTTTGGGCCGTCCCAGCTAGGGTTCAAGGTGGTACCTGACAGCCTATACACGCACAGTGGATGATACTCGTTGGAAGGGGAGAAGTCAAAGTTGCCGCCGGACTCGTGATTATGACCACCATGGATGGACACCCAGCAGGAGTCTCCCTCGTTGAAGCCTGTAGGCAAACACAGGGCAGACTGTAGTACCAAAAGGGATCTGCAGTAGCTCACTATGTTAGCCGCACTAGAACGCCACCTGCACGTGCTTCAGGTTCCATCTCCGATTGCGTGGTGTCAGCTGCGTTTCTTGTAACTTGCAACAAGCTGACACTGCTAAGCACGTTTGTTGCCACAGCAGTATGGTGCTTGAAACAGTTTGGATTTCTACAGGGGCAGAGGTTAACAGTGCTAGGCATGAACAGACATGCACCGCCTACCAGCATCAATCAGCTCCTGAGTACTGAAGTCCGCAGAATACCCTAACGACTTGTCGTTGCTCCAGCCTGTCTCGTGGCCACCAGTCTTGACCTTTGAGTTGCAGACGAAACCCCATTATTCTCCATGCTAACACTGCTACCAGTCATACTGGTGGCAGTACTGTACGCTTGGACGGCGAACAGTAGGTCAAACAACAGAGAGGGCAACATGCACCAGCTAGCATTTTTTGTTAGTGACAGGAAGTTTGGTTTCTAGCCCATGTGGGGTTTTGCTTTTTCCGTATTTGCATCGCTTTGCTGGTGGACCTCGCCAAATTCACAAGAGCACGTAAGTGCTGGCAGTGCCAGCAGACCACGCAAGCAATCAGGGAGACCCCTCAAGTGGCCAGGAAGCAGAAGCAGACCGCCAAGACAGCGCCCAACAGCGTGGAAGCAGAGTCTGCCAGCTGATGGGAGTTGATCTGGATAAGTGGATTGAGAAGCTGCAACGCGCAGAGCACCTGGCAGAGGATGAGCTCAAGGCGCTGTGTGAATACGTGAGTACCGCTGCAGCGCTGGTGGTATTGTGAAGGCTCTGCACGCAGCATCAGGGAGTGATATGCAAAGGGTTGGCGCCGCAGCAAGCACTGCTGCATGGCGTTTTGTAGAGAACAGTGATGGTGCTGCAGGGGATGACACGGCAGGCTAGCTGCATGTAGATTGACATTGCAGGGTCCAGCCACACTTGACTCTTTGTGACAACGTCGTTGTGTGGGGCAGCACTGCACGCACATGTGGCGCTCTCTGGCGTGGCGCTGCAGCGTTAGCATGAAGGGCAGCATTGCGTGCAGCACCGTCTGGTCATACTGTTCAGCACTTCAGGCTGCGTGACCTGCTGGGTGTGCAAATCCGCCGGTGCCACCGTAGGGGCAGGCCTGACATGCTGGATTAGGGGGCACTGTGTGTCAGTGTTGCGCTGCACTGCAGTAAGCATACCGCACTGCACTGCGACAGTTGTGTCACAGAGGAACTAGCAGATTCATGTGCAGCTGCACTGGTACATGCTGCGGCATGTTTTCCCTGGCAGCCTGCATGGGCCGCCAGCAATGACTTGGCAGATGGCAGTTGGGGCATTGATGTACATGTTGCTGTTGCGTGTACCTAAGGTTGGGGCTGCTTCTGACTAGAGCAATGGCGTCCGTGCTGCAGACCATATTGCGGGTGCCTCTGCGGTAGCTGCGGTTGCTGCTCTCAAG
Source organism: Asterochloris sp. CNOR1 (assembly GCA_963969365.1). NCBI lineage: Eukaryota > Viridiplantae > Chlorophyta > Trebouxiophyceae > Trebouxiales > Trebouxiaceae > Asterochloris > Asterochloris sp. CNOR1. The sequence continues at coordinate 1,876,193 of OZ017762.1, forward strand.
CACACAGTGGCAGAGCACAGGCTGTGGGACTGCCGCTCCTGAGTCTGCATCGGCTTCTTGCTGCTGTCCCTCACTACTGCTGGGGCACAGCCCTGCTGGCTGTGGGGCACTGATAGCTGTGGACCCACAAGAACATGTCCTGTCCATATTGTGTGCTTCACCATTGCAAATGCAGGGGCTCGCTGAGGCACCAGCCTGTCTCACGTGGTCGGGCAGGTACTGACAGGTGCCACTGCTAGTCCTGCAGATCAAGGAGATCCTGGTAGAGGAGAGCAATGTGCAGCCAGTCAACAGCCCTGTCACGGTGAGCCGGCTTGCCCCTGTGCAGGGGCCTGCACTGGCTGGGCAGCAGATCACCCGGGATGCCATGCATGCTATACAACCTGGCGCTCGAGCGCTTGACTGCTCACCTGTGTCTGCTGTAGCAGCTTGACAGTCAGGTGACCCAAGGCAGCCAGCTGCCTTGGTGCGAAAGCTTTTTGAGTGCTTGACCCAGCCATGTGGTGTGGCTCATTGTGATAATGCAGCCGCAGCACTCCTGCAGTCTGGAGGCGGAAGGGCTGCCAGAAATGCAATCCTGGGTGGCAGCGTCCCCCTGCACTGGGTGATGTCCAGCAAGCAGCCTCACCCACCACTCCAGCAACAGGACCAGGTCTGAACGGGCCGCCTGCCTGTGTGCTCATGTCTGCCCCTGCTTCCATGCAGGTGTGCGGCGACATCCACGGGCAGTTTCATGACCTGCTTAAGCTCTTTGCCACTGGCGGGCAGGTGAGCAATGCTTGGAGCGGTCATCAATGTGCACTAAAGGGTGTTGCCTGGCTGCAATATTGCACGAGCTTACTGTCAGGCTGCCTGTGCCCAGCATAAGGCAGCCATGCCACCAAAGTGAGCAAAAGTTGTCTTGCTTCCACCAGCATAGCATGTCCCCACAAGCCCTACAGGCTGTGCTGCAATCTGAGGGCAGGTGAGGGTCTGATGATGGCAGCAGCTCCCCATCCCACCTACCTGCCTGTTGAGCCTTGAGCACTACAGGCTTCCAGCCTGTGCAGGTGCCCGCAACCAACTATGTCTTCATGGGTGACTTTGTGGACCGCGGGTACAACAGCCTGGAGACCTTCACACTGCTGATGCTGCTCAAGGCGCGGTATCCTGCGCACGTGACCTTGCTGCGAGGCAACCACGAGAGCCGGCAGATCACGCAGGTCAGCTTGGGGCCCTCATGGGTTTAGGGCCAGGGAACAACATGTATGGTTCGCTAGGGGTGTGGCGTGTCAGGGCTGCAAGTGTGCTGAGCAAGGGCAGGGCTTTTGCTTGCTGCAGGGCGGCTGCAACCGCCAGTGTTTTTCACAGGTTGACTGAGGCAGGGGGTGCTTGATCTGCTGATGAAGCTGAAGGCACGGCACCCTGTGCCCGTGACCCTGCTGTAAGGCCACGAGAGCAGGCAGCTCGCGCAGGTCAGCAGGTCCCTGTAGCAGCATGCATGGCCAGCTTGGGGTGAGGCTGCAACATTGTATAGCAGGGGGCAGTATTTGGCTTGCTCTAGCACAAAAGGTCACAAAAGCAGGTCATCTGGCACAATTCAGCTCAGGCAGAGGATGGATCATGTGCTGATGCTGCTCAAAGCGTGGTCCCCTGGGCATGTGACACCTCTGCGGGTCAACTGTGCGAGCCATGCCGTGGCAGGTGGGTGAAGCTTGAGGTGTGCCTAGAAGGCTTTCTGCATGAGCAGACAGCTTGAACATCACTACTGAGTAGAGGTGAGGGGCAGAAGGCGAGGGTCATACAGGTGAGCCTGCTGCTCAAGGCGTGGCACCCCGCCCTGGCACAGTACAAGAGAGCAGGCAGCTCATGCAGGCACGCTGGGCTGGGGTGTGTAGTGTCTGTTTTGCTTTGGGGGGTGCCTGCAGGGCAGCTGTTGCCACTCATGACACAGTCCCCTGTGCAGCGGCCCTGTTGCGGGCAGATCGCCCAAATTGATCAGGGAAGGGTTAGGTTGTGGGACACCAAGAGAAGTGGCCTGAATACAATAGCAGACACACTGCTCAGCTAGGGCTGGGGTGCTTGCCTGCTCTTGTTCAGCCTGGTTTTGCAGGCAGGATGGCTACATCAGCCAAAACAAAATGCTAGAGCTGCTTGAGCGTCTCAGGAGGCCTCGGTGCAGCACATGATGTGCACAAGCTGCCAGCTGCAGGGTGCTCACGCCCCTGGAGGATCTTGGCTTGCCTTTGCGCCTCCATTGCAAGTCATCAGCCAGCAGATGCTTTCTCAACAGGTCCCCACATGGGGCAGTCAGGCAACAAGGCCACACATTTGTGCGCAGAACATGTGAACGTCATCTTGCAGACTTGTCGCGCCTGCTATTCCAGTGCTCATACCCAGAGCAGCTCAAGTAACCCCTCCTCTCACCTCTGCAGGTGTATGGGTTCTTTGACGAGTGCCAGAGAAAGTATGGCAATGCCAATGCGTGGCGGTATTGCACAGAGGTCTTTGATTTTCTGACTCTCTCGGTGAGACAGCGCTGCAGATGACTGATCACTGGCGGCTGAGCATAGAGCAGGCCATTTTCAGGATCATCACAGCTGCGTGCAACATCTGTCTGGCTGGTGGGGCCCTCTCTTGCCGCTGGCCCTGCATGCTGCCGTACCCTTTCTTTCTTTTTTTGTTTCTCTTGACGGCATGCACTACCTGGGCAGCTTGGTGCATAGCCTGCCCATTGCTGCCTGCATCTGCCTGGAACCCCAACTGTGTATGGTCCCAACATAAGCAAGGGCGCAAGCCTCCAGGTCTGGCTTGGGCTCTGTACTGTTGCTGCAACAGGCCCTGCAAGGCGCCTTAGTGCTAGTGGTGACCGAACCTCTGGCCAGATGCAAGGACATGCTCCTGCTGAGGGCCCCTGCTCTCCTATGATCCACTGTGGTGGCCTACTCACACTTGTGCTGCAGGCGTTGATAGACGGGCGCGTCCTTTGTGTGCATGGCGGGCTGTCGCCAGACCTCAGAACCTTGGATCAGGTGGGGCACCAAGGCTGCTGCCACCGTGAGCTGGATGGTTGATTTGCACCTTTATAATTGCGCCAGGCGCCCGAGTGTGGTACATGAGCAACACTCTGCAAGCCGTCTGGTGCATGCCGGCCACTGCTGTCCCTGAAAGGTACCAACACCTGTCAGGCAATCAGAGACGTGCAGTACTGACCACATAGCCTGCTGTTGGCTCCCAGTCACCCACCTCTGTCTTGTCATGGCAGCAACTCTGGGCTGGTATGCTCGACTCAGCCTGCACCTGTGGACAGTGCTTGCAGTGTCCAAAAGGCCCTCTGCTCCAGCCGACCTCTTCTAAAAGCTCTAATCCAGCACCTGCTTGTACCTTGCGCAGTCAAGCACCTTCAGGCTGCCTTGTGCCCGCCGTGGCCCATGTCCTGCAATGCTGTCTGCAGCGCAGGCAGGTTCAGCTCTAGGGTCTTAGGCAGCAATGATTGCAGGCCAGGGCTAGATGCGCAGGCTGCAAACGAGAGGGCCATGCCAACAAGATGTCTGTTGCTGCTCCCCCTTTCAAGCCACTCAACAGAGTCACTCCTGCACTGCCTCACATATACTTTGTCACTTTCAAAAGCGCCTTCCCTGCTGCCCCACAGGTGCGCACAATTGAGCGCGTCTGCGAAATTCCTCATGAGGGGCCCTTCTGCGATCTAATGTGGAGTGATCCAGAGGATATTGACACATGGGCAGTCAGCCTCCGTGGTGCAGGTGAGATTCAACATTCAAAGGTGTTCTCTCCACACCCCTGGAGCACCCAATACAAACACCAGCTTGCAGCACTGGGCTGTGCAAGCTGCGGCCAGTGCTCAGCGTAGTGCTTTTAAGAGGCTGCACACAAGTGCTTGCCGAGCACTTGATTATGCTTAAAACGCGTGTGCAAAGCATGTTGTGTCTTACTCTGCGCACTGCGTCGCGCGGGAAGCGTGCTGTCGCTGTTTGCATGCCACACACATGGGGCACTGCATCAAGGCACACATGCTGCTTACCTTCCAGGGTGGCTCTTTGGTGGACGGGTCACGACAGAGTTCAACCACATCAATGGTCTGGAGCTCATCTGCCGAGCACACCAGCTGGTGCAGGAAGGCCTGAAGTACATGTTTGAGGTGAGCAGATGATGCATGCTCTTTGATGGCTCTTGTTGACTGTGTGCGCAAGTGGAGTCCCCTCCACCTTCTTGGTAGCAGCCAGCTGGTGTAGAAGGGACAGGGAGTAGTTTTAGGGTAAGAGTATTAGGAGTCTGGTCAACAGTGGTAGCTTAAAATAGTTGCAGCAGGATGCTGAGGCGGAAGTCTGAGGCAGACAGCTGTGCCCAGCTGTGCCTAGGTAACAGCGTGCATTGATGGGGTGGTGGAGTGAAGTTGTGGACCAAAGGTTGCTGTGCAGGTCAACACTTATGAGGTGCTTACCGCTTGAGGAAGGCAGGCACAGCTTGGCTGGGGACTTGTTTGATGTTCCCTTTGCGCCTGAAGATCCAGACACTTGATTTCAGCTTTGCATTATGTCACATACTTCAAGCCGCTCTGGTGCAGGCCCAGAATCTGGTGACAGTCTGGAGCGCACCCAACTACTGCTACCGCTGCGGGAACGTGGCCTCCATACTAAGTTTCAATGATACCCTTGAAAAACAGGTCAAGTACTTCACAGAGACCGAAGAGAACATCAGCATGTGTGGGCCGCGGTCAGGCGTCTCCTACTTCCTGTAAACTTGCAAAGCCTCTGACCATTGACCTGTTTCCTGTCTTTGCCATCTAGCTGACATATCTCAGTCTGAATTCATTGACTGCCACCTGTCTGCCACATGTCTCATCAGCGGCTGCATGCAAAGGTGCCGTTTGCAACTGGAAGAGCCACCTTTCAGGGCAGGGAGTGGGGCATTTAGAAGGCCCACTGAGACGCAGGTTTGGGTTTCTGAAGTTCCCCTGATTGTCTGCAACAGAGCTCTTACAAGATGACAGTAGGACTCTCTCTCATAGAGCTAACAGCCCTCACTGTAGGCGACCTTTCCCCCCAGGACGTTTGCCCCACAACATCTTGCATGCCTCTTCGTGCGACGCCGGTGGCATGGACATGCCTGCTGCGCACTGCGCAAGCTTTGCTGAGCTGGCTCTGCTTGACATCTGCCCTCCCATTGTCCAGCCAGTCAAGTATCACAGCAGACATCTGCTGTGGGTTCTTGCATTGCTGAGCACAATGGGTTGAGTCTCTCTGGGTACCAAGAGGTCACATTCAGAAAGTTTGGCACGTCCACCAGATCTGACCTCAGATAAGGTTGTCATCAGCAAGCATTCAGGGTGTGAAGGGCTCAACATCTTTGCAACTTTCAAACTTGCGGGACAACAAAGATGTTGTCTGTCATCAATGACAGTGTATAGCAGTTCACAACTTGAGCATGCATGTTGAGGTCACAGAAATGCATTCAAGATCCGCTTGCCCAACATTATCAAATTGGCATTTGTCTCAGCAGACCATTGCACCCAAAGGCTGGGGGTGGACAGTCGCTTGCTCTGCTGCACATGGAATGCCCATGCAACCTGAGGCAAAGCTTTGATGGTGCATGCCAGGGGTGCTGAGACCCTGTCCTAGACACTGAACCCAGCTGATCCAGACCCTCTGCGGCAGCCCAAGTCTGGCAGCTGCCAACCACAACACATCCACCAGTCATCTTCCCAAGAACCCCTGTCCCCAATTGTAGGGACTTGATCTTGCAGGGTGACCAGCCTCTTACTGGTTGTCTCCTTCCCAGTCAGTCCCAGGAGCCTTGTTGATGGAGACAGCACGCCCAGTCAGGGCTTGAAGTCTCCATCCTCATCCTCGGAGTCGCTGTACAGAGTCAGCGTGCAGGCCTGGTGACGGGCCGCGGGCGCCTTTTGGCCGCAAGCCTGCACAGGCAACATGCTTTTTCTGAGTGCAAGTGCAGTGACAGAGTGCAAGCCTGCATGAGGGTTGAAGGCTGCCACCTTGCGCAGAGACTCCTACTCTCCAAGTGACTTTGACGGCATCAGGATGCAGGCCTGCTGCGGGGTCACTAGTGCTGGAACCCAACACCCTGCACAGACAACATCATTTTCCGACAACCAGTAATTACACAGAGAGCAGGCCTGCAGGAGAATCAAGAGCTGCCACTCTACACAAAAATTGCCATCGTTTCGTTTTGACAGCATCAAAATGTAGGTTCACTGCTGGGCCACCAGTGCTGCCTCGCCTGGCCGTCCTGCACAGACAACATTTGTGCAAACGGGTGCAGTGACAGAGTGCAGACCGGCCCAGGGCCGCCACCCTCAAAGCCACACTCAAAGCATCATTGTGCAGGCCTGCTGCTGGGCCACCACTGCTTCTCTAAGCTGCGCTGCACAGACAACTGATGTCACACATTTAAACAGACAGGCAGCTGCAGAGTGCAGGGCTGCTGCTAGGTCACTAGTGCTCTCCAACAGCACCAAACAACTTTGACACCACACAACATTGGCAGAGGTGCTGCACAGCCAATGAAGCTGATGAGCCACTTCCCTACAAGTTGTGCTGAGAGCTTTTGGTGTGAATGAGACCCAGTGCAAATGTGTGCCTGGTGACACACCTCTTCCCTCTTAGAGCGCTGGTGAAGCGTGTCGAGCCGCTGCTGCTGGGACAGTGTCAGGAAGGCGTCCAGAGTGCCCTGCCCCTTGATGCGCTGGCGGGCCAGGGCGCGCTGCTTGGCTTGGTCTTTGGTGACAGCCTCCAGCAATCAAGAGCCCTTTGTGTTCACATGCTTCGAAGGGGTTGTAGACAATTGAAAACAAGATGTAACCCAATGTGAGGCATGGCAGCACCCGCTGGCAACCCTGGTGCTTGGCACATATCTGGAGCAACAAGTTGTGAACCGGTCTGAGAAGATCATGTCCCCCCAAAAGCATCGTGCGAGGCAGGCCCCACGGCAGCCTCTCCCCGATGCTTGATGGGACGATCTGTCTGGAAGTGGGCTGCAGGCACTCACCGCGTGACAGACCACACACAGCGTCCGCAGGTTGTCCAGGTCACACAAGCCCCCGCCCTGGTACACTGCCACAATGTGGTCTGCAGTAGAGCAGGAGACTTGTGAGGGTCGAGCCTTGGGTGCTCGGGGAGGGTGGTGAAGAGCGCTGTGGGCAGAAGCGGCCCCTGCTCTGCCTTGTCGTGTGCGCCCACCTGCATGCCAGGCGTTGCCCTCGAGGGTTTGTCGCGCCAGCCTCTCCAGCAGTGTGCGGCAGCTCTTCTGCCCAAAGCGGGGCGCCAGCGCGACGATGCGCGCCTCACGCCGCTCCCGCCACCTGTGGCTGCCGCGCTCTAGTGTCCTGCAGGGCGACACATTTAGTGGACATGTCTGCAAGGCCCGCTCAGCCTGTCAGGCTCTCAGGGCAGAGTGGGGCTGATTGCAGCCTGACCAGGCTTTCTGAGCCGCAACAGGCACAATGCCTCCACTGCCACCTTTTGCTGCCGCCCTTACCCCTGCAGGACAAAATGGAAACAGACAGATGACCCAAGGTGTTTAGGGCACGAACGGCTGCAGACTTGCATGGTGCCTCAATGCCCACCAGAGTCAGTGCATTGCATGCCACATATGGCTTCTGTGCTTCATGGTCCCGTCTCGCAGGGACAAGACTGGGGCTGCTTGTGGGCGGTCCAGCCGCAATAAATGCAGCAACAGCCATTACTTGCATTACAGCAGCTTTATGCCCTTCGAGGGCAACAGAGCTTGCTTCAGCATGATAGCCCACCTGACACGCTTCACCAGGTCATGGCAGTCTAGCTTGCACAGGATGCACACTCCGCGCTCCAGCTTGAACAGGGCTCGCCGTAGTGCCCCGCCGCTGCTGCGCAGGCAAAACCTTGCCTCGCACTCTGGCCTGCACCGCAAGGCGATTGGTGAGGGACGCCACGACCCCCAGCACCACAGCTCGATCACAGAAATCCAGCCAAAGGCCAGCAAGTGGCTGCCACAGCCACTCACCTGCAGAAGAGGTCCATCGCCCCCGGCAGCAGATCGCCCGGCGCCGCGCTGCAGGTCGTCACGGGCTTCAGGCAGTGGATGCACAGGCGGGTGCCGTCTGAAGAGAAGGCCTGCTGGTACTCGACAGGGTTGACAAACCTGCACCGTCAAGCCCACACGTGTTTTCAAAGGGGGCTGCCCGCTTTGGACAGAACTGCCCCCTGCAGTAACATGCAGGATGGTGTTTGCGCAAAGAGCCCACTCACGCTCAGTAGGATTGACACGAATGCACAGCAGGTCCCACGGAGGTGTCGAGGGCTGCTTCCTGCAGTGACCTGCAGGGTGGTGTCTCCAGCAGCAGCCGCAGTCTGACACGAGACAACTCGATGGCCGCTCATGCCGGCAGACAGCGATTGTGCCCAGACGTCCGCAACGCAAAGGGATGCAGGCCTTGTCATAGCAGAGCCACACCCAGGGTGTTTGACTCTGACAAGTCGCCGGGCAGCGCCGGCAGGGAGCGCCTGTGCCCAGCGCTTTGCATTGCAGTGAGGTGCAGCACCTATGGAGCCTCACCTAGGGTATTTGACCCTAACTGGCTGCCAGACAGCGCCGGCAGGGAGCAGGCTGCCATCCCGTGCCCCTGTGATGTATCTCGCAGTGCTGCTGCCAAAGGCACCCTCTGCGGCGGCGTCAGACTGCAGCTGGTTGAGAGTCTCCTGCAGCATTGCATGGACGTCGTCAGGGGCCTGAAGCTGCCACATTCTGCATGTATTCCAGATGAGCTGTAGCCCAAAGTGTGGGAGTGAATGGAAGCTTCTTTCAGACTCTGCTTGCAGTATAGAGGATTCATGTTGAGGCAACCTAGATTGCCAGGTTGCAAAGCAGGCACCTGCAGACGCCACAGTGCGGCCAGCCTTTCTGGCATTTAGCTGACATGGGCCACATGCAGATGCAGACAGACTGGAGCACCTTTTTTGCCTGCAGAGGGCCCTGAAGCAACCATGCAGGTGCTTGTGCAGCGCTGCACACAGATACGCTGGCGCTACGGCAAAGTTGCAGGGGCACTTGGAAGCTGCAGGCATGTATTTACACCAGCAGATCAGGCAGACAGGCAACCATGCTTGAGGTACTATTCCTGAAAGTTGCTGATAAGCCCTACACCTCTGACATGCAGAGGCTACCGCAGGCAGCGCTGTGCAGCTGACAGTCTACAGCATCACCAATCAAGCTAAACAGGGTGACGGAGACTTAAAGACACACAAAAATGCTCACCTGCAGAGGTGACCGCAGGCACCGCCCGTGCAGGCGGTTTTGAAGGACAGCACGCAGCTCAGCCCACTCTGTGGCAAATTCCTGTGCGTCTGCAATCATGGCTGCCAGTTCCCGAGTGTCCACGTCTGGGTGCAGGGCCAGGACCCCGACAGGGCCTACGTGCACTGTGTCTGGCTTCCTGCAAGGGCCAGTGCAAAACTTGATGCAGGGGCCAGTGCAGGGGTCAGAGTAAGGTGCAGTGCAAGGGGCAGCGGAAGGCTCCTCCAAAGACTGCAGACACATGAGGGAGAGCCAGGAGACACACGGTGCCCACATGCACTGCATCTGCCTTCACATACCCATAGTGGTGCAGAGACGCAAAGGGTATTTCAGTGCAGCCAAGAGGGACCACATACATTGTGCAAAATGTTCAGACTGGGTGTCAGCTCCGCAGGTGCCAATGGCCCTCAGATGTGCTGACCAGTAATCAAGATGCCTGTCAAATGTTATGCAGCATTTCAGTGCCTCCCAATTCACACCCCCACCGCACGGGACAGGAGCACTGCTCAATATAAAAGGTGGGAACATGTAGCTGCCTGCTTACCTGTGCTGGACAATGCTGAGAAAGTCTGTCAGTGTGGGCGCCAGCTCGGCAGATTGCAGCATCTCGATTGGCACAGACAGTCCCAGAGGCTGCGACCCATCCTCTGCAGTGTGGAAGTGGATGCGCCCGCTGTGGGAGCTGACCTCGAACCAAACCTGCACAAGCATGGTGGGAGGTGAGCGTGAGCAAGTGCTGCTGCATCACGGTCACTGTCCGGGTAGCTATCAGCAGCAGGCCCTCCGTTAGAGCTGACCTCAAACCACACCTGCAAGCCAAGGTGCAGATAAGACGACCAAAGCATTGCAAAAACCTGACACAAAGGACTGTCAGCATGAAGCTCACTGCACAGCACCCCTGAATATCATGGTGCGAGTGGGAATGTGTAGCCGATAGGCAGGATGGTGCCTGTGCAGCGCACTGCCCGTGGCTCTGGAGTGCTCAACTTGGAAGACAGGAGCAGCGCCATGCAAGCTGGGCACTGGGCAGCTGCTGGTGAGCGTGTGGCCAGGACACAGAGAGCACTGAGCCGCATGACTCCTGATGCAAGCAAAGAACATGTGCTTTCTGGCTCAGGTGCAACCTGCCTGGAGCTGGCCTCATGTCTCCTGCATCTGTAAAGCTTCAGCGACTGCAGAGACGCAATAAAGGTGCCCAAAGAGAGCCACTGCAAATGGTTTCTTTCAGCCTCTAAGGTTTGGCTGCAAGACTCTGAGCATCACCTTTGGCTTCTCCTCGCCAGCAGTCTGAGCCACGATGGCCTCGGCCTGTGTCAGGCTCTTCCCTGGCTCCACGGTCCACTGAGGGCTGCTCCCCTGGGACGTGTGCACCTGTGGGGCCACACATTGTCATCACGCGTTCCTGCAGAATGTCTGACGGAGCAAGCACTCTGACATGGAGCACAGCCATGGGTCTAGCAGGGGTTCTGAAATAGTCAAGCTACCCCAGAGCACGACCCGTTGCGAGGTGGGTTCATGAAGCTTCAGCCCAATGCACGCGCTAAATGGACACAAAAGCCTACCTCGGCGGGGCAGTGGCTCTCATAGAGCTGCGTGGCTTCAGGGCTCAGCGGCGGGGAGGCTGTCACATCTTGTGACCTGCCATCGACGGCCACCAGCAGCGACCCCTCCTGCTGGCTGCCAGCACATTCGCCCCTAATTAGGCACATGGCCTCCTCAGTGAGGTCAACCACTTCTGTGCTGGCAATCAAGACCCCAGCCGGAGTCCCTGACGGTGCCGCAGCAGCCTCTGCAGCAGCCTCTGCAGCAGCTGCTGCAGCAGCCATGCCGCTGCGCTCAGCTGACGCTGTGTCCTCCTCAGTCTGGCTGCCAGCGGCCGCTGCAGCACAGGGTGTGGCAGCAGCACCGGCCTGCTGCCCAGCACTACTGCTGGGTGGCTGGGCAGTGGCACTGTCGGTGGCAGCTAGCCCTATTGCAGGCTGTGTCGCATCGCTGCCCGTGACAGTCGCCGTCCACCCAGTCTGAGGAGGTGCCTCCTGCAGCGAGCCACCACCAGCTGCGACTGGATGCTGGGACCTCTGTCCAGTGCCGGCAGTGGCAGCATCTGTGGCCTGCCAAGAAGGAGAAGGCTCTGCCTGCATGGCGTCCAAGTCCATGGGTGCCGTCAGGTGTTTGTTCACATCTGCATCCGTGGGCACTGGGTTCTTCTTTTCCATGTCCAGATCCACCACGCTGTGCACTTTCAGACCGTGCTGGTCATCCCCAGCATCGCCATGCACCGCGACCACCCGCTCCAGGCTGCGGCTGAGAGCCTGCCACCTGCAGGGCACAAGCATTTATGAATGCTGGACGCAAGGTGTGTCACAAGACTAGCCTAACTCCCCTAGGGCGGGCCTGCACAGGAGCAGTAAACTGGCAGAAATGCTGGCAATGCTTGGCAACCACCTGGTCCAGGCTGGGGATGAGTAGTTCCCACCTGAGGGGCCAGCAAAGAACACAATTCACATGGCTGCCGTGGGGCGCCTGCACCTGCAAGGCCCGGAATGGGGTGGGTGGATGGGACTGACCTTGCTGTCATAGCTCAGGCAGTCATCACAGCACCGCGCAATTGAGGCTGCGGCTCTGAGCTCGCCATCTGAAAGAGCAAAAGCAGGTGCAGCCCTGGCCATTCCACCCAGTGTCCAAAACAATGCTTTGTCACAGGCAGTACCTGTGACACACCACCCTGAACCCACCTGCGCTCGTCGCCGGTCCCCTTGGCCATTAGGAAGTAAACGTTGACAGGATTGCGCTGCCCATGGCGGTGGGCCCGGTCCTCAGCCTGGCGCACCAGAGCCACCTCCTGAGGCAGCTCCACAAAGACGACCATGCTGGCAGCGCTGAAGTCAAGGCCCACGCCTGCAGCGGAAGAGCCATTGCTTGAACTGATGTAAAGCAATCCGGGAGGCTCAACATGCTGGCAGCGCTGAAGTCAAGGCCCACGCCTGCAATGCTTAAATCGAGATCATGTAAAGCAATTTAGGAGGCTCAACATGATGGTAGCGCTGAGCACCAGACCCTGAGCTGCAGTTCAGCAAGCAACAGTTTGTTCCACTGGGCATTGCTTGAGGCAGCTCCCTAATGACTGCCATGCCGGCGATACAGAGGTCCTGTCCCACAACTACATGCAGAGCGAGCAGTGTCAGCAGACCCTGAGCTACTGTTGCACCGCACAGGGGCTTGGCTTGTCTTTGCTGGCCCCACCAAAGTCCAGTCCTGCAGTGGCACAGCTCGTATTCCTTCAAACATAATGTTCAGAGGTTATCTCCAGCTTAGCCACCTCCCGAGGCAGCTCCATGACCTCAACCATGTTGGAGAGTGCAAGCTCACACACGCAGGGGTGAAGCACCTTGATGCACATCATCTGTCAAAGCAAACTTGCTCCCAAGGTGACACTGGAAATGCTGGAGCGCTGACGGCCAGGCACGAAGCTATGACCTCAGCAAGGCAGCATTGACATTCCAGAGACCCCCTGGCAGTTTCCATGAGACATACAGGCTGCCTGTGCTCAAAACCAATAATCCAAGACGGCCTCACCTGCTGCAGTGACAGACAACAGCGCCACACGCACCCCTGGGTCATCTGCAAAGCGCTTGACGGCTGCGCAGCGGTCGCGCGAGTCAGTGTCGCCGTCAATGCGTACATAGGGAACGCCTGAACCTGCAGCACCGTTTGAATCCACCTGAGATGCGGCCTCATCCTCATGACAGGCTTGCAAGAGACACCTGCACCACAACTGGGAGCAAGCTGAGTTGCTGATTGTGCACCTGCAGCATAGTCAGGCTAGACCTAGGTTGTTGCCACATTCTCATGGGCACGCATGCAGGGGACGACCATACCTGTACCACAACACCTTGAAACTGTCATTACAGTGCAATAGCTGAGTTGTTGAAGGGGCACCTCTGGGCATGGTTGGAGCATTTCAGGCCTCAAGGAGCGAGCCTGCCTGTGACAAGCTACACAGAGCCAGCTGCCAACATCAATGGAGGCTCTGATAGAGCAGCTGAGATGCAGCATATATGGCCCCACCTGTGCTCTCTCCAGCGTCTGCCACAGGGCCGGCTGCCCCCTCCAGCGCACTGGCCAGTGCAGTCATGACCAACCTGCAGCACAGGGACGATCTCAGAGCCAGGTGATGCCCTTCACATTCAGCATATCGCCCTTTGGCGCATCTAGTCTGATCTATGGTGCGCACACACAATGAATGGTCTCCCCGGCCAGCTCTGCTGCATCCAAGCTGAGGGAATAAGACCCTGCACCTCCAGAAGTTGCCCTCAGGGCTGTAGTCTGACCTGTGGTGCCTAAACAGCACGAAACCTGCCCTGCCAGCTCTGCTGCAGTTGAGCGAAGGAAAGGAGACCTACAGGCTTGAGCTGTGGTGCATGGCATGCAGGTGGACAATGGCGGGCAGCCCTAGGAGCAGACAAGGGACGGTGGCCAGTGCAATGGCCGCCTTGCCAAAGGCCGCCCGAGGCGCCACGTGCGGGTGTAAGGTAGCACATGTCTGATTACGATCCTCTCTGAGCATTGCAAACTCAGCCAACCTTCTGCATGCCAACCCTGCTTCCGTTATGGCATAACCTCTGAACGTTCACAATCCCTTGCGTCCCAGCCGCAGCTTCGCATTTTTGACCCAATGCACTGAGGTGCGCGGTCCTCAAAGAGCCAAATTTGGCTAACAGAGAACAGGCCCTGCACCCCATAGCCCTACACATCCCATCCACTGGACTCCCTGTGATGCACACCCTTGCTCACTTGTGGTGCTCAAGCAGCAGGCTGCCCCTGCCCCTTTCTCGTGTCGCAACTGCCCAGAACACATCCACAAGCCACTCTATAGCCTGCAAGCTTGACCCTCTTGCAGGCGCCTGTGATTGGCAGACACCATGGGGTGGAGGCAGGCCTTCCGCTTCAACGCACCCCAAAACCCTGAGAAGCAGATTGCAGCCTTACTTGTGGTGCGCAAACAGCAGAAACTTGGGCGCCGCCCCCGCGCCCTCCTCCCGTGTCTCAGCTGCCCCCAGAGCATTCACCAGCCACTCCACTGCGGTGGGCAGCTTGGCCAGGCCTGTGCGCTGGTTGCGGCTCATCAGGCCCGCCTGGTTCAGCCCGGGTGCCCCGTCATCATCTTCTCCTGCCTCGCCATCACTGCTGTCGCCTTCCTCCTCCTCTGCAGACAGTGGGTGCTAAGACCATAGCGAAAGAAGGTGTTCCAAGGAACTTGTGACCCTTCAGGGCCTTTGTTGCAGGCCTGGCGGCCCACTATCATTCTTGGTTGCGTTCCCACTGCTGCTGTACCCCTCCTCCTCTACCGACAGCAGGCAATGCAGCCTGAGCACTCAGCACCACAGCTGAGACATGCTGGGTTGGTGAGGCAATCCTTGTCACTTGTGCCACATGTGGCAGCTTGCTGATGATGAGCTGTCACAGGCAAGTCTCTTGCCTGCACGGGCTGCCTTGATGGCTGGAGGCCAGTCACCAGGCTTGGGATGTGGAAGACGCACCACCTGAAGCATACAAGCACCATGAGAGCCAAGCGCTGTTAGACAGGCCGGGTTGCCCGCTCAAAAGCAGCTGTAACAACAAGGGGCTGATCTGCTGCGTCTGACACCCTCACAGCAATGTGAACCCCAGCAGGCTGTCCCAGCTTGTTCACACCACAGCAGCTGCCATGCAGCATGGCAGGCAGGACTGCAGAGGCAGGTACCAGCAAGCACCCACATGTCTGGTGTGTCATTCAGTGGGGAGCTGCAGAGTGCCTGGGGCCCTACCTGGCGCCGCTTGGGAGGCAGCTGCCCCATCACCTCTGCCTTGAGCCGCCGCAGCAGAACGTCCTGCAGCGGTTGGGGGGATGCACACCTTGTCAGGGCGCAATTGCTGCAGCAGCACAGCCTATGGCCGCCTGGGCAAAACCCAGCACGGCACAGCTTGACATGGGGGCCCCAGACTTGTGGCGGGTTCCCGCTGCAACAGCACAAGCTGCAGGACCTGACACAGCATCACAAAGGGCTCGGCACACAGAAGCAAGGCGCCCAGCCACTGCAGCACCCTTCCCACAGCAGGTCCCATAGCGATTTGCTGAGGAGACAGACTTCGCCATAGTCTGACCTGTGTGATTTGTGCAGCCTGCAGGCGGCCTTCGTCTGCCTGATGAGCAGCTCCTGTCCAGATCAACCACCACCATGGCGCCCCACCTGCTTGAGCATGGCGTGCAGCTCCCCCGCGCATGACAGCCCAGAGTTGTCCCACCGCTGCGCGTTAGAGCCACCACGGCCCTTCACTGGCACCAGCCGCCGGCTGCAGTAGCGATGCGAGAAAGCGACCCTGTCCTGCCCGAGAAAGCCTGGCCACAGTGCATCCACCTGCATCAGCAGAGTCAGCAGCTGACGAGAGGCTGTAGCGCTGTGAGAAACCAGTTCTGTCCTGTTTCAAAAAGCTCAGCTTGGGCCAGCAGACCCAGGGATTGCGGTTTGGGTTTTTCTGAATTGCCGATTCAGAGCTGGCATGGTGGCCTCTGCTCTGCTGCCCAACACAGGTTGAGAGGCTCTTGTTGCTGCCTTGGACACGTTGACTCACGCACCTGTCTGAACAGGTCAAAGGGTCTCGACAGGGAAGGGGTGCCAGTCAGCAAAATGGCTCGCCGGCTGCGCTTGAGGGCTGAGACAGTTGCCTCAGTGTGGGCCGCGTCAGGTGCCCGCCCGCCGGTGCGAAGGGTGTGGCTCTCGTCCGCTATGATGATCTTCCAGCCCTTTGCTGCAATGCAGTGCTGCAGGCAAAGCGGGGGAGCGTCTCGTGAGCACAGCTGCCTGGCTATGTGAACAGGCGATGCTCTCTCCTTGGCCGCCATGCAGTGCTGCAGGCACAGCAGGGGAGAGGGTAGTGAACACAGCCGCCCAGCTGAATAAGGAGCTGCTGATCCCCCTTGGCCACCGTGCAGTGCTGCAGGCAACAGATGTGAGCCTGAAGTGCTTCTAAAGTACGCTGGTAAGATGTCCAGGCAAATTTCCTTGGCGCTTGTAGAGCAGGCCGCTCAAGCAGAGTCGTTGCAGCTCATGCATGCCACCCCTGGTGCCCGTGAACACGGCACTGTACTACAGCAAGTCCCCAGCCATGAAGTTGAGCAACAGCCAGCTGCAGCCCCTTCCAGCCCCTGGCAGCGATGCAGGCGCAGCAGGGGAAATGAGTCTGCCTAGTAACCTCGCTGATGTTATGAGCACTGAGCTGTGATCCCTTGGTCACAATGTTGTGCTGCCAGCAGGTGTTGAGTAGTTGCCTGTCAGCACAGCCAGGCCTGTGGAGCCCTGACAGCATCCACCAGCCGCTTGCAGCCATTGTATCCCAGCACCCTCAGGCTCGCGTCAATACCTGGGCATGTATGTTCTATCTTTTTGCAGGTACTTTCAGATAATCAGCATGACTGCTGGCTCTCAGCTATGATGCATATGCAGACCGCCTGGAGCTGGACCTGACACCAGGCAGCACAGCATCACAGGTGGCAGCCACGCTGTGTATCTGAAATACCAGCAAAACAGCACTATCCCTCTCATAGGTCACCACACGATTCACAAGCCCTTTTCCCGGACTGCCAAAGCTAAGCGTCTCCAGGTCATGAGTTCCTGCCCTCAGGCTGATCTTTACTCAAATCAGCCCTCAACTGGGTTGCTCAGCTGTGCCCTGCTGCACCATACCTCCCCTCACGCTTGCTGCCTGCTGTCTGAGGGTGCCAGACAGCAGGCGCCACCCAGTCTTGCTTCTCACCTCGACGCCTGGGCAGCTCTGCGCAGCTGCGCCTCTGGTGCTGGTGCCCCCCTTGCAGGCAGTGCAGGTCAGGCGCTGCATCATCTCATAGGAGGTGATGGTCACAGGCGGCAGCTGGGTCCCCTGCAGCCTGCACAGCAGGCAGGACCCACATCAGGCAGCGCTGCAATATCTGACTGGAGTATGATATAAAAAGGTTGTGCCGCATTGAGAAAATAACATCTAGGCATTCTATATGTGTCAGAGGCAGCAGCTGATCCCCTGCAGCCTGCACAGCAAGCGGGACCCACTGCACGCAGCGCTGCAGCATCTGATTAGAATGTGACAAAGGATAGGTGCCACACCAAGAAACTGGAGGAACTTCTCTCTGTTCGTCACAGCCGGCAGCCTGGTCTTTCGCAATCAGCTTGTTGCCACTGGCAGAGCGCATGCCGTGCAGGCTGCAGCAGGCCCTCAGGCTGATGATTAAACGGCTTTGTCACTGATAGAGGCAGCTGGGCCACAGCAGCCTGGGCAGCACGCAAGTGGAGGACCACAACCTCCCCTCGGCGACACCATTGTGGCTGTGCAAAGGGCCTTGCTCCTCATTTTGAGGCAATGCCATCGTTGCTGTTTAGGCTGCCTCAAAGGCTTGGCCGCTTTGGTGCGGCACCTGCCAGCTTTGTGGCTACTGGCCAACAGCTGTGCAGCCCCAACTGCGTCGCACCTGTCTGTGCGCCCCTCAATGACATGGATGTGGCTGGGCCTCAGGTTTGGCAGCCACCTCTCCAGTTCCTCTGCCCACACCAGGCGCAGACTGGCCGGCACAATTATCAGCAGGGGCCACTCCTCCTGCAGGCGAGGCAGCAACCACACTCAGCAGGGAAATCCGCTTGTACAGGTGCAGCGGAGGCTGCACTGTTGCCAAGTGCACAATGTCCTGCAACATGATCAGCGGTGGGCCCTGCTGACCATGGCGGCTGCTTCGCCTGCAAGATGAGAAGCCAAAATGGCTGAGTGACAGGTGCCAGGAGGCAGTGCCCTGACTACCAGCAAGGGCCACTCCTCATGCCGGCGCGGCAGCACTGTCGAGACATTTCCCTTCTCCAGAGTACTTCCCAAAGCACCCATGCACATCACCATCCCCTCCAGAAAGAGCGTGCTCTTACCCTGTAGCAGCTGGGCCCTGCAAAAAAGGCCTGCACCATCTGCCAACTTTGTTGTGCCCAGAGGGTCTGTTTCTCTCCCTTTACACAAACCCCACCCAGTGAGTGAGCAGCTGGCAAGCTGTGCACATTGGAGACGTAACCCCTCCTTCAGAGGCCTCCACATACTGTAGTTCTCTCACCCTGTAGCAGCTGGCCAGCGCAATGGCCTGCACTGTTTTGCCCACACCCATCTCGTCCGCAATCAGCACGCGCCCATGCAGGCCCAGCCCAAAGCGCACTCCCACTCGCTGGAAGGGCATCAGCGAACGCTGCATGTGAGGGGGCATGGCTGCGTAGCGTGCTTCTACCTCCTGTGCAGACGCCTGGTGCCCAGTCAGCCGCCTGCATGGCCGCATAGGCGCAGTCATCATGTATGGGCGACAGGTAGGGGGCCAACCCCTGAAAGACTGGAAGCTGGCTGGGCAGGCCTGATGGAGGAGGGAGGCCGGCCACGTTTCGCCATGCAGCAGGCGCAGCAAGCTATGCATGCAGGAAGGCTTCAGAGCTCCGTACAGATGAGTACAGCTCAGAGGAGCTCTGTGCCCATGAGTATCGCACAATTGAGCTCCATTGCAATTGTGTCTCTGCTAACCCTGATTACTGAAGGAGCCCCATCTGTTCACACGAGGTCATCAGCACATGTTGCAGCTTCACTAAGCCGCCTCACCTGAAAGAGGCAAGGGCGGAGGGAGGGATGAGGCCGGCCCTGTCTCTGCCACCCAACAGGCGCAGCCCGTGCGGCGCCCTCAGCAGGGTTTGGGTCACAGCCTCATAGTCGCTGAGCGCAAACAACAGGCAGCGCCCTTGCTGTACTGTAGCCGCCTGAGCAACTGCATTTGAGACGGAGCCTTGGTGCGACGCCAGCACAGATTGCAGCAGCACAGACTGCAGCAGCCCAGGTCTCTGTAGGCAGGGGTATCCCAGGTGTTGCACTGCGCACACAAACATCCTTCACAGGCAGCACCACTGCCAGTCAGCAGCAGCTTGCTGCTAAATTGAAAGTGATAGCATGTGATCAGGTGAGCTGAGCAGGCAGCAGAGCTCCAGCATTGGTCTGCGGTGTGCCACTGCCCCACCTGCACAGTGCTGCGCAGGCGCAAGACTGCCCTGGATCAAGGCACAGGGGGCTGGTGCTGCTGCGCTGTCTGCCCGCTCCCCTGCTGCGGCTGTGCTGCCTGCCTGCACTGCTGCACGGGAGCAGAAGCCCAAGTCAGAGACAGCTCAGCACTCTGTACAGGGGGGACCAGCGAGGATCCTGCCAAACTATGCTGCCAATTTGCTAACGACGCCAGGCACCTGCCTGCGCAGCTTCATTTCGGGCATGCAGCCAGACAGAGACAGCTCAGCGCCTGTGAAGCCTCAGACCGGGGCCAGCACCTCTGCTGCACAGCAGCTGCCTGCGCCGCTGCTGACACAGGCCGGCCCACATGGCTGTCACCAACACATATGGAGCAGCAGTGCGCCTCAAGCTGCCCCCACGTGACCAGACTTCTTGGGTTGTTGGGGGCCGCTTGGTGCGGTGCACATCCCTAAGCACTCATGTATCAAGCAAAGTGCCTAAATGCTGTGCAACCCGTCTGCGCGCCTGCTGCTTGCACAGCCCCATGGGCCACATGAGCTGCACCGTCAGGGGCAGCAGGTGCAGGCTGGGCCCCTTCAGGCATCTTGGCACTGCGGGCAGCAGTACCTGGCCGCCGTGGCTGCAGCTCTGCATTGCAAGCATTACCTGCTTCAGGGGCAGCACTGGGCTGCTCTGCCTTGCTGGCGCCCGAGCCATCTTGGCAGCTTGCCATGGACTCCTCCACCATCGTGCCATCAGCAGGAGCAGCAGGCTCCATGTCTTGGCAGGCATGTGCTGCTCCATGCGCCGTGGGCTCAGCAGCACATGCGGCAGGGGCCTGATGCTGGCTGCTTGCCGCTGCACCAGGCGCTGAGGGGCCAGCCAAAGTGGGTTCAGCGGTACGAGTGCCGCCGCTGTCAGCATGGGAGGGCAGCCCCTGCAGCCGCCGGCTACACACAGAAGTCGGCGCAGCATCAAAACGCCCTGAGCCTCCAGCATCACTGCCAGCATCTGTAGCCAGCCCCAGCGGCTGGCAGGTGCCTGCATGGGGCTGCGTGGCAGCCACGCCAGCGCATGTCCCCCTAAGAGCGCCGGCGGCGATCCCGCTGGCGGCCGGGGTTCCTATCTGGCCTCCAGCACTGCTGCCTGTTGGCTGTGCCTCGCTGCTGCCCTGAGATACAGAGCCTGCACATGCGGCCTGGGCTGCTCTTGGGAGGCTGCCTGCATTGCCTGGCAGTGTGCCCGGGCTGGTGCACCTGCTTACATCCACCCCCGCAGCAGCCAGGACGGCCCGCAGGCCGCCACAGAACTGCACCACATCCTCGGCCCCTGTGGCGGCCTTGACCTGTGCGCACACAGATCTCATGGTCAGCCACACTCACAGCACTACAGCAGCTTGGGCAGACATGAAATGAGTGAGCCCCCTGAAGCAGAACCTCTGAAGCAGACACAGAGTCTGAGAGCTTGCCAGAAGTGTGACAGTGAAACGTTGACTGAAGAAGTATTGGGGGACATGCGTTCAGTGAGACTTTGCCCCCAAGCAGACACAGGAGTCTAAGAGCTTGCTGAAGATGTCACATTGAAATGGAATCTACACAAGCACTGGGAGACATGCATTCAGTGTTGCTTCCCAATTCAAGCAGACAAACAGTCTGGGAGCTTGCCGGAATTGTGATGAAAGCTGAGCCAATGCAGAGCAGCTGCCACCCCAAGGCAGAGGCAGCTACACTTTGTGCATCTGTGTCCCCAGATGTGCTGCACAATAGCCATGCGACGTCGTGCCACCGCTCCATGGCAGCTGTCTCTGGGCCTGTCAGGACATGGGACAGCCCCACTGCAGCTGTGCTGCAGGACATGAGGAAGAGACGGTCCGCAGGCAAGCACCCGCACCTTGAAGGTGGCTCCATCCACCCCCTCTAGAGCCACCTGGGGGCTGCCCTCCCGCTGCAGAGCCCATTCCTGGTGGCCACATCCCTTGCGTGGGCAGCGGTAGAAACCCCCATCTGCTACCGGCCAGTAGCGCAGCTCAGCCCCGCAGCCTTGACCGGAGAACATCCCTGGGCACCTGCAGTGCAGCGAGTGGTGGGTGAGGCAATGGCATGCGGGGCGAGCAGCATGGCCCAGTCTGACGCACATGACCAATACTCCTGGCACCTGCAGGGCGTTGACCAGCACTGTAAGCAACAGTGTACGTGACCAATGGCCAGTAGTATCAGACTGTACATCACCCCAGACTTCTCGAGGACGACTGGCACACTGAGGCAGCAAGGGCAGGCGGTACATCCCCGCACCAAAATGCACAGCCAGAACACCTTGGCTCACTGAGGGTGGCGGGGAGGCAGCGGGGGCAGACGCGGCCCCCAGCATGAGACTGCACAGAGGCCCAAAACATCCTGGCTCACTGGGGGTGGCGGGGAGGTAGCGGGGGCAGGCGGTGCATCTCTGCAGCAAAGCGCTCAGCCCGGCGTCTGACCTCACGTGCGGCTGCCAGTCGTCCTGCTGTCGTCCCAACCCCACCTGACAGTGCATGAGGCCCCGCCTGGGGTGGACCTGCAGCAGGCAATCCCGCCTGAGGCAAACCAGCAGCAGGCAGCATGGACTGAGACGCGCTCTGCAATAAGCAGCAACAGGCAGCCCTAAGTGCTTACGCGACCTCTCAACACAAACACCTTGAACGACCAGGACGCGCACCAAAGAGACCTCAGCAAGCGTTCACCTGCAGCGCCTTGACAGACACCCTATGCAGTCAGGACACCAGGCGCAGTCAAGGGAGGTTGTGCAATCAGGCGAAAAGTTTCAGACCCTAAACCCTGAACCCAGGACGCTAACCAGTCAGGGCACCCGGTGCCGTCAGGACACCTTGTGCAACCCAGAGAGTCTCAGCATTCAGGACACCCTGGGAGCAGGCAGGTCTCATGCGTCGTGCTGTACCGGCAGCAGCACACACCCGCATGGCAGCCAGGATTCCCAGCCCAAACGCTGACGACTGCAGGAGCCCCAACAGGAGGCCGGTAGAGGCTGCTGCTGCCCGCGCAGCAGCTGCAAGTGCATGCTTGCTGCTGAGGGGCTCTGTGAGGCACCGCTGCCATGAGTGGCAGGCCTCTGAGTGGGGTGACAGGCCACAGCGAAGGGCCCGCCTGTGAGATGTGCCACTGCTGCTGCGCATGCGCCCAGGTACGCACCCTGCGTCCTGAGCCTCCAGCGCAGAGCTCTGCAGAATTCCAGCCCTTGATCCAAACCCTAACTCTAAACCCCTGGAGGCCTGAGACTGGGCTGGCTGCAAGCGCACTGCCTGATGCGCTAGCGCACTGGTCCCACCTGCCTGCCCCTGCTGCTGTGACACGCCGGGCTGCTGGGACTGGACTTTGCCCTGTTGTGATCCCTGCTGCCGCAGGCCGCTGCCAGCCTGACGGATGCGCCCAACAGCAGCGTCAGGTGCTGCCAGTGCAGTCCGGGCATCCCCCGCTCCCACTGCTGCGCCCTCTGTAGTCGTCGCAGCTGCTGAGCTGCCGCGTGAGTTGGTGGGCAAACTGCTGCCCCCTGCAGGCTCTGGCAGGTCACCGCCGGCCCAGAGTGCCAAGTCGGCTGGCTGTGGGGCTGAAGGTGACAGGCCCACCCTCCAGCAGCTGCCTGCGGAGTGCTCCACCTTGGCTCGCTTGGCGCGCTGCTGCTCCAGAGCCTCGTGCTCAGCTGCAGCCCTGCAGGGGTGCCAGGCACCCTGGGCTGGATGCATCTGGCATTCACTCCCAAGCAGAAGCCTTGCAGGACTGTTATACCCAAGGCATCAGCGACTCCTTTCATGGACCATCACATCGGCTCTACCGTGCAGAGTAGCGATGTGGGCATGGCTGAGGTGCTGCGTGTCATTGCAAGCTCACCAGTCCAGGCCCATGAACCAATCATCATCCGCATCCAGGACTGCCATGTCCTGAGATCTGGCCCGGTTGAGGGCCAGACTGAAGGAAATTGCAAAGGGTCTTAGAACCAGATGACCGGACTCTCGATGTGCTGACACCATGATGCTATGCTGTGACCATCGGGCGTTCTTTCGCAGCCGGACTGACAGAGCTTGGATGTGACATCTTCGTCAACTTTAAGATGCCTAAGTTCTGCGTGCATCATGCAGTGTTGCATAGAATGAAAGTTTGCCACCACCTATACGACTGACGACATCGCTGATTGCACAAGCACAGCATCCCTGATTCCAAGCGTGAAGGGCCAGACGTCATCACATCTTGCATCTACTGCTGGCCCTTGGCAAGCAGAGCCATGCCGCTCGTTTTGGGAAAGCCGCTCGTCCTGAGAAAGGCCTTACTTCAACGCCTGTGTGCTTCGGGCATCAGCCAAGGTGGGCCTTCATGTGACGATGCAGTGTAGCACCTCACACAGAGCATTCCATCTCTCTCCCTCTGCAGGTCAGCCCATGCCCTCAGAAAGCAAGTCACAACCACAAGGCAGGCTCAGGGCTCATCCATACCAGGTGATCCATGCCAGGAGGTGGATTGTGGCTCTGGTGCTGAGACAAATGCCATACTGTTGCAGGCTGTCAATGACAGGCCTGCCTTTGGCAGAGAGTCAGAGCAGGCTCGCCTACTTGCCCAATTGAGACTGGCACCATAGTGTGAGCTGGACAGCTTGCCCAGCAAGCAGATGGGAGCTCAGCGGAGGACCTGCAACTAACAAGACCTTCCTGCTCTTGCAGCACTCCGGCGGCTTGATGGAACTCCCTTGCCCTCCTGGGAGCCCCCGCAAGGCACCTTGCACTTTGCAGCTGCCATCAAAAACGCCAGAGAAGTGGACGGCTTCCTGGTTGCACCTACACCTCTCTTTGGTTATCCAGAGCTGGGAAATCGCATTCTGCTCCGCGAGTGCTACCCGCTGCTCTGCAGCAGGCTGCAGCAGGTGCATGCAGAGGAGTCCTGGACGAGCTTCGTCATAAGCGGCCAGGAAGGCGTTGGCAAGACCTATTGGCTGATGTGGCTGCTGACAAGGTGGGCAAGCTGTGTGTATCGCAGGCTGCCTGGGAGTCTCATCGCTGCGCTCCAATCCAACATGCCGCCGCCTGTTCTGAGCTGAGGGCACTGCTGGCCTCGAAGCAGGCCTTGCCAAGCTCAGGCTGTGTCGTTCTCCCCCAGCTCTGGAACTGCAGCACAATGGGTGTCATGCTTTGCTGGTGGTAGCCTGCAGCCGCCCTGGGTATGTGGGATCAAGTGTTGGCCACACACCTCGGAGCTGCAAGCAAGTGCAAGCAGCACTGATGCTGATGCAAGCTCTGCAAGCTGTTGCCTCTGTCACTGTTTCTGAAACGAGTTCTGCCCTGCTGGCAGGCTGGTAAAGGAGGGCAGGCCTGTGCTGTGGCATGACAGCTGTGGGTACTTCCTGTATAAGAAGAACACAGTGTTTATGTTGAAGCGTAGGCACGCCTGGCTGGTGGGTCCAGGCCATACTCAGCTCTGAGGGTGCGCAGCAGCGCAGCATTGATGTCATCCAGGTTGTGCCTGGCAGGCTGCATGCGTGCAATGGGGAAACACGTGCTAGGCAGCTCCCCTTCAAGCTCCGCCTGTCTGTGAAGACGGACTTCATGTGGACAGGGACGCCTCATGCTGTGCGTGGCAGCACAGCTGCTTGGTGGACATCCACAGCTGGGGTGCAGCTGCCAACAGGCCAATCAAGACTACAGGCCAGGGGCCGCGCCTGTAGAAACATCTGCCTCACCACCACTGCTGCACGCATTCCTGTGCGCCTGCAGGCTCTGCATGAACCGCTGGTGGTCGAGGGTGGTGTGCAGACCCAAGGCCAAGCTGACTCACAGGTGGGTGTCTGAGCATGGGTGGGGCATGCAGGCCACGATGTCCTCGTTGAGCCTTACAAGCGGCTCACTGCCTCCGACATGGCTGCAAAGCAACTGCTCAGCAGGTCTGCTGAGAGATCTGGGGTGCTGCAGAGTGCGCTGCCAGTGTACCTCATCGACAGTCAGGAGCCCATGCCTCATCATGCCAGGAGATGGGCACTTCTGGCGCAATACCCCGACATGCCCAAGTACAAGAAGTTCCTCAAGAGCAACTCCTGTGACTGTTTGCTTCACTTCATGCCACCCTTTGAGCTTGAGGAGCTGATGCAGCTGCAGCCCTGGGGGTTCCCAAGGCGGAAGAGGCTCACGCAAGACATGGTGAGGGTGTGTACAGCACCAGGACAGAGCCAGGGCTGCGCACTACATCTATACGCTCTGTCACAAGTTTCCAGCCTGCTGCAGGTGCTTGAACGTTTTCTGAGGTTGGGTGGCGTGCCTCGGGATGTTTTCAAGAACAAAATCATTGGGGGACCTGGCCTAGGCGGCACCTTGGCCACCATGGATTTGCCACGAGTCACCACAGCTGATTGTGCTGCTTACACCCCCTCAGCTGCCAGCAGTGAGCTGACACTCATCACTGTGCCAGCATGGCGCACAGGTCAGCGTCCCACATGTCTGCAGCAAGCTGACGGTACAGATTGCGGGTGCACGCTCTGGCAGGCAGCAGCTGTGCCCTGTGCAGCAGCTGTGCCCTGTGCAGGTGACTTTACGAATGTGCAGGTGGAATTCAGGTCCTTGCATGTAGCGAAGGAGATGTGGGACTGGGTCCAGAGCCCATACAGGCAGGACCAGTGCGTGCAGCTTATTGCATGCGTTGCGGTGAGTCAAAGCATGTGGGCCCCAAAATTCATTGATGCATGCTTTGCAGACCAGCGCTTCATCACCTGCTGTGAGTGCAGGCTCGCCCTTTGCGTGGGTGAGAAACACAGGCATGCATGAAGCCTTCATGCACTTGTTCCTGCCCCAAGGGGGAGTCTTTCAGATCAGGCAACGAGACGACACTGAGCTTCATGTCCAAGTGCAAGCATCGCACAGCCGTCTCATCACAGCTTCATTTTTTCTTGCAGGCCGCTAGGTGTTGGCGCCGGGGGACGGCCTGCCACTGATGGGCAAGCTGGCAATGCTATCGTGCAGACAGCTGCAGGCAGGCAGCGCCCCAAGAAGAGACGGCCGTCGGGAGAGGAGATTGCAGCAGGGGCAAATGCTGTGGAGTCCATCAGGCTGCCATGCTATGAGATGGTCGAATTTGATGACGTCGAGCAGCTGCAGGTGGACCCCAAGGCGCTTCAGTATTTCAAGCCTTACAGCCGTCAGTACCCCGCTGTGGACAGCTTCACATCAAATGGAAGGCTGTACATCGCCACTCATGGAGAGAAGCACAGCGTGGTCGCCACGATCATGAAAACCCTGCAGCTCCTGCCTGAGCAGCTCACTCCAGAGCTTTATTGGGTTGTGGCACCAAGCAAACCATGTCGGACTTTCCTGCAAGCGCCATGCCCTTCGCTGACCAGCTCGATGCTGCAACAATCGACGAAGACTGCCCTGATGAGCCCAGCGCGGACTTTTGGACGACAACGGCGCCGGAGTGGAAGCAGGTGCCCAGGAACGCACGTCACTTGCTGGTAAAGCTTCGCCAATATGTCATGTGGCTGGATTACAGCAGGTTCAAACATCAGGCTATGCAAATACTGGTGGAGCTGAAGCCCCAGAGCTGGTTGCCCCAGCGTTCTTGGGCTCTGCCGTTTGCCCCTGGCGTAGCTCGAGCTTGTTTCAAGCAGCAAGCTGCATATGGTCACCAATTTTTCTCAAGGCCAAGCTGCTGGTGCCAGTTTGTGCGCAAGCCTGGGATGAGGTCCATACTGCATGGCTCCGCACATATCATGATTGAGAACATGGTGCCCAACAAAAGACTATGACATGACAACTCCTGCTGTTATATTACATTACACCTGTCAATGCGGGCCTTATCAAATACTGTAACACAAAAGGCTGGCGTGTCAGGCGCTGGGCAGGTGGATTCTGCCAGAGGCTGCCTCATATGTTGGCTGCATCTGCCTGGATGGCATCTCTGCTGATGAGGTGTGTCATGATTACATCAACAGCATGGTGTGCAAGCTCCCGGCACGGCATGGCAGGACCCAGCATTGGCAGCCATGGGTCAACAGCCTCACATTGTCCAGCTCCGGCTTGTCAGACACATGGCAAGCATACCTCTGGCAAATCACAGTCAGCAAGACTCACTCTGTCAGCAAGGCCCTCTTCAAGGTGCTTGACCAGCTTGCCTGCCCGAGTCACTAGGGTCATCTTGTGCTTTGTGGTGCCTGTTGAGGTGTTTGACAACTGGAATTGGCTGAAGGAGCTGCCAAAGGCCTCTGATTGCTCCTCAAGGGTTGTGACCCTGCTGCAGACCGTCCGACAAGAGGTGATGTTGTTGCCTGAAGAGGTGATCAGAAACCCCAAGTCTATTTCTCCTCCAAACGTTGGCTTGACTAAACCTGAGCCAGACGATGATTGGATGGAGCTTGAATGAACTCCCAACTTCTGAAACGCTCTGCAAAAGTCTGATGCAGGCTTTGAGCAACATGACCTGAAGTAAGCCATGCAACACCCTGCGACAAGGCGTGACACTTAAAGGCCTGCTTTGCGGCAGAGCTCAGCCATGGTGCTCATGCCCCACCTAGACTTCTTGAGTGATGATTGCTTTGAAGTATGCAAGAGGGAAGTCACTGTGCTTCCCTCCTGACCGGCGCCCCGGTTTCACCAGCCACCATGCCATTCCGCTGCCCTGCCTGCCACCACGTCAGTGACCTGCGGGGACACCTCGTGGCGCACATGGAGCTGCGCAAAGCTGCAAGGGGTGGGACCTCCTGACAGACGCTGTGAAAGACCCAGACAGCAACTGCATCACGAAGCCAGAATAGGAGGAGGCACTGGCTGCAGCAAAGGCGCAGAAGGTGTGTGGTGGAAGCTGGCATTCCGTCCACAGAGGGCCTTGGCTCCAGCAGGCCCACAGCTCTTACTGCCCTGCAGAGAAAGCAGGAGGACGAGGTCCAGGCCAACCTGAGTGCTCAGGCGTCAGCAGCTGTGTCACAGCCATCACGCATTAGCTTCAAGGACAGAGAGATGCTGGCATGCTGCACAAACACTTGCCGCAGGGGGTCGATGGCCGTCAAGGGCGCCAGCAGAGGATGTGCAGGGTGGCACCGCATGCCAGCTTGATGCAGGAGCACTGTCAAGCCTGGAATGATGCAGTCCAGCATGTCCTCCTCAGCCTACAGAACACAATCGGTCCCTCCCCAGATATTGGTGATTTCTGTGAGAAGCACTGGCACTACGGTGACCCTACCTTGTAATGAGCCTGGCCCAAACGATGATTCTCATGCCAGTCCCGTCCCCAACCAGCCAGCCTGTGGGCTGTGTCCGGGTCAAAGATGCAATACAGGTCTGTGGTGTCGGACTCATGCCTGCAAAGGCAAAACAATGGTCAGCCAGCTGGGGACAATACTGTTCAGAATGCACAGCATGGCCTGAGTTGCCTACCTCGCCGCCATCTTGATCTCCGCTTTGTTAATGCCCACGCTGTTAACCGCCTCCACACCATGCTTCTTGATTTTGTGGCTGACCTCCCCTTCAGCTGAGTACCCATCAAGCCTGCCACAGGGCACGCCTGCGGTGTGATAAGCCACAGATGTCACCGACAGCCGTGTCCAAAAGCTGCAGCATTGATGCACTGGCTCACCAGCAAGTTCAAAAGCCTGCCGAAGGTGAACGTTGAGAGTCTCCCCACTCATGGGCTGGTTCCCCTGCATGCCAGGGGCAGCAACAATGAACTTGGCCAGATCCTCAAGTTTGATGCCCCTGTGGAAGGTGGCGACAGCCAGGTCCGCAAGCGCTGCCTGAGGACAGATGCGATGGTCTCTGTACCTGTGGCAGAGGAGGCATACAAGTGAAAACACAGGGCAGCACACAGCTCAACTACGTCTGACAGCTTGAATGCGCATACCTGACAACACCAGGGATATCCACCTGCCCAGGCTTCACAGTCTTCCCCTGCATGCTACCAAACAAGATTGCCACAGAAGGCACTGGGCCCACATTACCCTGCGTCCTCAGTGCCAGGCAGCTCCAGGGAAGCTTGCGCAGGTCATCAGAGCGACCCAGTGTGGCTGGCATGAATGTCATTGCCATCCTCAGCAGATAGGCCCACTGCCACTGCTTCTGCTGGAAAGCTGCTTGCAGGGACTGGCGAAGCTGCCCTGCCCCAGTGCGGCATCCACCTGCAGATGCAAGCAACTAGCTGGGGTCAGACACGCCATCAGTCTATTTGCACAAGACGCTCTGACCAGGCCGGTACCCACCTGAGCTGCCACTTGCGCATTGAGGTTCTCAGCCTGCATCTCCCTGCCACGTGCACGGAGCAAGTCCCTGACTGCTTGAATCTCCAGGGGTGCAGGTACATCTGAGGTGATGCGGCCCTCTGAGTACTGCTCTCTACGGACTTCCTTGAGGTGGCATAGATAATCACTGCATGCACCAGGCCAAAGGTTGGGAAGGGTGGGACATGAACGCAGCTCAGACACAGCAGTGGAGGGGCCTCTCACCCCACGCTGCTGAAGGAGTAGCGAGCACCATTCTGCTGCACTGCCACATCCACAAGCCACATCGAGAACTCAAGAATCTTGGCCTGACACATGAGGTCGCCATCAGGGTAACGGTGCGCCTCCTGCTCACAGTATCTCTGCAGGACCACATGTGTGTGAATGACATGGCCTTGGAAGCCTCAAGGGGCCCATAAGAACAGGAGAAAAGGCCATGCAGCGCCTACCCTCCAGAGCTTGGCAGCTGATTTTTCAGCCTGGACTGTGTTCTGTGGCTTAGCCGCACCATGACGGGCACTGCTGAGCTGGGTGAGCTGTAGGATACGAGCTTCCTCCTCAGGAGTGTTAGGCATGGCTGCCAAGCCACCTGCTGCGTCTGAGACTGGTGCTCCATTCTGCTGGCCCAAAGTCTCTGAACTGTGCACACCAGGAGCAGAGGCCGGCACTGGCTGGAGATCATCCACAACTCCAGACAAGTGTTTGCAGGCTTGATCAATGGCCGCTCTGAGGGAAGGGGGGCTGTCTGGAGAGCAGCTGCCATGTAGTTGTGCTATGTAGTCCCCAGCCAGCCCCAGACTGATGACATGGTTGATGGAGCTGCTGTACTCAGCAGATGGCACCTGGTAGTGCTGCATGAAGGGGTGGGTCGATCTGGTTTGGCGCGCTAGGGTTATTTGACCTGGCAATGAGGTCATTATGTCACAGGTCAGGGTTTACCATTACAAAATGCAGTCCAGCACACTGTGCTCCACAGTGTGCAGTCAGATCACAAAGTCAGCTTGCTGCTAAGTTCAAACTCAAGGGTGGCAGCCTGCTACTGCTGCTCTGCAGCTGCCATAGTGGGATGATACAAGCATGGTACCTGTGTACAGCAAAAAAATGAAATGCTGCCACTGAAGGGTTCACAGGGTTTCATGTGGAACTACCACACCTAACTGCAGCAGCAGATCCTGGAAGCAAGCCCTCCTCCTTAAGTAGGCATGCGGGCGGGTCAACTGCCTTTAAAATTGAGGCCAGCAGCTAGGTAGTCCGCCGCCTAATTGATGAAGAGCTGCATGCTACACTGGATGTGGTGCTAGCTTGCTTTTGCAGATAGTTTTGGAAGGCAGTGTCTTCTGCAGGTAATCATTCATGCCGTTAGATGTTGCGATGTGTCATGTGTGTAGCTTGCATTTGAATGCTTGCCCTCTGATGCTTTGTGCCTATGTCAGTAGGTGAGCTCACCTCTGTACTTCTCGTCAGGGGCATATGAAGATGCTCCGTCTTCTTGTGAGAAAGGAGTCTCGCAGCTGCTTCTTATGATCCTCTGGGATGTCTGCCACATTGCCTGTGCTGTACAGCCAATGGAACACCTGCATGCTGGCATACCCTCAAAAGCGTGGTCTGATGCGCCACTGCAATATATGGAGAGACAAGCAATGCCCAAGTTTCTTTGATAGTGCGCAACATGCCTGGTTGCTGCAGCTGGTAGAATATCCAGGACCCTTAAAATTGTGCAACAGAACGGTGCAACAAATGTTGGCATCCCAGGTAAGTGACTGGACGCCTAGTACGTTCCTGATGGCCTGTGGAGATGCTACGCTGGATGAAGCATGCGCACCTTCTCTGCCCCGCTGGAGTAATGCTGCAGGATAAGCTGCCGAGGCCTCCGCATGCTTTTCTTCTGTTATGAAGCCTTCTGTTATGGAGCCGCCCCTCTTCCACGCTGCTAATGATAGTCGTGCAGCCACGGCAATGATTTGGCGTGGATGGTGCTTGTGGCCTACACACTTTGTGATATGGGCCGCCCATGCAGCAAGCCAAAGGTCTGTTGCAACTCTGGCGCGCTGGGCGCTGCAGACGCAGGCTGAGCCGAGCCAGCCGACCTTGTACGTGGGAGACCTGCCAGAGGCGGTGGGAGCGTATCAATGTTGGAACCTGGCCACCTTGTCAACCGCGGTGATGCTGGCACTCAAGCCCATATAATCTTGCTCTCACACAGAGGCATATGCAACTGAGGTAAAGACAGGCAGACAGCTGTGGCTAGCTGACTGCATGCCGCAGAAGCTTACCAGGAGGCGGGCCCAGGCCGCTGGACAAGCTTGGAGCACCTTGCTTTTTGCGGCGTTCTTGGCAAACTGAGGGTAGTCTGCGATGGTGATACTGGTGAGGGTGTCGTCCATCACCACCTGCCCTTCAGTCACCGTCAGCATTTTGCATGGCTTTCATGAAGACACTTAGACATATGTATGCATGGCACTTGCACATCCTGTGCACTTGAGCATCTTGTGCTGCCATTCGAATGGCAGTCCCAGACTCAGGACCTTCAGTCTGCTGTGCTGATGTCTTTTTCGTTCGCTGTTTTAAAAGATCAGCTTTTGACTTGTTGCATCAAAATGGCGAGTTTGTGTCAAACACTGGACATATGGTACATGCTCTGCGATTGTGAGGGAGGCGGTTCAGCAGGTGGCTCAGAGGACGCTGTTTTCAGCGCTTCCAGGACTGGCTTGTAATTTGAAAGTACCAGTACAATGCTTGTGATGATGCAAACGAGGGCTGTCAGCCAGAGGCGCGTGCGGCTGTCCACAGGCCTGCATAGGTGGATCAGGAGACCTTCTTCTGCTGCAAGGCTGGTTGCTGACACCACGCTGAGATAAGAGGCAGCTTGCTCCAGCCCAAGTCGTGACCTAAAGGGAGACAGACCATTATGCTTCACTGACACCAAGTCGACCATACACTGACTGCACAGTCAGAGGTTGAGGCTTACCAAAACTTAGGGTGATGGCTCTATCCTCGGACATGCCCCACGTCCCAAGTTTCTCCATGTTCAGCAGAGCATGACCTTCCTTATCCACAAGTATTTGGTCAAAGTAACCAGCATCCCTGCAGATCCCCGGTACTGTCTGTTGCGAGTCTGAGTCAGCTTGCCAGGCAGGTAGCATGAAGAACTCCCCCTGTGCGCACTTTGACGTGCCTAACTGGCAGCCCTAGTGCCCAGTAGCTGCCAAGATCTAGCGCAACTGCCGTCCCTTCGACATTAAGCTTGCCGTCAGTGATGGCGACCTGAGTGGTCTTATTGTGGAGGCTTTTGACCCAGAGTGCTGTCCGGTGTGTTGCTCCTGCAGCTGTGTGCAAACAACATGCTACACTGATGCATGTAGCTGCTTGCAAAGCACCAGCACAGCAGCTGAGGTACAATATGCCATACAAACCGACTGGAGGCTCATGCATTGGTCTTTTCCAGCTGCAATGCTCTGCTGAGAGACTGCAGCCTCTGACAACAACAGTGCATGCACGCTGCTCCCTCACATTGAAGCAGCCCTGCAGCCGCCCTGTTAGATTGGGGCAGCATTGCTGAGAACCGCGCCCCTGCAGATTCCTACCTGTCTCTTCATCCTTAGACCTGTGCACAGGCCCTGCTGGCAGGGTCCAGAGCAGCACCTGTGGCGAGGCACGCTGCCTGCTAATGCTATGCAGAACAGGTACCCCTGTAACCCCTGCCAAACCCTGCTGACCCTCGGGTGCTGCCTCGACATCTGCCACTTCAAACAAGTCTTGATCAGGTCTCCACCTGTGGGCTCCTGTGGACTTTTAACACTGAGCAAAACAGCTACACACCTGCTTGACGCTGAGACACAAAGGCCCTCACTGCTCCAGCCAGTGCAGCAGTGCTGCGAAGCTCCAACACAGATGGTGCAGTTTAGCAGCCTGGCTTGTGTCTGTGTCATAGATCATAGCCAGTGCATCATCCCTCCATGCTTCTTCTTCCAGCCCAAGAAGAGCATCTCTGGCCAGCTGTCTGTCGTCCACCATCTTCACAGCCCAGTGTCCTGTACGCAGTTGCAGCTTTGCGCTCAGAGGTAGCGGCACATGCAACACTCACTTTGCAGTTCAAATGCTTACCGGCCAAAGGTGAGTAGCAGTAGAGAAGCCCTCCTCTACTGAGCTTTGCCGGCTCGTCTCAACACTACGCCTAAACCCTGGCTCTCGACCTAAGTGTTAGGTCAAAAACCCTAGCGCGCCAAAGTGCTGCTCCTGGAGCACGCCGTGCGCTCATGCCAGCGGCAGCAGGGCCAACAGCAGGCCCAGCTCTCCACCTCCCCTCCACTCGGGCACATGCCTCAGACACTGACACAGCCAGCCACACAGGCCCCAGCACGGCCCCAGCCCCCAGTACAGCTGCCAGTACAGCACCAGCCCCCAGTACAGCCGTTTGCACAGCCTTCAGCCCAAAACACAGTACAGCGAGCAGCACAGCCACCACGCCACCAGAGTGAGCTGACAGCACTCATCCCCAGCTCGGCAAGGCTGCAGCAGCCCGTCCAACAGCCCCCAATCGACATTGAGGAGGCGCCCAGCAGCGACATGGTGCTGCCTGAGGAGCATGAGAGGCGCAAGCGCAGCGCCAATGTGGTGATGTATGGCCTCTCGGGGGAAAGCTCTGCATGCTTGAAGCAGGCAGCGGAGGAGGTGTTCCAGGCACTAAACCTGCCCCACGCTGGACAGCATGTGGTTGCAGTGGAGCCCCTGCCTACCCAGGGTCCCCACCCCCCTGTGGTTGTGCGTTTTGATGACCCTTACTGGAGCACACGCCTGCTGCGCTCCAAGCGTGGCTTGCGGCGGCTCCCTGCACTGGCCAGGGTGTACATTGCTGAGCATCTCACCAGGATCCAACAGGCTGAGAAAGCTACAAGGCAGCCCAGGTTTGATGCAGCTCGACAGCTGGGCCGTGCCTTCTGGCGGGGCAGTGATGTCATGTTGCACCGCAGAGAGGGCACCCCTGGCTCTGCCCCTGAGGTCTTCGCCTGCTAGGGGTACGGGGGCCGTGGCTTGCAACATCAATGCAAAATCATGCAGTGGAACATGCATGGCGGCCTAGCCGGCAACAACAAGCATGATGCACTTGCTGTGCTTGCTGCAGAACACCCAGCCCTCATTCTGCTCACAGAAACGCATGCCGGCCAGTTTGACTATAGAGCGCCCAACTTGCAGGGATATGACTGCATTAGCAAGCCACGGCCCCAAGCCCAGCAGGCGAGGCGGGGGCCGCCAAGGGGAGGCATTGCAGGTTTTGTTGCTGATGGCATCAGACAGCATGTCAAAGAGTGGAAAGTGGCTGATGATGGCACTTACGTCATCCTGGAGCTTGCTGCAGGACTGCTCCTGCCAGAAGAACGGACAGCATACCTGGCAGTGTGCTACGTCCCACCCAAACATGGACGCAACGGCAACCTTGAGACATTTGCTGACCTGCAGCGGGATCTGGCAGAGCTGCCCCTGGACAGCCCAGTCCTGACTGCAGGGGACATGAATGCCCATACTGCAGGGTTGACGGACCTGTACCCAGCACAGGACATTCTCAGTGATGAGGACTCGGGCTCTGATGACGACACTGAGCCCGAAGACTGGCCTGAGAACTTTCTGACTGTGCCCCGCAGGAACATGCAACCCCCCAACACAAACAGCAACCACTGGGGCGAGGAATTCATCCAGTACCTGCAGGCCACAGGCCAAGCCATCCTGGACGGCCGGGTACCAGGTGACCTCACCGGCAAGATCACCAGGCGAGACAAGCGGGGCCCAGGAAGCTTGCTTAACTACTTTGCTGCGCGTGCGGCAGTGGCCAAGCATGTGGTGTCCCTGCAAGTGCTGGATGACCCCTCCCGCCTGCCGGTCCTCTGCTCAGACCACAACCCTGTCCTGCTCACCCTGACTGGAGGCAGCGTAGAGTGGGCAAACCCCCAACGCGCTGCCCCAAAAGGATTGAGCAACATCAGATACCAAGTTGGCAGCCAGGAAGAGCTGCTTGCAAAGCTGCAGGCCGGACAGCAGACTACCTCACCCAGTGACTGGGCTGCGGCTGCCTACGGGGAGATCCTTGCCAGGGTGTCTGCTGCTGCAATGGACACATTCCCCGCAACGCAAACGGCCCTGCCAAGTACAGATGCCACCATGGGCAGATGCAGAATACAGGCGGGTGAGGCAGAGGCTGGCACGCGCCTGCCGGCCAATGCAGGTCCCTGCCTCTGAGCTAACTAGCCTGCAACACCAGGTGCAGGGTATGCGCAAGCACAAGAAGCGCAACTACTTCAAGGCCAACAGTGCCAAAATTGAAGCTGCATGCAAGGCAGGGCAACAGTCCTTCTGGATACCCTTCAAGGTCCGGAAACAGTCCCAATGCCCTGTCAATGCCCAAGCACAGCTGACATACATGCAGGAACTACATGGCACGGTGCCGGCCCCCGCCCCTGTCCAGCTGTTCCCCTGTGAGCTACCAGCTTACAGGGATCCTGCCCCTGATGCGGCACAACTGAACGCTGACATCACTGCCGCAGAGGTTGAAAGAGCCCTGCGGCGGGCCAAGCGCGGTAAGGCAGCGGGCCATGATGGCCTGTCTACAGACCTGCTCAAGGATGCAGCTCCTGCCCTGCTGGACAAGTATGTTGACCTTTTCAATCTTATGCTGGCGGGTGACATTCCTGATGCACTATCCATGGGCATCATCATGGCTGTGCACAAGACTGGTGACAAATGTGACATGGCCAATTACAGGAGCATCACAGTCACACCGCCACTCAAAAAGGTGTTTGATTCTGTCCTAGAGTGCAGACTTACTGCATGGACAGAAGAGCATGGCCTCCGAGCTGCCAGCCAGGCGGGGTTTCGCCCTGACCAACGCACCAGTGATCAACACTATGTCCTCCATACTCTGCAGGACAAGTACTGCCGTGAAGGGGGACAGCTCCACTGCTGTTTTGTGGATTTCCGCAAAGCCTTTGACACTGTGCCGCGGGATGTGCTGTGGGCAGTGCTCAGTAGCATTGGTGTTGGGGGCCGCTTCCTGTCCTGCCTGCAGGCCATGTACAGCAAACACTGTGCAGCAGTCAGGACAGCTGATGGCCTCAGCAAGCCCTTCAGATGCCATCAAGGGGTACAGCAGGGAAGTCCATTGAGCCCGGCGCTCTTTGGTATCTTTGTTGACGCTCTGGAGCGTCTCATGCAGAGGAACTTTGGCCTCGATGTACCAGAACTTGACGGGCATGCTGTTCCCCTGCTGCTGTACGCAGATGACCTGGTGCTCATCAGCCGCTCAGCTATGGGCTTGCAAGGCCTGCTGGACACAGTGCATCGGTTTGCCACCTGCCGCAGACTGCAGGTCAGCATCAAGAAGACCGAGGTGCTTGTGTTCCAGCCGCGCAGGCCTGCGCTGGCCAGTCTGCCAACGCTCCACTACAACCGCAAGGCCCTGAAGAAGGTCCACCAATTCAAGTACCTTGGGCCTTTCACTGGAGACACATTGTGGATTCAGGGAGGCCATTGCACAACTGTGTGCAAGCGCACGAAGGGCTGCCTTTGCTGTGCGGCACCGATGTTGTCGGCAGGGCATCTCCAGCTTGGACTGCATCCTCAAGCTGTTCAACGCTAAGGTGCTGCCCATCTTGTCATACGGCTGCGAGGTTTGGTTCGGCACCTGCTGCAAGGACACAACCAAGCGGCGGTGGGCTGAGCCAGCCGAGCAGGTGTACAGGGATTTCCTGCGCGGCATCCTGGGCGTATCTCGGCGTGCACCTACCGCTGCTGTGTATGCAGAGTTTGGCACATATCCGTTGGCTGTGCACTGGGCTAGGGTGGCGGCTCGCTTCCAGTCGCGTGCCCAGTGCATGGAGGAGGACAGACCTGTGCGCTGGGCAGCCACATACTGGGGGGTCCCAGGCCCTGGCACAGACGTGACTGACGCTGAGGGCATGGCTGCTGCAGCAGAGGTTTGCAAGTTCAAGGCTGATTGCAGCAGCCCAGGGCCCATCCTTGTCCCTGAATACTTCCATGACGTCAAGCTGCAGGAAGGCTTGGAGCCATACCTGCATCATGTCAAGATTGCCAACCACAGGCGGGCACTGGCCCGCCTAAGGCTCAGTTGCAGTGATCTCAGGTCCTGCACAGACAGGATTATAAAGCCTGTGCGCCCACCCAGGGAGCAAAGGGTATGCCGCCTATGCTCCACTGGTGCTGTGGAAGATGAGTTGCACATCTTGACAACATGCCCAGCCATGTCTGGTCTCCGTGCAAGCTGCCCTGACCTCCAGCGAGAGCACAGAAACTTAGCCAGTGTGTTTGCAGGTTGCGAGCTGCGCTCACTGGGCTGGTTCGCATGCCAGGCCTTGCGAGAGCACAGCCGCCTACTGGAGGCCATGGGCCAGCCACTATGGCCTGCCAACTATGTAGCACAGACCAACCGCAGGCCTGGTCCCTGCAGGCGGCGACGCCCATAGCACAACCACCCCTGCGGGAGGTGCTGGTGCTGCCAGGGGTGCTGGTGCTGCAAAAGGTGCTGGTGCTGCCAGAGGTTCTGGCGGGACAGCAACGGAAGCACTGTTTCCCTGAGCATCGCTTATCTGCAGGATGGAAATTTGGTGGGCTCAAAGTCAGGGTTGGTGGGCGAGGTGTCAGTTGCCGGCCCACGGCTCATGCACTGCTGCAGCCCACCTGCATGCTGACACGCCCTGCACCACTAACAGCAGCAACGGTTGTTGCGGGAAGGCCAACTCCATTCGAGTTGACTGACCTCGTTATCGGCCGTTGGCGCTCAAGTTGGATGCTTGGCATGATCTTACAAGTGCATCACCCGTGAACTATCGATGAAACAGTCGTTGGGCCCCCAGCTGTGGCCTGCTGTACGACGAAAATTATAATTTAAGTGCCCTGGATCCACCTTCATGCAGCACTACCAGGTGCCATCTGCTGAGTACAGCAGCTACATCAACCATGTCATTAGCCTGGGGCTGGCTGAGGACTACATTGCACAACTGTGTGCCAGCTGCTCCCCAAACAGCCCCCCTCCCCTCAGAGCGGCCATTGATCAAGCCTGCAGACACCTGTCTGGTGTAGTGGATGATCTCCAGCCAGTTGACTACCATCTTAGATACTATTCCGTGCTTGACAAGCAGAGCCATGTCGCTCGTTTTGGAAAAGGCCCCATGTCAATACCCGTGTGCATCGCGCAGCTTTGTTCAGGGCAGTGGTAGACATAGGCCAGGGGGGCCTCCCTGTAACACTGCAGTGTGGCAGGGTTGCACTTGATACAGAGCATCCTGTCTCTCGACGTATGCAGGTCAGCCCATGCCCTCAGGAAGCGAGCCACGGCCACGACACAGGCTCAGGGCTCAGAGGTGCGCCATACCAGGCAGCTAGGTTTTGGCTCAGGTGCTGAGACAACCGCCATGCTGTCGCAGGTTGTCAATGACAGGCCCTTCTGTGGCGGAGAGACAGAGCAGGCCCACCTGCTTGCCCAGCTGAAGCAGACACCAGACAACATGCTGCTCCTCCTTGGCCCTCGCAGCAGCGGCAAATCTCGGTTCCTGAAAGAAGTCCTGCTGAGCGACAGGTTGGACACCCCAGTGTCGTTCTTCAACGGCCGAGTGGAGCTGTCGCATGCCTGTGTGCTGGTTGAGAGGCTGTGGGTTGAGCTCAAAGCCCAGCTCAATGCCCTGGACGAGCCCGAACAAGCCATGCCACCCAGGCGGGGGTCTGTTGATGTTTCATTGCCACCTCTAGCATCAACCACATCCAACATGAGCGCGGCGATCACAGCTTTTGGTGCTTTCTTGACTGTGAGAAAGGAGGCCTCGCTGTCCCCACCGGTCATTTGCATTGATCATGCCGATGTGCTGATGGACTGGTACGAAGGTGACAGCACCATGCAGACTGACATCAAACCCCTGCTGAACTTCTTTGTTCAGGTGAGATCTCTGCATGCTGCTGCACATCATTGCCTTTGATGCGCACATGCCACTGGACACTTGTGCTCCATGCAGATCACCAAAGAGGAGCCGCAGGCCCATGTCATCCTTGCGACATCAAACTGTAGCTTTCTGCCCTGGCTGACAGACAGTGAGCCTTTGAGCTGTGTCCTCAGCAGCAATCTTCTTGCAGTAGCTCACCTTTCGTCTCGCATAGAGTTGCAGGAAGGCTTCTTCACCACAGAGGTCATCGGGGACTTCCCTGAGGCAGATGCATGCACATATTCCAGGGACTGATGAGCAACAAGGGGGAAGTTAGTGACAAGGAGTGGGCCAGCGTCTTTGAGGTGTGTGACAAGCAATGCTCTCTCCTGCCATCCGATTTGGCACAAAGGTTACATTCACATGTAAATGAGTTAGAGCTGGTGCCTTATGCTGCCACGCAGGTGTGCGGGGGAAATCCAGGCGCTCTGACCACCACTTCCCGCTTGTGGAAAACCTTGGGCGATGTCCAAGCAGGTTGGTCATTCACTTTGGCTGTGCATGATGCTTCCAGCACCATGCTTCAACATGCTGACAGGATCGCCCGTCTGTGGTCACAGCTCCTCGGGTGGTGTGGTGCCCCGCCATGACAAGGGTGCGCACAGGGTTCAAGGGAGGCCCCGGCTGGGACACAGAGCAGTTCAAAAACTTGATGTGGTGTCTGGTTGAGGCGCCCCACGGTGCATGCAGTGCAGATGACCTATACTCAACGCTGAACATGTCGGGCAAGTCTGCTGAGGCAGCTGTGCAGGCCATGGCCAAGGCCAACATGTTAGCCTTCAGGCCGGCATCAGGTAGGCAATGTGCATTGTAAAGCTGGTGCCTGTTAGTGTACAGAAAGAGCACTTCGTCAGACTGAGGGCTTCCTTGCACTGCAGAGTGGGCCATGGACATACCTATGGGGGCCGTCGGCCCAGCACAGCAGGACGTGGTGACTGCACCCTCAGCCACACATCTGTACGGCATGCGCCACCTGTGGGAGCGCTATAAGGCCTATTGTGAGGCACTGAAGTGGAGAGGTAGTGCTGTTGGCGTGTGGGCTGCTGGCAGTTCTTGGCCGCCATGTCAAGGTGCTGCTGATAGTGTCTGTGATCTGTTGCAGACAGGGATTAGAGCTCCGAGAGCTGCTCCAGGGCCCTCTCAGACAAAGCAGCAGATCAAGAATATGAAAGAGAAGATCTGTGCTGTGGAATCACAGACCACGGAGCCATGCATCACCAAGCTGGACGGCTGGCAAGATGAATCTGCCTACCTGTGGTGAGGGAGAAGCAGATCCATCTTCTTTTCAAGCAGGTAGGCAAGCTTATCTCATATGGAGATCTGCTGCTGTGCAAGTCACAAACTTCAAGCGTGCTGATGTCACAATGAATGTTGCATGCTGCCTGCGTCTGTCTTGTAAGCTTCTGTACCTCAATAAGTGTATGAGATCCTCCAAGCTGAGGCAGAGGTCATTGCTGATTGCTTCAGTGCCCTAATCATATATACTGCGGAACCCATGCTGAAGAGCAAGCTGGGAGGAGCAGAAGTGCAGAATTGAGAGACAACACCTGTACTCTTTGCTGCGAGGATCAGAGACATACGTGCTTGTGCCAGCCTTGTAACATTTCAGAAGCACATTGACACATAAGCCCCAGCGGTGGGCATGACCTGACCGCCGCTGCAGGTTAGCATCCACTGGGCCTGCGAGCTTGGGCTTGAGCGCCCTGATCTCTCCATATTGAACCTGATCACATCTTTCAAAGCATACTCCTGACATTGCTGGGTTTCATTGAAGGCCTCTGCACTGCATGTTCCTGCCTTAGAGGACTGGGAAAGCATTCAGGACCTGCTGCATGGCGCAGAAATCAATCCCACGCACGGCGACGGTCAGCTTCTGTCCCCATGCCTCAGTAGTGGCAGCAGGGACCGCAGCTGGCTCTGCCAAAAAGGGCGCTGCAGGCTCAACTAGCCTAGAGGTGTGCAGGCTTCTATTGAGGCGGCAATGCCAGCATAACATGCCTAACAAGCTTGCTGCGGCATCTGAGCTCACTATCTGATGCTGATGCCAGACAAGTGTTCAGCGCATCCTGGTCCTGCCATCCACCTCAACAGAGGTGTATGCGCATTGAAGCTGCAGCTGGCTGCCAACTGCAAGCTGCATGCTTGCTTGTCCATCCATCACACATATGCATTCCTTTCTCCTGCAGCTCTACCGCCTTGACTTTGCCTCCAAGGGTACCGATCTGCCGCGGCTGGGCAAACCTCTGGCCTCTGAGGCTGCGCATGGGCGATTCCACCGCCTCTCATGGTCCACCCTGGGCCATGGCACTGCAGACCAGCAGGTGAGCCCTACCTGGCTGATGCTTTGCTGTTCCAGTGCTGTAAAGGTCAGTGCTGCATTCAGTAATGGGCCCTGCAAGATGGAAAGGCTTGCCGACTGTGTGCAAAGATTGCCATGGTGTGAGAGCTCTGTGCGTGGACTGCAGCTATGCCTTCCATGGCAAGGCATGGCTTGCCACTGAGGCCACTGCTCTGCTGACTACAGCTGTTCTGCGCATTGAGGGCCTCTATCTGCCCTGCAGCTGGGGATCATGGCAGGAGGAATGGCAGACGGCAGCATCGCAGTGTACAGCGCTCAGAAGCTGGCCCACGGTGCTGGCGACAAGGCGCTGCTGCACAGGGAGACCATCAAGCACCGGACGCCGGTGAGCCTTGGCTGCTCTCTTGCAACACGACAGTCCCTAGGTTACGCACCTTGAGCTACATGGCACAGTCACAACACGGCGGTGAGACTTGGCTGCTCTCTTGCAGCACAGCACTCCTGCTTGCTCGCTACACGGTGCAGTCACCATGGCAATTCTCAGCTGCTGCTGGAAACCAAGCAGTGCGTCACAACCAGACAGCTTAGTACCACACGCTTGTTTGAGTTTGAGCTTGCGTAGTGCATGACTGCTGGCAAGAACTGTGCAGAGGCTGCTGAGAGGCCTGCATGCCACTGCCGCTGTGAGAGCTGTCTAGGTACACACCAGGTGGTTTGAATCAGGACATACATGCTGGCCATCAAGCTGCATGCTTATGGCAGTGACACTGCCTGGCAGTACGCCATGCTTCCATGCCTGCAGACCGTGGCTGTCTTGCCGGCAAAGCACATGGCAGGTATTTGCTGCCACAGAGGACTGCAAATGGTCTGGCCTCAGCCACGCTTGCCAGATGTGGACCTCATTTCGTCACTCTCAGCCTGCCTCCTGTGCCTCTACAGATCGTCATCTTTGGGGGCAGCTCTGTCATGGCAGTTGCCACAACTCCTGCCAGCGCCGAAAGCTATCGCATCAACATGCTTCCCTGCTGCAGGTGAATGGCCTGGAGTTCTGCCACCTGAGCCCCAACCTGCTGGCCTCTGGAGCTGGCGAGGGGGAGCTCTGCGTCTGGAACCTGGAGAACCCTAGCCAGCCACAGTTCTGTCCTGGGCTGCAGGTGGGTGCACATTGAACTTTTGCTGCTTTAGTGTCAGGCAGCGCCAACACCATCTCCAATCGGAGCATTCTGTGAAGACTATTGCTGAATGGAAAGTCACATCAGAGGTGGCTAGGGTCCTGTTTAGATACGGGCTCAGCCTGCCTGGAACGGGGCCATCCATCAGGCCAGGCATTGGCAAGGGCAGCTTTGATGGACGCCTCTCTTTTGCAGGACATGCAGTGGCGGCACCTCAACAACAAGCAGGCATTGTTGGCTCCTGCTTGGCATTGGCAGTACACTTTCCTTTACCAGTTGGCAAGGTGCCCTGGCGGCAGCACTGCATCCAATGGAGACTGCGTCTAAGCAGCGTGCAGGTCACTGCTGCGGCATGCTTCAGCATGGCCGCTGCAGCAGAGAGCACCTGCTGATCCATGCCTGAAGTTGCAGGCTCTGCAACAGTCTTGCTTATTCGCATCTTACAGAAGATGCACTGCAGCTTTTGTATCAGAACCCTGTGAAGACAGCAGCCGCCACATCACCTGGAACAGCTGTCACTGGGGACAGAAGCATGTTGGTGTCTGGCAGAACCTTGAGCAGCATGCAACCATTGCCACACTCCCTTTGCCTGGGAGCCGCAGCTGCCTGCACCTGAACCAAGCCAAGACCTGCCAGCCTTTGTAGGGTGGTATCGTTGCTGTCATGCAGAACCCTGAGAAGAGAGGGGATGATGGGCGCCAGATCACAGACATTGCGTGGAACAACAAGGTGTACCACATCTGTGCGGTGGGCTGCCAGAATGGGCAGACCATGGTGTGGGACCTCAAAAAGTCCAAACCCATCATCCGCTTAAATGACACCTCTGGGTGAGTCACCTAGATGGCATTCCGGGGAGGTACAGTGCTAGGGCTGATCACTCACATTGCCGCCTGGTCTGATGTGGCCAGACCCAACGGCACCTGGTGCTGAGAGACAGCTGCCTTTGACTCCAGGGGCACACTCAGCATGTTTCTGTTTGGTGTGGAGCCCACTAGGTGTTGTAATCACACATCTCTTGGCAAGCAGCCAGCTTCTGGCTCTTCTGCGGGTCCTTCTGCACAGCCATCATCAAGGGCACCGCTCCTGTAGC
The DNA here is from genome assembly GCA_963969365.1 of Asterochloris sp. CNOR1. Taxonomy (NCBI): domain Eukaryota; kingdom Viridiplantae; phylum Chlorophyta; class Trebouxiophyceae; order Trebouxiales; family Trebouxiaceae; genus Asterochloris; species Asterochloris sp. CNOR1. Next base: position 1,920,290 of record OZ017762.1, read on the forward strand.
AGACTTGATTACTTGACACAAGCTGTGGGGTGGTCACCACGAGCTGCAGGGTTGCGGACATACGTGTCCAGCAACTTGTTCAAGCACAGTGGCAACGACCAGCAGCCTCCTGTGTAGTGCATGCGATGGCACTCAGTCATGTGCAGGCATGGTGTACATGGCTCCCATTGCATAGCACCCTTCCAGCAGGCGCAGACACTGCCCAACAGGCCTGCATCCATAGCGTCCCTTGCACTGACCCTGCATCATGTGTTTCAGATTGCAAACTTGCCCTGCAGGTGCATGTGCCAGTACCTTAAGCTGCAATGGCACCTTGAGGAAGCCACAGCTCACACCTTCAAAATGTGTACACTTGGACTTTGCTGTGTTCTCCAGCATATGCGTTGGAACTTGAGTTGTACTGGCACCTCGAAGTGCTGATGCTGGTCTTGCAGACATCTCAGCCTGCACTCTCTGTGGGCGTGCAGGCTCGTGCGGCAGGGCTGCGAGCTGTAGCGTCACCTCACAATCATGCTGATCTTGCAACTGTCTCAGTCTGCACTGTCCTGTTTCCTGCAGGCGCATGCGGTGTGTGTCCAAGCTGCAGTGGCACCCTGAAGCGGCCACACAGGTCATGGTGGCCTGTGGTGACGATGCCTGTCCCGTCGTGCAGCTGTGGGACCTGCGCTATGCCAGCGCGCCCACATTGGAGCTGCAGGAGCACACCAAGGCAGGCCTGACTGGCAGCAGTCCTGGCGTGTGTCAGCCAGCACTGCATAGGTCTAGGACCTTGGCTACACAAGAGCTGCAGAAGCGTTCTAACCCCTGACTTCAGTACCAAGGCAGTCCAGGCTGCCTGAGCTGGTGATCCGTACTGCCTTGATGCCTTGTTACTGCCCTGCCTGCAGGGTGTGCTCAGCATTGGGTGGTGCCCCCATGACCCCAGTCTGCTCATCAGCACAGGGCGGGACGGCCGCGCCCTGCTGTGGGATGTGAACAGCGGGGAGGTCCTCTCTGAGCTGCCCAGCGCGGGGCAGGGTGACCTGGCCTTTGAGACGAAGTGGTCCCCCCTCATGCCAGGAGTGTTCTCCTGCAGCACCACCGGCAGCGAGATGGCTGGGACGGAGGGAAAGGTCAGTGTGTGTGAGACATTTGGTGCCTGCTCTGAGTTGGCGCTGCTGTGGCTCTCACTAGAAGAAAAATTCAGTTGCTGCGACCGCTCCACAGCCGGCAGCACCACTGGTGGCGGGGCCCGGGGAGGCAGGGCAATGTGAGGCTATGGGGAGTCTGAGGCCTAATATGGTCTGCCCAAGGTGTGGCGCTTGACCAGAAGATGAGGCTTTTACTGCAGCTCATGCACGGCCTGCAGCACCATTGGCACCAAGCTTGCTGGGGCAGAGGGCACTGTGAGCCCTATGCAGTTTTGCTGCCTGATGCGGCTTGTTCTGCTGTGTGGACCAAGAGCAGGACTTCTTTGCGGCACTTCCACTGCCGGCAGTGGGTACCCTGGCCAGGACCTGCGGTCCAGATGCTTCTCTCTCTGTGGACTGCGCCGCCTACCCTTGCCTGTTTCCACCGCATCAAAGGCTGGGCAGCAAAACATGTGCGGGGCAACACATCATGTACCCGCACTGCATGGCTCACAGCTGTGCTGCGCGCATCACGCACATCTCAGACATGCTATGTGCCTGTGTGCAGGTGGTTCTTGCACACAAACATAGCCTTCTTTCCTATGCCTCCCGCAGGAAAAGGGTTTGCATCCCTTTCACCACTCCATGAGTACAGATGTGCGTGTTGACGCGCCTGTGGGTGACCACTACTGGACCCCAGCATGGGGCTCCACCGCAAGGGATGCACAGGCTGCCAACACCTCTGCAGAAACTCATATGCACCCACTGTGTGTGTGCAGGTGACAATGCACACGCTGGCCTCCTTCACGGCACCAACAGTGTCCGAGTCTGTAAACGAGGACTTCTCAGTCAGCACCGTCACCTCTGGTGAACTGCATATTGTGTGCAGCAACTCTGCGTGCAGTATTTCGGCAGGCTGGGCCACACTACTGCATGCTCACGCAAGAGATCTGCTGCCTGGTGGATGATCTACTGATCGCCACTTCTAGAGGAGTGGTGCGGGCTGGGGCGTGCCATGCTGCAGGGTTTTGCTAGGGTGTCTGTGTGACGTTTGGTGACCTTTGCTGGGTGTGGTACCAGGCTACAGTATGTCTCAAGGTGTCTCAGGCAGCACCTGCCATCTTTGGGGAGCTGTGCAGTGTGCTGCATGGCGATGTTGTTCAAGTCAACACCCTTACCTTTGGTGAGCTGCGCTGGGTGTGCATTACTTCTTGCGGAGCAACAGGGGCAGAGTGATCCAAGTGCAACACGCACAGTAGCAACACACGTTTCATTGTTTCATGCTACAAGCTGTGCTGCAGGCTCCACGCAGCCCCTCAAAAAGGCACCAGCATGGCTCAAGCGGCCAGCAGGCGTGGCCTTTGGCTTTGGCAACCGCCTTGTGTCCTTCAGCAACACAATGCAGCAGAGCCAGGATGGCCAGATGGCGGGGGTTGGCAGCGTCACCATTCAGCAGGTGGGCAGGCTGTTACACTGTACTTTACAGGCTTGCATGCCAAGAGGGGAAAGGAAGGGGGGGCAGAGAGGAGGTATAGGTAGGCTAGCACCAGTCTTGAACGGAATATCTGCATTCTGTGGGCTCATGGCCCCGCACTGCCCACCAGCAAGCAGCTGACAATGAGCTGCAATGCCCGGCACAGCAAGCTGTGATAAGAGGATGTCTCCCAGCCTCCTGCTCACTAAACAGTCATCTGTGTGCCATTAGGTGCCAGAGCAAGAGGAGGTGCTCAGGCAGGCTCCCCATGACAGGACCCTAAATGCTGCTTCCCTGAGATCATAGTTTCATGAGACTCTGTCTTTTTCCCTGGGAGGTTCAAGAGGCAAGCTGCAGCGTTTCTACCAGAATCAATGCATGGAGTTTTGCTGTACAGCTGGGCTCTCCCGTCCCCTGCAGCAGCTGACTGAGGTTATACTGCTGTGAAGGAGCTGCAAGAGGTCGAGATCGCCAGGCACGCAGCTTCAGAAGCAATGCAAGGATCTGTGCTGTGAAGCTGTGTTTACCTGTTCCCTGCAGGAGCTGACTGAGCCAGAGGTTGTCAGGCAGGCAGAGGAGTTGGAGGCAGCCCTGGTGGGGCAGGATCAGGGCGCTCTGCAGCAGCTGTGCCAGGAGCGGGCAGCCAAGGCAGCCAAGCCAGAGGACAAGGAGACTTGGGAGTTCATGAGAGTCCTGTTTGCAGATGACGCCCGGCGGTGAGCGCGCTGTGGGTTAAACCCTGAACCCTAAACCCCAGCACGCTGTTCTCTGGAGGCTGTGAAAGCCCTGGCAGGTGCTGGCTTTGGATGAGCCTCAACACATGGCTGGGTGTCATTTTGCAGTCCTGCATGACGTCTGAAATTGTGCAGGTTCTGCGCATGGGCCAAGCCGGTCAGTGAGTTGGGTGCTGCTTCTTTGTGTTTGTCAGCCCAGCCTGTGAATGAGGATACCACGCAGTTTGTCTGGGCCTTTGCGAGCAGCCCAAAGTCCTGAGGGCTACTTGTGCTGCCTTCAGGGCCCTCTGAATGGAAGAGGGCTATCCTAAGGCCCATTTGTTGCATGCAGAGTGCTGCTGTACCATCAGTGGCTGTTTGTCGCCCTGCAGCCTCAACTCTCAGCACCCATACTAGTGATGCTGTGACATTGCTGCATGCAGCATGAGTCTCAGGCCCATATCTTGTGCCATGCCCTGCAGCCTTGTGCTCCCCTAGTCCCAGTCTTGGACACCGTATCTGTGCTGCCTACAGCGTGATGCTCAGACCAGTGTCAACCAATCAGTTGTAGCCTCCACCCAGCAGCCCACACGCAATGCATGCCCTGTGCTGCCTGCAGAGTGCTGCTGGAGCACCTAGGGTTTGCCGACACCCTAGAGCCGTTGCCAGCAGGCCCCACTCCCGAGGCATCCCTGGACGCTGCAGCCGCCAGCCTGGCTGGCACCAGTCTGGACGATGGGGGCCAGCCAGGCGCCGATCATGGGGCGGGGGAAGCTGCTGAGGGTTTGGAGCCACAGGACGACGCTGACTTCTTTGACCAGCACCAAGGTGTGCTGAGCTTCAAGCGCCAATTGAGGGCGTGCTGTTTTTGCACCACCACATCAGGGTGCCCTGGGCTTAGGCCACCAACGAAATCTCTGCTGTCCAGGCTTTTGTCATGCTGAGTAGTGCCAGGGATGCATGCTACCTGACAGGCCACAGATACTTATGCAGATGTTCAGAGTGGGTCATCTGCTGCAACAATGCCTGCAGCCCACACAGCTGTCAGTGATAACCTGCTAGCCAGCCTCACTCGTCATCAGAGGATGTGCTGCTGCTGGTTCTAGAGGCCATGTCTGCAGCCGACACACATCTTCAGTGACACTCAGTGTGTTGGCGCACAAGCTTGCAGTCTGAACTTGTTTGCATCGCATGCAGAGGAAACAGACTTCTTCGATAATTTGCCAGCCTCAACGCCAGTCACGCCTGAGAGGTCTGCAGCTGACCTGCTGTCGCCCCGCAGCCCCCACTCGCCTGCTCCAACAGGTGTGTGCTCCATACTGATGTACTATCCCGTCATGCATTTGAAGATGCATGATCAGTTCTCTCAACCTGTCTGGTCGCAGAGCCTCGATGCTGTGTGCTGATGAGGGCTGAGCACGAGGGGCCTGAAGGAACACTGCAACGCTACTGAGTGAATGGGACCTGCAATGAGGCCTGACTTTGCACAGCTGCAACAGGGATCTGAGTTACTTGATTGAGAGAGCTAGCGGGAGTAATGGTCCAGCAGTTGTTCAAGGGTGCGTGTCTGCCATGGCCACAGCAGCAAGGAGAATACCTCATGGATATCAGCCAGCAGTTGCTACTCCAGCCTGAAGGATGTTGCTTTGTCCTCTGCAAGAGAGGGCAGGAGAGTCCGAGGATGCCATCCAGCGCGCTCTCTACTGCGGCAACTATGGGGCTGCAGTGGACGCCTGCTTCAAGGTGCAGTGCTTAGGAGTGATGCTGTGACGGAGTTAGCTTTGCGACGGCATGCTGCAACAGCGTTGAGGCAGCCACACCTGCTCAGTCCAGCCTGCTTGCATAGGGCACTCACAAATGCAGTAGCTCTCCTGCACTGTTGCAATAGAGATGCTGCGGGTGTTGCACATCAACTGCAAAAGCACTGGGCAGAGGCCTGCCGGCTGTCACAGAAGTTTGATTGAGGGACCTATGCTGCAAAGCCTTAACAGGCTTCCCGATGAATAAGATATCTAGAAAGGGTTCTTGACTATGCAGCCCTGCACTGCAGGCCAATCGGGTGGCAGATGCGCTGCTGATTGCGCACCTGGGGGGCACTGAGAGATTTGCAGCAGCCCAGAAGCAGTACATGCGGCGCCACCCTAGTCCATACATGCGCCTCATCAAGGCCATCCAGGGCAGCGACCTGCTCAGTGAGTAGATTAGCCCGCCTGAACAGCCTGTGGTGCAAAAAGGTTCTGCTTGCTCAGCTTGACTGGCTAGAGCTGTGGCTTGTGCCGTGTCTTGCTGTATCAGCCCCTACCAGCGCTTCAGCAAAGTCATTCAGGGCAGCCACCTGCCCATTGACTTGCGTTATCTGTGCCAGATCGGCCACATTTGTGATGCAAAGGGGCTAAGTCAAAGGAAGGCCACTCAGGGCCGCTCACTCAATGCTTGTTGGGAGTGAGGAGGGAGCTGGGCTGACCACTGCAACAGGTAGTGCAAAGGAACGCATATGGAGTGTGTAAATCAATTGCTTGGGCTGTACAAAACGATGTTCTCATCCAGTGAGCAGTGTGCTCACCACGCTTCAAGGTGAAGTGGCCTGCCTGTTGCAGCAGAGCCCCTCCTCACGGCCGTTCAGAGCATGGACCTGACCATCACAGGTTGCCCTCTGGACAATTTACAGCTGTGTGCTGCCCTCCCATGCTGCTCAGTGCACAAAATTTCACCATGTACATGTTGTAGGGCTGATCAAGGAACGTCCCCTGGACCAGTGGCGGGACACTTTGGCAGTCATTGGCAGCCACTCCCAGCTGGACGAATTCAACGATCTGACCTGCGCCCTCGGCAAGCGTCTCAACAGCGCAGGTGAGGTGTCTGAAGAGGTGCAGGATACCGGAGCTGGCAGTTCCTGATGCTAGAATGGAGGACGCGAAGCTGCGTTTCACCTTTGACGCCCTGTGCTGGCTGAAGATCTGGCACAGCACTCTGCAGGTTTTTCGCACCCGGCCACGCTGTGCTGGCTGCTGGGTGGGGAGGTGGATGCAGTGGTGGCTGCCTGGATGAAGCATGCCAAGGGGCGTCAGCTCAGCGTGGAGGACTTGCAGGCAAGTGCTGAGATGAGCTTGCTGTCGCAGCCTGAACAGCATCGAATGCGGCCAGATCGAGGTCAATGCACCTCGATGAGACCAGATGCGCTACAGGGCTCCTGTTGCTGATGAACCCCGCCAGGCCTCAGGGTCTGGTGGTTGTGCGTGCAAGGCAGACAGGTGAGGGGATTGAGACAGTGCATCTGAAAGGCAGCCTTGTGCTGCCAAGTGAGGGCTGAAACACATGCACTTGCAGAGCCAGCACAGCAGCTTTGTGCACCAGCACACACCTTCCTCGGCCACACCGGTGTACATCTGTGCCTGCAGGAGTTGATGGAGCGGGCACTCATCCTGTCGTCAGGGGCTCAACGGCATCCCAGCGGTGGCGCCCTGGCCCACCTCATGGGGCAGTATGCGTCTGTGCTGGCGTCGCAGGTGAGCTTGGGGTGACAGTTTGACAGGGTTGTGTAGTTTGTCAGAAACGCAAAGGGGATTGGAAGTCACCTGATGGGGGCTGGAAGTGTCTGTGCTGCTGTCGCAGGTAAGAGGTGCCAGGTCTCAGGGCGGGGCTGTAGAGGTTCATGTTCTTGTGATGGGGCAGGTCACTGGCCTCAGAGACATGTGCCAGATTGTGACATGCACCTGGTGAGAACCTGCAAATCCATGCTGGTGTCAGAATTGAATGCAGGCAGACTGCCAGGGTGCTGCGCATATCATTGCTTCCGCTCTCGGGAAAGTCGCTTTGCCGAAAGATAGCCCACCTGACATGCCCTCACAATGATCCCTGCACAACTGCTTACTGATATATTTCCCCTAAAGCAGGGCTGCATGACATTGGCCTCCGACCTGCCTATCTTCCCTGGTGACAAACAACGCAGGTGTTGCAGCTAAGCGCCAGGACGTCCAGACCTGCTGCTTGGTTCCCTGCAGGCATCACATCTAGGTTCAGGCCCTGGACAGAGGGTTATTTGCCTTCACACAGCTGAGCTTGTGCAGTAGGATCTTTGCTCACCTGGTCAATCCCTGCTGCAGGGCTGCATGGGAAAGGCCTTCGAGTACCTCAACATGCTCCCCGGGGACACTGCAGAGGAGGTGCTGCAGCTGCGGGACAGGATCTTCAACGCTGGACCCCCCGACCTGCCTGTGGGCACTCCCCAGCCGCCATTTCCATATGAGGCAGAGGTGCCGCAGCCGGATGCCAGCGTGTCAGGTAGGGCCCGCATGCACTTGGCGCCCGGTGTTCACCTGTCAAGCAGAGGTGCTTTGTGGCAGCACATGCATTTGCTGACGAGTGTCGTCTAGGAGGTGTTTCTTGGTGTCAGCTCATGATAGCAGCCAAGAAAGACAACAAACATACCTGGCCTGCACCCTTGCCAATCTCTGCAGGTGGCAGCTGCTGCCTGCAGCAACTGCACTTCTTCATTGTGCAAAGCAGCAGGCACCATGGCCTGCCGTACTGGCTGCAGGTGCCGCCGTGGCTGGCAACGGCGATGGCTATGGCATGACGGACAGCCATCACTTTGGGCAGCCCAGCGTCACCTATCGCAGCAATGCGACTGCCTCGTATGGCGGCCAGGGTGCCTACGGCAGCGACTACCCTGGCTATGGGGGTGCCCCAGCAGCGCCCCAGCTGCAGCCGCCCCCTCGGCAACAGGCGGCGGCGCCCACTCCTGGGTCCCCTTATGGCCAGAGGAGCCCCCACAGCGGTGGGGCAGCTGCTGGGTATGGAGCCCCTGCAGCAGGTGAGCTTTGCTGGCAGACACACCAGCAGTCGTGCAGCGTGCTGCTTGTCAGCAGGAGCTGCCCTGGCAGAGTGGCTAACAATCTGCAAAGTCTGAGTCCCCTAGGGTCCCCTTACGGCCAGAGGAGCCCCCACAGCGGTGGGGCAGCTGCTGGGTATGGAGCCCCTGCAGCAGGTGAGCCTTTTGCTGGCAGGCACACCAGCAGCTGCACAGTGTGCTGCATGGAAACACGATCTTCCCTGACAGAGTGGCTGACAAGCAGCACAGCCTGGGTCACCCAATGGTAAGAGAAAACCCCACAGTTTGTGGCAGCTGCTGAGTATGGAGCCCTTGTTGCAGGAGAGAACGGCTCTGCATGCTGGTGTGGAGGGCAGCAGGCAGAGCAGGTCTCCTGCTCTTTGGCCAGACTGAACCTCTGCCAGCTGTAGAGACGGCTTCTGTGGCGCCTAGGCATGGCAGCGCTGGGCAGAGGGTTTTATAGCACTGTGCGTCCATGCAGGTGGCTATGGTGCCAGCACAGCTTCCACAAGCTACGGCGGCAGCTTTGGTGGAGCTCAGGCAGGTTACGGGGCAGTAGGGGGAGCTCCGCCCGTGGGCGGGGGCCAGTACGTGCAGCAGCCCACCGCTCCCCCGCAGCGACTGGTGGGTCCAAGCTGCAGCATGACAGGGTGCTCCTGTGGCAAGGCTGAGTTACTTGCGCTGCAATTGGTGGCAATCCCTATATGTAGCAGCCCACTGCAAGTCAATGGCGACTCTTGTGTGCAGCGGCTCGCTGCTGCACCGTAGCTTCTGATGGCTCACATTTTGCAGCAAGCTGGATGCACGAGGCTGCGAATCAAGGCACCACACAATTGCCACCTGGGTGCCATTGAGGTGTAATGAAGGGACAATCTCAGAAGGCATCCAGAAAGCTTTTGCAAGCTGCCACACAGCAGCCCTGGCCTTTGCTACATCTCCACCACGTTACGTGCTGCTGCAACTATTTCATCATGTATTGGCCCTTGCCATCTGTTGTGCAGGTGCTGCTGCAGCACAAGCTCATGGGCCATCAGGCTTTAAGTGAGTCACACACCTGCCATCTGGGCTGCTGCTGGGTGGCACTGCAGATGATGCGCTCCTGCAAGGAGTAAAATCCCTGGACTGGCAATATGACCCACTGGCGCTTGTCCTACAGGTGCCGCCGTCACGCAACCCAATGGGGCAGCAGGCGGCCTGGGGCCAGCTGCAGCAGCAACAGGCCGGGGCCCAGCAGTGGTCCCAGCAGCAGCCCAACGTGTTCCCGCCAGGCTCTGCAGGCGGCGGCAGCGGGCCACAGCCGCTGCCCCAGCCGGCCATCTTCAAGCCCCAGCAGTCCAGCAGGGCTCCACCTGCTGCTGCTGCCCCAGCGCCAGGGCCGCAGGTGGGCATTGCACCACTCAGTCTTTTGTTGTTCCTTACTGTAGTGGATCTAGGATCTAGAATGTAGGTCTCACCTGCTTCTGCTGCCCCAGTGCCAGGCCTGCAGGTGGGCATCTCACCACATGGTCTCTTGTTGTTCTCTAATTTAGCGGGTTCAGGACTTAGGTTGTACCTGCTGCTGCTGCCCCAGCACCCAGGCTGCAGGTGGCCATCTTGCTGCTTGGTCCCTACCACTCTATGCTTCTTGTCTGTCATTTTTGTGCTGTACTGGGTGGCTTTGGGCGGCTGCGTCCTGCAGGCCATGCTGCTCCCACCAGCTGGTGCTGCGCCTGCCGTGCTGTGGCTGCCAAAGTGGGGATAGGTGGCCTTCTGCATGCTGTCAACTGGGTCAGCCTGACCGCGCTTGAAGCTCCAAAGGCCCAGCCAGAAGCCGGCGGCTGCTGCTCCCGCAGCACGAATGCTGCTAATCAGTGTCTTGCAGTCTGTCTGGTCATTTTGAGTGGAACTGGCTGCATCTTGAGGTCTCAGACGCCAAGCTGGGGGACCCAAGACCCTGCTGCTGCCCTGCCTGCGCGTCAGCAATTGCATAATGTCCTTCTCTGGTGCACCTTTGGCTTGTTAGTGCTCAATCAGAAGCTGCCAGCGTGCTATCACTTGCACTGCCCCAAGTGGCCTTAGTGCCAGCATGTGCCTCATGATGGTTGAGGCTTTGACAGGGCCGCCAATGCTGTGCCCTGTAAGTCTCGTGGTTGTGCAGCCCATACCTCTGAAACAGACCAGCAACTTGGCCACGATCTAGCTGTCCTGCTGTAGGTGCCACTCCTGATTTGCAGTCTGCTTTGCAACTGTAGGCAACGGTACTGACCTGCTTCACAATCCAACTCCCTGCTGCAGGCTGCCCTGGCCCAACGTGAGCCAACAGCCTCCCCCAGGGCAGACGCTGCAGCTGGGGCAGTCTGCTCTGCAACTCTTGTTGTCAATACACTGGATTTCAAGGTTCTATCTGTCACTCTTGAGCCGCCTCACAGTCCAACTCCCTGCTGCAGGCCGCGCCTCAGTTTGTGCCCAAGGCCTCCCCCAGGGCAGGCGCTGCAGCTGGGGCAACCCCCTTTGCGGCAGCGGGGTCCCAGCCTGGCGCCCAACACTCCTTTGCGCAGCCGCCCCAGCAGGTGCGCTTCGAAAGCATCGAGTCCATATTCCTGCAAGGTTCTGCTGCTGCGCTGAGCATGTTTGGCAGCTCAGTCCGTGAGCTTTGGTGCCGCACTGGGCACGCAGGTGGTCTACAATTTATGCCTGGGCATTGATGCAAGTGCTGGACACAGGGACATGTCTCACACACCATCAAGTCGCCACAACTGCAGGTCACGATGCAGCAGACGCCACTGCAAGGTACCAAATATGGGCAGGCCGTGACCTTGTATTTGATACTGCAGGTCATGGGGCAGCAAATGCCCTCGCGGGGCAGCGGGTATGGGCAGGCCGCAGCGCTGCAGGCTCCTGCAATGACTGGGGCGGCCCCTCCGCAGCCGGCGGCAGCGCCTGCACCCACAGGCCCGCCGCCAACTGTCAACGTCTCCAATGTGGACGTCAGCAAGGTGGGTCAGGGTTCAGGTTACTGCTGCTGGAGCCTCCATGACGAGGACAGTTGCTGGCTAGGCATCTGGGGCCGTCAGGTGAGAGGTCACAGTGCATTTTGCAAAGCCTAAATGCTTTACTCAGGGCCTGCACCGGACACCCGTTGGGGCAAACACAGGTCCTGAGGTTTGAGTCAACCACTTTGATCTCTAAGGCGGCAGCAAGCCCCACCCTGCCTAATTCTGCAGTTATTGACCCATCACATCGCACTACCAGGCCTTGGGAGGCTTCTCAGGGCCACCAGCTTGCAGCATGCCCTGTCTGGCAATGTGACAGGCCACATTCTGGCTGGCCCCCTGCAAGTGTCATTCACTGTAGCACCCTGAGGCCATGTCATGTAGCGCCATTCACTTCAGCACACCCTCTATTTGCAACATGCACCTTTGGCTTTGCCTCAGTCGGCATCATATACTTCAAATCTGGCCGGCTGACACATGCCACCCTGGCCAACGGCGCAATGAGACACTGTACTGCCACCGCTGTTAGAGGCCTGCAGGGCTCTCCCATGACACAGCCTGGCTTTGGCTGGAAACTCTCACCTTGATCCTGACCTACTTTAGCTGCGACCCTCCATCCGGATCCTGCCTGTCGCCTGCAGGTGCCACCTGCGCAGCAGCCCATCGTGCGCAGCCTGGGCGCCCTGTTCAAGGCCTGCTCGGCGGCCCCCCAGATGCAGGCTCCAGGGAAGAAGCGGGAGAATGAGGACAATTCGCGGCGCCTGGGGCAGCTCTTCTGGAAGCTGGGGGCAGGGTGAGCCCGAGTCCCTCTGGGGTTCAAGCAGCTTGGCATGGCCCCAAGGATCAGTGGGCCCACTTGCCAGAGCCAGTGGAACTCTCGTGCACCAATGACGGGTTCTGTGTCGCACTGGATGCTGGCTCGGTCAGTGGCACTTGGGGAGAGGTCAGCTTGGCGCTTTGTGGGACTCAGATGCAGCGTGTGGGGCAGCTTTCCTGGCCCCTGGTAATAGGGTAAATGAGGGTTGTGTCTCGACCCTATCACCGTTGTTGCAGTACAAGACTGCTTGTGTTGCACCCCAGCCCATGTGTCTCCAGCTTTGCCTTGAGCACGAGGCTCAGTGAGTGGGTGGGTGCCATCAGACGTATTAGGTAGCTGCATGACTGAAGTTCATTGGCAGCCACCTGCTTCACTGAGACACTTTGCAGCACCCTGGGGCAGCTCTTGTGGCACCTGGGAAGTGACTGCGTCTGTGTGAAGAGCTGCTGGTGTCATGGCAGTCCGCCCCTCCCTCGCTGCTTTTCATGGGAGGCTAACTCGTGCTTCTGCCTGGCGCTCGCCAGATCTACGCCGCCTTCTTGCCTGCGCTCACTGTGCCAGGTGGTGCTTGACGCTGCAGTGGCTGTGCGGTGCAGGGACGTGTCAGAGAGCGTGACACAGCGGCTACTGCAGCTGTGTGCTGCCCTTGACAAAGGAGATTGGCCCACAGCCTCCAGCATCCAGGTATGTGGGCCCACTGGTACTAGCCTGGACTGCCTGCTCAGCCATTCACACCCACCTGGCTGGGTGCCACACTGCAGCCGTCCTGGAGATAAGTTGTGTCTCCCTTTTGGCATGGCTTGAGCTTTTGGGCTCCCAGTTTGCATGCTGCTTTGCTGCGTATGGTAGGGCATTCATGTGTCAGCTCTAAGGTGAATGTTTACAATCAACATCAGGCTGACTTCTTACTGCTCAGGAGGGGTTGGGCCCTTCAAGGGCCAAGACTGTAATAGGAACCCTACTTTTGATGCAAATTTGCCTCGTGTTAGCAGTCCCCCTGGATTGCTCTTTTGCCAGCAGTTCACTAACAGCTGCGCTTGCTCTGCAGGTCCAACTCACCACTAGCGACTGGGACCAGTGTGGCTCATGGCTGACGGCTCTAAAGAGACTCATAAAGACCCGTTCCATGCTGGGATAAGCAAGGCCTCCCATGAACAGTCCAGTTGCCGTCATCATAATGCAGTAGGTTGGGCAGTAGACAGCACAGGTCAGCATCTTGGTGAAGCCAGGTTGTCCAGCTCGTTCTGAGCCTCATGTAGTTCTGAAAAGCATACTTCAAGCTGCACTTTTTGATGGCAGTCTACCACAGGAGTGAGGCATCACAAAAGGTGATCTCTGCTGGACAGCGTGTCAAGGGTGGCGGCAACGCTGAATGACAAAGATACCAACCGTGTGATCAGCACAATCACAGCTATAGGTCTCAGAAGGGGCTGGGCCGCACGCAGGTCTAGTTGCTACTGCTGTCACGGCGGCAATCGCGATGCAGCAGATAGCAATAGCAGGTTCCTCCACCCCTGAGGACTGAGCACATGTTTCATGGTGAACAGTACCAGGTGTCTACCAGACGGGCCTCATTGCCATGCCTTGAGCTGCACCAGCATGCCTGGCAGGCAGAACCTGCCTCCACGTGGGAGAGCCCCTGTCAATGACCATCCGCAGCACAGCTTTTGAGTCATGCGGCAGTGACAGCATGCAGCCCTGAACCTGGTGCGCATGCGAAGCAAGTGCCCATTGTCTGGCCTTTGATCTGCTTGATTCTCTGGCAACCAAAGCACTGGCGTAGGAAGGGCACATGCCTAGTGAGGGCAGGAGCACGGTGTCTCTGGTTTGAGTCAACAACTAGGGTGGGTAGTTGGAGCACGTCTTACTGATGCAGATGTAAGACTGTGCAATGCACAGAAATGCTTCAAGGCAGACCATCACAGCTCAGCCAGTTCCCTGCCAGAGCAGGACGCAGATCTGGCCCATACATGAGGATAGCGGCGACAAGACCATGCATGCCCGGCAAAAGGAAAGTAAGCAAGTTGCCAGGTTTAGAGAAGGGTCGTGCAGCACGCCCGAACCCCTTCACCATGAACACCTCTTGTCTTCGGCATGTTGGCCTAGTTAGCTCCAGTTGAGAGCACGCCCCTGTGGGCGCTGGCCCACTGCCAGCCTGTCTCTCTGCCCAGGTGGCTTCCTCTTACCACTGGCAGTGGTCCTAGGAGCACCTAGGTCTTGGCGAGCCCGTGCTGGGAGCCATCAGGCTTCTGCATCTTTTCACTGGCATGCCTCCGCCAGAGAGAGCCTCGTCTGGCTCAGACAGGAGCGAGCGTGACAGGGATAGCTGGCACCGTGGCCACCTCCCTGAGCGCAGGGAGAGCAGGCGTGACGATGGCTCCAGGTAAAACTTCCATGCACTGCAGGACACAAATGCTGTGTGTGCAGTACAGTACTTGCGGGACCTCAGCAGCGCCATTCAGGCGCCCTTGCTGGGCCAGTACGCCGGCAAGGGGCCTCCTGCCAGGTGCTGCACGTTCAGCTGTGCTTGGTCCAGCTGCAATTGTTCAAGTGTGCATCGCTTTTTCATGGTGCCTCTGCCTGTGCCTTTGGCCCGTGCTGGCAGCATGTGGCCAGGCCTATCTGTCGTCATTGACCTGGAGGGCTGGGCAGCCCTCCATCCCCGCACCCTGACGTTGTGAGCTTGGGCTCGCTGCACAGGGCTAAGGGCCAGCTCCGGCTGCAGCGGACTGCCCTTAAGGCCTGCACGCCAGCGAGGTCAGGCTCTGAGGGGATACTTGCACTCGCTGGGTTCTGGGTGGAGCAATGAAGACTCAGCATGCCCAGAAGCTTTGTGAAGCGCCATTCCACCATGTCTGCAGGTCTCAGAAGCGGGGACGAGAGGACTACGGCCCATCGCGGGGCGGCGCTCCATATCCTGGAACTTCCAGGTGCGCTGCCACTGATGTCAGCACAGGTCAGAAGGTTGTAATGGTTGTAACGGCCTCTAGCCCGGCACAAGGTGGTCGTCCTCAAGAGACAGCTGGGCGTTACGCCACTGTTGTGCAGCGCAAGTCCTGTGCTTGCGCGCATGTTATGCGATTGCACCACAGCTGGGCCACAAAGTGAAGCAGCCTGCATGCTC
Organism: Asterochloris sp. CNOR1; assembly: GCA_963969365.1. Taxonomy (NCBI): domain Eukaryota; kingdom Viridiplantae; phylum Chlorophyta; class Trebouxiophyceae; order Trebouxiales; family Trebouxiaceae; genus Asterochloris; species Asterochloris sp. CNOR1. The sequence goes on from OZ017762.1 coordinate 1,935,330, forward strand.
TCTGCATGCATGCATGACTGTGCACATCGTGGAGCTGAGTGGCCAGCCTGGCCTGGGCAGGTCGGCGCCGGCTTGATAGAGCCGCAGGGTGAAGGCATGCACAATCAGAGGCCTCACTGGGCATTGAGTGACCTGGTGCCTAATGCCTTGGTGAGGCTAGAACAGGCACTATATCAGCAGGGCAGTGAAACATCGATTGTCCAGGACGAGCTCGTGGTTCAGCATGCTGCAGAGCATGCTGCAGAGTCCTGCGGCACACCGCAGTGCAGACGCATCCGTGCCTGCTGCTTGCAGGACAGTGAGAAAGTTGGGTGACAGTGGTGAATGTGCTGCAGCACACAGCAGGTTTTGCAGAAGGTCCGCTTGCTGTCTGCAGGCAGAGGTCTCACTCGGCTTACAATGACCGGCCAAGCGACCGCGCACCTCACTTACCTGAAAGCAGGCCCCGGACAGACAGTCGGGGCCTCCCCCTACCTGACAGCAGGAGCCAGCCAGATAGCAGGGGGCTCCCGCCGCCCCCCTCGCAGCGAGGCGTCGTGAGTCTAGAAGCCTGAGGCGTGGTCGAGCCTGCATCTTGAGCGGCTGCTTCCGAGATAGTGGCATCTCCGCCCGCTTCCAGCTGCTTGTTGGTGTCCGCTTTGGCAGGCCGCAATTGCAGACTGTTTCTTTCCCTCTCAGTCCCACTCTCTGCTGCTGCTGCAGGGGCAGCCAGCAGCTGCGCCTGCCAGAGGGAGCGGGGCCACGCGCATGTTGGGGTCCAGCGGCCAGGCAACGTAAGCTGTTGCTCGACCCCTGTATGCATGAAGCACCGTCATGCATGTGTTACGAGCATGGGAAAGGCCTTATGGGAAAGGCATTTCTCTGCATGAATCACCGTTGCTGGGAAGCTGCAGCTGGTGCCAGGATGCACTCCACTGCCAACCCTCAGAGAAGCGCCGGGTCCAGGTCAATGCTTCTCTAAGACTGCCTGACTGGTCTTGGTCTTGGCTCTTCGCCTGTGTGCCGGCCGCTGCTGTCAGGCACTCTCTCTCTCTGTGTCACACATACCTGTGTGCGCTGAGTCCTGCTCACACGCTGACGCCGCCCGTTTGTGTGCAGTTCCTGAGAGATTGCCTGACAGTGGCGGCAGTTGGGCCTGTGCCTCCTGTGGTTTCATACACACCCACACCCACTCAGCTTTCACCTCGCACACACACCACCCACCACCCACCGGTCTGGTATGGAGTCCCTTGTGCAGCTTTCCTGCACGGCCACACACAGCAGTGGCTGATTATTCATTCCACTGCGTGCCTGGGGGCTGGGGGCCGGGGTGCTAGGCTCACAGCCCCCTCCTGCATGCCGCATCCTGCAAGACTGTGTCGTGGAACCCTGCAGTATCCTGGCCGAGGCTGCCCGCCTGGCCAAGCAGAGGCTGGCCGAGGAGGAGCTCCGAGCCCAGGCCTTGAGGGAGAGGGAGAGGGATGCGCCCCAGCTGGAGCAGGGGGAGCTGGAGACAGAGCCCGGGGAGCTGCCCATCCGCAAGAAGCCCAAGCACGAGCGCATCGTGTGGCGGGGCGCACCGGGTGGGTCTCTGGCATTGGATGCCAGCCCCTAGTGCTGAGCAAATGCAGGGTTGTATTCGGCGCCTGAAGTCCAAGCATGAGCATGAGGGAGAGCTGGCATCTGAGCAATGCTTGGGTGCTGGTTTGCCAGCTGCAAGCTGGGATCAGGTTTGCCAGAGCTGGGGAAGCTGCCCACCCACAAGGAAGCTTGAGCCCAATGTGTGGCCGAAGCTGATGCTGATGAAGACGGTGGGACTTGGTTGATGTGCTAGTTTCCCGTACACATCACAAGAAACATCGTGCTTGGTCTTTGCCTGAGCACACATTAGGTTGTTGCCGATTGCACGCACAAGTGCAGGCGCCAGCAATGCGCTTTTGCAGTCATGAGGCGTGATCATTGCTGTGCTGGCAGCAATGCAGCACTGTAACCTCTGGGAAAGATTAATTTTGTGCTCAGAAGCAGCACAGCAGACTTGTACCCGCCTGCCTGCAGACAAGGATGGACATCATGTAGAAGGGTGCAGTAGGCGTCGAACCCTGTGATTAATCAACAGACCTTACCCAGCCGAATTGCCTCACCCTCTCTGTTTTGCAGACAAGGAGAGGTGTTCATGCGAGGAGCCCACCAGTGCTGTGGCGCACTCGCAGCTTGCAGCCCTATCACTGTCTGCAGTTGTGCGGAAGTCGTCTGTGTCTGCCTGCAGACAAGGAGCGGGGCTCATCTGAAGAGAAGGTGGACGCTGGGGCGCGTTCGCAGCCTGCAGGCCTGTCGACCTCCCCAGCACAGCACCAGTCGCCGGGGCCTACTTCCGACTCTGCCATTGTTGGGGCTCGGCAACCACAGACCTCAGGCACAGGCCAGGGGGGCCAGCGCAAGCGCACTGCCTCAGGTGAGCTATGCAGCAGGGATGGCACTCTCTGGCTGAGTGACACCCGCGGGACACAAGGCTGTAAGCACCTGTTGCAGACCTCTGGTGCTTTGAGGGCAAGGGCAAGTCAGTATGACCAAAAAGACTGCCAGTCTCTGAGGATCTGCAGCCTGCCTAGCCTGCAATGGAGCCTGGAGGCACCTCTCAGCAGCAAGGTGCTGTGAGCCCTCTGGGCTCTAAACTGATGGCTGCTCGAAGAAACACATCAGTCGAGTCAAAACTCATGAAGGAAACTGCATGCTATGGTGCCCTGCAGTCGAGTCCGAGGCGCGACAGAGCAGCAGGTCTGCCCTTAGTCCCACAGCCTCAGTGGGTGTGGCTCGCAGAGCCAACTTATCAGCCGCAGAGTTAGCTCTGGAGGAGACTGCAGCCTTCCGTCGCCAAGTGTTGGAGGTGGACCCCGATGCCCCAGCGGCCATGAAGGACTCACCCCAAGTGTCGGGAGAGGAAGGTGAGAGTCTGTATGGTCCTGTTCCCTGAGCCTTTCAGAGTGGTCGTGGTGGCTGCTTCTAGCTGTTGGGTGTTCGAGGTGCTGAGTTGGGGTGGTACCAGCCTCACTGCAGAGCTGCCCCTAGGTTCAGCACTGGCTGGTCTGCTGCTCCAGCTTTGTGCTGTGCCTGCTTCTGAGCAGCCACTTCTGCTTCTGCAGAGCTGCCCCCAGGTTTTAACCGCTCTGGCGCCGCTGCCCCAGCCAATGGGTTGCTGGAGGAACTGGCTGTCGACGCCCTGCCCATGCAGAGCAGATGGGCTCAAATGGACGATGACCTGCCTGCCAAGCGCAAGGGGGGGGACAAGGTGAGGTGGCCGTCCTGTGGGGCGGCCACTCTCCTCTCTAGGGGGCGATGCATGTTGGTGTGTGAGGCCCCTCAGCTCTGTACTTTGCTATGCTTGTCCCTCTTTGTGCTTGTTCCATCTGCGACTTAGACAGCGGCCCAGTTTGGTATGCAGTGGGAACCATGAGCCTCACTGCACCTTATATTGAGGCAGCTGATTTTGTGGCCATTTTTCTCTGCAGGAACTGTCTGCATGCTTGACAGCTCCACACCAGCTGAGGTCTCAAGAGGTCCAGGCGTCTCACATGTTGAGCACCTGCGGCTGAAACTCTGCAGCACTACTGCTTGACAACTGGGGCTTACGCATTTATCGTTCATGCAGGAGTCCTCTGCCAGACAGACAGCTCCCCACCCAGCACAGGCGTCAGAGGCCGAGGAGAGCCAGGTGCAGGACGCAGAGGGTGCGGATGGCGATGGCCAGGTGGGCGACAAACCTGTGCGACTCCATGAGTTTGTGGAAAAGTGAGCAGCACCCTGATCGCCCTCATCACCCTGTAGTTCGTCAGGTTTGTGAGAGCGTTCACATTCAACGCGAACAGCTTGCGCGGTGGACGAGCAGGACTGTCCTGTTGCCATGCTTTCTTGGTACATGGGCAGCAGAAACTCTTGCCTGAGGGAATTGCATGTCCCAGGTCAGCATGCTCAGCTGCTGTCTGCCACCTGACTGCAAAATCTCAATCTGTGCGCAGGCGTTGGACTACTGGGGGGTGATTTTGGCTCGGTCAAGTCTCTTGAGATGCATGCTTCAGCATGCAGTGCTCCCGCCTGTTATGCAGGTTCTGTCCATACTCGCATGCTTCCTGCACAGCAAGGGCGACTGTTGGGGCACAGCACACGCCTCACCATGCCCACACCTGCCTGCTGGATACTCCACTGTCCGGGGGCTTTGCATGCCTTGAGATTAGCATGGTCCACTCCAGTGCTGGGCATGCACGCCTCCAACCAACCCTGACAGTACTCACTCACGTCTGCAGGGGTGGGACTCCCCCAGGGGCTTTGCGCGCTCTGAGATCAGCATGCTCAACTCCTGCCGCAGCGTGGACCTGTTCCAGCGAGTCAACATGGTCAACGAAGGGACATATGGGATGGTGTTCAGGTGGGGACACAATTGTGCGCAGCCCAGTGCATGGCTTGAGGCCTGCCCGGTCTGGTCTGCAGGGTCATGCGCCTTCACACCGGCCGGGACTTTTTGCTCGGAGTGAGAGACATTCTTAGCCTTCTGCTGAGCCCAACCTTGTGCTCCGCAGGGCCAAGTTAAAATCTGACCCCAAGAGCTTCTATGCGCTCAAGAAGATCAAGCTTGCGCAAGAGAAGCACGGCTTCCCCCTGACCTCGCTGCGGGAGATCAACATCCTGCTGTCCCTGCACCACGCCAACATTGTGAATGTAACAGAGGTGCGTCAGTCCTATGCCCATAAATTATGTATAGGGGAGCACACCTGTATGGGACATCATAGAAATTCGCTCTGCCATTGGTGCAAGGGGCCAGTATTGCCACTGTGACGGAGATGACACAGTTATTTGAGGGCACGAGCGTACAGTCTAAGCCGAAGTTTGAGCATGCTGTTACGGATCTGGAAGCCTCAGTCTGCAATCTGCTGCCCACTTGACGGGTGTGAGCTGAAGGTTTCTTGATGAAAGCATGAGATGTAGCTCCTACTGGGCTTTGAGCAAGATGCTGTGCATCTGGAGTCACATACGGGCACACCAAGAGCATATGCCCTTGAAAGCCCTGGCTCAACCTGTATCTGCAGTACTGCTGTCTGTGTGGGTGGCAGAGGCAAGTGACACCTGTTGCCCCTCAGACTCCCCACAATACTCGTTGCTGTGCAGGTGCTGGTCGGTGGCAGAGATGACCAGGATGTGTTCATGGTCATGGAGTTTTTGGAGCATGACCTGAAGGGGTTGCTGGAGCAGGGGCGTCTGAAGGACTTTGGGCCCTCAGACGTGAGTTTGTTGGGCTTGCCATTGCCGTTCTCTCTCAGATGAAAGATGTTGCTGCTGGAGCTGAGGTGCCTGCAGGACTTTGGGCCCTCAGCCTTGCCGCTTGCAGCAATTCCTCTACTCTCAGGGCTTTGGCAAAAGTTTTACAAAGCACGTCTTGCTGCTGTCATGCCTTGCATTAGGGGTCGTGGCAAGTGCAGGGGAGGTCTGCCATCATTGCCTGGCATAAGGCTTGGGAAATATTTGCTATCGACAGCATGAACAGCAGCTGACGCTCCTCACCTGCCTGCCCTGCAGATCAAGTGTCTGATGCAGCAGCTGCTGAGCGGCGTGGCCTACCTGCACGACAACTGGGTCATCCATCGTGACCTGGTGAGCCTGCCTGACACGTGGGGCCAGCAGCTGCACGCTGCAACGCGCAGCATCTGTGGCTGGCAGGACACTTCCCGCTTGGCAACTGTTACTGCACCAGGGCTGCTTCAGGCTGGCAGGATGTATACGATGGGCAGCTTTGTTTGCCACTGCATCACTTGCTGCCGCATGCATTATGACAGCCAGGAGCAACGCCAGCATAGGTGCCAGCAGCCTGGGCTGGGTACATGCAGAAATCACATCATGGACTCCCCTGCCCTGCACTGGCCTGTCTCACCCAGGAGCCATTCAAAGACTAGTGTGTTCTGTACGCCCAACTGCTGAGATTTAGTTCATGTGGTGTTCACCGTTGCTGTCCTGCCCTTCTGAATATCCCTAGACCTGTCCACCACCAACCTAGCCTCGTGTGCACCTCGTGGGGCACTCAAAATGCTGAAACACCTGGGCAAGCCCCCGCCCTGCCCTGCAGAACACCCCACAATCTGTACAGCATCAAGCTCCTTGACTGTGAGCTGCCTTACTCAGTCGCCACCTCGTGCCCTGCAGAAAGCTCAGGACAACCTTTGCAACACTCAGCCTCGCACTGTGCAACTTTGGCCTGTGGCTGCCTACCTCTAATGCCCCCCTTGCCCTGCAGAAAACCTCGAACATCCTGTACAGCAACAAGGGGTACCTCAAGATCTGCGACTTTGGCCTGGCGCGCCAATTTGGGGACCCCCTTCACCCGTACACCCCCACGGTGGTCACGCTGTGGTACCGCGCGCCCGAGGTGCTGCTAGGTGCGAAGGTGGCAGTGCGTTGGGTTTTGCAGACCACTCAGGTGCAGCCACACCTGCGCTTTGCTTGCTGCATGGGTGTGCATGTCACGCTCCGTGCATTCTACCACATGGAGGGGCACCCCTACAAGTCCACCAAAGTCGTGCTACGTCACTGTACGCCCAAGGTTCCTCTGGGTCAACTGCCAGACAGGGCTGGCAGACCCTGCATCAGTGTACGAGGGCCTTGTGGTTGACGGGCAGCTGTTTGCAGGTCTTGTGCCTCTTGTGCACTCCTCCGCCATACAAGGGTGGGGCTCTGCCCGCCAGGGTGTGCTGCAGTCCTGGAAGCCTACCCCTTGGTCACGCAAGAAAGGGGCAGGCATAGGGGGCCAGGATTGCTGGCAGGGCCATGAGGTTCTCTTTGCAAACAGTGCCACAGCTGTTGCAATCGATGGAGGCTCTTGAGCCCCCAGTGGGGGGGCGGTCAACTTTGAGCGTGGGCAACATCTCTGCTACATCACTGCAGGCCCACCCAACTCACCACTCTGGAGCTCACAGAACATCTGCTGCAAGCTCCCCAATCGATGGTCACCACCCCAGTGCTCACACTCGCTCTGAGATGCAGCCACAGCATACCTTCCTGAGGCCAGCCCTGCCCGCCGTCCTGCAGGCTCCAAGGGGGAGTACTCGACTGCCATCGACATGTGGAGCGTGGGCTGCATCATGGCTGAGCTGATCACGGGGAAGCCCCTGTTCGCCTCCAAGGGAGAGCTGGACTGCATTCAGAAGATCTTTGGCATGGTCGGGGCGCCCACCAAGCAGAACTGGCCGGGCGTCGAGAAGCTGGACAACTGGCAGAAGGTGGGTGCTGCACGCTGCTGACATGAGTGTGCACATCGCCTGCCGCCCACCAAGCAGATTTGGATTATGGAGAAGCTGTAAACTTCGCAGAAGGGGGATGAGCTCTGGTGTGTGGGCATGGGCCAGAAGGGAATGTTGGCCTGCACTTGGTGCAGGGAATGGCAGTGGTGCAATCAAAGCTTTCTGCACTGGAGGGCTGCTCAATGGAGGCCATGGTGGCACACACGCCTGTGAGTTGACAGAGCAGCTGCCAAGGGATGCCGTCAGGGACCTGCGCACCTGACGCTGTACCTGCTGCCCAATTGGGCAGGCTGTCTCATCATCATCCCTGAGCTGAGTGCATATGGTGCTGGCCAACCTTGAGCATTACGTGGTTGCTAGCGTCTTCTGCTGGCCAGAAACCCCTTTGGCAACCCTGGCTGCTGCCTGTTGCTGCCATCTGACGTCACCTACAGCGGAATCTAGCCCAGACTTGAATTTATCTCTGGCAATCCAAACTGCAGCTGCTGCTGCTCTCCCACTTGCCATGACCAGGGTTCCAACCTTACCACCGCCCCTCTTCCCTGCTGCAGTTCAACTTCAATCGCGGCGAGAACAAGCTGCGCGACACCGTCTCGGCTGCCAAGATTCAGGGGGGCCCCCTTGCTGAGCTGGTCCCCTCAGAGCAGGGGATGCTGCTGCTGGAGGGGCTGCTAACTCTGGATCCCGCTCAGAGGCTGACTGCTGAGCAAGCGCTGCACCACCCCTGGTGAGCCTTGTTTGGCTTCGTGGGGTCCACCGCTGAGTTTGTCAGGAGCTGCCGCTGCACATACACAGACACATGGCGAAGAATGATGGGCAAGCCAGCAGATGTGGTCTGGCCAGCACAACTATTTTCTGGAGTTATGCTCGGGTTTAGTTCAATGAGTCCTTTGGGGTGCAGCATTAGGCTGCGCTGTGAAATGAGCTGGCAAGGGCAGGCTGAGGATGACAAGGGCGCAGCGTGTGCGACTGCACAGCGTCAAGTATCCAGCTGACAGATAGCAGAATAGAGCTGTGTGTGAGTGCCTGATCTCTGAGCCTCTCTGGCTAGCGCATGAGATGCTGTTGCTTCTGCAGGTTTGATGAGCAGCCCCAGGCAAAGGCCAAGCACCTCATGCCAACATTCCCCATAAAGAGCTCTACTGGGCAGGGGTCTCATCATCACCGCCAGCACTGAGAGCAGTGCTTGCACCCCTCTCTCTGTTTTTGCTTTCCTAGGCAGCTTGTGCATGCACCTTGGACTCATCGTATGCCGTCCCCGTTTATCAATGCTGCTTCAATCATGTCTGAGGCGGCTTCATGCCGCAAGCAATAGGGATGTTTCAGCTAAGCTCAGCTGGTGAGCACTTTGCTGCTTCCTGATACTCTATGACGGCATACAGTACCTGTGCCAGCTCAATGACGTATATTGATGGAGGACTTGCTCAGGCTAGTTCCAACACTCTGCCTGCACACAAATTGCACAGGGTCATGTGCAGGGGGAGTGGGAATCCCACTGCGGGATTGCCTGCGGCACATGGACTGCCTCCAGACATGAGCATGAAGCCTGAAGGGGCCCTATATGACATGTCATATAGGGCTCCTATTGTTGTGTACATTGCGTTTGCCTTTCTATCAAGCCCAGATCTTTGCTGTAGCGATCTGCTGACCCAGTCAGCCTCCCATTCAATCACAAGCTCCACCCTCAACATGACAGGCGGCCAGGTACGATGTGAGGCCGCCCTCAATGCCTTCGCAGCACAGCCACCTGTCAAGTAAAAAGCACTGCTTGCACTCCAGCACTCTCAGTAGTCCAGATCTGGTGCATGGCATGCAGAGCTATGCCAGCGCAACCGCTGCAAACGTGAAGGACAATGACCAGGGGGCACAGCCTGCCCAGCTGGACGCGCCATCAGCCGGAGGCACTGGAGGTCAGTCTTCCAATCACTGTTTGCTAAATGAACAGTCCAGCAGCTTGCTTTCATGGATATAAAACAGCACAGATCACGGCTAGGTGCACATGCAACCTGCCCCTGCGAGTCAGCAAGCTTGTGGCCCAGCACGACTGCTGGTGCAATCCCTGTAGGCTGTACCTTGACAACCCGACTTGCTGTGCAGGCACTCTCGGTGCCCCGACAGGCGCTGGCGGGCTCGCAGGAGCCACAGTTGGTGAGCTTCAGCCCATGCATTGACACCTGCCGCTCAGGCCACTCTGCTCTCACAAGCTGGGCCATGCAGTGCCAAAGATCAGTGGCTTTGCTCATCTGCTCTGCCGGGGTTTGAGGCCCTCTGCTCGTGCTCTGCTGTTGCCATGTCATACCAGAGGCCATCCCACAAGGACTGATGGCCAAGCTACAATGACTAGTGGCCAAACAGCAGTTCATTGCGCCAGATCCACCACCTGGTCTTGTATGCTGCAGGTGGCTATGGCGCTGGAGGTGCTGGAGGTGAACAGGGCTGCCTCACTGTGTTCCTGCCTGCACACATCTGTGCCAGGCACAATAGAGCAGGACATTCCTATGCCTGCAAGTGCAGCTCAGATATGTCTTTCGGTCCTGCATTCAGGCTGCTGACCGCGTTTTGCACTGCCCGTATATGAGGCTGCCAGATCTTGTTGGTCCAGAACTTTGATGCTGGCAGACCTTGTGTTGATGTGAGGCAGACTGTCGCCACCACCAGGGCACAGCCCATCTCCAGCCTGTCCCCAGTTCACCAAGCACATCTGCTGGCAGGTCGGCAGCCTGTCAGGGACCCAGTGTGCTGCCCTCACTGCATCCCTACAGGTTCTCCCCCCATTGCCAGTGCTGCTGCCCCATGAGACATCGGCCTCCCATCAGATTGGCTGTGCCTGACTACCCGCAGATGTGTCACCCTGGGCATGCAGCCCCAGAACCTGTGCACAGGCCACCGCCCTGTCCTCAATACCACAGGGACATGCAGCACTGCAGCTCGCCCGGCAATCTGCCAAAGGCAGAAGTGCTGCCCTGCAGGCAAGCTGTGCCCATCCCTCAAGCTGCTCTCTGGTGTGCTGCAGGCCTGTCAGGTGGGCTCCCAGGGGGCACTCAGGGCAAGGACGGCAACGAGAGGGAGGCGGCAACAGGGGCTGCCACCGGGCGTGGAGCGGCCACCAACACCGTGACTGCTGGGACCAAGACAGAAGCAGGTGAGGCTGGGCGTCGTTGGTACCTGTTCTCAGGAGAGCATGGTACAGCCCAAATGCTGCTGGCAGTGGTGTGGCTGCTGGCGCCAATGGCAGGGACAGGTGAGGCTGCTGCCTCCGCAGCTACCCTTGAGGCTTAGATTGTCTCTGCTGGTGCTTTGACCAGCACAAGCACTGCTGGCTATTGTTGATGGTGGGCACTGACTAGAATCAGCCATATCAAGGCATCTCGCTCCTTGAAAAAGGCCTTTAAGGAGCTGCCACCAACCAATGAGTCCATGTTGGTTGGCACGCTAGCCAGATGCCTACGCAACAAGGCTCAAAGGACCTCCATGTGTATCACTGCACATGTGTGCTGCAGGCGAGGGGCAGGGCCTCTCTGGACAGGGAGGAGTCTTCTGAGCGCTCACAGTGCTGTTGGAGGTCTCAGTCAACAAACATCGTGTGTGGGCCAGCCCAGGTTGCAGCACAGAATCCACCTGAGCAGCCCAGGCCACGCCACTCTTGTCTTCTACGCAGCAGCAAGTCACTTGGTGGCAGCAAACATTTGACCAGGCAGGTTGCCTCCCTTTTTTGTATCAATTCATGGCTGTGCTGAGATCAGCTCTTGAGCCTTTGATGGCCTTACCTTGACTCCCAGTACTTTCCTGACGGGGGTTCAGGGGTGCAGCTATCAAATGCCTATTGTTAAATCTGAGCGCATGGATGATGTCACAGCACAAGCTCATGCTCAATCTGCAGATGACAGCTCAATTTAGTGCATCACCTGCACGCACGCCTCAGGATTTGAGGAGGTGCGAAAGGCGTTCTTACAGACCTGCTGGTGCTGACCCTCACAGCTTCTCACCCAGCCTCTGAACCAACCAGCTCGCTGTAGTGATGCAAAAGCACCGTCCTGTTTCCACCATCAATAGGGTCCTCCTGGCCAGGGAAGGCTCCTTGCACTCAGCCATGATGATCGCTGGGTTCATATGTTATGGAGGCAGAAGCCTGCTGGCAAGTTTTGATACATTCATGGCTTCACGGTGAGGGGCAAGGAGGGAAGTTATTCATGACTGGCTTTGGAGAAGAGCACATCACTCCTGCTCCTCGGCATCATGCATCTGTTCTCTGGTGGAGCCTTCAGGCAGCAGGCGCAGCAATGGCAATGGCAGCAGGCTGGACAAGTTGCATAGAAAGACAAGAGCTGCAAGATTGTGCAGGTCTGTGGCTGTGATGTCAAAAGCTTTTGTCAAGAGAGCCCCCAGCGCTGACCCAGTCATTGCGCCACCATTGAGAATACTCATCAGCGTAGCAAATAGCGTGGCTTCGACACCCTGCAATGCAGCAGCAGCTGGTATGATTGCATCATTACTTGAGTGTGATGCTGCACAGTTGGCCACTCCACAATGTGGGTGAGAGTCCCAGAGAACCCTTGAGCTGAGAGACCCCTTACAGCTGGCCATGCAATGCAGCTAGCCCAGCACACATACATACCTGCACATGATGGCAGCTACATGTGGGCATCCAGCAGAAATGAGCGATCTTACAGGCGCCTCCAGGCAAGTCCTGGCAGCCGGTGCAGTACTCTGCATGCAACATGCTGTACCCTTGGGGCACCTTCTGGCCACCAGCACCAGGGCAGGCCTCGACACGCGCAGGAGATGGTTCTTCAGCCTCTTGGCCAGCCTGGACAATGCCGCCAGCACTGGCAGTCTAGGCAAGACCCCAGAAACCCACCTGTTGCCATATTCTTGCAGCAGAGAGCAAAATGGCTGGCCGAAGATCACCTCCCGGTAGTAACAACCGATTGTCAGAAGCTCAGACCCACCTCTGGGCACGATCTGGCGGCCAGCACCAGGACTGGCATAAAAGACACCTGCCCCAGAACAGTCAAAATGACTGAGTCCCCCAGCACGAAGTACTCATTGCGGATGCCCCACTGCTCGTTTAGGCCGGTGATGAGGATGAGCTGGGTCATGCCCAAGGCACAGCCAAAGAGGGCTGTCCACCTGCAGCCAGCACAGAAGCTGCTAAGACTGCAAGCGGCTTTCAAATTGCAGGGGAGCCCCAAGGTGCCAGCTCTGGGAACTGCGCTGAGGCTGAGGATGCTCTGAGCCAGGCACAGGGCGCACATCAATAGTGCAGGGCTCCCCCTGCACTCAAGACCAGCGGGCAGGCCCTCAAAAACGGAGAGCAGCCCCAAGCCTGCCAGCTGTGGCTGAGTTGCTGCGCGATGGGCACAGAGGCAGCTGTCCACTGGAGGTAGCGCAGACACTCTCAGGTCAAGGAAGAGACACTGGAGCACTGATGATGCTCTGTGTTGTGCCGAATTCGTGGCCAGAGACGGCTCTCCACTGTCACTCAAAGCAGAAGCTGTTTTGCCCATGGGCTTAAGCATTGTACCTTCTTGCTAGTGAGGAATCAAGGGCCCTCTGCAAACCCTTGCAGCCAGACAGGGCCCGATGAACTCAGCACACTTGATGCAGAGGGCATGGGGGTTGCTAGAGAAGGGAGACAGACAGAGATGCATCCAGCTGTGGCCATGCGTGTTCTGCGGTGAAATTTGCAAGAGGCTGTTAGCAGCTGGATCAGGCTCAGACATGCCTACCATGTCACTTCCAGAGCAAGTCGCTTTGCATGGCAGAGCAACACCTCATGCATAGCAAGTGCCATGCAAGCAGACAGTGGTTGCACAAGAGCCCCCCCTTTGCAGCGGCATAGCATGATGGGTGCCAAGGGGGAAACTGCCGCTGATGCTGCAGCAAACAGGCAGCAAGGGCACCAAATGTATTGCAGTTCCTCGTTGGACTCACAGAAACATCTTCTTCAGAGAAACGTCCTTGAGGGAGTAGTTGTAGATGCCGACCTGCACCCGGGATGACATCTCTTAGGCGGGGAGAAAGAAAGGTAGGGGGTCAGGCCAAACTGGTACCTGCCATGCAGATGTCCTGCATCAGGGAGTGCAGCCATCATCTCAGGACCTGCACAGCCCACGCCGGCCAGGCACCTGCCAGCACCCTGCCTGGCACTCCACTGAAATGTCTGGCTGGTACAGCAAGACAATTCCCATGCTGACCTCATCCTCAAGGCAGGTGACTCAGGTCATTCATTCACACATGCACAAGCCTTGGAAAGACTTCAGCAGCTGACCAGCAGCGCAGGAGAATCGGCTTTGCCCAATCATGTGCCTAAAGCACACAGCAAAGTGTGTTCTGGCCAGACAGCCACTGCTGCCTGGTGAGGCACCATGCCATGGCCGTCCACTTGCAAAATTTGAACAGGCTGGTCAGGCTGCCTCACAGAACACTTGAGGCAACAGCTACTGCTGTACAGGTGAATCTGCAACAAGGCAACAGCACGCAGCACACAGACTGGCTGGCGCACCCCAATCAGGCTGGCAATGCTGCCTGCCAGGCGGATGCGCCCCATGAACTCGGGTGTGAACCCCAGCTGGTTGGTCTCAAAATAGAAGAAGGCAGTGTCGGCAGCCGGCGTCGCCTGCATGGAAATGATACTGGACATCAGATGTCAGATAGACTGAGTGGTTTGAGTGGACTGCAGCAGAAAGGGGAGCAAAAATATTGAGCAACTAATGTGACACCAGCAAGTTGCAGAGCTTGACCTGGTGGCTTCAGGGGTCAGCAGCTGACTACACCTGCCAGGACCTCCATATATCTGTCTCCACTCACCTGCCAGCAGAAGGTGAAGATCGCAGGGTACAGTATGGAACGCTGCTGGACAGCTGCCCATAGTGCATGTGCTTGCACCTGCAGAGCGGACAAAAGAATAACTAGGGTACAGGTATCGATCAGGACGACTCGAGCTTGCTATTGAATTGCTGCCCACCATGTATGCACCTGCAGCTTCAGGGCAGCGGAAGGCGGCTGCCATGCAGTGAGCTCCCAGAGGTCAATGGCTACAGAATCTTAGCGTCCAAATAGCAGTGACCGCCTTTGCAGCGATCAGCGCAGCGCCCCACTGGGCAGTGGGAGACTGAAACAACTCTGACATTTGTGGCACAGTCACATCTGCTTGATGTTTGCCTGGGTAGTGCAGCAGCCAGCAAGCAAGAGTGTAGAGCACTCTTGCAGCACCTGCCTTGAGGCGCATCCACATCTGCTCTGCTGTCCCTGGACCAACCTTGAGCGGGTGCCCATTGGAGGTTCCCTGGCCCGGCTTGATGCCCAGGGCAGCGACGGGCTGTTCTGCAGGCAGCAATGCAAAGGCACAATCAGGCAAATAAAGCACCTATCTAAGAAAGTCAGCAATAGCGGGCGATGTCCTCAGACGCAGCAGCGCACTGCGTGGCTGTGTCGTGTGACCTCTGCAGCTCACACAGCATCTGCTCCCCCAGGGAAGGGGTAGGGCCAAGCAGCCTGGTGCTCTTTGCAGACAGCATCGATGCACACCGCAGAAGCCGGGGCAATGCTGACAGCAGATGGGCAGCAGCACCATCTGTGTGGTAGCCAGACGAGACGGCTGTGCACGACATACACACGTACCCACCATTGACAGGAACACTCACACAGATGTTGTTTCATTCCTTTCCCATCTGTACTGGTGTTCCAGTGTGCAGACTCACTGATACTGCTGCTGCACAGCTGTACAACACTGCACAAACGCCGCATCCTGCTTTCAGCAGCAGCAGGGGGGGGTCCTACCTGAGATGAAGGCAGCGGACAGGGTGACCAGTAGAGGGAAGATGGCTGTGCAAGCAAAGACGCCCCTTGTGCCCCAGGCCTGCATTGAAAACCCAAAAGTATGTGCAGCCTCACATGTACAGAAGACCAGGCAGCTGGTGCCAGGCAAATGCAGCAAGCCAGAGCCCAACCCTCTCATATATCTCATGGATATACTTGGTGCAGTGCAGTGCGTACGCACAAACTCCATCACAGGCTGCTTCTGACCTGCTGCTGCAGGGCATGTGCAGTAATCCCATGCATGCTCTTCGAACAACACACAAGGTGCGCATGCAGCAAGCCAGCTTTGCGGTTGGCTTTGCAAGCTCATGAACACAGTGCTACTTGTGTGCAGAAGCATGCGCAATAGGCCAGCTCAGAAGGGTTCGACCTGCTGGTGCAGGTCACGTCACACAGCAAGGCGGTACAGGGCCTTTGAAGATGCGGTGCAGAGTTCTGGGCAAAGGGCAGCCCAGAGCCTCTTCAGGCTGCCTACAAGACTATAGTAGATGCTTGCATCAGCCTTTGCCTCACCTGCACCAGCGAACCGCTGAAATAGGCCGACACGATCCCGCCCACAGCTGCAGATCCCCAGCACAGCGACTGCAGCGACCCTGCTGTGCTCTGCAGCCACACAAGGGAGTTCAGTGACTGCCGATCATGTTTGCTGAAGGGTTTCACAGCGCCCCTACTGTGCCATTGAAGACCTTGAATGTGCCTGGCTGCCACAAAGGCACCTCTGGTCAGATCACTGGCTGCAAAGGAGGACCTCACCACAGTCACTTCACTCGGCTTACAGGACAGCAGCCTGTCTCAAGGCTGGCCGTGCAGCATCCTACACTTAAAACTCAAAGACTGCATGTGGGACAAATGTCATGGCAGTGCCCCAGCGCAGCGCTTGCAACAATCAAGGTGCCACCACAACGCCCTAGCACAGCGCCTGCAGCACTCATGTGCCCTCAAAAGGGCTGGCCTGCCTGCCAGCCTGCCTCAACCTTGAAGAGTGTGTAGTGCAAACCCATGTAAATTACACTCCCTGTAAACTCAATTGAATGGCTAGGGCCCACCTGAGGGGCCCCACGGCAGCGCTCCACAACGATTGAGTCCACCACGACATCGCTGCAGGCTGTTCCCAGGGAGCCCACCACCAGCATGGCGCATGCAAAGCTGGAGCTGCTCACTACAGCTGACATGGCCAGCCATGACGCTGCACCTGCAGCAAGGAAGGGCATCTCTTCTACACCATTCCAAAGGAGCACACGCCGTCTGCCCACAAGTGCAGACATGGCCAGCCAAATTGCTTTCACTGCAGCAAGGGTGAAGACCTTCTGTGCTCAGTGCTTGCTGGGCAGAGGCACTGTTGACAATGTCAGCCATGACGCTGCACCTGCAGACGCAGAATTGACTTGCTCACGGTGCACACAGGTCCAGACAGTGTGCAGGCTCCCACTGACCCAGGGTATCATCATAAATGCTCGACTTCTGAGGCAATCAGCCATGCAGGTTTGCATGGCTGCAGTTTGTATGTGTGCAAGGTACCTCAAGTCAAGGTTTCAACAGCTCACACCTCTGCCGGCTGGTGGCCAAGTCTGTGGGCACAGCAAAAATCTGATTTGCATTCCACTCTCGCGGCAGGGGCTGCTTGTCAAGCTGCCTATCAAGCTTGTGGCTACACAATGCGCTGCCTTGCAGCCACGCAGCTACGCCTGCTGCAGGTGATGATGACTTTGGTAAACATGAAGTTGCCTATGTGCTGTTTGCTCAGAAGCACCATTGAGCGGCCAGCACCGCTTGATTGCAAAGCATTGTATAACCTGCTAAGCTGATAGATCAGGCTGCTGTTGGCTCGCCGGTTCAACAAGATCCAACCACAAGCACGCCATCTCACCCAGGATGCCACAAATAATAAGGTAGGACCGGCGTCGGTACCCAAAGATGGGGACTGTGTCAGAGATGAAGCCATACAGCGGCTTGACCACCCAAGGTGCTGCTCCCAGCCCTGTCAGCACAGCCACCTGCATGAGGAGGGAATGCAGTGTGAATCCCTCTGTGGGCGGGTGCACAGGCGTGTGTGCAATGGCTTCCCCAAGGCCTGTCAGCACTGCCACGTGCAGGCAAGGGGATCTGTCTGAATCCTCTGTGTGAGGGTGCGAGGTGTCTGTGCCATGGTGGCCCTGTGATGCGTCAACACGGCCACTTTGCGGGTCAGGTGCGCCTGGCTCCGCTCACAGCAAAGGAGTCACCTGCCAAGACTGCATGTGCTCATGTGTGACAGCCAACGCAGCACCGTATGACGCATTTTGAGAGATAGATGAGGGTTTGTGGCGCTGCTGCCAGCCTGGCTGACCAGCCTGTGCTCCTGCCAGGGCTCTCATGGCAGGGTTTTGGCGTGCAGCACCTCCTTTGACTCAGGTGGCTGCCTGCTCAAAGATTTGGCATCAAGCAGTGCTGCTGCCTGGCTACCAGAGCAGTGCCGTTAGTATGCAGCACCCAGCCAACAATGTAGCTGCCATCTTGACCTTCCAAAGTCTGACCCTGCTGCACCAGGATCCCAGAGCAGGCCCACAGACTGATGCAGTGGCAGCTGTCAGGCATACTGCTGCTTGCTGGACAAAGATACCAGAAACAAGCTGTGGCTTGACTCGGCACATGGCTGCTGTGGGCGGGTCAAGGACAGGTGCTAGACTCGAGACCTACCGTGGCAGGATCCAGCTTGAACTCGTCCTTGAACAGGTAAGTGACTGCCAGTCTGGCCAGGCCCAGGATGCCTTGCACAAAGTAAACTGCAGACAAAATGTGCAGCAGCTTTGTGCAGGTGCGCCCACTATGAGAGATGAAACAGGCACGCTTTGCTAAAGCTGTGGCTTGATGCAGAGACACACAGCTGCCGCCATCAATGCAGAGCAGGTCACTTGGCCACAGTCGTGCACAGAAGCCAGGTTCGGGAACTGCACCTAGTGCGATTGCAGCTAGCTCTGCAGAGGGCTCTAGTCCCAAGATTGTCCAACTCTTTTGCGTGTGTTGCTGCGGGCCAGGCGCTGGCTGCAGATCTGTCCCCTCTAGCCTGCTGAGTGAGGAGGTGGAGCTTGATGGTGCTTCCTGGTCTGGCTTTGTACTTGCAGTGACCAATTGGTAGCCTGCTCGCTCTCGGCTGCTCATTTTGCTGAGATGCATGCGTTGCCGCGTGCGCCCTTGAGGAAGTAAGTAACCCCTCCTGCGGAGCTGCCCGTTGAGGGGCAGCAACACCTCATGCCGCACGGCCTGAGGGGCAGCCATTCATTGAGTTGACAACAGCAAAATCTGACCTTCCACAGTGCCTGGCATGGCCCAAAAGTCTTTCGGCGAAACGTCAAGGTCTCAAGCTTGCCCAGGGCATGATGCTGCAAGTAAGCACCTCGGACTTCTCTCTGTGCCTCAGATCTCAATGTGTGTGTGGACCACTCAGCAGAATGCCCAATCAGCTTGGGAACTTGAGCAATCTTGGATAGTACATCAATTTTGGCACGTCATACTGGCAGCATCTGCAGGCAAGACAGGTTTGCCGAAAGGTATCCAGCCACAGCATGAGGTCGCATCGGTAAGCTTAGGTCATAGGCCTCTCTCTCCTGAGCAGGCACACCCATGGTGGGCCTGAAGCGCAAATCGAGGCCGAGGCAAACATCTGGCGGCGACAAGCAGCATGCCAAGAAGCTCAAGCAGGTAAGCTAAGAGTCCTGCCAAGCTGCAGCATGAGCTGCTCTGTACTGACAGCTTGCTTCTGCCCGGTGCAGGGCAAGCAGGGCAAGGGTGCGCAATCCCGCAAACACCAGAGCCAGCATCAGCATGTTGAGCTGCTGCACGACTTGCCAGATGAGGCTCCAGAGCTGACAGCAGAGGACGAAGCACTGGTGGATGAGTATGACTTCAGCTTTCTGGACACAATGGACAGGGAGGCTCTTGACAGGTAGTTTGGGTTGCTCGGCGGCAATTCTGTCTTGCATGTGGTTCTTGAAGATGCAGGCGGCAGCAATGGAAAGGGATCCTCTTCACAGGTGATGGGTTCTGTTCACAGCGCTGTGTTGGCAGACATCAGCCACCCTGTGGCTGCAGGGGAGTGGTGGTGGAGCTCTGCTCGGGCAAGATGCACGCTGTACCTGCACATGCCATGGCAAAGCGTTCACTTGCACAGGGTTCTTGCAGAAGCAGCTTTGGCTATCAGGACCCAATTGACAGGCATTGGGCAGGTTGCCTTGTGACTAGAAGCACGTAAGCCCCAGTTGCGCGAGCTCCGTTGGGGTCAAGGGGGCAGCCCTGGTTGCGCAGCTGACAGGTGGCATCAAGGCCTCAGGGGGCAGCTCTGTTGTCAGCGTGTTGCTTGGGGAGTGCATGCGGCAGCCCTGACTGTGCAAATTGACAGGTGGCTTTGATGCTTTCAATTAGTTGGGCATGTGAGTTACAGGGTGTGAAGGCAGCAGCCCTGGCTGTGCAATCGACATGCGCCTCTTAAGGTTCAAGGCGGCAACCTTGGCTGTGAAGTCATCGTGCACATTGTGAAAGTGCAGGGGGCAGACATGGCTACAGTTCACAAGCCCCATTGGGGGTTAAGGTGCAGCCCTAGCTAGCCAGACAGAGCCTGCTTGTGGGGCACTAAATCTCGCTGCATTGTGAAGCTGCAGTGAGATGCTTCAGATGTGTTGGTGGGGAAGCAGGGCGACAAGTGAGCGGCGCAGAGGGCAGCAGATTTCACACCTTGCTGTTTGGGCAAGCTGCAATGAGCAATGACGTTTGTGGATTGCAAGGTTCACGACAGGTGGTAGTAATTGCACAACCAGCAGCTGCTGTTACAGTAGCCCCATGGGCTGCTCTTTGTGTGGCAGCCTTGGCCGCGCCGTGCCTGTTGCGGGTCTTATGGCCACCTGGCTGCGCTGCAAAGCTGCTAAGTCCTTTGCACCAGGTTGCAGCCATGAGGGCTTTGCATGCGGCGGCTCATGTGATGGGGGGCCGGTGTAGAAAGCCTCCCTGCTGTGTTTGAAGCAAGACAGCTGCATTGTTGCTGCCAAGCAGCTGCTGTAGTTCCAGAAGCCCAGCCTGTTGTGACTTCCTGCTTGTATGGGCGCTTTCAGCAAGAAGCGCTTTGTGTGTATTTCAGGCAGGCAGCTGCAAAAACCCTGCTCCAAACCAGCCATCGAGCAACATCTCTATGGTCTGGGGTAGTAAGTGGGCAGGATACGTCATGTTCTGTGGCGGGGAACAGCTGCAGCCGCCTCAAGGATGACCAGCTGCATTGAAAGGCATGCAGCCCAGAGCAGCACTGCTGTGTCGACGTCCACCTGTGCTGCAGGGAGCTGCAGCAGCCCCGCTTCAAGAAGGCAAAGGGCAGGCCAGAGCCCCCTGCTGCAGGCGGCGGCAGCGCATCTGATAATGAGCATTCACCAGGTGCGCCTGCCAGAACTTTAACAAATCATCCGAGATCTGCATCTCCTTGAAATTTTGCTTGGCGGACGTCCGTCATGTCACCGTCTGGGAACAATGCGTTGCTGGCAGCTGCTGCTCTGCTTCCATTTCTGCTTGCACACCCCGCAGTGCAGTGTACAGTTGCTGGACTGGTGTGCATTCATAACAGGGCCTACAGGCTGACCTTGTGTTTACACAGCAGGTTCACCCCCAGGGTCATACACCTGCAGATGTAGAGCAGCCGCGTGAGATGGCTCCCAGACACTGCCTGCAGGAGCAGCAGGCTCACATCGTGCTCCTCACAGCAGGCTTACTTTTTGTTCATGCTGCGGGCTCACCCAAGATGTTTACGTCTGCAGAGGTGGAGGAGCGGTATGAGAGGGCGCCGAGGCAGCGCCTGCAGGAGCAGAAGGCAGCAGCACAGCCTGAGCAGGGGGGCCTGCCTGTCAAAACCCTGGAGGGCAAAGTGGTGCCCCAGCTGCGGGGGGTGAACCTGCAGGTGAGCCCTGCACTCAACACCCTGACATCACAAAAGTTGGCAGAGCTGCTTCAAGCACACAGGGCAGCTGCTGCACCCGGTCATGGGGTGGTGGCCTGTGGAGACCCTTCAGGGTATGGTGGTGCCCCAGTTGTACGGGGTGGCCTTGCTGGTGAGCACCACTGCTGCGCCATAGCCAGACAAAAACACACAGCAGGAATATGTGACAGCATCGGACCTGCCTGTAACATCCTGCACCAGAGATGTCTTTCTGTGGACATCTGAGGGAGGAGGTGGTACCCATCTGCACAAGCTGAGTTAGCAGGTGATCAATGCTTCCAGGCATACTGCACTTACAGTCATCCGTGCAAAGCAGGTCTCATCCCATAGCATCCCATCTGCCTGCAACACAGCCGCGTGTGGCCAAGAATACTACTGTGTACGTGTTGCACAGCTGCGTGGCTGCTGTCTGCGGGCAACCCAGCCACTATGTTCTTGCCTGCAAAACGCACAGCCGTCCGACCGCTGCCTGCAGGCCACACTGTGTGGCATGCAGAACGCACAGCCGCATGCAAGCCACAAAGGGCTGCCTGCAGAAAGAAGGTGGCAGGCTCATGCTTGTTTGAAGCCTGCGCTCAGCGCTTCATATATGAGGCGGCATCCGCTGCGCCCAACATGGCAGCCATGAAGGGCTGCACCAGAGACGGGTAGCTAGGGGTCAGATTGCACGCTTTGTGTGCTGACTTCGCTGTGATGCCTGCAGGCTGCAGTGGCCGCTGTTCCAGGCGTGGTCGTTGAGGGAGGGATGCCTGCAGAGGGCACAGATGACGAGCCTGAGGCCGCTGAGCCACCTCAGCCAGCAATGGAGGGCAGCATTAAGCAGCGGCGGGACAGCGCCGAGGCTACGCAGGAAGCAGGCAGCACAGACGATGACGGCCCAGATGATCTCCAGGTCACTGCATACTGCAGGGGGAGTGCCTGCAGTTGGACGTGAGCACCAGCAGGTTGCTGAAGTCTCACACACAGGGATGGCGACGCAGGTAAATTGAAGGCATAGGTGAGCATCAGGTCAGAATGCACTGCAACTGCACGCTTGCTGGGACCAAACGCAGTGCGGCCTCGCTGAGGGCTTGCTAGTCCAGGGGTTCATGATCTCGGCTCAGAACAAATGCTGGTCTGCCACTGGTGCTGATGAAGGACATGTTGCAGTTGGGGCCCGTGCAGGGGCTGCTACGCTGGAAGAGATCAGCGCATATGGGTGTTCAAGGAGCGTGCATGCATGACACGCAGCTGTGGGGTCTGCAGGCAGTGTACTGCCGAGAATGCTGCTGTGTAAGTGCATCAGAGGGAAAGCTGCTGCTAGAGTGCTGAGGCAGGTCATGCTGCAGTGGAACGCTGCAGTGGAATGCTGCAATGGGAATGTGCAGGCAGCTTTTTCTGCCGGCAAAGCTGCTTTGGGAGCGCACAAATGGGGGGGACTACTCTGGGTAGTGCATATGCAAGTTTTGCAGCGATGGAAGTTTGATCACACTGCACTGACATGCACAGGTAGGGTGTGCTGCATGGGGCTGGTGCCCAAGCATCTGAGTTGGCCATAGCAGTGATTAACATCAGTGATGCAATACTCCTGAAGAGCTGCATGGCGCAGTGTTGTGGCCTCTCAATGTCGCGGGAAGGGGATTATTGCAGATTGGTGGGAGGCGCTGAGACAGGCGACAACAGTGACAGCTTGTGGTTCTGGCAGAGCTGAACACAACATCGCTGTCCTTGTCATGCTTGCAAAACTTTCTGAGAAGCTGCTGAGCTGTGGGAGGCGCTAACGCCGATGATGGCAGTGACAGGCTGTGCTTTCAGCAAAACAGCACATGTTGTATTCTGCTTACTGAAGCTCCAGGGTTGAGAAGACAGGCAAAAGGTGCTGAAGCAGAAGATTGCAATGACAGCCTCTGAGCTGCCAGCTGCTGGGCGTGCCAAGCATGGGCCAAACTCGTTGGCCCTTGTCCCCTGCAGGACTTTCAGGATGCTGGAGAGAGGCGCGAGGAGCTGAAGCAGAGGATGGCGGTGACAGCCTCTCAGCTGCTGGCAGACCCTGAGCGCCACCTGCCCAGCATCAAGCTGCTGCTGGAGCTGGCGCGGGACAGCGATGCACAGGTAAGGGTTTGTTCAAGTGGGTGTTGGGTGATGTTGGCATGCAAAAACCCATTCCACATCTTGCTGAGGCTTGACGCTGTGAGGGAAGCTCATCCGCGATGCGGTTTTTAGGTCAACTGATGCTTATTCTTGCACATGTGCAGCGCCTGGCCCTGCTGGTCATGTGCTGGGACGTGTGCTGGGATCTGTGGTCCCTGCTGCTGCTGCTATTGCGGCAAGTGCATCGTCTGGTGTTGTTGTCCCTGCTGGTGATGTTTCAAGACCTCAAACAACCTCAAGACAGCCTGTATTTCCTGCTGTTGCAGGTACAGCGCCTGGCCTTGCTGTCCCTGCTGGCAGTGTTCAAGGACATCCTGCCGGCCTACCGCATCCGCCCTCCCACAGAGAAGGAGCTGCAGGTCAGGGTCCAGGCTTTGCGCTGCACGTGATGCTGCGCAGCCCTACTGTGTGCGGCTTGACTTGGGCGGCTGTACATGGCTTGGCTTCAGGCAGCTGCATGTGGCTCCAGCACAAGCCGCTGCATGTGTGTTAGCTGCAGGCGGCCGCATGTGTGGCCTCGCTGCAATGGGTGATTGTTGTCTTGCAATCAGGCAGCTGCTTGTGTTCACAAGTAGGCAGCTGCTTTAGGCATGAATGCAGGGAGCCACTTATGTCTGCATGTTGGCGGCTGTGCAACAGGTGACTGCCTGTTTGCACTTTCCACCAACACAAGACTGCTCTGCATGCAATGGCCTGTCTGCAGCGATCCCAGGCTGATTGGTGCAATGCAATATGCGCTGCCAGTGGTTGCTGGGCATCACTGACACGGACCATAGTGGCCAGCCCCTGTCACACCTCGACATTGTCTGCCTGCACTGCCATGGCTGCCTGGCGCCTCACTGCGCCCCCTACTCCCTGCAGGTGCAAGTCTCACGGGAGGTGCAGCGTGTGAGGGATTACGAGGCAATGCAGCTGCGCTGCTATCAGGTAGGCATGGTCACAAGTGCTGCTTATCAGAGGTTGCTTGTCTGTTTGAAGTGTGTGCTGAGGCAACAAAGCAGCTGTGTGAGGGGCTATGAGCATGCAGCCAGCTGTGATTAAAAGGGCTGGGGTGCATGTGCAGCTTGCTTGAGCAATGACATGTAGTCTGAGCTGGGTACCATGAGTGAGCTAGGCAGCTGCATCTTCAGAATGGGGGTGCTGAAGCTACACAGCAGTGTGTCACAGAGTCTTTAGGCAAGCACCTGCGCTGCCATTGGGTGAGGTCATGAGAGTTGCTCCCGTTCTGCTGCCTCCATGCTGCTCCATCTTGCTGGAGCAGCTTGCCTTGCCATTGAGGCAAGACCACATGGTGCTTGCTGCGGTGCAACAAAGCCTGTGGGCAATTCTGTATCTGACATAGTAATGCTCTGGTTTCTTGTGTTGAGTCAGAAATTAAAGTCCTTCCATGCCCAACTGATTGGAGAGAAATCAAATGGCCCCATGGCCCCTGCAGGCTACATGAGGCAGCTGCTGGCAGCCTGAGTTGGCAGGGGAGCTCATGTGATCAAGTGATATGAATGCACACGTATGCTGCAAGTCTACTTGATGCACCCTTCAAACACTGGACAAGGGGTTATAACACGCTCCTTCCATTGCTGCAGGTCTGCTTGAAGCAGCTGCTGGCAGCCTCGGCAGCAGAGCACTAGGCCAATATGGCAGCCCTGGCCCAGCCTGCGCATGTTTTAGGCAGACTTTGAGCTGCCGCAAACACCACACGCTTCTCTGCAGGTGTACTTGAAGCAGCTGCTGGCAGTCTCTAAACAAATAAGCGCTCCAGCTGACCCAGTAGCGGCTCAAACAGCTCGCGTCGCTGTGCGGTGCATGGCAGGGCTGCTGGCTGCTCACCCGCACTTCAACTTCTCAGGGGACCTCCTTCAGGTACGGGGTGCAGCACAATTCAGCTCCTGCTGATGCTTGCCTGCCATGTATGTTGCTTGTGACTGGCTGTCGGGAGGTAGGCACATTGCAGTCAATGCAATGCATGACAAGGCTCCTTGCCGCTCTTCCTGACACAAATCTCAGCATGGCTGTCTTTGTATGGGTGCTGCTTCTTGAGTGCATTCAGGCAGCCCAGTGGTCTGGCAGAGGCTGCTGTGTACTGTCCCAGATGTGAACTTTGTCAATCGTATGCTGCTGTCCGCCCATGTTGCTTTCACTCTCCAGAAGACCTCCCGCTTTTCTGCAGACTGCACCATCTCTCGGTGGTGCCAGGGTGCCTGCAGGTGACAGCATTGGCCTGCTGAATGCTCCCAGCATTTCAAACCTGCAAGAAGCCTCCATATATCTCCATCAGCATTTGAGGCCTGCTCTAGTGCAGGCATTGGTCCCTGCACATGAAACCTAGGCCCCTCAGCTGCAGGCCTTGTGCGCATACACTGCCGGAGCCATCATGCTTTGCTGCAGGCAGCAAGAACATGGGCAGCCAACAAAGCTCGCCCATCAAATGAGATGAACTTAAAGCATATGCTGATGCAGTACCCTGATGCCCTGTTGCAGGCGGTGGTGCCACTGCTGGCCAGCCGGGATGCACAACTGCGCCAGCTGTGCTCCCAGGCGGTGCAGGACTTATTGGCGGCAGATCAGGAGGGCGCAGTTGCCTGCGAGGCGGTGCAGCTGATTGCAGGTGTGTTCATAAGACTGAGTCTGGACAGGCAATGCGCCTTGCTGCCTCTTGAGGGCCGACATTGATTTGTGAAAGGGCTGATTTTTTATGGTGGGTGACTATTGACCAGCTGTGTCTGAGTTCGCATGCAGTTTTCAGGTGTTGA
This sequence comes from Asterochloris sp. CNOR1, assembly GCA_963969365.1. NCBI lineage: Eukaryota > Viridiplantae > Chlorophyta > Trebouxiophyceae > Trebouxiales > Trebouxiaceae > Asterochloris > Asterochloris sp. CNOR1. The sequence continues at coordinate 1,961,240 of OZ017762.1, forward strand.
ACGGCACTTTCCAGGCGTTGCTGTGACTGTGCCTGATAGGTGAGGGCATCGCAGCTGTCTCCTGCCTGGGAGAGCTTCTATTCTGACACAGATGCCATCAAGCTCAGTCATGCGTCGTTTCTCAGGCAGGGGCGTGCTGCCTGCATGCTGAGGCTCGTGCCTCACCTCTTGTAGAAGTTGCGGCTGCATACCCCTCTGTGGGAGGTGTCCAGCAGCTCTCACACACATGTGTGTGGTCCAGAACCTGTCATGCACTGGCAAGCTGGTGGCTTTGTAGCCCCAAGCACGCGTAGCTGCACGCTGTCTGCTTCACACCCATCTCACCAACATCTCCTGGTGCGCTGCAGACCTTGTGAAGCGCTGCAACTGCGTGTGCCCCCCAGAGGCAGTGCGGCTGCTGCTGGTGCTGCGGCTGACGGAAGCCTCTGCCAACGATGTGGGCAACCCTGCCAAAGGTGAAGCTCAGCATGGACAATATGCATGCTTTGCAAGGGACCAGCTCAAGAGGCTGAGCAATCACAGGTCTGATTCCTGCAGTTGCACAGGCTGAGCCAGGCTTGTGATGTGCATCGTCAACTTGTTCAATGGGTATGAAAGTTGCATTGCTGGCCTTTTGGTCTGGGCTAGTGACTGCACAGGCATCCCTGTGCTCATGCCCTCCCTTCCTCTGACTTTTGCGGGGCAGCGAATATGATCCGCATGACCTCCTTCTAGCTGCCTGACCTGTCTTTGCTAGCGGGGCAGCGCGATGGTTTGCACACTCATGTCACGCTGTTGCTCTGGCCGCTGCCCAGGCAGACTCTTGGTCTAGCTGCCAATAACACAATCTGAAGGGATTGTATGATCGACCAAAATTACGCAGAAAGGGGCAAAGTCATTAATGGGCGAGCATTCCTTGACGGCTTGAGGATCGTATCACCATGTGTGCTCCTTGGCACAAGATTCTCTTGAACTATCAGAAGAGGAATGGGCTGGGTATAGCGACAGAGGCCGTCTGCTGAGGCAATAATGGGCTGGCTGTTGCCAGCCCTCAATGTTTTGGGAAGTATCGAACATGCAGGGTGGTATAGGGAGGCATCAAGCAAGCACCGCCTGACCTGAGTTCACCCTGTGCTCCTTGGTGCAGGGCAGCGGAAGATGTCTAAGAACCAGAAGAAGAAGAGGCGTGGCCAGGATGCCGTGGATGAGGCCTTTGCTGAGGCAGAGGCTGGCCTGGACGCCAAAGCCCGCCGGCAGCAGCACTCTGCGATGCTGGAGGCGCTGTTCGAGATCTTCTTCCGTGTGCTGAAGCACTGCGCTGCGGCCTCAAGACAGCAGGGTAAGCCCCTACTGCACTGCCTGCTTTGGCAGTGCTGTTTACATGGGCACCTTTCAGGATATTTGCTGCAAAATCAGCACAGTAGATGCCAGGAACACTATTGAGGAGCTTCTGCATTGTGCTGAAGAACTGCGCTGTGACCTCAAACCGGGAGGATGAGGACAGTTTGCTTTGCCGGCTTTGCTGCAGTGGCCTGGAAAGCATCTGGTGTTTGTGAGTTCTTTGGTCCCTGCGCCCTGCATAGGTCTGACATGTAGCGGGATGCAGTGGCACCTTCCAGGCCCTGTTTTGTGGTGCACGGGCCCTTTGGAGCTGTGGCCTACAAAAACTTGGATGGGACAGTAACACACATGCTGCACACAGCAGGCCATTAGCATGACTGGCCTGCGCCCTGCTCGGTGCTTTTGCCAGAGGCTTCTGCCAGCAGGTTGTCATTCAACAGCTTGTGATTGCTGTCCGGGATGAGGCATGCACTCGCTTCAAGCTGGCACTGGCTCTTGGTTCAAAGAGCCAGGTGGCTGCTGGGGTGCGCTGCCACACAGCCAGCACAGCACTCCTTTGCAGGTGATCATGAGGCTTACGTGAGCCTCTCTGACTTGACATTTGTTTGGGTGTGCCTGCCGTGCCTCTGTCTGCAAATCTTGATCTCTTCTCCAAATGAGCTTTTCATGTTTGCGCTGTCACCTGTTGGGATAACTGTCTGGATGTGCCTACGGGAGTTGTCCTGAGAAGGACCCGCAATTGCCACCCTCTGCTGGGCCTCATACCCCTGCCCTGAAGCCCTTGCTTGCGCGTGCTTTGCACTAATCGAGTCTTTGCTGTGCTCTGCACACCAGAAGCAGCCTCTGTGCCCTGCTCCAGTCCCTCTTTACCTGCAGGCGCCCTGCCAGCGACCGGCGCTGCACTTCCCCTGCTGCGCCTCCAACCTCTACTCATGCGCAGTGCACCTACTGATCACTTGACTTTGGCTTTACCCGCATGCTATATGAGACAACTGCGCGTCTACATTTGAGCATCTTTTGCACACTGATTGCCTGCAGGCGTCCTGTCTGTGGCGGGTGCCCGCAAGCGCTTTCCCCTGCTCAGCCCCACTCTGGAGGGTTTGGCACGCTTTGCCCACCTCATCAGCGTGGACTACTTTGGGGACCTCATGCAGGTCAGCACAGACTCTGGGCACAGCTTGGATTCTTGCATTGTCCTGTGATTGTGCATGCTGAGGTGGAGGCCCCTGCTTGGACATCCTTGTCGCTGTGGCTGACGGTGCTGCCTGCAACACCCTGCAGGTGCTGCAGCAGGTGCTGGCTTTCAGAGCTCTGCCCCTGGCGGAGCGCTTGCGCTGCCTGCTCACAGCTTCTGAGGTCCTCACGTGAGTTGCAAACATGAGCTCACTGCACCGTACCATCTCTGACTCACGACTGACATGCTGTCTGCACTGCGTCCCGCAGTGGATATGTCTTCTTCTGCCTGGCAGCACCTGCGCTTGTGCACTGCGTGAACCCCATGCCATGGGACCAGTTGGCCATCAGCATGTGGACGCCTCACTCGATGTAGGCTGCCTGCCTACAGCTGTGACAGCTCCAGTAGAGCGATCAGTTCCCGCACAGCCACCTGCAGGGGCCAGAGGGAGGCCGCCGGGGTCAGTACCTATTTACTAAACCCTCAATCCCACGTGCTTACATCTGTGACAGCCCCACAGAGTGAGTTCCTCCTGCTACCTGCAGGGGCCAAGGGGAGGCTCTGACCGTGGATCGCCAGGAGCTGTACCAGCAGCTGCAGGAGACCATCCCTGAGCTGCTGCTGCAGCCGTTGATGGCGGATGCAGAGTGGAGGGCTGTGCCAGGTGCAGGACCCACCAGATCTGCTGCCTCGATGTGCATCTGTTGCTGCTGCACATCTGCAGTGCTTTTGTCGCATGTTTGGGCCTGCATGGCCATCAGCATCAAGCTGCTGTAATGCCTGCGTGCCATCTACATGGTGCGGCTCAATGCCGATGGCTGACCCAGAGATCTCTGCCAGGCATGAGCCTGCATGCTGTCGCTGTCATACCTGCACAACAGTCTGCTGCTGCAGCGCATGCTATGGCTCATGTAGGGTGGGATTTGCTGATACCCCAAAGACTGGCAGTCCTCGTTACTTTGTTCTCCACCCCTAGGCTTGTGTGTCCTGCTCACAGAGGGACATAGGCCCCAAGAGATCTCTAGAGGCTCAAGCAGGAGTGCTCAGCGGCCACTTTGCCTGTGCAGGTGGCAACTCAACAACTAAACAGTGCCTTGCTGCCTGCACTTGTTTACAACTGCCTCTGGCTTGACTTCTGCTGCTTACAGAGGCCGCTCCAGGGGGTACCCGGCTGTCTCCATCAGTATTTCTGCTTGCACAGGTGGCCACATCTGGGTGCCCGCTGTCTGCAGAAGCAGTTGAGGAAGAAGGCAAGCTGCAGCTGTGTGCATGAACGCAGCCTCTGGCCTGAGCTTGTGTCGTGATGCCTGCAGGCGCTGCTCCAGAGGGGGGCAAGCAGCAGCAGCGTCGGGAGCGTCCAGCAGGAGTTCTGCTGGCCCAGGTGGGTCTGCGCAGCTTGTTGTGTGACAGAAGGCAAGCTGTGCTGACTGGGCAACACTGAGCATGAGTTGAGACACGGCTGGCACAGCATCGTCATCTTGTTTGTCTCAGCCTGGCTGTGCCTGCACAGAAAGGTCCCCAGATCATGCAGCGTATAGTCTGCTGTATGCTGCAGCAACTGGCCCCGTCAGAGCCTGCTCTGAAGCACCTGCAGGTGCAATCTCAGTCCTGGCTGCCCAGCCTGTGAACGAGGCATGCACATTGCTGTCTGACAGCCGAGCTTAGTGAGAGCCTCGTGAACGTGCCTTTCTCATGGTCGTCCTCTTCCAGGTGACTCAGCAGCTGCTGATGCAACAGGCCAGGGTGTGAGACATAGACTTGCCTTCCAGATTGCATCGGCAAGCCAAACCTGCTGACCTCTTTGCCCTGTGCAGGTGCCAATCGAGACAATAGTTACACAAAACCCTGGGCCCTGAATCCTAATCCCCTGTGCAGGTGGCTCAGCAGCTGCTGGTGCAGCAGGCCAAGGGGCTGGACACAAACCGCCTGGCAGGCTTTGTCAAGGAGCTTGGTTGCGCGGCGCTGGAGCTGGAGACAGGCGACGCGCTGGGCAGCTTGGCTCTGATGAACCGTCTGCTCAGGTGCGCCCTGCAGGGTAGTGTCGGCAAACTCCTAATGGCGCACTTTGCGTCCAAGTCAGCTCTTGTCAGAAATCTGCTTGATGAAGCCGACACATTTCCAGCTGCATGTAAACTGGTGCAAGGAGGTCGGCTCTGAGGTGGCTGGCTTGGCAGGGTTGGTGAAGGTGCTCTGCCATGCTGAGCTCCAAAACACGCTTGCGCCGGGCGGTTGTGTTCCGGCCAGCAGTCTGCCCAATGGCGGCGTGACATGTTTCAGGCCTGCTGCGTGGGTGCAGCAACTGATAAACAGGAGAAAGAAGGCTACAAAAGGCCACAAGGCCACGTCAGAAGCTACAGGCCCAGCATGAGGGCTGCAGACCGGACTTGCTCCTCATCTGTCTGCGCGGATTGAAGGAGTGGCAGCTGGGATGTGGCGCCCATGCTGCTGCAGGCGCAATATGAGGCTACGTGGCATGCTGGAGCACGAAGCAGGGACCCCACAGCTGTGGGCAGCTCCAGACACGGCCAGGACCGGACCCAGCGCGGCTGCTGCCCTGGCAGGGGCACCTCTGTGGGAGATGGCCCTGCTCCGGAAGCACTACCATCCACATGTTGCCCAGTCGGCTGCCGTGGTGGCTGCCATCCCCCCCGAGGGTGTGTGCATGCCAGCAGAAACCTGTATGTCAAACCCTAAGCCCTCACCCCACACCTGCAGCAGATAGCCAAAGGTCTGCAGGCTGTGTATTGATCTGTGCAGCAGCCCAGTCAGGTGCTGTGCTGGCTGTCACCCCCACTGAGCTGGTGGTGGTACATGTGCTCTGGCCTCATCTGACAAGGGATGTTGATATATCGTGTTGAGGAGCTCCTTTGTGGGAGCTGGCCCTGCTCCTGCAGCACCAAAGTCTGCACTAAATGTCGCTCAGTCGGGTGCGGTGATGGCTGCCATCCACCTCCAAAGGCGCTTGCACATGGGCATGCCACACATTGAATGCAACAGCAAAACTAGGAAGCTGCAGGCTGAGCGTTGTCAATGTGTATATGCATCAACCCCCAGATTGCAGGGTGTTGGCTGCTACTCTGCTGAAGGTGTGTGTGCGGCCCGTCTTTCATTAGCATGCTGCCCAGAAGGTTTGTGTATATGCGGCTAGGCAGCACCAGCAGAATTTGCAGCCCATGCGATGTTTACAGCAGCTGGTCTGGAGGCTCTGCAGTCAGGCGGTTGTGGTGGTTGCTGAGAGCCCCGAAGGTCCCTCTATTCCCCCTCCCTTTTCACCACTTGCCTCCATGCTGGTCATAACATGTGTATATATGGAGACCTGAACTGCTAGTATAAATGTGTCCATGTGTTATGCCCGCAATGCAGCAAATTGGCCAAGGTGGGGCAATGCAGTGGTGCACATAGCACCCCTGACATCCCTTGACTGTTGTTTCTCCTGTGGCTGGCAGCATCAGGACAGGGTCATGTGTCCCTTGCCTCATCCCAGGCTGCTCTCAACCCAGGCTGACCTCAGCCATGGCCAGCAGGGTGCCTGTTGTGCTTTTAGCATGAAGCTCCCGCCCAGCGCAGGAGCCTTGGAAGCCCTCACTGTTTTCTAAGCTGTTCCTGATACTGCAGGCAGCAGCAGCAACGCAGGACTGCTGCTCTCATGGTATTGCAGCAGTTTTCCCCGCTGCAAGTGCTGTTTCTGTCACTGCAGGCAGCAGCAGCGGAGGATCGCATGGTCCCCTGGCCTCAGCACAGGAGCCTGCCACCATAGCTGCAGCCTACAGCACTGTGGGGGGAGCCTTTAACCCGCCGCCCACTGGCCCCAAAAAGCGCCACCCATCCAAACGCAAACAGGCTGGCCCTAGCACCGCCCTGCAGGCGGCTTCCGAGGACCTTCTGGGCAACACAAGCACAGGCATTGAGGCTGCATCCCTGGAGCAGCAGGCAGTGCTCGATGCTGTGGGCGCCCAATTGCAGCAGCACTTCAGGAGTTGCAGGCACTTTGCTGCCAACGAGGAGCTGCGTCGGCAGGCCCAGACACAGGAGCGCCAGATTAGACTGCTGCGAGACCACTTGAAGGGCAGCACTGGGAAAGGTTGAAGTCAAAGCCTGCAAAGGGCAAGCCAGCCAATTGACGGCAATAATGCAGTCATAAGCTGAGTGGCATGCACGTACCAGCCATGCTATAGCTTGCTGAATGCGCATCTATAATCATCTTCCCTGCCCTTGCCTCTGAGTTTTGTCACAGTAATAGTTATCTTACACTTGTCACGCAGGCTACGGTGGTGCAAGCAAAGGAACAAAGTGCCCAACAAATGTCAGCAGCAAAAACAATCCAGGGCAAGGCAAAAACAAGGTCTTCCAGGGCAAGGCAAAACAGAGGTCTGGGTGCCACAGCAAGCCAGAATCACAGATTCCCCTGGGAGCACAGATGCTCCAGGAGGCTGGAGTGCATTCAAGTGTCTAATGGCAGCACATGCATATGGCCATGGGTCAGCCTTCACAAGAAAGGGAGAGTCTGGGATTCGCAATTGGCTAACACAGCAGGAACAGCAGTATCGCCATGTTCATGTGCAGCAGGGTGAGCCTGTTTAAAGGTCTGGGGAAGGTCCATATTTGGCTGACACAGCCGGGAAGAGCAGCATTGCCATCTCTTGGGCGCAGTGGGGTGAATCCTATCCACGCTGGGAGTGTGCACTGAATGTGCAGGGCTGAGCTCTATGCTGCAGCAGAGGGTTTTGCTTAGAGGGGCACCAAAAGGAGACACTCCTCTCTGTACGATTTGAAAGAATGCGGGGGGCATGATGTGTTGGTGGGCGGCAAAGGTGCTGCCTGTGATGTTGTTGCCACAGAGGGATAGAACAGCAAACAGTGACTGGGGTTGGTTGGCCTGAAGCCTGATTCACCATGGGCTTTCACAGCAGCTCATATTGCAGGGCGTGATCGGCAGCCAGCCTCTCAAGTCCCGCTGCTTATAGGAGCCTTACTTGGCCTTCAGTGCACAGCAGCGAGGCTGCTACTGGGGAGTAGTGGGGGCCAGCACGCTGCTGGGGCTGGGGCTGCTGCCTGAGTTCACGTCAGCCGCCGACAGGGTGCTGTCGACATCGACACCTGCAGCACCATCGAGCGTATTCAATGCTAAGCCTGACAGCCAGCCTGCCACGGGGGCCCTGCACGATATGTGGCAGATACGTGCGCAGGGTGCTGCCAGCGTCGCCTTCACCAACTGTGAGGAGCAGTTGTGTTGTGCCCCCAGTGAGTGCAGTGACCCCCTTGGGTTTCACCACACTGCCCCTGAACATTTCTGCAGGCAAAGCAGATCCTGGCACTGCCAAATCGTTGTCAGTGGCAAGGCTGTATGGGCAGCATTGTGAGCAGTGTGCTGAGAGGTGCATCACAGGGTGTCGGCATGGGACGAGTCAGTCTCAAGGCTTCACCTGCACCCCCGCTCTCCACAGTCTTCATCTGCTTGAGGCACTGCTTGGCCAGCTCACTGCAGCGGGAGGTGGCCTCCACGGCGGCGCGACGCCCTGCTGGCGTGTCGGCAATCCACCCCTGCTGGGCCTCCTCAGCTGCACGCACAGTCTGCAGGCAGGGTGGCAGGGCTCAGGGACCTACACAGCACAGGCTGTGTGGGCCAGCAGCCCACCTATGCTGGGACACTGAAGCTGTGCACAGGTTTCGGGGAGGGCAGAGGTGCTCAGCAGGTGCTCAGGGGCAGCTGGAGATCCTGGAACACATGCAAAGTCAGGAACCTGGCCGGTCATCTCAAGCCCCTACTGGTGGCCCTGATATTGTAGAAACTCTCCTCAAAATGCAGAGCAGCCCATGTCAGCAGGTCTCTCACCTATTTGGCCACACCACCAGCTACGATGATGACTGTCTGCTGGCGCCAGTCCTTTAAATTTGAAAACCTCAGCTCTTGACTTCCCACTCGAGCTCCAGGGTTCCCACTCGAGTGCCCAACCAATGCAAGCTTGCTGAGCCCCCACCTCGATTCCTCCTGAATCCCGGATACTCACCTGCTCGGCCACATGGCTAGCCGCGGCAACATACATGAGCTTGCGCCAGTCCTTGGATGTAGAGTACTGCTTGACCTCAGCCTCCACAGCGCGCATGGCTGTGCTTGCGGCTGCCAGCACGTAGCTGGTTGCGTCAATGGCACACTGCTTGGCCTGCAGCGGGGAGGGGACCTATCAGAGCACTGCTGGTATCCGGCAACCTTCTGACTGATGACGTCAAGGCAAAAGTGCCTGCCATGCGAGACGGGATGATTGGTCACCCACATTTATGGGTGGCAACTAGCGGACAAGCAATTTCTTGACAGGTGTCAGATCAGAAGAAGCACTGCTGGCACACTGCGTGGCCTGCAAGGGCGACAATCAGATGATGAGCACAGACTCTTCAGCAGGGCTGTGCTTGCAGCTGCCAGCACGCAGCTAGTGGCTTTGCCAGCACAATTGTCAAGCCTGTGCAGGACAAAGAGGTAGACAAGCAGGACACAAAGTGCCTTTCACTGTCAAGCGAGGTCTCTTAAGGAGCCGGGCAAAACCCCAGAAGGTCTCACCCAGGCTGTAGCTGCGCAGATGGCAGCGCAGAGTGGCCAGCGAGACAGACGCCTCTGGGCTTCAGCCAGCTCAGCAATGTATACTGAGGTGCACCATGTTGAGCAGGGCAGAGAAGTGCATCACCACATGTGGCATGCAAGCAGCTCTGGGCTGCAGCCAGTCCAGCATTACAGATGCGCACAAAGCAGAAGTGAGCACTCAGCAGGGAATCAGCTGATCCCTTGCTGGGCTGCCTGCAAAACCTACCAGGTTGTAGCTCTGGGCAGCAGCCAGCTCAGCGTTGTAGGCCCGCACGCTGCGGCTCTGCCCCGCCGCCTCCGACGCGCCCATCGCCTGCTGCTCCGCTGCAGACTGGGCCTGAGCTGTCTGACGCGCCCGCCAGGCGGTGTTGCTGGCTTCGGTGATGGCCAGAGTGGCATTTGAGGTCGCCTCGGCGCTGCGGGTGGCGGCCAGGGACTGCTCTGCACCGTCCAAGCCGGCCTTGGCAGCCTGCAGGGCGCAGTGGCACAGTCCAAGCGAAGTCAGGTGGACTGATGCTTGCTGGACCAGACAGCCTGGAGGGAGGCCACATGTGTGGAATGCTCTGCACATTGTTCACAAGCAGCCAGCCATGGACAATATGCAAAGAAGGTGGGATGGAATGCTTGCAAAACTGAGACGGTCGGACAAAGTGTGCAACGCCACAGCCAAGGACTGCTGTGTGCCATCTGGGCCTGCCATGGCGGCGGGACTTTCAGCGGCAGCAGGCCACACCACTGACAGGCAACACTCTTTGTCGTGGAGCTGCACGCACTGCGGGAAGCTGCAGTGGTCCATGCAACCCAACTGCGAGCAAGCTCAATCAGCAACATGCCTTTCAGCTGCTGGGCATGTCGCCCTCCAGACAATTGACTGCAGCAGCATGCCTCCATCGATTAGTCAGAAGGCCAAGGCAACCTACCGAAGCAGCACCAGCAGCCTCTGCAGCTCTCTGCAAAGCCAGCTCCACCAGTGACGTGTCTCCTGCAAATGAGCCACTGTGCATGCCGCCCTCGCTGGCAGCAGCCGCAGCGGCTTCGCTCTTGAACAGGAGCCTGTAGCGCTCAGCCAGCTGGTTGATGTAGCCCACGCGCCCAAAGCCCTGCTCGATGTTGAGCATCAGGCTGGGGTGATGCAGGCCCAGGTCCTGCTTGGAGGCGCCCTCTGCAGCAGGACAGGCAGAACTCTCTCTGACTGCGAAATCATCAGGTCAAGATCTCCCTTGTTTGGGGTGACGCAGCCCCAGATCCTGCTGAGGGGCGCAAGTGGCCTGGTTGGCCTGTCAGAATTAAGTATCCCTAGGCAGAGTCCAGGGCAGGCCACTTGGCTGCAGACCTCTCTGACACACAACCAATTGTTTGTGCACAGCACACATGGGTTGCTGTTGCAGCAGACTCGAGCAGCTCTGCTCCTTGACACATCTAGGGCAGAAGGCTTGGCTCTCAAAAGCAGCATACACTGTATGTGTGCATGGTAGACATGCTGTCAGGCGCACCGTGCAGCAGGCTCCAGCACTCCTTGGCGCCTGTCATCAGGCCGCCCAACAGCAGCACAGCTGCGGTGTCCACCGTGGCTGCAGGGGCAGAAACCCAAGCTCAGCAATGGGGAAAGATGTTTGAGCAATGACAATAACAACATGTGCTTAGTTCCAGTGAGCAGTTGCTAGAGGAAAAAGGTGTCAGCCGTAAGTCATGGAGGCTGCAATGCTAAGAGAGTGATCCTGTTGCTGCCGCTTATAAGTGCACTGGGCAGTCAAACTCCTGCCCTGCGTAGCAAACAGTGGTAAGAGTGAAGCCAGTGAAGCTGGTTTGCCTGCCATGATGCAGTCTGCCCTGCACTTTTCCTTAGTTGTAGGGCAATCATGCGGTGCAGAGAAGGTTGCACCCTCTGAGCTGGGACCGGGGACACAGTGCTGCCATGCAGCAGGATGCTTGCCCTGCAGGGGCAGAGCACAACAGGAATACCATCTGCATGCTGAAATGCAGCCTGCCATGCACCGCGGCTGCAGCGACGACGGCTGACAAAGGATAGGATGCTGACAGACATTGGGCAGCAGCCTGCCATGCACCAGTGCTGCAGTAGCATGTATGCAGAACTGCAGTGGTTGCGACCACACACCTGAACACAGGCTGAGCCCTGAACCCCAGAGCAGTATAGCCACACAGGGTCGACCCTGAGCCAATTAGGAGCCCTTCACATCTCGAGCCAGGCTCTACTTCGTCATAGTGCTATACGCCATGACTCACCCTCCACATTGCCGCCCAGGAAGGTGCTGACCGACCCGCTGGGCAGCAGCTTGCTGGGAGTGCCCTTGGTCTCTCCATAGATGTTGAAGCCCTCTGGGACGGGGTCGGCCGCCTTGTGCACATTGCCCACCAGGATCTTGTCAGCTGCAGAGCCAAGAAACAGTTCTTCTTACAACGGGGTGCCAGACGAATGAGGGTTCACATTACTGAAGATGTCTAGCAGACCCTCAAGCCCAGGTTCCATTGACTTTGGCACCCAGATCTGGCCAGCTGGTCCAGCCAGCAATCAAATTGCTGCAAGCCGCGGGGGCATCCCCATTGGAAGGTGCATCCCCTTTGAGCACAACCACTTTGCCCGTCTTCCAGCCCAACTCACTTGAATCTGGCACTTGGATGAACTGCAGCCACCCTGACCAGCCGGCGGTCCACTCGCTGCCGGCCGCGGGGTTCCCGTCCCACGCCAGCACATTGTTGGCGTCAAAGCGCCACTTGGAGATGACGTGTTCGTCCAGGCAGACCAGCAGGCCGTTGGGGCGGACTGCGGTGCGGGTCTCAGGGTCAGCCTGCAGGTGGGTCTTTGAGGGTTTGGTGGACCCTTGCGGCCCCTGGCTGGAGGCCCCTGCCCTAGAGGTGGTGGCGACGCTGCCTGGGGTGGTGAAGCGCCCACCCGACTCCTGGAGCGGGGAAACCCAAGATCAGCAAACCTCTTGGAAAGAAAGCAGCCAAAGTCCCATCGCAGGCCCACAATGCAACCCATACTGTGCAGCAAGTGACACGCACATCGCAGCGGATCACAGAGTAGATCACAACTCACCCGGATGATCAGCTCTGGTCCCTTGACAGGTGCCTGGACGCCGCTGCGCAGGAAGGTCGTGCTGTAGCTCCCAGCAAACTGACGCAGCCCGTCGGCATGCCCACCAGCCACAGCAGCCGCCTTGCTGCAGATGTTGACCTTGCCTGCAGGGCGAAAGGGATGACTGAAAATGGATATGGGAAGTTGAACAGCTTCGCCGTCAGCGCAGTTGGTACCTTGCTGCAGATGTTCATCTTGCCCACAGAGAACGGGCCAGGAAGAAGACTGCGACACTAGACCACCAAGCAGAATCGCCTGACCCCAAACCCATCTGATGCAAGGCTCGTGAATGAGCTTAGCGAAGCTGCTGGGACAGAAGGAGAGCTTGAGCACACCCAGCACATTTGACATGTTGACAGGTCACTTGGCAGGATAGTCATGCTCTGCTCAGCTTTGAGCAGAGCTCCTCAGCAGCAAGTCCACCACAAGAGGTGGCCTCTGGGATGATGACAGGCATTAGCGGTGGACACAAGCATGAAGCTTGACTTTCAACACTTGGCATTGCAGCCCACCTGCGACACTGACGAAGTGATGCAGGAGCAGCCCAATTCACAGGCAAGCATCTCAGGCATCCGAATGATGGTACAGGACCATAACAAAGCACAATCTCCCAAACAACGTCGCACAGGCGGCTCACCTGAGACGATGACAGGTGTCATGGGCCACTTGGCGGGGGCAGGGCTGCTGCTGATGCTGCTGATGCTCCAGTCCTGGTAGCTGCTTGGCCCCCCCGCAGGCCAGATCATGCCACTGATCTGCAGGGCGCGTACTCGAGTCTTGGCCTCAGTCAGGCCATAGGGCTGGCAGAGGCACCCCTCATGACGAGCAAGTACTAGACACTTTGCTGTTGCTTTTCTGAAGCCACCATCTGCACGGCACACAGTGTGGGGCAGGCAGAGACTGATGCGTGATTCAGCCTTTGACAGCTCCACTTGGGAGCTCCACAGACAAGAGGGCTGAACTTTTGCATAGCTGCAAGGTTTCAGGCCATTTCCAACATATGAGATGCATACAAAGTGCAAGATGGGAGGCACAGACCGAGGGGCTCAGCTGCATGCTTACATGCTGATGTGCTAGAAGGCAGCGCTGCTTCAATGTGGCAGTTGGCCGAGCCATTTCACATCTGCTTTACCAACCCTCCCAAAGCCATGCTTGGTGACAATTGCAGGACAGCATCACATGCCGTGGCTTACCTGCCCGCCCACATTGGTGCTAGCAGGCCTCCTTCAGTGCGGTAACTGGTTGAGCCATGCCACACCTACTTGCCATCCCTTCCAAGGGGACACGTCCACTGATGATTTGACCAGGCCAAGGCACATCTGCCCACCAAAAGGGGCCCACATTGTACTTCTGAAGTTTACAGTGAAGGCGCTGCTGCTCACCTGCACACCCACATACTTGCTGGCAGGCGGTGCTGCCTCAGCGTGGCCGTTAGCCAGGCCATTGGTAGGGTGCCCGCCCTCATCCTCTGCGACAATGCCCTTCTTGTGCCCATTCAGCTCAGGGGTGGTGTTGAAGTTGCTGCTGAAGCTGAGCTGCAGGTGCACCTGCAGTTGCAGTGCTTTGTTGTGACTGCAGAGGTCCTTACTTAAGAGCTGCATGAGGAAATCAGGTTGGCGCAGATGGATGACTATGGCGCAGCGACCCTCAGGGCACTGCAGATCAGCACTGGACTGCACATGCACCTGCGCAGGGTCAAGTGCAGAAGAGAATGGGGGTATTTGAAGGGGCGATCGTAAAGGAGCTGCAAATTTGCTGCGGGCCTGCTGCTTGTCGAAAGGAGTGCAGCCACTTGCCGCCATGGCACACAAAGCAACATGTGCTGCTGGCAAGCAAGTATGTGAGCACGTGGTGGTTGTGACCTGTGCAAAGGGGTTGGAAGGAGGTGGTGCAGGGTGGTGGGTAGAGTGGGAGCCTCTGGCCGGTGCATAATATGCACCAGGGGGTTCCATGTAGCTGGTGTGGGTGACAGTGTTCGGGCACGTGTGGCCTGTGAGCGGGGGCAAGGAAGCTGGTGCAGGCTGCTGGGAAGGGCAATCAATGTTGTCCACATAGGCAGCAAGGATGACAGTCATGCTCAATCAAGCAGGTGTGGCTTATGGATATGGGCTGGAAGAAACTGGGGCCGATGGGTGAAGTGTGCTATGTCTGACCACGAAAGTGGCCGAGCCTGGGGGAGATGAGCTTGGCCTTGCATGGTGACGCTGTCTCACCTGGTGGGGGGCGCCCTCAGGAGTCATCCAGGAGACCGGGGTAGTCGTGCGCAGCAGCCCGTCCGAAAAGGTCCAGCCTGCAGCCAGAGGGGCCCAGGCATCCAGGCAGGTGACTGTCTCACAAACCAGGGGCACATTTGAGGAGGGATCAATGTGCTGAAGGACTCTTGGGCATCCAAGGTGCTGTATGAGGAGGGCTACACCCCATGTAGGAGCCAATCTGCTCTGAGATTCAGGCTTCAGGGTGACAACTATGTTGTGCAGAGCAGCAGCACATCTGAAGAGGATCCCAGTAAAGCGCTTGATGGCGCACGTTAAGCTGACAGCGCAAAATGTAGCCCATTTGCGACCACTTTGCTGTTGAGCAGCAGCGTGTACAACCCCACTTATGCTGGCAGGCAAACTGTGTTAAAAGGGAAGGCATGGGCCTCAAAGCAGTTGTCAGCTACATGTTATGGCAGGCAACTTGCTATGTGGCAGGCAGTTGCCCTGCTGGCCCATTACATCCAGCACATGGCACCAGCATGAGCACCTGCGGGCAAGTGCCCTGTTCACAACAGCACCAGCTATGGAGTCACATTGCAGGGTCCTCACCTTCCAAGGGCTCGTTGTTCAGCAACACCTGCACACGTGAGTTGGTGCCCTTCTCAAAGCCACTGGTGCCTGCGCCGGGCGCCTCACTGATCTCCAGCAGCACCGCGCCCTGAAGGGTGGGACAAGCAAGAGTGAGGTGACTGCATTCCTGGGCAGCCTCCTCCATGGGCAGGAGGGCTAGCCCTCTCCTTGCAGGCAGGCACAGCCAGATGACCTCAACTTCAAGTTTCTGGAGGGTGCCTTGCGCAAGGGGGAGCTGGCTGCAGCAGACCAGGCACGAGGCCCATGTTGGAAGCTCATTCAGCATCTGGCCACAGCAATATCTTAAACATGAACTCCAGCAAGGCTGAGAGCAGCAGCCCAGCAAGGGCAATCAGAGGACCAAAGTGTACAGGCTGCCCTTGCACCCACAGCGCTGCTGGCCTGGTACGGCCAGCAGATGTCCCAGCCTGACAACCTCGAGTAAGAGCTAGTCACACTGCCAGAAATCCTGATGCGTACCTTGCTGCCCAGCGCCTCTGCCGCAATGTCCCAGGCGTGGCTGCCATCAGGGGTCCACTGCACGTGCAGGCTGTAGCAGGCCGCCCAGAAGAGCAGGTCTGAGGACTTGGCTGCCTCCATTGCCTGGTGCACCTGCAGGACATGAAGCAGGTCAGCCAGCAGCCCGGCTATTGCATAGGGTGGGCGCCCCTGCTCTCGATGCCTCAGGAGACATGGTTAAGGGGATGCTTGTTCACTCCAGCTCTTACTGCTGTAAACTATGGCCAGCATGCGGCAGCACAGCAGATGCCAGCCTTGCAGGAATGCACCGGCTTGCTGCCATTCACGAATGGTGCTCAATTCATGCAATGGCAGGATACAGCCAGGATGGCCGAAACATCACATGCTGTCCCTCCACCCATCACTGACAGGCATCTGCAAGCAACCGACCTGCCGCGGCGCAGTAATGCAGGACTCGCTGAACCCATTACTCACCATGACACACACTCAAACTGCGGCCACACAACAGACTGGGCCAGATTCAAAGTGCAGATTGGACACTGGCTGGACGCAACCCTTCCATGCCCACCACACTCAGGCAGCACCAGGCATGCCTCTGAACGGCGCAGCCATGCAAATGTTCAAAACACTGGCTGACTAATACAGTGCATTCTGGCGGTACTTCTGGCTTTTAGTTACAATACTGGCCATGCACCCTGCCTGCAGGAGCGGAAAAGGGTTGAGTACGCCAAGAAAATCCCCTACCAGCGCAGCGAAGAACCACAACCTGTGGCGGAACCACAGCCAGCGTGCCCGCACTATGGCAGCTGAGCACCATATTGGCCACCAGGCATATGACTACCATCAAGTCACTTATGCAAGCTGTGCACACGGTGCCCAGTTGTGCTCATCATGTTAATTTGGGCCCCTGCGCAGTGCGCAGCCTTCAGCAGGGCCTCAGGCCCTGCCCTGTGCGGCCAATGTGTGTTTGGGCACACAGCAGTGTACAGACAGCCAAGCCCCGCAGGGGCCTCAGCTCATAAGGCTTGCCACCTCATCCAAGAATGTACCAAGGCCTGCTTGTCGCAAAGCCAGCTGCAGGGTCTCTGGTGCTGCCCTGTGCAGGCACCCTTTGATGGACAGGCCGGCTGCCGCCTTTCTGGTCCAGAAAATTCCTGACCTTGCCTGTTGCACATTGCAGCTGCCCCGTCTTGACAAACCTGCAGCTGTCAAAGCTGGGCAAGTGCTGTCAAGCAGCCCTAGTGCTGCAGCCAATGCAGGCCTAGCAGGTCCCTGCCTAGTGCGCGTTGTCTTTGCGCTCAGCCAGTCCTGAAATGCCCTGCAGCCGTCCCCGTGTTCAGGAGTGCCCATGCAGCCCTGAATGCGCTGCTGCTGCAAGCCCTGCTCGTTGCCCCCAGCCTACACACACTGCTCCTGCAGGCTCTTGCTTTAGCTACCCCAGCCAGGCAGCATCTCAAGTGCCTGCCCAGAGGTCACTCACTCGTGTGAGCAGGAGGGCTTTCTCACCTGGTCCAGTGTGCTCATGCAGCCCTCATCGCGCAGCCACTGCGAGACCTGCTCATCGCCAGAGCCCACAAGGAACTGCTCCCGCAGCACGTGAGCCACTCCCTGACGCAGCTCCAGGTCCTTCTTCAGGCGCTTGACAAAGGCTTCCGCGCTGCCGCCGCCGCCAGGCAGGCCCCCCGACAGGGAGGGAGGGATGCTTCCAGACTTGGCACCTGCAGGCCATGGAAAGACAATGTCACAGATAATACCTGCACCCCTGGGGTGGGAGGGATCCTGTACGCTCAGAACTCGGCCAAGCAGCCCCCCCAACACGGAGCTGGGGACGCTGACATCCTTGACTCCTGCAGGCGTCATGATGAACAGTTCATATCACGCCTGCCCAGACAACCTGCAGGGCAGTGAGCAGTCCTGACGCACAGGCGCATCACGAAGGCCCCTGCAGCGTTGCTCAGCAAGCTCCTGCAGGAGGGTGGCACCAGCATGGACAAGGTACAGCCTTTGGAGCTGTCCAGCAGCAGCAGCAGCACAACAGTACACATCCTGGCAAACAATGCAGCAGGATCTGGCAGGATGACAATGGCAGGGTGGGGCCCGCTGTGGCCAGTGCAAACGCTGGCCGGCTGGAGTCACGCTTGGAGCTGCTTTGCTCAGCGGCCCCGGTCATAGCAGTGACAGCTGTGGGAGACAGTCAAGGGGGCCTAGCATGGAGCTGCAGGGCAGGGCAGGGCAGGGCGGCCGCAGACACGACAATTGTGTGGTCAGGCAGGCTCGAGTCACCGGTGTGTGTGCGCACCATCAAAGGGTGCGCTGCCATGCTCATCAAAGGCACTGGCGGCCCTTGTGGGGGCTTGAGGCTCAAAGGCTGTGCTACTGGCATATGGCCTCTCCATTGGCACATATGACGGATCCTGGGCATGTGTGCTGCTGGCCTCTGGCTGGGTGACGTTGAGATCCTGGCTAGCGCTTAGTACGCCCGAGCTTTTCTTGCTGAAGAGGTTCTTGCTCTTGAGAGAACGCATGCTGTGCTAATGCCCTTGGAACAGATGGTCCCCGCTGCCGGATCCTGGGATGCCCAGCGAGTCGAAGCCGAAGGTCTCTCGAACTGCTGCCAGGCGTCAAGCTATAGAGGTTGTGCAGGTCAGATCAGGCCCCTCTCCCCCAGATCTTAACAAGACCCAGGAGTACTGCCGACTGCTGCTGCTTACGGTCAAGCTAGAGCGCGGGATCTGGCTGGTAGTACAAACGCAGCGGGGTCAGAATTGAAAACAGGCGATCATTTAGATTCCGTCAGCGCAGCCATCACCTCAATCTGCAGGTGCCCTGTTGGGCATGACTGAGGCACACAAAGGTGCAGTGCGCACCTGGGTGGATCCTTGATTCAGCATGTCTCATCCTAATCTGCTCAATTGCCTTGCAGGATTGGACAGCCAGCAGAGCACTCCCAAGCCCACCAAGGAGGTACTGCTGCATGCACTACATCAGCGCATGCACACAATCACATTGCTTGATTGCAGTAGTCATGTGCACCAAGATTGGCTCATAGCAGCGGGGTCATTGCATCACCAGCCAGAATCTGTTGCTGTTGCCAAAGGCTACTGTAACTTTACATTTCTATCTGCACCTGCTGCCACTCATGAGCAGCAGCTCTGCCGCTGCTGCACATCATGCTGACCTCCGTCCACGCCTCTTAGTGTGGTCACCCCTGGGCAGACAGCCATGCTGCTTCCGCCTGCCAATGCCATTAGATGTCACTGTGTGGCCCCTGTCGTGCAGGAGCTTCACAGGAAAGCTGAGGAGGCACTTGCCTGCCCATGTGTGGCAGACCTGAAGGCGGGGCCATGCGGAAACAGCTTTGTACAGGCCTTCACCTGCTTCCTCACCAGCACTGAGGAGCAGCAGGTGAGGATGGACAATGATGCTTCCTGACAGCCAATCTCTCCGCCTGTCCTGCAGCAGGTTGTTTACAGGAGAAGTTACAACAGTAAGCCCAGCAGCTGGGGCTGAGCACAGATGCTTTCTGGCAGAAGGCCTCTCCATCTGCAATGCACCAGGCTGTCTGAAGGGCGCTGGATCAATGAGCAGCAGCAGTGGCGCCTTCTCGGAGACTCAAGAACCAGTGCTGCATGGTGTCCAGCCCTCGTCTGCTGAGGTGCACAGCTGCCCAAGCTGGGTGCAGGGAACTGAAGGTGTGGCTGCCATGCAGCCCGCCATCTGATCAGGCAAACTGTCTTGGCGGTCATGATGGCACTAAATGGTCCCCTGCTGCAGCTCAAAGTTGAGCAGGGTCAGGGCGCATCTCGACCTGGAGTCCCCCTGACAGTAACCCTATGGGGTCCCCTTCGCACAGTGGCAAGATGGTCACTGACGCATGTCTCCACAGGGGTGATATGTGATGTTGGGTTGATCTGCGTGCAGGGGTCAGACTGTTTGAAGTCCTTCGGGGCAATGCAAGACTGCATGAAGAAGCACCCAGAGGCATTTGCCGAGTTCATCAACAGCAAAGAGGAATTTGATGCAGTGGTCAACACCCCCTCAGGTACATTAAGCTCAGAAAACAGCAGCAATTTGCATAGTGAGCAACACTTAAGACAATGACGTGCACACCTGTCATGCAACGCTCACAAGCCTTGCTGAGCGGACTTCACTTTCAACTTGAGCATAATGCATGTCATGAAATCAGTAGCTTTTATGGATGCGTCTGTGCTGGGCCTGCCGTTAATTTTGTCACACTCCTGCGATCCAAGGCATAGTATGGACCTAGCCTGCTGAAGAAGTATAAGCAGGCAGCCCAGGGCACAACCAAGCAGACCAGTAGTGAGCTGCTGAGGGCCTTGGCACTGGCCTCTCTTAAGTCTGCGGACCCAGTGGTGACTTCTGCCAGGGTGCCTTTGAAGCCAAACATGCGAGTGGAGACAAGTCCTGCAATGAAGGGGACACATCTTCACACGCCATGACTGACAAGTATGCGTGTCAAACATGTGTCAAGGCCTGCATTGAGCTTGATAAGATAGCAGCTACTGGTGAAGGGGGAGCGACGTACCCACTATTGGTGCAGCGCATGCGGCCACTGCGCCTTCAAAGCTCCTGTCAAAGCCAAATATCGTGGAGCGCAGCTGTGCTGGCACAACATCTGCAAACATGGCCTGCAGCGACCAAGCTGTGTCTGTCAGGGACAGTCCAGAGTGCTGACAGCCAAGCTGCACGACCAGAACATGCACCAAGCCAGCTTGCGCAGCTCACCGTGTTATTTGCTCCACACCTGCATGCACATGCACAGCGGTAAGAGCCACACATACAAGGACACATGCGATTTACGATCAAGCATGGCCTGTGGTAACTTGTGACACAAAGAACGAAGAGGACTCAAGGGAATGAGCATGGCAAGGCAGCTTGAAACCCTCTGGCAGAGCTCAGCGGCTGATCAGCCAACAGCAGATAACGTGACTTGCTGCATGGTAGCATTCTGAGGCACTGGGGTGCTATCGGGGGATGTTGTGCCCCAGGCAGGCAGCTTGATGCTCCCAATGCCCTTCAGGCTCTCCAGGTGATGAGAACATCAGCGCGGCCGCCGGCACTTTCAGACAAGCACAGCATACTGCCCAACAGATTATGCCAGAGCCTTTTGGGCCAAAAACAATCTGCCAATGAGGGTGCTAAGGGTATCCAGCAGGACCACACACAGCACTGCCAGCTTTGTATGAGTGCTGAGAGGCTGTGCTTATCCCCACCAGCTAATGAGGCTGCCAAATGTTCCCAGCACCACAGCATACAGCAAGGTGTGCTGCCCAATGTTGGCTGTGGGCAGCCCCTTGAGCACCAGCCATGACGTGGGCAGCCCAAGAGCCACACTGATCATGTTTGTAATGATGCGCCCGCGGTCTGGGGAGATGCGGGACATCTTGTCCCCTGCAGCCACCAGGCCAAAAGTTGGTCTTGCAGTTGGAGGGTGATGGGGATGTGCAGGAGATTTGAGGATCTGTGAGTCCCCTGCAGCAGGGGTCTTGCAGTATTGTTTGCAGGCTGGCAAGACTGTTGTCTCATGCAGGGTACAAGCCCAGAGCAGATGGTGCATTTGCTGGGCAGCACTAAACCCTGCAACTTGAAATGCAAAGGCAGCAGCATCTTGCAGTGAAGTTTTGGATGGAATGAGAGGGACAGACAGCAATACAGTCACTTCTAGGTCACAAAGCAAAGCTCTGCTGCGATTGCAGCGCGACTGCTGTCTGGGGACATGTAAAATTGCTTTTGCTTTGCAAGACGTGATAATGCTTGCTGCATGGTGGCTGAGGTGCACAATGCACATGTAAAGAGGGTGCTACGTCAAGTCAACTCTCGTGCAATTGTGTCATGCAGCAGGGCAACTTTGATTCAAGCCCCAAGCAGGTCTGCCTCCTGCTGTGCCAAGGCGTTGTCACACCAAGCTGAGCTTCCAAACACTGTGGCCAGCGCACAGGCCGACTGCACATCATTCTCATAGCAATGGCCCTAAAGACGGCTGCCAAAGCAAGGTGTCACCTAGCCAGCCACCAAATAAAGAGCCCAGCGCACACCCGCCGGCAAAGATGGCCATCAGGACGGCGGCCTGCAGGGCCACAGCATGCAATCAACAGCAACCTGGGAAGGCTGAAGGCATTGTGCTTGGGGCCATTGATCGCTCTTTGGATCACTGGGTAACAGAACAGCCCAGAGGGTGTGGCAACTGCCCTCAGCACGCAAATCTGCTGTCTGGAGCCGATGTGCGGTGGTTGATGTTCAGGAAGGCATGAACCCGAAGGCACTGTGTGGCCTGTGATCTGATATCACACCAGCTGTGTCACCAGCGTCGCCACCAGGCTACCAAGGCACGCACCTGCGCACTAATGAGGAGCACAAGCCTGCCTGACTGCCTGCTGGCGCAGCTGTGGAGGCCAGCGTGCCAGATCTATCAGCACTGGATTGCAACTGATGAAACCAATGTACGGCCAGGCATTGTTTGGGTGTGCTGGAAAAGTGGCACCGGCAGAGCACACAGGCAGCACCTTGTTATCTTTTGCACTCAATGACCTTTTATCATGCTCTTTCTCTGTCCCCTGTGCTAGAGCAAAAGTTGGGGTGCGACGTGCTGCACGCAAGCCCACCTGAGGGTCGCTGAATCCCAAGAGCTGCAACCACAACGTGAAGTAGACCAGCGCCTGCAAACATGGGATCAGGTTGGGAACCAGGCCAAGCCCTGCTGCGCTGTACAGCATGACGGTGCAGACTGCCTCAGCACCCATGGCAAGCTGCCTCCTTTGCAAAGGTAGTCACAAGCTGCGCCTTCCCATGCTAGACACAGCACCACCAGCGCAGGTGTATGTATACAAGCTAACTGCCACATGTGCACTCAGCCCACAGTTGGCTGCTTCACCCGGGCACAGCCCCAGCAAGGCCAGGTGGCCACTGACTTTGCAGTGCATCCAGTCCCCACCTGCCAGGGGCTGGAGCCCACAACGCCCTGCAGGATGAGGATCTGGAAGGTGCGGATTTTCAGCACCGCCGAAATGTCTCGCAATGTGTTGCGTGCATCCTCAGACAAGTTGCGCTTCCTGCTGCATGTCAAGTGGCACCAGTACTGATTGACAGGCTGACACTGAAGCAGAGCGACAAAGCAGCGCTGCTCACGGGGCACAATATATGCTTTGGCGTGCCCAGCACCAGCAAATCCATCTTTGTAACGGCAGGTGTGCAACACAATGCAGTTGAAAATGGACGGCAAAAAGAGAGCTGCTTGGCACTGCCAAGCTGATGATTTGTGTATTGAAAGCATCTCAAAGGTGATGGGCTTCTGCATGGCGAACTATGCAGAGTCGCGCCCTCTGGCCTGTGAGGTGTTGTTGAGAGCACTTTGAGGAGAGGTGAGGCTGCACCCAGAGCAGCCGCACTTGTCACAGAAAAAAGTCTTGCCGGTGCATAGGCCATCAGGCAAGGCTGTGCACAGCGTTGCTAGAGCTGCTGCCTGATCTGAGTGAGCTTGGACAATGCAGCTGAGCAGAGAAGGATGCTGCAGCTGCCTGACCTTGACAGGGGCCCAGTCGCAAGGTGTCGCAGAGAGCTGCCTGAGCTGATGCGCGTCAGCATGCCCTTCTCAGCGCCTGCAGCATAGGTCGGCGACCCATGGAGCTCGCCCAGCTGAAGAGGGGAGATCCAGGCCTGCACGCAGCAGAGCGCCTTGGGCAGCAGCATGGTTGAGCAGCATGGCACAGGAGAGAGTTGTGAGCATGCCCTTGAGCCATGACCCTGCTGGCAGGCAGGGGGAAGCAGGTATGTCAGGGACGCAGACAGCAAGCAGACATCAACCAGCATCTTGTCTTTCTTGATCCCACTGCCGATTTGATGGCAGGCAGGGCTGCAGGGAGCACAGGCCTGTGCTGGGCACCGGCTGTGCCCATGTGGGTGAGTGTGCACACCTTGACTCGTGGTCTGGGGTCGACGGCCAGGAGCAGCACCTGCAGGGCAGGGGAGAGCCCGTCCGCCTGCTGTATGCTGCAAGTGAGAAGCCCTAGGTCAGTTGTGCAGGCTTCACTCAGTGGCCACGCATGCCGCGGCCCCTGCGAGCGGCCTAAACTGCCTCTGAGAATGCTCAGAAAGTGCACATTCTCACACCAGAGCTCCACGCAAGGTACATGAGGCGACAAAAGACTTGCTTGCACAGGCTGAGACTGATGAGTGGCAGTCATTGACCTTGAGCCATTTGCACGCCTTGCAGCGTAGCAGGCACAGGCTGTCTGGATGCAGCATGCCAGCCGCTGCCATCAGGAGCAATGCCAGCGCAGATGGCATTGTTTGTATGCGGAAGGCTTAACATGGTTGACATAACATACTGCAGCGCCCTGCACAGGCCGCCGACAGGTGGCATGCGCTTTGCTAGCATTTGCAGGACTTGTCCTCTGCAGCCCTGACCCCTACTGACTCACACCCCAGCCAAGCGGCACTCACCAGCAATCCACAGAGGATGCTGACTGCTGCCATCAGGTGGAAGGCAAAGCGCCACCCATCAATGTCAAGGGGCCGGCGGCTGCCTATGCTGGTTGCAGACAGGCCGCCCAGCATGCCCCCTGCATGCCAGCATACCAGACAGCAGTGCCCAGCTGTCATGGTGCTTTTGAGAGGCCTGCCATTGCAGCTGTGTGGCAGTCTACTTTTCTGTGCCCACATGGAGAGGAGGAGCCTGCCAGCACCACAGCAAGTCCAAGTCATAGTCTGGCGGCCTGCGGAGTGGGCAGGCCACTCACTGAGCAGGGTGCTCAGTCAGCACACTGCCTCTGGTGGCACCTGTGACTATGGGAGCAATTGCTGAGGAGCCAGACCAGCCTGACCCCCACAGCAATGGCAAAGGTCATGAGCCCAACCTCAAATGTGATGGTTCAAACTGTTTGCGTGTGATGAGGGGGACGCTTGGGCTGCAGCATGCATGGCACTGAGGAACCTCAGAATATTTCACAGCAAAGCAGCACCCACCCACAGCGCCGACAAAGTTCATTGCTCCAAAGGCCCGCCCTCTGCTGTCTGCAGGGCTGAAGTCTGCAATGAGGCTCTGAATGCAGGGGATGACCATGGCCAGCCCAAGGCCATTGAAGCCGCAGAAAACCATGGCCTGCAAAACCAACACATGTGTATTGGTACTGCCAGGTGATCACTTCAGGAACACAGCTGTACCCCCACGATTGCACAATCTCAAGCCCTGTACATCAGGCGTCAATCGGCAAATGAGCCACAAATTGGCCCCCTGCCTTTACAAACCACATAATTTCGTCAAAGCTGAGTGGTATGCTGTGCAGCAGATCAGACGCACAGGATCATACCTGACCAAGGGATGTGGACAGGCCCACAGCGCTGGTCATGATGCCCCACAGGAAGCAGCCGCCAGCCACGATCTTGGCCCGATCATACTTGTCTCCCACCAAGCCGCTCAGGGGAGATGCGAAGGCCTGCAGGACAGCAGGCACCAGCACATCAGGAGATGCACAAATGTTCGCTGCTGACGTCCCACCAACAGCATACTGCTCAACTGTGGGTGCTACGTCCCACCAGACTGCTCAGAGCAGAGTTGCAATGGCCTGCGGGATGGCAGGCGCAGCTTCTGCGCAGGAAGACTCACAAGTGGCCCCGACCACTCGACTCCAGTCACCAGGCTCACAGGAGATGAAAGGCTTGCAGGGCCTAGCACACCAGATGCTAAAGTCCCCCGTGGGCATCGCTGGTCACCCACCAGCCTGTCCATAAACCACAGGTACACAGGTGTGGCAAGCAGCCCTGTTAATTGGAAAGCCAGTGGCTATTGACAAGCAGCCAGCCCTGTGCAGGAAGGCCTCACCTCCTCCAGGGAGCGGGCTCTGCGGGCTGAGCCCAGAGCAGGGCCGGCTGGCACTGGCTGCATGCACAAGCAGCACTGGGATGTGGCCATGCAGAGCTGCTCAACTGGCTTGAAGGACATTCAATCAACCACCATGGCAGTCTTGTCCTATACATGCAGGCTGACCTGCACCAGCGCGTGGAACTCTGGGCGATGACTCTCTGCCAGCCCCTAACCCGTACAATAGTGCTGACAGTAGAGATCTGAGCATCCCAGAACACCACACGACGAGACCATCGAGGCTGAGCCTGGCGGCTGTTGCGCCCTGAGCACTGCTAGGCTCTGCGCGGCCTGTACGTGATACAACTTGTGGTGCCATGCACTGACACAGCCAGCAATGCGCATGCAGGCTGACCTGCACAAGTGCGCGGCACAGCGTGAGCGTCCCCAGCTGGGCAGGGGTGGCCGACAGCGAGCGTCCAATGAAGTAGAAGACGGCTGGA
The DNA here is from genome assembly GCA_963969365.1 of Asterochloris sp. CNOR1. Classification (NCBI taxonomy): domain Eukaryota; kingdom Viridiplantae; phylum Chlorophyta; class Trebouxiophyceae; order Trebouxiales; family Trebouxiaceae; genus Asterochloris; species Asterochloris sp. CNOR1. The sequence continues at coordinate 1,987,033 of OZ017762.1, forward strand.
AGCACCTGCAGCAGCAGACACCAATGTGCTGTCGTCATGGCTGCATTGCAATGCGCGCCTGACAAAGCTGGGGACATCCGGCAGCACCTATACCGGCAAGCTGGCCTCAGTGTGGGTGTGTTTGCCACTGTGTCAAGGTAATGCAGCACAGTAATCGTCTGGTCGAGTCAACAAGACGCTCAACAGCACGTGCAACAGCGAACTGGCACAGGCCAAGCTGGCTCTGGGTCAAGGCTGGCAGGCAGGTGCAGAGCTTGCTCACTAGCCACACCTCTCTCTGGGAGGCAGGCGTGTGTAGCATTGTCTCTTGTGCTGCATTGAGGCAGACATGGGCCGCACCCGCTCAGCTGCAGAGCTCTTGAGGCACAGGCATGTGCAGCACATGCTCACAGGCGACACTTGCTTCCAGCAATCTCACCACATCTGTGGGTGTGGGTGTCCCACCTGTGCAGCTGCTCGCATGTCCAGCTCTTCTGCCAAGGCAGCGTGTGCCTCACCTGCTCATCTGCGCGCTCAATGATGGAGGCCAGGTTGAGCAGAACCACAGTGACGCGAGCTTGGCGCTGTGGAGACGCCATTGAGGCCTTGGCAGCCTGCACAGCCGGCACATGGGATTCAGGACACAGTCTGCACTGCTTTCTTTGACGGCCAGCGTGGAGGCCCACCATCGCAGCGCGGGCAGCCTGCACAGTAGCTACTCAGTTCTTGGGAGCCAGAGAAAGGTCGCAACTTGACAGTCAGAGCGCAGGTAGGGGCCTGCCCTTGGAGGCACATCATGATTGCTGACTTTGCATTGCATGCATGTCTGTGGGCACCAGCGGCACAGCAGGCACTGAGGGAGGGCCCGCTGCAGAGAACCGGCCAAGCACCTGTCTCTTGTCGAGGCATGAAGACACAAGCAGGTGTGCGGCACTGAGTCTACTGCAGACAGGAATGGCTACCGTGTTGAGTCTGAGAGAGCTTCAGGGACCTGAAAGGGATCAGTTCACTCTGTGCACAGCCCGTGCCAGGCCCTGGCTTAAGCTTCAGCATGGCCATTGCAACCAAATTGGGTACAGCTGTCCAATAGTATCACATCAGTTGAAGAGGCCAGATGGCTGGTGAGGCAGCCGTTTTGAAGCAGATAATGCAGCACTTGTATACCTTGAGCTAGACTTCACAAATGGTGAACCTTCCTCTGTGAGGCAAGGCCTTTAGGCGCCCAGCACAGGGGAACTCAAAGTATCAGCTCAGCTCCCCAGTGCTCCCCAGCATTGCTCCATCAACATGATTCCTCACGTGTGCCTTTCAAGCCAGGGAAGAAAGCTAATCAGCCCTGTTGTTCCTCGAAATGACCCATTGCCATTCCTATAGTAATTGGGATTCGCTATGGGCAGTGTTGCAATCGTGCCACTGCCACCACCGCTTGACTGTGGTCAAGCTTCAGAGGGCCCTCTCCCCAAGCTCTGTCCGACGACGCTGCCAATCCATGTCATCACCTATGTTCCTGCAAATATCAGCGACTTGAACTGCTCACAAATTAGCTTGCGAACGGGCCGAGGCAGGGGCTAGCATGTGGGCCAGCAGCGACCCAGCAGCTGCAGGAGCACCAAGTGCTCAAAGCCAACAGTGCCCAGCGCACTCAGCAGCTGAGCAGACAATAGGTGCCATTCTGCAGACACTCGTGGCGTTCCTGTGCGGCGGCGGATGCACATTTGTGGTGGCAGCTGCCGTGGTGTACCTGGTGTGGCGCAAGCTGCAGCATGAAAAGAACAGGTGTGAATGCTGAGGGAGCCCCATGGGACTGCCTCACTGCAGCCTCTGCATGTCTGCATGGCACTTGGCTTGTGTGCACAGCTTCTTGCCAGGGTCTTCAGCTTGGAAGCCTCATACAATGCATGATGTGGCGTCCTTATGGGACGCCTTCAGCACCAGCGCTACATTAGCTGTCTGAAGCCACAAGACACTGAGTCGCAGGGCTGGCTTATAGGGCTGCCAAGCTGGCCACCAGCTGGTGTGCTGTGGCCAGCTGTGCCCCTTGGTCTCTGTGCTGGCTGTGCCTCTGCCTGCCTTCTGTCTGACATGCACCACCTTGTTCCCAGCACCTGAGAGCTCGGAGAATGCTGTACGGTGTGTTGGGCTCAGCGTCACAGCATTCAGCTGTGTCCTTGGCTGGCTGCTGGCTGGCTTTGCGGCAAACATCTCCAGCGCAGCGCGTGGCCGTGTACCTCAATGGCTGATTGAAGTGCACTAGCTTGACTGCAGGCTGCTGCATGACCTGAGGACTGAAAGGCTGGAGCACATGGACGTGCACCAGCTGCAGCAGCTGTATGGAGGGGTGAGAATCTGTCTGCATGGTTGCCGACAAATGGGATCGGCGCCTGTTCAGTGGTTGCCCAACAAGCACATGTACGCAAAGTCCTGCTTGACTGGTGACAGAAGACCTGCTTGGCAGCTGCACCCTGCATCAGGTTACTGACAGTGCCTCCCATCTTGGTGCTTGTGAACTGGCAGCTTGCCACCTCAGAGCTTATCTTTTGAGGCTGAATGCGTCTTGCTCATCCCTCACTCCTTCTGTACAACTGCACTGGTGCTGCAAACTCTGCTTTAGGCTTGCCTGACACATTGCAAACTCCTGCACGCTTTAGAGTCCTCACTACAACTGATGCACATGCGCCTGTTCTGCAGATGGACATGCCCCAGTGGCTGTGCTGGCCTGACCAGCAGCGAGTTGCTTGGGTCAACACCTGCCTGCGTGAGCCTCCAGAGTCAACTACGTTGTCTAGGTGCATGTTGATCTGCTCCCTGTGCTAGCGGCCAGGTCCCCAGCACAAGAGGTTGCCCTGAGCTCAGGGCTGCAGGTTGAGCTCGCAAAGTCTCTTCACCAGCCTGCCCATCACGTCTCAGACAAGGAGCAGGGCAAGCCCGTGAGTTAGCAGGCCCACAAGGGGCTTTCAGCCAGACAATTGTGCGTGTGTTGCATGTCCTTGCTGCATCAGCGGTGCATCAGGCCCCTGAATGCCACAGCAACGCTGTCAGCCTTCTTGTCACTCTGGCCTGACACCTGCAATGCCCCTGGCTGCAAAGCTTGCAGCATAACTAGTCAGTGGCTGTATCCAGACAAGGCCTTCAGCACTGCCGCCCTGCCACGTGCCCTTCAGCCAATCAGTGGTCTGCCTGCCATGTATACAGGCCAGATCTGGCCCCACGTGTCCGTTGTGCTGAGCCACATTGGGCAGGACAGGCTGCCTGGCCTCCTGCAGCAGCACAAGCCCAAGTGGATGGCAGAGGTCAAGCTGCACAGCTTCTGCCTGGGGGAGCAGCCGCCCTCCATCACCTCTGCCAAGGTGGGAGCCTCAGCGCATGTAGTGCTGTGTGAGGTTGAGGGCACCCTTGGCTCATCTCCAGGGACCACCATTGCCACAGGGGTCATGTTGGCATGAGACAATGGTGGCACAAGGGGAGCGCAGCCTCTCCTTTGCAGTTTGGAGTGTCTGGTGCTCACAACAGATCAAGGTGCCTCAGCACGTTCTTGGGCAAGGTGCAAGCTGCAACTGCCACCAAAGCTTGTGTTGTGCATGGTATGCAGTGGGCAATCTGGGACCCTGTACGCTCACATGCTGCAGCCAGATGGAGTTGTATCTCCTTCATCTAGACATGCCACCTTGATGTGTGTAGGCTTATGGGCCCGAGGGTGTCAGAGACGCCATTGTGCTAGACCTTGATGTCACCTGGCGAGGGGACCAGGAGATGCAGCTGCAGGTCAAGCCATGGCCCAAGTTCCCCATCACGCTGGGGGTGCCCTTTGCACACCTTCTGGGAAGGATGTTGAAGCTTCGAGTGGGCATCAAGTGAGATTCTGAAGGCATGCCTGAAAGCCAGGCAGTGAAGCTGGCTCAAGGCATTCTGAAGCACTGTTGCCCTTTCATCTGATGCGATGGGGCCAGGGAGCATCAAACGGAGCAGACAGGAACTGCAGAGACAGGTTTGGGGGCTGGACCTCCAGGGCTGTTACTTCCTTTGCAGGAATGTCACATTGACTGGACCCGTGAGGATCCAGTTCCGCCCGCTCTTCTCCAGACCCCCTATTGTGGGGGCAGTCAAGGTGTCCTTCATCGAGCAGCCAAGCTTCACATACAATGTGAGCCTGGCAAGGGTCAGTGTGCCCTCCTGGACCTTGCATGCTGAACTGTGGAAGCCTGCAAGTGCCAGCCAGTCCTGTTCTGGTGGCTGCAAGCTGTAAGAATGCTCTGCATCGGCATCTCTCGCATGTGCATGAACACTGAGCGCTTGCCATGCTCACTGCAATGTACTGCTGTTGCAAGGGGCTGCATACATGCCACAGGCTGCACACAGAACAAGTTGCGCTCAGCTTTGAGATTTGTCAGGCACCAAAATATCAGATGTTCATGCTGAACTGCAGGCTGTGTGTTATGATGGGGACATCTCGTTTGTGCCTGGGCTGGAAGCTTGGCTTAATGGCCTTCTTCGGGACAAATTGCTGTGCCATTATGTGCTGCCAGATGGCTGGGTCAAGCACTTCACAGACCAATCTGATGGGCTTGAGGTGAGCCCACTTCATGCTTTCCTCTGTAGATGTGTGCAGATGGCCAGCCAGGTGGCTTGATCTCCTCAGTGGAGTTCAGCACAGATTGCAGGTCAGCCGAGAGTTGCATGAGAAGTGTTTTGCCGGTGTGCGGGTACCTTGTTACGGCGGCCCTTGAGGTGTTTCATTGCATGCAAAGGCCTCAACGCTGCCAGTGCAGGGGCTAGCTGCAACTTGACGGTCCTGGTGCTGAGTGGTCAGAGCTTGTGCCAACGCCATGCTGCAGGCACCAAAAGGGATCCTCCACGTCAAGCTTGTTGAGGCTGTGCATGTGCCCAAGCTGGACTGGTTCAGCTGGGTCAACACCTATGTCATCCTGTATGTGCGCTCTGGAAGATTACACCGCTCAATCACCAAGCACAAGACGAGGCACCCCAGGTGAGGTAGGATGTGTGGGCACCCTGGGATGAGTACGGCAAGCGACATGCTTTGCACATGGCAACGGCGCTAACATGGACTCTGCCATTGCATGAACATCATGCTTTCCTGCCTGGATGGTGGCATGACAAACCCTCTGCAGAGCAGTCTGTCCTTTATTGCCGACCCTCTGCCGCTGCAGGTGGAATGAGGAGTTTAAGATGCTGGTGCATGAGCCAGAGCATCAGCAACTCACAATGGGTGGGCCTTTGTTGCAACAAGCAGCGGCTGAGTGGTGTTCTGATATGATATGATGAGGCCTGCACTGCCACCACTCAGAGGGTCTGTCCACCTGCTGAAGCCTTCTCCTCTCCTCCCTAATGCTGCCCCAAGTGTGCCTATGCTGCCCATGCAGTGCTGTATGACCATAGCTTCTTTCACAAGGACGAGGAGCTTGGGCGATGCATGTATCCAGTTTCTGAGCTTGCAGAGCACCATGGCGAAATGCAAGACCTCTGGCTACAGCTGGGGCCTCCTGGAGACAACGCTGGCCAGATTCAGCTGCTGTCCCTCAGAGTGAGGGATCCTTAGCTGCTTGCGTTCTGTTGAGCCTGTCTAGAAGGATTCTAGGGCCATTGTAGTGAGGAAGTGCTCTTGTGACAGGCATTGCATACATGAGGTAGCTCAGTGCTTGACATTGCAGTCTGTGACAGAAACCCCTTTGTCTTGTTTTCTTTGCAGACGTCTGGACTCAAGAGATCAGCTTGCCCATGTGTGTTGCAGACAGTTCAAAGGACATTCCGCATGCTCGACATGAGGGCGTTTGCAACTGACTACCCACAGCACAGGCGACTATGCCAACTTCACATTCAGGCGAGCACTGCTTTGAGCCTCCTTTCACAATGGCTCATCTGACGGCTGCAGCCTATCACATAGCTTGCATTGCTCATGTGATGGCGCATCTGTACCCAGGTGCCCAGGATTCAGGTCAGAACTTCTTCAATTCAGCAATACGATCCTGACACTGAAACCTTGCAAACAATGCAGGCCACATATTTTCGCGTGGCCGAAGAGGAGGTGCAAGCTTCCCAAGAGCAGGTCTCCCATGTACCAGACCATCGCCATGGCAGATCAGGACATCACATTGACGCCAACCTTGTCAGCATGCTGTCTGGCGGCGTTCTGCTTGTCAGGTCTGCCCTTCAAGTCGCGGCATCTTCACTGCCTAGAGGGGCCTTGCTTCTGTCACATGGCAATCTTGGTGCCTCTGCTCCTGCAAGTGCTGCGTTGAATAGTGACGTAGGGTAGGGTCTGGGCCCTGCAGGATCCATAAAGGCGAAGGTTGTGACATTGAGGGGGCTGATCCACTCTCATTGGGGCACCCACGCTATGCCAAACATGTGAGACACACAATGCATGAGAATGAGCCACTTCTACTGGTGTTTACTTGTGGTGGTCCTCAACAGTATTAATGCAATTCCATCTGCACTGATCTTGCAGGTCAGAGTGCAGTTGGGAGAGCAAGTGAAGGGCACCGCTTGTGCAGAAGGTCGTCCTGACCCTGGCGAGGAAGAGCAGCTTGGGTTTGCAGTGGATGGGAAGGTGTGAAAGTGCATCTCAGTCAAGCTGCCAAGCTGTTGTTCAGTGTACAACATCTTCTCGTTGGCAAGCACAGTCATTGTGCAATGGTCCTGAGGGGTGATTTCTCTTTCTTGCAGCTGGTCCAAGATGCTGAAGCAAAGATCTGCATCTACGTGTATGACACACACTGGGTGCGCTGCGAGACATGGTTACCACTTTGCTCATGTGACCCCACTACACGACCATGCTTGCTCACTGATGCAGAGCTGTTGCAGGTAAATCAGTCTGACAGCAGTCTGTGGGCAGCTGACCCCCTGGGTCGCAGCTCACAGCCCTTGCCTCAGGTGTGTTGCCTTTGCACAGAACTCGCTTTATGTGCCCCTCAACAATTGCTTGATGAATGGGTCAATGTGCAGGCCGTTGAAATTGAGATACCACTGTATGAGGTGGTGCAAAACAGGCAGATTGCATCAAACTGGCTGGTGAGCGCTTGCCTCCCCTCTGCGCTGTAGCATCGTGCAACGCACACCATTTGTGTGGTTTTGAAGTTTTCGAGCCAGTGCATTGCTACACTGATGTGGTGCAGGTGGACCAAACTCAAAATTTGGTGTTGAGCATGAGACTCAGCTGGATGTCTCTTTTGGAAGCTGGCTGACAACACATAGAACACCTGAATGAACCCTTGCAAAGTGGAGGAGTGCATCTCACACATGAAAGGCTTACAGAAGGTATCAGAACGCTAAGGCCTTTTCCAGCCAAACACAAACTGTTATGGGAGCCTTAGACACAGCCAAAGAGAAGTCAAGCTTGGCTTCTTAACTTAAGTCTGTAGTTGCTTCACGGTGCGTTTTGCGAGGTGCTCTTCTCAGGCCAAGAGATGCTAACTTCCAATGCAATGGTAGTAGTTTGGTGAGGTGCCTCCCAGAATTTCAGCCGCTTGCTCTGCGCTCATCCATTGGGAGGCCTGTCCAGCCAGTGGCGCCATAGGGTGTGGGCAGTGTAAATGCTCTTCGTTCATGAATTCATTGAGCTGCTTCCCATGCACTGCAAAGTCTCCAGGAAGAAAGTGAACAAGTAGCTGTCTCACATCAACACCTGCAGAAGTGGCATCTTGGGCTCCAACCAGAGACAGCAGCTGTGAGTTCTCAGGACTGATCAGGTGGGTCATATCATGTCACCTTTGTAATCTGTGATGAATGCTTTGAGCTCCAGATGATTTGTGAAGTCCGCATTCATGCCTGCCATACTCCTCAAGAATCCAGAGTAAGCTCTGTGCACTTTGATGTTGTTGCCATAGCGAAATGTGCATTGCTGGGGGTCACTGTTGGACTCAAACTCCGCTAGTTTGTCTCTCAAGCAGAAGAAGTAGGCAAAATAGTCAGCAAATGTGAAGTGCTCCTTCAGCACATCTTTGCGATGTTGTTGACAGGAGTTAGACTCCAGAAAGTAATTGGCAACTGCCAGGTGCAGGTCACTGTTGTCAAGGTTACCAGTGTCAGCACCGACAGGGTCTGAAAGGCTCATCCAATTCTGCAATAAGAGAGCTGTTTTTGGTGCATGCAACAACACAGACTTTGCAGAGGGAGGGGCAAAGCCACGACATACCAAGATGAAACGTCTCCCAAAATCGCTGTTCTTGATCATGAACATGCCAGCGTGCAGCTCACGATTCTCTCTTTCCTGCAAGATCACGTCCACACTATCGTCCAGAAAGGAATCCAGGCTCCTGCTCATGTTGGCCACCTGGACAGCAGGTGATAGATGGTCACGTTTCATAGCAGTCCTAGGAGTTGTTGTCAGGCTGCCATTGAGCAGAACAGTGATTGAGCTGTGGCCTTGCCATGCTCTCCACCTCAGGTGCATATCTTTGAACATTGGACACTGACGCCCACCATGATGTCCAGGTCTGAAGTCACGATCCACTGGTAGAAGGGCAGGTACTTGAACATACTGTGTAGACGAGCCTGATAGAAGGTGCGATGATCTTGCTGCAAAGCGTAACAGTGGAATGCACTGTCAGCTGGCACAACAGATTGACAACATGATGGTTCCTCACCTGAAGAAGCAAGGGTTCATAAAAGAAGCTGTGGCCATGTTGAAGGGCATAACAGCTCAGGCTAGAAACAGTCTCTGCATAGGAGTTGTTGAAGGATTCCAGAGCAGACGGGTGTGCTGTCACAACCCAGGCAACTCTGGGCAGCGGGACCCCACGATGCACCAGATGGGTGTGGTGTTCGAAGTGAGCCCGATGATTGCCATGATCAAAGACAGGGCGACAGATCGCAATGGTGAACAGCATGGACAGCACAAAGGTGCTTGAGGGAACGGCCATGCTCACTTCTGGTTTGTTAGGTCGACTTGAAGTTGACTGGTTGACAAATGCACGTGGTTATCTATATTAGATATGGCAGGATCTACTCCATGGCAGGGACTGAATCACCATGCGCCTGCAGAGCTGCTCAAAAGTGGCCCCAGGACACAGGTAGTGCCTCGCGAAGCCTGTAAGCCGCATTCCTGAACGGTGCATATCATACCTAGAGGAGCCGAGCATTGGCCCTGATAATCGCTGCACTGCACAAGCAAGGAGACTACCTCAGTGACCTCAACAAGTCCAGGCCAACTATCAAAATCATCCCAGTGCTGGCTGAGCTCTTTGTCTCTGTCTTGACACGCAGACTGGCAGACTGGACAATCTCAGGGCGCCCACGCAAGCAGGCTTTGGAGCCCATGGCGGCACGTCGGATCACTGAAGTGTCCTGAACACCATACTCAACAACGCTGCTCACAATGTAAGAAGTCATAGCGCTGCTTTGTGGACTTGGAAAGCTTATGACACAATGGACAGGGACATGCTTTGCGCTGTGCTGAACAACTTTGGAGTGCGGCAGCACTTCTCGAAGAGCCTTCTTTGTGGTTGACTTTGCTTCCGTGACGACCGCACAGGCGACTTCTGGGAGATTCAGGTGCTTTCAGGGTTAGGTACAGCAGGGCAGTCCTTTCAGCCACTTGCTGTTGGAGCTGCTGCTCGGCTGCCTGCACAATATGCTGACAGCTGTGACAGGCGATTATGCCTTGCCACTGCCGCAGGCCGCAACTGGAAGATGCAGAAGCCAATGCCTCTGCTGCTCCACGCAGATGACCTTGCCATACTGAGCACAAGGCTAGAGGAGCTGCGACACATGCTTGATGCATTGCAGGAGTATAGCAAAAGAGGCGCCTCATGGGGGAGCTGAGGAAGACTAAGGTGCTGGTCTTTGAGCCGCGCCGCACCCACTGCCAGGATTGCAAGTACGGCAGGAGGGTGCTCACCCGCAAGAACAGCCTAAGATACCTGGGCCTGTAGTCCATGCCACGTAGCGAGAGTACCATCTTGCCCTGTAAAGTCTCGCAGATTCTGCACGCAGGGCCATGCATGCCATTTGCCACAGACGCTTCCGCCTGGGCTATGGAGGACTGCATAACATGTGCAACCCTTCAGTGCATGAGTGCTGCCCATTCTCAGTCATGGGTGTGCTTCTGGCACCACGATGCACCTGCAGCATGATTACCAACAAGCTGGAACGGGTACACCACCAAGGTTTGTGTGGCCTGCTGGGCATGAAATGCACCATGCACCACTTGATTGCCCTGGCTGGGATTTGGAAGATCTCCACTTGCTATGCATTGGCAATAACAAGCTGACAGATTCAGGCAGCGCACCTGCAATGCCAGCTGCATTGCAACTGACAACCCAGTTGAGGGGCACACCCAACAATGAGGTATGTCAACTCGAAACCCTGAGGCATTCGCGTACACCTGCTAGGTTTGCTGCCTTGCAGGCGCGCGGTAGCCCAGGTAGCGCCCCAATGCAGAGTGAGCTGAGCAACTGTATGCAGGAAAGTCAGATGGCACAGTGATGATGCACAAGCATATGCGCAACTTGACCGCAACATACTCAACGCAAGCTCACAAGCAGCAAGTTAGAGGCCACGTCCGCAGACTGCGCAAATAGGTCTGTTGCAGCAGCCACAAGCTAAGGGTGGAGATGGGCCGCTACACATCAGAAGCTAGATATGAGAGGAGATGCCTAGCCTCTGCAACACATCTTGCTGCACTCTCTCCAGCTCAATGACCTGTGCAACACTCACAACAGCTCTAGAAAATTTTCTAGCAAACTTTGAAAGACCTCTTTGCAATTGCTCACTGCTGCCTGCTAAGCTTAGCAGCACATACTTAAGTATGTGCGTGCAGCACTGCTGCAACAAACTTGAGTGTTGCTTCTGCCTTGCTTGCATGATGCATCACATATGCTACACATATTCGGGCCAGACAAAGCCTTGAAGAACTGGAGCCAGAGACAAAGCCAAGTGGGTTGATACCTTGTCAGACTGCCATACCTTCATGTTTAAAGGATTTCATGTCTCATGCAATTCATCAAAAAGTGTGTCAGGGGAGTGCCACAGCACTAGTCCAGGTGGATATACTAGTACTGGTGGTTTGGGATGTAGGGACTTGAACATCACTGTTTCCCTCTGTTGCCGGTGCAATTGATAGCAGCTGCCGCAGAGGTGACCGGGGGGGCGGAAGACAGTGCGTATGCGCCTCAACGTGATACTGCTCATGGACTGATACACCGACACAAAGAGCAGGTTGCAACATGCAGCTGGCATGGAAAAAGTGTCAACATTGAGATGCCTGAGGCTGCGGAAATGATGAAACACGTCTTGCAGATGCTCCCCTAAGTCTTCAATGTGCAGCGTGACCAGGCCTGTATGGTGGCTCATGGGCAACTCGGTGCTCCATATCAAGCCCCCAACATGAGCTTTAGACATCCACATGGCGGCCGAGGACACCTCAAGGTTGTGACCATCAAAGGAGAGCAGCGAAGGCAGGCGTGGCAAGAAATGTGCCTCACAGTGTGAGTCAACCCTCCCCACCGAATCCAAGACAAGATGCTGGAGGTTTGTCAGCCTAGTCAATTGCAGCGCAGAGTCTGGGTCCCGCCTCAGATCTAGGCTTCCCTCCAACCGTGTCAAGCTCACTGGCATGAGGCATGGCTTGTAGCCCCACGACCCCGGGTAACCAGCACGGTGACCATCTAGGATGAGGTGCTGTAGAGTTGTGAGGGTGCTCAGTTGCAGGTTGCGGTTCAGGGTTCCGGGTTCAGGGTTCAGGGTTCGGGGTTCGGGGTTCGGGGTTCGGGGTTCGGGGTTCGGGGTTCGGGGTTCGGGGTTCGGGGTTCGGGGTTCGGGGTTCGGGGTTCGGGGTTCGGGGTTCGGGGTTCGGGGTTCGGGGTTCGGGGTTCGGGGTTCGGGGTTCGGGGTTCGGGGTTCGGGGTTCGGGGTTCGGGGTTCGGGGTTCGGGGTTCGGGGTTCGGGGTTCGGGGTTCGGGGTTCGGGGTTCGGGGTTCGGGGTTCGGGTTTTAGGGTTTCGGGTTTAGGGTTTAGGGTTTGGGGTTTGGGGTTTGGGGTTTGGGGTTTGGGGTTAGGGTTTAGGGTTTAGGGTTTAGGGTTTGGGGTTTAGGGTTTAGGGTTTAGGGTTTAGGGTTTAGGGTTTAGGGTTTAGGGTTTAGGGTTTAGGGTTTAGGGTTTAGGGTTTAGGGTTTAGGGTTTAGGGTTTAGGGTTTAGGGTTTAGGGTTTAGGGTTTAGGGTTTAGGGTTTAGGGTTTAGGGTTTAGGGTTTAGGGTTTAGGGTTTAGGGTTTAGGGTTTAGGGTTTAGGGTTTAGGGTTTAGGGTTTAGGGTTTAGGGTTTAGGGTTTAGGGTTTAGGTTTAGGGTTTAGGGTTTAGGGTTTAGGTTTAGGGTTTAGGGTTTAGGGTTTAGGGTTTAGGGTTTAGGGTTTAGGGTTTAGGGTTAGGGTTTAGG